>OY728129.1:963333892-964809726 GCA_963277665.1 Viscum album
TGGGTTCCATTATGAATATTTTGAGATGAGTTTTAGTTAATCATTGAGGATTCCCTTTGGGGAGTGGTTTAGTTTGATTTTTACCTTATAGGAAAGGTGTTCCCTGATGTTTGGGTTCTATATTAGAGAGGCCATATGGGATTCTCTTTGAAAGGCTTAACCTGATGTTTGATGTGATAGAGGAACTCTAGGGGGTGTCTTAATTATATTATTTATTGGGGGTCCATGGAGAGTTCCCTATAATTTAATGAAATGTGAAATCACTAGTGATAGTTTCAGTAGTTTGGAAAATGGGTTTGGCATTGGCATACCCATAAGTTTTTTTATCTGGGTATCTCTTGAGGTAATTATTGTCCATGTTGGTATGGGAGAGGAGACCTTTGGGATTTTAATAAAATATTAATTTTCCCCAATTTTGATTGGATGATCTACTCTACCGGTCGGCTGGTGTTTGGAAGATGTAGAGTGTTTGTTGAGGATCTGGAGGACTTCAATCCCCTATGTTTAGTATTATCTATGAAAAGGTTATTGAAGCTAGTGAGGTAGAAAGGCACTCAAAATGTGGGTTTTCTTGGACTGGTTTGATGAGTGAACCCGAATGGTTCCCCGTGTCATCTCCACACTCGTGGGTTGATGTTTCCTAATCTATTTTTATAGTACATACATGAATTTGATACGTTCAGTAGTTTTATCAACTTGAAGTGTAACAACCTGAGATTTTGAACCCTTTAAATTAATAATAAATTTGATAAGTTGTTTGGCACACAACACAAAATAATGATTTGTGACATATTGAATGAATATTTTTTATAAAACATAAGATTAATAAATCATAAAATTAATACAAACTATTAAAATCAGTTTATAATTCATACAAAATATGATTAAAAACACACAATGTCTAAAAATGAATTTTTTAAAAATTTAATTTTTCTTTATTTATATTGAATATTAATCTAAAATAAAAAATTTATAATTTTACAATTTTAATTTTATAAAATTAACTTTATTAGTACATTGCACATATCAAAAAAATTCTAAGGATAATTATATATATTTTTTTAAAATAATTGATTTTTATATGAATAGTAAAATATATAGATTTTGTTAATACCATCACTTGTATAAAATTATCATAAAAAAATATTGACTTAAAAATAATTGAAAACATTTTCAATAAAAAAATATATTTATAAATTAAAATAAATCATTTAAAACATTATATTGAATATATGTAACTCATGTGTAATGTTTTTAAAACATTAGTAATATTTTATACAAAAATTATTTTTTACTCTCTTATATTAAAATTAGTATTACTGAATTATAAAAATTGAATCTATAAAAATAGATAAAATATTTTATATATTCATAAAAATATTATTAAATAATTTTATTTTTATTTATGGTCATAAAATCACGGTGACTAAGATTAAAGTTAATGACCATAATAATGGTAAAACAATCGTTTTTTAAGAATCGATATATTAATATTTTGTAATTTTTATGTAATCAAATAAATAAATATGCTCTCAAAAAAAATAATTTAATATACTTTTTAAACCTCTATATAAATATATTTCCACCTAGTAATTTAGTAATCAACACTAAACAATATTAAGAATACTTAATTTTAAACCCAACTTTTTTCTACAAAATAGTTTTTCTATATATTAAATGTTTTAATTTGAAAATTAATTTTATATTATAAATTAATTTTATTATAATATATTGAGCTTATATTATTGTTTTTAACATAAAGATTTATTTACGATCTATTACCATATATTTTTAATAACTTATAAACTACAGGGGTCAAAACTAGTTCACAAGGTAAAAAATAAAAATTGTAAAATTTAATAAATTCTAGTGGTTAAAAGATTGAAAATTGTATTAAAATTGTGTTAAAATGAGTTCTTAATGATTAATCTACCTTATCTCACCCCAAAATCCATTATTTCTCATTTTGGAACCATTTTCCCTTGAATAGTTTCGTTCCATTATTGAATAATAATGGGTGTTCATAAAGGTTATATTTTATTGCCTTATGAAAGGGGACCACTTCCACCCACTCAAAGTTATTCATACCCTACAAAAATTCCATGAACCCATACTCAATTTTCATCTCATATATCTCTCCTTAATTACCTAAAGCACTTGGTCACTATAATTTATCCTAGTTCTTTCATTTACAGGGATACTTTCAAGAGAAAGTTCAAAGTCCCAAAGTGAGTGTTAGTTAATTTTTATCCTTTAATTATTAACATTTATCTCCCGAACATACCATAACCATTGTAATATGATGATATCGGTATAATTACTATAATAAATATTTATTATATTAGTCTAAAAATCCTTATGTATTCCTTCTTTAACACATAGAAAAACAAATTCTTCATTTGTGTGGACTACCGCCTCCACGAGGAGGTATGATTTGTTCTCCTTAAACACCTTAAATGGATATATTCGAAAATATATTTATAGAATAAAAATAATGTTTATAATTTTAATATATTATTTAATGAAGATATAGTAAATTATATAAGCGATTTTAAAAATACAAAAATCATAGTAATCTTAACCATTTAAAATGACAAAATTGAAATACCTATCATAATCTCAGTTAATTTTATAAAAACCAATATAATTGTATAAATATTATGAAAATATAATATTAAAGTAAAAACTAATCAGAAAATTATGGATAATTTTAATTTATTCGACAACATTGTTAACCATGGTCGGCATACCATAAGAGTTACATAAAAACTGACCGAACCACATCATATAAACATCATAAGAAAAAAATATACTAATTGAATAAAATATTACAATAATTTTCCATTATTAAATAAAATATAGATGAATAAGGTTTTTAATAATTTATCTAATAAACTTATTTTAACAATTCAAGCATCAAAGCACATGTGCATAGTGAATAAGGAACACGGTAACAGTTGCTTCTCTCGATTTACACCCCTTGAGATATATTTTTTATTATAAACCATGTTTTATTTAGAATGATAAATCTACTACCCTGTTAATATTTTTTATCATTATAATCTCATTATTCAAGTTATTTTTATGTTTTATATGAAACCATGTCATTTAATGGGTATAAATTTTAATTTTACTCGCTCTGTAACATATTTCTAAAATCAAAACTTTTTCTTCTAGTGTCATAACTTCTGTACATGTTTAGGATCTTATAAGCTCCATTTTATCCTTTCATTTCCTTTTTCCAAAGATAATTTCAATTTTTTTCTATTTATTTACTTTGTTATATCTCAATTTTCTTAAATTATGAAATACTATCTTGGATAAAATTTTGATATTTTAAAAAATAACTTACATTCTTTATAATGGATCTTTCTCCTGCATGCCCATATTTTCCTACCCATTGCTGTTTTTCTCTATTTTGGGGAACTCAAATATATATTTTTTCATGTTATACTCCTACTTCTCATCACCTCTTTTCAAATTTAAATTTCATTTCTGTATTTATGATTTTTTTACAATAAAACAGATTACGAAATATTAAATATTTTTACATATCATGGATATATATTTTTTTCTTTATAGAACATTTTCTCAATAAATCCATTTTATTTATTTAAAGACTCTATTATTATAGATTATAATGTTCTATTATATCTCATTAATATTTTTTCCATCATTTTTATAATTAATCATCAAAATAAACTCAATATGTTTCATATAGACATTCCTTATAAAAATATGAAAAGAAAAATCTTCTTAAAATGTTTTCACGAAAATGGATTTCCCATCATTTTTAAAAGTTTGTCCCATGTTTCATGGTTTTAAAAATAGATTTATTATTACATTATTCAATGTGTTTTATTAATAAAATTGTTTTTATGGGAAAATGTTTATTTTAATCACTCTTTTTAATGTAAAATTTTATTATTCCTAAAAAACTATTTTTCATATACTTATTAATTCTTTACCTATGTTGTATAATTAAGAAACATTAAATATATATAATAGAAATATTTCACCACTAAATTTTTCTTACATAATCATCTTTATTGTATTACCATAATTGTATTTATTACCTTTCCCCTATGAATACCCAATTTTTTATTCGTTTGATTGAAGTGTGTTCACATATATTACATTCATAAATTTATTGGGTAAATTATTGAATAATTCTATATAAATTACCTATATTGTGTAAATATCATGTATTTAACTGAATGGTATATACCAAAAATGTTATTTTTTATCCTTGGATACCCATTTATATCCATGGTTTTATCAACATTATTGATGGAGTAATGAATGTTTTCCTTATATTATTTTGTTTCAAAGGGATAATAAAACAACTTTCTTTCCATGAGTTATTTATGATATGATTTTTTTTAATGTGGGCATATATAAGGATAATGATGATTGAGTACATATGCATCCTTATAATTCATTTATAAAATTTATAACTAATGTGGTCAAATGGGTGGATGAGAGGATTTATCCCTTCTCAAATGGTATAGAAGATGATTTATTCCAATCCAAATGGCACACAAAATGATTTTTCCCAAGTCGAAGGGTACACGGTAGGATTTATCCATTGTCCAAATGGTACGTGGGAGTATTTATCAAAAACAAAAATGTATATATGGGGATTTATAACTAGCCAAATGGTATAAAAGAAGAATATCCCAATCCCAATGGTACATGGGATGATTATACAGAGATCATAATGGTACATGAATGATTTCCCAAATCATTTTATCTTATGAATTTCTTAATAGATATCCTTGAAATATGATTTATATTATTATTATTTTTTAATTCCTTAGGAATCATGATTTATGATTTAAAATTTTTGGCAAATCAATTTATTGTGTCAGGATTCTACTCGTATTCTCATGTTATGATAACTTATGAACTTTTGTTTTATCACTTATGTTTAGCCCTGTTAATAATTTTATCATACCCCTTTCTTATGTTCATATTTCCAATTCTTATTAAGATAAAAAAAGTTTTACATTTAATGAATAGTATCTAAATTTGGAATTATTTTGAGATGTTGAAGGATTTTTTTATGGATTAAGTAGTTGCTTATATAGTTGGGAAAATGTTAATTAGTTTATAAATGTATGGTTTGGTTGGTTTTGGGTTTTTATTAACTATATAAAATCAAAATATAAAATTAATTGGGAATATATTTAATGAAATAATTACTTTAGGTCATTTAATTGAGATGGTCACATCTATTGTGTGTCATATAGAGGTTCTATACATCGGTTCAGGTCGTTCTATGGATTCCTTGATCCCTTTAGAGGAGAGATGTTATTTTGGCCACCTTAGATGAGTGTCCTGTAGTTTTTTATTCATTTATATTGTGGTTATATACATTTTTTTCTCCTCTTTTATAAGGAGGAAATTCTTATATATTTATTTCTTTGTGATCCATGTGATATAAGTCCTATGGTGGGGGCAACAGTGTGGGTAGATTAACATTGGGAGTCAGGACAGATCTATGGGTCAGTTGTTTCCATTTCATTACTCTAGTTTGTAAAAAGATGTTTTTTTCTTACCAAATTATTTTTGATTCACCTATGTTAATAATATCATTTTTTTCATGAAAAATTTACGATAGTATTTGTTATAACCACCATTATGGGTGGAATATAAAAATTTATTTCTCACCCCATGTATGGGAACCTCAGTATTGATGCAGAACTTATATATGATTTCATGTTGAGAAAATGATGCATAGTGTATCAGGTGGAGTCCCCACATTGCATGATCAAATATATCTACTCATGTGTAATCTCATATTTATGATGGAGTATCTTAGTAGACTTAGAGATTGGTTATGTGGTATGGCTAGTAGTTAGTAGTATAAATTGATGTTTTTATTTTGTGTAAGAGATTATTTATTTCTATGGATTATTTATTATTATATGAATTCATAGTCTCACTATTTTAGGGATAAGTCTCACATATCAATTCAGAATCATCTTAAATAATGGGAGGAACACTTGAGACCCTATCACAAACTAGATTGAGTGATGGGTTAGTTCGACCTAGGATGGTTCATGACACATATAAGTATATATTTTATATATCATGACATTTCATGTAGGAATACATGTCATGTATTCAAATATTATTTAAATATGACCATAAAAAATATGAGTCACATGATATGTGGAGTGAAATAAATTCCATATAAGTATTAAATACTAGAAACTGATTTAATATGATGCATAAGTTATATGACTTCTAGCCATTTGAGTACACACTGTGCACAAAAATATTTTTAAATTTAAAATTAAATTTATTTAAAAAAATAAATGATGGGAATTTTATTATAAATCAAGGATTATTTACATAGAATATTAAGATAATTAATTAATAAATTAAATATTTGGTTAATTCATTAATTCTAGTAAAATTATCTTAATTGGAAAAAACTGAAGTGAATGCTAGTAAGACTAAATGTGTAGTCATTTCATGTTTTTATTGATCATGATCTGGAAAACCATTGTATGTTTTGGATTAATTTAATTAATTTAGTTATTTATTAAACTTTTTTGTGATAATTTTATTACAGTTAATATAATAATTTCAGAATCATCCCTCCCTCTATTATATATCGGTCAACATGACCAAGGTTTATTTATTGTAACCCTACACCCATTTACCCCTAACCTATGAGTAAGTAAACATTTTTAAATTATGGATCTCACGAATATAGGAGATGCTTCCAATCTAGGGCAGAGGAGAATTCAACCAACAAGATATATAAGAGAATAAAGAAATGGTGTAACTCAATCTAATCATGGGATCAAGCAGTCTAGACACCTTGAAGGTCACTATTGGTTTACCTTCCCTCAATTAACCAACTAGTAATTAAAAGATCATGATCATCACATGTGTTCATTTTATTTTGATATTGAATTATTATTTATTTATCTAAGAAATCCATGGTGTCCATGGATGATTAAATTCAATCAAAAAGAGTGAATAAATTATTGAGGATTCTAAGATTAAATAAAAATAAATTACTATACATGAATTATTTTACCTAACATGGTTAATGAAGTATGTATGATCCACATAATGTTAAAAAGTTGGTGAAAAATAAAAATAATGAATAATTATGCATAATTTATATATAAAATCCTTCAATAAAAACATTAATTCATAAAATTCATTCCATTACTTGAGTTAGAAGTGAACCATAGTTCAAAGTATTTTTACTCCTCTTTTTAGAGTGCATTCAATTATCTTAAATTTCAAATGAAATTCATTTTTCAACATAACAATTTTGGTATATATATCAGTTCCTACAGTAGGACTTTATATAATATCGATTCAAGAGTTAAGGAAATCAATATTTAACATTCTAGTATTAGAGAGTCCACTCGATATATAAGGAGCTATGAGTTAATGAAATTAAAAAGTAATGACTACCTATATATCTTCAAATAATTTGATAATGCCTCTATCTAGGTTATATGAAAACAAATATGGATAATACCTACTAGAATATATAAAAGACTATATTTTAAATCCAATGGTTTGGGATATTGAGATTTCATAAAATATTAATATATTAACAAATTTGTTGACTAAGTTGTAATTTGTAATCAAGATAAAGTATGAAATATATGCGTTTATTTTCTATAGAAAAATAGTAGGGATTCTACCCTATCATTATCTATAAGATCTATTTTTGAGAAAATTGATATCTTGACCAATGATAACTCTCAAGAATGGTGTAAATTATTTCTCATAATATTGTTCCAAGAAAAGATATTTTCTAAACTAGAGTCCCTAGTTCTAAAAGATCCTTCTGAAAATGATCGTTAAAAGGAGAAAAAATCTTATAGACACACTTGGATGATGCATTACATGTATAACTCCTCATTTTATCATCCAAGATTAGTGAGATCAATAGTATTCAAGAAGATTTAGATCCATAATAAAAGTTATCTCAACTCCAATGTCTGTATTAGGAGAAACCAAAATAAGTGACATATGAAAACTCCAAGGAAATATTTATGTGAAATATTATATGCATTCGAGTTAGACCACATGTAATTATGATGAGGGGATAAAGTACGTATTTGGAATCTCTAGGATTTATATTCCAAAAGATTTGTGAAAATTCCCCTTTCTCTCCCCACTACATTATAGTTTCTCAAGTTTTATTCTATATTTTTAAATGATCAATGCATAGATGTAACGTCCCGGTTCGGGAATCCAACCAGAGCCACCCCGTACCCAGTTGGTCACATGGCCTCAAGCGCATTTTGTTGAATTCCAGAGGCTTCTGACTTGCAGCGAGGGCCTTGGGTGTGATATTGGGGATACTATTCCCTCATTGGAAGAGTAACACAGTAGAAGATAAACAAATATACAATGGCAGAAGCCGTAAACATCCAACAAGAGAAAATAGTGGAAGGCTGAGATAAAGAAACAACTGGAGCATACAGATATATATATATATATAAATGATGCATGATACATATATATCAATAAAATACAGCCAAAAAAGTCACAATGCTGAGTACAGTGCAGAATCAAAGTATAAAAAGAAAACAGATAAACTCCTCATCATCGCAAGCCTCAGCTTGGTCTGATACTCTCCGGCTCCAATGCAATCAAGTACCTAAAGTAGAAGGTAATTTTCCCTTATCCATACTTGCAACAACATAGTCTTTTTTGGCCCAAAATCATGGCCCAAACAGGGTGTCAAACGAATCCCATTAGGAAACCTCCATAAGATCTATGCCAAATAGTCAGTGAATATATGGCAGGTAAAGTACAGAATGCAGTAAACAATAAATTACTCAATGGTAAACAATCCATAGTTTTATTATAAAGAAACAATTAACTAAATAGTTAAACACCAACATGTAGCCCTCTGGGATGTGCCCACAGCCTATCCCCTCTGTTCATACCTAGCAAGTACAAGCAACCCTCTGGGAAACACCCTCAGTCTAACCACTCTGGTTCAACTTAATCATTCATAAAGACTCTCTGAGGAAGCACTCTCAGTCAATTCCCCTTATAGTCTAAGGTAGTCAAGGACTCTCTAAGGAAGCACACACGATCAATTCCCCTTATTTCCCCAAGGTCAAGCGACTCACTAAGGAATCTCACATAGTCAATTCCTCTTACAGCCCCAGGTCGTTAACAGACTCTCTAAGGAAGCTCACACAGTCTATACCCTTATAGTCTATAATTTCAAAAGACTCTCTAAGGAAGCTCACTCAGTATATTCCTCTTATAGTCTATAATGTGCCAAGACTCTCTGAGGAAGCTCACTCAATCTACTCCTCTTATAGTCTATAATGTCCAAAGACTCTCTGAGGTAGCACACTTAGTCTGTCCCCTTTTAGTATACTACACCAGGTTCTCACGGCCCTGTGTAAGTCAACTCATAGTAATGCTATATGGCCAATGTAAACCTATAGAACTACTTGGATAAATAGTCTATAGCATCTCAACATGTTATAAAGAATCACTCCATACTAAAATCACTAGGCATGGGAAAACTAGAAATATAGGAACAAACGGTCATAAACAGAACATGTATGGAAAAACATTCAAGAATGGTAATCAATTATATTTACATCTGATTAACCTCTGCACGAGCATACAATCATGGAAGGCAAAAAACATAGGTAAGACGGTAAATTCACAATACCTCGTTCAATGGTATTGTCACAATTGCACATAAAATTCAAGGTCCTTTAACCAAAAGTCACAACCACCTACCTTTAGGGTACCAGTGAAAGCGATCCAAAATCTATTCCACCTCCTCAAAACTGGTGAACGCCCCACCAGAAATGGTCTAAACCTCTTTCCCTAACATCCACAAGTCTAGAAATCAACACCTGAGGAAACTACAACCCTAGATCTTCACCCAATGGGTGTAGATATAGAAATACGAGGGATAGAGAGATGTATATCTAGAGGGAGACTCGATGGAACCAAGAGGAGAGACTTACCCAAGAAGAACAAACTTCGATCCGCCAAGAAACCCCATCGATTTGCCTCCAAAATGAGTGGGGCGCACCTTCAATGAAAGAGAACCCAAAAACCCGAGTGAGGCTCGAGTGGGAGAGAGTTTGGAGAAGAAATGTGGAATACCAAGTGACCTGGGGCTTTAAATACTAATTATTAAGTGGCTGCACGGTTTCCCCGTAAGGTTTGGAAAACTGTGCGCCAACCGTGCGGTTGCCACTGCCTTTCCCAGGGCCTTCGCACGGCCTGCCCGCATGGTTTGACAAATCATGCGCTGCCCGTGCGGAGCCCACTATGTCCTCCAGGAACATCATACGGTTTTCCCACATGGTTTGACAAACTGTGAACCTCCCGTGCAGAGCCCACTGTCAAGGGTGAAAAGTTTCCTGGGCTGGTCGCACGGTTTGAACAAACCGTGCACCAACCTTGAACCCCTACACAACCTCTACAACATTAAAAGTTTTCTTCCCAAGATTCCTCTTTTTATCAACAATGAACATAAAAGAGAAACATACCTGAAGAGAAGGTCTGAGTTCTTACAAACTTCTCCCCTTAAAGAAATTCGTCCCAAAATTTCCCTAGAACGACGTAGAAGAAGAAACCCCGAACAGCTCTGGCCACTGAGCTCATACATAGGCTTCCCTCTCCCAAGTCTCGTCTTGTACTCACCCGTACTGACATAGAACTTATACTAGATGAAGAGACTGACCATGGAGAGCCTTTTTACTGTGATCGACAATCCAGATTGGTTGCTCTTCGAAAAATGCATCTCCTTCGAGCTCAACCTCCTCAGGTTGAATGTCATGAGACAGGTCTGAAAAGTAACATCAAAGCTGTGAAACGTGGAAGATGTCGTGCATAGCTCGGTACATCTGAGGTAACTAAAACCGATATGCAACTGACCTGACTCTCTCCAACACCTCAAATGGCCCGACATTCCTCGGTGAAAGCTTACCCTATATCTTAATCCTTCTGTGCCCCAACCTCGGTGTTACATGCAGGAAAACCTAATCCCTGACCTCGAAATCCAGAGGTTGTCTCCGCTGATCAGCATAAGACTTTTGACAAGACTGCGCAGTATCCATCCTCTTCTGAATCAACTCAATCTGTTTTGTGGTATCCTTGACAAGACAAGGTCCTAGCATAGCTGCCTCTCCTGCCTCCAGCCAACACAGGGGTGATCAGTATGGCCTACCGTACAAAGCCTCATAAGGTTCCATTTGAATAGTTTCGTGAAAAGTATTATTATAGGAGAACTCCACAAGAGGTATATACTTCACCCAAGAACCACCAAAATCCAGGATGCATGCTCAAAGCATATCCTCAAGCACCTGAATCGTACGCATGGACTGGCCATCTTTCTGGGGATGGTATGTTGTACTCAATAGTACCTGTGTACCCAAAGCCTTCTGAAGCCCCTACCAGACCCGAGAAGTAATGTGTGCATCCTTGTCTGAAACGATGGAGTGTGGAACTTCATGTAGACATACAATCTTTCGGATGTACAACTATCCCCGCTCAATAACGCTGAGGGTCTCCTTGATCGGCATGAAGTGAGAAACCTTCATGAGTCTTACAATGACAACCCATACTGCGTCATTTCCTCGAGGTGATCCTGGAAAACCGGTCATGAAATCCATCGCGACATCATTGTATTTACACTCAAAAATGGGAAACTACTGTAAATGACATGCTGGTATCTGAAGTTACGCTTTCACCTTTTGACAAGTGGAACACCTCATGACAAAACCAGAAACATCCCTCTTCATACTGGCGACCAATACTGACGGTGTAGATCACAATACATCATGGTGATTCCAGGATGAACTGCCCAAACAGTGGAATGAAAGTCCCGCATCATCTCCTAGCGTATGTCTTCTGGCACCCATACACGTCCCTGGAAACACGGGATCTCATCCTCACCTACTGTCCATCTAGGAATAGGGACCTCTCCTGACACACTTTCTTGTAGGACTAGGCCTTCAGAATCTAATAGTTGTCTCATTCGTACTCAATCAAGAAGTGTAAAGGTAATAGCTATAAAAGAATGAAATGTCTACCTTGACTATCATGCACCTCCAAATGAATCTCAGAGAATAGAGCTGTAAGATTCCATTCACTGATGGCCTCCTAAACTGCCTATATTTGAGTTCTCCTACTCAACGCATCAGCCACTACATTTCCCTTCCCAGGTGTAAAGGAAAGCTCTGTGTCAAAGGACAGAAGATACTCGACCCACCTATGATGTCTTAGATTCAGATCACACTGGGTGAAGATGTACTTGAGACTCTTTTCGTCAGTGAAAACCACAAAGTGCTCTACCAGAAGATAATGCCTCTAACATCGTAAGGCATGAACAATAGCTGCTAGCTCTAGATCGCGCGTCGAGTAATTCCTCTCATGTGGCCTCAAATGCCAAGACCCATAAGAAACGAATTTGTTTCCCTGCATAATCCCAGCTCCTAGCCCAATACTAGAATCATTGTAGTAAACAATATAGCTCTTGCCCGGCTCTAGAAAGACTAGAATCAGTGTTGATGTCAACCTCCCTTTCAGCTTCTGAAAGGCTGACTCACAAGAATCTTACCATAAGAAATTTTTCCCTTTCTTGGTTAGACCTTTCAGGGGCACTTCTAGGCATGAAAAGTCTTGTATGAAATGTCTATAGTATCTAGCCAGACCCAATAAACTCCATACCTCAATGAAATTTTTCAAATGCTCCTAGGAAACTACATCTATCACTTTTTCTGGGAGTACTGATACTCTTATCTATGAGATAACATGACCCAAGAAGTTAATCTCATCCATACAAAAGTGGCATTTCGAGAGCATATCATATACCTGATGCTCTCTCAGTGTACTCAAAACGATCTCAAGATGGGTAGCATGGTCGTGTCGAGTGTGACAGTACACCAAAAATTCATCCATGAAGACTACCAAAAAAGAGTCTAAGTATGGATGGAACACTTGGTTCATTAGTGCCATGAAAACTGAAGGTGCATTCATGAGACAGAACAGGATAACTTTATACTTGTATAGACCATACCTGTTCAAAAAAGATGTGAGAGGTATAGAAGATGGTCTAACACGCAACTGATGGTAATCGGATCTCAAGTCAGTCTTCGAGAACACCCAGTCTCCTCAAATCCGATCAAAGAGGTCATCAATCCTGGGCAAGGGGTATCAGTTCTTGACTGTCAACTGGTTCATCTTCCTATATTCCACACAAAGCCTAAGGTTGATGTCTTCCTTCTTCACAAATAGGACAGGTGAACCCCAAGGAGAAGTACTAGGTCAGATAAAACCTTTCGCCTAAAACTCCTCCAAATTCTTCTTGATCTCCTGAAACTCAAGTGTAGCCATCCAATAAGGAGGAAGTGACACCGGTTCCACTCCTAGAATAAGAGCAATTGAGAATTATAACTCATGCTCTGGAGGAAAACCTGAAAATTCCTATAGAAAGACATCCTTAAAATGATCCACCACTGGAGGATAGTCTAACTGTGAAGTCCCATGGTCATCCAGATAAAGACTAGAAATTTGGGATGTAACTCCTCCTAACCCATGATGCTCTGGACCCGCTCTACTCTCCTAGACATCCCACTCGCCTCTATAAAGAAATGATCCACCCTCTGGTGATACGAACCTCACTCTGCAGCGATAACAGTCGATGAAATCCTGAAAGAGAACTAGCCAGTCCATTTTGAGAATGAAATCATAGTTTGTCATCTCTAGGGCATAGAGATCCCATAAGAAGTGATACCCAGCCACCTCTAGAGGGCACTCCTTGTACAGACGTACACTAGCCTTCCTAGTCCCCAACAGTGTGTCTAGAGTCAAATTATCGGTAGAGGAAAAGATACAGAGCCCAAGGCTCTCCACAACATCAATAGAGATAACGCTATGGAAATACCATGTATCGAAAAGTGCAGAAGATAAAACTAAGGCTACTAATATCTTACCTCGAATAGTAGAGGGTCTGGGATCCTTCTCCTACTGGGTTAGCTCCACTGCAAAAGCCTGACCTGTACCACAGCCTTGTGACCCTGAATGATCGCTCCGAGCTGATCCCCCCGATTGTTGCTGAAAGAAAGGGGACTGACCACCCCAGCCTCGACCTCCACCTTAGCCCGAACAGCCAGAAGAACTCCAGTTCCCAGACTGGTGAGCGACTGGTGGCGCTGCTCCTAAATGAGGAGTCATGGATGAACCCCTGTCCCCAGCTGATGGTGAGAAGATCTAACCGAAACGCTAGAGATGGCCCATATTTCCGCAATATCAGCAGTCAATATGGTCTCTCTAGCACTACGGCCTAGAATACTTGCTTCTTCTACACTAGTATCACCCCACCTGGGTACCAGAAGATGCATCTCGACTACTCTGGTCTCCTTGAGAAAACTCCCTGTGGCGTTTTCTGCTATCAGATGAAGAAACACTAACTCTGGATGCCGAACCGCCATGGCTCACTGCTCAAAAATCCCCCAGATTGCGCTTGGTGATCAGCACCTAGCTGACGATAGAAGATACCGAAGTCAACCTGAAGATGTTAACTTGGGAACTGATCTCCTTCCTGAGACCGCATTCAAACATCCAAGCCATGAACAACTCATCACCTGCTTGGATAGGCATGAACCACTGCATCTTCCTGAAACGAGAGGAGAACTCCATCACCGAAAGAGTACCCTACACTATGCTCATGAACTCACGGGGCTCGGTCGGCCCTCAGGGTCTACAGGTAGAAGTAATCATAGAAAATACACTGAAACTTTTCCCAAGCCATATTATGATGGCATCCCGCCTCAGAGAAGACATCCCACCACCTCTTGGCGGAGTCTCAGAGAATATAGGTGGCATGTTTCACCCTCCGCTAGGGTGGTACATAGAGATGCTCAAAGATTGTCAGCGTGGCTTCGATCCCTGACTCTACAGCCTGAGGTCCTTTTTCCCCTGAGAAGGTGGTAGGATACTGCTGCTAGATAACCCGCATCAAATCATCCACTGATGGGGCAGGAGGCTGTGCTCCCTGAAAGGTCTGCATCATCCTCATAAATCCTTCCCTGAATTGTGCATCAACACCTGGGTCAGGTACAGCTATTGGGGCCAATACTGGCTCAATGGGAGGATCTATAGGGAGTCCATGATCAGTATTATCTGGTGTCTGATCACCACCTTGTGGTTGGTATACAACCGGAGGATGTCTCGGTTTCATGACTCTACAAGGTCATACGCACACCTCGGATCAAGATTAACGGTGAAAAAAACATTAGAGTACACGACATGTACTTATGAAAGATTGTTTCATCCCAAATTGAAGAACACATGATGTGTAGTCAAAACTACATGGTGTTCATTCTGAGTTTATCTAGACAGTAAGCCTTAGAAACTACTTCGAAACCTAGAGAACACTAAAAAAACATTAAACATGCCAAATTACAATCCATGAGGGCCCATACACCCCACGAATCAAAGTTTGTCATCTTATACAAGTTATAACAAGGCAACAATAATGATCCACCAAATTCAAGTCCATGAGGGCCCATAACACATCCTGAACCAAAATATGGCACTCATTCAAACAAAACCTTACACAATCAATGCTCTAACAACAGGAAGATATTTTTATTAAGGCATTTATCACAACAACAAGGAATTACTAATGCATCCTAGATGAAAAGGAAAGAATGCATGACATGTGATTTCTATAAAGTGACTATATGATGCATGAGATGGCATACCCTCATCTCATTGGGTTGCGATAGAAATAGAACCGCAATATCAACAACTGTAATAGCAGAATCATGTGAATCACCCAACGGTGAAACCAAATCAACTGTAAAAATTGCAAACTAGTAAAATTGCAATAAACAAGGCAGTATGGCTTTTCTCTGTATACAGTTTATCCACTACCAAGAACAACTTATTACCAAGTACCTATTACATCCTATCCCTGACTATAGGCTCCAAACAGTAAAACTAGAGAAAATAATTCCTATGATAAAACTTTGTAACATCCCGGTTTCAGAATCCAACTAGAGGCACCCCGTACCCAGTTGGTCACATGGCCTCAAGCGCATTTCCCCGAACTCCAGAGGCTGCTGACTAATAGTGAGGGCCTTGGGGTGATATTGGGGAAACTATTCTCTCATTGAAAGAGTAACACAACGGAAGCCCTAAAAATCCAAAAATAGAAAAAAATAAGAATGTTGAGATAAATAAACAACTAGAGCATACATATATATATAAATTATGCATGATGCATATATGTCTAAGGGAAACAGCAAAACAAGTCACAATGCTGAGTACAGTACAGAATCAAAGTACAAAAGGAAAATAGATAAACTCTTCAGCATTACAAGCCTCAGCTTGGTCCCATGCTCTCCGGCTCCAATGCAATCAAGTACCTGAAGAAGAAGGGCATTTGCCCTTATCTTTTCCTGCAACAACATAGTCTTTTTGAGCCCAAAATCATGGCCCAAACTGGGTGTGAGATAAATCCTAGTAGGCAACCACCACAATATCTGTTTCTAACAATAAGTGAATATATGGCAGGTAAAGTACAGAAAGCAGTAAATAGGAAAGTACTCAACAGTAAACAATCCACAGTTTCATTATCAAGAAACAATTAACCAAACAGTTAAACACCAACAGGTAGCCCTATGGGATGTGCCCACAGCCTATCCCCTCTGGTCATACCTTGCAAATACCATCAACCCTATAGGAAGAACCCTCAGATTAACCCCTTTGGTTCAGCTTAAGAATTTATAATGAATCTCTGAGGAGGCACTCTCAGTCAATTCCCCTTATAGTCTAAGGTAGTTAAGGACTCTCTGGGGAAGCACACATGGTCAATTCCTCTTATATCCCCAAGGTCAAGAGACTCTCTGAGGAAGCTCACATAGTCGATTCCTCTTATAGCCCCGGGTCGTTCACAGACTCTCTGAGGAAGCTCAAACAGTCTATCCCCTTATAGTCTCTAGTGTCCAAAGACTCTCTGAGGAAGCTCACTCTGTATATTCCTCTTATAGACTATAATGTACCAAGACTCTCTGAGGAATATCACTCAGTCTATTCCTCTTATAGTCTATAATATCCAATGACTCTCTGAGGAAGCTCACTCGGTCTATCCCCTTTTAGTCTACTACACTGGGTTCTCACAGCCCCATGTAAGTCAACTCATAGTAATGCTATAAGTCCAAAGTAAACCTACATAAATACTTGGCTAAACAGACTATATCATCTCAATATGCCAAAAAGAAACACTCCATCCTACAATCACTAGGCATTGTAAAACAGGCAATATAGTACCAAACTGTCATAAATAGAACAAACATGGAAAAAGATTCATGTATGGTAATCAATTATATTCACATCTAATTAACCTTTTCAGGAGTATACAAGCATTGAAGGTAGAACACAAGGGTAAGATGGTAAAATCAAAATACCTCGTTCAAGGGTATTGTCGCAATTGCACATAAAATTCAAGGACCTTAAACCAAAAAGAAAAAACCACCTACCTTTAGGGTTCATGCGAAAACGATCCAAAAGCTATTCCACCTCCTCAAAACTGGCAAACGCGCCACCAGAAACAATCCACAAGTCTAGAAATCAACACCCGAGGAAACTACAACCCAAGATCTACAAACAATGGTTGTAGATCTATAAAACTGGGGGATAGAGAGATGTAGATTTAGAGGGAGACTCGAAGGAACCAAGAGGAGAGACTTACCCGAGAATAACCAACTTTGATCCGCAAAGAAACCCCTTCAATTTTCCACCAAAACAAGTGAGGGAGAACATTCAACCTAAGAGAACCCAAAAAACCGAGTGAGGCTCAATTGGGAGAGATTTTTGGAAAATAAATGAGGAATCCTGAGCGGCCTAGGGCTTTAATGCCAAATTTTTATGTGGCCGCACGGTTTGAAAAAACGTGCGGCAACCGTGCCATTGCCACTGTCTCTCCTAGGGGCTTCGCACGTCCTGCCCGCAGGGTTTGACAAACCTTGCGCCCCTGTGCAAGCCCATTGTCTCCTCCAAAAACATTTCATGGTTTTCCCACATGGTTTGACAAACCGTGTGCCTCCCGTGCGGAGCCCACTCTCAAGGTTGCACGGTTTCTTGGGTTGGATGCATGGTTTGAACATGCTTTGCACCAACCATGAGCCCCTGCACAACCTCTAAAACCATAAAATTTATCTTCCCAAAACACCTCTTTTTCTTAAAAACGAATAGAAAAGAAAAACATACCTGAAAAGAATGTTTCGGTTCTTAAAATAGATGATTCTCCAATATCTATTTACTTTTATTCATTAAATGGATAAAAATATAAAGCATTAAAAATATTATGTTCTTATAGTGAACAAGAGGAATGTGAAGGAGGAAATGTCTAAGGAAAATTCTATGTATATGGAACCATTGCACCACCCTTTTAAAAATCAAAAGATCAAGGAGGATAAAAACAAAGATTTAGTATATTTTTATTGTGAAAAAAATATCATTGGAAGAAGAATTTCTCCTTGGTAAATAAGAAATGAAAATATTGTAGTATATTTTGTATGAAGTGAAATCTGTCCATTTCTATAAATTATGTATTGTATAATGTTTGTGGTTGTCATATTTATATAAAAATATTGGATCCAAGTATATTTTGGTAAATTTTTAAGTGTTAGGAAGATCATTGACCTATAAATATAGTGTGACTATATATAATAGTTATAGGAGAAAATTATCTCACATTTCTATGTAGACTTATTTTTGTCTTAAAGAATTATTACTATTTTCCCGGTATGAAAAATAACATAATTTTTTTGTCTATTTTAGACCCGAATTTTAATGTTTTCACGTTGATAAAAAAATATTAATAATTCAATAAAAATATCATATGTGTGGGGATAGAACTTTTTAATAACATTCATTATATATTATAATATGAAAATATTGTTTTGAAAATAGATAATTAAAGAAGTTCTCATGACGCAAGTCACATCCATTTCTCAGTTTATAGACAGAGTTATATAAATGAGAATAATTTTAAAAAAATAGTTTCACAATGGTATTTATATTTTTTTCTATGATCCTTTGATATACGAATCAATTGTTAATAAGTAAAAATGATTAAGGAACTATTTAGTTGAAAATTTTAGAGGTCCAAAAATATTTTATAATTGGTTCACTCGGATGTTAGTGGACCTTTTATAGTATAGGTTAGAAGAGGTCACTATCACATCATACATTTTACCACTAACATTAGTAGAAATTTATATATTTACAAAAAGCTGTATTACTCTTATTTTATTGAAAATTTTAAGGAATACAAGAAAAATGTAGATAATTAACTTGGTAACAAGATAAACAAAACTTTTCTTGGATCGATGAAGGGAGTATATTAACTAAAATTTCATTTGTTATATAACAGATTTAAGGATTTTTTTTCCAACTCAAACATCAAAATACACCATATTGGAATGGTGTTAATGAATGAAGGATTCTCACCTTATTATATATTGTGAGATTGATGATGATTCATGATAATATTCATTTATCTTTTTATGGATATGCATAATAATCAAACGCATACACAATGAAATGAGTTCTAACTTAGTTAGAAAGAGGAAACCCATATATGTTATGGTGTTAGAAGAAACTTAACTTGTCACATATGCATGTTTGGAGATGTAAATAATTTTTAAGGATTATTATATTAACAAGCTTACATCATGAGTCACAAAGTTTATCTTTATTGGGTATCCCAAAGAGATAATATGATATTACATGTATCATCCATCATATAAAAAGTTAATTATGTAAATACATGTCACAATAATAGAAAGGGAGTATATATCAAAATGATATAGTGATAGAAATATATACTTTAATGAAGACGAACCTCAAGATACAATATAGTGGTCATAGGGATACATTCCAAAAAAAAATTGGAAGAGGTTATTTTAGTGACATAAGAACTATATAGAAGTATTATAGGGGTTATATAACCATAGATATATGGATTTATTCTCACCAAGGAAGGGGACACATTATTAATTTAAAATAATAAACCTTTTTCCTAAACAAAAGTACTAAGCATCCCAGAATTTGAAAAGTATCAATAGGATGTGAATTTTGGAATGGATCCCATGAACCAAACCCATTTTTTGGTTTTGTTCTAGTTGATATACAGGTTTCCTGGTGAATATTGTTATAAAAGAAGAAACTAGATGTGGATGGTAATTTAGTACTTATAAACCATGAAAAGTTTCCAAAGGGTTTAAGAAATCTTAAGGAATAGACTATGATGAAATGTTGTAACCTATCTCTCTGAAAACAATTATCAAAATTATACTTTACATAATTATTTACCATGATTATGATATTTGGAGAATGGATTTCAGAACTACATTATGGGAAACCTTGTAGAATATTTTTATATGGCACAACTAGAGTGATTAGTGAAACCAAAGAATGCCAATATGAGGTTCAAGTTGTATAGATCAATTTATGGGTTAAAGTAAGAATCAAGATCAGGAAATATTCATTTTAATGAATTTATAAGAGAAAACAATTTATCATGAATTAATGTTATCCTTGAATCTATAATAGGTTTCATTGGACTGAAATAGTATTCCTCGTAGTATATGTTTATGATATTTTACATGATGGGAAATGAGACAGATATAAGAGGTGAATTGTACTATTTCGAGATACTAACATTGATAAGGTATAAATGAGATTCAATATTGTACAATAAAAGAGGGGTTTTTTTCTAATGTCAAATGGTATACACATATCTATGAAACTATTCCCTCTAACACAATATGAGATAAAATGGATGATAACAATCCCTTACGATTATGTGATCAGATCAATCATGTAGGAAATACTGTGTACCAAGCGTGAGGTTTTTTATGTCGTGATCATGGTAGGGAGATGTTAAGAAAAGTTGGGGTATAAATATTAATTTACTATAAATAATATCAAGAAGTACATATGGTGTACAAAGCATATATTCTTATTTAATGGATTATATAATGATTTATTTTTGGGGGGATTCATTGACGATTATTTCCAAATATTTTATAAACATTTGAAATCAATGTTGACACATGTGTTTTACATTAATGAAGGAGTTGTGAGATGAAAGAGTTCTATGTATCCAATGCTTGATAATTCTATAGTATATCCTTAGTATATTGTGAATTTTAATGTAGATAGGGAAGCACAATGGATAAAAAACTTCATCAAGGATCTTGATTTTTTCAATTACTAAGTTGTTATCACTCTATATTACGATAATTCTAAAGTAGGGGTTCCTTCCAAGGATAACATGTCACATTAACAGATGAAGAAAATACTTAGGAAGTATCATCTATTGAGTGATATTTTTCAATGATATGATGTTTTAGTTAGAAGAGTAACTATATATGATATTATGATAGAATCATTGATTAAATATTTATCTCAAAAAAATATGAATATCATTTGAGATCTAGTTAGTTGAAATTTTTTAATTATGGGCTCTAGTTTATATTGGATTCTATTATATTGAGTTTCCTAGAACAAATTAAATTTTTATTTTTTATTACAATATATTAAAAAAACTTATCACCTAATTATTTTTATCCTACCTAAAATTAACATGATAATGTATATAGAGTATTTTTCTCATCGAAATGTTACAATAGTACCCTATTTAAATGAAAACCTAATAATGTTATGATAATATTCATAAACTTATATGATATATTCTAGGTAAAATATAATTCATAGGAAATAGATGATGTATTAATACCATATATTTTGGTATCATAATACATTTAGTCTCCTTATAATGAAGTTTACATTTTTTGATATCCACATAAGGGAGTCCATGAGGATATAAATGCTAATAATAATTACACACGTTTATGTGTGATTTTATATTCCTTTGTATGAATTTTTTATGGGGTCAAGGACTTGATATTATTATTAATGTGTATCATATAATATTTACATTAATGTATAGATAAAAACCTTGATAAAAATTATTATGATAAAGTAACATAAAATGGGTGTGTCATAAGTGATGTGGAATTAATTCATTATGTCAAGAAAGTATTTTTCATAACCAAATTAAGGGAAGAATATATCGTAGAATATTTGATTTATAAGGAACTATCTTAAATCCCTGTCTAAGGTAGTTTATTGGTGAGTTAATTTAAAAAAGTCAAATAAGGGTAAATCAAGAATATAGGTTTATGTTACAATTATACATCACATATAAGGAGATATCAGTAGAAAAATAGATTATAATACACACAATAGTTTGTAAGAAATATTTTTTTTGAAATAATAACAACTTCCTCTATGAGTGTCTTAATGTTTTTCTATACATTGATCTTGGAAATTATGTATGTTCACAAAATTCCACTAAAAAATAGGCTCATAGGGTCACACACTAATTTTATCCTAAATTATATTAAAACATACTGAATTGAATATTAAAAAATATATTATTCTTAGATTATAGAACAATAATTATTCAAGTATTTTTTATTGCATAAATTTAATGATGATATATTCGAGTATAGAATTTGTGAATAGAATATAATTTCATGTTTATAATTCAAGAGGAAATAAATAAATGATTAATTATTTTCCAATTTATTGAACATGTTAATATAAAAATTTATTTATTAATGTTAATATAAAAATTAATATTTATTTAAAAGTTCAGTGAATATAATATTTATTTATTTATTGAACATATAATATTTTTTGGAATAAATATTTTATTATTTCTGGTTCAATAAATTCCATTGAGGGTTGTTGGGTATAGATAATGGTGAGATTGAAACAATATATATTATTTAACATCATTTAAACAAATAATAATTTATTTATAAAAGAAACAAAATTAAGACATAGCTTGAATTATAAAAATATTATTATTTTTATTATACATGGAATATTTCTTAGAATATATATATTTATAAGGGAATGTGTCTAATTATTTATGGTCAACCTCAATTATATAAAGAAAAATATATCTCATTTAAATTAGGAGAATTATTATGAACAATGGAAGCTATCGAGAATGTTCTAAATACTTATAGAAACTTCCACCACCCTCACTCTAAAGAATATTGGGAGAATAATATAACCACTTATTGGTATGAATAATCAATAACCTAAAGTAATTCTCTATACCTCACGAGTACTCATTGATTCAAGATCATTGTGCGAAGACACATGGTTCATGTATGGATACACCTTAAGGAATCCTCACTTGGATTCTCCACCACAACAAAGAGATAAAGAGAGTAAAAAATGATTGATAGGATAATCATGATTAAAGTAATTATTATTTTAAATTATTTATAAATTAAATCTGAAATATTATCTCTAAGTAATTATGGAGTTATATTTTTAAATTTGATAAGATTTACTTATTGAAACTACTAAAAACATTTGGAACTCACCCCCCACTTTTATTTCACTTCGAAACCATCAAACATGTGAATTTATTTATTTCCAAATTCTTGATTGCTCAATAATGTTCATAAGTTATTAAATTTAATCAATATTCAACAAATCCAATGAAATGAGGTGTTGTATAAAAAACATCACAAAAGTCTTCTGAAAAAAGATATGATATGGGATAAAATCATTTTATTACAAAAATAATATGATTAATTACTTATATGAATCACTTCCCCCATACATGAATCATTAATTTTCCTAAATTAATCACTATAAACAAGATTCAAAAAGGATATAATTTCTCTCAACTCCTACATTCAAACCAATGAAGTCAAAGTAACAATAGATCATTTGGATCAAATTTTCAATAATTCATACATTCAAAAATCACCCTTTATCAACCCCCTCAACCAATTACTATTTTTACACTTCTATGATACTTTATATATAATATTTTTAAAAAATTATCTTATACCTTCTTAATTTTAGTTTACAATTACAAAAATATTACCATCCCCTTTGAAAATTGGGCACTTATTAATTCTTCTCAATCCATTAATTTTTAAAGCACTTATAGTGTTGGTATATATAATTCAAAACTAACCATACAAAAAAGAATGCATCCCCTAAGAATAAGTGTAATAGTTAAGGAATAAAATAAAAATTTGTAAATTTGACTCTCCTATTTCTCTTCACTTGTTATGGATTTTCTTGCTTGCACAATTCTATTTTATGTTATAAATATTTCCATATCAAATCTCATCTACTTATTTTACTCAAATTCATAGAATGCACTAAAATATCATTTTATGAGGCTCCTAAAGGTTATAATTTTATTTTTAATATAATTTAACAAATTTTTATATCAAAATTTTGAAGCGTTAATAGACAAATTGGATGCACAGAAAATATTTTTATTTAGTCTTCATTTTCAATATTTTGGAAAAAAATTCCATTTTTTTCAATTATGTCACTTTCTTAAGTACTTAAAAAGGTTCTTGATTTTCCTCAAATATTTTTCACGAAAAAGACACAAAAACATGAAAAACAAAAAAAATGATAATGAAAAAATTTCAAAACAATAGAAATTTAATCATCTCCACACTTGTTTCACATAATTTCCTCAGTGTATACTACAATTTATAAATATGTTTAAAATATTATGATATAAAAACCCATTTAACTTTATAAAAGAGAGGTAAAATATAGTGGTTTCACTTATTGATGTTTTGGAGGTGTTGAATCATCTCTAGTGGCTCATATAGATAGTTCTAATAATACATTTTCACTATATTCCCATTCACAGTGAACTAATTATTTTTGATTCCTCTAGAAATTTCTATTACCCTGTAATGTTGATAAATATAAATAATAAAAGGTATTTACCGTTTATAATTAATCTTACCTTGCAAAAAATTAAAAATGTATTTTAAAATAAGATATTTTTCACTTAAATATAAACCTCTCTTCTAGTTCACTTTATCACGTTTCATCCCTGATTTAACTTCGAAAATTATATCATTCTCAAAGTAATCTATTATAATGTATTCTGGAAAATTTATCTATGACTTCCATTGATATAAAAAAATTACAATAACACATTTGGGTCAAATATTTTAGATCCAATCATTTCTATTGGGGTTAACAGTCTTTTCAATGATGATATAAACAAATCTATTAGTTACCTTAATAATAACATTATTTTTTATGAGGTATAATATTGATGTTATATGGTTCAATACATATCTTTTCATCAAGGATTCCATGATTCTATTATAAAAGTGTGTTCCTTGATTGATGATGATGGCTCTCGGTATTCCCATACTATAAAATATACAATATCTTAAAAAGACACAAATTACAGATGAATCATTTGTCTTTGTGGATTTATCTTCCACCCATATAAAAAATATTCATAAAAAAAGAAGAACACCCAAAATACATGGTAAAAGGTCTCATGAATTCCATTACACGTATATAAAATATTTCAAAAAAATTTATGTGTCTTGGTGGAATAATTATTTTATAGATATTTTTATACTGTAATTTATTTATTTTTACTTTTCATAAAATTTATGGAAATATTTGAAAATATTTATCAACTATAATCTAGATTATAACACATTCCTTGTAGTTCTTTAGATTCCAATGTGACCTCCAAGAAACATGGTGTGGAAAAAATTAAGTACATAAGATACCTCTATTTTAGGCGGGGAATTATTTATAATTTAGAGTCTAAATATTATTTAAATGTATGGGTAAACCAACTCTTAAAAATTTTATTCATCGTTTAATATTTCAATTTGGTGTGAATTCAAGAGAGAAAGTATTTATGTAGTTGCAA
This sequence comes from Viscum album, assembly GCA_963277665.1. NCBI lineage: Eukaryota > Viridiplantae > Streptophyta > Magnoliopsida > Santalales > Viscaceae > Viscum > Viscum album. The sequence goes on from OY728129.1 coordinate 963,359,697, forward strand.
GAAACGTTTTCAAGATATCATACCATAGAGGATATAGTACAATTAAAACGAGTTTCTCACATCGCTTATTATCATTATGGATTCTTGGTCTAAAATTCCTACCATAATAGTGTGTGTTTTTCCGCACATATTTTATATTTCTTGGTTTTTAGATCCTTTCATCCTTGATCTAGAAATTTATCTATTTTAATAATAGTTACATCTTTTTATCCATTGTTTATCTTTTTTCCTTCTTCAATATATACTTGATAGTTGCATGACATACAAATATAGAAACATATTTACTATGAAAATGAACTTAAATTTTCCAAATCATAATAAATTACAAAAAAAATCCTTCTTAGAGTTTTTTGTAGTTGTTCTAAGTAGAAACTAATGTCTTAGAAGAAAAAGTTATCAAATTAATTATCATTTTAATACTTTTGGTAAAGACTATTACAATAGAATAGATCAAATTATTAAACAATAGTTCAAAAAGGTTTTCAAAGTTTTTTTGGTCGTATCACCAGTAGTGAAGTCAGATTTCTCTTCACCTCAACAAAACCTTTCCTATATAAATCATTAAAAATCAACTCAGTGTTTTTATAGTAAATTAAAAAATTATATTGTTATCATACTAAATTACTTAATGAAACTCCTATAAAATCATTCATTCACTAATAGTGGTTGGACATGTTTAAAATGTGTGGGGTAATTAAAGAAGGTATGATGCTAATATTTTAATTATAAACATTAATTCAATTATTTAAAATTACATATCCCAAAATAATTAATTTTTTATGAAAATATTAAATGTTGCATTATTTATTTTTTTTATTTATTTGATATTTCCCTTAGGTTCAGGGTTACCCAAAGTAAAAAATTTGGATTATTTTAACCTTTTATAGGGTTGCATAGTTAGAAACATGGTTTAGGAAACCATATAGTATAAAATATGTTCCATAAAAAGTTTTGATAGAGATGTTCACATGTTCTTTGTATGGTTTGGTAAACCATGTGATAAAACCATGAAACCAATTTGGTATTATGGAAATGGTTATCACAAGTTCTGCACATGATTTGGTAATCTGTGTGAGATAATTGTTTTAAATTATAGGGATATGGTATTTTCTTCATTTAGACTACTTTTTATTTAGGGATTCCTCTCATAGATTAAATATTTCATTCTAATAATTAGTGGAACCTCTCTCATCACTCCTTTTCCAAATCTTCTCTAAGTGTATTTGGAGTCATTTATGGGTCTCTTTTTATGAATCAAGAGGAAATGGATCCTCCTCTATCATTCACTTTTTTCTTCCTCTTTCTCCAATTTTCTACATCCCTAGTGACCTTGTGGATGATATTTATATAATGGGTTTCTTAAAATAAAGGATTTTTATTTCTAATGGTTAAATTCCATATTTGGAGACCTATTCATGTGTCATTTATTGAAGGCAATATGAATCCACCAATTTCAGTTGGTTTTTTCAATAGATTTCAATTTTTTAAATAGTTCCTTGATTAATCGGCCTTTAAAATGTTTCCTTGCACTAAATTAATGATATATTTAATAAATACTTTTTATTATCAAATGATTTCAATGTTTCATTAGGTTTAAATTTTTAAAAATTAGATTAAATTCTTGGTTAAATGGAACAATTATTTTCAATGGTATTTTATGTACTTGTGGTGTTTGATAATATTCTATTGATTCGGTATGTTGATGATTTATTTGGTGTTCTATACGATTTCCCTTAGGTTCAATTCGTATTTCAAATTTTTTTAGAAATTGTATTTCAAAATCATATGATCTTTATGTATAAAGTGATGGATCTATTGGATCTTTATGTGATTCACTTTATTTGGAAATTCTTTATACCCTAGATGAAATCATTATTGCTAATTCTTTTTTGAGAGTGTGTGTGTGTTTTTATGATTTTTAATTCATATTTTTTCCATGATTGGGTTGAGGCTCATTATCTAAGTGTGTGTGTTGGAGGTGATATGTTTATTTGATGGTTAATTATCTTGTCTTAGGGTGTTGTGTGTGTCACAAGGTGATGTTATCTTTATTGTAATAGCACCTTTTAGTTGTGACATGAGGAATGTGGGTTTTTAAGTGGTATGTTTTAGGAACTTTCCTTATTAGTAGATTGTGATACCCTAGAAACTAACCTATAGTATAATGTTATACCTGGTTAGTGGGTGTATCTCTCATGAGGATAATGTGAGTGTAATTTTAGGGATGATTTGTTCTACCATTAAAATGTATGTGGTTTGTTACAAATTTTCATGTTAATAAAAGTTGTCCATTAGTTATTAGGGTATTTCCTCCGGGTTTTTATTTTATGTTATTATTATTCATTATCACTGGAAAATGAGTTTCTCATTTCTTGATATGTGCCTACTTTAGTTCTTTATTACTGAGCATCATGGAAGTGATGCATGATTTGTATGATTATTGTCACTTGTTTAGGAATATTTATATATTTTCATTGTATTAGGTTTTACCTTTCTTATACTCATGTTTCATAGTGTTAGTGTATGTTGAGTTTAATATAAGTAAAATATAGTTTTTAAAATTGATATCCATTAAATTTTTTACCATTAAAATTATATTTTAAAACAATGTGTGGGTTTGGTTTCAAAGGAGGAAGTTTCTCAAAAAGGTTTTATCATTTTTATTTTGAAATTCAGGTTGGTTAGTTTTGAAAAGTGGTAAATTGTTTGTTTTTTAAAGAAAATTACCATGGTAAGTCTTATTTATGGAATATTTTTTTAAAAAAAATGTGAAAGTATATGTGATATGCTTTGTTTAACATTCATTTTGTATAAATGAATTTATAACTTATTTTCTTATACATTGATTTTAAATAATAATTCATGGATTCTTTATAAATGAAATACGAAGGGAATCATTGTGGTATTCTATTGGAAAATGGCTCACACCCTACATATCGATGCCATTGGGTATGAATTTATATGTTTTCTACTAGTTCTCAGGTAATTAGTTGTAGGTTGGATAATCACCACTCTCCTTTAAAAATGAGGTGTTGTTTTTGTTATGGTGGTGACTTGATAGTTTCATGGAGATATTAGTGTTTATCACCTATTTTAGATCAACCTATTTTTTGTTTGTATGTTCTATCATACTATTAGACATCCATCTTTAGTTTTATTTTTCTATTATTTTTCTTTTTTTGGAAGTGCACAATATTTGTATAAAAATTGTTTCATTTAGGGAAAATGTATTATAAAATATTTTCTTTATTTTTTTCATTAGTGAATGTTCTAATGTTCTTATTTTTCTATTTATTTATTTTGGAATGGTAATCCAATTTAAGGTGAACCCATGTCAGTTTATCAAGGGTAACCATTGGATGATCTAGGTTAACCAATGGTAAAATCATTTCCATATGCTCTCTTGTGATACCTTGGTTCTTATTGATGGCCTAGGGAGTTTGGGAACACACCTCATGCCTTTAGTAAAAAATTTATCAGGTGAGGTGTTAAGTCCACTCGAACAAGTCACTACTATAGATAGGTATTTTAAAAATGCTAGAAAATTATTTCAATAGTTCTAGAAAAGAACTGTTAATATCAGTGAAGATACAGAGGGTCCCCTTTAATGGAGTTAAAAAAGTGCTGGTAAAGCACCCCCTTTATTCGCGTTATCTTAGTGCGGATAAAAGGAATTTCTATCAATGCTATTTGTAACGCTGATAGAAAACCACTTTATCAGTGTTTAATTAGTGCTGATAAATAGTTCCTTTATCAACGCTCAAAATAGAACTGATAAAAGGTGCCTTTATCAGTGCTTGAAGTAGCACTGATAAAGGAGGATTTTATCAGTGCTCAAAATAGAAATGATAAAGGGCTAGATTCTTGTGATGTGATGTTTATATAATAGCACACCCACCAGCATTACATGCACAACACACACACACCACCTACACAAAGGAGAACATGCACAACACACATAAGAACAAAGCAGTGCACACAAGAACAAATCAACCCACACATGGATTTGAAAAAAAATGATATATACATTTCATGTAATGTTTTATATAATTATATATAAAATTATCCAATGAATAGTTAAAAAAATTAATGTTTTATCTTTTGAAATTTGTGATGCCCTCTCAAAAAAGATCTCCCATTGTATTAGACACTGAACAAATCATCCCAACTGAAGAAAAATTTTCCACCTATATAAGAAAACAAATATTATGTCAGTAATACTAAAAAGAAATAAATTAAAATTTAATATGAAAAAATATATTAATACAATTTCAATTTTTAATTAAAAAAATGACACATTTGGAGATATACAGGTCACACCATGCATTATTTTTAGGAGGGGTTGATTCCTATATATCATAAATGATTTATGGATCATTGTCCCAAAATATCAAAAAACAACTGAATGGGTTTTCCTAGTTTTGAGTATGTCCCTTGTTTTTTTACTAAAATTAATATCAAATTTAAATGACATAGATAGATTTATATCAGTTATATTATTTTTCGGATTATGGTGTGGTTGATTCCTACATGTCAGAAATGACTCAATATTCATTTTTTTATACTGTCAAACAATCCAAATGGGGTTTTCTAGGTTTTTAGTCTAAAGTTTGTGTTAAATATCATTTCAAATAAAAAAACACTCAATTTGAGTCATACAGGTCGCGTCATGCATCGGTATGAGGTGAGACTACTACATACACATCACAAGGGACATACGAATCTCTTTCCTAAATTATAAAGTCAACCAGAGAGCATTTTTATGGTTTTCATTGAGTTAAACGTTTTCAACTAAAATGTCAATTTTGAACTGATAATGGACACTTTTAGTCATACTGGTCACACTGTCCAATGGATTGAGGTGTGTTGGATTCTTACACATCAAAAATAACTCATGAATCATTTTCATAATGTATCAAAACAATATGAAAGATATTTTTTGGTTTTCAGTATGTCACTAGTTCTTTTTACTTAATTAATGTCAATTTTAAATAAAAAAACATTTGGATTTATACAGATCACATCATTTATCATATTAAGGTGTGGTTGATTGTTACACATCACAAATAAATCATGGATCATAGTTATAAGGTATCAAAATAATCCAAATGTGTTTACTTGATTTTCAATATGTTAGTTGTGTTTTTTACTAAAATATCATTTCAAACTAGAAACAAACTTTTTGAGTCATACCTATCACATCATGAGTCAATTTAATGTGATGCTCCTTTATACATGTCAGAAAGGACTTAATAATCACTCTCATAGTTTATGAAGACAATCATAAATCATTTTCATTATTTTTAGTGTGTGATAAATATTGAGCTAAATTGTAAATTTTAAACTGATAACAGACACTTTTTTTTCATAGCGGTCATATTATGTGTCAAATTGAGGTATGGTTGATTCTTACACATCACAAATGACTCATGTAACGTTTTCATAAAGTATAGAAACAATTGGAATGTATTTTATTGGTTTTCAATATGTTAATTGTTCTTTTAATATAAATTATTGTCAATTTAAAAAAAATACACATATAGATTAATATCAGTCACATTCTATATTGTATTGAGGTATAGATGATTCGTACACGTCAAAAATTACTCATGGGTCTTTTTCCTAAATTATCAAAACAATATAAATGTGTTTTATCAGTTTTCAATATGGAAGTTCTGTTTTTTTACTGAAATTAATGTCAATTTTAAATTAAAAAAGAAAATTTGAGTCATATTGGTCACACCATGTGTTTTAATGAGGTGTATATTTTTCCTATAAATTAACAATGACTAAAATATCATTTTACTAAAGTATCAAAACAATCTGAATGCAATTTCTCAATTTTTAGTATGCTAGTTGTGATTTTTACTAAAATATCCTTTCAAATTGGAGATGTGCATTTTGAGTCATACCAATCACATCATGTGTTGGTTTGACATGATACTACTTCATACACATCCCAATGATCTTGTGAATTGTTGTAAAAAAATATGAAGGCAATTTGAGTGAGTTTTCATTTAACGCTCCAACCCCTCTAGGCTGGAGTCGGTGCATTACTTGTGATATTGGCATGGTTAGAAGGAATCAAAATCCCGAAGGAACGATCAATTTAGTAATCTTAAAAAAACTAGATATATAGATGTTACTCAAATTACATTGGTAAAATTTTACAAAATACAATATATAACGAAACTAAAAATTGCATCCATAAGAACTCAATAAACGATCTCCTCTTTTTCACCTGATGAAAGTAATCAATGAAAGGGGTGAGCTCAAATTTTTATTAAGGGTTAAAAATATGAGAATAATGAATACAATAATAAGTGAATCATAGTCAATCTGACCTATTCAATATGGAATTGTGAATAAATGAAAAACTAATGCCATTATTAAACTGAGAATGAAACTACATCCATAGATTTTGTCAAAGTGAAAACCTCATGGATAATAATAATAAATTATAATGAATAAATAGAATTATTATTCATTGGACGTCATGTATCTGGCACATGAAACCATAATACCGTTAAAACGGTTAGTTCTATGGGTAGAAACCCATCTGATATTTGGAAACAAACTCAAGGGTTTGTGGCCAAACTGATTTGTCTCATGAGACCTCCCGATGCATCGAGGGGCTATAGTGGGACCCACCCTCTAATTCATGTCCAAATAATTCTTTATAAATTGATTCAATACAAGAGAAATATTCCTTTTCAATATCCGTATAGAGTATAGTATACAGATTCATCAATATTTCCATAATTAAAATAACTTTCCAACTAAACAATGTTTGTAAAATGATATACGGTTTAGACAAAAAACATATACATGACATGAGAATTTGGATATTTAATATAAATATAATTTCAAATGAAAAGTGGTCTCAAATGGGCAGTAGGTACACCACATAAGGATTATTAGGTGCACAATACAGAGTTAGTCACAACAAAAAGGTAGTTGAGACAAAGTCCCTTACCACAATGTGATCAGTCGAATCATATGACCAGAACTTAATGAACATCAAATGAATCATTGAATAAAATTAATATAAAGAAAATTATTTTATAAAATATAATATTTAATTACACATATAACAACTATAATAAATAAGTTGCGAACAATGAAAATCTCACAGAAATGAAAGTGAGATGAGAAACCCCTTACAAACATTTTGGCTTGGTAACGAGTGTTATTGCGAGGGATTAATGAGATATATAGTGGTATTAATTTATTTATGTGTCAAAATTTCCATATGGGGGAGGTGCGAAAATATACTCTATCATCAATAATTTAAAATAAAAAGGCACAACATAGGGGAGATTCTTGAAAAAAAGCGAGAGAAAGGATCCCTTACGAAGATTCTGTCATTAGAGTGATGATAAATCAATGAAATTTTTATGTGTGACAAATAAAAATCCACAAAATATAAGTGTATATGCAGTATAAAAACAATCACAGCTCATTCATAGATATTCTTGGAACAATGTAACCAATGAATTACATGTTTAACTCGAGGAATGAAAAATGACTTAAGCAATCCCTTACAAAGATTATGTCATTAGAGTGGCGGTAAATCAATGAAATATTTATGTGTGAAAAATAAAAATCCATAAAATATAAGTGGATATATAGTATAAAACAATAATTTGTCATTCACATATATTCTTGGAACAATGTAACAAATGAAGTAGATGTTTAACTCATGGAATGAAAATTGAGTTAAGCAATCCCTTACCTTTTGCCTGAGTGTGTTCTTCATTTGTTTTAATGACCCAAATAAAAATATTTAGCGGTATTAGTTAATAATGACAGAACCTCTTATACATTTAATTTATTTATTATAACCTTTTTAGGTTCATTCATGGCCCTTTTAATGGGTTTAAGAGGTTCAATTCTATTCTTTTGGAAGCATTTTCATCCTTGGTATTCATGATTCGTTTACTTGTTTTCATGAATGGAAGTTCATTTGAAATGTGGTTAAACATCCATAATTATTAATATATCTTATTAATTTCATTAAAGAGATATAAATTATTTTGGTTTATATACCATGATGCTGATTCATTAGTTAAAAGTTTATTACAAATATTTTGATTAACTTGGATGTTTTGTTCATAATGAACTTGTTTTGTATTATTATTTTATATTATGAATGTCTAAGGATTCCATAAAATTAATGAGATGAAATATATTTTTATCCGGTTCAACCATTAAAATGGTTTCATGACTAGTAATTAAGGAGAAATTGAAGAAAAAAAGTTTGTTGTCCACAACGGTTATAAATTGGAACCTCATGGATGTTGATTTCGCTTATAAAAATAAAAAGGGAGATGTAAGAATATTTATGATGGTTATTCCATTAACATGATATAATTCCAGTATATAGATGATACTGGAGTTTATTATGGTAATTTGGATAGAGGAGGTGAGAAGATAAAAAGAACAGAGATGATCTTGAAAATAAAATAAAAGTTGAGAGATCCATTAAGAAAATTCAGCAGCCTAATGACGTCGCTTAAAATTACATAAAATTAAATGATGAGAAAAAAATGGTATCTAATCATATTGAAATGAAAATAACATTAATAAGAATAAATAAAATCAAACCCCAACATATGATAAAGGAATTTCAAATAGATATCATAAAAGAATTGTCGACGTAAATAAGAGAATGAAGGATTCCCTTACCCTGTAGAGTAACTCCTCGATCTTGATGGATGGGACATTGGTGGCTTAAAGACACCTTGGGAGGACTCACAGGGATTTAAAACCACCAGAGATTTGAGGATGAGGGATTTGGAATGAATGAAAACGAATTGATGAGTGGGTATTTATAGAAAAGGAGAGGTAATTTTTTAATAATTTCAAAGGGACACCTTGTTAGTGGTTTTTGCCAAACCATGGGCTTGCCCATGGTTTTTCCCACGGTTTTAGCCACTTGGAACACCTCATGTCATAAGTTAATGTAAAAAAGTCGACCATACTTTTATAGTTATTTATTACATCATTATGATGTCATTAAACTACAGAAAAATCAAAACTGTATTTTTACTATTCATGAAAAATTTATGTATTTTCGAAAAATCCTGAAAATTTACCCAAACCATTTTACGATGGGTAGAATTCAAAAAATGAACTCCATTTTTTGAAAATAATTTTCTATGTATTTTTAATTTAATTGTAAAATTAATTCATAGTTAATTTGAAAAATAATAATTTTTAAGGTATAATTAGTTCTATGTCACATTGAAAAATTAATTAAGATCTCATTATATTATTACCTTAATAAAATATAATATTATCATTATTTACTATTTCTAAGGTTCATGTTACTATTCATAAGGGTATGTTACTATTCATCAAAAATCATGTTGGTTCTATCAGACACAAAACGACATACTGGTCACAACTCTATATGACTGTTTTTTGAAATTGAAAACATAGAAGTGGAAAATTTATCTTTAATGGATAGCTTATAACTTTCTCCTATAATGTTTGGATTCAAAAAAGACATATTTATTCATGAAATATAGGATATCTAATGAATAGATTGTATTTAAGAGTAACATACCATAAAATGATTGGGCTGTTACATTTCATGTTTTTTAATGAGTGATGTGTGTTGAGCTAAAATTTCAATCTTAAACTAATAACAAAAAATTTTAGTCGTATCGGTCACATTGTTCGTCAGCTTGACGTATAGTTGATTCTTACATGAAAAATATGATTGATGGATCATTTTCCTAATGCATCAAAACAATATGAATGTGTTTTCTCTGTTTTCAGTATGTCACTAGTTCTTTTTTCTAAATTTATTGTTAATTTATAATAAAAATACACACTTAAAGCCATAACAGTCACACCGTGTGTCGGATTTCAGTGTGGTTGATTACTACAGATCACAAATGACTTAGGATCGTTTTCCTAAAGTTTCAAAACAATCATAATGAATTTTATCAATTTTCAGAATGGAACTTGTTGTTTTTACTACATATACTGAAACTTTAATATAAAAATATACACTTTGAGTCATATCAGTCACACCTTCATGTTATTTTTGTATGTTATTCCATTAGCTATGTTGCCAATTGTTTTCTAAACAAATCTATCGCATCTAGTGAATATGCGTAATTTCGAAAAACATGGGTGTACTGAAAAAGTATGAATACAAAAATGATTAATAAGTAATTTAAATGAAATAGTAATTGTCTTAAAAAATTCCTCTTAAGGGATGATGGTTTGTTCATGGAATATGATCTCTTCCATAAATTTACAAACATAATGACAAAAATATTTATGGTTTGTTTGTTTTGGGCACTGCAGAAACATTAAGAAGTTAATTAATTTTTTATATATATGTTTTGATAGTGAAATTGTATTATATATACCCTGATTTGTATCCAGTCATAGTTTTTTTGATGTTTCATATTCTTTTCCCCGAACCTCATTCCATGATGTAGACGATATTCACACATCGCCCTATTATAATAAAATCCCCATTAAAATATAATATTAATTATATAACTAGATTTTTAGTTCTAAAATATTTTATGTAGTGTATTATAAATTGAAAAACTCCATCATTTATGGTTAATTTTTTGGATATCCATGCATTGAATCCAATAAATAGTATTTGGAGTATTGTAATTGACCGCAATGTGCATCCAATGCTGCCAAAAAACCAAAAGGAATAAGTATTGAATGAAATGAAAATATATTTGATATGATTAAATTGTATAGTTTTACCCATGTGTCATTGGTATTAAGAATATTTGGTAATCTATAATTTTTCTGTTGAACTATTTGAGTAGGCTAGCTGCTATTTCACCCTCTTTCTTGGATTATATATTTGTTTTTTCTTTAGAGGTAATGTGAGGACTAACAAGTCCAAATAAATCATGGGGAAATGCTTTCATTTGTTTTTCATATATATGCCTATGAAAAATATGTAATGTATTTAGTCATAATTATCATAATATATCAGCTTTTGGAAAATCAAATCCTTAAAAAACACCTCAGGTATACATTTACAAATGAGCTGCCTAACCAATCATACTATAGGATTTCACTTACATTTTCAACACTAATTAAATTTTGATCTCCCTCGTTGTACAAATTTTAATCAAAAATAATTTTTGGAACCCCATCATCTTTGAACATCAAATTCAAATAAGTCTACAATGATAATAAATGTGGATATATAATGGTAGGGTTTAAGGTTCTTTCGGTAGATTGTTTTGATGTGTTGGTTGATCCTTAAGAATGTTTTGAGAATTTATTTTTTTTCACCCACTTCACTGTGTCTATCAATAATAAAATTCTTTAGTTCAAGCCTTTTTTCATTAAATGTTAATGGTTTATCTTGAAAAAAAATGGAAATGAATACCACCTTGTCAACGTGTTATTTACAAGCTATTACAGCCATGGGATGAATGTTACAAGAGCTTGTTTGACCTTATGAATTTCATCATCATAAATTGGAATAGGTAGATTAGTGCTCAGATCATGGGCTACATTACTCATCACCTTGACATGATCTATTGAAATTGGTATGTTGTGTAGCATGATGTTCTAGATATTGAACATAGTATCTCTCACTACAAGGAAATGGGTGGGTGTTGATAGATATAAATCACAGTCATTTTCACCCTGTAAAATATCATTATAGGAAAATAATTTTTTGTATATCTGATTTATAATTCATAGAAGAAACTATTAATACATTTATTACATCTTCTAATATAGGTCATTGAGTGGAATGGATCACCAAAAAGATAGTGGGGTGGGGTGATATCTTCAAGCACTGGTTGTTCTTGAGTTGTTTCTTCTCATTTCCCCCATCATATTTACCATGAAATCTGTTAGAAATCTCATATGTTTTTCAAAGATTTATATTATTTCTCTCATCATTTTTATTTCTACACTTTTTTCCTCCTCTTGTTTTTTTCTCAAAAAATGATCGGGGTGTCACCCCAAAACCTATACCTCTAACTCGACCATACTTTTTTGGATCCTTCAAGGCTACAGAAAGAATGTTGACATTTGGTTTGGGTGTTTCTAATTCTTGTGACTATATATAATATAAAACGTAATAAAATATGTAATCATTGTTATGTAATATTTATTTAAATAAAAAAATAATTATGTCATACTTACATAGGTTTCCCAAACTTTTTGTGTGTTTTCATCTATTAGTATCCCATATTTGTTTACATGTGCCTCCTTCCATAGCACATGGTGTGAGATGAAAGTGATATTGGATTAGACTTCATCAATATATATACAAACAGATGAAAATTTTTATACTGTTGTTTTATGTCACATAAACGTATTCTAATAGATTTAAAATATGTACCAATTTTATTTCAAATGAAGTATACCTCATTCTTTCTTTATGGTAGGGATACGCTGGTTTTGTTGCTCATTCTTTATTTTTAGAACTCATTTTTTGTTTCATAAATAGAAAATTTTCAATCAATGTTATGAAAACACATATCTTCAAATAATTTATTACCAAAAACAATGTACTAGAAAAGTCTTATCCACACTACATCTAGCAAACACATCCCATGCTCTTTGGGTAATCAGGTGTGCATAAATAGGACGTGGGTCTGGATTTATTTTCCCTTCAGTGCCTTTGAGATAACATTTCGTTAAATTGGTTGAAAGCCTCTATGAATCCTTCCAGTAACCCTTAATACATAGTCCTTATGTGAGTCTTCACTATAAATGTACTCTTCAAGGGATGATGAATAGCAAGTCAATGTTTCATTATTTCATTCATTAGTAAATTAAAAAAACAGTATATCATAATGATACCATAATATATCCCCACATTAGTGTCTTAAGCCTGGTGACAACATTGTGCCACAACTGTACATCAATCGGCACACATTGCTGATTGATGATTCCAATGTAACTGCTGAACATGGCCTTGTTGGGGTTAACATGTTGTCCTCGCTTATTACATATCACCTCATATTTAATGCCTTTTGTTTTTTCCTTAAGAATTTTTAATGATACCAACAACCTATGATACTCTTATTTTCTCTAAGCCGCCAATGTTTCGGTGCCTACAATTTCCTAGGTTTCAACGTCATTAATATGTTCCTTTGGAGCACTAGAATTGACATGGGCAGATCGTGGTTTTACATCTACACTGGGAGAAGTAGAAGCAACAGGTTCAGAAACCTATTGGTCCTATACACTACGAGAAGTTGTACATTGAGAGACTTATTTTTCCTCAGGATTGGAAGCATCATCATGTACTGAAGTCGTTATCTACAGAAGTGGTTCAACATTTAATTTATATTACATAAAATCAGCACATAGCAGATAATAACATAAGGTAACATGATATATATAACAAAAAATATATAACCTGATTATTGAACTCTAATTTTTAAAAATTCTTATGGGATTTGACCCCTCAATCGACTATCCAAATCCCTTCATTGTGGTCTCCTCAGACATAAACAACATCATCTATATTGGGACTACTGCAAAATTATTGTGACGTCCTAGTGAAAGGGTCATCCTCCCTTGAATTATCATCTTACCCTTTTGTGGTTTTGGTGGATTACAAAATAATTAAAGAATTTTGGTTTGCGGGATATAGAACATAAAATACTTGTACTGCCTGTGATTTAATTATAAATGGTTCTTCTTTATACCCTTCCTTACTAATATCAAATTTCATAAATCCAAACTCATCTATTTTAACAGAACACTTGTTATCAACAAACATTAATGGAAAAATAATTAATTTGACGTTCGTATAATCTAACTCCCCTATTGTTTTGATGAGGCCAAATAATGAAATATTCACATAAATTGGATTTTTGTCCTTAGCACCAAAAACATGCATCGGTTTAGCCACAATTGTAAATTTACTATTCTTCATGTTATTTTCCTCATCATGTTCATTAGTTAAGAATGTATAACCATTAATTACATAAACATTATAAGATAATACATACAAACTTGGTCCTCTGGATAGCCATCAAATTCAATCTTAAATTGAGTCCAAATTTTCATCTGAAACCTTATATTTATGGTCCCAAATCAATCCTATGAACTGTCTATTATGTGTATTTGATATTCATTTTTCATCCCTTGATGGATTCAAATGCCTAATAATTTCTTTGTGGGTTTTGACATATCTTCCATCCTCTAAACTATTATGCAAAACATAATGGTGGGCCTACTCCAGATCTGTAATATTGATTGTGACAACCTCTCTTCCAAATATTCCTTCACCCGAAAGCAAGCCCAGTGTGATGATATTTTGTTTGACCACTTCTTTCCACATCGAATAAGTATTTGGTACATAATTCAAAGGCTTTATCAATAATATATTTATATGCAATACAACCCTCTATCTGACTTTGAATTTTTACATTCCCTTTCAAAATATTCATAAACCGTTCAATAGGGTACATCCATCTATAGTGTATAGGACCACATAGTTGAATCTCTCCCACCAAGTGCACCTTCAAATGAACTATCATATCAAATCATTTCGGCAATAAGAACATTTCCAATTTATATAATATGATGGAAATTTCTCTTTCCATACTCGACAATTTTTCTGTGTCTATAACTTTGCTCAATAATGATTTAAGAAGAAACAGAGCTTATTTGGTGTATAAAAGACATTATTGGGAAAAATTAAATATATAGGAATAGAAATTAGATTATTCATCAAAACATGGAATTCATGTGATTTTAGGCCCTTTAACTTTAATTTTTCCATTGATACAATGTTCATGATATTAGAAGAATTCCCCTTTGGAACCTTTACGTCATACAAAAAGTTTCAAAAATAATATCTCTCCATCTTGGAAATAGTGTAAGCTGTTGGAGGATGAAAATTTTATTTACACCCTTCACTGGAACCAACTCTTCCTATATTCCCATGTCAACCATGTCCAACCTAGCCTTAATTCCATCCTTTTTTTATTGGGTGAATTTAGCAATGTGTCAATGACACTTTCACATAAATTCTCTTCAACATGCATAACCTCAAGATGGTTTCTGACGTATAGATAATTCTAGTATGGTAACTCAAAAAAACTGATATCTTCTTCCAACTAGTTTACGTAAGGTTTTTTGAAAATGGTTTACCAAATGCAGGGTCCACATATTTCACTTTCTCATATAGTTGATCACAAGTTAGTGGAGAGGGTGTTGTATGTTCTTTTGAACTACCATCAAATGATGTTGTCAAATATCAGTACTTTTTTAGGGGTATAAATCTGCAATGTCCTAGAAACACAGTATTCAATGAATGTTTCTACCTAATTGGATATGTACCTGGTTTTCATATGGGACACACATGACTTCCTTTAATGATATATCCTGAAAAATTCCCATAAGAAAAGATTAATTTATCATCCCATACAATATGGCTCTCAACCTAGAATATTCATTTCTATAAGCATCATACAATGTAACACATGAATCCCATAATAATTTCAAATCCTCAATAAATGGAGAAAAATAAACATCAATATCATTGTCCTGATAAAATCATAGATTGCATGATGTGTTTTCCTTTCATGGATAACCACGGTGGAAAGATACAATTTAACAACATAACCATCTATGTAATGTAAGTGATTCTTTTAAAACCAAAAGTTTTCACTCCATCTGTAGATAACAAAAGACGAAGGTTTCTCAGCTCATTTCTAAAATCAGGATACTCATGATCGATTATCTTCTATTGAAGAGAGTCTATTGAGTGATGTATTTTACCATATTTATTTCTTATGTCTCTAAGCCATGTCAATTTCCATGCGGTCTCTTCCTTTATATATAGGGTCATAAACCTTGGAATGATTGGAAAGTACCATAAAAATTTTATAGGATAGAATTTATCTTTCTTTATCAAGAAGCACCAAAATTTGGTCATTCTCTATGTGATTTGTGGCCCTTGAGAAATAGTATACATCCATTTGGGCAGGCATGTATTCGTTCGGATATTGTACCCATTGAATGTATCATTCATTTGGCGTCGTATGTTCAGCTCAGGAACTCATTATCTTATGGGACGATGTCATTCTGGAGATAAAGTAATTCTATAAATTTGGTTTCACTCAATCCATTCCATGTTTTCAAATTATACAGCTTCTGTTTGGTTGAAAATGTTGTATATTTAGTGAAACCACCATACAAAGGCATATTTTCACAACTCTTTATCTGCTCAATAAATTTTGGGTAATCACAAAGTTCATCTTCAATTGTCCTTGTCATTTTCTCAATACTATCTTTGTCATCATCCACATCTATAATCACATCCTCGATACAGTCTTTTCCATTGTCTACACTTGTAATCATATCAGATAATCGATAAAACACATTGTTATCCTAGCCACTAGCTACATTCCCCTTTTCCCCATGTTTATTCAAACATTTATAACTTTGATTTGTTATGTAAATGATCATGTTTCTCCCAACTCTTATGGACTAACTTATCTTGAATAAAAATAGCTTAAACATGGAAAATTGATTTTATAAGGGTCATATGCATGATATTTTGCAAACATGATGAACTCTTTCACACCATCTTCATACTCTCTTGTCAAATGATTGGAATCCATCCATTTTGAATTCATATAAATCCTATTTTATTTAGAGATATTAATTTTTAAAAAATTAAATTGACAAAAAGTTGATATAAAAATTAACTAATGATAAAAAAATTAATTGACTTTACGTCTCCTTTAAAAACTATTTACAAAATCACAGTAGAAATTCCATTAAAAATCCAACAAATTACAAAAATTTCTCTTTAAAATAACACACCCTTTTCAAAATAAACCATCCAGTTTAAAACACTCTTTCTCAAACCCCAATTTAAATTTTATAAAGAATTCAAGGAAACTTCATTACCCAATAATGTTAATCACTTAAAATGAGCGAAAACCCTTAATATTTTTCAAATTTTCATTTAAAACTTTAAACACCCCATCTTAAAAACCCAGCATTACATACTATTTCAAAACATTCCCTTTATTAAATAATATAATGTGAGTTTATAAACACTTTTTATACAACCAAAGTCCCTGAAAAGTGTTTAAATCAATTTAATGTTATTTAAAACCAAAAAATTGTATGTTGAACACATTTTTCAAACACTTTCTTAGTGTATTCTAATATTACTTTGTGGAAAGAATAACTATTTCCAAACCTATGAAATGATTTGGGAAGTTTATATTATGTGTTCTTAACCATCTAGACCCATAAGCAACCACATGTCCATCATGGAATGAAACTAGTCAAATCCTGACTCTTGATACATCACAATATAATACATTATCCTTACAAAACTCATTTAAGATTAAGATTGATGTTTTCATCAATGTTTAACTAATATCTGAGAAGGATCACTCATGAAAATTTAAATACTCATATTGATCTACACAACTTAGGTCAGGTATTGTGTACTTCCATTCCTATTTCAATGGTATTATCATATGATGAAAATTTGAAGTTAGTTGTTCATACCTATCTCATATAATTCAAATATCATCTTAGCATCCTCCAACATCTCCCATAGAGCCTTATCTACTAACATGCCTTATCGAGACCATCAATATAGGTAGTATAACTAGCCTATGGGAACATAAGCATTGTTACAAAGGGCAGTGATTAAGAATCCGCTGTAGAGAAATCACCTGATTCCTCAAATATCATAACTCATACTTACTAAAACATCCTAAATGGAATGTTAAAAGGGAAAAAAATACAAATAACTCCAACATAAATACTAGTGACCCCTGGTAATTCACCATATTCTATCATCCAACCATGGACCATTATGATCATCAAGAACAAAACAAAATAGGGCATTAAAAAAGGAGTTATAAGAGCATCATGCACTCCTGTCCACTAGTTCATATGTAGGGTAAGAGCTAAAAATTATTTGTATGATTTCATAAAGAATTATATTTGAATCACTTCGTAATATAAGTAATGAAGTGCTAGTTTGAACATAAGTTATAAAATATATTTTCACAAGTATTATAAAACAAATGTAAAAATAATAAACATACAAATTTTCATACAACCACCCATTTTATAATATACAAACATGGATGACTAAAAATATGAATTAAAAATATCAAAAAATGGAAAGAGGGATTTTAAAACCATATAAGACATGTCAAATCACAGTTTATCCCTCTTATGGAACATTTTATGAAAAAATATTTTCATAAATAATCACAATGAAATGTCAATTTCTTAAAACATATTTTAAAAAATAACCAATTTTTTCCATTTTTTTAAAATAAATTAACCATTTAAATCAACCTATTTGAAAGTAAGAAAATACACACCCGAAGTGAAACAATGATCATACATAGAAACTAAGGAAACATGAAAAAATAGTCCAAAAATTACCAAACGATTGTGCCATATAATCATAAAAACTAGGGGAATAAAATCCAACCAAGAAAACCAATCCTCTAAAGTGTCCTAAGAATGATGTAACCATCATGTGAAACTTCCTAAGACTTGTGTTTTTTGGATTCAGAACTGGAGATGAGGAACCTAGGTCGATACTATTTAACTTTTCATATCCAATTAGTCCTATAGAACTCACTAGGCTCTTTCATGATCAGGGGATCAAAAGAAACCCTGGTCCCTTCCAGTACATTATATAGACACTAAAACATCACAAAAACTCACTCAATCTAATTGGGTCCTTACACTAGGAAGCGCACTCCACACTAGGTATTTCTCTTATCTAGATCCCTACAGGTCTCCTAGAATTCCCATGACATTTCATTATAGGAATTGAGTAACCAATGAAATAAAAGATCATCACATAAATATAATTTCAATAATTAGAATTTTATCCTCACCCCACCTCCTACTCCCTCACAAGAAACAAACATGTTCACATTATTTTATAAGATTCACAATAATCACAAGAATGTAAAGAATCCTCCATGGGATCATGATCCAAAATAGAAAGAATAAATGCATGGAGCTCAATTGAGGGCCTACCCTATTTATAAAATTACTTATTTTAAATTAAAAACTAAGATTTTAAAAAATATGCACGAGAAGCCAATCCATTTTCAAACCATTTGAGAAAAGCATTTCAAATTTCATCCCAAACCCATTTATCAAAATTCACTAGAAAGACCATTTAGAAAACTAACATTTTTTTATAAGTAAATTTTTTAAATAATAATCACTTTTATTTTTGAAGGTAATATATGATAATAACCCTTTTATTCTGCTTCAAAAAAAATTTAAAGCATATTAATACACCATGAGAGTTAAGAGTCTCAAAACCATTTAAAAAGGTTGAAGTTCAATAACATTAATTTTGAAAAACATGACATTCAAATATCACATATTCACTTTAATGAAAAAAAATTATGACCAAACATTCAAAATATTTAAATTCCTTTAAAAAATCCACTCAGGAATTTTATAAAACACTTGGCATGTGAGATAAGTATTTTCCAAGTCATTTAACTATTATCAAGACAATTAAAACCCAAAAAATCATAACATAGGATTATAATATCATATGAAATCATTTAAAAACATCCATGAAATTTATAACAGGAATTATAAGGTAGTTCCATAGAAACGCCTACCTCAGTCAAGTGGAATCAGAGCTAAAACTTGTCGACATCATGGAGAACACATAAATATATAATGTGACATACTACTCAACCCCTAATGAAAAAAATCATCATTAATAAAAATAAATTACACTAATATCTAGTGGTATAACACTTCAAATCCACAACTGAGCAACACAAAATCAAAGACAAAAAAATGAAGAGGAACACCAACAAACATGCATTTCATTTAGTGTGAAAAAAAGGACCACCAATTGTCATGATTTTCAGTAGGGTGTTTAGCCTCTAAAATTCACAAAATACAATCAATATCAAACTATAATTATATGGTAACAAGACAAAACATATGACAAATAGGATAAAACTTATTGGAAGAGGAGAGGTGTGAAATGGATGAAAGGTGCACGATGGAGGTGTGGGACACGATGAAGGTGTGGCGCGCAGCGGAGGATAGGTGTACGATGGTCTGGTTCATGCACAGCATAGGTGTGGTGCACAGAGTAGGAGAGGTGAAATGCGGTCTGGTTCATAGCTGAGGAGTGTCGCATGGTGTAAGTGTGTCTTACAATAGAGGATAGGCGGTCGGAGAGGAAAAAGAGGTGGTGGTGGTACAGCGATGACGATCAGCTTCTGCGCTTGAGGGGTGTGAGGGAGGAGGAGAATGTTGGTGTTTTTTATAAAACCCAGTGAACATTTTTTTAATGCTAGCAAAAAATAACCAATAAAGGTATGATTTATTAGTGCTTAAAATATAGTGCTGAGAAAGACTCCTTTTATAAGTGCCTTTTTAGCACTAATAAACATAGGCCTTTATCAGCTCTAAAAAATTGCTGATAAAGATACAATGTTGCTAATTTATTATTATTATTATTATTATTATTATTATTATTATTAAATATATATTTATAATATTATATACATGATAAATATATATATCTATTTATTTATAATTGTAACTATATATATATTTGTATTAATAAATTATAATTTAAATAATTATAAATTTATAATAAATATACTTATTATATTTATAATCTTAAAAATATATATAATTTATATATTAATTATATATATTTTTTAGATTGTAGATATATAGAACTATATTTCTTCTAGTTTTATAATTATTTACATGAATATATATCTAATTTTAATTATATAACTATAAATGAAAATGTATTTATTTATTTAAATAATTATTAATTATTAAAAATTCATATTTTTAATATTTATTATTTTATTAATATATTTATTATAATTTTATATTTATTTAACCAAATATATATTTATTTATAGTTATAACTACTAAATAAATATATTTTTTTAAAATTATAATAAATAAATATTTATTTGTAGTTTTGAGTATACATATATATATAAATAATTATAAAATTATAACAAATATATTTATAATTTAATAAATATATAAATAATTATAAAATTATAACAAATATATTAATAAATTTATAAATATATATAATTAATATATTTATTTTAATTTTTTAATTATTTAAATGTATCTACATTTATTTAGAATTATATTTATAAATACTTGTATTTGCTTATAAATATATTTATTTAATTTTATATTTATAAAATTATTAGTTTAATAAAAATAATTTACAAAACTTTAAAATTATTTACATATATATATTTATTTATAGTTAAAATTATAAGTATAAATAAATATAGTTATAAATATTTGCATATAATTATAATTATATATATATATATTTAAAAGATTATAATATATTTTTTATTGTAATTTTATAATTATTTAAATATATATAGTTATAATTATAATTAAAAATAAATATATTTAAAATGTATTTATATATAATTAAAATTTAATAATTTTAAATATAATAAATATATTTATAATTTAAATATATTTAATGTAATTTTATAAGTATTTTTTATAACATAATAGAATATAGGGGTAACATCTATTAATCATATATACATAGTAATAAAATATACATAATAAAAAACGAGCCATCAGTAGACATCATGAACAATAATAAGGGTTTAATGTATAAATGAACATTCATGATGATACATAACATATATGCATGCATAATCGATCAATATATTCATTGACCACATTCATTGGAAACACATATATATCAAAAGGGTTGGGGTCCATTGGAAACACATATATATTTAATAATTATAATATAAATATATATATTTAAAAAGTATATATATATATTAATTATAAACATAAAAAATATTAATGAATCTATTAAATCTAGTGAATTTAATAAATCTAAAAAATCTAAAAAATATAAAAAATCTAATTATTATATTAATTATAAATAAAATATATATAATAAAAATATAATAAATATAACAAATCTAATAAATCTAATAAATCTAATAAATCTAAAAAATATATTTATAATTTAAGGAAATTTATTATAATCTTATAATTATTTATATATATATATATATAATAAATTATAATCTTAGAAACACTTTTTTTAAAACATTATATATATAAATTTGAATTATTAAAAAAATATTAATTATAAACATGAATTTTTTATTTAATTTATACAAATAAACATTATTTTTTACTTTAAATATAATTATTTTATATAAATTAATAATATATTTCTATAAAAACATTTATCAGCGCCAAATTTAGCGCTGATAAACCGATCCTTTACAAGGGCTAAAGAAAGGGATGATAAAGGGTCGATTTATCAGTATTTTTTTCTAGCGCTGATAAAGTTCCCCCTTTATCAACAACTTCTTCTTAGCACTGATAAAACATAGCATTGTCTTTTCCCCGTTCTTTGGTAGTGAGTTTTCTATAAAATTTTATCAGATTCCTCTTTTTATTTGGGTGTTGATGGTAAGTAGGAGTCAGGTCCATTGGAACACATGTGGTGGGTCTAAGGAAGATCTTATCTAGCTCTTCCTTGAGTCGAATCCTAAGTTTCCATGGGTGGTTAAGAGTTTCTTTTATTTATAAATTAATAGTGGATTGTTCTCAAGATGTTTTGATGTAGTGTTCTACTAATATGATTAATAGTATGATCTTGGGAGACATATATGGAAAATAATTATTTCTAACTGAAACTAGAGATGTTTCTGGGGGAATATAGTTAAAGTAAAAAGTCTTTCAAAACATGTGCACCCCATGTAAACCATTATTAAAATATTAGTGTCAATTGCATGGTTGGAGCTTGGTCTGAAAACCAATGTTTCCAAATCTTATGCATGTGTAGATGCAGGGAATTTTTTGTTTTCCCTTTTTTTTAATATAATCATCTCTTTTGTTTAATGGGGATTGTTTATGAGTGTTAAAGTAAATATTTTTGGATTTTAAATGTAGTTTAGTCATTTTCAAAAAAAAATATATTATTTGTTATCTAAGTTCATTTTAAAATGTTTATTTTTTTTTTGAGTTGCTTTGGTAAAAAGTTTTTGAAATCTAGATAATATTAACTTTGGTTTTGATGGTTTTAAAGAATTGAATTTCATTGTTTTTAGGTGGTGGAACACTTGAAATGTTTTAGTCTGTATGGTTTTAAATTGAAATGGTTTTTTAAGAAAGGAGTTATTTTAATGTAGAGAATAAATGTTTTCATGGATTATTATGAACCCAGGTTCTGTTTTAGAATGAAAATAAAATTTTTAGCCATTTTTTAGATGAGTTTTTAAGGTGTTTTTGTTATCTTTTGTAATTTGGTTTATACTCATATCCCTTATTCTAGTATTTTTGTGATTTTATTTTGTGATATGTTTTTTCAATGTGTTATACTGAGACCCCTATAAATTATTCAATAAGACAATATGGAAATCTCTTTGGTTGTAGTTTCCGATGATCTAGAAGCAGTCCTTCCATCCATATAAACTTTCTAGACTCATGATGGAGTGGTATACTTAGTTCTTTCTGGATTGTGGGTAACATTTGATAGCTTCTAAAACATCTTCCTCTAGGTATTAGTAGTGATCCAATATCCCATGGGTGGTGGAGTTTCAATCTAAGGTCAAAGAGATCTTTATGTCTCTAAGAACTCTTAGATCCTCTAGGGTGAGATGCACTACTCCTTTGTTCAAAGGATTAGGATCAGATTAGTGGAGGTTCACTATCTATGCCCTACCATTTAAATTGTTGTCTTGGGAATGTTTCAATTCCACCATTATCTAAATCTTTTGTCCTAATGAGGTGATAATTTCTAAGGTGATGGAATTCTTAAGTTTCACCTAGGGTGATCAATTAGTGAACAATTATGTGGGATAGTTCTCCAAATTGGTTCTTGCCTCTCCATAGTTGGATGTTGATGATTCATAGAAAACATGGTTCTTTTTTAGAGGCCTTCATTCAGATCTCACCTGTTTGGTGCTTCAGTATATCCTAGATACCTTAATGGATTTGAGGATTATGGCCTTCATTTTTAGTTTTTTTTTGGTAGGGTAACTTGCAGCAGGTGATATTGAGACCCTATTAGGTGTCAGAAAGGGTGTTTTGGAAATAAAAAATTACAATACAATTGTGTAATATCATTGTAGAAAGTACATAAATTATATTCCTTTCAACTTGATAGATCATAGGACCTATAATCATTATGTTGGTTTGGGTGTTCTTCATAGGTTTGATAAGATGAGTGAATGTTTGAAGAAAAATAAGAAGTCTCATAGTCAAATTTAATCTAAGAAATGATCTATGGTATTTCTTCTAAATGGGAATAAAGAAGCTATTTTGTGGGTTTAATAATGTTATCTTTGTAATACTAATTTTTTTCATTCTTTCATATCTTTTTACACCTTATTTATATTTTTCAATGGAATACAGATTTTTTATTTAGTGTTGTTATCTTTTCAATATTCGTGGTTCTTTTCTTCGTTCTATTTTTCTTTGAGCATGGTGTTGACCGTGGTTTGAGGATTATATGATGATTTATAAAAGAATCAGTTTGGGTGGTGTGGGGTATCGGGGATATGATATGGTATCTAGGTAGACCATGTGATATATCTAGATGATATTTTTTTAGAATAAAAATGCATAGGTATTTTGTATGTTTGGAAATAAGTTATCCTTTCATGAAGTCTCATCGCCCAAATTCAGAGTCTTGTCATTTTTTTGAGATATTTTTATGTTTGTGGAGTTTCTACTAGTTTAGTAGAGTGTGTTATTCTAGTTAATCCTTGCTTTTTTAGGAAGATCTATTTATGGTGTTTTGATCTATCGGTCATGTTTGTGGATCATGCCAGTTTGGAAATGATTGATCATTAGGTTGGGAATTTTTTTATTTTGCACTATTATAGATTAATTCAAAATAGTGGGGAGACCTCCAAATAGTGTTTTTGTTTCTTACTTTTTTTCATAGTTTCTTTAAAAATGTTTCGGTTGGGAAGTGTCGTTGTTTCTCAGTCTTTTGGTCTCTATTGTTCTGGTGGTGTTGTTTTAAACATTCATCTAGTTTGGAGATTAAAATTAACATGTGGGTTTTGTTATGTGTGTTTGGTGGAGTTCCTATATTCACGATATAACTTAGAGGTAGTCATCCCAAAATTTCATTCTTAGGAATCTGTTCATAGTACCCATAAATATTTGGTGGTTGTTTGGATGTTTTCTTCCCTGAGTGGTTGTCTATTCAGGTCCCATGTATCTGTTTCTATGTTCTATAGTTAGATTTTGGTTAAACCATTAATTATTTTCTATGAGTTAGTCTTGACCTTTCCCTTTACATGAGGTATTGATGACGTGTTGCGGAGTGCACATTCTAGTGCAATAAAGCTGTATAGTGGGGATAATTGTAACACATAAAAATTTCATTTTCTTGATTTTATTGATTTTGTTGAATTCTCTGTTAGTATTATGGTTAACTAGAGATTAAATTTTGTGTTTTGTAAGATTTTCCAAGGTTTAATGATCACACACATAGTTTGGGAAACTATGTAGTGTAAACCATGTGACTTCTTGGGTATTGACGTAGTGGTTGTCTCCCAACCTCCACAATATTTTGTAAAACATACGAGACAATGTTGAAACCTACCCAGATTAGGGTATTCTTATAATTAACCCCTCACTACAAAGATAATGAAACTAGGGGAGAGAGATGGTGATATCCCAATTTCTTCGTTCTGTAGGACCCGAGTTGGCCACCAGCACCGAGGGTATAATAAACATGAATATGGGAGGCATTGCCTCTAACAAAAACATGTGGAAGAGAGAGATAATATGGAAAAAAACTGACACATTATTAGACATATATATTTATAATAAAACCCATGTTAAAATATTTAATTTCATATAGTACAAAACAATTGAAAGTAAAACTATTTGTACCAAAAAGGCAAAGGCAACAATGACCATGAAGCCCAAACATCTCCTGAAAAACCTCGAGCTAGTAATATCCAACTGAAACTCCAACATATTCCAACTGACCTAAAAAATAGTTTAAATATACATAGGATGAGCATAACATTATACTCAGTAGGATCCTCCTCATATCCTCTCATGTAAAAGATAAAGAAATCATGCTAAATGTTTTTGAACAACACTGAAACAAACTCATCACTTAAACTAGTATACTAAGTTCCAAGTCTCACCATGGATGTGTCTAACCCAATATCACATAAAATATTGAATATAATATAATAATGAGCATCAAGAGTACCCCTATCTTTCTTCCCTTCTAGTTTTCCACTCTTCCCTAATATCATATGTCCTGAGAATATCTCTCTAAAAGTAAGACCAACCAAAAACACTTGGGTAAGGCACCACCACATGCACCTTGTGTGTCATATAACCACATCATCACATCCACATATCCATATATAGTAATGAATTAGTTTTTTGGGATCGACCGTATCCCGTATGATGAATATCAAACATCGGGTATTATACCTCAAGCCATTACAACCCATACATTGAGTATGTACCTCAATTTGTCACAACCTATACGCATCATAACTATAATAATCCTTTTTATACTATATCTGGTAATACATGTGTGTGAAATAACCACAATCCATCATATCCCTCTACACGCATATATGGGGAAACTATATGGTTCACATACCAGCACATGTAACTACAAGGAGAAGATATAGAGGCCATAGGGGGAAGTCAACTATCCATCCTCCCACTGAGATGTTGGGAGAGACACCCTCCAAGATTTTACTAGGTGTCAGTCAAACTCTAACTGACATGGGTGGGGTAGCGTATAATATCATAGAATATATATGATATAATATATATAACAACCATCATATGATCATTACCTAATCTCATAAACAACTACACCTAATGTCTCTTGGACTCTCGGCTATCACTAATAAGACCATATGTCCTATAAGCACACAAATATATAAAATATCTACATTAAATTCATTCATTACATCATATAAATTTATTATATTAATTAATTAATTATCCATTAATTAACCATTTACATTATTCCTTGTTAAATTACATTTTATTGAATGTAGCATTCGAGAAAGGCATGTTCCCTCCATAAATAATCCACACTATGTCCATGGATTAACAAGATTAACATCTCTTAAGAAATTCCATTCCATCATCAACCATCCCCCATGGGTGAATAATTATTTATTTATGATTAACAGCATTCTATATCCAAGTAATCTAGGAAAAACAACCTAATATACCACCAGGAGGAAAAATTCAACCAATCACCTAAATATTACTCATGAAGTAGGAAAATAAATGCATATAAAACAAGAAACTTTCTCAGCATCCATTAAATATATTCCTAAGATAGAATACCAACTCACCAAATCACATCAATAGGTAAGACGTTATTTAACCCATTCTATCACCTATGTTTCTATCCCCAACACCCAAATTCCTATACCAATTCACCTCACCATCATAGGCATCATTTGTTACAATATTATCTTGTCCTCCCCACTACATATTATAATAGTCATCCTAGGCTCAGCCATCCCAAGCTCACATCACATCTAGGACTCCCTTCCCTATATCACATTATCTATCTCGGGATCATCTATACCAAGGTCATATCACAAGGAACATATCTAGAAAACATCATAAAAGAAGTAGGAACAAAGAATCCTCCAACATACCAATTGGGCCCTCAAAACAAGGCATTCAGCCTTCTCATGAAAACAAGTTCTCACAGCATGAAATAAAGACACTCAACCATATCATGAAAATGGGAAACTATATCAATAGAAAATTATCTTTTTGAAACAAATTGTTTTTATTCCATACTGGATTAACGGATTCATTATTAACTGGTTCCAACTATGGGTAACCTAAAGTACTAATCTATAACATGCTATCAAAAGAAAAACTTTCTATTAGCATTTATTTCAATAACAACTAATATAGATAAGTACCATTCTCAATTAACATGAATTTTAAATTATTATAAAAAAGAATTAAAATGATCCACCTCATTTATCAATTCTATTAATCACATGGAAAATAAATTCCAATTAAAATTGTGAATTCATTCAATTTGATTATCATCAAATTACATTAACCTTCAGATTATGACATTCCTATCATTTAATTATTCTTAAGTAAATTAATTATAAATTATTTATTTATTTAAATTATTTACCAATTTCAACATGAAAATAAAAGAATATGAACATGATAACAAATCAAAACATAGGTATCACACTATTTAGGAAAAAAAAGATGCATATCATTATCACGATATAAAGCAATAACATCATCAACATGTGATCAAAACCATTTTCATTAATAAGGTTCAATAATTATTAAGAAAATTTAATTTCTATACAACAAGATAAACTATAATAAATTTATAATTTCATATAAATAAAGAGAGATTTAATGAAACACCTACCTCGAAAACTATCAATATTATTCACATGAGAGTGGACCACATCGTGGATCTTAGATCACCTCTTATCCAAGAACTACATCAATCTGAAGACACTCTAGCCCAATATATCTAATTTAAACTAATAAAAATCCATTATAAACATTGGCGATCATCTTACATTGAATATAAAGAAGAAATGGGATGTAATGAGATCAAATTGAGAGAACCCACTAGAAAATGTAGAAGGAATTCACCACATATCACCATGAATTGAATACAGAACCCAAGAATCGATCTCTGGCTAGAGGGATCTAAAAACACCATGAGAGGAATCCATTGTTCATGTATAATGGGAGATAGGTGTGACTGGCTATAGGGTTTCGAGAAAACTTGAACAACTGAAACATTTAAAGATGCACTACATAGAAAATTTACACAGCATGTAAACAATTTACACATCATGTAAATGTTAGTTGTCAGTTTTCACCAAAAAAACCATATCCTTTTTTATCTAAACCTGATTATTTAAATTCCATGAAGAATCTCGTGAACCATTATTAACAATTAGTGAACCTCATTTACATGACTTGTAGATATTAGATATCATGTAATCTCTATGTTCCATTATTTTTAGAATCCAACACCTCCAGACTTATTCAATGTCTCATCCATGCTCTAAGCGCCTCAAAAACATGCAAATTGTCAGTCCCAATCAATCAGGACCCTTACAATAGATACCTCTCAAATAATTCTCATCCAAGATATTGAAAAATAAACTAGATAGATTCTGAAACGGGTTATCACAACATATACTCTACATGATACCTCTCAATGGTCTCACCGCCATAGGAGATCAACTACCTCGTAAGAGGAACAAGTGAAAAATCACACAAAAAACAACATACTCATGAAAAATCTCCTGGGGGAGATATTTATAAAATGAGAGTCATGATAAAACAATAAACAAGAAGAAACCGTCTCATAAACTAGAGATATCAACATCCACAAGGGAAAAATCATTACAAGAGACGATATATACATGAAACAGCCCAGGGTACTGAGAAAGAATCAGCGACTCACATTCTTTGGTACTCTCCTCCATACCATTTATCTTTAAAAATATATGAGCCAATGGAATTTAATGAATTCAAAACATTTTTTCATGGAGTTATTTGATCACCACATGCCTCTCCTTGATGGTTGTATCATCATCAACATCAATCTCACCCAAATAGATGACATGAGAGTTGTAATGAAGATAATGATGGATCTATGACGCGTAAAAAAATTATGCATTAAGATCATATATAGGGGAATTTATATCTGATATTTTATATCTCCAACATGATTAAGAACATGAAAAGTCCCAAAAAACAGAGGATAAAGCTTACTCCCTGACCAAACCTGCATTGTCCATGACTAGGAGAAACCTTCAAGAATATCTGTTCTACAACATCAAACACCATAGGTATCATCCTATGACTAGTATAAGAATTATGATGATCCTTAACTGATTTAATCCTCTCATGAATTACCTAAAACATCTATGTTGAATTCTTTACCAGTTCATGCTAGAGAATTATTGCCTCTCTAACCTTATCCCATCATAATGAAGAATGGAAATGTCATACATACAAGTCTTGAAAATGTCATGCCAATAGTGTATTGGAAATTATTATAGTAAGAAAACTAAACCAATGGTAGGTTCCTCATCCAAAAACCTCTAAAATCTAGGATACAAGATGAGAACATGTCTTCAAGAGTCTGGATGGTCCGCTCAATCAGACTATCTATCTATAGGTGAAAACTAGTTATAAGGCATTAATAATTACTAAAAAGAATTCTAGAGACCTCTCCATGCCCTAGAGGTAAGAAAAGGGTCTCAATTAGAAATTATCATCCTCGGGAATCTGTGGAGTCGCACCACCTCATCTAGTTACTGCCTCAAAAAAACCACCACTAATCTAAAATCCTTAATTACTATAAAGTGGGATAATTTCATCAAATGATCCACTATCAACCACATATCATTGTAGCCTCCCTAATATTGAGGTAAAAAAGTGATGATGTCCATAGATATGTCATTCTACTTACACTGGGGAACAAATAATGGTCTGAAAAATCCATTGGGAACATAGGGTGCATCCTTCACTATCTGGAAGACCAAACATCGAGAAACAAACTCTGAAACTGCATGCTTGAGCCAGGGCCACCAAAACATACCTTTAAAACCTAGGTTTGTAGTACCCCCAGTTTCCAGTTTATAACCATTTTTTTGATTTTTTTGGGTTAAAAAGTATCATAGGGAATGTTGGGAGAGTTTGGTAAACTTTCAATAAGTTATGTGGCTAAAGGATAGGTT
This sequence comes from Viscum album, assembly GCA_963277665.1. Lineage (NCBI taxonomy): Eukaryota > Viridiplantae > Streptophyta > Magnoliopsida > Santalales > Viscaceae > Viscum > Viscum album. The sequence goes on from OY728129.1 coordinate 963,390,464, forward strand.
CACGCGCTATGCACAGTTTGTCCAAACCGTGTGGGAATATTAGGAGAAACCATGAACAATAGTAAGTTTGAGGTAGAGTGCTTCGGCATAGTGTACTCATTGTTAAGGAGACCATGTGAGGAGGCCATGAGATGGTTTATCGAGATAGTAGCTAATACATGGTTAGTGCATGATTTTTCTAACCATGCAAACTAACTGTGTGCATGGTTAAGTGGGATCCTAAAAAATTTTATCTCAAACATTTTTGACTCTATATAGATCATTTTTTCTCATAAGAATCCCTAACTCAGGATTTATCTACATTGAAGATAGGAGAACCTCTCTCAAGTTATTATATTAATTTTGAAAGCTCCCCTTGGTGTTTCGATCCTAGAAACTTGAGGCATGTGATCGTTCTTGATCAGTTTTTTATATCTACATATATATACTTCTCCTAACTTCTTGTTTTCTCAGATCTACACCTTTTATTGGTAGATATATATGTTTTTATACCAAATAAGTTTATATTTGGTCTTGATAATTATATCATATGAGATCTAATGCAGTTTCGTGAAGAATTGACCCAGTTTTCATGAGTGTTCTTCATCAGTTTCCATGTTCTGTCAAAGCCTTTGAGGTAGGTGGCCTCACTCTCATCTCCTCTTTATAGAATTGATTGGATTATTTTTAAATTCAGTAAATTGGATAATATTTATATTGAAATCTTGGATTGATACATGGAATAAATATCTTTAGTGATGATTTATCATTTTTGGTAGATTTGTGAAATCTTGATAAATTATTGTGAAAATTGATTTAGTTTTTTGAATTTAAAAGGGTGGTTTTAAATGGTGGAGATTATGGAAATATTAAATGGTTTTATTGGGTATGGTAGTTCAATAAAAGTACTTCTTAATGAAATTATTTGGCATTTTAATGGTTTTAATGAAAAATGGTTTTCAATACAAAAACGTGATTTTATTGAAAGTGTTGTTTTCGCATGATCTTTGGGAATATGTGGTGTGTATGTTCGTGTTTCATATATGGGTCATGGTTGAAATATAACCTTTTACTCAGTTCAAAAGGTTTAATGGAACATGGGATACAATTACCTTGTGATGACTTAGTAGATTGATGAGAAACCAGTCATGAGTATGGAACTGTCCAGACATAGAATGCATGGATAATTTTGTGGATGTGTGGAATTGACTGGGTATGCCAAAGAAATATTGAGAAATGGTTTTAAATTTTTTTTAGTTATTTTCTTAGAAAAATATCTTCTTTTCAAATATGTTTCAATTTCACTTGTATTATTTTGGTTATAAATGGTTTTGAAAACATTTTTATATTTAGTTATAAACTGGTTTTGAAAAAAAATTAGATAAATTTGTTTATATAAATGTTGTTAACTCATCTATCCTAGTGATGTGAATAGGGATTTCATTGTGGGAGAACCTACTTATTTTTATACTCACCCCTAATTTTTCACTTTTGTGCTTTTGTCGATGTTATCTTCCACGAGACGAGAAAAGGTAATGTATCACACTTTTTTACCACTACTTAGTGATACTCGGGTTGTTTGGTGATGTTTGAGCATAGAGCAGGTTGAGAATGGAGTCTTGTTATATTCATTGATTCTTTATTAGTTTTTTGATGTTTACTTTGATATTTTTTTGGTCTTCCGTTGTTGAAAACTTTGATGTAGTTTTGAGATATATTCATCATCATCATCATCATAGTGGATTTTTTTGTTATGAAAAGAAGCGATACAACCGAATCAACACCAAAACACACACATCATAAAAGTCCCTATGGGGGTCAGAAATAATGAAGGCTGATTACATACCCTTTAACTAGGTTGACACCCTTAGATTTCATGGATCTCATTATCTGGAGGTATATTGGGATAGGGCCTGAAACCTCCGAAGACGCAAGATAGTCCAAAACCTAGTTCCCCTCTCTCCAAGTGTGTCTCAACATGATGTTGTTACTAAGCTCTACCACGCACATTCTGATGATGTATTTGATAGACCACAGACATCGAAAATGTCCTTAAAAGACGTCATGAATTATCATAGAGTTAGTTTTCACCTCTTCAACCCGATCATTCTTGAGGTTTCATATATATTGTCCTGTAAGGAAAGCATTAGCTTCGACCTGTAAGGAGGACCCTTGGCCTAACCTATTAGAGAAATCCAACACCACCAACCCTTGGGAATTCTTCAAAAATCCTCCACCCCAAAGGAACCCCATATTTAAGGACGTGTCTTTGTTGGGTTTAAGGCCCCCGTATGGCAGGTTCCTTCGAACCCAATGGCCCCTGGGGTTAATGTTGACACGTAGGGAAACATGAAAACTTAGCTGCAGACTTCAAAGCGAGGGTTCCTCTATCCAATTACTGACAAGATTATCCATATAAAGAAGGAGATATTTAGTCTTGATGGTGATAGAGTATGCCTTAACCTTCACCCCTTCTTGCCTTGCATTGTTTTGGGCCATCTCGATGCACCCGCATCCGGCCAGTAGGATCATGATATGAGCCGTCTTCTCAGGTCCCCTGTCTTCTGATCAATCGAACTACCTTTCCATGAAAGAGAGGACACCTAAGGATATGACAAAGAGAACTATGAACTCCCCCAATAATTTCTAAACAGCACACATCCATTCGTTGATGAAGAATAGGAGGTCCGCACTCCCCTCCTTGCAAAATTTACAGCATGAACATCGAGAATCCAACGGGACCCCACATCGTTTGATGATCTCCTCTGTTGGGGGAGCCTTGTTTATAATTCTCCAAAGAAAGAAGTTATAATTAGAAGACATGGATTTACACCACAAGGAATCATTACAGTTGTACGGAGGCTCTTGGATACCCCTGGAGTGACAAAAGTCCCAAGATGAGAAGGGCCCTAAGATAAAAGGAGTGTAGACACATTTATCATTCTTCGAGGATAGGTCAATAAGATTGAAATATAATTGTTGATCCTTATCCAACACTAATTTGATGAAGTATAAGTGGATGTTAGTTTCCCTGAATGAGATCGAGGGTGTAGGACAACCTGGGAAACTGATAACATCCCCTTCCCAGTTATGATGCCAGAACAATATGTCCCCCCTCCCCAAAATCCAACATGCATGTGTTTGAAGTTAAAGGATAATGGGGAGAGAGTGACTCAGAATGGAGATCTTTGTCCCTCGAGAAATTCCATATTTCTAAACTGAGAGGTATTCATAACATGGCCCCCTAGTGTTCGTTGTTCAAGGATTTACCAGGACAATTTCTCATGCATTCATAAATTTTTCATCTTGGGGATGTCACAAAAAGCCAAGTAATGAATCAGTGTACTCAAATGCCAATGAGAATGATCATGTCATTACAAATGGTATCATCCTATTTGGTCTTTGCCTAAAAAGTAGTTTTCACATTATTGGTCTTGGAGTTGATTCAACCTTGTCTATTCCTTGGGTTGTGATCTTAGAAAGGAGATGGATTTTCTGGACAAAAAATGTATAGCATAAGAGGACATAGTTAACCTATTTATGCTAAACTTCAAGTTACCAAGGAATTGGGTATATTAGTGCATTAGAGACACTGATAGGGTACCAGAATCTCATTGTCCAGGGTTTATCCAATGAGGCAAGTAGGTCAAGCATTATAGGACTGAATTCAAACAAGAATTGCATATTTAATTTGGAGTAATGATTTATGATCTTTTGAAAAGGTGTAACTTTTTTAAACATGAAGAATTTGTTTTCAAATGAATGATTTGTAAAAGACAATTATTGGTGTATTTTGAAAATGGTTTTATATCCAAAATCCAAAGTAGATTTTTTTTAAAATGTATGTACATGAAAAAGGTATTTCTGAAAAAAAAAATTGTGATAGTTTATGTGATAGAATTTTAAATACTAAGCCATAAATCGCTATAGAGTGAGACTTACAGAGTTTTTTTACTTAGAAAATGCACCCAGAAGGCATCGTAGAAACTTATCGGAAGAAGCTTCAGAGAAAATGGGTGCACCAGGGCCACAGGTGAACCAAGAACTAATTTAGAGAATCATATAGTCATTTCATGTTGTGGACCCATGGATCTAGAGGGTTGATCCAGGGCATGTGTACCATTCCATCCAGTTCATAAAGAATAATCCATCATTATTATGGGGTGATTCTGATCCTGAAAAGGAATAGTTGTGGCTTAGTAGGATTAATCGTATATTTTAGTTAATTGGCACATTGGTGCAGCTAAAGGTCATGCTAGAAATTTATATAAATGAGGATATTTCACACGAGTTGTGGGAACTATTATTTCATGCTAAATCGGATCAAGGCCTTACTTGGGATGATTTTGAGGAATTGTTTAATAAACAATTCTATCCTCACACATTAAAGATCTATAAGATGGCTAACTTCTTTAGCCTAAAGTAAGAGAATATATCTATCATATATTATGCATCTAAATTCATTAATTTAGTAATCTTTTCACCAGAATTTGGGATGAGTTCATCCTTGAAGGAATGCATCTTAAAATCAGGGAAATTGAAGGAAATTTGATCGATGATTGTGGTGATCTATATTAATGACTATATAGATATGGTGAATAGAGTAGCAGTGGTTGAGCGAGACATCTTAGAAGCTATGGGAGGAGGAAGTGTGATTATCCCTACTATAAATTGTGGAAAACTCCATATCTGGGATTAAGTGAAAGAGAGATACATATTTATAAGGTGGGAGTCAGAATCAGAATTTGAAAATTGGACCAGTAAATCTTCCTCCATGACCAAAGATCCAAGTGGAAATCTATCAATGTGGTTCCTTTGACTACATAATGTAAGAGTGTACAGAACCTCTGATATCATGGCATAATTTCAATAAGATGGGACACAATAAGCTCTTTTGTTGTAGTTATCTTAGGTCGGGTGCTCGAGACACATCTTAAGCAGCGCAAGAATCATATGATTCAACAAGATGAGGCCAATATAATCAGTCTTGTCAGCAGAGAAAAGATATCCATGGTGATTCTCAAAATACCATTACTCATTTTCATGGTTAATCTCAGCAAAGAAAAAACGAGTATAGTGAAATGATGAAGAAAATTTATGCAGTTGAGAAGATGATTATGGATGATCAGGTTAGACCATCTATGGTTAGAGGTATGATTATTTTGAATTCTACCTCCATGTAAGTATTGTTTGATACCGGTGAATCACATTAATTCATTTCTTCTCTTTTTGTTTACTTGCTAAGTTTAAAACATGAAATTATTCCCTTTGTGATAAAATTAAAAACATCTCTTAGTAAAAGAGAATTTCTAGACATTATGTGTAGATAATGTGAAATGACGATTGATGGAGCTGAGTTGAAAAGGGAGTTCTTGATAATAGAGATGGATTTCAGTGATGTAATCGTGGATATGGATTGGATTTCAATGTTCAAGGCTCACATTGACTATTATATGAGGACAATTAGTTTCATAACTGAAGACAGAATTAAAAATCTCTTCAAATGATAGAAGGTTGTTAAGAAGGGTGTAACTTGATTGTTGGCACCACTGGTTGGAAAAATTTCTTACCAGTTGGTGGTGTTGACTTTAGAATCAATAGAAGAGATCTAGGATATCAGTTGTCTAGTATTAGTGGTTCAATTTTCAAATGTCTTTCTTGAAAACTTCTTAGGGTTACAACCTATAAGGGAAGTGTATTTTTTGATTGATCTCCTTATGGGGACTAGTCCTATTTCCCATAAAAATTATTGGATGGTACTAATAGAATTAATTGAATTGAAAGTGTAGTTGATGGAGTATGAAAGTAAGGGTTTTATTTGTCCAAGTACATCATTGTGAGAAACCTTAATTTTGTTCATGAAGAATGCTGATAGAACTCTTCAGCAATGCGTGGATTATCGTATGCTTAAATAAGTTGCGATATATATTTGGTATCCACATCCATGCATTGATAATAAATTTGATCAATTTAGGGGATCATAGTTGTTCTCTAAAATTAACCTGTGATCAGGATATCATCAATTACGATTTCGGAAGGGAGATATTATGAAGAAAACTTTTAAAAGAAGATGTGGCCACTTTGAATATGTAGTTATACAATTTGGTCTCACAAATTCACTAGTAGTTTTCATGGATTTGATGAATCAAATATTTCAGCAATATCTAGACTATTTTGTTGTGGTGTTTTTAGAAGACATCTTGGTGTATACAAAGATAAGGATTGAGCATGAGGAATTCCTATCATAGAGTTATAAATCATTAGATATCACAATATTGATGGAAAACTATCTAAATGTGATTTTGGGATACAAGAGGTACACTTTCTTGGACATTTTTTTTCATAAAAAGGTATTTCAATGAATCCGGAATATATAGAAGTTGTGATCTCATGGAATCTTCTGGAAAAAATATTTGAGATATGATTTTTTTCTTGGATGAACTAGTTATTACATATTCTATGTGCATGAATTCTCATAGATATCCTCACCAATAAAAGCTTTGAAAAAGAAGAATTCTCTCTTATAATGGACACATGAATTCCAAAAGTCATTCTAGGATATGAAATTTCATCTTAATTTAGCACCTATCATGATTTTTCTATAATCAGGACAGGAAAATTTTGTGTACTATCATGCTTCCAAATCAGTGTTGGGATGTGTTCTTATGAAAGGCGACCATTTTTTTGCTTATGTTTCAAAGAATTTGATAGTGCATGCGAAGAATAACCCTATAAATGACAAGGAATTAGTAGTAGTCATTTATGCCTTGAAGACTTGGCATCATTATATATTTGGTGAGAAATTTATTTTTTTACGAACCACAAAAGCTTGGAATACATTTTCTCAAAATGAGATTTGAATATAAGGCAAAGGATATGGATGGTGTATCTTCAAATGTTTGACTAGTACTTGATGTATATACCCATAAAAGGGAATTTGGAGGCAGATGCATTGAGTAGAAAGTTATATATTGAGTTAGTGAAAGAATCTCCAGATGAATGGTAGTTGATATCAGTCCTAGACAACATGCATCTAGAATGTGAAGACCAAGGTGATGTTGTGGTTTTATTTTCATCTATTCTTATTCCTGATTCGGTAAGGATGGTCAAAGAGGCAAAAACATTTGATGCAGAATACCTAGTGATGAGTATAAAACTCAATGGTGGGGATACCATTAAGGGTTTAAAACTTAATGGGAGTTCAATTTTGTTTTTTAGATATCGAATGGTTTTACCTATTTCTTTTCATGAACAAATCATTCATTCTTACCACCGTTTGAGATAGGCTATACCCCTAGGAACACATAAGATATATAAGGCATTGAAGGTAGAGTTATGGTGGAGAGGCATGAAAAGAATGGTGGTCGAGTTCTTCTCACGATGCTTAACTTGTCATCAAGTTAAAGGATTTCATTAGAAACAAATGATTATATTGCAATCTTTATAGATTCTAGTGTGGAAATGGGAGCTAATAGTTATGGATTTTTTACAGGTCTCTCATGAATGGCCTTTAAACGTGATGTCATATGAGGGATAGTGGATCATCTTACCAAGTCATCCCATTTCATTCCAATTTGTAAAACTCAAACGATAGAGTATTTTCCTGAATTTTATACCCAATAAGTGGTAAAGAGGCATGGCGTACTAGTTTCAAAGGTCTCAGATAGATAATAGAGTTTTGTGTATCGTTTATGTAAATCCTTATAGAAATATTTTAGCACTCATTTGAATACGATCATGGAGTATCATCCTCAAATGGATGTGAATTCCAAATTTACTTTATAGATGTTGGAAGACATGTTTCGAGCTTTTCTAATGTATATTTTTGGTTCATTGGAGGAGAACTTACCCTTAGTGGAGTTTTCATATAATAATAGTTATCAAGAATCAATCTATATGGATCCATTTGATTCATTGTATGGGTTTTCTTGTCGTACCCCAATATGCTGGGTGGAAATAGGTGAAACTTCACTAGTTTGGATGAGAATTTTCCATGAAAAAACGTAGAAGATTCAGTTGATCATAAAGAGGATAGAGACAGCTCCGTTTCATTATAAATTTTATGTGGATCATCTTTGATGGTTGTTTTCATTTTTTGTGAGTGAGCATGTGTTCTTGAGGATCTATCTGAGGATTGGACGTCATCATTTTGGGAAGCATGAAAAGTTATATCCTTGATACATAGGCCCCTTTGAGATACTATAATGGGTGGGAGAGAAGGCATACCCTTTGGCACTACCACCACAGATCATTTTGGTTCATAATGTGTTCTACATATCTCAGTTGAAAAAGTATCGTCCTCTTCCTAACCGTGTGATCAGATGGGATCATGTTGACCTAGAGACGGATTCTTTGTTGGTACATATCTCGGTGCGGATTTTGGATATACAAGAGAATGTCTTGTATATAAAAATAATTGGTGTAGTGCGATTTTTATGGAAACGTGGTCTTTTTTAGGGTAGGCTTGAGAATGTGAGAAGGAAATGAAAGAGTAATGGCCAGAACTCTTTCAGGGAAGTGATGGTTTTCTACTTTCTATGGATATAAAGACAGATGGTGGGGAAAATATAGTACCATCAATTTCTAGTACATAACCATTTCATTGTGTTTTTATAGCTATAAAGTATAAGGGGGGATGTGTGTATTGTTTGTTTAACTTTTGGTATGTTTTTGGGGCTAAAAGATTGGTTGATGGGCTTCGCATGGTTTATCAAAATCATGTGGAAATCATAGAAGAAACTATGCACAATAGCAGGTTTAAGGTAGAGAGCTTCGGTGCGGTGTGCGTACAATTAAGGAGACTATCCAGGAAGGCCGTGAAACGGTATGTATAGACAGTTTCTAACACATGGTTAGTGCACAGTTTGTTAAACCGTGCGTATGGTTTAGCTGAGATACTAAAAAGGTGGATCGCATGCGTTTTTTCCTCTAAACAGATCATTTTTTCTCTTAACCATCCCTAGCACGAAATTTCTCTTCCTTGAAGATAGGAGAACCTATCCCATGTTATTTGGAGTTATTATGAAGGCTTACCTTGGTGTTTGAACCTGGGGTTTTGAGGTATGTGACTGTTCTTGATCAGATTCATAGATATAATTATATATACTTCTCCTCTATTCTTGGTTTCTCAGATCTACACCTATTATGGGTTGATCTATGAGTTTTTATTCCAAATAATTTGGGATATTATCTTTATATTTCTATGATATGAGATCTAAGGAGGTTCTGGGAAGAATCCACCTTGTTTTTTTAGCGTTCTTCATTAGTTGTCATGTTTCATCCAAACCATTGAGGTTGGTGGCCTCACTTTAATCTCCTTTTTATAAGTTTGATTGGGTTACATTTAAATTGAGTAAATTGGATAATATTGTTTGTGAAATCTTGTTTGGATACATGGAATAAATCTATTTAGAGGTGATATATCGTTTTTTGTAGATTTGTGAAATCTTGATAAATTTTTGTGCAAATTGTTTTAGTTTCTTGATTTTAAAAGGCTGATTTTAAATGGTGGATTTTATGGAACATTTAAATGGTTTGATTGTAAAGTTGGTTTCAATAAAAGTCCATTTTATTGAAATGAGTTGTCATTTTGATGGTTTTAAGGAAAAAAGGTTTTCAATTAAAAGGTTCTTTTATTGAAAGGGTTGTTTTGGCGTGATCTTTGAGCATATGTGGTGTGTTTTTTCATGTTGCATATATGGGTCTTGGTTGAAATATGACCATGTACATATTTTCAAAGGGTTAATGGATCATGGGATACAATTACCTTGTGATGACTTTGTAGATCGATGAGAAACGGGGCATGAGTATGGAACTAAAGTTGCATGCATGGTTGATTTTTTGGATGTGTGGAATGGATTTGGTATACCATAGTAATATTGATAAATGGTTTTAGAGTTTTGTATAGTTATTTTCTTGGAAAAATATCTTGTTGTAAAATTGGATTAAATTTTACTTGTATGATTTTGGTTATAAATGGTTTTGGCGACTTTTTTTATTTAGTTATAAATGATTTTTGAGAATTTGTTTTATATAAAGTATTTTATATAAATTGTTTTTATTATTATATACTAGTGGACTGAGTTTAGAAGTCATTGGGGAGAACATATTAAGTTTTATACTCACCCTTTCTTTGGAACTTTGTTACTTTTGCAGATGCTATCTTTCAAGACTGATTCAAAGTTAATGTATCACACGTTTTTAGCACAACATAGTGATGCTTGGGGTGTTTGGTGATCTTGGAGAATGGGGAATGTGGATATTGGAGTCTTGTGGTCCTCTTGGAGTCTTTATTTAGTTTATGCTTTTTACTTTGTTATCTGTTTAGTCTTCCACTATTGCACACTTTGATGTGGTTTTTCGATATATTATATTTTTTGACATTCCTTTCATTTGTCCATGCATCATTTAGTGTGATGTTTGGTTAATGGTTTTATTCTTAAAGGGTAAATCTCCTACCACATGTATTTGAAACCTTTTTGTATTTCTTTCCAGACTTTGGCATTATGGGATGTTGACTAAGGAAAAGTAATGACTCGTTGTACTCTCAATACAATAATAATGTGTGGGTCATTACATGGTATATATTTTTTCATGCAAGGATGTACCACCTAAGGTGAACTATGCAACTCCCGAGAACCATCTAATGCATATAAAGAGAAATGAAATTCCTTCCTTTTAACAACACCTTGTGTCTTTCATCATTAGACCAAACCATAGGGGAATCTCCAAAAACAACTTGATCTCTTCAGACCTACACCTCAGAATCCCCCAATGAGGATTCCTCCACCTGCTACACCAATGAATACTACACTATCTTTTAGAAACGACAACCTCTTCATCCAACTTATCCCATATCTAGATGTATCACTAAGAGTACTTCCATCACACTCTATGAATCCCCGAATTAATGCATGAAATCATTATGTGATATTTACTCAGCACATCAACTACATCATTTCTCTTAACTAGAATATATGAAATCTGAGATTCATAATCCTACAAGAATTCCATCCACCAACACTAGAAAAAATTAAATTCATGCCAGTATAAGACAATCTTTAGGATCTTATTGTAAGTAAAAACCAAAAACCAATATCATCAATTAGGTAATTCCATCACAACTTCCAATCAAACACCACTACCGCCAACATAAGATCATGGGTAGAAAATTTACACTCTGGGGATGTAACTAACGATTCCAATGAGAAAAAACTGATCTCTACTACATCATATCATAGACCAAGACAATATTTTAAGCATCACTGAAAATCACAAATTGAACTTCTTCAGTTTGAAAATAATGAACTGGAGCACTAACCAACTTATCCTCTAGGTTCCCAAAAGCTTCATGACACTGGTAATCCCACAATAATGCATGATACTTCTGATTCAAGGCATCCAAATTTGTCACAACTCAAGAAAAATTGACTATGAAACTCATGAAATATCCTAAAATACGTAAGAAACACCTTACCTCTACCACTATCTTAGGGTATTTCCAAGATGTAACAACATCTATCTTAGAAAGATCTATAGTTAATTCCTATTGGGAATCCACATTCCCCATGAAATAGACTTCATGATCCTGGAACTCACACTTTGACAACATTTGGAATATATTCTCATGATGAAGAAATCCTAAAATGGTACACATTTATGTTTTAGGATCCTCATCATATGCATAGTATAAAAATATGTCTTCATTGAAAACAACCATGAACTTATCCAATAACTCTATGTGAAGTCCCATGTTTTTGTACTGGGTTAAAATATGAATGTTTTCAAAAAAAATCGATTTATCAACGTTTCATTTATTTTAAACCGAGCTCTGGAATTTTATTCTGAGTTTTGGAAGACATAATGGTGTCGTTTCTGGAATCGCGTAATTACCTGATAAATTTTAGCGGGTGTCCCGATGAGTCTCGGGTGCACCGGATCTGGAAAAGTCCACTTTAATGGATTTGTATATGCAGCACATGGTTGTAGTCCAACCTGTGCAGTTTATCTTATTTAATAAATTATTATTATTTTTTATAATTAAATATGATTATATGATAGTTTTTGATTAATTAAAATAATGTTTTAATAATAATAATAATAATGAAGTTATTATTACTATTATTGTGGTTGTTAAATTTAATGAATGTTAAAGAATTAATTAATTGGTAGTTGAAGGTATTGTCGTGTATTTTGGGTTTATCAAAGAACCATTTTATTTAAATGAAGAGTTTCAGAATTATTAAAGGACCATTTTTTATTAAATGGAGGAATGTTCTAATAATAATTATGTCATTGTTATTATTATGGAGTCATAAATTATTTTGATACTTTGATATTTTAATTGCATGTTAAAGGAGTGTATCATTTATGAGAATTAAATGCGGCTTTTGAGCTTCTCAAAGAAACTTTTAATTAAATGAGGGGTTACAGTTTGGAGTTTTTATCATATTAGTGTTATTATAATAAATTGGGGGTTTTGGTTTTTAAAATAATTAAAGTTTGAATAATAATATTAATGATGTTATTATTATTTTTTTGGTTACTTAGTTAAATAAATGTTAAAAGAATTTAATGATAAATATGGAGTTTTATAATTAATTATGAATCATTTATTACAAGAATAATAAATGAAGGTAAAAAATGAATTGGATAATTAATGTGGATTTAAATGGGGAGGTTGGACATAATTAAAATGGGAATTTTATTGTTTCTTTTAATTCAATTTAATTGTGGGGTTTGTCAAAATTCTGTTTTTATTTAATGGGGTGTAATATTTAGGTGAATTTATCGAGGATGTTGGGTATCTTGATGAAACGCTTAATTAAATAAGCAGTTTCAAATTTAATGGAGTGTGGTTATTTAATAGAGTTGTTGGGTTATATCAAAGGTTTGAGTAATAATAATTATATTTTTATTATTATGGTTTTACGAGTGTCATAATTATTGATCATTATGGATATTATTAATATAAATAATAATAGAAATGAATTGGGGAGTTTTGGTTGGAATTTAAAAAAAATGAAAGTTTTAACAATAATAATAATAATGATTTAATTATTATTATTATTATTATTTTTTGAATTATTTAAATTCAAGGAAAATGAATTTTATTAATTGTGGGAAAGGAATTATTTTTTTATTACTTTTAAGTCAAAGAGATTTTAATTTAATTGAGGAGTAAAGGGAAGTTTGATTTTCTCAAATGAAACATTTCCTTTAAGAAGGATCAATTGAGGAGTTTTTTACTTTTTAGATAAGTGTTTAATGTGTAAATAAATAGTAATAAAATGAGTATTATTATTATTTTTTATTATTATTATTATCGCATTAATGGTAGTATTATTATTGGGTTTTAAGAGTTTAATAATACCTATTATTAATGACAATTAATTTATGAGTTTGAAAAAGAAAATAAAGGGAATCGAATTCCCCTCTTCTTCCACCCTACGCACAAGGTGCAACACACATGCAGCAGTGCACCCCATGACGTGGCCCCTCCCTCCCTCCTTCAAGCTCCCTCTTTGGCATGAGCTCCTTCCTACGGTGCGACCAAGAGGCACGCAAACCCCTGAGTGACCCTCCCTGCAGCAGTACAACACCCGGGCGGAGCTCCTGCAGCACGCGACCTTCGTGGCACAACCCCCCTCCGAGTAATACCTAGAGGCGCACCACCCCTCTTCCGGACTCCACTTTGCACGCGATGATTCCCCTCGGACTCTTCACGAATCTTCTCCACCTCTTCAAGGTGAGTCCGTCAGCATATAACTGGTGATTCGCATCGATCATTTGACTCCTCTCTCTCGCCTTGTTTTCTCAGCTAAAACCCAAAGGTTTGAGTGTAGTACGATCATTGTGTTCCTTTATTTTTAGGATATTCCAATGTTGACTCGGGACCCATTGGTCCATAATCCGACATCCGCCACCAAGGGTGTGTCGGATGGTCTCGAATTGTCTTGCCGCCATTGATTCGGGTTAGTTTCTAAACCCGCGGTTGGGTTTTGCATCGGTTATATTAAGGCCTGTTAAATTTTTTATGAGTTCCTGGTACCAAGTTAGAGGTGTGTTGTTCATTACAACTTTTATTCTGGTTACCGGTTTAATATATGTATTTTTCATTTATCAATGTGGACAACGTGCACAGATATATATATATATATATGTGTGTGTGTGTGTGTGTGTGTGCGCGCACGTGCGATTATTGACCAGTTTTGGACTGGTTGCTGCCAAGTACATTAAAGTGCTTTAGATTTAAAATGGTTTCACACTAAGGTAGGGTCTCAATTCATTAACAGTTTATTTTAATAATTATAGATTTTTTAAATAAATTTAGAATGTATGTTTCCTTGATTATGATATGTCAATGCATGACACTTTTGATGTTATTAAATGATGTCCCCCACATAAGATAAATGAGGGCTTGAACTTTTGTTGTTTTTAAGCATGTTTTGCTAATTTGGTTAAAGTGATATGATTAAACAGTTAAATGATTTGAATGGGTAGAATTTATAATAGGGTAATTAATTGTAGAATTAATTATCAAGTCATGAGTTGGAATAAAATTTGTGGCTTTTAATTAAGATTGGGAATATTGAATATTTGACATTTCGAGAGTATAAATTATAAATTGGTAATAATTAATGGATGAATTAAATATTACATGTTAAATGTTAAATGGTTAATTAATTTATGATTGGTTTAATGGATAATATTTAATTAATTAATTTTTTAATTAATTAATTTGCATGCATTAAATAAAGATTGTGAATTGGTTGTTTGTTATGACTGTTGGCCAAGGGTTCTTGTTGATACTTATTAGATTTCAATGCATTAAGTTGTCTTGGATGGTTTTGTTCTATATTATGAGATGATGCATGAGATGGTTGCTAAATATTTGGTCTTTTTTAGCATGTTTTGTGATGATTATGACGTGCATGTAAATTGTTAAAGTCCTGGACGAATCATTGTTTGAGTGGACGGGTTCAGACTTGTTAACGAATTTGGATAATAAAATGTTGAGTTAATTATTTATTTGTATTACTAGGAACAATTAATTGTTAATTAATTATTTACTATATAGATGTTGAATGGTTAATTAAGGGATGACTTTTGATGGGAGATTTATGTTGTCAATTAGTTGTTGAATTAATTAACGGATGGATTAATTAATTTATGAAATAATTAATGGATAGTTTGGGGTGTTAGACATGGTGTTCTACACAAACGATAAATATATATTTATGATTGATAAACAGGTTGTGAGACAAGGACTGAAGCTCCAAATACTCAAGGGGTGATAGACATGGTGTTCTACACCAACGATAAATATATACGTATGATTGATAAATGGGTTGTGAGAAAGGACTAAAGCTCCCAATACTCAGAGGGAGCTAGACATGGAATTCTACACCTAGCTTGCAAGAAAATATTCTTTTATGGGTCTGGGACTGTTGCTCCAAATACCCATGGGTTGTGAGACAAGGACTGACGCTCTATATACTCATGAGGGTTTTAGACATGATGTTCTACACCCATTAATTAACATTGGATTGTGGGTCCAATTGTTCGTGCATGAAATTAGTTAATGGTTAACGAAGGCTGTTGAGACATGATGATTTGTGAATTGTTTATGAGGAACGTTTCAGACTTATTTATGAATTGGTTGAACCACTTTTAGTGGGCGGGCTCAGACTTAGTATATGAAAGGTTGAATTGAATAAATTATGATGCGTTATCCAAGAAAAAGCACAAGGTTGTAATTAGTATTTACTTTGATTACTAAGATGGTCTTTAGAGACATCTTTGGTGAGTGATTTATATGGGAGATGTTGGGCGTAGGCCGAATCTCAAGACCTTATTAATTTATGAAGATTGGAATAATTAATAATCGAAGAATGATTATGTAATGAATATTGAGTATGTATGAAAAATGTATAATACAGGTTCAAACACTAGATGAGGGATGAAGCAAGTACTTGGGTATATAGTTGCATTGTATTGTTTACTTAATTTATGCATTCCTTCACATGTTATAAGTTATTTTTTAAATGTCTTGTTTAGCGTAGACACCAGAGGCCCCGGCCTACTGTGATTTATATCTCACACCCTACTCGGGCCACCATTGCACTGGGTACCTATGTAGATTTAATTTGGTTGTAGGACTATGATGTTTTCATTTACTTGGGAGTTAGGTGCACAAGACCGAGCGGAGGCTCGGGATGCTTGAGGAGATCTCCCTTGGGGCTTTGAGTTATTATTTATTTATTTATGTATTGAAATGTATAGAATGTTTTTTTGTTAACTATTTTCTACTTTTTTATCATTAGAATGTCATGCATACATCCACTGTATAGTTTGGCGTTGGCCATTTGTTTTGTACCAGATTTATAAAATCTGCTTTCCACTGCTTATTCATTTATTACATTGATTCTACTATTTATTGCCTTTGTCTATTTTTGAACACTAATATGAGGCTACAGTCTCCCCACTAACTATCCTTAGACCCTCGCTGCTAGTCGGCAGCCTCTGGCGTATGGGGCGTCGTGCTTGAGGTCATGTGATGACTGGTCCGCCCTCCGGTTTAGTGGTGAGCTGGGTCAGGATGTTACAAAGTGGTATCAGAGGTTTAGGTTTTCTTTCTTTTCCTTTGTCTTTCTATTTTGGGTTTGGTGGACAGGAGACTTGGAATATGTCGACGCTTGGGTTAATAGTTGTGCTTGGGATTGATCACCTCATGTATGAGAAATGACCGAGTGTCCAGAGATGGGAATTGATGTTTGTACTATTAGATGCTACACTTGATATGATTTCACCTTGAGTGACTGGTGTATTTTCCACTATTTATTGATTTTGAGAATTTTGAAAAATAATTTTATTGACCTGATATGGAAAGGAAGTTTTGTAAATGCATAATCTTAGTCACTTAGAGATTCACATGTCATGAATATAACATGCCATGTAGTTGCATTAGTAGGATGCCTGCTAATTTGGATTGTCTTCCTTGGGTGTAATTCCATGTTTTGATCTACTTTAGCATTCCTCTCTAGATAGATTGTTCCGGTAATATATTTAATATGCTTGAGTGATTATATTCCATACTTTTTGAGTTATTAGCATGTTTTGTTGTTGTTCCATGCTTCTGTGTTATAGAATGTCGTTGTGTTACAGCTTATGCTAACATGTTAGAGATGTTTTGGATATGTGGAAGGGGTGCTAAAGATAAAATGTTAAATAAATGTTGGTTGTGATAAATGGGAGACAAATTCTAGAGATAAGGTGTATGGGCGCCTTATCGATTGGTAGATGGCCACCCATGTGTTTGAACCTTATACAACAAAAATATGTTTGAAAATGGTTACAAATGTAAAACTATTGATTTTTGATTATAATGAACTATTGTTGGGTTGCTATTGGAAGAACCCAGATTGAATAAATGAGAACTTTGGAGGTCTCCTTTTCTGTAACAATAATTTAGATGCTAAATTGCCTATTTATATTTGAATAACTTTGAATGATGATTAAAGAAGATGATTTTGATAGCATGCCTATTTTTTCCATAGGATTCTGTTTTGAACACCAAGTGACTTGTTGTAAATATGTACTTGTGTGTATGCTGAAATTCATTCAAAATGTTAAACGGTTGAAATGAATTAATTAAAATTCCTAAATGAAAATGGGGTTTTTGAACCTTGTGATTTCAGTTTTTTGTGACCAAGAGAGAGGGTCAATGTTTATGTTTTGTAAGGGGCTAACTCATGGTAGGTAGTACCCATATAATGTTCTAGGCTATTAAAGTATGTTTTTCCCACTACTCAGGAAAACTTCTTGGGACTCGGTTGTTTTGGCATACCGATAGGTTTATGTTACGGATTTTTATGATCAAAGTTTGATGTGGTGAACATGGTTCGAGGAATGTCACACACATGAATTAATGTATTCTAAAATCACTCGCTGGTGAGTGGATAATATTTTCTAGAGATGTCAAGGAAAATCCTAAGCTGGGTATTGTTGCATCATTTTTGATAAACGTGTTAGCAGGTGATGTCGAGCTTTTAGAATGGAGTTTTCTAGTAATAATTTGACTAATCTTCTTAAATGAACTTGGCAGGTCGATTGATTTAGTAGTGGTTCCCGATGGCTTCTCAAGGGCGAGATGTTTTTAAGATGGGTATATTGTAAAGTCCCGTGTTTTTGTACAGGGTTAAAATATGAATGTTTTCATTAAAAAATCAATTTATCAACAATTCTTTTTTTTAAACCGAGCTATGGAATTTTATTCTGAGTGTTGGAACACCTAATGGTGTCATTTCTGGAATTGCGTAATTACCCGATAAATTTTAGCGGGTGTCCCGATGAGTCTCGGGTGTACCGGATCTGAAAAAAATCCACTTTAATGGATCTATATGGGCAGCGCATGGTTGCGGTCCAACTTGTGCAGTTTATCTTATTTAAAATTATTATTATTATTTATAATTAAATATGATTATATGAGAGTTTTGGATTAATTAAAATAAAGTTTTATTAATAATAATAATAATGATGTTATTATTACTATTATTGTGGTTGTTAAATTTATTGAATGTTAAATAATTAATTAAATGTAAATTGAAGGTATTGACATGGCTTTAGGGTTTATCAAAGAACCGTTTTATTTAAATGAAGAGTTTCAGAATTATTAAAGGACCATTTTTTATTAAATGGAGTAATGTGCTAATAATAATAATTTCATTTTTATTATTACGAAGTCATAAATTATTTTTACACTTTGAGATTTTAATTTCATGTTAAAGGAGTGTATCATTTATGAGAATTAAATGTGCCTTTTCAGCTTCTCAAATAAAATTTTAATTAAATAAGGGGTTATGGGTTAATGTTTTTATCATATTAATGATATTGTAATACATTGGGGTTTTGGTTTTTAAAAAAATGAAAGTTTGAATAATAATAATAATGATGTTATTAATATTTTTTAGGTTACTTAGTTTAATAAATGTTAAAATAAATTAATGATCAATATGGAGTTTTATAATTAATTACGAAACATTTATTACAAGAATAATAAATGAAGCTTAAAAAAGAATTGGATAATTAATCTGGATTTAAATGGGGAGGTTGGACATTGTAACACCCGAGACTTTTATGAGAAATATTTTGTTTTTAAATCGTCAAAGTAATCTTTCACTACACACAACACTATATTGGCTTGCTTTACACGCAATCGGGGCATTCCTCGATAGCTTGCGTCGTATGCAATACCGAGTTTCACTAAACAATGATATGCTATTAAAATATTATTAAAACTAGCCGTTATGAATAGTAATAACCACTTTTTGAAATTTTATAAATTTTATTTTTAAAATGGACTTCATTTTTGGATTCAGAATATCGAAATTAGTCTAGGGTGATATTTTGGTATTTTTCTGAAAACTTTCAATTTTTGATTAATAGTGAAACCATTAAGTGTTAGTTAAAAAACTGAATTTTTTATAAAACATAATTTTACTGCTTCTGTGAGTGGAATTTCAAAAATTCTATAGACACGGTTGATGTTAGTAAGTATAATGTGGTTCAATGAGATGAAAATAATTTTTTGGTGAATAGTAACTTTTTACTTTTATTTACCACGGTTAAAAGTAAATAGGGTAATTAAGGGTAAACATGATATTATTATTACCCTAACACATGTCCTAATTCTATTGGATAAGTTTAATTCGACCAAAAACAACCTTAGGAATAAAATATGACCATTTAGGCCCACTTGAATTAGATTAGGATATTTATTATAAATTTACTTAAAGAAGGGTTAAAATAGTTAAAATCAACGTTTAATAAGTAAATAATTTTTAATATGGGGTTATACATAAGATAAATTCGACTATAAATATTCATTAGAAATATAAAAATATTTCCAACATAATGGTATTTTATTTATAATTTTTAGACATTAAATAATTTAATATATTTATGACACAACAATAATGCAGTAATTATCTTATTAATGAAATATTGACATAATTGATGTTATAAATACCCAAATAAATGTAATTAGAGACTTTTTATGAATTAAACTAATTTTATAGGTTAATATGACAGGTTAGTATTGATTTAAGTAACTTTTTTGGAACTAATCGTTCTGTTATGATTTTCACAAAAATCAATTACTAAATAGTGTCAAAATTGACATAAAATAGTTTTGAAAACAAATATTATATTATTAATTGTTATTTTATTCCTAAAAATCTAAGGTTCGGAAAAATGACTTATATAAGGTTATATATATTAATAATAAACAACTTGGGGTTCGTTTGGCGTGTTATAGTAAGTTTATTAACCTTATAGTGTAATAACACAAGAAGACACGGTAAAAGGAAAATTATGTTAAATCTAAATGATAAGGTTAAAATAGGAACCTAAACTTGTCTAAATTCTATTTTAAGAGATTATTTAGACCCATAACCACCTTATCTTCTAAATAAATTAATTTGGATCTATTTAAAATGGAATTTTTCTTTATAATAAAATAATATTTTTTGTTATTCCAAAGGTACCCCTCTCCTCCCTTATAAAAGGGCACCTCCTCCCTCTCTTCCTCACACCACTTTGAGCCTTCAAGCTCGCCCAACCCCTGCCAATTTCTTCTATCCACTTCCCTAGAGACATCCTAGAGGTCCTGGTCTTCTTAAAATACCAATTTTAGTGCCCTAAAAGGAGGTCTCAAAGAAGCGCTTCAAAGAAGAGGTAATGCCCGTTACCGATTCTTTCATCTTTATTTCTTCTTCCACTTCTTCTTCTACAGTTGTTTAATCATGAAGTAATAGAATAATTATCACTCATATATTGATATGTTATTATAAGTATGAAACAACCCTATTTCACCATCTATCCATCCTACGGAAAATGAAATCACCACGCGTGCGTACGTACGGATTATCGTCTCCACGTCGTGGTGTAATCTATTTTCCACCACAACCTTACATGGATGAGTATAATGGTGTAATGAATGAATATATATGATTATTGTAAATTGATATTGATTCTGAAATAGTATACATACACTCCAATACAATTCCACGATCATGGGAACGATATCATCGCTCGTGCGTACGTACGGAATATCGTCTCCATGATGTGATGCGACTCGTTCTACATGATCTTCATTTAATAATGATTATATAAATGAATTGAATGAATGAATAGGATATATATTACACTAATACCATTGTGTAAATGAGGTATCTATAACCTAAAAATAAGAATAAGAATTTATTCGACAAAACACGCATAAGAACAAAAAGTAATAAACACCCGAATAACAAGTAGCAATGAAATATTACTAATAATAAGATAAGAATATGACCATATATGATATCATAACAATGATTATGATTCTATAATAAGTCAATGACATTATTTAAATCATTATACAGGAGGTTCGGACACTTACGAAGCAAATCGGACCTAAGGTAAGGGAAAATATCACAATCTCATTTTATCCGAGATTGTTTATACTTTGGTATTTACAGGGGTGTATTTTATCATCCACATCCATGTTTCCTCGATATGAAATATTGTTTCCATCCACCTAAAATTGTTTAAATCCAATTTTACCCTTCGGTGAGTTTTTAGTAAAAGATATGAAAGGAATATTTTGTCGTTTTTCGTACGAAGTACTTTTTTACTTTTCCGACAAAAGTACGAGGAGAATGTTTTTTTAACTTATACGGAATGAATGGATTTTTAAAACATTATTTCCAAGAAGATTCCTCTAAAAGTTTTCAATTTTATTTTTAATCAACTTCTTTTAGCTTAAAATTGTATGACATGTCAAGAAAGGAAAAAAAAATTTGAAGTTGAAAGGATATTTTCCTCAAGAATGGAGTTCTAGTGTTTTATCAAAATTATTTTCCATCTAAGATAATATAGGGTTCTGTTTCTATCCCTATTATTACATTGATATGATTATGTTGTGATGGAATTATTTTTATGATTTCCTTTACCTTATATGAATTTTTTTATGATGTCATGTTGTTTAAAAATCCCATTTTTATTACATGGGTTATGCAATGATGTATGATTTATGATTTTGTGGCACACATAAGAATTGTGTAATTATGAGATGGGTGGGACCTATATCTCCCTCCAATGCATTGGGTAAAGATTTTATATCTCATGATAAAGACATGGCTAGAACGGCAGGTTAAACCGGTTCAGTGAAACATGACTGGAACGAGGAGTGAACTCGGTTCAGAAATGGACTTTGTCCGCTAAGATAGTCTTGGCAATGAGTCTTGACTACTAAGAAATGATTCTCTATGATTACGTGTATATGACACAAAGTTTCATGTTTTATTTTATGATTATTGGGATCACATTTCACTACTATGATTTATCCCATGTTATGAAATTATGATCTCTTTTGCAGGGTAAGATTTCCAAAAGTTTTGTTATTATGAATATGATGTGATTGATATTTCTTTTGTTTACCCTTACTGAGCGTTTGAGCTCACCCTTTTGTATGTTTTCTTTCCCCAGGTTAGGAAGAAAGTTATTAAGTAAGATATTCCAAAAGGGACTATAGATTTGATGAAATAAATGGGAGACAGTGTAGACGCTTTATGAACCAGTTGTTTATGTTTCCCAGTTTCTAAAGACACTATACCTATACGGTCCTTTCCTGGTTTTGTTATATGTTGTAATAAGTGTGCTTCAATTTTTAAGTAATAAAAATGTATGTAAAGTATGGTTCGTTATAGACATAATTAAAAATTAGAGTTTTATTGTTTCTTTTAATACAATTTAATTATGGGGTTTGTCAAAGTTCTATTTTTATTTAATGGGGTGTAGTATTTAGCTGAATTTAATGAGGCTATTGGGTATCTCGATGAAACCCTTAATTAAATAAGCAGTTTCAAATTTAATGAAGGAGTGTGGTTATTTAATAGAGTTGTTGGGTTATATCAAAGGTTTGATTAATAATAATTATATTTTTAGTATTATGGTTTTACGAGTGTCATAATTATTGATCATTATGGATATTGTTATTATAAATAATAGTAGTAATGAATTGGGGAGTTTTGGATGGAATTTAGAAAAATGAATGTTTTAATAATAATAATAATGATTTAATTATTTTTATTTTTATTTTGTAATTTAATTAAATTCAAGGAAAATTGAATTTTATTAATTGTGGGAAAGGAATTATTTTTTTATTACTTTGAAGTCAAGGAGATTTTAATTTAATTTAGGAGTAAAGGGGAGTTTGATTTTCTCAAATGAAACATTTCTTTTAAGAAGGATCAATTGGGGAGTTTTTTACTTTTTAGATAATTGTTTAATGTGTAAAAAAAATAATAAAACGAGTATTATTATTATATTTTATTATTATTATTATCGTATTAATGGCAGTATTATTATTGGGTTTCAATAGTTTAATAATAACTATTATTAATGACAACTAATTTAGTGGTTTGAAAAAGAAAATAAAGGGAATCGAATTCCCCTCTTCTTCCTCCCTATGCACAAGGTGAAACACACACGCAGCAGCACACCCCATGGCGCGGCCCCTTCCTCCCTCCTTTAAGATCCCTCCTCGGCGTGAGCTCCTTCCCGCGGTGCGACCAAGAGGCACGCGAACCCCCGAGCGACCCTCCCTACAGCAGCGCGACACCCAGGCGGAGCTCCTGCAGCACGTGACCTCCGTGGTGTAACCCCCCTCCAGGCAATACTTAGAGGCATACCACCCCTCTTCCGTACTCCACTTTGCACGTGACGATTCCCCTCAGACTCTTCACGAATTTTGACTACCTCATCAAGGTGAGTCTGTCTGCGTATAATTGGTGATTCACATCGATCATTTGACTCCTCTCTCTTGCCTTGTTTTCTCAAATAAAACCCAAATCTTTGGGTTGTATCTGATCGTTGTGTTCCTCTATTTTTAGGATATGTGAATGTTGACTTGGGATCCATTGGTCCATAATCTGACATCCACCACCAACGGTGAGGCGGATGGTCTCGAATTGTCTTGTTGTCGTTGAATCGGGTTAGTTTCTAAACCAGTGGTTTGGTTTTGCACCATTAATATTAAGGCCTGTTAAATTTTTCATAGAGTTCCTGGAACCAAGTTAGAGGTGCGTTGTTCATTACAGCTTTGATTCTGGTTACGAGTTTAATATATGTATTTTTTGATGATCAATACAGACAACGCACACAGATATATATATATATATATATATATATATATATATAAAGGTGTGTGAACGTGTGATTTTGGAGCAGTTGTGGACTGGTTGCTGCCAAGTACATTAAAACGCTTCAGATTCAAAATGGTGCCACCCCGAGGTAGGGTCTCAAATCATTAACACATTATTTTAAGAATTATAGATTCTTTAAATAAATTGAGAATGTAAGTTTCCTTGCTTATGATATGTCAATGCATGACACTTTTAAAGTTTTTAAATGATGTCGCCCACGTGAGATAAATGAGGGCTTCAACTTGTGTTGTTTTTAAGCATGTTTTTCTAATTTGGTTAAAGTGATATGATTAAACAGTTAAATGATTTGAATGGGCAGAATGTATAATAGGGTTATTAATTGTATAATTAATTATCAAGTCATGTGTTGGAATAAAATGTGTGGATTTTAATGATGATTGGGAATATTTAATATTTAACATGTTAAAAAGTATACATTGGAAATTAGTAATAATTAATTAATTAATTAATTATTCCATGTTAAATGTTAAATGGTTAATTAATCTACGATTGGTTTAAGAGATAATATTTAATTAATTAATTTTTGAATTAATTAATTTGCATGCATTAAATTAAGATTGTGAATTGATTGTTTGTTACGACTGTTGTCCAAGGGTACTTTTTGATACTTGTTAGATTTCCATGAATTAAGTTGTCTTGGATGGAGTTGTTCTATATTATGAGATGATGCGTGAGATGGTTGCTAAATATTTGGTCTTGTTCAGCATGTTTTGTGATGATTATGACATACATATAAATTGTTAAAGTCCGTGAAGAATCACTGTTTGAGTGGACGGGTTCAGACTTGTTAACGAATTTGGATAATTAAATGTTGAGTTAATTATTTATTTCGCTTGCTATGAACAATTAATTGTTAATTAATTATTTACTATCGAGATGTTGAATGGTTAATTAAGTTTTGACTTTTTATGGGTGATTTATCTTGTTAATTAGTTGTTTAATTAATTATTGGATTGGATTAATTAATTTATGAATTAATTAATGGACGGTTTTGGGGTGTTAGACATGGTGTTCTACACCAACGATAAATATATATGTATGATTGATAAACAGGTTGTGAGATAAGGACTGAAGCTCCAAATAATCATGGGGTGATAGACATGGTGTTTTACACCAATGATAAATATATATGTATGATTGATAAATGGGTTGTGAGACAAGGGCTGAAGCTCCAAATACTCCCGGGGTACTAGACATGGCGTTCTACACCCAGCTTGCAAGAAAATATTCTTTATGGGTCAGGGACTGTTGCTCCAAATACCCATGGGTTGTGAGACAAGGACTGACGCTCCAAATACTCACGAGGGTGCTAGACATGATGTTCTACACCCATTAATTAACATTGGATTGTGGGTCTAATTGTTCATGCATGAAATGAGTTAATGGTTAATGAAGGCTATTGAGACATGATGATTTGTGAATTGTTTATGAGGAAGGTTTCAAACTAATTTATGAATTGGGTGAACCAATTTTAGTGGGTGGGCTCAGACTTAGTATATGAAAGAATAAATTGTATAAATTAGGACTTGTTATCCAAGCCAAATCCCAAGCTTGGAATTAGTCTTTACTTTGATTACTTAGATGGTCTTTAGAGACATCTGTGGTGAGTGATTTATATGGGAGATGTTGGGCGTAGGCCGAATCTCAAGACCTTCAAAATTTATTAATATTGGAATAATTAATAACTGATGAATGATTATGTAATGACTATTGAGTATGTATGAAAAATGTATAATGCAGGTTCAAACACCAGCTGAGGGCTGAATCAGGTACTTGGGTATATAGTTACACTATATCGTTTACTTAATTTATGCATTCCTTCACATGTTATATGTTACTTATTAAATGTCTATTTTGGGGTAGACACTGGTGGTCCTGGCCTACTGAGATTTATATCTCACACCCTACTTGGGTCGTCATTGCACTGGGTACCTGAGTAGATTATATTTGGTTGTAGGACTATGATGTTTGAATTTACATGGGAGTTAGGAGCCCAAGTCTGAGCGGAGCCTCAGGATGCTTGAGGAGATCGCCCTTGGGGATTTGAGTTATTATTTATTTATTTATGCATTGAAATGTAAATCATGATGTTTTGTTAACTGTTTTCTACTTTTGTATCATTAGCATGTCATGCATGAATCCACTGTATAATTTGGCATTGGCCATTTGTTTTGTACAATATTTATAAAATCTGCTTTCCGCTGCTTATTCATTTATTATACTATTTCTACTATTTATTTCAGTTTTCTATTTTTGAACACTAAAATTAGGGTATAGTCTCCCCACTCATTATCCTTAGACCCTCGCTACAAGTCGGAAGCCTCTGGCGTAAGGGGAGGTGCGCTTGAGGTCATGTGACGACCGGTCCAGCCTCCGGATTAGTGGTGAACTGGGTCGGGACGTTACATTCTATGAACAATTCGTTCATCAACCCTCATGAAAATAGAGAATTATTCACTCAAAATAGAATCACAAAAATATCATAATTCTCATGATGATATCAGAAATATTTATTTTTAACACTCTCATACTTCACCCACATCTTTTCTAGAGATGTCAAGGAAAATCCTAAGGTGGGTATTGTTGCATCATTTTTGATAAACGTGTCAGCAGGTGATGTCGATCTTTTAGAACGGATTTTTCCAGTAATATTTTGACTGATCTTCTTAAATTAACTTGGTAGGTCGATTGATTTAGTAGTGGTTCTCGATGGCTTCTCAAGGACGAGAAGTTTTTAAGGTGGGTATATTGTAAAGTCCCGTGTTTTTGTACATGGTTAAAATACGAATGTTTTCAAAAATAATTAGATTTATCAATAGTTCATTTTTTTTAACCGAGCTATGGAATTTTATTCTGAGTGTTGGAACACCTAATGGTGTCATTTCTGGAATTGCGTAGTTACCCAATAAATTTTAGCGGGTGTCTCGATGAGTCTCGGGTGTACCGGATCCGAAAAAATCCACTTTAATGGATCTATACGGGCAGCGCATGGTTGCAGTCCAACCTATCCATTTTATCTTATTTAAAGAATTATTATTATTATTTATAATTAAATATGATTATATGAGAGTTTTGGATTAATTAAAATAATGTTTTATTAATAATAATAATAATGATGTTAATATTACTATTATTGTGGTTGTTAAATTTATTGAATGTTAAAGAATTAATTAAATGTAAATTGATGGTATTGACATGGATTTAGGGTTTATCAAAGAACTGTTTTGTTTAAATGAAGAGTTTCAGAATTATTAAAGGACCATTTTTTATTAAATGGAGTAATGTGCTAATAATAATAATGTCATTTTTATTATTACGAAGTCATAAATTATTTTAACACTTTGAGATTTTAATTTCATGTTAAAGGAGTGTATCATTTATGAGAATTAAATTTGGCTTTTGATCTTCTCAAATAAACTTTTAATTAAATAAGTGGTTATGGGTTAATGTTTTTATCATATTAATGATATTGTAATAAATTGGGGGTTTGGGTTTTTAAAAAAATGAAAGTTTGAATAATAATAATAATGATGTTATTAATATTTTTTAGGTTACTTAGTTAAATAAATGTTAAAAGAAATTAATGATCAATATGGAGTTTTATAATTAATTACGAAACATTTATTACAAGAATAATAAATGAAGGTTAAAAAAGAATTAGATAATTAATGTGGATTTAAATGGGGAGGTTGGACATTGTAACACCTGAGACTTTTATGAGAAATATTTTGTTTTTAAATCATCAAAGGAATCTTTCACTACACACAACACTATATTTTCTTGCTTTACACGCAATCGCGGCCTTCCTCGATAGCATGCGTCGTACGCAATACTGAGTTTCACTAAACAATGATATGCTATTAAAATATTATTAAAACTAGCCGTTATGAATAGTAATAACCACTTTTTGAAATTTTATAAATTTTATTTTTCAAAATGGACATCATTTTTGGATTCGGAATATCGAAATTATCCTAGGGTGAAATTTTGGTATTTTTCTGAAAACATTCAATTTTTGATGAATAGTGAAACCACTAAGTGGTAGTTAAAAAACTGAATTTTTCATAAAACTTAATTTTACCGCTTCTGTGAGTGAAATTTCAAAAATCCGAGAGACACGGTTGATGTCAGTAAGTAAAATGTGGTTCAATGAGATGAAAATAATTTTTTGGTGAATAGTAACTTTTTACTTTAATTTACCACGGTTAAAAGTAAATAGGGTAATTAAGGGTAAAAATGATATTATTATTACCCTAACACATGTCCTAATTCTATGTGATAAGTTTAATTCGACCAAAAATAACCTTAGGAATAAAATATGACCATTTAGGCCCACTTGGATTAGATTAGGACATTTATTATCAATTTACTTAAAGAAGGGTTAAAATATTTAAAATCAAAGTTTAATAAGTAAATCATTTTTAATATGGGGTTATACATAAGATAAATTAAACTATAAATATTCATTAGAAAGATAAAAATATTTCCAACATAATGGTATTTTTTTATACTTTTTAGACAGTAAATAATTTAATTTATTTATGACATAACGATGATGCAGTAATTATCTTATTAATGAAATATTGACATAATTGATGTTATAAATATCCAAATAAATGTAATTTTATACTTTTTATGAATTACACTAATTTTCTAGGTTAATATGACATGTTAGTATTGATATAAGTGACTTTGTTTGAACTAATCATTCTGTTATGATTTTCACAAAAATCAATTACTAAATAGTGTCAAAATTGACATAAAATAGTTTTTAAAACAAATATTATATTATTAATTGTTATTTTATTCTTAAAAATCTAAGGTTCGGCAAAATGACTTAGATAAGGTCATATATATTAATAATAAAGATCTTGGGGTTCTTTTTTCTTGTTATAGAAAGTTTATTAACCTTATAGTGTAAGAACACAAGAAGACATGGTAAAAGTAAAATTCTGTTAAATCTAAATGATAAGGTTAAAATAGGAACCTAAACTTGTCGAAATTCTATTTTATGAGAGTATTTCGACCCATCCCTACCTTAGCATCGAAATAAATCAATTTCGAGCTATTTAAAACTGAATTTGGCTTTATAATAAAATAATATTTTTTGTTATTCCAAAGGTGCCCCTCTCCTCCCTTATAAAAGGGCACCTCCTCCCTCTCTTCCTCACACCACTTTGAGCCTTCCAGCTCCGCCAACCCCTGCCAATTCCTTCTCTCCACTTCCCTAGAGACATTATAGAGGTCTTGGTCTTCTTCAAAGACCAATTTTGGTTCCCTAAAAGGAGGTATCAAAGAAGCGCTTCAAAGAAGAGGTAATGCTTGTTACCGATTCTTTCATCTTTATTTCTTCTTACACTTCTTCTTCTTTAGTTGTTTCATCATGAAGTAATAACATAAGTATCACTCATATACTGATATGTTATTATTAGTATGAAACAACCCTATTTCACCATCTATCCATCCTACGGAAAATGAAATCACCGCGCGTGCGTACGTATGGAATACCGTCTCCACGCCGTGGTGTAATCTATTTTCCACCACCACCTTACATGGATTGGTATAATGGTGTAAAGAATAAATATATATGATTATTTTAAATTGATATTGATTCTGAAATAGTATACATACACTCCAATACAATTCCACGATCATGGGAACGATATCATCGCTCGTGCGTACGTACGGAATACCGTCTCCACGATGTGATGCGACTCGTTCTACATGATCTTCATTGAATAATGATTATATAAATGAATTGAATGAATGAATATGATATATATTACACTAATACCATTCTGGAAATTAGGTATCTATAACGTAAAAAGAAGAATAAGAAATTATTCAACAAAATACGCATAAGAACAAAAAGTAATAAACACTCGAATAACAAGTAGCAATGAAATATTACTAATAATAAGCTAAGAATATGACCATATATTATATCATAACAATTATTATGATTCTTTAATAAGTCAATGACATTATTTAAATCATTATACAGTAGGTTCGGACACTTACGAAGCAAATCGGACCTCAGGTAAGGGAAAATATCACAATCTCATTTTATCTGATATTGTTTATACTTTGGTATTTACTGGGGTGTATTTTCTCATCCACATCCATGTTTCCTGGATATGTAATATTGTTTCTATCCACCTACAATTGTTTAAATCCAATTTTACCCTTCGGTGAGTTTTTAGTAAAAGATATGAAAGGAATCCTTTGTTGTTTTTCATACGAAGTACTTTTTGACTTTTCTGACAAAAGTACGAGAAGAATGTTTTTTTTTAACTTATACGGAATGAAGGGATTTTTAAAACATTATTTCCAAGAAGCTTCCTTTACAAGTTTTCAAGTTTATTTTTAATCAGCTTCTTTTAGTTTAAAATTTTATGACATGTTAAGAAATGAAAAATGTTTTTGAAGTTAAAAGGATATTTTCCTCAAGAATGGAGTTCTAGTGTTTTATCAAAATTATTTTCCATCTAAGATAATATAGGGTTCTATTTCTATCCCTATTATTACATTGATATGATTATGTTGTGATGGAATTATTTTCATAAATTCCTTTATCTTATATGAATTGTTTTATGATGTCATGTTGTTTAAGAATCCCATATTTATTACATGGGTTATGCAATGATATATGATTTATGATTTTGTGGCACACATACGAATGGTATCATTATGAGATGGGTGGGACCTATATCTACCTCCAATGCATTGGGTAAAGATTTTATATCTCATGAGATATACATGGCTGGAACGGCAGGTTAAACTGGTTCAGTGAAGTAGGACTGGCACAAGGAGTGAACTCGGTTCAGAAATGGACTTTGTCCACTAAGATAGTCTTGGCAATGAGTCTTGACTACTAAGAAATGATTCTCTATGATTTTGTGTGTATGACACAAAGTTTCATGTTTTAAGTTATGATTATTGGGATTACATTTCACTACTATGATTTATCCCATGTTATGAAATTATGATCTCTTTTTTAGGTTAAGATTTCCAAAAGTTATGTTCTTATGAATATGATGTTATTGATATTTCTTTTGTTTACCCTTACTGAGCATTTGAGCTCACCCTTTTTTATGTTTTCATTCCCCAGGTCAGGAAGAAAGTTATTAAGTAAGATATGCCAAAAGGGACTATAGATATGATGAAATAAATGGGAGACAGTGTAGACGATTTATGAACCAGTTGTTTATGTTTCCCAGTTTCTAAAGACACTATACCTATACGGTCATTTCTTGGTTTTGTTATATGTTGTAATAAGTGTGCTTAAATTGTGAAGTAATAACAATGTATGTAAAGTATGGGTCGTTATAGACATAATTAAAATTAGAGTTTTATTCTTTCTTATAATACAATTTAATTTTGGGGCTTGTCAAAGTTCTATTTTTATTTAATGGGGTGTAATATTTAGGTGAATTTAATGAGGCTATTGGGTATCTCGATGAAACGCTTAATTAAATAAGCAGTTTTGAATTTAATGAAGGAGTGTGGTTATTTAATAGAGTTGTTGGGTTATATCAAAGGTTTGAGTAATAATATTTATATTTTTAGTATTATGGTTTTACGAGTGTCATAATTATTGATCATTATGGATATTATTATTATAAATAATAATAGTAATGAATTGGGGAGTTTTGGATGGAATTTAAAAAAATGAATGTTTTAATAATAATAATTATTATTATTTAATTATTATTATTATTATTTTGTAATTTAATTAAATTCAAGGAAAATTGAATTTTATTAATTGTGGGAAAGGAATTATTTTTTTATTACTTTGAAGTCAAAGAGATTTTAATTTAATTGAGGAGTAAAGGGGAGTTTGATTTTCTCAAATGAAACATTTCCTTTAAGTAGGATCAATTGGGGAGTTTTTTACTTTTTAGATAAGTGTTTAATGTGTAAAACAATAATAATAAAACGAGTATTATAATTATCTTTTATTATTATTATTATCGCATTAATGGTAGTATTATTATTGGGTTTCAATAGTTTAATAATAACTATTATTAATGACAATTAATTTAGAGGTTTGAAAAAGAAAATAAAGGGAATCGAATTCCCCTCTTCTTCTTCCCTATGCACAAGGTGAAACACACATGCAACAGTGCACCCCATGACGCGGCCCCTTCCTCCCTCCTTTGATATCCCTCCTCGGTGTGATCTCCTTCCTGCGGTGCGACCAAGAGGCACGCGAACCCCCGAGTGACCCTCCCTATAGCAGTGCGACACCCGGGCGGATCTCTTGCAGCACGCGACCTCCGTGGTGCAACCCCCCTCCGGGAAATACCTAGAGGCGTACCACCCCTCTTTCGGACTCCACTTTGCAGGTGACGATTCCCCTCAGACTCTTCACGAATTTTGACTGCCTCATCAAGGTGAGTCTGTCTGCGTATAACTGGTGATTTGCATCCTTCATTTGACTCCTCTCTCTCGCCTTGTTTTCTCAACTAAAACCCAAATCTTTGGGTTGTATCCGATCATTGTGTTCCTTTATTTTTAGGATATGTGAATGTTGACTTGGGACCCATTGGTCCATAATCCGACATCCACCGCCAAGGGTGAGGCGGATGGTCTCGAATTGTCTTTCCGTCGTTGATTTGGATTAGTTTCTAAACCCGTGGTTTGGTTTTTCACCGTTAATATTAAGGCCTATTAAATTTTTCATAGAGTTCCTAGAACCAAGTTAGAGGTGTGTTGTTCATTAAAACTTTGATTCTAGTTACGGGTTTAATATATGTATTTTTTGTTGATCAATGCAGACAACGCACACACACACACACACACACACACACATATATATATATATATATAAAGGTGTGTGCACGTGCGATTATAGACCAGTTGTGGACTGGTTTCTGCCAA
The DNA here is from genome assembly GCA_963277665.1 of Viscum album. Lineage (NCBI taxonomy): Eukaryota > Viridiplantae > Streptophyta > Magnoliopsida > Santalales > Viscaceae > Viscum > Viscum album. The sequence goes on from OY728129.1 coordinate 963,423,595, forward strand.
GTACATTAAAATGCTTCAGATTCAAAATGGTGCCACCCCGAGGTAGGGTCTCAAATCATTCACACTTTATTTTAAGAATTATAGATTCTTTAAATAAATTGAGAATGTAAGTTTCCTTGATTATGATATGTCGATGCATGACACTTTTAACGTTATTAAATGATGTCGCCCATGTGAGATAAATGAGGGCTTGAACTTGTGTTCTTTTTAAGCATGTTTTTCTAATTTGGTTAAAGTGATATGATTAAACAGTTAAATGATTTGAATGGGCAGAATGTATAATAAGGTTATTAATTGTAGAATTAATTATCAAGTCATGATTTGGGATAAAATGTGTGGCTTTTAATGATGATTGGGAATATTTTATATTTAACATGTTAAAAAGTATAAATTGGAAATTGGTAATAATTAATTACTTAATTAATTATTCCATGTTAAATGTTAAATGGTTAATTAATATATGATTGGTTTAAGAGATAATATTTAATTAATTAATTTTTGAATTAATTAATTTGCATGCATTAAATTAAGATTTTGAATTGATTGCTTGTTACGACTGTTGGCCAAGGGTACTTTTTGATACTTGTTACATTTCCATGAATTAAGTTGTCTTGGATGGAGTTGTTCTATATTATGAGATGATGCGTGAGATGGTTGCTAAATATTTGGGCTTGTTCAGCATGTTTTGTGATGATTATGACATGCATATAAATTGTTAAAGTCCATGAAGAATCACTATTTGAGTGGACGGGTTCAGAATTGTTAACGAATTTGGATAATTAAATGTTGATTTAATTATTTATTTCACTTGCTATGAACAATTAATTGTTAATTAATTATTTACTATCGAGATTTTGAATGGTTAATTAAGTTCTGACTTTTTATGGGTTATTTATTTTGTTAATTATTTGTTGAATTAATTATTGGATTGGATTAATTATTTTATGAATTAATTAATGGATGGTTTTGGGGTGTTAGACATGGTGTACTACACCAACGATAAATATATATGTATGATTGATAAACAGGTTGTGAGACAAGGACTGAAGCTCAAAATACTCATGGGGTGATAGACATGGTGTTTTACACCAACGATAAATATATATGTATGATTGATAAATGGGTTGTGAGACAAGGACTGAAGCTCCAAATACTCTCTGGGTACTAGACATGGTGTTCTACACCCAGCATTCAAGAAAATATTCTTTATGGGTCAGGGACTATTGCTCCAAATACCCATGGGTTGTGAGACAAGGACTGATGCTCCAAATACACATGAGGGTGCTAGACATGATGTTTTACACCCATTAATTAACATTGGATTGTGGGTCCAATTGTTCGTGCATGAAATGAGTTAATGGTTAATGAAGGGTGTTGAGACATGATGATTTGTGAATTGTTTATGAGGAAGGTTTCAAACTTATTTATGAATTGGGTGAACAACTTTTAGTGGGTGGGCTCAGACTTAGTATATGAAAGGATAAGTTGAATAAATTAGGACATGTTATCCACGCCAAATACCAAGCTTGGAATTAGTCTTTACTTTGATTACTTAGATGGTCTTTAGAGACATCTTTGGTGAGTGATTTATATGGGAGATGTTGGGCATAGGCCGAATCTCAAGACCTTCATAATTTATTAAGATTGGAATAATTAATAACCGATGAATGATTATGTAATGAATATTGAGTATATATGAAAAATGTATAATGCAGGTTCAAACACCAGCTGAGGGCTGAAGCAGGTACTTGGGTATATAGTTACACTATATCGTTTTCTTAATTTATGCATTCCTTCACATGTTATATGTTACTTATTAAATTTATGGTTTGGGGTAGAAACTGGTGGTCCTGGCCTACTGAGATTTATATCTCACACCCTACTCGGGCCGCCATTGCACTGGGTACCCGAGTAGATTATATTTGGGTGTAGGACTATGATGTTTGAATTTACTTGGGAGTTAGGAGCACAAGTCTGAGCGGAGCCTCGGGATTCTTGAGGAGATCGCCCTTGGGGATTTGAGTTATTATTTATTTTTTTATGCATTTAAATGTAAAGCATGATGTTTTGTTAATTGTTTTCTACTTTTGTATCTTTATCATGTCATGTATGAATCCACTGTATAATTTGGCATTGGCCATTTGTTTTGTACAATATTTATAAAATCTGATTTCCGTTGCTTATTCATTTATCATACTATTTCTGCTATTTATTTCCTTTTTCTATTTTTGAACACTAAAATTAGGGTATAGTCTCCCCACTTATTATCCTTAGACCCTCGCTGCAAGTCGGAATCCTCTGGCGTAAGGGGAGGCGCGCTTGAGGTCATGTGGCGACCGGTCCAGCCTCCGGATTAGTGGTGAACTGGGTCGGGACGTTACATTATATGAACAATTATTTCATCAACCCTCATGAAAATAGAGAATTATTAACTCAAAATAGCATCACAAAAATATCATAATTCTCATGATGATATCAGAAATATTTATTTTTAACATTCTCATACATCACCCACATCTATGGATATCCAGACCAAAAATCAATCTTTGTGAACTAACTTGATCATTTCAACTCTTAAAATAAATTATCAATCTAAAGAATATGATAATGGTTCTTCATTATCACTTGGTTCAAGATATGATAATTGATACAAAGCCACAAACTACAATCTTTCTTCATCCCAAAAAAAATGATGCACCCCAAGGTGATATAGTTGGCCAAATAAAACCTCGCTACAATAGATCATTGAGTTGTAATCATTCCTATTGCAACATAGAAGGAAAGACCCTATACAAATACATAAAAATAAGAGACACACCTGACTGTAGTTGGATCTTAAACATGATCTACAGTCGAGGGGCAAATGGTACAACCACTTCTGAAAAGACATCAAGCTACTCTTCTACAACCCCAAGAAACTCCAACCACTGAACCTCTTATGTTCTCAACATCAACTCGGCTATCAAATAATACAATGATATAACCTTCATCTAACCCATATAAGGGTCTCTCTCACCAACAAAACATCATTGGCTCTTCATCAGCACCATAAAACACAACCTAGTTCTTGAATAAATCAATGATGACCTACACAAAATACAACTATCCCATGCTAAAGATGATGACATATGGTTGAATATGTATATATAGGAAATATCCCCAAAAGCGTTGTTACCCCAAAACTAGCTAAAATTCTTTACATACTTCACACAGGCCATATCATCCTCCAAATGGAATAGTTAATGCTAATGGTACTAGAATATTATCTACCTAATGTCCCAAAGCACGGACAAGGGTATGTGATATAAAAAAGTGAATCACTCGCGAATCAAACAAATAATTCCCCAAGTAGAAAACAAGAAATGGTTATTTTGAATGAGGAATGGATATACTATATCTGGCAATGATAAATCATGAAGCTAACCATGACTTGATCCATGGCCTCTCCGACCCTACTAATGACCATCTCTATATTTGTGCTCTTCTGTATGAGAGAGAGGGGCATCTGATGAATGTTCTTTACCCTACCCATCTTCACTCTACTAACCACAAATAGGATCTCCCTACTGATGTAGTCTTAGTTCAAAATTCCTCAATGGGGGAACCTGATGTGGAACACCTAAGACATGTTGATTGCACAGAAAGGATGGGAACTATCGTCATGGATGACCTTGGAATCCACAAGAAAAATACATGTCTAATCCTTTAGCCTAAGACTACGATCTTCCAATCCCAAAGAAAGGATATGATAGGGGTTGGGACCTACCCGTAATTGACAAAAAAACACTTCTGTACTGACAACTGGGAACCTCGAACAACATCTCTGCTTCGTAATGGATCCTGATGATCCCCTCTAGTGAAGACCTGGTTCTGTACAATATCCTATCAATAACCTATGTTCTCTCTAGAAACTCAAGATACATCTTTATCATAAATAGGGTGAACTAGTTCTCAATCACTATATTCAAAGCCTCCTCAAACATTCTTCACTGGCATCCTCAGCAAGTAATATATCTGTAGCATATCACAGAAGTGTCATGTAATGGATCATGAACTCTCACACACTGGATCTCCCTTGCCGAAGGGTTATCAGCTCTTAAATACTGACCACATTCATGGTTGAAGAAATGAAATATACCCTGAACTAGTCTCAAATCATATCCCACAATACCACAAACTCCTTAAAATCCCCATGGAACAAGATCCACCACCACCTCACTGCTCCACACAACATTGTCACCGACAAAGATACCTAGTGCCCCTTCCGAGCATGGATCGAACTGGAAGCTATCTAGACCTCCTCTAACTAGTCATCCATGACTGAACCAAAAATGGATCCCTCCTACTTCTGAATTTTATAGCATTGAAACTCTTGGAGTGTCCTCCTCTAAGCATTGTCATCATCAACCTCCACTCTGTGATGATCTACCAGCACTTCCCAATGAACATATTTAGCATGATCTCAATAGCGACATTAACCTGGAGACATTACAATAAAAATAAAAAAATTTGAGAGCTCCAAAACCTAGAATATGGTATATTTATCATTAATTAATTAATTAATTAATTAATTTTCTTGTTATATTTTTAATCTTTCCCAAGGTCTACCTATTTCAAAATAGGTGAAAAGAAGAATAATTCATGATTAATTCCTAAGTCTCTATCCTATAACAAGTATCAATACATTTTTTAGGTTCAATAAACATAAAGGCCCATGAATCATATCCCAGGGGGTTCTTGTTGGACTCACCTATTTTGATAATCCAAAATCATGCTTCATTTATGTGAAAATCATGTATTTATTATAGGATAATCATGTTTCATTAATATTCCTAGTTTCTATCAAGTAATAATTATGTATCTTTAATCTCACTGCTCTCATGTATAAGCTTACGGTGAATATTTTCTCTATGTATAGAAATGTCACTAATTGAAAGGTCACCGATGAATGTTCACAGATAGAAATGTCACTGATGAAGGTCACTGATTGAATGGTCACCGATGAAATGTCACTGATGATGGTCACTGATAGAAAGGTCACTGATGAAAGTTCAACGAGGAAAGGTTACTGCTAGAAAGGTCATCGATGAATGGTCACTGATGAAAGGCTACCATTGAAAAGGTTACCACTAAAGGCTACCATTGAGAAGGTTACTGTTGAAGGCTACCATTGAGAAGGTTACCGCTAAAGCCTACAGTTGAGAACATAACCATAGAAGGCCACCATTGAGAAGGCTACTGTTGAAAAGGCTATGTCTACAAGTCTATCGATGCTCACACTTCTAGTCCATACATTTTCAAATTATTAAGATTATTCTAATGGTCATATTTGGTAAATGTATTGCTTCTGACATTAATAAATGTTGATTATAGACATATCAAGAGACTGTATCTAAGGATAATATGAGGTATGAGGAGGACCATATGTGGTTTACATATTCCTATTGTCGGACCTCAAATATAAAGGAAAAGATCGTGGTGAGAAGCGGATGTGTGTGTGCTGAGAGGTGAAGTGAGAGGAATGCATGTAAAATAACTTACTCTCTAGATCAAAGATAGAACTATCAAACATCCACACTGTGTACCTAAGAGCATCACGAAGATTATTTTCGGTGAAAAAACTCACATATGCCTTCTGTGCTTCATCAACTCTCTATCAACTCAAAAATCACAACACTAAGTTCCTGATAGCTGGACCTAGAGTTACGGACCTTTATTTTGAGGACAACATCCAGAGTAAGACTCGAATTTCAATTTCATCACTCCAAGGAGTCAAGATCATAACTAAATACACATAGATCTTTCTAAACTCAATATTATAATATTTTCCCTATTTTGTTCTTTTATTTTTACAATTCTGAGAAGTGTGGGTTTGTATGTTACACACACTGTCTCTGGTTCTTGAACTAGAGGATATTGACAATAATCACATAAAACATCACATAAAACTTGTTTCCCATGTATTTATATGGAAGAGCCTGATTGTGGTCAGTATTGTTTATTTTTTCCATGATGAACTGTGGTAGAGGGTGTGGCCCCTACATAGTTTGTGAAAACTGTTGTATGGGCCAATACAGGATATGTATCATGATTGTTGTTAATATAAACTGCTTAGTGGAAGGTGATCACAATGTAGAGAGGATTAAGTGTCATCTTGATACTAAAACTTCTGTTTAACTATGATATGTTCATAGTTTTTTAATACACTATTTTTTCTATTTTCTACTGCTTATAAATTCAAAAACAGAAAACTATTTTTACATTCATTCTGATATTTAGTTCGGGTTAGTTTGTGTATGTGTTTAATTTAGTAAACCTAGTTCAAAAAATGATGAAGTCTTTTATAATGAATCAAATGAAGACTAATCACCCTTTGAGAAACCTATTGACCAACTAAAAAATTATATCTATATTGCCTTAATTAACTCGGTTGTTTCAATATTGGGGGATCTTTATCATAATGTTTTTAACAGAAATTTTATATAGGAACTCAATTCACCCCCTATTGAGATTACACTTCAACCAACATTTGATATCATATGATTAAATATATTTTTTATTATTACTATCTTCTGAACTATTGCCGATGTTTTCAAATCCCTTTCAAAAGTGATTTTTGATGTATCTTAATTATCCTAAAATTTTTGTCAGATCTAAATTTTTAGTTCTTTAAAATTCAAATTGAAATTCGATAACAGGGTTGAGGGTGCTACTACTAACATTCCACCTTTCTTTAATGGTAATAACTATACTTAGTGGAAATGGAAAATAAAAATTTATTTAGAGATCATGGGTCCTAAAATCTGGGACACAATAGAGGAACAACATGTATTATATGTTTCTACAAGGGAAACATGGTCGCATTTGACTAAAGAAACATATAACAATAACTATAAAGAAATGAATGCATTATATTGTTCTCTAGGTGATGAATAATTAATCAGAATAACTTATAGTAAAAATGATTATGAAATTTGGGATACTTTGGTTGTTTCTCATGAGGTAACCTGTAAGAACCCGGGTTTTCAGAACGGGTCAAAATCCCGACCCTGTTTGAATTTCTGACTGGTTTCTGAGGAAACTGGAGAAAAAAAAGGAAGTTTTTGGAAATTTAAAGACTACACACCATGTATATGATAATTCAGTGTCATCCGTGTGCTCGCCAAGTACATGTCGTGTGGTGACCGTGTAGAATTTGTTTACTACACGGTGTCTAGTTTTTAACACGCCGTGTAACCTCGACCGTGTGGTGGCTATACAAGGTGTGTAGGATGTTGGCTGGGTAGAACCAAGGACACTTCATGTTACCTTTGGACATGCCATGTAGTCTAGCCGTGTTTGAGGAATATACATGGCATGTGGATGAGTCGGCAAGGAAGAGAAGAGAAACTTGGTACACGTCATGTACCCATCCGGTACAAGCCGTGTACTCATCTCAACAGGTCCGGAATGTAAGTCGGTGGAATTCAGCCGTCTTTTGAACAGTTAAATGAACTATACACGGCGTGTAGTCCTAAATTACACGTTGTGTACTTTCTTTTTTTCTCTAAAATGGGCAATAGCCTCGTTTTTTAGGCAGAAATCATTCCCTTTGTTGGGTTGAGTGGGGAGAGCCGGCCGAACCCCTTTCCTCCTCCCAATCGTCCATCCAAGACCCGTTTCGAGCTCTGATTAATGCATTGGAACCCCCTCTCTAAGGCCTCGATTCCTCTTAGACCGTTTTGTTTGATTTTTGTTCTAGAAAGAGTTATTGGGGTTTGACCGGGTTTGAATCTTTTTTAGATTTACCGCATTTTAGACCGAATTGACGGTTGTTACTGGAGGAGTGGAATCATACGAGTCTCAGGTAGGTGGTGCATACCTCATTTTGTGTTTTCATGGTTGTTTGGGTGACGTGGCCTTTGGCGTGTTTTTGGGTATTTTGAGCGGGACCTGTTTTATCTGCTTTTTCATACTGAATTGCTTATGGGACCTCCAGGATGGCTTTGGGTATGCCCAGTTACCAGTTTGCGTGAGCGGGGCCAAGTGAGGGGTCGTTGCTCATCAGGGAATTTTGGTCAGGGAACGCCAAAATGGTTTTAATTGAAATATTAAAGTGTTAAACTGTTTAGTTTAATTTATTAAATCCTGTTATAATTGTTAGAGTCATTTAAGACGTCATTGTTGGAATGGGTCATCACCTGGTATAGTGAAATTCAACTATTTAGTTTGTTTTGCCTGGTGATGTTTTCTGTTTGAACATGTTATATATGCAATTGTTGAATTGCATCTGCGAGACCCTTTTTGGGTTGTGTTGGGCTTGGCCCAGTTATGCTTGAGTGATACTTATCACAGGTTGGGGCTTTTCTCAGGTTACTTTTGGTGGTTTTGACCATGGGATTGGGCATCATGGATGTCGTCTTGAGGCAGTATGACTGTCAGGTTGGGCATGGCCTGGGTTACTAGGATGGTGATGCCATCGGACTTGAGCGACATGGTCGCAGGGACACGAGGTGTGAGATGGGTTGGTGGCTTATGACTATTTTGGTGATTACTGCTCACCTGGAACTTTGAGTAGTGTGCACACAGAGATACTCCTTGATGAGGTGGTTCTGACCACTCGTGTGGGTAGTGGCCCTCGTAGTTGCAGTTAGTTATTTTGGTTGGGCCTGCTTGTCGTAGAAAGACATGTGGGAGGTGAGGAGCCTTTAGGGGATGGGCATTCCTTCAATACGTTGGTACTTGAGACACAATGTGTCAGAGGGCACATGGTGTCGGGTTACTATTATGGACGTGCCTTCGGGATGTTGGTACTTGAGACAGAAGTGTCAGGAGGCACATGGTGTCGGTTTACTATTTTGGGGCATGCATTTGGGACGTCGGTACTTGAGACACGCGGCGTTAGGTGGCACATGGTGACAGGTTATACAACAGAGATTCTGGCATTGGCCAAAGCAGGTGACACTCAGTGGTGGCTGTTGAGCACCAGTGGAGTTTGTGTTTATTTGTGCATTGTACTTCCTACTTCTTTCCTAGTAAATGCATGACTGGTTAAACACATATATTTGGTACGCACCGTTGGGTGGTATCCTATTGAGATTTGTCTCACACCCTGCACAGGCCCTTCGGGACGCGTGCAGACTTTATGGATTTACGTGCAGGAAAAGGGACAGCTTCAGGAGCTGGGTTGCATTAGTTGTTGCATAGAGATGGTATGGACGTTGACGTGATACCTAGCTAGGTTTACTTGTTTTTTTTCTTTTTTGTATCATCATGCTTACTTGTTATAGCTACTATTGGTTAGCCATTGGGTCCCTTTTTATATTCTATTGTGTATGACCTGCTTTGGATGCATGTTTTATTGTTCACTAGTAGTTACATGTTATCAGCATGATGTTGTATTCATTTCCACTATTGTTGTTATATTTAATACTTCCACTGTTTTTTTGATATTGGATATTCTTCCGCTCTGCGGGTTTGGTTCGAGTCTACTGAGTCTTTCTTTCCACTGCATCTTACTGTTATTTTCAAACTAGTACCCTTATCATGTTCCTTAGAGAGGGTATAGCCTCCCCACTATACCTATTCAGACCCTCGTTGCAAGTTGGAATCCTTTGGTGTTTGGGGATGTGTGCCTAAGGTAGTGAAACTCGACCCATTCAGTACTGTTTGGGTGGCTGGTAGGGTCCAGGTCGTTACAAAGTGGTATCAGAGGTGTTCTTGACAAGGATTTAGTAACCGTGTTTTCCTGACTACTAATGAGATTGAGACTTCTCTTTTTTACTTCTGTTGGTTTTACTATTTGAGATATGGTAGACTAGAGAAAGGTGGTTGTTACTGGAACTAGGTTTCTAGCTTGTGCTTGGGTGCCTGAAGCCCCAGTTATGAGGGATCGACCAAGTTTCCATGGGTGGGAATTTTTGTTTGCTCTTACTCAAATTATGGTTTATATGATTTCCACCTTGGTGGCTCACATGATTTGGGATGTTCTTGATTATGATATGTGACCCTTGACCCTGTGTGGTAAGGGATAATTGGACCTTGTCCCGATATGGTAAGGCTACTTTGTTTGGCTTTTGATAGGTACATTTTTAGGGTATTTCAATTTCATAATTGTGCGTATGCTTTGTGAAGAGAGAATTCCATGTGAATAAAAAACAATTTCCATGCTTTATATTCTTTGAAATGTGAATTGGTGAAATTCCTGATAGAATTTATAGTTGTACAATGTGTATTACATGATTTATATTTTTTAGAAATTCATGTTGTCGGATATTTGGGTCTGAATCTTATGAGAGCTGGTAGGTACTATGATTGAGGCAGTGTACCTGTCAGGATTGGGCGACTCGGTTGTCGGTTTGAGGAAACGTGAGTTATCAGGATGGTCATGGCCTGAGGTACTTTTGATACTTGGCTCTGTTGAGGGTGGGTAAGGAGGCCATGAGACCGGGATGTCGTGAGGCATGGGTTGCGTTGAGGGGGAGTAAGGGTAGTTGTTATGGACTGCCTTTTACTGCTTTCTTTATCTGTGTAGAATATATTGTTATATATATATGTATGGGATGTCTGTCCATTTATGGTATTCATCGGGTTACTCCTTCATGACACGATGGAGTGTCAGGCAGGAGATGATATAGTGCTGTAGGATCAGGGTCAGAATTCGGTACAGGAAGAGCATGAACCGCAGGTACAAGCTCAGGGACAGGATCTGGTTCAGGATCCAGTGCAGGCAGGACTGCAGCCGGGTTTGGCATCGTTCTGGTCATGGCTCGATGAGTAGCTCTGAGAGAGCTTGGTATGCATCTTGTAGGGGATTGACAGTGGCTCTTAGGGTACAGAGCCTTCTATGGTGTATCTGATGCGGGAGTTCCAGTCGTAGCACCCGCCACTTTTTCAGGGTGAGGGTGGTCCGCAGGCGGCCGAGAACTGGATCGAAAGCATACATATGATATTCAAGCAGCTTGATACGCCTCCAGGGAAAAGGGTCAAGCTGGCGACGTACATGTTTAGAGGACCGGAAAACCGTTGGTGGGACGTACAGGTACAGGCTCATAGGCATGAGGGACTGGCATGGAAGGACTTCGAGGATAGGTTCTTCGAGCAGTTCTACCCGGAGACATTGAGGGCAGAGAGAGATCGAGAGTTTATTAGTCTTCAAAAAGGGAGACATGTCCTTCATGGACTATGAAACTACCTTCACAGAGTTGTCACGATTTTCACCTGGAATTTTGAGCGATGAAGTAGTCTGGGTGAGGTGCTTCAAGGATGGATTACGACACGCCATTCGGGTCCAGGTGAACATCTTTAGGCTAGGTTCTTTCTCCGAAGCGGTGAATCAGGTGCTCATAGTCGAGGGAAATGAGAGAGAGAAATCTCTCTTGGGAAGGAAGATATCTTTAAGTGATGGCCCAGAAAGCAGGAAACGAGGACGGGACGAGTTCCAACAGGGCAGTCAGGCCAGGGATTCAGCTAGACCTCCTCGTGGGAGTTCTTCGATGATTTTCTTTCAGTATGGACAGCCGGGGCATGTTCAAGCGTAGTGCGACAAGCCTCCGAAGGAGTGCCGGGCATGTGGACAGGATGGGCATCTGGAGAGGTTTTGCAGGAAGCCTTCTCAGATAGCCGGCAGACCGGGACCAGGATAGACTGCAGCATCTGGAGTTGTTTTAGGTTCGGTACCTAGAGAGGGTAGTTGAGGTTTAGCTATGCGCGGAGGTTGTGACAGAGACAGTGGGACCCAGTTGAGGGGTCAGTTTCTGGTGACTGTAGCAGCATCGCAGGGAGTTCAGGCATCAGGCAGCCGTGTTTTATGCCAGGTGCACGCCCTGGAGCTTCCAGAGGCTGAGCAGGCTGGTGAGCCGATGACGGTTAGAGGTACACCACGGTGTGACCGTAATCTCCATGTTTCCTTTTTGGCATGACCTATAGAGGCATGTCAGTTTTGAGTGCATGTGGTGAACATGGTCTATGTGGACTGACTAGATGCTAGTCAGTGGGATTGGAACCATATCGGGTGCATGATATATATATATATATATATATATATATATATATATATGAGATGCGTAGCATCAGTGCATCGAGGATGCAGGTTACTGGAGGTGCCTTGGGCATCGTGGCATCGAGGATGTGGGTTACATGAGGTGCTAGGCACCAGGACCTCATGGAGGTGGACACTGATGTAGTGTGGGATATGTTCGGTGTCGGAAGTGACATAGGAGAACTAAATAGGTGTCTGGGTGACAATGTGTCACGGGAGTACTATGCGTTCGGAAAACAGGTTAGTAAACCTTGTTTGTTTGAGTTTTGTTGGGTTGAGACCAGGTAAGGCGATTCATAATGTGGGGAGCCCCCTTGAGAAATTTATCCTGAACATGTGAGACTGGGGAAGTCCGGGTTACTTTGAAAGGAGTAGTATGTTTGGTGCCATCTTCGGGTTTAGGTTGATTGCTCAGGGATAAGCTATGTTAAGGTGGGGATTTTGTAAGAACCGGGGTTTTTAGAACGGGTCAAAATACCGACCCTGTTTGAATTTTTTACTAGTTTCTGAGGAAACTGGAGAAAACGGGAAGTTTCTGGAAATTTCAAGACTACATGTCGTGTATATGATAAGTTAGTGTCGGCTGTGTGCTCACCAAGTACATGTCGTGTGGTGACCATGTAGAATTTTCTTACAACACGGCGTGTCGTTTTTAACACGCCGTGTAACCCCGACTGTGTGGTTGCTATACATGGCATTTAGGCCCTTAGCCGGGTAGAAATAAGGACATAACATGTTCCCTTTGGACACGCCATGTAGTCTATCCATGTATGAGGAATATACATTGTGTGTGGATGAGTCGACGAGGAAGAGAAGAGAAACCTGGTACACACCGTGTACCCATCCAGTACACGGCGTGTACTCATGTCGGCATGTCTGGAAAGTAAGTCGGAAGAATTCAACCATCTTTTGAACAGTTAAATGAACTATACACAACATGTATTCCTAAATTACATTCCATGTACTATTTTTTCTAAAGGGATAGTAGCCTCGTTTTTTAGGCAGAACTCATTCCCTTTGTCGGGTTGAGTGGGGAGAGCCGGCCGAACCCCTTTCCTCCTCCCGATCGTCCGTCCGAGACCTATTTCGAGCACTGATTAGTGCATTGGAACCCCCTCAGAATGGCATCGATTCCTATTTGGCCATTTTGTTTGATTTTCGTTCTAGAAAGAGTTATAGGGGTTTGATTTGGTTTCAATGTTTTGTAGATTTATGTTTTAGACCGAATTGATGGATGTTACCGGAGGATTAGCATCGTACGAGTCTCAGGTAGGTGGTGCATACCTCATTTTCTGTTTTCGTGGTTGTTTGGGTGACACGACCTTCATTGCGTTTTCAGGTATTTTGAGAGGGACCTGTTTTATCTGCTTTTTCATACTGAATTGCTTATGGGACCTCTGAGATGCCTTTGGGTATGCCTGGTTACCAGTTTGCGTGAGCGGGGCCGGGTGAGGGGTCGTTTCTGATCGGGGCATTTTGGATGGGGAACGCCAAAATGGTTTTAATTGAAATATTAAAGTGTTAAACTATTTATTTTAATTAATTAAAGCCTGTTATAATTGTTAGAGTCATTTAAGACCTCAGTTCAGGTATGGGACAACACCTGGTATAGTGCAATTCAACTGTTTAGTTTTTTTTTTCCTGGTGATGTTTTCTGTTTGAACATGTTATATATGTAATTGCTGAATTTCATCTACTGGACCCTTTTTGGGTTTTTTTGGGCTTGGCCCGGTTACTCTTGAGTGATGATGATCACAGGTTGGGGCTTTTCCCGGGTTACTTTGCATGGTTTTGACCACGAGATTGGGCGTCATGGACGTCGGCTTGAGGAAGTGCGACTGTCAGGTAGGGCATGGCCGGGGTTACTAGGATGGCGATGTCATCGGACATGAGTGACATGGTAGTAGGGACACAAGGTGTTAGATGGGTTGGTGGCATAGGACTATTTTGGTGATTACCGCTCACCCGGAACATTGAGTAGTGTGCACATAGAGATACTCCTTGATGAGGTGGTTTTGACACCTCGTGTGGGTAGAGGCCCCCGTAGCTGCGGTTAGGTATTTTGGTTGGAGGTGCATGCCGTAGAAAGCCACGTGGGAGGTGAGGAGACTTCAGGGGATGGGCGTGCCTTCGGGATGTCGGTACTTGAGAGACAATGTGTCAGGAGGCACATGGTGCCGGGTTACTATTTTGGGCATGCCTTCGGGACGTCGGTACTTGAGACACGCGTTGTTAGGTGGCACATAGTGCCAGGTTACATGACAGAGATTCTGGCATTGGTCGAAGCAGGTGACACTCCAAGGTGGTTGTTGAGAACCAGTGGAGTTTGTTTTTATTTGTGCACTGTACTGTTTAAAGCTTTCCTTGTAAATAAATGACTTATTAAACACATATATTTGGTACGCACCATTGGGTGGTATCCTACTGATATTTTTCTCACACCCTGCATGGGCCCTTCGGGACATGTGCAGACTTTATATATTTACATGCAGGAAAGAGTCTAGCTTCAGGAGCTGGGTTACGTTAGTTATTTCATGGATATGGTATGGAACATGAGGTTATACCTAGCTAGGTTTAATTGTTTTGTTTCTTTTATGTATCGGCATGCTTACTTGTTGTAGATACTGTTGGTTAGCCATTGGCGCCCTTTTTATATTCAGTTGTGTATGACCTACTTTGGATGCATGTTTTACTATTTAGTAGTAGTTACATGTTATCAGCATGCTGTTGTGTTCATTTCTGCTACTGTAGTTATATTTACTGCTTCCGCTGGTTTATTGATATTAGATATGCTTCCGCTCTGCAGGTCTGGTTCGTGTCTGCTGAGTCTTTCTTTCCACTGCATCTTACTATTATAATCAGACCAGTACCCTTATCATGATCCTTTGAGAGGGTATAGCCTCCCCACTATACCTATTCAGACCCTTGCTGTGAGTCAGCAGCCTTTGGTGTTCGGGGAGGTGCGCCTATGGTAGTGACACCCGACCCGTTCGGCATTGTTTGGGTGGCTGGCTAGGTCCGGGTCGTTACATAACCACCAATGCTAAAGAAATGCGATTAAATACTTATATTATTATATATGAAAATTTTAAATTGAATCCTGATGAACTTATATCTAAAATGTATCTCAGGTTCAATGAAATAGTAAATACCATGAGTATGCTTGGGAAACCAGGGTACAGTAATGATCATATTATGAGGTTGCTTTGATGCCTACATGATAGATGGAGAGGAACATCAGTTTCTATCTGAGAATCCTATGACATTGGCAAGCTACTATTGTAGGAACTAATTCGAAAACATATCATATACTAAGAAGAGATTAAGGTAAATCAAGAAGAAGATGAATAACCAAGAAAGAAATCTGTAGCATTCAAGACTGCTACCTCAAAAAGAAAAGATAAAGGAAAAATTCATTCTCTTGTAGACCCTTCTACCAGTGATGATTCAACTTTTGATAGTGATAATGAGATGGCTCATCCTTCTAGGAGATTCAAAAAGTTCTAATATAAGAAGAATTTCTTTAGAAAATTAATCTATAAATGAAGGTATCATAGTAAATGATCGTGGAAAAAGGACATAAAATGGAATGAAAATACAAAGGAGGTAATCTATTGGGAGTGTAAACGAAAAGCTCATGTAAAGGCTGATTGCCCCAAGCTGAAATTTAAGAAGAAATATGAAGACAAGGGAAATGGATATAAAAGAGATATAAAATTCTACTTGGAGTGCTTCAGAAGATATCTCTAGTGGATCTTACACTTTGGATATTAAAAAGAACAAACACAAAACCATGTGTTTCTTGATAGAAACATCTGAGGTAACACTCAATTCTCATATACATAATGCTGATTCTTCTATGAATGAAAGTGAATCAAATAATGATTAGAATATGACTAAGGATAAACTATTTGAATATTGTTGAATGCTTGAGGATACCTTTAATGAACTCAAGGATAAATATAAATTATTTAAAAGACAACATGATTTAAATGGTAATTATAAGTCTTTTTTGGATATTGAGAAAGAAAAATGTTCTGAACTATTAAAAGAAAATACTGTACTTAAATTATCAAATGAGCAATTAAAAATGGATCTTTTGAATTTCACTATAGGTAGAGATACCTTGACTCAGTTTCTTGGGAAAAAAATTGCTAAAAAATATATAATTGGTCTAGGATATCAACTATGAAAGAGAAGGATTAGTAAAAATAAATTTGTTCCATAATCTGGACAGTTCACTACTATTTCAGGTTCTGGACCTTATTATGAAAAGAACTTTTCTAAAGGACCTAAGAAAGTGTTCATGTCTCCAAACATATCTATTGATTAAAGAAACCTATGAGACAAGTATGGGATCCCAAAGCTTTAATTTCTAACCTCTCTGGACCCAAAAAAATCTAGGTACCAATGTTACCCAACACTTAATCTATTTTGGAAGAAAATTTATTGAAGAGATCCTGTAATGCCCTATGGTACATAAACAATGGATTTTCAAGACATATGATAGGATACTATTCATGCATCAAGAGAATAATTAAATTTGATGGTGGACATTTCACATTCGTTGAAAATGCTAAAGGGAATATCGTTGGCTTAGGCCAAATTGGTAACCCTAATACTATATTAATTTCAAAAGTACTTTTTGTTGATGGGTTAAAATACAATATAGTTAGTATCTCTCAATTGTGTGATGATAGTTTCAATGTTGAATTTGAAAATGATTCATGCTATGTTTTTAATTCTAGAAATGATTTAATATTTACCGCTCTTATAAATGATAATGTAGATGTTTTTTATTTAAATTCTTTAGCTAAGAAAAATGTTTCTTGTTTAAATGAGTTTCATAAGGAATCCTAGTTATAGCACAGAAGATTAGGACACTGAAATGTGAACTCACTTAGGAAAATAACTAGGAAAGGTTTTGTTAGAGACTAACCTAAATTGGAATTCCAACTTAACAAAGTTTGTAATCCTTGTCAAAAAGGAAAACAACACAATGTTTCTTTCAAACCAAAGAAAGAAGTTTCTACTTTTCAACAGCTTGAGTTGGCTCACATGGATTTTTTTGGACCATTTGGAGTTTCAAGTTTAAATGGGAAGCACTATGTTTTTGTTCATGTAGATGATTATTCTAGATACAATTGGGTATACATTCTAGCTCTCGAAAGTGAATAATGTTCTTACTTGTTTAAATATTCCAAGTCTGTAAAAAATCATAGTGGTCTTAGAATTAAGACCTTGAGAAGTGGTCGTGGCTGTGAGTTTGAAAATCAAGAGTTTGAATCTTTTTTCTCACTAAATGTCTATAATCACAATTTATTTTATCCTAGAACACCTCAACAAAATAGAGTCATAGAAAGAAGAAATAGGACACTTCAAGAGATTTCACGGACTACGATAAATGAGTATAATATACCTATCTATTTTTGAGATGAAGCTGTTAATATAGCTTGTTACTTCATCAATAGAGTCTTAATTAGACCTCTTCTTAAGAAAACCCTATATGAGGTATGAAAAAATAGGAAGACTAAGGTAAATTACATTAGATTTTTTAGTTGAAAAGCCTTTGTCCTTAACACTAAGGATAATATTGACAAATTTTATTCCAAAACTGATAAAGGATTTCTCCTTGGTTACTTAATCTATAATAAGTCAAATTGATTATTAAATAAGAGAAAAAATGTGATGAAGAATCTGTTCATGTAAAATTTGATGAGACTAAACCACAATAACCCAAAACCTCCATTGAACATCTTGATAAAGATATGTCAATTATGGACCTTAATGATAAAGACAGTGAACCATTAGTGAAAACAACCAGTTCTGAAAATTTTCCTGAATCTGAGCATGGTGAATATGATCCTATATACAACCATGAGGAGTCTAGTTCAACTCTTTCTAGTGGTATTATAACCCTCAAGAATCATCCTTTTGATGTTTTAGTATGTGGCCTAAGTAGAGGAATACAAACTAGAGCTTCTCTAAGAAACCAGGTTGAACATCAAGCCTTCCATTCATAGCTTGAACCCAAAAATATTAATGAAGAAATAAATGATGAATTTTGGGTGATACACATGCATAAAGAATTAAATAAGTTTGAATGAAACAAATTTTGGGAATTAGTAGAAAGACCTAATGACACTTTGACCATAGGCACTAAAAGGGTATTTAGAACTAAAGTTGATGAATCTAATAACATAGTTAAAAAAAATATAGACTAGTTGTACAAGGATATAGTCAAGAAGAAGGAATATACTATGAGGAAACCTTTTCACTTGTTGCTAGACTATAAAATATTAAGATACTACTTTCTTATGCAGCTCATCTAAATTCCAAACATTATCAAATGGATGTCAAAAGTGAAATTCAAAATGGGTACATAGTCGAGGATGTATTTATTGAACAACCCCCAGGTTTTACAAATCCCCATTTTTCAAATCAGGTATTTAAACTTTCTAAATATCTATATGATCTAAAAAAAGCTACAAGAACTTGGTATGATAGACCAAGTTATTTTCTTATTTCAAAAGGTTTTACTAAATGAATAGTTGATCCTACTCTTTTTATTAAAAGTATTTACAAATATGTTTTAATAGTACATATTTATGTAGGTGAAATTATTTTTGGATCCTCTAAAAATTCGTTATGTACTGATTTTCCAAAAATGATGCAAGGTGAATTTGAAATTAGTTTAATGGGGGAACATATATTTATCCTTGGATTTCAATTTTTTTAAAAATATGGTAATATTTTAAATCAAAGTAAATATACTAAGAATCTTTTGAAACATTTTTTTTTCGGAGAGTAATAATGATTTTGATACACCTATGAGTAACACTTCTAAGTTGGATGCTAATGAAACTGGTAAATCTGTGGATCAAACCAATTACAGATGTATGATTGGGAGCCTTATCAACCTTACTATAAGTAGACCTGATATTTGGTTAATGTATCCATGTGTACTCATATTCAATCCAACACAAAAGAATTTCATTTAACTACTGTTAAAAGGATTTTTAAATATCTCAGGCATACAACAAACTTAGGACTATTTTATCCAAGAAGACAATCATTTTATTTAATAATATATTTAGATGCTAACATTGCAGGTTGAATGTTAGATAGAAAGAGAACCTCTATAACATGTCACATTTTGGGCAAGTCACTAGTATCATGGTGTAGTAAGAAATAGAATTATGTTTCGTTATCCACTACCAAAGCTAAATATATATAGTTGCTGGTAGGTGTTATACTAAAATTTTATGGATGAAACAAACTTTACTAGTCTATGGATATCAAATAAAACATGTCTCTACAAACTGTCATTATAAATGTGATATTAACATCTCTAAAAATCCAGTATCTCATTCTAGGACAAATCACATTAATGTGAGGCATCACTTATTGAGATATCATCATCAAAGAGGTGATATCACTCTCAAATTCAATGGAACTAAACACAAATTGTCTGATACATTCACAAAGTCTTTCAATTCTGAGAGGTTAAATTACATCAAACAAGAGTTAGGTATGATAAACTGTTAAGTTAGAACCTCATCGTTGGACCTCGCCGTTCAGACCACACTGTCAGACCTCGCCATTAGACCTCACCATTAGAACTCACCATCAGACCTCATCATTAGACCTCACTGTCAGACCTCACCATTGGACCCCACCATTTTACCTCACCATTGGGACCTCACCTTTGGGACCTCACCATTGGGACCTCACCGTTGGACCTCACTGTTGGGACCTAACCGCTGGACCTCACTATTGGCACCTAACCGGTTCTCTACTTTTCTGGGGCATTACATTTTTCTACTAGAATCTGAAATGTCTTTAATCTTAGTTATTACTTTTACTTGATATGATTTTTGACCCCTAAATGTTAAAAATAAAGTAAAAACCACATTTTAATCAACTTTAATCCTCTTTTGAAGATCATGATCCCCAACCTTATAACATAACCATCTATTGAAACACTCAAACTACTTTAGAACACAAGTCAATATTGAATAGACCAATGATCAGTGATGAAGGAGATGTGTCGAACCCTAAGAGACATCGAGATGGGTCTAGTAGTGGAATCAAGGTAGTGGAAAAGATAATTAATCTACATTTTTTGAAGAGGAAAATCATGGTTGAGAAAGAATTATGTTTAGAATAGCTGTTTCCAAAAAATTATTTGGTGCTAATGGAACTTAAATCTCAGGACTAGGTAGAATGCTTTGCAAATAACAATGGACCTTACTACCTAGTGGAGAAGCTAATGTTCGAGCATTCTGATAATGAGAACTGAATATCTTCAAATGTAAGTGGAGTAAGTGTGAGCATGTAACAGCCCAAGATTTTATAAAAAATATTCTTTTTAATTTTATTAATGTCTTGTGTTGTACGCTACACCCAAAGGAGCTTGCACAACACACATCCTTGACTTGACTTGCATTACACGCAATCGCGACCTTCCTCGATAGCGTGTGTGGTACGCAATACCGAGTTTCACTAAACAACGATATGCTATAAAAATATTATTAAAACTAGCCGTTATGAATAGTAATAACCACTTTTTGAAATCCAGTAAATCTTATTTTTCAAAATGAACTTTATTTTTGGATTCGGAGTATCGAATTTAGCCTAAGGTGAAATTTTGGAACTTTTCAGATAACTTTCATATTCTGATGAATAGTGAAAATTACTAAATTATAATTAAAAACAACTTTTTTAATCGAAATAATTAATAGTGATAAATCATTAATTTGAGTGGTTTTAAAGTATATTTAGAATATATTTTTACAATTTAATACAATGTTGGTCATTGGATGTAATTTCACATTTAAACTAGACATAAACAAGTGTCAATCTTTTGATAGATATTGTTTCTTAAAAACACGCTATTTGTTTTAACAACGGGATTTAATTATAAAATTAATTAATTCAACTTTTATGTTATGAATTTGGTAAAATAGACTTCATTTTTGAATTCGGAATATGAAATATAGCTTAGGATGAAATTTTGGCATTGTTCTGAAAAACATCAATTTTTGATGAATAGTGAAACTACTAAGTGGTAGTTAAAAAAACTGAATTTTTCATAAAACTTAATTTTTCCGCTTCTGTGAATGGAATTTCGAAAATCCGAGAGACACGGTTAATATCAAGGACTAAAATGTGGTTCAATGAGATGAAAATAATTTTTTGGTGAATAGTAACTTTTTATTTTTTTTTACCGCGGTTAATAGTAAATAGGGTAACTAAGGGTAAATATGATATTAATATTACCCTAACACATGTCCTAATCCTATTGGACAAGTGTATTTCGACCAAAAACAAACTTAGGAATAAAATATGACCATTTAGGCCCACTTGGATTAGATTAGGACATTTATTATTAATTTATTTAAAGAAAGGTTAAAATATTTAAAATCAAAGTTTAATAAGTCAATCATTTTTAATATGGGGTTATACATAAGATAAATTCGATTGTAAATATTCATTAGAAAGCTAAAACAATTTCCTACATAATGGTATTTTATTTGTAATTTTTAAACATCAAATAAGTTAATTTATTTATGACACAAAGATGATGCAGTAATTATCTTATTAATGAAATATTGACATAATTGATGTTATAAACACCAAACTAAATATAATTTGAGACTTTTTATGAATTCCACTAATTTTATAGGTTACTATGACATATTAGTGTGGATGTAATCAACTTGGTTCGAACATATAATTCTGTTATGACTTTCACAAAAATCATGTATCAAATAGTGTCAAAATTGACACAAAATAGTTTTTAAATCAAATATTATATTATTAATTGTTATTTTATTCCTAAAAATCTAAGGTTCGGCCAAATGACTTAGATAAGGATATATGTATTAATAATAAACAATTTGGGGTTCGTTTGGCATGTTATAGTAAGTTTATTAACCATATAGTGAAAGAAAACAAAAAGACACGGTAAAAGTTAAATTATTTAACTTAGAGTTAAATCTAATTGATAAGGTTTAAAATAATATCCAAACATGTCTAAATTTGATTGGTTGATGAGATTACAACCCTATCTCATCTAATCTTCGAATATGAGTCATTTTTGGAGGTTTTTAAGTGGGGTTATATTTATTATAAATTAATATTTTTAAGAATTCCTAAGGTGCCCCTCTCCTCCCCTATAAAAGGACACCTCCTCCCCCTCCTCCTCACACCAATTTGAGCACTCAAGCTCGGCCAAACCCTGCCAAAATCTCTTCTCCACTTCCCTAGAAACATCCTAGAGGTTCTGGTCTTCCTAAAAGACCAATTCTAGTGCCCTAAGAGGAGGTCTCAAAGAGGCACTTCAAAGAAGAGGTAATTACCGTTACCAATTCTTTCATCTTTATTTCTTCTTCCACTTCTTCTTATTAGGTTGTTTCATTATGAAGTAATAACATCAGTATCACTCATATACTTATATGTTATTATAAGTATGAAACAACCCTATTTCACCATCTATCCATCCTACGGAAAAAGAAATCACCGCGCGTGCGTACGTACGGAATACCGTCTCCACGCCGTGGTGTAATCTATTTTCCACCACCACCTTACATGGATGGGTATAATGGTGTAAATAATAACTATACAAAGTTATTACAACATCATATTGATTCTTATATATTGTATAATCCACTCCAATTCAATTCAATATTTATAGAAATGATATCATCGCTCGTGCGTACGTACGGACTACCGTCTCCACGACGCGATGAGATTCATTCTCCATGTTAACCATTTAAGAATGATTATAATGTATATATAAGAAATAATAATGAAATATATGACATTATAAAGCTACTGGATTTATGTATATATATACATATGTATGTCATCTACTTACTTCCATTTCAAGACAATAAGGAAAGAAAAACAGCGTTCATGCGTACGTACGGACTACCGTCTCCATGAATGGTGTTTTTCATTTTATTTATCTATCTATTATATATATATATATATACTGAATATATATGATATATAAATCATATTTTATATTCTGGAAGTAAGTAAATCATGATATAAGTAATAATGATGTCAAGAACAACAAGTCAAAACACCTACGATAAATGAAACGATTTTACCCAAAATGCTTCTTTAACATGGAATTTACAAAAGAACGGGTAATATAATGTCATAAGTGAACCATATATGATATCATAACAATGAATATGATTCTGTAATAAGTCAATGACATTATTTAAATCATTATACAGGAGGTTCGGACACATACGAAGCAAATTGGACCTAAGGTAAGGGAAATATCACAATCTCATTTTTATCCGAGATTGTTTATTCGTAAGTATTTACTGGGGTGTATTTTATCATCCACATCCATGTTTCATCAATATGTAATATTATTTCCATCCACCTACAATTGTTTAAATCCATTTTTACCCTTCGGTGAGTTTTTAGTAATATGTATGAAAGGAATCTTTTGTCGTTTTTCGTACGAGGTACTTTTTGACTTTTCCGACAAAAGTACGAAGAATGTTTTTTTTTAACTTATACGGCATGAATGGATTTCTAAAACATTATTTCAAAGAAGTTTCCTTTACAAGTTTTTAAGTTTATTTTTAATCAACTTCTTTTAGTTTATAATTGTACGACATGTTAAGAAAGGAAAAGTATTTTTGAAGCAGAAAGGATATTTTCCTCAAGAATGAAGTTCAAGTATTTTATCAAAATTATTTTCCATCTAAGATAATAAAAGGGTTCTGTTTTTATCCCTATTATTACATTGATTTGACTATGTTGTGATGGAATTATGTTTATGAATTCCTTTATCTTATATGAATGGTTTTATGATGTCATGTTGTTTATGAATCCCATTTTTATTACATGGGTTATGCAATGATGTATGATTTATGATTTTGTGGCACACATAAGAAAGGATTCATTATGAGATGGGTGGGACCTATATCTCCCTCCAATGCATTGGGTAAAGATTTTATATCTCATGAGATAGACATGGCTGGAACGGAAGGTTATTTCGGTTCAGTGAAACAGGACTGAAACGAGGGTTACTCGATTCAGAAAGGGACTTTGTCCACTAAGATAGTCTTGGCAATAAGTCTTGACTAACAAGAAATGATTCTCTATGATTATGTGTGCATGCCACAAAGTTTCAAGTTTCATGTTATGATTATGGTGATCTCATTTTCACTTCTATGATTTGTTCCATGTTAAGATATTATGATCTCTTTTGCAGGTTATGATTTTCAAAAAGATATGATATGATTTTTATTTCTTTTTTATACCCTTACTGAGCATTTGAGCTCACCCTTTTATGTTTTCTTTTCCCCAGGATATAAAGAAAGGTTTTAGGTAAAAAAAAAGTGAAGATCTTTATGGGAGATATTGAAGATCTTTCACCACGATTAAAAGATTACGTTCCGAGTTTCCAAAGACACTAAACTATTACGATCCTTGTGTGTGTGTTTTTGTTATGTACTAAGTATTCCGCAAATGTAATGTAATGTCCATGTACGATAAGATTCGGGTCTCTACAGTTGGTATCAGAGGAAAGGTTTAGTCAACCTTTGGAAACTAGGATGCGAAAACGTTAGTGAGATCCCTAGAGATATTTCTACGGTATGTCTAGGGATGTCCCTAAGGTTAAGTATACGTATAGGTTATAGTACTAGAACTACGCTAACGATCATAGAATTAAACCTAAGATGTTAGATATTGAAGGTACTCCCCCTTTATTATGTTGTTTTCCCTAGCTTAATTTTTGCCTCTCACACTATTCTTTTTGGGTTTTAGACGATGGCTGGAACCCGAAGGAACCGTGTTGATCAATGCAATGGACAATGCAATGTTTGTCCTCCTGAACAAACAAATGTTATGGGAGATGGAGTGCAAAATCTTATTGCTATACTTACACAAGCTATGAATCATTCTGGACTTCCAAATGAGCAGAGAAGGGAACAATATTCTATTGAGTCCTTCATGAGGCAACGTCCCCCTTCTTTCAGTGGGACTTCCGATCCACTTGTTGCTGAACAATGGATCAGTACCACTGAAAAGATATTTTCAGTTCTTCAATGTTCTGAACATGATAAAGTCATCTTAGCAGTATATCGTTTGGAAGGTGAAGCTGATAAATGGTGGAATCTTATCAAGAATACGAGGCCAAGAGATGAAATTGAGTCCATGGAATGGGACGAGTTCAAGAACTTGTTTTTCAGTAAGTACTTCCCTCGTATTCTTCGAACGAAGATGGAAAAGGAGTTTCTTGAGCTAAAACAGAAGGATGATGAATCTGTTGGTATATACGAAGCGAATTTTACAAGACTTGCAAGGTATGCATCTGGCATTATCATCCAACCTGAAAGTAAAGTTGATCAATTTTTCAGTGGCTTAAAACCAAGTCTTCAAAGGGCATTAGCTATAAGAGACTTCAGTAGCTATGAAGAAATTGTGCGTTGTGCTATCAAGGTAGAAATGGAAGTTGGTGTTACATATCCATCTCATGGTTTTGACAAGAAACGAAAGATGGAGTTCAAAGAGAGATCTCAGAATAATGGTGAAAAGAAGATGAATGTTTCCTTATGCACAAAGTGTGGAAAGAAGCATGGTGGAGATTGTCTTAAAGGGACTAGAAAATGTTTTAAGTGTGGAAAAGAAGGTCATCGAGCAGCTGAGTGTCGAAGTAATGGAAAAAGGGTTTCTAATGATGTGAATAAAGCAAACACTGCAGAGAACGCACCACCAACACTTCAATGCTTCAAGTGCAAGGAAATGGGGCATTATGCTAATAATTGCCCTAATCCAAGGGTTAGTGATGATCAACATGAGCAACCACTGAAGGCAAAGGACAAAGGGAAGTCACATGCGATCACTATTGGCGATGTTGAATATGATAACGATGTGGTGGAATGATTAAGCGTTTATGTAATGGGATTCCAAAATAATGTTGTATCATTGAGTATTGCAATATTTATTGATGTGGTATTCAAAGTGATTGAGATATTTCTTTTTGAAATAAGATGATATGCGCATAATGAAGACGAGAAAATGAAATGTTTAATAGTATTCATGAGCTCATGATTGATATAAGGACTAAGTGATATCATGGTTTGAGTATATAGAATTTTGGGGATTTTGGTATGTGGAAAGTGTTAACTTTTAACTGCATTCAAGTTTTCACTAAGGTTCAATGGGTATTCAAGAGAATACATGATTAAGGACTTTGAATGTTTGGAATGTGACCAACAAGACATATCTTATGATATATGGGGATCAACGATGGTATTAAATCTCTTGTAATCGTTTTTACTATGTTATGAGAGTGGACTGCAGTATTATGGATAAGCCTAAAGATTGGAATGGATTATGTTGGACATAAGTTAGTATTGTTTAAGGATAGAAGTTTTTTCGATATTATGGGATGTTATAGTAATATAGTTTTAGAAAAAGGACAACCTGCAGGACGGGCGACAGCCCATCGCTTCAGACAAGGCTGTGGGAATCGAACCCACAACCGAAGTGCGACTGGCCTTTATCGCCTACCACTGACCTACAGGAAGTCCCTGTTTAGTAGAAACTAGTTTTATTATATTAAGGAGTATGATATATGAAGTATAAGTCCATTTTAGGAACCATATATGATTAATCTCACTATAGATCGATTTATGAATATAATTTTTGCTAACCTTTTGTTTGAGACATATGGAATGACCCATCATTCTATCACATGATCTGCTAACACTTCACGAATAACAAATTCAACTTCATTTATTTAAGAGATGAAGTGGAAATTGTTCAAGGCATGAACAACAGTGATATTGTATCAAAATAAAGTAAGTATTTATTCTAATTCAAATTTTCAACTTTAGGGAAATGATCTTGAAAACCAAAAATGTTGTCCTAGTGATCTTATACCTGATGAATTAGATGGTACCTTAGATCGTCACAAATCTATGGATTTGTGATTACTGGATTTTCCATAGCCATGTTCTCTACCACTCTCCATCAGAACATGATGGTTAGATTTCTCTTCCATATCCATATTTTCACCTATGTGGAAACCTAGTGATTAGTTTATTTGGGTAATCGTTACATTTCATACTTTAGTTTTTAAAGCCAAGTTTTGGTATTCCCTTTTACGATGTGGGTTTCTATTAAAGAAACTTTGAAATAGTAAACCATTTATAACCCCGACGAATTTCGAGGGCGAAATTCATTTTAAGGGGGGTAGAATGTAACAGCCCAAGATTTTATAAAAAATATTCTTTTTAATTTTATTAATGTCTTGTGTTGTACGCTACACCCAAAGGAGCTTGCACAACACACATCCTTGACTTGACTTGCATTACACGCAATCGCGACCTTCCTCGATAGCGTGTGTGGTACGCAATACCGAGTTTCACTAAACAACGATATGCTATAAAAATATTATTAAAACTAGCCGTTATGAATAGTAATAACCACTTTTTGAAATCCAGTAAATCTTATTTTTCAAAATGAACTTTATTTTTGGATTCGGAGTATCGAATTTAGCCTAAGGTGAAATTTTGGAACTTTTCAGATAACTTTCATATTCTGATGAATAGTGAAAATTACTAAATTATAATTAAAAACAACTTTTTTAATCGAAATAATTAATAGTGATAAATCATTAATTTGAGTGGTTTTAAAGTATATTTAGAATATATTTTTACAATTTAATACAATGTTGGTCATTGGATGTAATTTCACATTTAAACTAGACATAAACAAGTGTCAATCTTTTGATAGATATTGTTTCTTAAAAACACGCTATTTGTTTTAACAGCGGGATTTAATTATAAAATTAATTAATTCAACTTTTATGTTATGAATTTGGTAAAATAGACTTCATTTTTGAATTCGGAATATGAAATATAGCTTAGGATGAAATTTTGGCATTGTTCTGAAAAACATCAATTTTTGATGAATAGTGAAACTACTAAGTGGTAGTTAAAAAAACTGAATTTTTCATAAAACTTAATTTTGCCGCTTCTGTGAATGGAATTTCGAAAATCCGAGAGACACGGTTAATATCAAGGACTAAAATGTGGTTCAATGAGATGAAAATAATTTTTTGGTGAATAGTAACTTTTTATTTTTTTTTACCGCGGTTAATAGTAAATAGGGTAACTAAGGGTAAATATGATATTAATATTACCCTAACACATGTCCTAATCCTATTGGACAAGTGTATTTCGACCAAAAACAAACTTAGGAATAAAATATGACCATTTAGGCCCACTTGGATTAGATTAGGACATTTATTATTAATTTATTTAAAGAAAGGTTAAAATAGTTAAAATCAAAGTTTAATAAGTAAATCATTTTTAATATGGGGTTATACATAAGATAAATTCGATTTTAAATATTCATTAGAAATCTAAAAAACTTTCCTACATAATGGTATTTTATTTGTAATTTTTAAACATCAAATAAGTTAATTTATTTATGACACAAAGATGATGCAGTAATTATCTTATTAATGAAATATTGACATAATTGATCTTATAAACACCAAACTAAATATAATTTGAGACTTTTTATGAATTCCACTAATTTTATAGGTTACTATGACATATTAGTGTGGATTTAATCAACTTGGTTCGAACATATAATTCTGTTATGACTTTCACAAAAATCATGTATCAAATAGTGTCAAAATTGACACAAAATAGTTTTTAAATCAAATATTATATTATTAATTGTTATTTTATTCCTAAAAATCTAAGGTTCGGCCAAATGACTTAGATAAGGATATATGTATTAATAATAAACAATTTGGGGTTCGTTTGGCATGTTATAGTAAGTTTATTAACCATATAGTGAAAGAAAACAAAAAGACACGGTAAAAGTTAAATTATTTAACTTAGAGTTAAATCTAATTGATAAGGTTTAAAATAATATCCAAACATGTCTAAATTTGATTGGTTGATGAGATTACAACCCTATCTCATCTAATCTTCGAATATGAGTCATTTTTGGAGGTTTTTAAGTGGGGTTATATTTATTATAAATTAATATTTTTAAGAATTCCTAAGGTGCCCCTCTCCTCCCCTATAAAAGGACACCTCCTCCCCCTCCTCCTCACACCAATTTGAGCACTCAAGCTCGGCCAACCCCTGCCAAAATCTCTTCTCCACTTCCCTAGAAACATCCTAGAGGTTCTGGTCTTCCTCAAAGACCAATTCTAGTGCCCTAAGAGGAGGTCTCAAAGAGGCACTTCAAAGAAGAGGTAATTACCGTTACCAATTCTTTCATCTTTATTTCTTCTTCCACTTCTTCTTATTAGGTTGTTTCATTATGAAGTAATAACATCAGTATCACTCATATACTGATATGTTATTATAAGTATGAAACAACCCTATTTCACCATCTATCCATCCTACGGAAAAAGAAATCACCGCGCGTGCGTACGTACGGAATACCGTCTCCACGCCGTGGTGTAATCTATTTTCCACCACCACCTTACATGGATGGGTATAATGGTGTAAATAATAACTATACAAAGTTATTACAACATCATATTGATTCTTATATATTGTATAATCCACTCCAATTCAATTCAATATTTATAGAAATGATATCATCGCTCGTGCGTACGTACGGACTACCGTCTCCACGACGCGATGAGATTCATTCTCCATGTTAACCATTTAAGAATGATTATAATGTATATATAAGAAATAATAATGAAATATATGACATTATAAAGCTACTGGATTTATGTATATATATACATATGTATGTCATCTACTTATTTCCATTTCAAGACAATAAGGAAAGAAAAACAGCGTTCATGCGTACGTACGGACTACCGTCTCCATGAACGGTGTTTTTCATTTTATTTATCTATCTATTATATATATATATATATACTGAATATATATGATATATAAATCATATTTTATATTCTGGAAGTAAGTAAATCATGATATAAGTAATAATGATGTCAAGAACAACAAGTCAAAACACCTACGATAAATGAAACGATTTTACCCAAAACGCTTCTTTAACATGGAATTTACAAAAGAACGGGTAATATAATGTCATAAGTGAACCATATATGATATCATAACAATGAATATGATTCTGTAATAAGTCAATTACATTATTTAAATCATTATACAGGAGGTTCGGACACATACGAAGCAAATTGGACCTAAGGTAAGGGAAATATCACAATCTCATTTTTATCCGAGATTGTTTATTCGTAAGTATTTACTGGGGTGTATTTTATCATCCACATCCATGTTTCATCAATATGTAATATTATTTCCATCCACATACAATTGTTTAAATCCATTTTTACCCTTCGGTGAGTTTTTAGTAATATGTATGAAAGGAATCTTTTGTCGTTTTTCGTACGAGGTACTTTTTGACTTTTCCGACAAAAGTACGAAGAATGTTTTTTTTTAACTTATACGGCATGAATGGATTTCTAAAACATTATTTCAAAGAAGTTTCCTTTACAAGTTTTTAAGTTTATTTTTAATCAACTTCTTTTAGTTTATAATTGTACGACATGTTAAGAAAGGAAAAGTATTTTTGAAGCAGAAAGGATATTTTCCTCAAGAATGAAGTTCAAGTATTTTATCAAAATTATTTTCCATCTAAGATAATAAAAGGGTTCTGTTTTTATCCCTATTATTACATTGATTTGACTATGTTGTGATGGAATTATGTTTATGAATTCCTTTATCTTATATGAATGGTTTTATGATGTCATGTTGTTTATGAATCCCATTTTTATTACATGGGTTATGCAATGATGTATGATTTATGATTTTGTGGCACACATAAGAAAGGATTCATTATGAGATGGGTGGGACCTATATCTCCCTCCAATGCATTGGGTAAAGATTTTATATCTCATGAGATAGACATGGCTGGAACGGAAGGTTATTTCGGTTCAGTGAAACAGGACTGAAACGAGGGTTACTCGATTCAGAAAGGGACTTTGTCCACTAAGATAGTCTTGGCAATAAGTCTTGACTAACAAGAAATGATTCTCTATGATTATGTGTGCATGCCACAAAGTTTCAAGTTTCATGTTATGATTATGGTGATCTCATTTTCACTTCTATGATTTGTTCCATGTTAAGATATTATGATCTCTTTTGCAGGTTATGATTTTCAAAAAGATATGATATGATTTTTATTTCTTTTTTATACCCTTACTGAGCATTTGAGCTCACCCTTTTATGTTTTCTTTTCCCCAGGATATAAAGAAAGGTTTTAGGTAAAAAAAGTGAAGATCTTTATGGGAGATATTGAAGATCTTTCACCACGATTAAAAGATTACGTTCCGAGTTTCCAAAGACACTAAACTATTACGATCCTTGTGTGTGTGTTTTTGTTATGTACTAAGTATTCCGCAAATGTAATGTAATGTCCATGTACGATAAGCTTCGGGTCTCTACAGAGCATCACCTTTGTTGAATGGGTTGATTGTTTAATAGTTCCACCTGAAGGTATTTTTGATTACTACTCAAAATTGGCACCTTCCACTTGTGAGTTATTAAATTATGAAGAAGCCTTGGTTGAACCGATAGGGAATGGAATCCCTAGGAAAGTGATTTCAGATGAAATAGAAGGAGAATACATGTTACTTTTTAAAGTTTGTTCAGTATGTATTGATTCCCAGTAGAGGGGACTTTGCTACCTAGAAGTATCAGGACATGTTTCATTCATATCTATTAAATCATGGTTAGAAGATAAATATTTGTATATTGTTGATGATTTAATTAGGGGATATGAAAAATCAGAGTTCCAAATCCAATTCTTTATTTCAGTCCAGATTGATATCTGTAATGTTGAAAGTAAAATGAGTTGTTGTAAATAATGAGGAAATAGTTGTTATAAGGTGATACTTTAACATTTCCATGATGATATGCAAGTTTATGAAATCAGCTAGAACCCTTAGCAAAGTAAATGGTTGAATGATTAGTCTAAGTTGTATGAAGAATTCAATCCTATCACAAATCCTAATAGGCCTAAGAATATGATAGATCCATGTCTAAATCTGAATGAAGTAGATCCAGTATACTCAGATGAAGAAGAACAGGCTACTATTTTGTAAGAAAGTGAGGATTCTCCTATAGATGACAGGAGTGATCCTGGACTTCCCTAAAGTCCTCATGCCAATACTATATCCTTTTGTGAGCCTATCCCACCAATGAGATTTCCTATAAGAGATATTTTCATAAGGGACCATGTTAACGAGAAAACCAGTGAAGAATAAGGAGATCGAAATGCCTTAAGAGGCATTGGAGAGACCTCAGAGGACGGAGATGAAACTGAATCTAGTAATGATTTATTTGAGACAGCTGATAATGAAAGTGATGAGGAGTGTCTTAGTCTCAGTCCTCTAATAGAATATAAAAAAGGGTATAAAGTGTAGATGAAGGGGATTCTAATTTAGTTGAAGATGGAATTACAATGGCAGTAGATGAAGATATGGTAGAAGAAGTGGTAGTGGATCCTCCTATTGGTGCAGTTGACCAAAGAGGTATAGCAGAGATGGATGTAATTGATCAGGAGAATACTCCAGGTGAGGGGGAGTGACCTTTTTACATAAGTTCCATTGTTGTTTCTCATGGGATAGATGATTTGTCAGAAGATTATGGATTCATGATCTTGGTATTAGACTATGGAGACTCTGATGATGACAAGCCTAACAGAAGCCCTCCAATTCCTTCTATTTTAGAAACCACCATTGTACAACCAGTAGTAATTTTACCTCAGGACTATGTAAATAAGGATGATTTATAATCCTTGAAATTCTATTTTAAGAGATACTTTGATGAGAGATCTATTGGGATCGAGAGAATAGTGGATCTCCATCCAGAAGTGGTGTCAACTTCCATAGAAATAGTTATTTCTACCACTCACTCAAATTTGCTGCATGAAGCGAAGGATTGTCAGAATCATATGAGAACCTTGGTAGAGTATATGGAATCTGTGAAACAATTAATTTCCTGTTTATACTCCTATATGACTTCAAGGAATCAAGTGTACATAGACCTTAAATATTTCAAAGGTGTTGTTCAGTTGATGCTCACTGTGTTTTAGGATGTTAAGAAGTCTATGGAGACACATGAGAGTGGACAAGATGATGATGTAAATAGGTTGATCAGTGGTCTAACTAAGTATTTTTAGGAGACAGTGGATTTTACTATGGAACCTCTGTGTGCATCTTTTTCCTCTTCATACAATCCTCCTATTTATCTAGAAGCTTTCTGATTTTCTATGAGACAAGAAGTTGATAAGTTCTCTGGTGCAAGTACCCCTGGCCCTCAATCTATGACTCAGGTCATTTCCACTACCAGAGGAATTTATAAACTTGTTTGAGATTATTTAAGGGAGGCTGATCAAGATAAAACTTCCATCAAAGAATAAGTTGATTTATATTACAAAAGGGTTTACACTACCATCATATGGATGGTCACTTAAAGCTATTGTTTAAAAACTTGATGATCACACCTGTCACTCAGGCGTTTAAGGATCAGGTTTTTAGACATAGAGAGTTGAATCATTCCTTATAAAAATTCATAGAGAATAAGGATTAATTTAACTTAGTTATATAAATAGGGGGAAGCATTATTATAGATTTCAAAAATCTTCTTTTACCCTCCCTCTATGTGGACTACACTCCCATCATTGTTCCTCCAGAATTACCTTCTTCCTCGACTGCCTCAGGCTCTACCAGTGTTTCTCCTTTCATGACTCTGACACAGTACATCAGAAACATGACACCAATGATTCCCCATAGATCTACTGACTATAGTTCTACTGAAGCCTCTGTAGCAGCTCCTCCTACACTTCTCACTGCCATACCTCGGCCTATCCCTCCATCTTCTGGACCTGACTCCTCTGCATTCAAAGGAAAATCCCCATTGGACATTTCTAATGTGGATTGAATGTGGGATGTCTTAGTTGAATGGGATATTTTTTTTCTTTTTGTATCTTCTATTCTTGTTTAATTAATAATAAACTACTCCTTTATCTCTTTTTGTCTTCCATTATTTTTTATAATCACGATGGGGGAGAAGTCTTAAGTTTTCAGTTGACTAGAGTCCTTGAATATATACACTATCTATATTTTCCACAATGAACATTGGATAAATTTTACTTAAATACACCTCTGAATATATGGGGAAATGTGATTAACTATTATTTAATAACACATAAATCTAAATTTTCACTGACATAATTTGTTATTATCAAAAAGGGGGAGATTGTTGGACTCACATGTTTTGATAATCCCAAATCATGTTTAATTTATGTGAAAATCATGTTTCTATTATAGGATAATCATGTTTCATTATTATTACTCGTTCCTATCAAGTAATAACTATGTATATTTAATTTCAATGCTCTCTTGTTTAAGCTTATCATTTAAAATTTATCTAAGTATACAATGGTCATCGATTCAAAGGTCACTGATGAAGGTCACTTATAGAAAGGTCACCAATGAAGGTCACCGATAGAAAGGTCACTAATTAAAGGTCACTAATGAATTTAATCAATAGAAAGGTCACCGATGAGAGGTCACTGATAGAAATTTCATCGATGAACGGTCGCAGATGAAAGGCAACCGTTGAGAAGGTTACCGCTGAAGGCTACCGTTGAGACTTTTACCGCTGAAGGCTACCATTGATAAGGTTACCACTGAAGGATACCATTGAGAAGGATACCACTGTAGGATTCCATTGAGATGGCTACTATTGAGAAGGCTACGGATGCTACTCTACCGAGGATCACTCCTCTACTCCATACATTATCAAATTCTTAATATTATTATAACGGTCATATTTGTTAAATTTAATGCTTCTGACATTAATTAATGATGATTCTAGACATATCAAGAGACTGTATCTGAGGACAGTATGAGGTACGAGGGGGACCACACGTGGTTTACTTATTCCTATTGTCGGACCTCAAATATAAAGGAGAAGACCATTGTGAGAAGCGGATGTGTGCGTGTTGAGAGGTGAAGCAATAATAATGCATGTAAAAGAACTTCCTTGCTATATCAAAAAAAATAACCATCCATTATGTACACTGTGAACCTAAGAGCATCATGTAGATCATTTTGGGAGAACAAATTTACATCTGATTTTTGTGCTTTATCAACTCTTTGTCAACTCGAAAAGCAGAACACTCAATTCCTGATAGCTGAACCTACAGTTGTGACACTCTTTTTTTAGGTGAACTTATCGAGAAAGACTCGAACTGCAATTTCATTACTCAAATGAGTCAATAGATGAACTACAAACACATAGTTCTTTCTAAACTCAATCGTATAATATTTCCTCTATTGTGTTCTTTTACTTTCACATTTCTAAGAAGTGTGTGTTTGTCTGTTACACCAACTATCTCATGTGATTGAACTCGAGGATACTAAAAATACTCACATAAAACATCACTTACCCCTTATTTTGAAAGTATAATAGTGGAAGAGACTGTGTGTGGTCTGTATTGTTTTTTTCCATGAATAACTATGGTAGAGGGTGTGACCCATGGACAGTTTGTGAAAACTGTTGTAAGGCCCGATACAGGTTCTGCATCAAGTTTATTGTTAATATAAACTTCTTGGTGGAAATTGATCACCAAGTGGAGAGGATTATGTCTCATCCTGAGACCGAACCTCTTGTTTAACTCTGTTATATTCTATGTTTTTGTAACACTCTTTTTTTCTATTTTCTGCTGCTTATAAATTCAAAACTAGAAAACTATTTTTACATTTACTATAATAGTTAGTTCTAGTTAGTGTGTGTATGTGTTTAATTCAGTAAGCCTATTTCAAAAGTTGAAGAAGTGTTTTACACTGATTCAACTAAGGGTTAATCTCCCTTTGAGAAACCTACTAACCAACTAAAAATTTATATCTCTACTTCTTTAATTAACTGGGATATTTCAAAATTGGGGGATCTTTATCAAAAAAAATTAACGAAAATTTTTAGGATGAACTTAATTCACCCCCCTCTTGAAATTCAACATCGACCAACAGTTCTAAATACTCATGTCTCGTCTGTTATCCCATGTTTACCTAGCTTACTAAACATATCAGACATTTTATCTGAAACAACCTGCGCGGCCTTACCTGTGCCTACTCCCAACTCCATCTTATAACTAAAACAAGAACCTTTGATACCACTCTTTAATGAATCTCTCTCTATAAACATATTCAATTAGGGGAGAGAGATTTTTACTTCCTAATTCCCACCTCCAGTAGTCTCGGGGTTTGCGACTAACACTAAGGGTGTACTAAACATGCATATGGGAGGCATTACCCTCTAAGAGAAACATGTGAAAGATAGAGATAATAAATATACAGAAACCGAAATCGTCTCTTATGCATATATGTAAAAAATAAAACCTAAGTTAAAACTTTCTGTTATATTCAATACTAAAAAACTAAAAGGAAAACTATAAGTACCAAAAAGGTAAAGAGAGTAGTAACCATGAAGATGAAACAGCTTCTGCAAAACCTAGAGTTAGAAATATCCATCTTAATAATCAACCTTCAATGGATGACCTAAAACAAATTATATATGTATGGTGATCATAATGATATAATCATTAAGATCATCCCCAGATCCTCTCATGTAAAGGATAAAGAAATCATGATAAATCACAGTAAACAATAATAAAATTAAATTGTCACCAAAATTGGTACTCTATGTTCCTTGTCTGACTATGCCTATCTCTCACCAAAAATCACATACATTAGAGAATATAATATAATAATGAACATCAAGTGTACCACACTCCTGCTTCCCCACTGGTTTTCCACTATAACCCAATGTTGAACGTCCTAAGAATCTCTACCCACAAGTAAGAATGTTTGAAAACACATGGAGAAGGCACAAAAACATGCACCTCAAGTATCATATAATTACATCATCCCTTCCACATATCCATATATAATAACCCAAGTAGTATTCAAGGAGTCACAACATATCGTATGATGATTATCAAAAATTAGGTGTTCTACCTCAAACCATTATAGCCCATAAACTGAGTAATTACCTCAATCCATCACCACCTATACACATCATAACTATAATAATCCTTTGGATACTATGTCATGTAATACATGTGTGTGAAATAACCACAAGATATCACAACCCACGACACACATATTTGGGGACACTAACCGTCATGCAAACCAACATAAGTAACTACCAAGGGAATAGAGTGGGACCATAGTGGCTAGTCGTCCATCCATCATCCCACCAGGATGTTGGGGAAAACACCCCCCAAAATTCCACTGGGTTTTTGTCACCCTAACCAACATGGGTGGTGTAGCATATGAAATCATAGAACATACATGTTATAATATAGCTTGAAACTATAATAGGGGCATTACCTAGTCTTATACACAATTGCATCTGAATTTGCTTGGACTCGAACTGGCACTGCTAAGACTATATATCCTATAAGAACACTAGAATATAAAACTGATATATTAAATTTAATCTTTACTTTATATCAATTTATTTAGTTAATTAATTCATTAACCATTAATTATCCATTTACATTATTCCAAATTAGATTACATTGGGGAATTTCTGGCCAATAATCTTCCCAATATCCTCCACCACATCCATAATCTCTTGGTCCCATAAAAATTCCACAATCAATCAACTTAAAGAGATCCTCATAGAAGAGTATTCAAGAGGTAAAATCCTCTTCCTTTTCCTTTTATTTTCTTTTCATGTTATTAATTTTATTATTCTCTCTTAACCTCCTCTATCCAAGTGAGTATGATAAATCTAGTATAATTTATATACTACAATTAAATCATGTTAATTTAATATCCATCATCAATCGCTTTTCTCTCTTTCTCTTATTTTAAATATGAAATCATCGTCTGGTAGATGCCGATTTACAACCTTCGTGGATGATGAACTTTCATTATTCAATTTAATTTTCAAGGATGGTCATGGTACTGATAATATGGTTAAATCAGGTTATAATATATGTATTATAACCTATTCAATGTTATTAAATCATTATATATTCATAATATAAATTCATACCCCAATACTAGTTTTTGGTGATCGAAATACCACCGTAATAATCTAATATATTATCAATAAATGTCTTATCTAATGGTTCATCCTCACACCATATGACCATATGATATATATAACAATTTACACTTATGGATTCTAATTAATAACTTGTAATTATTACTCTAGATATTTATACTCATTTTTTAGGAACTCCATTAATTATAAATAAGTGAACCGATCATGAAAACCAAGAAAATGAATACACCTAAATGGTAAAATTAAACTCTATAACTCATCAATAAGAACATAAATGAACTTAATAAAACTATAATGAATTAAAAAAATTATATAAAAGGTTATAAATTAATTAATTAATGGATTAAATTTGATTATCTAGTACGTTAGGTTAAGTAAAGAACTCATTCGGACCTAAGGTAAGGGTTTTCTCATCTCACTTCCTTTTTTGTGATATATTCCTTATTCATCAATATTTATTATGTATGGTGTATGTATATTATCCGTTTATTTATCATATCATCAATATATTTATTTTAAATTTATTATATGTATCTTTTTATGATAATTAATTTTGGGACATTTTATTTGATTGATTACAAACTGGTAAGGGATTCTACCTAAACTCCTATTTTTCCTTTAGGTTACACTTTCACTACCTTTACTCAAATAAATTCTTATTTATTATTATAATTTTCTTATAAATTCTATTTTTAAGAATCAAAAACATATATCCGGATCATAACCTCCTTCTTTGATGGGGATATTCAGGTTTTAAAATGGTTCCCCTCTCAATTCTTCATGGTAAACAATCACGTTCCAAGGGAACTTCTTGAACTATTACCCATTTTCAAGTCCACTATAAAATATATTTTAATATATAATTATTTTTATAAAATTACACATTTTTTATGAAAAAATATATTGGTTCATTTTCTATTTTATAAAAACTAACATGATTTTTCTCTTTAAAATCTCTTTAATATTTTCCTTAAACTGTACTAAAATGTTTTATTTCTAAAGCTTCTTAAAAACACTTTTTAAATGATTCAGTGGGAAATAATGTATGCCTAAAACATAATTTCAGTGTACTTAAAATCTATTTTATAGTATATACATGTTTAAAATATGATTTTATTACAAATAAAAATTATTTTCCAAAAGAAATCTTTTTTCCAAAGTAAAAAGGGGTTTTTCTCATCTCACTTTTACTTCTGTGAGATATATGCCTTATTCACAACTTATTCATTGTGTGTGTCATATGTAATACCCTTTGACATATCATATCAAGAGTCTTATTTATTCTCATTATATTCTAAGGTATTATTATATTAATGTTTCATAGTGGTATGGGACACTTTAGATTGTTTAAAGATTAATTTTCTTAAGAAGTTTTCAACGGTATCTCCATTTTTGTTG
This sequence comes from Viscum album, assembly GCA_963277665.1. Lineage (NCBI taxonomy): Eukaryota > Viridiplantae > Streptophyta > Magnoliopsida > Santalales > Viscaceae > Viscum > Viscum album. The sequence continues at coordinate 963,463,102 of OY728129.1, forward strand.
AATTCCATTATTGAATATTTTAATTAATTGAGAATTATCTCTTATGAAACCACATAATATATGTTTTTAAAGTTATTTTGATCCATTAAAATATGTATTTCCTATTTGATACCATTCATAGATTATTGTTGAAGTATTCACAATTTGTATGCATGTTTTCCGATATGAATGTTTATGTTGTTTAGGTTTCACCCTTTCATATGAGGAATGTATTGGAAATATTAATTGTAAGGTGGGTCTTACTATAGAGCATAGATTCATCGGTAGGTCTCATGATACAAAATAGAATTCGGTTTTGGCTAAGACCTTATGTAATGCCCTGTCCCCAGTTACCCAGAGTCAGTGTGTTATTTTAATACATTAGTATGATTAAAAGGAATAAAGTCTTGAAGGACCGATTAGTTTAGTAGTCTAGGAAAATAGATTACATACATGAATGTTACATTACACATTATAACATATAAAACAACATAAATAATCCTTTATGAATTCCATTATTCCTATATCTTAATCCTGCATATCAATCACAATACACTTCATGGAATCCTGGGAAAAATAAAACATAGAAAGTGGTGAGCTCAGATGCTCAGAAAGGATAAAAATACAACAGAAACATTCATAAATAAGCATAAACATTTAATGAAATTTATAAAACTAAAACAATATCCTTTTAAAAATAATCTTCATCATAATATGGAAAATATAAACCAAAATAATTCCATTTACTTAATCACATGGATATTCTACTACTCGAATAATCACATTCAATATCAATACCCACCTTCATAATGAAGGAATGCATAATGCTAGACTTTATAACCACATAGTCAAGCCCTTGTGCCAAGACTACAAATATGTTTTTGTCAAGGACTTATGCCAATACTCTAGTTTGTCTCATTAGACCTACCGATGCATCAAGGAGCAATAGCAGGCTCCACCTGTCACTTACTAAGTCCAATGCATTCCTCATATGAAAAGGTTTAAACATAACATAAACATTCATATTAAAACTTACATACAAAATGTCAATATAATATCCAAAAATAATGAATGGTATAAAAATAACAAATCCACACTCAAGAATATCACAAAAACTTCAATACAATATGGAAGATTTGTATCATAACAAATCATCTTCAAACAAGATTAAAATCTATCAAAGGATGTTGACATAGATGAAAATGATTTGTAAAACACCTTGAGATAAATATCCCTTTTCCTGGAAAACATTAAAAAGTCACACAATTTAGAAAGGAAGATATTAAAAGTCATTTTTTAATCAAAGAGTCCCATACCACTTTGATACTTTCTAAAAGAATATACATTTTAAAATCATTCATGTACATATATATAAATCCTAAAAAACCATTTTGAAAACATGGACATTAATGAGAATGATTTAGAGGAATAAATATTTAAAACATTTAAAATGATGTTTTAGTAAAAAAGTCCCTTAAAATAATCCCTTTGAAAACTCTTTCATGAAACATGGACATGGATAACCAATATGACCCAGTAGATACTTACCTAAAAACAACCTTAGATAATAAAGAGATTGTAAAATTAACCCTTACCTGAAACTTTCCTTTGGTTGAGGGTACGTTTAACCTCTTATATAATGACCATTTTATGTTATTATATTATACCATAACCATATTCATATTTATTATATCATACAAGATTCATTTTTTACTTTATACTACCCATTTAATAATGATTTTCATGCTAAATTAACATTTCGTGTAATAATCGCTTTCTTTATGGTACGTATTTTAACTTTTTATTCTTGACTGTATCATTTAGATCATGATTTAAATACTTCTAGAATAAAAACCTTGATTCATATATCATATATATTTAGAATATAAATATATATAATAGATAGATATATGAAATGGAAAACGCCATTTATGGAGACGGTAAGTCATATGTACGCATAAATGATGTTTTTGTTTTTATATCGTATTGAACACAAGTAAGTGAATAAGATATATGCAAGTACATAAAAACACACATATATGTATATATATCCAATATAATTATTATTTCATAAATTACATACTTATTAGTAATATATATTTTTATAATTGTCGATTAATGGTGAATGTGGAAATGAATCTGATTTCATCGTGGAGACGGTAATCCATACGTATGCACGAGTGACAATATCATTTACTAAAATATGTGGAATTGGATGGTATATTAATTTTAAAGAGACGTTATCATGTTATTTACATTATTTATATACATATTACTCATCATTATATCCATCCAAATAACATAGTGTTGAATAACAAATTACACCACGGCGTGGAGACGGTAAGACGTACGTACGCACGCATGGTGACATCATCATTTATAGGATGGATTGAATAATTAATATGGTTATTCCATATTTATAAAAACATCTTAGTATATATAAGGTACTAGAGTAATTATTTTGTTAGGGTAATAACAAAGAAAGAGTAAGTTGAAGAATAAAAGAACTTGAAAGAGGATGGTGAAATAATTACCTCTTCTTCGGGTTGTTCCTTTTGATTTGATCAAAAGGGATTCTTAGGTTGGATTTCGGAAAAATGTAAGGCCTCTAGGATGATGGTATAATAGTTGGGATGATATTTGGACAGGGTTTGGCCGCACCAAATGTCTTTGGTGGTGTGAATTTGAGAGAAGGGGAAGTGCCCTTTTATAAGAGGGTTGAGGGGCACCTCAGGAAAAACATAAAATATTATTTTATAATAAATTCATTTTCTGTTTCTAATGGATAAAAAATAAATTATTTAAAGTATGAGGTGGTTATGGGTCGAAAACCACTCATCCAATATGTTTTAGACTGGTTTGGGACACTATATTAAACTTATTTTGTAGATTTAAATCATAGTTAAATAGTTTGACATTTACCATGTCTCTTTGTATTTATATATTATATGGTTAATAGACTTACTATAAACATCCAAGAGAACCCAAAGTAGTTCATTAATGACATATATAATAGTATTTAAGATCTTTGGACGAACCATATATTTTTAGGAATAGAATACCAATTAATAATATAATATCTGTTTTAAAAAACACTTTTTTTGTCAATTTTGACACTATTTGGTATTTTTTTTTTCTAAATTCATAACAGCATTATCAATTCAAAAAAAATTCATTTAACCAACCCTAAAATTTCATAGTAACCGAGAAAATTAGTTTAATTAATAAAAAGTCTCAAATTACATTTATTTGGGTATTTATAATATCAATTATTTTAATATTTCATTAATAAGGTAATTACTTCATCATCATTGTTTCATAAATAAATTAAATTATTTAATGTCTAAAAATAATAAATAAAATAACATTATGTAGGAAATAATTTTATCTTTTTATAATAAATATTTATAGTCTAATTTATCCTACGTGTAACCCTATATTAAAAATGGTTTAGTTATTAAACATTGAATTTAGCACTTTTAACTCTTCTTTGAATTAAATAATAATAAATGTTATAATCTAATCCAAGTGGACCTAAAGTATCATATTTTATTCCTAACATTGTTTTTGGTTGAATTACACTTATCCAATAGAATTAGGACATGTGTTAGGGTAATAATAATATCATTTTTACCTTTAATTACCCTATTTACTTTTAATCGTGGTAAATAAAAGTCAAAAGTTATTATTCACCAAATATTATTTTTATCTTATTGAACAAAATTTTACTTACTTATATCAACTGTGTGTCTTGGATTTTTTAAATTCAATTCACAGAAGCATCAAAATTATGTTTTATGCAAATTTGCAAATTCTCCTAGGAGGTGTGTAAAAGACGGTAAAATTTCAATAATATTTTTACACATCTAAAATTATTATAAAAATACTCCAATTAATTAAATTTAACTTATATAGGTATTATGTATCTATTTTTACCTAAAATAAATTTAAATGAAATAAATAATTATTTAAATGAAAAGCCAGTTTTAGCCAATAACGCAATGTTTTTCACTATTCCTCAAAATTTGAAAGTTTTCAGAAACATACCAAAAATTAACCCTAAGATAATATTGTTATTCCAAATTCTAAAAATGTAGTCTATTTTAATAAACTCAAAACATATAAATTGAATTTATTAATTTAAAATTAATTCCCATTGTCAAAACCAAAAAGCATATTTTTATGAAATAATAACTATCAAAAGATTAACACTTGTTTATGTCCAATTTCAAAGTGAAATTACTTACAATGACCAGTATTGGATTAAATGGTAACAATATAATCTATTTATACTTCCAAACCATTAAAATGTATAATTTAACACTATAAAATATTTTGATTAAAAAAGTTGTTTTCAGTTAAAATATAGTATTTTTCACTATTCATAAAAATATGAAACTTATTAGAAAATTTCCAAAAATTTATCCAAACTAAATTATTATGTCTTGATTTAAAATAAGAAATTAATTTCATTAAATTGAATTAATAACATTGTTAAATATTGGTTTTAAAAAAAGGTTCTCTATTAAAAGGTGGCAAAATTGCATTTTTTTAGAAATGCATCTTTTATCTAAAAAAATTGAATTTGTTCAAACATTATGTCTAGGAAACTCAAAATATGGATTAATAAATTATAAGGATTATATAAAGTTCAAACATTAGTTAATACTATTCATAACCTCTTTTGAAATGGGTAGTTTGCTAAGTCGTGCTGCACTTGAACTCAGTGTTGCGTGTAGTGCATGTTATTGAATTACTTTTGAATAAATAACGTACTATGAAATCTTGGGGTGTTACATTCTTCCTTACTTAAATAACTTGCGTCCTCACAATTTTAAATTGTTCTTCTAAAATAAAAGGTTGAAAATATAAAATACCTTTCTCGGAAAACCCACATCGGAAATTGTGTTAAACAAATTAGTCTTAATAAGAGAAACATGGGAATGAAAAAGTCACCACAAAATTATGATATCGATTAGGAGAACATTGGTGGAAATTAGGGAAACATAATTGGAGGAAAAACATAAATATTTTTAGGGATTGATTGAGGTCATCAGTCACAAACAATTGTAGAATTGAGGGCCTCAAATCCATCAATCTATGATGATTTAAAATTTTATCGGTTCAACAAATCCTAAGATATTAGGATAACAAATTTTTAGATTTAGTATCCCTTACCTAAATTTTACGAATTAATTTCATCATAGAATAAGAGAAGAAAAAATTATATACTTGACATGTAGAGTTCCATCCTTTAACTAATTTCTTCAACAAACTCATCTTTCACTCTAAAAGATAGAACATAAAAAATATTCTATTTATCCTATTCGTATAGGGTTCCAAAAAAATGAATTTATAATTCACCTATCAGAACCTTTAAAAAAGAAACTACATTATACAATCCCGGGAATTCATGTGGTCTAGTGGTAGGCGATTAATCCTCAATCGCACTATGGTTGTGGGTTCGATTCCCGCAACTTTGACCGACGTGATGGGTTGTCACACGGTCTGCATGTTGTCCTTTATAAAAATACAAAAATAACCTTAACAAAAGTATCCAATTTAAAACTTAATCCATTCCAACATTTAGATTTATCTAAATTACTTCTATCCAAACTCACGTTCCAAAATATATAAGGAATTTAAACACAATGAAGATCATTTTTTCCACGTAATAACATGTGAACACCTTCATCATGTATTATTTTAAAACATGGTGACAACTTGAATTACCATAAAACCTTATTGATTACATTCATTCTCCCTTATCCTTTATATAATACTGGATATATTCCTTATATCCAAAAGAATTCAATATTCTAACAATGATAAAAAACTATTAATTTGTTCCAAGGAAGTCAAGAATATCCAATATAATTTATCCAAATCAATAATCTCTTATTCCAAAATCACTACATCATTATTAGGAACATATAAAGGATTACATTTCCTTCATCCATGTATTTTTTCAAAAAGCGTATCATACTATTAAGTCACTTTTTCTAGAACCATATAATCCCAAATCCTCAATAAAATAGCACTGCAGTACAATCATTATTTATCTTTATAATTCATATAAATAGTATATTGTTGACACAACACTCAAAAAAAATAATTATATATTAACAACATAAGAATGCTAGTCAATCCTCTTCATCTAAGGTAGTATCATAACTTGATTATTATCCAATAGCATCATTTAAGGTATACTCTAATGACTGGTACATTGATTTGCGTAGTGTCGCAATGCCTTGCAGATGAAGCATTTTACATTTGAAAAATTATTCTTACCCTTACAATCACGTACTTGGTGTCTTTTTCTCCACACTTATAACAAAATTATATTCCCTTCAAGCATTTACCAAGGTGATTCTTTCCACAGTTATCACATATGGGAAAATACTTCTTTTCCCTCTTCCATTTATCCATCTTTCTCTCTTCCATCCTTTACTTCTCTTGCTTCCCGTCAAAGCCATAGGACTCAGAGAATTCTTTACTTATCATATAAACACATGATACTATTTCTTCATATGTTGATAATACATGGGATACTATTTCCCTTCTAAATGTTTGATTAATACCATGAACTATATGATCCTTCTTACTTTTTGGACTATATGTATTGTGGGAGTTCACATTCTTTATATTGGGTACCATTTATATACAATGGCATAAACTAGTTTAGTTTATGAATTGAAATGAATAATTCCAAACTTGTAAAATACCAAATGTAAATCGAACAGTTTAAAGATATAATCCATAATCATAAAAATATTTTCCTTGAGGAGGTATATACTCGTAAATCCTTCATAATGATTTTTAAATAAAATGATAATTATCTTAATCATATCTCTTGGGAGTGTCATAACCAAGAGTGTAGCAAGGCCCGTTGTCATGCACCAGTCCCTATTCGAGTCTATCTCAAAGTGGTGTTTTAAGGATTTACCCCTAGGTACATCTGTTCTAGAGCCGCCTCTACCTACTCGTATCCAGACAAAGATGTATTTTCTTGGAAAACTCACAAAATCTCTACATTACCAAAATTCTAGGAAGTTATTCTATACTACTCCTCAAATTCTATCTTAGGGTAGTGTGATGTAATCAGAGTTTATCTAAATCTAGTTTCCATGGTTATTGTTAAACTTTCACTGATACCAAATACAATGCCCCGACCCTAGTTACACAGAGTCGGTGTATTATTTTAATACATTGGTATGATTATAAGGAATCAAGTCCCGAAGGACTAATTAGTTTAGCAGACTTGGAAAATAGATTACATACATGAATGATACATTACACTTTATAACACACAAAAAACATAAATAATTCTTTATGAATTCTATTATTACATTATCTTAACCATGCATATCAATCACAATAAACTTCTTGGAATCCTGGGAAAAATAAAACATATAAAGGGGTGAGCTCAGATGCTTAGTAAGGATAACAATACAGTGTAAACATTCATAAATAAGCATAAACATTTAAGGAAAAGTATAAAACTAAAACAAAATCTTTTTCAGCATAAAATTAATCATAATATTGAAAATATAAATCAAAATAATTCTATTTACTTACTCACATGGATATTCTACTAGTTGAATAATCACATGTAATATCAATAGCCACTTTCCTAATGATGGAATGCATAATTCCAAACTTCATAACCACATAGTCAATGCCTTGTGCTAAGACTACAAATAAGATTTTGTTAAGGCCTTGTGCCAAGATAGTAGTTTGTCTCATGAGACCTACTGATGCATCGAGGATCGATAATGGGCTCCACCCATCACTTACTAAGTCCAATTCATTCCTCATATGAAAAGGTTTAAACATTACATAAATATTCATATTAAAACTAGCATACAAAATGTCAACACTTTATTCATAAACCATGAATGGTATAAAAATATCACATCCATAGTCAAACATATCACAAATCCTTCAATAAAATATGGAATATTTGTATCATAATAAATCATTTTCAAATAAGTTTAAAATCCATCAAAGGATGTTGACATAGATGAATATGATTTGTAAAACTCTTTGAGAGAAATATCCCTTTTTCATGAAAACATTTAAAAGTCGCACAATTTTAAAAGGAATGTATTTAAAGAAAATTTTGAATCAAAGTGTCCCATACCACTTTGAAACATTTTAAAATTGTTCATGTCCATATAGATAAATCCTTAAAACCCATTTTGAAAACATTGACATTAATGAGAATGATTTAGAGGAATAAATATTTAAAAATTTTAAAATGATGTTTTAGTAAAAAAGTAACTTAAAATAATTCATTTGATAACTCTTTAATGAAACATGGACATTGATAATAAATATTTCCCATTAGATGCTTACGTAAAAACAACCTCAGATAATAAAGATATTATGAAATTAACCCTTACCTTGCACTTTCCTTTGGTCGATGGTACGTTTAACCTCCTATATAATGACCATTGTATGTTATTAGATTATACCAGAAGCATAATCCTATTTTTTATATCATACATGATTCATTTATGACTTTATTATACCCATTTAATAAATATTTTCATGTTAAATTAACATTTCAGGTAATAATCGATTTCTTTATCGTACGTATTTTAACTTGTTATTCTTGACCGTATAATTTGGATCATGATTTAAATAATTCCATAATACAAACCTATATTCATATATCATATATATTTAGAATATAAATATTTATAATAGATAGATATATGATATGTAAAACACCATTTATTGATACATTAGGTCATACGTATGTATAAACACTATTTCTATTTTCAAATCATATTGAATGGAAGTAAGTGAATAAGATATATGTAAGTACATAAATTCATATATATATATATATATATATATATATATACCTATTAGAATTATTATTTCATATATTACATACTTATTAGTAATATATTTTTATAATCTTCGATGAATGGTGAATGTGGAAATGAATCTCATCGCATTGTGGAGACGGTAATCTGTACGTATACATGAGCACCAATATCATTTTATTAAAGGTGTGGAGTTGGATTGTATATTAATTTTACAGAGACATTATCATGTAATTTTAATTATTTATATACATATTACTCATCATTATATCCATCAAAATAACATTGTTTTGAATAACAAATTACACCACGTTGTGGAGACGGTAAGTCGTACGTACGCACGCATGATGACATTATCATTAATAGGATGGATTGAATAATGAATATGGTTATGCCATATTTATAATAAAATCACAGTATATATAAGGTACTAGATTTATTATTTTGGTATGGTAATAATAAATAAAGAGCAAGTGGAAGAATAAAAGAACATGGAAGAGGGTGGTGAAATCATTGCCTCTTCTTCGGGTTCTTCCATTTGATTTGATCAAAAGGGAACATTAGGATGGTTTTATGGCCAAAGGAAGGCCTCTAGTATGAAGTTAGGATAGTTGGGAGAATATTTCGTCAGGTTTTGGATGAGCCAAATGGCTTTATAGGTGTGAATTTGAGAGAAGTGGAAGTCCCCTTTTATAAGAGGGGTGAGGGGAACATTAGGAAAAACATAAAATGTTTTTTTTAATAAATTCATTTTCGGTTTATAATGGATACAAAATGAATTATTTAATGGATAAGTTTGGGATGGGTCAAAAAAACACTCAACCAATAGATTTTAGATAGGTTTGGGACACTATATTAACCTTATCATTTAGATTTAACTCGTAGTTAAATAGTTTGACATTTACCATGTTTCTTTGTATTTTTATATTATATCGTTAATAAACATACCATAAACTTCCAAGAGAACCCCATGTGGTTCATTAATGGAATATATAATATTATTTAATCCCTTTGGCCTAACCATAGATTTTTAGGAATAGAATTCCAATTAATAATATAATATTTGTTTTAAAAACTATTTTATGTCAATTTTGACACTATTTGGTATTTTGTTTTTGCTAAATTTATAACAGGATTATTAGTTCGAAAAAAATTCATTTAATCAACCCTAATATGTCATATTAAAATATAAAATTAGTGGAATTAATTAAAAGTCTCAAATTACATTTATTTGGGTATTTATAATATCAATAGTTTTAATATTTCATTAATAAGGTTATTATTGCATCATCATTGTGTCATAAATAAATTAAATTATTTAATATCTAAAAATTATATATAAAATACCATTATTTATGAAATCATTTTACATTTCTAATGAATATTTATAATCGAATTTATCCTATTTTTAACCCTATATTAAATTTTTTTTATTTATTAAACTTTGAATTTAACAATTTTAATTATTCTTTGAATTAAATAATAATAAATGTACTAATCTAATCCAACTTGACCAAAATGATAATATTTTATTCTTAAAGTTGTTTTTGGTAGAATTAAACTTATACACTAGAATTGGGACATTTATTATGGTAATAATAATATCATTTTTACCTTTAATTAACATATTTACTTTTAACCGTGGTAAATAAAAGTAAAAAGTTACTATTCACCAAAAAAATATTTTTCTATTTTTGAACAACATTTTACATAATTATATCAACCTTGTCTCTCATAATTTTGAAATTAAATTTACAAAAGCAGTAAAATTATGTTTTATGCAAATTTGCAAATGCTTCTAGGATGTGGGTAAAAGACAGTAAAATTTCAATAAATTTTTTGTATATCTAAACATATTATAAAATGACTCAAATGAATTATGTTGAACATATATAGGTTTTATGTATCTATTTTTACCTAAAATAAATTTAAATAAATAAACAATTATTTAAATGAAAAGTCAGTTCTAACCAATAACGTAGTGTTTTTCACTATTCATCAAAATTTGAATGTTTTCAAAAACATACCAAAAAATCACCCTAAGATAATTTTGAAATCCAGAATTCAAAAATTAATTCTATTTTCCCAAATTCCAAACATTTAAATTGCACTTATTAATTTAAAATTAATTTCCATTATCAAAACCAAAAGACGTATTTTTAAGAAATAATATCTATCAAAAGATTGACAGTTGTTTATGTCCAATTTCAAAGTGAAATTACTTACAATTTCAATCATTGGATTAAATGGTAAAAATATAATCTATTTATACTTCTAAACCATTAAAATTTATAATTTAGCACTATAAATTATTTTGATTAAAAAAGTTGTTGTCAGTTAAAATATAGCATTTTTCTCTATTCATCAAAATATGAACGTTATCAGAAAAGTACAAAAACTTATCCAAACTAAATTTTTATTTCCCGATTATGAAATAATATTTTAATGTCATTAAATTGAATATATAACATTGTTAAATATTGGTCTTAAGAAAATATTCTCTATTAAAAGGTGGTAAAATTTCATTTTTTTAAAAAAATACTTCTTTTTAACAGAAAAAATGAATTTTTTCTTACATTATGTCTAAGAAACTCATAATATGGATTCCTAAATTATAAGGATTATATAAAGTTCATAATTCAGTTAATACTATTCATAAACTCTTTTGAATGGATAGTTTGGTATGTCATGGTGCGCTTGAACTCAGTGTTGTGTGTAGTGCAAGTTATTGAATTACTTTGAAAAAATAACGTACTATGAAATCGTGGGGTGTTAAACCATACCCTATAATTTACAGATGTCTTGGAATATCCATTGATAATATGTTTTAGATGTTCGGCATTAATTATTCCATCACTATAATAATAGTAATTGATAAACCATGTGAATATTATACTAATATAATATCCATGGATATGTTTTATTCTATTATGATCATTTATATGGATTTATTTAATCATTTTTCATTCCTGGATTATTATACTCAAGTTTATTTTTAAAGGCCTATGTTTTTAGTTATTCACCATGCCTAATGCTTATGCTTATGATAACTTCCACTATATTACATTCCATTACTGAGAATATAATCTCAACCCTTTATTATGTATTATTTTCCCCAAGGATGTGGAGATGGATATTGGTATGAATGACTAGCTGGAATAATATAAGAGTTTATGGGTGTTTCCAATGGAGTTTCAATTTTGAATTTTCTTTTAAGTTGTAACGTAAATCTTATGTTTTCATCTATTTTTCAAAAACCACTAAATTATTTGGTCATTTTGGATATTACATCCTTGTAAACATACCAATGTATTAATATAAGGAATTGGCTCAGGGAAACTGGATTTGTGGTACTTACAATTGGTATGAGAGATTTTAATAGATACCTTGGAAACAAGATATAGAAAACATAGATTAGGGAACAAAACCCTAATATATACTTTGAGTATAAGCATACAAGATCATCCTATAATTTAGTTAAGGTAATGATTATGTAGATATTTCAAGGAAAACATCTCTTTTTGGATATTATAAGTAGATGTGGTTCTAGAACATATTTACCTAGTAGTAAGAAATCTGACAAGGTGTTATAGGCCTGACTCGAGGTAACTTGGTACAGGACAAAGGGGATTACTATGAACCTTATTTTACAATACCATGGGATATTCTTAGGGTAATTAAAATTTTCTTTACAAACTATTATGAAGGATTTAATTGTAAATATGTCTTCAAATAAACCATTTTATGATTGTGTGATTAGACATGAATAAAATTATAATTTATGTTATGTGTTTTTTTAGTTTAACATTATACATAATGATTCACAGCCTAATTTGTTATATACCATTATTTATAAATAAAACATAGTTGAAGGAATGGAAACCACATGAATGTGCATATACTGTGTAGGGATTTCCCTCCTATGTAAGATAATGATGTTGGTTCTGGAGTTGTGACTGATGCTGAGTAACTTGTAACTGTACTGGGAAAACTAACTCTGGTTATGAATAATAACCTTACCTATATGGAGCATCTTGATCCACACTGTAGAGGATAAATGTTATACCTATTTATGTGATATTATCCCCCATCATTCAACTGAACTAAAACCCCATTTATAAAAGATCATTGGATATGTTCTTTGGAGAATATATTTCTCACCTTGGCAAGTAATGAAAGATAGAAGGTTATCATGTTCGTTTATCATCCATTGGGAGATGAAGATCAATGATGGTTATTAATTCAAAACATGGATGATGATGATGAAAAATTAGAAATGGAATGGAAGGATTTTAAGGAAATATTCGTAGAAAAATATTTTCCTCTGGAATAGTAATAGGATATGGGGAGGCAATTCATGAGTCTAAGACAGAAAGAGGATGACAACTTTGTGGAGTATGAAACCAATTTTACAAGGTTAGTAAAGAATGTTTCAGACTATATACATAATCCAAGGAGCATTATTGATCGATTATTTGATGGTTTAAATCCATTCCTTCGATGTGTACTGGTCTCCTAAACATTCTTATCATACAAAGATATAATGTCATGTGCTATCAAGACATAGAATTTATTCTCTAAGTCTTATGACTTTAATGAAAAGAAAGAGAATATGAGGGTGGTAGATAAAATAATGGATGAAGGGAAAAATAAAAATGGTATTTTTCCAACATGTGATGCTTATGGAATGAAACACCCTAGAGCTTTCATAAAAGGAAAAGGATTCTATTAATGATGTGGAGAAATAGGCTACCAATATCATGGTTTTCAAAGAAATAAACAATATACCAATTTTCAATGCAACAATTATAAAGATATGGGAAATTATGAAAATGATTTTCCTAAGCGTTGAGAAAAATTTCCATGTAAAATGCAAAGGGATCAAGGATAAGCTTATGAGATCAAAACTACAAGGTTTCAAGTTCCTAAGGATGTTTCGGGGAGTTTCCCAATTAAGGACTTTAGCCATGCAAGGAGGGGTGCTTTTATAGAAGACATGTGGAGAGTAACGCTGTGGTGCAAGGAGATCCCATCTAAAATCTATTTTCTGCTTTGGAGAGTGAGGAATCAAGCTTTTCCCACTGAGGATAATATCCAGCGTATGGGAGTGAGTATTGCCTCTAAGTGTTGGTGTTGTTTTAATCCAAGTACCGAACCAGTGGATCATCCCTTTTTCAATAGTGAATGGGAAAACTGGGTCTGGCAGGCTTTCGGGGATGGTGTTGGGTGGAGCAGGCAGGGGGCATGCTGGAGGATTTTCTTAGAGGTTGGTTTAATGGAGTGGGAGCCAAGGGACCAGAGAGGGAGGTGAGGGCCATTTTCTTACTGGAATGGTGATAGGCTCTCTAGATGGCTAGGAATGAGGCAAGGCATAAGGCCTTGAAAGGATCATGGGTATGTATCATCTTCAAATCATGGATCCTTCAACTGGACTTGGTTCATTTGTGCAACTCATGCTAGGGGACTCCTTCAGTAATAACTCTCATTCCAAGTTCCTCCATACTCAATTGCACCACTGTAGTGGGGTAGGGTCACTAGGTTCGCTAGAATCCCCCACACACTAGTCGGAAGCTGAACACAGATGGTTCTCTCCTTGGGGAGGATATGAGAGGCGGGGGTGTTATCAGAGACCATGCGGGAGCTATAATTATAGCCTTAACGGATTTCAATGCTAGAGGTGATGTACCTCAGGCCGAATCTCAGGAGATGGTCACCGGCCTGGATCTGTGTCAGCAGAGGCGAATTCACATCAGTGCAGTGGTGACAGACTCTCTTATTCTTCATCATGCTCTCTTGGTACAGGGTCTACTACATGGAAAATTGAATACCTAATGAGAAGATGCAGAAATATGTTGGGAAATCACCTGGAGGTCATCCACACTTGGCAAGAGCGCAACAGGGTTGCAGACTTCCTGGCTTCCTTGGCTTCATCGGATCAACGTATGCCCTCTTTTATTACTTTAGGTTCCTTTCCAATGGAGGGGCTTCATCATGTGGTTAATGACGCCCTTGGCTAGAATTTTTTCAGACCTCCATGATTGTAGCACCTGTGTTTTCTCCAAAAAAACATTAAAAATGGTTATTCGGTCAGTTAGGATGTGGTGGTTGGTATATTAATCATTTCCTGAAACATATCTAAACAAGCATTAGTTTTTAAACTTATCATTATACCAATGAATTATTTTGAGATAATACTTGGTATGAATTGTATTTAAAATTATGATGTGAATATATGTTGCAAGAAGAAGGAAGTTAAAATTTTTAAGAATGGTGTAGATTTCTTTATCTTTAGAGTAGAAACCTCATCATTTAATTCTTATCTAGATCCACCCCCAGTAGTAGTAATGAATTCAATTCTTAGGTAGGAATAGAATACAATATCTATGGGTGAGGAAATAAATCTTCAAATTTATGATTTACCTATTGAGAAAGAATACATTTATTTGTTTCTAAAGGATTTACTTGGACATCCTCCAGTGTAAGAAATTGATTTTCTTATTGATTTAATTCTTGGTTCAAGGCCTATATCAAATACTCCTTGTAGGGTGGCCATAGTGGAATTAGTGTATCTGATGAATCAACTAGAGGATTTGTGTTATAATGGGTTTATTCTTCCTAGTGTTTCTTCATGGGGAGATCATATTATTTTAATTAAGTATAAAGATGGATCTATTTGGTTGTACATTGACTATAGGGAGATCAATACTATTACGATAAAAAAAAATTATCCCCCTCCTCTAATTGATGATTTATTTGATCAACTTCACAGAGCCTTATATTATTTGATGATTGAACATCAATCTGGATATCATCAGTTTCATGTGAGTAAGAAATATATTCTAAAGGAATCATTTCAAACCAGGTATGGGCATTCCGATTTTACAGTAATCCCGTTGGAACTAACTAATTCACCCTTTTTTCATGGATATAATTAATAGTGTTTTAAAATAATATATGGAAGACTTTTTTTGTTTTTATTGATTAAATCATAGTATACTCCAAAAGGTGTGAAGATCATGAGAATCACTTTATCATTTTTCTAAATGATCTTAGAATAAACAAGTTATATGGGATGTTTAGCACGTGTGAATTAGGGATTCAAACAGTTTCTTATCTTGGCCATATTATATATAAGGATAGATTCTTAGTTGATCCAACAAAGAAAAAGGTATTTCAGGAATGGCCTAATCCAATGAACATAACTGAGGTATATATTTTTATTGGTTTATTAGGTTATTATCGGAATTTTGTTAATAACTTCACCCAATTAGCTAACTCGTTAACCAAGATTACTCATAAATGTGTTAAGTTTTATGGAATAAAGAATGTGAAGAATGCTTTGAAGAATTGAAGGGGAGATCACTGAATGATCTGATCCTGACTCTACCATTAGGAAATGGTGGATTTATTATTTATTGTGATGTATCGATGAAAGGAATTGGTTGTGTCCTTATACAGAATGATAATGTTATTTCTAATATATCTAGGTAGTTAAAAACTCCTGAAAAAAATATCCAACTCATGATCTTTAGTTAACAACTATAATATTTTCACTAAAGATATGGAGACATTATCATTATGGTGAAATATGTGAGATATATACAGATCATAAGAGCATGAAATATATCTTCTCTCATAAAGAACTCAACATGTGGCAAAGGAAATGGCTCAAAATATTAATGGATTGTGGTTTTTCTTTACACTACCACCCAGGAAAGGCCAATAACGTGGCAGATACATTAAGCAAGAAGGATGATTGAGTTATAAACAAAATTATGATTGAAAGGGGTCTTGTGCTCATGGACCTAGTAAGGATGGATATGGGTATTATCAAAGAAGGTGAAACATAAATACTTTTCAATCGGTTGTCCAGCCATCTTCATTATAAAGGATTTAAAGTTCTTAGCCTAATGATGAGAATCATCAAAATAAAATTATTGTTGGGAATGATGTGAAGTTGGAAGAATTCATTTATAAGGATGGAATTATGAAATTTGGTAGAATTTTATGTGTTCCCTCTATAACATATCTAAAAATAGAGTTATTGGATGATTCCCATAGCTTTAATTTCTCTATACACCCTGGTAGCTCTAAGATGAAGAGAGATTTAAAGGAACCATTCTAGTGGGACAATATAAAGCATGAAATTGATGATTATGTATCGTGTAATTTAATCTGTCAATAGGTGAAGGATGAAAGAAAACATCCTAGGGGAGTTATGAAACATATTCCTACTACTACATGGAAATGGGATTAAATTACTATGGATTTTGTCAATAGATTACCCAAAACTCCAAGAAAGAATGATGTAATATGGATAATTTTTTATTGAATTAACAAATCTTCAAATTTCCTCTATATAAGGGAGTATTTACCAATAGAGAGCCCTTTTTGGATGTTTGTTAACGATGTTGTAAGGCTTCATGGAGAACCTCTATAAATTGTTTTTATCAGGATCCATGATTTACATCAAAATTCTAGAAAAGACTTCATAAATCTTTGGATACTGAGCTTAGTTTGAGTGCTTCTATTCACCCTAAAACTAACAGGCAGTCTAAAAGGACAAATAAAACATTATAATACATGTTGATATCATTATCCCCCCGACATTCAAGTTATCTGGGAGCATTATTTTCATTTGGTATAATTTTCCTACAATAATAATTTCCATTCAAGTATTAAAATGGAACTATATAAAGTGTTGTATGGAAAGAGATGTCATACACCAACTGTAATGACCCAAACTTTATTATTGAAAATTCCTCATGATCTAATTAAATGTCTTATTATATTAAATGTTTATAAAAAATTAGAATTTCCTTGTTTTATGTTTTTGTATTTCAAAATAATATAAATAATTGTTCCTGTTGCGAATATTGTCATTGAACGGTGATAACATTATTAGTATAAATATAGGGCTTTAACAAATCCAATTTACTCAGAAAAAGGAAGCAATAGCCTCACCCAGTAGAATTTCTCAATATGAAACCCATTTGTCAGAGCTTATAAAGGAGGTAACACCACTGGGCTTCTCTCTTGACCAAGCCCAAGCCGAGCTTTAACATGTTAAGCTTGAACAAAACCACTTAGAGGAGAAGTGGAAGTTAATGGACATTACCACCAGAACGGTGTAATCTAAGCCTCCTCAAGAGTCAGTCCCCATACAAACCTTACCCTTAGGTCTTATGTGGGTTTTATAAGGAGTTATGTAATAATACCCAAGCACTATTATTATGTGGAATATTTTTGTATAGAATAAATAATTTACATTCATTTTATTATTGTTACTTTGTAAATAGTTTTTAAAGTAAAAAAATAGTATTTTTAGTTAATGTTAAATTAAAAATACATTTTTGATGAATTAATGAATTTTTTAATTAAATAATATTTTAATAAATTATTATTACTTAATTAATTTTTATTTTATATAAATGATCATAGAATTTTTATGAATACAATTTTAATTTTTATTAAAGTTTGAAGGCTATTTTTTTTTCAAAAAAAATGCATTTTCGATAAATATTTGTTTTTATTTTAAAAGAAAAATTTCACAAATATATATATATATAATTATTTAAATAAAATGAATATTATTTTTGGATTCAGGATGTTGAAATTATCTAACGGTGAATTTTTCCTAATTTTCTGTGACAGTCATATTTTTGGGTAAAAATTAAATACTGTTTAAATATATAATGTGTTTTATGACATCATAATAAACCAATAGTGATATAATAAAATACTATAAAAAGTATTTTTGAAAAATATATGTTTTACCTTTAAAATAATGTGATTTTATATTCGTTTGATTAATTTTATAGAGCTTTAGTGGACCCTCCAAGACTTATAAAACATTTTATCTTTTCTTAAATGATTTCCTTGAGAGTGTGACTAACGTCCATAAAATAAAGCCTAATATTATAATAATTTAGGACATTGGACATCTAAAATAATTTTTTCCACTCCCCTTTGGAAAAAACAATGGGAAAAACCCATGGTTTGGTTTCTGGTTTGGATTATTTTAATGTGTGGTGTCCAAAACCTAAATAATAAATAATTCCATCTCATTTCCTATATAAACCAACATAATCTCCCATTACTCATCACTAAAACTATTTTGAGCTTTAACAACCTCTTCCATAGTCTCTCTAGAATCCTTCAAAAGTACTCCAAGATCTAAAGAAGCCTCTCTCAATCCTTTACCAGGACTTTGGACCACACTTCCAAGTAAGGGATTTTTCCTCTCACATTTTTGTCCAAATTTCATTATGTTGTTATACCATTTTTTTAAATTAAAAATGTTGGGGTATGATTTATAACCTCCCACATACTTCCCTCTTTACTTTATAATGATTATATACCTCTTTATTTCTAATTAATTCCTCCCATATACACCTGTTACCATGGCTAAATTTCTTAAGGAATTTCTCTCTTCTCATTTACATTCAAGAAATTATTTTGTATTATGAATATAAATTCCATTAAATATATTAGGACATGTATATATATGACCCCCCTTACTTTCCATTTCATGTACATATGATGAGACACCCCTTTCTCTCTCATAAACCATTTTTATAAATTCTAATGTCACGTTGTTATGCTACCGAAATTGCACCATGATATTCCAAGACAAAGTCATTTTGTAGTGTGTACCATGCCCATTTCTCTATCAAGGGTATTCACCTTTATGAAGATTTACTTATTGATTATAGAGTTTCAATTATGAGTTCCATATTCTTTTATCTTTGAATAAGTTATTATTTTTCAATGAATCTATATTATATGATCCATGTGGCATACTTATGCATTAAATGAAATGATTAAGAAGGGTGTGTCATGATAGTACTCCAATGCATTTGTTAAACATTAGTATCATGATAATTCAAGAGAAATGAGGGTTTACTCATGATAATTCAAGTAAAATGAGGTTTTACTCATGTTTAATGTTTTATGAGCCTTGTCTCATGATAATATCTTGTTAAATGTTGATTCCACATTTCTATGTTATGATAATCATGCTATATCATGACTTTATTTTCATGTTACTCTTATGGTCCATTGATAAGCCTATTTTCTAACATGTATAATATTATTTATGTTATTCCTTGTTTAATCCCTTAATAGTCTTTATAGCTCACCATTTTCACATGTATTTCCTTAGGTTAGCCCATGCAATGCTAAGTACGGGGGAATGTTTTGGTAATGTAAATGATGTTTTCAATAAGGATGTTGTATTTTAATGTCATAAGTTTTTATGTAATATTCCTAATTTTCCCAAGAAACTGGACCTCTCGATCCTCAGAGTTTTATTATGTGTAAGTTTATGTAATAAATATTGTTTAAGTTTGTAATAAAGAGAAGGGTTGTTATAGTTGTTATTAGAGGATAAGTTTATTTGTTTTTTGGATTAGTATTAGAAAACCCTAGTGAAAGCCTTATAGATAAGACTAAGTATAATAAAAACATCAATAATTTTTTTTGAGTGTTGAGTAAGTGGTTTATCAGGAAACACATCCTTTTCTGGATACAAGTAAGTAAAGGCGGCTCTAGAAAAGATGTATCTTGGGTTAAAACCTGAAAACACCACTTTAAGATAGACTCGAACAGAAACTGGTACACGAAAACAATCCTTGATGCACTCTTGGTTACAATTCACTTGGGGGATATTCATTGGTTAATTCATAAGCTTAGTAAGAACCATTATTAATGGATTAAAAAATTATCCTAAGAATGAATGTTGGGAATTAGATCATGGATAACATATATTGATGCCAATAAATTCATAAGTTGAGGAATTAAAATTTATTTATAAGTCATCAGTTTTTTATTCGGCTTACCCTCTATGTGTTAACCCTAACTTTCCTTTAATTCCATCCAATTGTAGGTAAAAGGAGGAATCAACCTAAGAAATGATGCGAAGATCAATGTGATGACTATTCTAACGAGATTCTCAATACGATGGGAGTGGGAATCAAAAACATATTCATGATACTCTCTCAGATAACTCATGTTTTGAATAGAAACACAAGCCTAGAGAAATGTTCAAACCCCCTAAGAGAGAACAAGCTGCAATCGAAAGCTTCATGAGACAAATGCCTCGTACTTTTAATGGACTATTCAATCCCTCAATCGCCAAAAAATGGATCAAATCTATTTAGAAGATCTTCTCCATCCTTCAATGTTATGAACAAGAGATGTTACTGCTGGATGCTTATCGTATAGAGGGTGAAGCTAATCAATTCTAGACATTGATCAAAAATACGACACCTGAGGAGGATTTTAAGGCACTGGAATGGAAGTATTTTCAGAAAATTCTTTTTGATAAATATTTTCCTCACACCCTCTGACTTAATATGGAAAGGGACTTCATCACCCCCCAATCAAAAAAGACAATGAATCCATCTGAGTGTATGAGGAAAACTACACAATGTGTGCACAATATGACTCCATCTTTGTCGTTACCCCCAAATTCGTGGTTGACTTGTTATTTGGTGGTATAAAACCTTGCTTATGGAAATCCCTAGCAATCCGTGACTTCGAGAGCTATGAGGAAATTGTCTGATGTGCCCTCAAGGATAAAATAGAGATCAGCGAATATCAGGGGTATCAAAGGGATAATAAGATTAAGGTGGAATTTAATTCTATCAATCCAATGGATAAATATAATAGTTCTAATAAAATCCAGAACCCCACTTTCCAAAGATATGGAAATAAGAATCCCAAAAACTTCCGGAAGGGGGAGAAGAAATACTTTAGGTGTAGAAGAGAAGGGAAACTGGCCATTAACTACCGACAAGAAAAAGCTGCATCTATGACATAGCAGAGTAATTCTTTTTTTGACCCAAAACACATTGTTCATTGCATCAACTATATAGAACTAGGGAACTTGGCAAACCAGTTTCGTAAGCCAAGAGTTTTTGTAGGCAAAAAACAACCTCCAAGGTGGCAAGGGAGAGCTTTTTCCATCACTACTTCCAAAGTAAACCCTACCAATGAAGTGGTGATAGGTCTGTTGTTTATTCATTCAAGAATAGTGAATGTACTTTTTGATTCTGGTTCTATGCATTATTTTATATCCTAAAACGTTTGTAGAAAAATCTCAACACCACCACAAATCTTATAAGTATATATGTTAGTGATAAAAGAAAATGGGGAAATCATTGCATCCCATGAATATAACTCCTCCCCTATCATAATTCGTGGATTGAACTTCTCAGAGAACCTCATCATACTATTTGGTGGAATTTTTTCATTTCATGGCATGGATTTTCTTTCCTTATATAGTGTCGACATTAATTTCATTGAGAGGGAAATTACTCTTCATATGGTGAATCAACCTTTGATTTTGTATAGGTACAATGAGGAGGACTAATCTTCTTTGGAACCATTATCTCAAGCGTGGATATTAAATCCCTACGATCATGATTATCTTGCTCAGATGATTGAGTCTGAAAAAGCAACCATTCATAAATACATTCCTATTGTGAGGAAATTCACTGAAGTGTTTCCCCAAGAATTGTCTAGTCTTCCACCCAGAAGAGATGTGGAATTCTCAGTTGATCTTATAGCCGAGGAATTTCCAATATCCAAGAATCTATCTACATTGGATGTTGTGGATATTGTGGAGATGTAGAAACAACTACAGGAGAATCTATATAAAGGGTCTATACGCCCAAGTGCTTCACCATGGGCTGCATCAGTCCTCTTCATCAAGAAGAAGGATGGTCAATGTGCTTTTGAATTGATTATCATGATCACAACATAATCACAATAAATAACAGCTATAATCTACCATGAATTGATGACTTATTCAATCAGCTATATAGAGCACAATATTTCTCTAAGGAGGATTTGCAGTTGGGATATTATCATGTAAGGGTGAATAAGGAGGATATTCCCAAGACTAATTTTCATAACATATATGGGCACTATGAATTCATTGTAATGCATCTCAGACTCACTAATTCTCTAGAAATATTCATGGAATTGATGAAAAGTTTATTTAAATATTACCTCGACAAATTTGTGGTAGTCTTTATGGACTATATTCTAATATTATCCAAAACCAAGGATGAGAATTACGAGCATCTATGAACTATACTAGAGACCTTGCGAAAGGAGAAGCTCTATGAAAAGTACAGAAAGTGTGATTCTAGTTGAAGGAGGTCTCATTCTTAGGTTATATCATCACAAGTAATAGGATATCTATGGATCTATCTAAGATAGATGCAATTGATGGATTGCCAAGGCCAACATCGATAATGGATACTCATAGCTCCCTGGGGTTAGCTAGATATTATCATCAATTTGTGGGAAATTTCTAACAGTTGTCCAACCCTCTTATCGAGCTAGATTGGAAGGAAGTAATGTTCTTTTGGAGTGATGAATGTGAAGATAGCTTCAAGGAGTTGATAAGGAGGCTTGTCACTGCACCTGTGCTCACACTACCGAAAAGTGGAGAACTTTTATCGTATTCAGTGTTTCTTCAAAGAATGGCATGGGCTGTGTGTTGATGAAAAATGAAAAATTCATTTTCTATACTTCAAAGTAATTGAAATATCATGAGAAGAATTGTCAAACACATGATCTAGATTTGGCTATAGTAATTTTCACTTTAAAAATGTGGTGACATTAACTCTTTACGGAGAAGTGTAAAATATATATGGATCAAAAAATCATCAAGTATATATTCACACAAAAATATTTGAACATGCACCAATGAATATGGTTAGAGCTGATAAAAGAATATGAATGATCAATCTATTACCACCATGGGAAAGCGAACAAGGTGGAAGATTCTATAAGTATAAAGGACCCAGCGATTCTAGCATTCATGATAATTAAAAATGATCAAATCATATTAGATTTTATAAAGATGGTAATGGGAATTATAAAGAAGGTAACATCATACATACTTTCACAAATGATTGATCAAGTGTCTTTTTTGGAAATGTTAAAGGTTTCTCAAAATGATGATGTGGGAATATAGAAGAAAGTGGAAACAATCAGAAAAGGGAAATCATCAGATCTCAATGTTAATGAAGAAGGAATTTTGAGATTATGGTCAAGACTTTTTGTTCTGTAGAATCTAGAGTTAAATAAAGAACTTTTGGATGATATATATTGTTCTAATTTCTCCATTCACCCAAGAAACAGAAAGATGTTTCAAGATATTTGAGAGATTTATTAGTGGGATAAAATGAAGAAGGATATCTCTAAGTATACATCAAAGTGCCTTGTACGTCAACATGTGAAGGCTGAGAGGCAGAAGTCTAAGGTGATGTTGGTACCATTACCCATACTGGTATAGAAATTGGAGAACATCACTATAGACTTTTTCATTAGACATCTTAAGACATCCAAAAGAAACAATGCTATCTAGGTTGGTGTAGATCATCATACAAAGACTCGACACTTCCTTGAAATTCAATAGGATTTCCCATTAGATCAACTATAATGGATATATATCATAAAAATGGTAAGGTTATAGGGAGTTCCACTATCTATTGTATTTGATAGAGATCCAAGATTCACATCTCTATTTTAGAAGAGTCTTCAATATGATTTGAATACTGAGATGAACTTAAGTACGGATTATCATCCTCAAACTAATGACCAATCTAAACGAACAATCAAAAAACTTAAGGATATGTTGAGAGAAAGATCAATGGACATCAAAGGAAGATGCGATCAATATCTTCCTCTCTTTGAGTTCTCTTACAAAAACAGTTTCTAATCATGAATCCAAATGGATCATTATGAAACCATGTATGGGAAGAGGTGCATAACACTGGTATTTTGGGTTGACGTTGGAGAGAGAAAACTCCAATGTAAAAAAAATATTAATTAAATGGTAGAGAAGGTTAGGAACATATAGCATCACATTAAATCTTTTCAGAGTCGACAAAAGAGTTGTGTTGAAAATCATTGAAGAGATCTAGAGTTTGATGTTAGAGACAAGGTATTCATTAATATATCACCATGGAAGAGAATAATGAGATTTGGGAATAATGGAAAGCATAGCCCAAGGTACATCGGCCCTTTTGAGAGCCTTGATTGCATTGGATTAGTGTCCTATCGACTAGCACTCCAACCAATCCTATCTCAAGTACATAATGTATTCCATGTATCACTCTTCAGAATGTACATACCTGATCCCTTGCATGTACTCAATCTTTAGGTGGTACCGTTGGAGAATGACATCTCCTATGAAGAGAAGCATGTGAAGTTCTTAGATAATAGAGAAAAAGTTATAAAAAATAATACAATTCCCCTAGTGAAAGTGTTGTAGAGGAACCAAAAGTTCAAAGAAGCGATGTGGGAACCTTAGGAAGTGATGAGGCGGAGTAACCCACATCTTTTTTAGTGTGGGAAAAGGAAATTTTGAGGGGAAAAGATTGTAATAACCCAAACTTTAATTAATGAAAATTCTTATTGATCTAATTAAAAGTCTTATTATGTGAAATGGTTATATAAAATATAAACTTCCTTGGTTTTGGGTTTTTGGATTTCAAAATACCATTAAGAATTGTTACCATTTCTAATATATCCATTGAACTGTTTTGACATGATTAATATAAATATAGGGCTTTAACAGATCCAATTTACTCAGAAAAATGAAGTCATTGCCTCATCCAGTAGAATTTCTCCATACGAAGCCCATTTGTTGGAGGTCATAATATAGGTACCATCATTGGGATTCACTCTAGACCAATCCCAATCTGAGCTTCAACATGTTAATCGTGAATAGAAATACCTATTGGAGAAGTGGAAGTTAATTGAGATTACCACCCGAGCGATGTTATCTGAGCCTCCTCAAGAGTGTGTCACCATCGCACACCTTTCCCTTTGGTATTTGTGGTTTTTTAAGGGGTTGTGTAACAATACCCTATCACTATGATTATGTGCATTATTTTTGTATAGAATAAATAATATACATCATTTTAATATTGTTACTTTGTAAATAGTTTTTAAAGAAAAAATATTATTATTCATTAATATTCAATTAAGAAATATATTTTGATGAATTAGTGGATTTTTAAATTTTGTAATATTTTCTAAAAATGTTATTACTATGTTATTTTTTATTATATATAAATGATCTTATAATTTTTATGAATACAATTTTAATTTTTATTAAGGTTTCAAAGCTGTTTTTGTCAAAAACTGTGAATTTTCGATAAATGATGGTTTTTATTTTAGAAGAAAAATTTAAAATATTTAAAAAATTATTTAGATAAAATGAATATTATTTTGGGATTCAGGATTTTGAAATTATATAATGGTGAATATTTCATAATTTTCTGAGGCAGATGAATTTTTGTTTAAAAATTAAATACTATTTAAATATATAATGTGCTTTATGACATCATAATTACCCAATAGTGATGTAATAAAATAATATAAAAAGTATGTTCATACAATATATATTTAACTTTAAAAAAATTTGATTTTAGATTTGTTTTATTAGTTTTATGGTGATATATTGGAACCTCCAAGATGTATATAACCATTTAACTTTTTTAAAATGATTTCCATGAGAGTGTGACTCACCTGTACATAATAAAGCCAAATGTTTTATTAATTTCATCCAATGTCCTTATAAAATAATTTTTTATACTCCCCTTTAGAAAAAACCATGGGAAAAACAATGGGTTGGTTTTTGGTTTTGATTAATTTAATGTGTGGTGTCTGAAAACAAAATAATAAATAATTCCCTCCCATTTCCTATATAAACCCACTCAATATCTCATTCCTCCTCCATTAAAATATTTAGAGCTCAACCATCCTCTACCCTCCTCTCCCTAAAATCCTCTCAAGGTTCCCCAATCTCCAAATAATCCTCTCTTAAGCCTCTCCCAATTCTTTGAATCACACTTCCATGTAAGGTATTTATTCCTTTCTCATTTTTTCTAAATTTCATTATGTTGTTTTACCCTTTTGTTGTCAATTACAAATGTTGGTGTATGATTTCACACATCCCACCTAAATCTATATTTATTTTTTAAGGACGATAGACCTATTTATCTCTCATTAATACCTCCCATGTACAACTACTACCATGGAGAAATTTCGTAAGGAATTTCTCTCTTCTCATTTACATTCAATCAATTCTTTTGTGTTATGAATATAAATTCCATTACATATGTTGGGACATGTATCTATATGAACCACCATACAATCCATTTCATGTAAATATGATGACACACCCATTTCTATATCATAAACCATTTTTATTAATTCTTATGTCACGTCGTTATGTAGCTGAAATTGCACAGTGATTTTCCAAGCCAAAGTCATTGTTTAGTGAATACCATGCTCATTTCTCAATCAAGGGTATTCACATTTATGTACATTTAATTATTTATTATATAGTTTAATGTATGAATTATATATTTCTTTATAATTTAATAAATTATTATGTTTAATGAATCCATGTTATATGATCCATGTGGAACATATCTGCATGAAATGAAATGATTAAGTAGGGTGCATCCTGATAGAGCTCCAATGCATTGGGTAAAGATTAGTATCATGATATGTCAAATGCAATGAGGTTTTACTCGTTAAAATTCAATTAAAATGAGGTTTTACTCATTCTCCATGTGCAATGTTCCTTGGATCATACTAATATCATGTTAAATGTAGATGGCACATTTCCATGTTGTGATAATCATGCTATATCATGCCTTTATGTTCATGTTTCTCTTATACTCCATTGATATATCTATTGACTAACATGTATTGTATTCTTCATGTTATTCCTTGTTTAATCCTTTACTGGTCTTTATAGCTCACCCTTTTCACATGTATATACTCAAGTTATCCCATGAAATTCTATGTATGAGGGAATGTTTTAATCATGTAAAGAAATTTTTCAATAAGGATGTTGTATTTTTAAGTTTTAAGTTGTTATGTAATGTTCATGATTTTCCAAAGACAATAGACCTCTTGATCCTTCGAGTTGTATTAAGTGAATGTTTTTGTAATAAATCTTGTTTAATTGTGTAATAAAAAAGAAGGTTTGTTATACCAACATGTTTGGATGAAGTTTATGAAAGAAATATTGTAGGCCCAGATCTTGTAGAAAAAACAATAGTGAAGTTAATGATTGTTCAAACCCAAATCAATGTAGCTCAAAGAAGGAAAAATTGGTATGCCTATAATGGAAGGTAGTATTTTTTATTTCAAGTGGGAGATCATATTTTCTAGAAATAATCTCCATGTAAGGGTGTTATAAGATTTGGGAAGAAAGGTAAACTGATCCCCAAGTACATTGGTCCATTTGAAATGCTAGAGAGAATTATAGTTGTGGCTTATCATTTGGCAATTTCGGCTAGGCTTCCTATGCTACGCAATATGTTCTAAATCTCCTTGTTAAGAAAGTTCAACCCAGACCAAATGCATGTCCAAAATTATAAAGGAATAGAATTTGAACCTGACTTATCTTCGTATAAAGAGCCTATCCAGATTCTAGACACAAAAGAATAGGTGTTGAGGAGTCGAACAACTTGACTGGTAAAGGTACTTTGGAAAAATTATAAAACTAAAGAGGTGACGTGGGAGCCTAAGGAAATTATGATGAAGATCTACCTAATTCTTTTTATGAGAAAACATTTTGGTAATTTCATGGATGAATGTTTTTGAAGGATGGAGAATGTATCACCCTAATGATTTACAGATAAATTTAATATAGAATTTAATGCAAACAACACTGAGTCTCGTTGAAACAAAACTTTGTTATTATAGTTATATAAACAAGATAGTTATAACCTATTCATTAAATAATATTTTTTCAGTTCTGTTTTCTAGATTTAAAAAAACTTACATTCACAGTTGCAATTAGTAAGATATTTAGAATCTGGCATGATAAACTTAATTTTTTTGTGAATAGTAATTTGACCCTTTGGATTATAAATGTACCCATATGAATGGAAATATGACACTTATGAATACTAAATCAGAAAAATGAATAGTAAACTAATCCATTAGATTATAAATAAAATTTAGGCACCCTATAAAGGAAATTATGATAAAATTATATCATAGTACAAGTAATTGAATATTTTAAAAATTATTAACTAAGTGTTGGTATTTTTTGTGTAAAAAATATTTAATTACAATTTTATAATTAA
This sequence comes from Viscum album, assembly GCA_963277665.1. Taxonomy (NCBI): domain Eukaryota; kingdom Viridiplantae; phylum Streptophyta; class Magnoliopsida; order Santalales; family Viscaceae; genus Viscum; species Viscum album. Next base: position 963,492,056 of record OY728129.1, read on the forward strand.
TAAATTGATTTAAAAGAATAATAATTTTAATAAAATGTATTAATAACAAAATATTTTATTGTATTATGATTTTATGATAATCTAATAAGACCTTTGTTAAATTTTAAGGGTGTTATAAAATCAGTTTTCACTTTAAAAACTGTATTTTTCAAGTAAATGATGATTTTAATTAAAAATTATATTTCACATATTTAGAAAAAAAAATCATAAAATGGTGTTAATTTTTTAATTCTAAACATTTAAAATTATTTATGGTGAATTTTTAGGATTTTTCTGAAATACTAGAATTTTTAGTAAATAGTAAGATACGGTAATTTACAATATAAATACATATTAAGCTAAATGCACTATTCCTTGATTCATGGATGATTTAAAAACCCTTTGTTAGAAATAAAATTAACTTATTACTATATTTAGTCACAATAATGAATACTATTTATTATCACTAGTAAAATAATAAAATAATGAATAAAAAATGAGAAATTACCCCTCCCCTGCAGTATAAAAACCACTCATCACCCCCTCTTTTCCTCACACCATCAAAGCTTTGAGACTTGTAACATTTTTTACCAATACTATTACTAATATCCTCCCCCATTTCCAAAATCTCATAGTATCATCAAATGAGCAAAATCATTTCCCTTAAGCATATTCTCAAGGAGGTGTATTCCAGAGATAAAATCTTCTTCCATTTATTTTTATTTTCTATTCAAGTTCTTTATTTTATTAATCTCTCCTCGCCTCCTCTGTCCAAATGAGATTGATAAATCTAGTATAATTTATATAATGTAATTATATCATGTTAATTTAATAACTATTTTAAATATCTTTACTCTCTCCCTTTTATTTTAAAAACAAAATCATTGTCTGGTAGGTGCTGATTTACAACATTCATAGTTGACGAACATTCATTCTTCAATTTCTTATTCAATGGTAGACATGGTACCATTTTTATGGTAAATAAAGGATATAATATATGTATTATAAGCTATTTAATTTTTTTTAAGTAGTGTATGTACATAATACAAACTCATATAACAAAACTAATTCAGGGTGATAGAAATACCATCGTGATAATCTAAACGGTTATCACTAAATGTCATATCTAATGACTCATCCTCATACCATATAACCATATGATATATATAACCATTTATACCTTATTATTTTAATTTATAACATGTAATTTAAATTCTGGATAATTATACAAATTTTTCATGAACTCCATTAATTATAAACAAGTGAACCGATCCTTAAAACCAAGAAAATGAATGCTCCTAAACGATGAAATTGAACTCTATAACTCGTCAATATGAAAATAAATGAAATTAATAAAACTATAATGAATAAAATACTGCTATAAAATGTATTTAATTAATTAATTAATATATTTAATTTTATTATCCAGGTCATCAGTGACAAGTACAGAACTCATGTTGACATAAGGTAAGAGTTTTCTCATCTCACTTCCATTTTTGTGAGATATTCCTTATTCCCCACTTTTTATTGTGTACGGTGTATGTATACTTCCCATTGATGTAAGATATAATGAATATATTTATTTTCATGGTAATAAATTTATCATTTAATGATTATTAATTTTACGACATATGATTTGATTCATTACAAACTGGGGATGGATTCTACCCTAAACCCCATTTTCCTTCGGGTTACACTTTCACTGCCTTTACTCAAATCTGACACTTCTTTATTTTTATATATTTATTAAAAATTTTGTGTATATGTTCCCAAATCATGTATACATATTATATCATCCTTCTTTGATGGGTATATACATGTTTTAAAATCCTTCCCTTCCAAATGTTTCCTGATAAACAAGCTCGTTTCAAGGGTACTTCTCAAATTCTTACCCATTTTCAAGTACAAAATATAATCTGATTTAAGCAATAATTATTTTTATAAAATCACAAATTTTATTATGAAAAACTATATTGGTTCATTTCTGGTTTTATGAGAAAAAAATTCCTTTCTTCTTTAAAATCTCTTTAATATTTTACTTAATCAGCACTAAATTGTTTTATTTCTAAAGCTTCATAAAAACTCTTTTTACATGTTTTCACTTCAGTGGGAAATAATTTATGACTAATATATAATTTCAATATACATTAGTTTTATTATTTGTATATCTAGGGTTAATTTTTATTCTCTTATGATCATTTATATATATTAATGTAATCATATTTCATTCATGACATATTATGCTCATGTTTATTTTAAAGGAATTTGTTTTTAGTTATTCACCATGTGTAATTTTTATGTTTATGATAACTTCCACTATATTACTTACCCTTATTGAGAATCTGAGGTCATACCTTTTTTCTATATTATTTTCCCAAGGGTACGAATATGGAATTTATTATTAATGACTTATAGGAATAATCTAAGAGTTCATGGGTGTTTCTAGTGGAGTTACAATATTGTTTTTAATTTCAAGTTATAATGTAAATCTTATGTTTGTGTTTGGTTTGTCAAAACTACAAAACTATTTGGTCATTTAGGATGTGACATCCTTGTAAACATAAAAATGTATTAATAAAAGTCACCAGCTCTGGGAAACTGGGGTGTGGGTAATTAAAAAGAAAATGCCTCACAATTTATTAATTAAACCTGATTATTTACACATCATGAATAACAATGTGAACCATAGATAACAAGTTGTGAACCGCATTTTCATAGTGTGTAAATATTACATGGTGTGTAATCTCTTAATTCCATAATTTTTAGTATCCAACAACTCCAAACTTATTCCATGATTTCTCCAAGCCCCATGATCCTTAGAAACACACAAAGGGTTAGTCCATATAGATTTTATGCCTTATAAGTTTTTTATTTCATTTTCTTTCTAACTATGGATTCCTCCCTAAGATTTCCCATTTCATTCCCCATATCCATAGAACCTCTCTTATCCTTAGTTTACTTATCTTGAGATCCTATGAGTGGATTTAGAGTGATTCTTGGGGGGTATTTTTCAAGATCAATATGTAAGGTATCCTCCTCTTAACTCTTATTTTCCTCCTCAATCTCAAATTTTATCCAACCCAAATGGCCATAGTGGGCCAATTTCTAGGGTTAGGGTTATTTTAAATGAGTTCTAATAGTTTTTAAAGTTTTTTAAGAATCATAAGATACTAATTACAGTTTATTTCATAGAATTATACATTTTTTGTAACAACCAAATATTTTAAAACTAAAACTATATTCGATAGCGTATATGACACCAACACCAAGCCTAAACAAACTGTGAAATATTATCATTTAAATATATAGGTTATAAATAAATCTGTAAATTATAAAGAATAAATTGTATTAAACACTTTATGAAATATAAATAAATATCCTACTAAATAAAAATATATTCATAAATTCTTATTAAATAAGCGTTCAATTTTTTATAAATACATTTTATTATTTTAAAAAATATGTTTTCTTTAAAAATGATTTTTATTGCTTTCTTTGAGAAAAAATTATAATTAATTTTTTAAATTATTATAAAAATGTATTTAATAAAATAAAAATAAATTTTCAATTTAGAATATTAAAATTAATTTAGTGTAACTTTTTTTAATATTTCTATAATGATTTATTTTCACTAAATAGTGAAAATTACAGATTTTTCAAATATTGTCATTTACTTAAATAAATAATTTTAAAAGCTCCATTATATTTTGTATTTGGTATAAAAGTTTCATATTGAACATTTTAAGTTGAATAATAAAATTAATTTAATTTTAATTATTAATTTTCATGATTTTGGTATAAGTTAATGTTTATGCTTAAAACATGGTTTCCTACAAACTGTATTTATGTTCAGAAAGTTTATCCATTTTAATTAATTAAAATTACACTGAATAAGTAAATATTTAAATGAAATTTATATATTATATATCTAATTATAGTGTTTTAAATTCATAAAATTATTATTTATATTCATAGAGTTAATATAATATCTTTTATTTCTTGAAAAATAAATTTTCCTAAAAAACCTATTTTTATCATGTTTTGAGGGATTAATTTATATTAAATTATGATAATTAAAAGAATTAAATGTGCTAAAATTGATTCTATATTTGAAATAAACATAATTACAATTATTTAATAAGTTTAAATTAATTTTTTCTCATAATGAACTTTAAAAATAATAAATACTTAATTATGTCGGTTAAGTTTAAAACATGGTTTTGTACGTTACATCCACATGTGTCAAAATTAATTTTCAAAAAAAATGGTTTTTTATTTGATAAATTATATTTAATATTTATAATCATTGCATCCAAATTATCTAATAATTCCCATTTTATTTTTATACATAAATGACAAATTATCTATGTCAAAAAATATTCACCATAGAGAAAACTAAAATGGTAAAAATGAGTAACCACATAGGTAAAGGGAATAACATATTAAAAAAAATTATTTTTTATTCTAATTTAAAACTAATCTTCCATAAAATCCATTATTTATCAATTTTGGAGGCACTTGTTTTGAGAGTGACGATCCATTATTTGGGGAATTTAGTGCAAACATAGAGAGGTTTCCCCAAATAGAGTTATTGTTCTTAACTGAGAGTTTCATTTTATTTCTTATTCCAAATTATTAAAATTTTATTAAACCATGATAATATTATATAATAAATATATAATATATAATGAGATTTTATTATGTAATTAATATAACCTATATCCATCCTCTCTTCTATCAAATGAGAAATGAAACCATAATCCATGTGTTTGGAGGACTACCGCCTAACAAATCGATGTAATTTGATTTATATAGTCACCTCTAATAGCTATTTATAATAATAGATTCAATTAATATATATTATATTTTTGATATAATGGTAACTATGTAAATTTAATATATAATTTTTTTATTACCTTTCCATTCAATAAAAATTTATAACATCGTTTTTTGTATATAGATGGACTACCACCACTATGTAACAATGTCATTTATTCTTCATCACCACATCACATGGATGATATATATATATATATGTGTGTGTGTGTGTGTGGGTGTGGGTGTGTGTGTGTGTGTGCATGTGTGATTTTAAGAAATATAATATGGTATTTTATGATATGATTAAAATTCTATGAAAACATAGAAATAATTACCTTTTTCTATAATGATCGTTAAAAAATAAAAAAGTTACTCATGTGTATATATGGTATATCATATCCACTATTTAAGCATAGCTCATTTTTCATAAACATCTTATTTTATTGGTTTTAAAAGTATTATTTATGCATTAAAATGATAATTATTTCATCATTATTATTCTTTAAATGTTTTAATAATGAAAACTTTGACCATAGTCAACCTACCTAATTTATTTTGGACATTTAAGAATAATATCATCAAAACATCTAATGTGAACATAATTGATTAATTGGTTATAACATTGAAATAATAAGAATAATAAAATCTAAAAATTATCAAAATCAAGTAGATAATTAATATAATTTTATTATTTATGAAGATAAAGAACACAAATGATCATTCAGACTCTTGGAAATAATATTTCTTTTCGAAATCATCTTTTAAAGTTTCCCTTCCAACTATTTTTCTTACTTTTCCATGTTCTTCTAAATGCCTCATGAAAATTATAATTTATGATTAAATAGATTATAAAGGTATTTTTTATCATATTTTACTTTATTTATTATTATTTTTAAAACTAATCTTATAAATATTTTCATAATGGACACTTTAATTTGAAAACCTCATTTTGATGTTTTTAGAGATTTATTTTTAAATATTTATCTTCCATTTCCTTATTCTTTAAAATATTATATTAAAGTTTATATAAAGACACAAATGAATTATAATGGAAATTTTATTTCCATTTTGACTTTCTTTCAACGCTTTTCAAATGGATTAATTTAATATTTTATATGGAATGTTTTGACTTTCTTTACAAAAGACAAATGTAATGTTTTATTTTAATATATACAGTGTAAACGGATTTTCCTACCATGAAAAAAATATTTGATATTTGGATTTCTTTATAATATTCCTTTTTTTTCTTCAAATAAAAACCATCTTTCCCATGATTATAACTATTTACAAAATGGTTTTTAAATGGAATGGACATTGTAATAACTAAAATGTTTTTCTTATGGATGTAATGGGTCTATCTAAACAACCCATTTCTTTAGGATACAACCATTTTCTCTCTAAATCACTATCTATATTAATGTGATGGAATGATTCTAAATTCTATATATATGTCTCTCATATATATAACTATCTTATTATCCCTTCCTTTAATAGATTAATGCATAAAATAATTTTATTTCTCAAATGAAACCCATTTCTTTTCGTGGGTAATTTTTATGTTTATGATATAAGATTGATTTCCTTTTATGGCATAGATAATCTAGTACATGTTATTATGGGTGCACTGAGATATCACTCCATTTCATTGGGTATTTTTTTTGTCTGATGAGAAGTTATCTATGGGATAATGGAGTAAACCTAATCCATTATAAGACTTTCCCCACCATTGGATATAGTATAAGAAGTTAGTCTTGACTAATGATTAATTCATGTTATTTGTTACTATAAAATTTCCTTTAATTTCATGATCTAATGATTCCATGTTCGTTATGTTATTCTCCCATTTTATTACTCTTGAGACATGTATTTTTTAATATCATCTTATAACTTTGACACACACATAATATTTATTTATAATGTTTATTCACTTACTATGATTTTTATATCCCCTCCTTCTTTTATGTATTCCCTTGGTTATTCTATGTAGTTTTAGGACCACAAAAAGATTTTGGAGCTCACTAAGGAGAATAAAAATAAATATTTCATATTTTAGTATCTTTTATGTTTTATGTACCAAGCCTTCTAAATAAACTAGGTTCCATGATCATTATGTAGTAATTAATGTATGTTTACAATAAAACCATGTAATAATATGCATAAAAGTCCTAGGTTTCTATAATTTGTATTCTAAAAATGTGTATTTATTTTTTAGGATTATGATGAGGTAAATTTAGTTACAAATCCCTGTGTATAATCCAATTATATCATATCATCCTAAATTTCTGGTAAGAAATTGATTATGTAGTTTTCATAAAAATACATCAATGTCTAGATACTAAAAGTGGAATTTGTTTTGGAACAGATTAATATATGGTTAATTAACCTGAGTAAATATGGTTAATAATATCTTAACCATAATTTTGATACAAAATGAGTGTACCCTTACTGCGGACCTAGTCTTACACTCTTAGGGGATATGCTTGGGTTAATTCATATCTTCTTTATAAACCATCATGAAACATTTGAATAGATGATAATCATAAATGGACTAGGTTAAACATAAGGTATCACAAACAGAAAATAAGGTATCATAATTTAGACATCCTATAAATTATTTTATAATATTATAGTTATTTATTCTCACACCATCATATATAGTTTCATTCAATAGCTGGAACCCATAAGAATGAAATTAATGATGAATGTGATGGAAAATGCACTTATTCTGAGTAACTAAATAGTATTATTACTAAATATAAATATATTGTGATTATTTATTATAAATTTTCATGATATGTGATAAAAAAATGTACCATAACCACTATTGGGTTAACTAAATAAGAAAAGGATTGAATTCTCCAAGTGCTTAGGTGGCAGAGACTATAAATGAAATATGGCTAAATTTCTTTCATGTAAGAAATTTTGGAAGATACACCTAGGTGAGTATCTCAAAGGAATAGAAAAATATTTTATGTGTGGAAAGGAGGGTCATAAATCAATTAATTTTTAAGGAAAATAAGTAATTTAGATAAGAGAAATAAATTTTGTCCTAGAGATTCAGTTATTGTTTGTTTCCATATATGTAGTGAACTTGGGACTTATCTGAGTCAATGACCACTTCTAAAGGTTAACCCATAGAATAAAAAATGACCTTTGTTATACCAATCATTGAGGTGAAAATATTTATGTATTGGGATTCATGAATTATGTTGTAGAAGTATTTTTATCAATGTGGTTTTTGTTATAGGAATCATGAAACATCTAAGGATTGTGTTACTTTTGGGAATCATGTATGATTTTACTATAGATTTTTGGTGATTTAGGTTATTTATAGAAATGATTTTTATATTTTATTATCCATATACATTTTGGTAGTATAATTTAAGAATGAATGAATTTATATAGAGATAAATGATAAATTTATCTTCGATGAATATGTGATCAAATCATTCATATATTTTGGGTTTCAGCCTTATTTAGAAATATTCTGAATAATTTTAAAGTTAGTTATTTATCAAATTATCTATTTTCAACATTGGGTGTTACTATTGAGTCTATAGAGATTAAAGATGTATTATATCATACGATGGTTTATTCATTTTGTTAATTATATTACCTTGTTCAAACCATTTTAATGTTGGATAATGTCTCAAGATAGGAGGAATATATTTTTATCATTTAATGGATTAATTGATACATTATTAGATAATTTTAGTTCTTAAATCATATAAACCCATCTTGAATACTCATTGTTTGGACCAAAATAAGAGATTGTGGTTAAATTTGATTAAAGGATTTAATTCTACTTTTCAATTATGTATATTTTCCTTATTTATTAGTCTATATGGTATGTAATTATTCAAATAGAAGGAAATGATCATGTAAAGGAAATGATATCTCATTAACTTCATTTTTTATGAATCAATGGTCTTTTTCACACCTATATGGTTTATGATTTTGTGGTTTCCAAATTTATCATGATCATTCACTTTCTTATGATCAATGTTCTATGTCAATCTCCATGAGTATTTTGACATTTTTTATTTTTTCTATGTCTATACTTTCACTTCCAACCAGTGTTATACTATTTATAAACTGAGTTGTGTGATGACCTTTGTATTTTATTATATTTTATTAACCCTATTTACCAAAAGGGAATTCAATAAAGGTATTTTAATATTTAAAAAAATTATTACTACGTTCAATTCCAAATTATTAGGATAAAATTTATTAAATGGGATATTGTAATACCCCAATATTAAAAAATTAAAACCATGTTTGATAGCATATAAAATATGCATCACTGAGCCTAAACGAACCAATAAATATTATTATTTAAATATGTTCATTATAGCATAGTTGTTAAATTGGTTGGTATAAATATTATTAACTTCACTATAAAATATATATATATATACAAAAACATACAAATTAATATAAATTTATTTATAAATTACTAGGAAATAAGAACTTAATTGTTTATAGACATTTTATTCTTCATAAAAATAGTTTTTGTTCAAAAATGATTTTAATTTTTTTGGGAGAAAGTATTATAAAACATTTCATTAACTTTTAGAAAATTAGTATGATAAAACGAATTTAATTTTTGAAATAATCTTATTAAAAATAACGTAGGGTTAAAATTTGGTATTTTTGTGAAATGATTCATTTTTCAGTGAATGGTAAAAATTGCTTATTATTCAAATATTGACTTTTATTTTCATTAAATAATGTAATTTAAAAGTATCATTTTATTTTGGATTTAATATTAAATTAAAATATTTACCATTTAATTTAAAATAATTTAATTAATTTAATTTTAATCAATAATTCCCATGATTTTTTTATAAGTTATTTTTTATCCTTAAAAACGCGGTTTTCCATAAAAAATTTTATGTGTAGAAAGTTTTTCATTTTTTATTAATTAAAGTTACTCCTAGTAAGGAGATATTTAAATGAAATATATATATTATATATCTATTTATATTAATTAAATTTTATAAATTTATTATTTCTATCCATATAGATAATATAATATCATCGGTTGTTTGAAATTTTCATTTTCCTAAAAACCCTATTTTCCGTCGCGTTTTGAGGTTTAAATTTTAAATAAAACTCCCTCAATTTTTGTAATTTAATTTGATAACATTTAATTCATATTTAGAATAAAAATATTTATTATTTTATAATAATTTCAATTTAATTATTCATAATGAATAGTAAAAATAGTAAAACATTAATTATGGTGTTAAGGTTAAAACAAGATTTTCCATGTTACATGCACATGTTTTAAAAATAATTTTTCACACACATAGGTTTTTATTTTGATAAATTATAATTTATATTTATAATTATTGGGTCCAAATTATCTAATAATTAACATTTTAGTGTTAGTTTTAAAGGATAAATTACCTAGCTAAAAAAACTAGTTATCGTGGTGAAAACTAAAATGGTAAAACTGAGTAACATTAGATGTAATGGGAATAAAACATTTAAAACATGTTCCTTTTTTGAGGTGTTTATTGAACTTATGTTTACTTTTGGTCATTATTTATCAATTTATAATTCACTTGGTTTGAGAGTTATTTCCGTTAATGAATAGTTTTTGGTATATAAAAAAAAGAAACTCCTTCTCACTTATAAAAGGAAACATCCTCTACTCTTTTCTTAACACTTAGAACCCATTTTTGTTATGAAAATCCCTGAAAAAAACCCTTAATTAATTCCATTAACATTTCCTAGAATACTAATATTTTATTATTTCAATGTAATAACCTACATCTCTCTCCACTTCTATCAAATGGGAAACGAAACCAATATTTGTGTGTACAACTGACTACCACTTTGCGAAATAATGTAATTTATTTCCCATAATCACCTCCATATATATTTATGATGATGTATATAATATATATATATATGTGTGATATTAATTAAATGCTTATAGTTATGTAAAATTAATATATCTCTTACTTTTTTACATTTTCATTCACGGAAAAAGGATAATCACGTTCGAGTGTACATGTGGACGACCACGTCCAAGAAGTGATGTGGTTCATTATATATAACCATAGAAAATGGATGATATATATAATAATATCTAAATAAATAATATGGTATTCATGATATTATGATAATTCTATAAATATTAAATAATACATACCTTATTTCCATACTGATAATCGAAAAATGAAATCATTACGCATGCGTACGTACGGCCGACCATCTTCATGATTGTAATGTAGTTCATTTTACATAACCATTTTTCATGATAGTTTTAAAATAATAATTTATTTATCAAATTTATAATTATTTAATTATTATTATTTAATATATTTTTAAATCAGGACCTCTTTGACCATACTCAACGTGCAAAAGTCAATTTGGACGTATGACCTGAATATCATCAAAATGCCTGATGGGACATAATTGATTCAGTAATTGATTAGAAAATTTAAATAAATAAATAATAATAATGAAAATATTTATTAATCAAGTACATAATTTTGAAAATTTATTATCCTATAAGATAACAAAATCCACATGATTAGTTAGAATCAAGATAAGGGACATTCTTTAAAAAATCATCTTTTAACATTACCCTTCCAACTCCATTTATTCTATGTACATGTTATTTTAAATGTATCAAACAAATTATTATTTATTATTAAATGGTATAAAAATATCATTTTTTATCAAATATTAATTTATATACAATTTTAACAAAATAAATATTTTAATGGTTTTCTTAAGGGTCAATTTACTTTAAAACCCTTATTTTGAAGTTTTAATGATTTATTTAATAAATATTTATCTTCCTGGTCCACATTCTTAAAAAAATTATCAATCTATTAATATGAAGATAAATGAATTATAAATTAAATGTTATTTTCCTTCTTTACTTTCCTTCCTATTTTTTAAAATGAATTTATTATTTATTTTATACGAAAAATTCTGAATTTGTTTACCAAAGAAAAAAAATAAATGTTTTAATTTAATGTATACAATGTCAAATAATTTTTTCCACAACTATAGATATTATTTGATATTTATATTTATTTATAATATTCCATATTTTCTTCATGTAAAACCCTTTTCCCTTTATTCTATGTATTTTCAAAATGGGTTTTTAAATGGAATGGATATTTTGATTTATTGAAATGTTCTGCTTATGGGTGTAAGGGATCTCTCCAAACCTTCTTTTTATTCTATTTATGATCATTAAATATATAACTAACTATTGAGACCATGTTCGCTGAATAATATGTTTGAAATAATAAAGAAGTTTGTTTTGCAATGTTATTATCTTTTGTTGTCAAAAAGGATAAATCAATTCACATTATAAAAGTTCTGGAAATTATTTCTAACCATCGTATCCATGAAATCATAGTCATAATGTTTAAGTAAGATCATTATATTGAGAATAATATTTCTTAAATAAAAGGATCATTAGATTTACATTTGTTCTATAATGGGAGAGAAGATTGTAGTAAGGAACAGCTTTGAAGTCTTCCTAACTTCGATGAAAATCTGGCGATGCTTTTATTTTTTTATATTTCAAAAAAATCATATGTATCATATAAAACTTGTAATGTTATCATGTTAAAAGAAAATGGGAGAAGATAATCTAAAAATGGAATTGGGAATTTTATTGAAAGAAAAGGGGTGTTGACAATCATATTCAAGTCAATCGTATTTAGGTTGAGTGGGAAAGAAAGATGTTACATGATGAATGGGATGTTATAATACTTTCCATTATAGGTTAGATGATGATATGTTTAGTATTCAACTTATTCAAAGTCATTAAAGAGTTCATGATACTCGATGAAATTTTTATTATGAATAAAGATGGTGAATCCAAATATTTTTTGTCTCAAGATCATTGTAATGAGTTTACCAGAAATGAAATTGTTTAAATGCGTATAAGGTTGATTGTAAAGAATATGGTGCTTTTTAGTCAGACCAAAAGACAAAAGATTTAAATCTTTAGAGAAAAAGGTTGATGAGTTTTGTTATCGGTAAAGATAAATAAGTTAATACATGAAATTTTATTGGTATTGTATTTAGAAAATAAAGAAGGTGTTGAATTTGAAGCTACCAATACAGGATTAATGGATTTGTTATACCATTGTAATCATCATAGGCATAATTTTTTTATCGATAGACGTTTGGACCTATTATAAAGGAAAAAAGTTGATGTTTTCTGAGATTATTCAAAAAGAATAATTAGAAACCAATCAATAATTAAGTCAAGAATTTTCATCACCATGAATTGTTGGTTTTTTTCATGGTGGGTTAAGAGAAAAGAAGATAAACAAATTGTTTTACATTTGAATTCATTGTAATGTGGAAAATCATAATGATAATCAGAATCAAAATTAGAGTAGATTTTGTTTATTTCTGAAACCTTTATTGAAGAGTTTTATGGAGATAAAAAATTATTGATAATGGTAGAATGAAGAATATGTTTTATTTTTTTCATCAGGTAGTATTAAGTGTTCTAATGAATAAATCACAACGGGTAATTAGAGTGAAGAATCGAAATTAGACTCAAGGTAGTTAAAAAATTCAGAAGAGACCTGAAGTTTTTAGATGATTCGAGAAGGTTCAAGAAGAAACAAGAAGAGTCCATATGAATTGACAAAGAAAATATGCAGGTGAAATTCATAGTGCATTAATGATTTGGGAAAATTTGGTTGAGTATGATACTTTTTAAATATCCCACCCAAACCATATTTTGGTTGACTTTAAAAGGGAAAGTACATTTTACTATCTAAAATGGTATTTTTTTCAAAAAAAATAGGAGAGAAGGTGGATCACTGAATACTTCTAGAGAGAAGAATTTTCAGATTTAGTTTTATTTAAGATGTTTTCCAAAAAAATAAACATAGGAGAAGAGACAATATTATATCCAGGGTTTCCATATTGACAAATTATACTGAGAAATTAGATTTGGACTTCTAGATTTAGACATAATTTTTCCAGAATTGCCTGATCCATATTTTCACATAGCCATATTTTTTCTATACTGGTCAATCAGATAGGGAAACTAGGATAGGGAAATCAAATTTAGTTTTATTAAAAAGTCCAGAAATATTTCATACCATTTTTTGGGTAAGAAAGGCAAAAACTGTTTTGAAATATCATATTTTTAAAAGTTGATCAAGAATCAGAAAATAATGCTTGTTACAAAAACATTAAATTACATCTTTGTTCTACTTGAAGCACATGCATTGTTATATTGAATAAAGTGTTATATGAGTGTAAGAGAATATCCTACTTATTGTATTCCACACAAAAGGATTATTTCCTAGTGTATTTGTGGTATTGTATTATATAAAAATCATACAAAGGATGTATCTATTCTTAATGAGTAGTAAACCTTATAAATTATGGCGTTTCTATGGATATTTTTTTAAATTGTTTTCTGTAGGGCTAGAAATATTTAATAGGAGGAGAAGGTTATTTCATATGTGAGAAAACATATGAGAAAAATATATCTATAATTCAACCCCTTTCCATCTCATTAAAAAAACAATATTTATTGGTAAATTACAATTGGCATCAGAGCCTGGTTTTTTTCATTTATTCTTTGCTGATGTTTTAAAAAGAAGTTGATTGAAAATCTTAGTTATGTGAACAGTAAATAAATTCCAATTTCTTATCGTAAAAACTATCATATCTATAAAGATATAATTTTTCCTTCTATTATGTCTCTTTGGTATGATGTTCTTTAAGCTACAATAGATGGCTTTCCTCTTATTGATGATAATGTTTCTCTTACAACTGTTGACAAGAAGATTCTTAAGAATAATGTAAGAGGTAAAAATTCATAACTCTCAAAATTTCTAAAAGTTAGTTTTAAAGAGTAAATAGTGTTTCATATCCAAAGTTATATGGGAAAATTTGAAAAACATATAAAAAGGAAATCCAAAATTAAAGAAGGAAAAGATACAAATTTGGATGTTGAATTATGAAGATCTCCAAATGGGTGAGAAATAACTTGTTGGGGAATTATTTTTCAGTGTAAATGATATTTTCATCACTATTATATGTCTTGGAAGGAATGTCGAGGATTTTACAATCTTTCAAAAGATATTAAGAATTATTTTGACTAAGTTTGATGCTAACATTTCTTAATTAGAAGATATAGATCTTGGAACAATATTTCTGGATGATTTTCATAACACTCTCATCACTTATGACATGATAAGGGGAAAATATATAAAAATAATAACTAAACATGATAGATAAATGTCATTCAAGAATTCCAATAAAGAGAAGTAAAATACTATTCTTATTGAAGAAGAATCTTTTCATTTTGATTCCAAAAATGTGGCAAGTAAAAATCTTGTTGGATTTTATCCTTTTTCTCTAAAAAATGTGAGAATAGGTATAGGTAAATATAAATGAAAACGTCCCTTGGAAATATATAAATGTTTATTTTTTGGGAACTTTGTAGGTAATTTTCGTCAAAGGAAAAAATAAGAGGATATTTATGAAGAAGAAATAACGCTAAGAAGATTATATAATAAATAGCGTAATAAGGATAAATCTTCTTCCAGAGGGGAAGATAAAAAGTTATTCAAATCCAAAATAATATGTTTCTTATCTAAAGATAAAGAAGAATGAGACAGTGGCGGTGAATACAAAAAATATGATGAGCATGTTGGTGAAAATACAATTTTGCAGTAGTGAATAATTAATAGTTTGGAAGTAGAAATTCAAAAGAAGAAATAAGAGTTGAAAGAATGCCTGAGAAATATTTGAAATTAAGATATTGAAATCAAGAAGTTGAAAAATGAAAGATACTCAAAAAATAAACAAGAATGTGTTCTTGATTAGAATTTATGTTCTGAAATAAATTGATTATTTGAATAAAAATCTTGAGGAAGAAAATAATCTTAATGAACATCTATAAGTGTAGTATAATTTAAAAGAAGTAGATTTGGATCTTCATTTACAATTTTTTTTTAAAGCCGAACAAAAAGATATAAGTTTCAGAAACTCTATCTCTGACATTGGTGAAAGTTCTCATATGGATAAACCTAATAATGATAAAATAATTCACTTTCAAAGGATCATAAGAAAGTGAATTTTTTTCTTAAAAAACTAAAAATTATTCTAAAAGGAAGAATTCTGGGGAATTTATGTATGTATCCCTGATTAACAATGTGTATAATTTATATGTCTCAAAAAATTATGTGTTCAAAAATGTTTCGAAAAAATATATATATGGAAAAGTTTATATTACTTCTAATTCTAATATGGATGAAAATAATACCAATATGAAAAATTAGACTCCGATAGATAATAGAATGTTTTGTAGTCAACAAAGTCTAGATAAGAAAGACCAGAAGTCTATTGAGGAACATGTTCACAACTCCGATCAGTATGGATGTTTTAGAGGAAAATATTATTTCTATGGATACTTATAGTATTGTTTTGGATTTGGAAATACATAAAATATTTTTTATTCAACCAAAAACATTATTAGTATTCAAAATTTTATGGAAGGAAAAGTCTAATGGGGATTCAATTCTCTCGAAGGAATAAGTCTGAGAAAGAAGTTCTGAAGAAACCTGAGAAGGTTGGTGTTGAAGTTGAAAATATGTTCTAACCCTAAACACTATTTTCAAAATATGTGAAAAACCTAGACATATTTCTATGGTTTTTCTTGTTTTGTTACTAACACTACAAAAGTTTCTTATTGATTCTCATAATAAGGAGATAAAGAATGAAAAACATCTTAATATAGAAACTGGTCTGAAATCTATAAAAGGAGAGCAAATGTGGATTCTTGATAATGGATGTTCTTCTCATATAAAAAGATATTTAAAGTTTTTTAAGAATATGAAATTCATTAAATAAGTAACTATGACATTTATAAATGATAAATCCATAATAATTAAAGGTGTTATATTATCCATCATTGGGAAAGTGAAGATGAAATCCAAAAAAACATTCTATTTTAATGGGATAAAACATAACCTACAAAGTGTTTCACAGTTTTTTGATAAGGGAAAATTTTATCTTAATAAAATATGGGTTTTTTTCAAGAGTGGGTAATATGGAAAGATGGTTACAATAGGCCAACATAAAAAACGAAACTTATTTCAAGTTGGTGAAATACAACACTCTTGCAACATGGGAATGGTGGAAGAGAATCAGTTGTGGAATAAATTTTTGGGAAACATGTGTTAGAGAAACATAAAAAATTTATAAAATAAAGATATTTTCTGAGATATTCTTGATCATTCAAGAATAATATATTTGTGTGGTACTATTTTTTATAAAGGAAAAATTACAAATTCTGTGCATAAGAAAGATGAAATTTGTTCAAAATAACTGCTAAAACTTATTCATTTTGATATATATGGTCCAATGAGAAAATAAAAAAATGGAGACAAGTACTTCATCCCTTTCATTAAGTACATTACTATCATTACTTGTTTTATGTATACTAAACATAAGTCATATTCTTGAAAAATGTTTAAATATTTTTTGAGGAAAACTTTAAAGGAATGTGAGTATTCAGTGAATAAGTTTAGAATAGATAATAGTGGTGAGTATGGAAATAAATAATTTTAATTTTGTCTTTAAAATTATGTAATTTGGCATGTGTTTAGTTCACCATGCACTCCTCCATAAAATGGGGTTGTTGAAAGGAATAATATAAGTCTGGTGAAAATGGGGAGAATTGTGTTACCTGAACATGGTATTTCTCATTACTTTTAGAGTAAAGACATGGGTACTATTGTGTTTATTAAAAACTAATGTTTTTATAAGAAAAGTTCATGTATGACTCCATACTAAATGTTTTATGGAAAAAATCCAAGTTTGTACACTTAAGAGTTTTTTGGATTCAATGCATTATAATGTTGAAAGGTGGAAACCCTGGAATGTTTGATCATATAGGTGAATAAATAATTTTTCATGGTTATTCGCTAGAAAGAAGTGGATATAGGTGTTTTAATAAAGAAACATGAATATTTTTTTATTCTATTGATGTGAATGTTTTTTAAAAAGACAATGAGGATAATCATACTCATGCAGATATGGAAGTCAAGTAAGATAAGGAATGTTTTTTTCACATTTTTTATAAGGATATAGGAAATTTTAATCCTACTCAAGACGAATAATAGGACATAGCTATTTCTAGTGATTAAGAAGAATCTTAAACATCTCATCTAATGATGAGGAATCAAGTGGAAGCTCAAAACATTGTTGGTGATTAACATCAAAATGTTCAAACAGGAAGAGTAATAAATGTTATTACACATACTTCCTTATATTCAAAAGTTTAACTAAAAGATTTGAATGAAGATTTTGAGTTTCTAGAATGTATTCATTCCATGAATGAAGAGATGGTTAAAATATAAATGAATGATACATGGGAACTCATGTTTAAGAAAAATAATAAAAATATTATTGTTATGGAGTGAGTTTTCTAAAACAATATGAATGAATAATTTTAAGTGATAAAGAAAATAGAAATATTAGTGTGAATAGGTTAATCAAAAATTAAAGGTGTTTATTTTCATGAGACTTTTTATTAGGTGGTAATTTTAGAAACCATTATAATCTTTCTTGATTTTTTTGCATAACTAAGTTACTAAAATTTTCAAATGGATGTAAAGTCTGCATTTCTGATTGGGGGTCCTTATGATGAAGTTTACATTGAATAGACTTATGGATTTGTTGTTAGGAAATATTAAAGTAATGTCTCTAAGCTAAAGAAATACTTTTATGGGATAAAACAAACTCCAATATCCTGGTATTCTAAATTAGATACATTCTTGAGGAAAATGAGTTTCATGAAAGGAAGAGTTTATATAAGTAGTTACGTTAAATATTATTAGGAGTATTCCGTCATCGTAATTTTTTTTATTGGTGATAATATCTTTGTAGGGAATGTTGAATGATCCTTTGAAATATTTTCTAATGAAAAGAAATTTTTTTTTTGAAATTTCTATTATATGAGAAATGAAATACCTTCATCGGTTACGAATATTATAAAAGATGAAACATATTTCTCATTATCAAGAAATGTAAGCTATGAAAATTCTCAAAAAATGGCAAGGAAAACAATAAAGTATTTTCCACACCAATTTCAGTGGGAACCAAGTTGAGTAATGATATAGATGTAAAGTAAGTTGATCATAAAGAGTTTTAGAAGCTAATTTGAAGTTTTAAATATTTAACTGCCTCAATACCCAATATTTTCATCTTATTATCTTATGTACAGGATTTAAACGTTATCCTAATCAATCACTTTATATACAAGAAAAATAATTCTCATATATATTAATGGCACAAAAAAATTTGGAATCAGGTATGATAGCTTAAATAGTATTGATTTTTTTGGGTATTCAGATGCTGATTGGGTATCAAATATTGATGATAGAAGATCCAGATATGGTAGAGTATTATTTATAGTTAATGGTTGTGTTAGTTGGAATACAATGAAAAAAATTAATAAATATTAATACGGTTGAAGCTATATATGTTTTTTTCACTCAAGTGGCTACCCAACTTATGTGGAAGAAAACTCAGTTATAATATTTATTTATTGAAGTGAAGTTACCCTTTCTCTTGGGTTATGATAATAAAAGTTCCATCAACCTTACCAGAAATCTAGAACATAGTTATCATTAAAAATATATTAATATAATATATCATTTCATAAAATTTCATGTGGAGAAGAATAAGTCGAATCTCTAGTATCTTGCTGCATTGGAAAAAGTTCCTAATATTTTCAAAAAACCTTTAATGAAGGAATCTTTTTATAAATTGAGGTTGAACCTGGGTGTCCAACCTCTTTCTCATAAATGTTAAGGTATGTTTATTTTTCCCCTATCTCATCTTACCTTTGGATAGTGTTATAAAGGGGAATAATTTTTTAATAAATATATCCTTATTAAATCATGTAAGAAATCCAAGTTTTGGATAAGCTTTGAATCCATCATGTAAGTAGGTAAACTATTATAACATTTTTTTGAAATGGTTATAGGAAAATAAAAATAAAAATTTTGTTAATAGGAATATTGAATAGGTGGAAAATGAACTTTTTTTAATAGAATATTTGAAAAAGTTATAACAATAATCTAGGATTTGAAGAAAAGATAAATTGGTTTCATACTCATAACTTTTGGTCACCATGGTTTTTCTATCAATGATTCATGTTTACTACAATGAGTTAGCTCACGTAGGCTTATAATTGTTGATAATTAATTATTTTCTAGATATTAATGTTTTAAATTATTTATGAATATTGGTTGTAAGAAAATATAAAGGGGAGATTGTTAAGAAAATGTTTGGAAGAAACAGGTGTTTGAAAAATTGAATAAGTTTGTTTTTCCAATGTATTGTCATTTTTTTCAAAAAAAGAAATTTCAATTCGATTTGTAAAAGTTTTAGAAATTAAGACTCACCATTATATCAAAAAAATCACACTCATAATATTTATGAATGTTCATCATATTGATAGGAATAGATCTGGAAGAAAAGGCTAATCAGATTCACATTGGGACCAGAATAGAAGAGAAGATCATAACGGGGTTCTTCTTCGGAGTCTATCATACTTTAAAGAAACTCTAATGAAACTTGGATTTTTTTATTTCCCAAAATCATATGTAATTTGTAAAACTTTTTATTCTATCTTGATAAAATAAATGGGGAGAAGAAGTGATGAAAATATTATTAGGAATTTTATTATAAGAAAAAAGGAGCTACCATTCATATTTGGTCCAATTTTATTTAGGATGAGGAGGAAATAAATATGTTTCTAGAAGAATGAGAAGTCACAATACATTAAATTATAATCAAGATGATACTAAGTCAGATATTCAATTTATTCAAAGTAATAAATGAAGTCGTGATAGTAGATGAAATTTTGAAGAAGAAAAAAGTTTGCGGAGCTGAAGATTTTTGGCCTCAAGATCACTCTAAAGAGTTTAACGGATGCATATTAGTTTAATGGTTGAGATGGTTTATTGTAACGAAGATTATGGTTTTCATTTAGACCAAAATACAAAATATTTAAATCTTAGGAGAAAGATGTTTATGAGTTTTGTAATCCTAAAAGAGAAAGAAGTTTAGATCGGAAAGTTCATTGATAACGTATTCAGGAAAGAAAGAAGTTGATGAAGTTGAATATTCCAATACTAGGCTGTTGGATTTTTTATATCACTATAATCATAAATTTTAGAATTATTTTCATTAGGAGATGTTCGGACCGATGATAAAAAATTGAGGTATTTTAGAGTTGATTAAAAAAATAAAATTTAGAAGCCCATAAAAATTAAGTCAACCATTTTTATCACTATTAATTGTTGGTTTTCTTCAAAGTGGGTAAAGAGAAAAAAAATATATTATTTTTTATTTTTTCCCATTGTAATTATTCAGATCATAAATACAATCAAAATCAGAATTAGACTAGAGTTTTGTTAAGTCTAGAAACATTCTTAAAGATTTTGAAGGATATACAATATTATTGACAAGGGGAGAGTGAGGAATGTGTTTGATTTTGTTTTCATGAGTTGGTATGAGGTATAATAATAAATAAATCATAGTGCAAAATTGGTGTGAAGAATCGGCATCGAGCTCAAGTTTGTTAAAGAATTCAGAAGCGAGCTGAATTTGTTATAAAATTAGAAAAGGTTCGAGAGGGAATGAGAAGTGTTGAAAAGCATTTAAGAAGTCAATATGCACCTAAAACTCAATGAGAATTTATGATTTGGAGAAATTAGGATTAGCGTGAAACTTTTTAAGAATCCCTCCCAAACCATATTTGGGTAAACTATAAAAGGAAAAGTACTTTATACTTTCTGAAAAAGGTACTGTTCACGAAAGCAAGAGAAAATTTAGAGCAAAAAATAATTCTAGAGAGAAGAAGTCTCAAGATTGATTATTCCTAATGTTTTTTTCAATACATAAGAAGAAAAGGAGAAGAGGAATGATTGTATTTAGGGTTTCGGTGTTGAAAAATCGGATTGAGAAATCATATTGGTATTTACGGATTTAGATATAATTTTTGCATAATTTTATTAACAATATTCCGAAAGGGACATATATTTTTTGTATTAAGAAATCAGACTAGAAAAATAGGACTATGAAATCAGATTGAGTTTTATTAAAATGTCTAGAAGAAGTTCCTACCAGCTTTTGGGTATGAAATTGATGATTTTTTAGAATATCATATTTGTAAAAGTTGATCAAGAAGTATTGTAACATGTTTGTTAAAAACCCATTATATTACATATTCTTTCTAATTTAAATATATGGACTATTTTATTTAATATAGTTATACATGAGTGTAAGTTAATATCCTCCATGTTGTATTCCTCACAAACGGATTGTTTTCTGGTGGATTTTGGGGTATTAGATTGTTTCCAAACCATACCAAGGACGTAGATACTCGTACTGAGTAGTGAAATTGTAAATTATTTTGTTCATATGGATGTGGGTTTTTTTTCATCATGTAAATAAATCATTAATAGGAGGAAAAGAATATTTGAAATTTAATGAAACAAAAATTAAAATGATATCACTTATTTAGCCCCTCCCCCTCTTAGTGATACACCTATCTCGACTAGGATATTACAATAACCTACTCTCACAATTTAACGTTTTAGAGTGCTTCTAAATTATTTATATATGTCTCTATAATATATACCTATATTTTTATCTCTTACTTGGATGGGGTAATAGATTCGATAAGTTCTTTTCTCAAATGAAACTCATTTCATTCCATGTGAAATTTTTATTTCTATTCTTTATGATTTATTTCCATTTGTGTCACGCATAATCATGTACAAGTTATGATGGGTGCACCTAGATTGTACTCCAATGCATTGGGTAATGTTATTTGTTACAAGATATGTTATTTAAGGAGGGAGTAAACATAATACATTATTGGAATTTATCCAACAAGGGATATTTTCTAGTATGTTAGCCTTGACTCTTTTATATGTCATGTTATATGTCACTCCAATATTTCCAACATTCTATGATCTTATGATACCATGTTCCTTATGTTATGCTCCTATGTGATTAGTCATGATTCTTTCCTTTTATTATATCTTGTTATACCTTTGAATCAAAATTTATCTTTCCTTATCATGTTTATTTCCATACTCATATTTTTAGCTCACCCCATTCATTTGTGTATTCCCCAGATTATCATATACAGTTTTAGTTTCTCAAATAGATTTGGGATATCACTAATGAGAATTAAAATAAATATGTTATGTTTTAGTTTTTTTATGTTTTATGTACCTACTATTAGAAAGTAACTAGTCCTTATAATCTTTGGATTTTAATTAATGTATATTTATGCTAAAAATTTCATAATATGGGAAAAAGTCTTGAGTTACATTAGTCAGTATCAGGGAAAGTTCAAGTCATTTTTTAGTATTTTGATTAGTTAAATTTATTAAACAATCCCTTGGGATATGTTTATGAATAGGATAAAATCCTAAATATTTGGTATGGAAGATTATATGTGGTTATCTTTGCAATACATCCATATCATGATACTATAATTTGGCATGGTTTCGGTGCAGATTTATATATGGGTGATAACCCCAAGAAGAGTTGTTGGAGTATATCTCAACCATTATTCTGATGCACAGTGAGTGTTCCTTTATTGCACATCTGGTTTGAAACTCATGGGGAATATGCTCTAGTTTATTCATAATTTCATTATGAACCATCATAAAGGAATTGAATATATGATAATCATTGATGTCCTAGGACAAACCTAAGGTTTTATATTGAAAATAATTTTTCAATATTTATATATCATATATATGATTTTATATTTTTATTATTATTGATGCCAACACCATGATTTTTTATTTTATTCAATGGTTAGAACCAATTGAATGATTTTAATGTTAAATTTGATGGACAATATAGTGATTCTGAAAAATAAAATGGGATAATAAGTGAATTGAAATATACTTTTATTACGCCTAATCATTTATCACGATATATGAATAATAACATCTACCTTAACAAACTCTTGAACTCACCAAATAAGATAGTGATAGAGTTCACTAAGAGATTGGGTGGAGGAGACCATGTATGAAACAAGAATCAATTTGCTTCATTTCAGAAATGTGGGAACAGAAACCTAATAGAATTACTAAAAGGAATAGGATAATTTTTATGTGGGAAAAGTAAGGTACTAGAGTAATGAATTATCAAGTAAAATAAAGACTTTAATGGAGAGAAACAAATTTAATACTATATATTAATTTATAGTTTATTATTTAAAATGTGGGGAACCTACGAATTATCTAATTCAATAAATTATTCTAAAGGTTAACCCCTAGACTAAGGAAGAACCTATGCTATAATAATAATTGAGGTGAAATTATTTACTTATTTGGATACGTAAATTATGTTGTAAAATTAATTATATCAATGTTTTTTTGGTTATAAGAATCCTGAAACATATAAGTATTGTGTTAATTTTTGGATGAATATATAAATATACTATGGATTTATTGTGATTCAAGTTATTAATATAAATTATTGTCATATATGATTATGGAATATACATTTTGGTATCCAACATTAAGTGTGGTTGATTTTATTTGGAGATAAATATTAAATTTATCTTGGATGAATATGTGATCCAATATTTTAGATATTTGGGTTTCTACATTAGTTAGGAATATTTTGAATAATTTTAAGGTTATTTATTTATCAGATGATCTATGTTCAACTTTGGATGTTATTTTGGAGACTTTAGAGGTTAATATTGTATTTCATCATACGATTCTTTATTCATTTTGGGAATTATCATACCTTGTGAAATCCATTTTGGTTTTGGTTAATAGATAAACATTAGAAGAATATATTTTCATCCTTTTTTGGATTATTTAATCCTTTAAATGATAATTTTAGTGCTTTAGGCATTAAATTCATCTTTAATACTCATCATTTGGAGAAAACATGAGATTTTGGTATAAATTTATTAAATGATGAAATTGTACTTGTCAAGTAATTTTATTTTCCTTTTTTCATAGTATATAGGGTAATAAATTTTTTAAATCTAGGAAAAGGATCATGAAATGAAAATTTTACCATATTTATTTATTTTCTAATGAATATATGGTATTTCCACAACTCTTTGGTTTTTGGTTTTGTGTTTGTTAACTTTCTCATGATCATTCACTTTCTTATGATCAATGTTCTATTTAACACTCCATGATTATTTAGAAATTATATATTTTACCTGTGTAAAAAATTTTATTTCCCACTAATGTTATCCTATTTAAAAACTTAGTTATGTGACAGACTTCTTATTTTCATTTCCCTCTCTTCATGAAGAAGTTTTAGTATCCCTATTTAGGATGTGGGATTTCGAAAAATGTATATTAAAATTTCGAAACATTTATTATTTAGTTATATTTTAAATTTTTAGGATGAAATTTATTAAATGGGGGGATAATTTAACACCACGAGAGTTTAAAATTAAAATAATATTTTATATTTTATATAACATATAACATTGATCCTAAGAAAACCATGAAATATTTTAATATATATATGACTATTATTACCTAGATATTAAATTAAAGGTCATAAATAGAATTAAATACTATATAAAAAATATATATAAAGACACTACTCAATATATATTTATTCATATATTATTAGGAAATTGGAACTCAATTTTTCAAAAAGATATTTTATTTTAAAAAAAATATCATTCTTCAAAAATGATTTTTATTCCTTTTGTGAGAAAATACTATAATTAGGTTCTTGAATTTTTACAAAATATATTGGATAAAAATAAATAAATTTTTTAAATTATTATATTAAAATTAACTTAAAGAAAAAAAATTATAATTTTCTGAAATTGTTAATTTTTTCAGTGAATTGTGAAAATTATCGAATTTTCAAATACTCCGATTTATTTCCATTAAATAAAGGAATTTAAAATTATCAATGTTTTGTATTAAAGTAAAATATAAAAAAATTTATTTAAAATAATATAATTTATTTCATTTGAATCATCAATTTTCATGAATTTTGAATAATTTTATTTTTGTACGTAAAACGGAGTTTTCTGCAAAAAAAAGTATTAAAGTGTAGAAATTTTATCCACTTCAATTAATTAAAATAACCCCTATAATATAAGTATTTAAAAAAATTAAATATTATATTTATATTTATATTTATATTTATATTTATTCATATTCATATAATGATTATTTCTAGTCATGGATTTAATATAAGATCATTTATTTCCTGAAAAATACCTTTTCTGGAAAAACCTCTTTCGTAGCATTTTAAGAGATTAATTTTAAATTAAATTCTACCACTTATGTGAATTGAATTTTATAAAATGGATTAATTATTTTGAATTAGAATAATTAATATTATTAAATAATCTCTACTTAATTTTTTTGTCATAATAAATTGAAAAATAGTAATAAAAATAATTAATGGTTAAGATTAAAACATGGTTTTTCACTTTACATGTGCATGTGTTAAATTTAATTTTCACACACATAGGTTACAAAATTTAAAAATTATATTTTATATTTCTTAAAATTGGTTCAAAATTATTTAATAATTATCAATTTATTTTTATGCATAAAAGATAAATTAACTTGGTAAAAAATCTAGTTATCGTGGTGAAAACTAAAATGGAAAAGTAAGTAAACTTATAGGAAAAGGGAATAAAATGGTTAAAAAATGTTTGTTTTTTTAGGTGTTACATGACTATATATTCCCTTAAATACATTATTTATCAATTCTTATGGAACTTGTCTTGAGAGTGACTTTAAATTATTGAATAGTTTTGTGAATTTACAAAAATGTCACTCCTTACTTATAAAAGGTAACTTCCTCTCCTTATTAATTAACACATCAAAAAAAATATGTTTCTCTGATACCTACAAAAACACCTTCCTTAATTACCTTACCATGCCCTATAATCCTTAGTTTGATTATAAAACCCTCTTTGTAATGCTTTTTGTGCAATCCTAAAAAAGTCGTTTGAAGAAGAGGTGTTGTTCTTAACAGAGCGTTTTTTATAATTTCTTCTTCCACCTAATTAAAATCATATTCAACCATGATGATATAATAAAACCAGTATCTATTATATACATAGTTTTTATTATATTAATGTAATAAATTACATACATCTCTTCTACCATAAAATGGGAAATGAAACCATCATTCGTGTATACCGTAGACTGCCACCTCACAAACTAGAGTAATTCATTTTCCATTATCGCCTCTCAAAACTATTTTTGATTATGAATTTAATGTATATATATGATATTAATGAAATATTTATCACTCTGTAAAATTAATATATTATTTAATTTATTACTTATCCATTCATTGAAAAATGATAACTTCATTTGTGTGTATGTTTGGACAACCACCTCTAATAAGAATTATGATTTGTTTTTCATTGCCATATCACATTGATGATATATATAAGTATATTTAAAGTAACAATATGTTATTAATGATATGATTATAATTATATAAATTTAAAATAATACTTACCATCTTTCCACAATGATCTTTGAAAACTATAAATGTTATTTATGTGTATATATGGATTTCCATCTCCATGATTATAACTTTGTTCATTTTTCATAAAAGTCATTCATCATTGGAATAATAACTTATTTGACCATAGTAAACCTAAAAAATTAATTTTTAACATATGATCTGAATATCATCAAAACTTCCAATGTAAACTAAATTGATTAATTAGTTTATTACTACATGAAAATAAAAATATTAATAAATATTAAAGGGTTATTAATCAATTATATAATTAATATAAGTATACTATTATAGAATATGAAGAACATATTTAATGATTCAGAATTAAGGAAAGAGGCTTTTGTTTAAAAATCATCTTTTAATGTTTCCTTTTCAACTCATTTCCCTCCATGTTCCTATTCTTCTAAATATATCAAGAAAATTATTATTTATGATTTAATGGATGAAAAAGGTAATTTTTTATCATATTTTACTTTATGTAAAAAAGAATTTAAAAAAAATATGGTTTTCATAAGGGATGATTTTCTTTAAAACCCTTTATTTTATTTTTTTAATCATTTCTTTTCTAATCCTTTCTTTTCCATATCCATATTCCTAAAATTATTTTATTAATGTATTTATATGGAGATAAATGAATTATAATATAAAATTTATGTCTCTTTTGACTTTCTATCAAAGGTTTTCAAAATGAATCATTTTATGTATTGTTTATGGAATGTTTTAACTTCTTGTCAAATGAAAAAAATGAATGTTTTATATTAAGATATATGGTATCAATGAATTTTCCCACAACTAAAACCATTATTAAATATTTTTATTTCCTTATAATATACCTTTTTTCCTCAAAGAAAAACCTTCTCTCCCTTTTTTATAAGTATTTTCAAAAAAGGGTTTTAAATGGAATGGGTATTTTGATAGCTATAAATGTTTTTTCTTATGGGTGTAAGAGATCTTGTTAAACCACGCTTTTCTTTCATTTATGATCATTCTATATATATTTAAGGTTATGTAATTATTCTAAATTATCTATATATTTCACTCACACATATACCAAGTTTATTCTCCGTTTATTTGATGGGGAAATACATTACATATGTTCTTTTCTAAAATGAAACCCATTATTTCCATGGGTAATTTTTATGTTTAATCATTAATATTGATTTTCTTTTACAACATACAAAACCATTTACATGTTAGGATGGGTGTGCCAAAATAGAGCTCCAATTCATTGGGTACTAATTTTTGTCTCATGAGACTTTATGTATGGGATTATTGGTGAAACCTAATCCATAATGGGACTTTTTCCACCATGTGATATTATCTAAGAAATTATCCTTAACCCATGTTTATATCATATTATATGTTTCTTCCAAATTTCATATGGTTCCATGATCTTATGATGTTAGGTTCTATTTGTTATGTTCCCATGTAATTACTCATGATCCTTCTCTTTTATTATATCATGTTATACCTTAGACCCACACATTATGTTTCCTTATCATGTTTATTCCCTTCCTTGGATTTTTAGCTCACAAATTTATTTTACGTATTCCACATATTATCCTATAAAGTTTTAGGGTGTCAAATAGATTTAGGATCTCACTAAGGCGAATAAAAATAAATATGATATGATTTAGTTTCATTTGATGTTTTATGTAGCTAGTAATCTAAAAACACTAGTCCACACAATATTTAGGTTGTTATTAATAGATTATTATATTAAAAATAATGTAATAATACGTATAAAATGGCTTGGGTCACTGTATGTTTCCACCAATTTTGGTGGGTGTTTTGTTTGTATTTCCATTTTTATATTTATTATAATTTTCTGAAATGATTAGTTCAATTGCCCTTTGATTATAAATAGTGTTTTATTTGTTTAAGGTATTTGATAAATATCCATTGATGGTTTCTCCTTAGTTAAGTTTTCAGTTTATATTTTTTAAAACCAATTGAAATTTATAAAGTGATGTGTTCTATTTTTTATAATGTATTTATTTATTTTAATAGGTTCTTTTGTTTTAAAAAATGGCATCCTTGGTTAAATATGGATTTCCATGTTTTAAAAATGGGTGTGAATCCTTTATGGATTATTTGTCTTGGATGAAGAATTTTATTGAATTATCATATTGGTTCTTTATTGTGAGTTGGTGTTATGAGTGATTTCCCTTGGGTTTTATTTCGATGAAAAATGGATTTCAAAAATGGATTTCCAAAACATATGATCATTATGTATGTAGAGAAGTTGAAGTTTTTACTTTATATGATTCTATTTTTTGGACTATTGTAAACCTTAGTAGAGCTAATTATTACCCTTAGTTTATGCTTGATAAAATATTCATTTTTTCATTAATTTTTAGTCATTATTTCCATGTTTGGTCTGGGGTCATTTTACAAGGGTGGTGTTCCTAGTTAGATGATTATTTGATAGATATTTCTTTTTCCTTAGGATGGGGTTCTTGTCATATAGTAACATTATATTGATGTTAATCGTCTATTTTATTTGTGAAATGACTAACCTAGGTTACTAAGTGTGAATTTTAGGGACATTACATTTCTAGTTGGGTGTGATACCTTATATAATAACCCCTAGTTTAATGTTAAATGAGGCTAGTGGATGTGTCCTTGATAAGGCTAGTGTTAGAGAGATTAGGGAGATTATTTGTGGGAGTAACAACCTAAAGACTATTGGCTCCACCTTTTTCATTTTGATAAACTTTAACTATTAGTTCCTAGTGTTCTGTCTCATGGTTTATACTATATAATATGGTTATTCATTATTGTTAGAAAATTATTTGATCATTTATTAACACGTTCTTTCTTTGATGTTTTTTGAGTAAGAGGCATGGTAGTGATTGTAGCACACTGTTTTTTTATGAGATAGATTCTTTCCAATTTCAATGATGTCTTGTGTTGCACACTACAACAATACTATCTTTTCTGATACACAACACCTTATTATCATGCAATATATTCCACACTATTCTTGGCTTGTGTTACACACAATTTCATGTTCTTTGGATAGAATTAATTTCACGCAACACACAGTATAGATTTTGTTCAATGTATAAAATAACTATGTTTGGCTTATGTTATATCCAATACTGAAGGAAGATTTCACTAAACTTAACAATAACTTTGCTTTCATTACATGCAATAATTACTTTCCTTGATAGCTTGCATTGTATACAATATCGAGTTTCACTAAACAACGATATATTATTAAAATATTATTTAATGGAATATAAAATATCCATTATGAATAGTATTAAACACATTATGAATTTTATATAACATTAAAATTAGTCTTATATATTTTCTAGAACATGAAACCAGAACAAAATCAATTTTTTAGATAAAAAAGTACTTTTTCAAAAAAATGTAGTTTTACCACCTTTTGATGGAAAACGCATTTTAAATATAGTTTTTGACACTTTTATAAGTTCAATTTGAAAACATAAACTTTTTATTTGGAAAAAAGACATAAAAATTTACTTTTTTTGAATTTTTTCATTTTTTCTTATAAAATTTAAATTTTATTGAATAGTGAAAAATACTACATTTTAATTAAAAATTGTCTTTTCATATAATACATTTATCTAGTTTGATTATCTTTATAATTTGTTTTGAAGTGTAATTGTATAAAGTTTTTATCTTTTAATCCCATGTTGGTAATTGAAAGTAATTCCACATTTAAATTAGAAATAAACACATGACAATCTTTTGATAAGTTTTTACTTCTTAAAAACTCACTTTTTGGTTTTGACAATGAGAATTAATCTTAAATTAATTTCTTCCAATTATGTTTTTTGAATTAATAAAAATGGATTCCATATTTGTAATTAGTGGGTCCAAATTATGTTAATAGGTTTGTTTTATTTTTGTATATTTTGAATAGTAACTACGATAAGTTTTTTTTACCATAGTTAAAAGGAAATCAGGTAAATTAGGGTAACTAATAATATGATAAAGATAATAAAATTATCCTAAAACATAACAAAACCCCATTAAATGACAAAAATTATACCCTTATAATATTTTCTTAGAAACATATTCATTTAAGGGAAGCTTTATAATCAAAATGACATAGATATTAATAAAACCAATGAAAGTGATGAAATGTCAAACTCAAATTTCTCATAAGTATAATAATTTTAATATAAGAATATCTAGGTGATATATTAGAAAATAAATATTCCATGAATAGATAAAATAATCACCTAAATCATGGTGTCTTATTTTTAATTTTTATAAAATAAATAATTACCTTAAAGTCTTATTCTTTGATGAAGTAAAGAATTAATTAATTGTTGAGAAATCAATGAAACATTTTTTATTAAAATACTAATAACCATAAAAATATCCAAACATATGACCAAATTTTATTTATAGAGTATATATCTACCATAATCATCCAATTATAGAATTATGGACCATTTGGATCCATATGGAATTGATAAGGACAATTATATTATTTTATTGGAAGTTAGGTTAAAATTGTCACATTCATACTTTAATAAGTATAAAATTTTTAATGTTGTGTTCACAAGAAGATAAATTATAATACATAAATTCTTCTAAAATATATTAAATTAATCTATATTATTTTATTTTTTGTTTTTCTTCATCAAATAATTATATTAAATAAGTAAAAAATATAGATGTTGTAATTATTTTATTAAGGGAAATATCAGATAAATGTTATTAAAAATATTAAAATAAAGATAATTTGGGATAATTTATTTGTCTAATAAATTTTCTATAATCCCTTGACCCCATAGGGATATAATAAAATATTTTTTTATAGGATAAAACCTTATATTAATATTTTTACAAATCAATATTGAATAGTGTCAAAATTTACACAATTGATATTTTGTTAAAACAAAATTTTATAAAATTATTTAAAAATAATAAAAAAATTAAAAAATATAAAATAATTATTATATGTTCTAAAATTTTATAAATTATTCATTTATGTTTTAATTTAAATCATTTAAGTAAATACTGCAACCTTTTAATATTGAAACATTTGTTATCTCAATTAAAATTAAATAGAATAACTAATTGTTAATGAAAATGATAATATTTCAATTGACATCAATAAATTTATAAATTAACTTGGATGATTATATTTCAAAATTATAATGTCGTTTATTAGAATATATATCATTTTTTAGGTATTTGGATTGATTTTTTAAATTATTATAAATTAATTATTTTAGAAATTCCAAAAGTGACCGTCACCCCAATTATAAAAGGAAACCTCCTCCCTCGTTTTTTCACAACTCATTAATCCTTAATGTTCATCCCTAATCTTCTCATTTCACTTATAAGCATTCTTAGTTACATTCTAAATGTTCTGGTCTTCTCAAAATACCAACTCTAGTTTCATTAAGAGGATATCTAAAGGGAAAACGTAAAAGAATAGGTAATCTCCACTACCGATTATTTCATATTTATTTCTATTTATACTTCCACTTAATGAGTTGTTTAAATATGTAATAATAACTACAGTATCACTTATATACTGATATTTTATTATAATTATGAAACAAACATATTAAACTTTCTATCTATCCTATGAGAAATGAAATCACCACACGTTCGTACGTACAACTTACTGTCTCCATGTCATGGTGTACTCTATTTTCCCCACCAAAATACTTGTATGGGTATAATTATATAATTAATAACTATATATTATTATTTAAACATGATATTTATTCTTAAATTTTATACATCATTCACTTTAAAACCATTCAACAACTATTCGAATTATATCGTCGCTCATGCATACATACGGCCAACCATCTCCACAATGCAATGTGATTCATTCTACATGATATTCATTAAATCATAATTATATAAACATAAAGAATGAATAAAAATGGTATATATTATTTTAATATAATTTTATAATGATATAACTATGACCTAATTATAGAAACCTAAATTTATACAAAAAAACATGCATCAGAATATAAAGCAGTTAACACCTGAATAACGAGTAACAATGAAATGTTACTAACCAACGATAATAATATGATCATATAAGATATAATAAAAATGAATATGATTCTGGGATAAGTAAATAACATTATTTAAATCATTATAAAGGATTTTTTGATATATACTTAGCATATCAGGCTTATGGTAAGAGATTATTTTTTATCACTTTTATTTTTGTGAGGCATATGCCTTATACACCATATAATTCTTTTGTGTGGTGTTTATGTTACACATGAATGTTTTTATTATTATTATTATGAATATTATTATATTTACATATGCATATAATTTTCTTTATTTTATGAATCATATGATTTTACTTATTATAAATTTGTAAGGGATAATTCAAAAATCTAATTTTTATCTGAGAATGTTTATATGCAGGTGTTTACTATGTGTATATTCATCATCCATGTCCATGTTTTCTAAAAAAATCATAAAATGTTTACTATTATTCTATGTATGTTTAAATTCATTTTTACAAGGTTTTTAATTTTACTACATGGTGTGGAAGAAATATTTCTTTTGTTTACCACATGAGTTACTCTTTGACTTTTCTGAAGAAAAATAAAGAATGAGGAAATTTTTTTACCTACAAGACATTAACGTATTTTTAAATCTTCATAACACCTTGTTTTCATGAAGATTAATATATAATTTTTCAAGTTTGTTTTCAACTAAATTATTTTCTTTTAAAATTTTGTGGCATTTTGAGAAAAGAAAATGATTTTATAGAAGAAAGGATATTTTCCTCATTAATTAATCTCAAGTGTTTCATTAAATTTATTTTCTATATAAGATTACATAGGGTTATGTCTATATCCATATTATTTTTTTGATTTTATTGTGTTTATGTTGGAATTATTTTTATGAAATCCATTTATTTTATAGGGATTATGATGGAATAATGTTTAAGAAACCCATTTTATTTCATGGGTTATGCTATGATTAATGATTTATGTTTATGTGGCACATGTAAGAATGATTTCACTATAAGATGGATGGACCTATATCTCTCTCCAATGCATTGGGTAAAGATTTATATCTCATTAGATAAACATTGTTGAAATAGAAAGTAAACATGGTTCATTAATACAAGGCTAGAACGACAAGTAAACCTGGTTCAATAAAGGATATAGTCCACTATGAGCGTATTGAAAGCAATGGCTTGGCTACTATAGAAATAATATTATTTGATTACATGTTGGAAATAAACCCATATTTTAGGTCAATGATATTTTATCATGGTCGTGTTCATTTATGATTTATTCCTTACTAACTGTCGTGATTTATTTCATGACTCAAGATTTTGATATTGAAACTTTATGTTTGTGTTTTTACATTTTATTGTTTATGGTTTCTTTTATGTTCTTAATTTTAAATATTACTGAGCATTTAAGCTCACCATTTTTATGTTTTCTTTTCCACAGAATATAAATAATGTTTTAGGTAGGAAAACTAATGTGGAAGATCTTTATGAGAGATGTTTAAGATCTTTCACCACACTATAAGAATGTGTTCTGAGTTTCCAAATACACTAAACTAATACGGTCTTTGTGAGTCTTTGTGTGTCATGTATTAAGTATTACACAAAAGTAATGTAATGTCCATGTACATCAAGCTTGGTTCATTAGAGTGATGCATTATTTGTATTATTATTTTCTCTTGTTAATGAATTTTTATTGAATTCAATTTTATTATGTTTTCCCATTATTATATTCAAGCTTGATGTTGTGACTCTATTTTATGTTTTAAAAAGGGGGAAATGGAATTTTTCATAAATTCAATTCTTTAAATGTTTTTCCTTTTAAAATGTATTTTAAAACCATATGTTTGTTTGTTTGGAAATAGGGATGCTCCAAAAATAATAGGTTTGGTGTGTTTCTATATAATTTCAAGTATTTAGCTTTGAAAAAGGAAACTTTTTTGTTTTAAAAAAAAATTACCATGGTAAGTCATCATTTATTCATTATTTCCAAGTGGTGTATTTTTGAAAAGTATATGTGATATTTATATTAATGGCTTGAACATTTATAAATAAAATTCCCACTTTTTTGAATGAATAAACACAATATCAAGTAAAGTAGAAATTGCCGCAAATTGTAGGTTCTTACCCTATAATTATAATCTATAATAGATTTAGAGAAATATATAATCATTGGGCTTTCCCATGGATCAAGCCCATTTCTAGATTCAACAAAAAAATCATGAATGAAACATTTTATGGGAGAATTTCAAGGACATCGACACCATGACCCAAATCATGTATATGAACCAGCCCATGAACATCTCACCCTCACACAACTTACCCTTAGGGAATTCCCTAGTGTAATAAAAGGATATGTATCTAGACCCTAACAATATATACTTTTATATTTTCATAAAAAATGATTACATTTATCATTTTTTATTACTACTTTCTAAATGATTAAATAATGAGTTTGATAAAAATTTGATTCTGATATAAAGAAACACAAATTGTAATTTTGGGAATTATATAGTTTAAATCAAGACATTATTTTTAATGATTTAATTTTTTTTTGAAATAAATGTTATTTTTAAAAAAAATTATTTTTAAATAATATTTATTAAATATAAATTATAATATGTTTTTACATAGTCAAAAATAATTGTTTTAAGGGTTATAAAATTGTTATAATAAAAAATCAGTATTTTTCTATAAATATATATTTTTTAAAAATATTAAATTCCTATTCCTACATAATAATTTAGATAAAATATATTTAATTTTATAAAATATTCCAACAATGTATTTTTTATAATTTTCAGAGATAGTTGAATTTTTGGGGGTAAATTAAATACAATATAAATATATATTGTGTATTATGACATCATAAGGACTCAAAAGTAATGTAACACATTTCATAAAAGGTATCAAAGAACAAATACATATTTTCAATTTATAATAATTTTTGTTTTAAGTTATTTTATTAATTTTTAATCAATCTTATAAAACATGAATTATATTTTAAAGTTTTAAAATCAATTATTTTTAATCATGACTCACATAAACATCATCAAGGTTAATATTTTAATGAGATTGGACCCTAAACATGTAGAATATTGAAAACCACTCCATGTTTTCCAAAATTATGGGAAAACCAAGGGATAGTTTTTGGTTTTGATTACTTTATAATATATAGTCCAAAACCTATGATTGGAAATTAATAAAGACCTTTTCTCCCTTTTTCAATATAAACCCACCCAACCTCCCATTTATATTCACAAAAAATCATATTATAATGGCATTAATCTACCCTTATATCTCTAGAGTCCTCACCAGGTTCCCCCAATATCTTAATAAACTCCTCCCAAGCTTTTGGAAACACCCTCTCAAGGTAAAGGATCATATCATTCCCATATTTATTCAAGAACCTCATTTATATTATGCCCTTTTTTATACTTTTTTATCTTAGGATATTCATTCACACGTAATTATTATTTTCCTTGTAATTTTTAAGTGATGATAGACCCATTTCAGTCTTATTAATCCCTCCCATGAACCTTTACATACACATGTTATGCTACCAGAATTATCCTATGATTTTTCTATGCCAAACAATTTTTTTTTGGAATATCCATACTTATTTCCACTCCTGAGAATTCACATAGATATATCTATCTTTCAGTGATTTGTTAATTTCATGTATATAACCCACACACATTTACCATGGGATTAAAATTGATAAAATGTGTCTTTTTTGTATGATTCATGTGGAACACTTATGCATAATATGAAAATGATGGGTGTGCCCATATAGAATTCCAATGCATTCGGTAATATTTTAGTCTCATTAGACATCATTTATGGGATTAGAGAGTAAACATAATCCATTATGGGACTTTTTAACAATTTTATGATACCTTTTTTGTATCCTTGACCTATGTTTATGATGTCTTTTTTAATGTTATCATAGCATCGCCCATGTTCCCTTTATGTTATCTTGTTATATCATGCCTTATTATTTATGATTATGATTTTAACCCCTCTTATGTTGTATTTATATACCTATTGGATTTAATTTCCTACTTTACCATATGATATTATTTGTTTATTCCCTTATTGTGATTTATAGTTCACCCCTTTCTTATATATTTCCTTAGGTTATCCTGTATAGTTTTAAAAGAGAAATGGAAATTTAGAATCATACTAAGTAAATTTAAAATAATTTTTTTCTATCCATGTATTAAGTTAATATTCTATATAACTAATTTCCCAAATAATCTAGCCTTTGTAATCTTTTTGGATTGTATAATGTGTAACCTTGTGTAATAAATCATGAATTAAAGTGTTAAGAATATGGTTTTTCATAGTTGGTATCATAGAAAAGCCTATTAATTTTTAAGATTAGGATTAGAAAACTATATTAAATTACTTATATAAAATAATAAACAATGGAAAAATCCTCAAAATTTTGGTAACTTAAAGATTAAGTGGTTCCTATAAAAATGATTCCCTGTCTGGTTACTATTAGTGGATGTGGCTATAGGACATATGTGCATAGGAATAATAACAAAAAAAATTGGAACATTAAGCTGGAATTGATTGTTATTAGTGCAAGAAAATAGTCCATATTGCACACCTGGTTTGACTCTCCTAGGGTATATGCTTTATTAGATTCAAAATCACCTTTCAAACAATTATTATGGGAACAAAAATACACAATAAATTTTATGTTAGGAAATAGATCATGGATTACTTATATTGAAAAATAAAAATTCATAGATTTTATATTATATGTCATTTATGATTTATAAATATTATTATCATGGTTTTACATTTTTGTTTATAACAATTTAAAAATTATAATCCCAAATATTCTATTTATACCAGTCAATGGCTGAAATTTTGAGGAATCGATTCAATAACTAATATGATGTGAAATGTGATGACTACCCAAATGAGATTCTCAACCCGATTTGAGCAGGAATCATAATCTTTGTTATAATAATTTCTCAATTAACTAATGTTTATAACAAAAATTTGAATCTGGATGAATGAAATGATTTTATTGTCTCGTTTTTTCCATGTAATGTTTTGAAATAAATCAATTAATATTTTCATAGCCAATCGCTGAGACAACGCGAAATTTTGAGGCTCGATGAACCCAAAATTTATATTTAAAAATTATTAAATAGAATAATATAGTAAATTTTTATTTTTTATAAAAATTTGTAACTACTTACAAATGGAGGCTCAAATATGAAATTGGAGGCCAACATTTATTTTAGAACGTGGGTTTTACCCTAGGAATGACATAACCTAGGAGAGTGTCAGATGATTGGGTTATGTGGAGTCGTTGGCAGATAAATTTATTTATTTGTTTATTTGTTTATTTGTTTGTTTATAAAATTTAAATGAGATAAATCCATATTCTATAATTAACAGATTATATTTAAATCTTATGGTTAGCCACATAGCCTTAAAGACCAAGATTGGAGCTGTGGAGATCATTAGAGGGTAGAAATGGATTAGAGGATTGGATGGATACCGCAGGGATCGTCTAACCCAACGAAGATTTTGGATCTCAAAAATGACTATAACATAAGATAATTCTGCATAAATTATTTATTAAAAATAAATTTAAGATGTATGATTTAGGTATATTCATCCCATTTTTTATGTCGAGTTCAATACCGACCAAATCCACAAAAAGAATTGATTCGCACATCAACGATTGACTTATTTTATGGTTAAGTTATTTGTTCATTGTTGATAATTTCTCTTTCATCGTCTATTCTATGAAAATATATCAAGTCTAAAATGAACAAAGTCTAAGTTCCATTCCACATGTTTTTGTATTAAATTTTTCTTCACCGTTTCATTGCACATTCATCTGGGGTAATTTGTTTGGCTCATGGTTTGATGAAATATATGGTTACAAATCCTTGCCCGAATGTTATTCAGTATAATAAATCTATACCATGGTTACCAGATATTATCGATGATATGATCAAGTTTTTATGATATTATAGGATGAACATAGGTATATTGGACTAATTTAGAGGTTATTTATTCCCCATTTTAGTGTTCGGTGAAGGCATGGGCGACAATGGTGTGTTCTCAGTCGAAGAGGTTGGCTAGAATCATCTCTTCAATGATGGAAAGGCTAAAATGGATGAGATATATAATCCAAAGAAAATATTGGAATTTAATCAAGAAGAAAAGTCAGTGTTGGAATAAATAGATTGGAGTTACACACCATGTGGAGCCCTGACTACGGTGTTAGAGTTTCTGAAAAGAAGAAAAGATCACATGTCATATGACAAGTGTCATATTCCATGTGACCCAACCAATAGAAAATCAATATTCCCTAAATAATAAGAGTATGTTGGATTAGATGGGCTAATCATGTACTCATACACAGCCAGAGTACACGGGCTGAGTTGTGTACTCAAACACAGCTTGGTGTACACAGGCACGACCTGAAGTACACAAGAATGAACAGATGGAACAGTTAGGGTGTTGGAAAACCTCTACAAACCATGTAACCTGTGGGACATGTCATTTATATGGATTCTTACATTCCATGTGATATAGTGAGTAATGGAAAGACCAATTATTAGCAAGACATGTTGTGTACTCCCTGTGAGGATATATAGAGCCATTCGTTTCATTACTATAGAACAGTTTTAGTTGAGTGTGTTACATTAGTCCTTTCTTGGGAAGGTATAGTGTGGAATTATTTCCTCATCATAGTATTGTGAAGCACAATATATTTTTATGGATAGATTTTAAAGTATCCCCTTGTGGGACAAGAGTGGGATTCTTTATTATTCCTAAGTGGGGTGTGTGGAATTAGTGTGACCACCATGAATGGGTAATTGATCCCCTATCTATATGACTAGTATAATAGGGTTTGGGGTGTCCCCCTATGGCCCTGGGTGTGATCCCTACCTAGATTATGAGATATTCACAGATCCAGTGAGCACTTCTTGGGTGTGGCCCAATGATTGTGCCCTCTTTGATGAGCATCACCAGTGACAATACAGCTAGTGGAGTGAGTACTCCCAGAACAAGAATTAATTTTAGGCCTCAAGAAGTATCTGATGGACGAATGTATTTTTTTGTACCACTTGGACCGGTTATATATTAGTATTATATCTATATGTTTATGTCTCTTATATCATTGACATATCATGTGTCGAGTTGAATACTCTTGATTCTGTATGATTAGTAATTTTGGGGTGTCCTACTGGGCATTTTTATACTCACCCATTCATGGGTTTTTGTCAAATGTGTCATGTCTTATAAATATTAGTGGCATTTTGAGAGAGATATAGGATGAAATGATAATATGAAACATATATTGCACTAGATGGACCAAGGTGGATAACGGGTGTTGCATTTGACATTAGCCACCTCTTTCTTAGTAGGTTAGAATCCTTTTTAATTTTGTTGGGTTTTATATTTGGCATTATTGTCACTTTCAATACTTAGGTTCTACTATGATTATAGGATAGATGTATTAATGTGTTGGTATCCGTTTTTTTACATTTTTACATTGTATGCGCTTCGATGTGTGTGTGTGTGTGTACAGGTACATAGGCTAATTCCTCCCTTGTGTGGGATATGCCTACTTTGCACTAGTCACTTTCCCCCTGGCATATTGGAGGAGGTCTTGGGGTTGTCACACTCAGCTTATCTTCTATTAGGCGAGCCCTAGTGGGTCGGTCATGTAAGAGTTGTATTAGATCATTTTTCAACCTTATAACTAGAGTGTAGATTTTTATATATATGTGAGGTTGGTTTGGGATTTATGTAAATAGTGTTAAAGTGCTTCGAGTTTGGACTTCAGGTCAAGGACTCTAGTATTGTTGAAAATTATGAGAAATCCGTTCACCAGGACTCTAATAACCTTCTTGTTGACTCGGTACATGTAGACAATAGATTTAGGGAAAACATTGGTACATGTATCATATAAGAATGGGTTGGGGTTTACATGTATTTCTTGTGTCATCTTCCATGATATAATCATTGATCATGGTGTATATTTTTTATTTTAGGATACCTCTATGATGACAGATAGTAAGGATTTCACTGTGTGGTCACAAGGATGGTTCGCTAAGTGGTGATTCTTCAGTGCATGGGCATATTATAAGGACTCGGCCTTAAACATTACATAATATTGAATTAAATGAATAATTC
This sequence comes from Viscum album, assembly GCA_963277665.1. Taxonomy (NCBI): domain Eukaryota; kingdom Viridiplantae; phylum Streptophyta; class Magnoliopsida; order Santalales; family Viscaceae; genus Viscum; species Viscum album. The sequence continues at coordinate 963,533,583 of OY728129.1, forward strand.
ACATTGAGGATCTTTTCAGGTTTAGTGTTTTATAGAATTAGGACATAACTATTATATCTCAAAAGATTACAAGGTAGACATTTCTACACAGTTTCCATTTTTTCATAAAATAAAAACTCTTGAAATAAAGTGTCACGTCTAGTTCCATGTTTTAGACAGCATGACTTTTCCATGAAAATAATTCAAAACATGGGATGAGCATAAAAGACTCAGTAAGGGTTATAAAAAAATGATTGAAAACATTTGTTCATAAATAAATACAAAACATGAACTCTTTTACTTACCTCATGAAATCATAAGATTTATTAAAGACACATAGAAATCATAAATCAAAAAGGTAACTTGCGGCATCCATACCATACTTACATTGTAGATATCACAGCTACATAGGGAGTAACTTTGGAATACCCATCATTGTATATTCCCTAAATATCTTAGGAGAAACATTAACGTTTACCTCTGTCACATTACCCAATGCATTGGAGAGCTATCTTAGGCTCACGCGCCCTAGGTTTTCACGGAACCACCTTATACGTAAATAATGCCCAAGAACCTTAACATGATCATAACACATAAAATAAGCATAAAGAAAAGATAACATTCCCACATTGCAATATCAAAATATCATTTCAAGATGTTGAAATAATAAATCCATTCTAAAAATCATTTTCAATACCAAAATACGTAAAAAGAGTATATGGTATTTATTTGTCCATTTAAAAACATTACGGCTTGTTAAGGAATCCAAAGATCAAATAATACTCACGGCGGTGGAAAAGTCGTAGTCACCACTTACGTAAAAACATTCATTTTCTTCATAAAGTAAAACGCTTTTGTATAAAAATATTCCCTTTGAATAAATGAAAAGTAAAAGGGTTTTATACACCGTATAAAATAAGGTCGTGTATAAAACTAAAAATGCCTTAATAAAAGGTGATTGAGACGAAGTCCCTTACCTCGTGTCCGACTTGAATCAATCACTCTTTAATATCCTGGATAATAAACTAAAGTTAATTTCTACTTGATTAAGAACCATTTTCAAGTTTATTATTCCTTCTATATCACTTATTACCATGTTATAGACATTATTCAAACATTTATGTTAATGATGTTCGTTTTTTCTATATTTGGCACTTGAGTCAAAAATGGACTTCTTATAATTACATGTTGTAAATGTAGCCAAATATAAATTATATCCAGAATGATAATAATGATATATATATCATATATATCATTATATCCAGTATATACATGTATTTATAATATTACATAACATTTGGAGGTAAGAAATGAAATGCACCATTCATGTAGACGGTAAGTCGTACGTACACATGAACTCTACATTCATTTCTATTTCTTATTTTAATGGAATTAAAACATAATGATACATAGATATATTGTAATTACAGTATAATAAAATATATAATATCATTAACTCTATCTTTTATACATCCCACATAAGGCATTAACGAGTCACATCACTTTGAGGGGGCGGTAGTCCTCACTTCCTCAAATGAGATTATCGTATTTACCCACTATGGAAACCATAAAGGTTTGATATAATTGGGAAGTAAAAAAGTATAAAGAAATCATAAATATAATATATATCATATATAAATACATTTCCATCATAATGGACACCATGATAGGCGGTAAGATGTAATTGAACAATCATCGTTTCATGAGGCGTTAGTTTGCAATCCACAGAAACATTATGTTCTTTATCCATTAGATGGAGGTGTGTGTAAGTGTAGTTAGAATACATATAATAACAACATCAGATTATATTGAGTATAGTGTTTTTTTTAGAAAATAAATTAATAGAAAAGAGTTTAGGGGTTGGATAAGTAAAATAAATGAAAACAATTTAAGAGAAACGATTACCTTTAATTTGTGTAACTTTCTTTGGTTTGAACCAAAGGACTTCTTGAAGGGCCTTCTACCTAAGTTAAGGCTTCTAGGAGGAGGAGAGGTATGTAGGGAGATTAATTGGTCAGAGTTTGGACAAGCCAAATGGCTTGAGAGGTGTGAGTAATTGGATATAAATGGTATCCTTTTATAAGGGAGAGGAGGGGCTCTTTAGGAAAATGTGAAAACATTATTTTATTGTATAATGATATTCGGTTTCTAATGGTCCAAAAATCATTAAGGTCAAAGATAAGATGACTCATATTCAAAATAAAATCATCTAATCAGAATTGGACATGTTTTGAATAATATTTTAATCATTATAATCTTATTTATTTTAATCATTTATTAATGAGGTAAATACTGCATTATTATTGTGTCATAAATAATTTAATTTATTAGATGTATAAAAATTATAAAAAAAATACTATCTTGTATGAAATCTATTCAGATTTCCCATGAATATTTAGAGTCTAAAATAAACCATATAAAACCATATAAAAACTAATTACTATAAGATTTTTACTAATGTCAATTGTGTCTTTACATTAAATTAATTAATCTACAGTGTCATTATCATTCATAAGTCGCTCCAAGGGGTCCCAAAATCGACCCAAGGATGCCCATGGTCGGCCACTACTCATCTAATAAGGTTAGGACAAGTGTTAAGGTAATTTTAAATTATTATAATATTCTTTTAACCTTGAATTACCCTATTTACAGTTAACTGCGTTAAATAAAAGTCAAAAGTTACTATTCACCTAAAATTATTTTCATCTTAATGAACCACATTTTACTTCTTGATAAAAAAAATGTATGTCATATTTTTTAAATTCAATTTACATAAGTGGTAAAATTTCAATTAAATGAAAAAGTCGGTTTTTTTAACTTCCACTAAGTTGTTTCACTATTCATCAAAAATTGAAGTTTTTCAAAAAAATACCAAAACTTTAGCCTAAGCATTATTTGATATTCTGAATTAAAAATTAATGTCTATTTTTCCAAATTACAAACATAGTTGTGGCATTAATTAATTTTAAAATTAATTCTCGTTATCAAAACAAATAGCGTGTTTTTAAGAAACAATAACTATCAAAAGATTGATACTTGTTTATGTCCAATTTCAAAGTGAAATTAATTCCAATGAACAATATTGGATTAAATGGTAAGAATATATTTTAATTTCACTTTAAAAAAAATTAAAAATATAATCTATCCATATAAATAAATTATATTAAAAGACACTTTTGAAATAAAATACAATATTCTTCACTATTCATTAAAAATGAACTTTATCAGAAAAATACCAAAAAATTACCCAAAGTAAAATTTGATGTCCCAATTATAAATAAGGATTTTATTTGGTCAATTATAATGTATTAAAGTGACCAAAACTATATTTAAAGAGGGTTCGCCATTAAAAGGTGATAAATTGGCCTTTTAATGTAAATTATGCTTAAAATTATATTCATTCACATTTTAAGCCTCTAACTTTTATTGGATAAATGTAAATATATTTAACAAATATGTATAATCATATTGTATTTAGTTTCATTCATTCTATCCAATACAACATCTTGGAGTTAACTACCATTTAAAATAGTAATATTATATTATTTGTGTGCAATGTAAGATTCCAACGAAACCCGTTGTTGCGTATCGGGTACGCTATCGAACACAACAACCCCTTTAAAGTAAAATTAATATTTAATTAAAAAATATTAATAAATATGAAATATATCTTATTCTTCATTTACCTGGGATATTACATCCTTCCCTCATTTTGGTAATTGTGTCCTCACAATTTTTATTCACATATCAAAATAAGTGGGGGTATTTATCCCTCATAGAATTTTCAGATTCCCACATTGCATCTTCGACCATATAGTTTTTCCAAAAAACCTTTACCTAGTGAGTTACCTTATTCCGCAACACTTTCTCTCTACGGTCAAGAATATGGACTGATTGTTCTTCATAAGAGAGATTCTTTTCCAACTGAACTACCTCTGGGCTCAAAACATGAGATGGATCTAGCATATACTTTCTAATCATCGAAACATGAAAAACATTGTGTAACTAGGATAAACTTGGAGGTAAAGACACTCTATATGCAACCGATCTGACTTTCTCTAGAATTTCATAAGATCCAATGAACCTCAGACTCAACTTTCCCTTATTACCAAAACGCATCACACTTTTCCATGGAGAATCTTTGAGAAAGACATGATCACCTACCTCAAAGAAATTATCCTTCCTCCAATTATCTGCATAACTTTTATGTCTGCTCTAAGTTGTTCTCATGTGCTTCTAAATCAACTGAACTATCTCTGCCATCTCTTCTACAAATTCTAGTCCCATCAGCATCCTTTCACCTACTTCATCCCAAAAAGATGGATTTTAACAACGCTTTCCATATAATGCCTCAAAGGGAGCCATCTGTATACTAGAATGAAAACTGTTATTATATGAAAATTCAACCAAAGAAAGGTGTTGGTCCCAACATCCCTGATAATCCATCGAGCAAGCATTTAACATATCCTCCAAGGTCTGAATTGTTCATTCTAACTGCCCATCTGATTGAGGATGAAAATCTATAATGAAGTTTAATTTAGTACCCAATGACTTCGGAAGGCCTTTCCAAAAGTTAGAAATGATCCTGGGATCACGATCAGATACAATGGAGAGGGGAACTCCATGAAACCTGGATATCTCTTTAACATACAACCGAGAAAGTTGGTCTAGAGACAATGTATCTCTAATAGGAAGGAAATGATAAGATTTAATCAATCAGTCAACTATATACCAGATTGCATTATTACCTCGAGATGTCTTTGGTAAACCCACAACAATGTCCATGGATATATTTTCCCATTTCAAATCTAGCACCGGTAGAGGCTGAAGCATTCCTTTCAGTAACTGTCCCTCTGCTTTAACCTGCTGACATGTCAAACACTTCACAGTAAAATCAGAAATATCTCTTTTCATTCCATCCCACTAGAAATACTCTCGAAGATCTCTGTACATCTTAGTACTGCCAGGATGAACTGAAAACGGAGAACTATGACCTTCACATAACAACGCATTCTTTAACTATGAATCACAAGGAACACATAAACTCTTTCCAAATATCAGAACACAATCATTATCAACATTAAAATCATGAAACTTACACTTCTAAACCAAATCTACCTTTTTATGCAACTCACTGTCTTCCTTCTTCGCTTTCTTTATCTATCTGATAGAGATGATCTCACTGACACTTGAAACAAAACCGAAAAATTTCCTGCACCACTAACTTCTATGCCATAATTCATCAAATAAAAAACCAAAGTATCTTGTTCCAAACGTATCATGGTTAATAAAACCTTACTTTTTTTACTCAAAGCATCATCCACTTTATTTTCTTTTCCCGGATGGTAAAGGATCGTGAAATCATAATACTTGATTAATTCCAACCATCTCCATTGTCTCATGTTCAATTCTTTCTGAGAGAATATAGACTTCAAATTTTTGTGATCACTATATATTTCACACATCACTCCATACAAATGATGCCTCCATATTTTAAAAGCAAAAACAATAGAAACTAATTCCAAATCATGTGTTGGGTAATTTAACTCATGTGGTTTCAACTAATGTGAAGCATAGACAATTACCTGATCATTCTGCATTAGGACACAACCCAGTCCTTTCAACAAAGCATCACTATAGATAACAAACTCACTATTTCTGGAAGGTAGTGCCAAAACTGGAGAATTCACCAATCTCCTTTTCAATTCCTAAAAACAATCATCACATTCTTTTGTCCAGATGAACTTAACACCTTTTTGAGTTAACTTAGTCATTAGACTAGATAACCATGCAAAATTTTCAAAAAAACTCCTGTAATAACCTTCCAATCCAAGAAAACTACGAATCTCGGTTATATTTGTGGGTCTTGTCCATTCTTCAACAACTTTTGTTTTATCAGGATCAAAATTTATGCCATTTTTTGAAACAATGTAACCAAGGAATGAAATTTGTTGTAACCAAAACTCACACTGGATGAATTTCCTATAAAGATTATTTTCTATTAATGTTTGAAAGACAACCCTTAAATGACTTTCATGTTCTTCCTTACTTCTTGAATAAACCAAAAAATCATCAATGAACACAACCACAAACTTATCCAAGAACTCATGGAAAATTCTATTCATAATATCCATGAATACATCAGGTGTATTGGTTAACCCAAAAGGCATAACTAGAAATTTGTAATGGTCATATCTAATATCAAACGCGGTCTTCAGAATTTCTGCTTCCATTACATTCAACTGATGGTACCCCCGACCTCAAGTCAATCTTCGAAAAATAATGATCTCCCTAGAGCTGATCAAACAAATCATCGATATGAGGAAAAGGATACTTATTCTTAAAAGTGATGTTATTCAATGATCTATAATCAATGAAAAGTCTCATTGAACCATCTTTCTTTTTAACAGATAAGACAGGAGCACTCCATGGTGATGTGCTAGGTCGAATGAAACCATTATCTAATAACTCTTGCAGTTTCTTCTTTAACTCTAAAATTTCAATTTAATCCATTCGATAAGGGGGTTTTGAAATTGTCTTAGCATCAGGAACTAAGTCAACAGTAAATGAAACTTCCCGATTGGGTATAATACCAGGAAACTCATCAGGAAAAACATCAAGGTACTCATTTACCACTGGAACATCATTAATCTGAACAGTTACTTTTTTTTCAACAATATGTGCAAGGTAACATTCATTTCTATCTTTCACCAGTTTTTTGATTTCTTGATATGTTATCAAAAGAAAGGGTTCAATCTTGTTCACAAACTAAAAATCATTCTAAAAAGAAACCCATTTAGCTCTGCATTCAATCTTAGCATGATAAATAGAAAGCCAATCCATGCCCAATATAACATCAAACTCTACTAGAGGCAAAACAATAAGGTTTGAAGGTAGATTCTTTCCCCACACAAGGAAGAAAATGTTCTTATGTTTTCTTTTTGTCTCAACATTTCCTCCAGGTGTTTTTACCATAAGTTTAATATTCATATCATGAGATGGAATTCCCAATTTACTAGAAAACTTATAAAAAATAAAAGAATGTGTAGACCCTGAATCAAAAAACACATTGGCATAATCTGAAAAAACAAACAGTGTACCTGATACTACTTCATTTGATGGACCAACATCTACTGAAGTAGTTGAAAAGGATTTTTCCACCCCTTTCTGCTTGTATTCTGGATAATTTCCTTCGGTTGAGTTCTTTGTTGGACACTCATTTGCATAATGACCCATTTCATTGCACTGAAAACATTTTATTGACTATAAATCATATTTCATCCTACCATTACCTTGATCTTTTTCAGTGCAATTACGAGCCTTATGCCCCATTTTACAACATCGGTAGCACTTACTAGAATTTAAAATACATTCCCCAACATTCTTTTTTCCACAATTTTCACAAACTGTAAACTTGAGTTTCTTACCATTAGACTTTTTTGAAGAGTTCTTCCCTTTCACCTGCCACCTTGACCTCTTATTCTATTTTTTGTCAAAGAATACATGATCATCATCAAACTCCATTTACACCTTCTCCGCACAACGAACAAGTTTTTCATAACTTTTTAAATCACAAGAAGATAAATCCCTTAGATACTTTGGCTTTAATCCTGAGTAAAAACTGTTGATTTTACTATCAAAATCTCATATTAAATTTGGAGCATACCTTGATAGTCGAGTGAATTTTTCTTCATAAGCATCCACTATGTGATCCTCCAGCCTCAATTCCAGGAATCGTTTTTCCATCCTAAGGCGAACTACCTTAGGAAAATATATCTCAAAAAACATACCTTTGAATTCATCCTAATCGAGATCATCAATCTCCTCACTATCCCTGATATTTTTTACTATTGACCACCACTGATCAGCTTCACCTTCAAAATGGTAAACTGTAAGACTAAACTTTTGATGTTCTGAACAACCCATGACATCAAAAATCTTATCTGGTTCTTTAATCCACCCTTCAGCTAGCACAGGGTCAGATGATCCTCTGAATGATATGGGATTTTTCCTCATTATATGCTCCAATACTGACATGTTACTCTATTGTTGATCTGGTTAATCTCGTACATGGATACCACCACCATTTATCACCTGAGTCAACTGTACCATCATTGCAACAAACTGTTCAGTTCCGATTCCGACCATCTCAGGTTGCTGATTTGGAAGGTTGTCTTCCTCCTGATGTCGTCCCAACATATCTGGACTATTTCCTCTATGGAAAACCATTCTAAACAAAGAAATATCTTAGGCGAAGCAACATGGTAATCAGTAAATGCTATATGATTTCAATATTAACATAAATTACTTTATGGACATTTATTTAACAACACCCTAACTCTTAAAGTTATCTAAACTAACCTCTGATACCAACTATAACGATCTGGAATTACTTCCAGTGGACTATAATTGAAACCTATTAGTTCACTCCATGGGCGGCTACACCCCCTGGGCAGGACACACCACCATCCCCAGTGGCAGCCATTTCTTCATGAACCCCTTGGGTGGAGAGTCATGCTTCGTCCAACGCTCACATGTGAGAGTTCCCAAGGATCAGATTCATTCCTACCTCCTTTGCCTTTGATATCAACTATAAGGACTCGGCCTTAAACATTTCATGATATTGAATTAAATGAATAATTCACATTGAGGATCTTTTCAGGTTTTGAGTTTTAGAGAATTAGGACATAACCATTACATCTCAAAAGATTACAAGTTAGACATTTCTACAAAGCTTCCATTTTTTTCATAAATTAAAAACTATTGAAAAAAAAGAGTCATCTCTAGTTCCATGTTTTAGACAGCATGACTTTTCCTTGATCCCATCATTGACCCTATTCAGCTTTATGTCCTATGAAAACATTTCAAAACTTGGGATGAGCATGAAAGGCCTAGTAAGGGTTATAAAACAATGAATGAAAAAATTTGTTCATAAATACATAAAAAACATGAACTCTTTTACTTTCCTCATGAAATCATAAGATTTGTGAAAGACACATAGAAATCATAAAACATAAATGTAACTTGCGGAATCCATACCATACTTTCATTATAGTTATCACAGCTACATTGGGAGTTAATTTAGAATACCCATCATATTATATTCCCTAAATAAATTAGGGGAAACATTCACGTTTACTTCTGTTACGTTCCCCAATGCATTGCAGAGCTATCTCGGGCTCACCCACCCTAGGTTTGTCAAAGAACCATCTATATACGTAAATAATTCCCACGAACCATAACATGATCATAACACATAACATAAGCATAAAGAAAAGATAACATTCCCACATGGCAATAGAAAAATATCAGTTCAAGATATTGAAATAATAAATCCATTCTCAAAATCCAATTCAATACCAAAATAATTAAAAAGATTATATGGTATTTATTTGTCCATTTAAAAACATTAAGGCTTATTAATGAATCCAAAGATCAAATAATACTCGTGGCGGTGGAAAGGTCGTTGTCAACGCTTACGTAAAAAAAACATTCCTTTTTTTCATTTAGTAAAATTCTTTGTATAAAAAGATTCCCTTTGAATAAAATGAAAATTCAAAGGAGTTTATACACCGTATAAAATAAATTCCTGTATAAAACTAAAAATGCCTCAATGAAAGGTGATTGAGACGAAGTCCCTTACCTCGTGTCCGACTTGACTCGATCATTCCTTAATATCCAAAATAATAAACTAAAGTTAATTTATACTTGATTAATAACCTTTTTCAAGTTTATTATTCCTTTTATATCATTTATTACCATGTTATAAAAATTATTCAAACATTGAAGTTAATAATGTTTGTTTTGTCTATATTTGGCATGTGAGTCAAAAATGGACTTCTTATAATTAAAAGTTGTAAATGTAGCCAAATATCCATTATCTCCAGAATGATAATCATGATGTAGATATCATATAGATCATTTATATCCAGTATATACATGTATTTATAATAGTACATAACATTTGGAGGTAAGAAATGAAATGCACCGTTCATGGAGACAGTAAGTCGTTCATACGCATGAACGCTACATTCATTTCTATTTCTTATTTTAATGGAATTAAAACATAATGATACATAGATATATTATAATTACAGTATAATAACATATATAATATCATTAAATCTATCCTTTATACATACCACATAAGGCATTAACGAGTCACATCACTTTGAGGGGGTGGTAGTCCTCGCTTCCTCAAATGAGATTATCGTATTTACCCACTATGGAAACCATAAAAGTTTGATATAATTGGGAAATACAAAAGCATAAAGAAATCATAAAAATAATATATATCATATATAAATATAGTTCCATCATAATAGCCACTATGAGAGGTGGTAAGATGTAATTGAACAATCATCGTTTCGTGAGGCGTTAGTTTTCCATCCACAGAAACATTATGTTCTTCATCCATTAGATGGAGGTGTGTGTAAGTGTAGTTAAAATACTTATAATAAAAACATCATAGTATATTTAGTTTAGTGTTTTTGTTACAAAATAAATTAATTGAAAAGAGTTTAGGGGTTGGATAATTAAAATAAAAGAAAACAATTTAAGAGAAATGGTTACCTTTAATTTGGGTAACTTTCATTGGTTTGAACCAAAGGACTTCTTGAAGTGCCTTATGCCTAAGGTAAGGCTTCTAAGATGAGGATAGTGATGTAGGGAGATTAATTGGGCAGAGTTTGGAGGATCAAAATGTCTTAAGAGGTGTGAGTAATTGGATAGAAATTCTCTTTTTTTTAAGGGAGATGAGGGGCTCTTTAGGAATGTGTGAAAACATTATTTTATTATATAATGATATTCAGTTTCTAATGGTTCAAAAATAATTAATGTTGAAGATAACATGACTAATATTAGAAATAAAATCATCCAATAAGAATTGGACATGTTTTGGATAATAGTTTAATCATTATAATCTTATTTATTTTAATCATTTATTAATGAGGTAAATACTGCATCATTATTGTGTCATAAATAATTTAATTTATTCGTGGTCTAAAAATTATAAAAAAATACTATCAGGTAGGAAATAATTTTATCATTCCAATGAATATTTATAGTTGGAAATAAGAATTATATAACACTATATAAAAATTAATTACTAAAATATTTTTGTTAACGTAAATTTTGTCGTTACATTAAATTAATTAATCTAAAGTGTTATTCTCTTTCATAAGTGGCTCCATGGGGTCCCAAAATCGACCCAAGGATGCCCATGGTCGGCCACTACTCATCCAATAAGGTTAGGACAAGTGTTAATGTAATTTTAAATTATTATAATATTCTTTTAACCTTGAATTACCCTTTTTAACTTTAACCGCGTTAAATAAAAGTCAAAAGTTACTATTCACCAAAAATTATTTTCATATTAATGATCCACATTTTACCTCATGATAACAACCATTTATGTCATATTTTTGAAATTCAATTCACAGAAGTGGTAAAATTTCATTTAAATGAAAAATTAAGGTTTTTTAACTTCCACCAAGTGGTTTCACTATTCATCAAAAATTGAAATTTTCAAAAAAAATAAAAGAAATTTTTTCTAAGAATTATTTGATATTCCAAATTAAAAATTGATGTCTATTTTTCCAAATTCAAAACATAGAAGTGGAATTAATTCATTTTAAAATTAATTCCCATTATCAAAACAAATATCGTGTTTTTAAGAAACAATAACTATCAAAAGATTGATACTTGTTTATGTCCAATTTCAACGTGAAATTAATTCCAATGACCAACATTGGATTAAATGGTAAAAATATATTTTAATTTCACTTTAAAACCAATTAAAAATATCATATAACCATATAAATAAGTTAGATTAAAAATCACTTTTGAATTAAAATACAATATTTTTCACTATTCATTAAAAATGAACTTTATCATAAAAATACCAAAAAAATATCCAAAGTAAAATTTGATGTCCCCATTCTAAATAAGGATTTTCTTTGGTCAATTATAATGTATTAAAGTGACCAAAACTATATTTAAAGAGGGTTCTCCATTAAAAGGTGATAAATTGGCCTTTTAATGTTAATTATGCTTAAAATTAGATTCATTCACATTTTAAGCCACTAACTTTTATTGGATAAATGTAAATACATTAAAAAATATGTATAATCATATTTTAGTTAGTTTCATTCATTCCCTCCAATAAAACGTCTAGGAGTTAACTATCATTTAAAATAGTAATATTATATTATTAGTGTGCAACATAAGATTCCAAAGAAACCCGTTGTTGTGTATCGGGTACGCTATCAAACATAACAACCCCTTTAAAGTAAAATTAATATATAATTCACAAATATTAATAAATATGAAATATGTCTTATTCTTCATTTACTTGGGATGTGACACATATACATGAGGTTGTATCTCTGGGTGGTTTTCTAGTTATTCCACTACCTGTTTAGAAGTAGTAAGAACTGATGAACCAAACAAGGATACATGTAGGATGAGTTCATTTCATGAGTTTCAAAGGCATCATCTTAGTTTCCAGGGTGAGGTAGACCCCCAGGTAGCCAAGTACTGTTCATATGCAATCACCATAGATTTCTCCCTTGTAATGAAACCTACAAATTAGATGTTGTTTTTTTAGTGAGTCTTCTTTAGGGATATTTTAGGTGATCGTGGGGTCTGGTGAATCAGTCACATGATGATACAACTCTCTTATATTCATACATTGAGCATCAATTTAGAGGGTATTTTTATCCGGTGACATTGTGATCAGTTCACATCCAAGGTCTTCTATATTTACACCAGATAAGTATGACCATGTAGAATTATTTTCTAAGGTTTACTGATCTCTGATGATACTCCCTAGATATAGTGTGAGTCCCGTTATTCAAATCATGAAACTTTGAATATATATTATGATGATATTTCAATAATTTAGTGACCTCTATATTATTTCCCACTGATGTTGGAGTGATTTAATGGGCTTTAGTAGTGGTGAGATTCCTAGTAGAGCAGATGCTGATAGTGGGTGCTAGTTGTGGGTACATGGGAACTCATACCATGGAAGTGGGTATTATATGGTAGTTATAGGGATCAAGGAATTCCATATACTTCATGATATAATCCCAATATAGAGGATTAGTGTTTTAGAGCTCTCAGGATGGATCAATTTAGACGAGGGAGAGGCGGTGCTTCTCATACGACAGTTGGGGGAATCATTCTAGAGATTGTCTAACTTGTCATAGAGATTACAAGGATATGGTAAATAGAACTCCTAGATAGAGATAAATTTAATTTTAGGGGGGTAAATGAGGTAATATATGTGGAATTTTATCAGGTATAGTATTAGTAGGTGGTAGGAGGTTTGACATATTTCCCCCATGACCCCTAGGTGGTCTACACCAGGCTCGAGGAGCTGATGGTCAAGGTAGGGGATAACTATATGCAATGGAGGCCTATAATATTGATTCTCCTTAGATGATACAATGTGATATATATTTATTCTATAATTTATCTATAATAATTATTGGTAGAGGTTTTATCCACTCATTCCTTACCACTTCTCTAGTTTGAGACTTAGAGATTTTGGTTGATCCATTGGCTCGAACTTCATTCTTATAAACTCCAATTGGTGGTGACTCGATGATCAAAAAACTTTGTAGATGGTGTGATACAATTTTTTTTGGTGATATATCCTCATTTTATTACTTCATAGTAGAAAAGAGTCCTTATAATTTCATCTTAGGTATGGCCTGGGTATCCGTAGTTCTACCCAAATAGACTGCTTCCTCATGATGATGTGTTGTGTCCAATGTGATGGGATAAGGTTTTCCTTCAGGGGTGAGAAGGAAACATGGGCAGAGACTGATGGTATCATATATAGGAGAGTAAAACTGATTACTCACTACTTTGATAGAATCACTCATAGAGTAGTGGATGATATGGGCTACTTGTTTCCTATTGTTGTAGCAGAGTATGAGGATGTATTTCTTAAGGACACATCAGGACTACCTTCCCATTGATAGATAGAATTATGCATTGAATTACACATCAATATGGCCTTGATATCTACACCATTATCTGAATATACCCCATAGATATTCAAAAGATGATATTTTAGTATAATTACTTGTATTGGAAGGGCTTTGTGAGACCTTGGGATTCCCCATGGGCAGTCTCGGTGTCTCTCACCAATAAGGCAGATGGGAGCTTGAGGTTTTGTGTGGACTATAAATTCCTGAATCAGGTTATTATGACGAATAAAAATCCACTAATAAGGATTTAAAATATCTTTTATTATTTTAGAGTGGTGTCTTGGTTCTCGAAGATTGACCTCAAATCAGGCTATCACCATCTGTGACTACAGGATGAGGATATACAGAAGAAAAAATTCAGATTCCACTATGATCACCATGAGTACTTGATGATTCTTTTCAGTGTGGTGAATTCCCTAGTAGTGTTCATTGTACTAATTAATGGGGTCTTTCAACCTTTCTTACACATTTTTTTGGTATTATGTATAAATGTTATCCTAGTGAACTAATCATCCAAGGAGGAGCATGAGATAGAATTAAGGAAGGTTTTAGACACGCTCTAAGAGTACAATCATTATATAAATCTCTCAACGAATTAGTTTTAGATATAGGTGGACTAATTTTGGGACATTTCTTCTTAGATGATGGTGAAGTAGTGGACATAGTGAAGGTCGAGGCAGTGTTATCATGGGATCTAACTAAGTGTGTGATGGAGGTGTGAAGCTTTCTTGGGTCGGTAGAATACTATAGGATATTTTTTCCCAAATTCTTCAGTATATCATGTTGTTTGATTGATTTTACCTAAAAATAGAATCCTTTCATGTGGATGGATAGGTACCTAATTCATTTCATGATTTGATCCATAGGTTGAAAATTTCCCCATAGTGATATTTCTAGAGGAGGGTGTTGATTATTTAGTGTTATATGATGCAACAGGTACTGGACTTTGTTGAATACTAATACAGAGGTAAGCAGTGATTACCTATGGGACTAGGCTATTCAAACCATTTGAGTGGAACTATGTGTTCCATGATCTTCAGTTAGAAATGGTATTCTTCACCTTTAATATGTGGAAACACTTCTTATTGGGTGAGTGGTTTATCATCTACTCTAACCACAAGAGTCATAAGTATATCTTCTCTCATAAAAATATTAACTTGAGTAATAGATTATGGCTAGAGTTACTCAAGGATTATAAATTTTAGATAGTCGATACCTTTGGGAATGGTAATGTGGTATCATATTCTCTCATCATTGATTTTTCTCATAGTTTTTGTCCAAGGATTAAGAGTAGTTAACATCATTGAAATTTTATTTAGTGGAAAAAATGATGATTCATATATATAGTTGATGGTTGATACCATTTGGAATTGGAAAAATGAATCTATGAATGTACCAAATGTTGAGGATCCTACAAAATATGTTTTTATTTCAAAGACACGTTAAGGAGAAGTGTGGAGCCATGCAGAACAAAATAAGGATCAGTATTTACTGAAGGAACTCACAAATTTTCCAAATACCAGACTAAGATTTCTAGATTAATCCACCCTATATAGTTCCCATTGAAGAGGAGTTACCTAGATATTCCGGTCATTTTTGATAATATTTTCAAGATGATTATCCATTTTTTCCCATGTATGACTAAATTTCTCCAAGTTTATTTTACAATTGTTGAAGCCTCTAGCAAGAATTCGGTCTTGTTTACGAATCCACTCCATTTTCTCCTCCTTTAAATAAACTGAAATACTTATCTCAGAAATTCTATCAATCTCGTCTCTTGGATATTTTATCTGAATGAATCCTTCCAGCATTTCTTCCTTGGAGTGAAGAATGAGGTTTAGACATCCCTTTGTCTACTTCCACTACTCCAATTCGAAGACATTGTTCACCCACCTATTCCTGTAGTTTGTAAGGATCCTTGATGTCTATTTTTGTAGTCTTCTTTACCCTCTTGTCAAATATATTCTTGATCCCTTCAACTTTTGAGGCCTCCCCCAGTTTTCCTTTTATCGCATTCCTATTTTCCTTACCTAAAGATCATGTAACAATAGTATTTGAATTATTCAAATAGTCCTTTTGAGGTATTTTTTCCCCCTTTATGGATTGGAAAGTTCCCAAGAAGAGTAATTCCATGTTTCCCATTCCTTAAGCCAGACCCTAACATGTTTTCCCCTTGAGAATCCTACTTGTGATCAGTTGCTGGCTGTGATTCCACATCTTTCCCAGTGATCTCATTATCTTCCATAGAACTTGACCCAAGATATTTCCACTTACATATTAGAATATAAATTTTCCATCCTTCTGGATCTCCATTCTCCTTACCATCTCTACTCAGATCCTACCAAATTTCCTAGAATCCATAAAATTGAAGGATTTTTAAATGGAAATGTGTGTTCATAAAAACATTCCCAAATGGAAATGGAGGGAGAATCTCTTTTCATGTGAAAATTATAAGACCATCAAAATAGGTAGTCTACATCCATTTCATTTGTGTGGGGCACTGGTCCATGTGATAATCAATTCTTTCTCCAAGGAAAACTAGACTATCGTATGGAGTTTTTCAAGGCGTCCAATAGTCACGCAGTTCAAAAAGGTCTTGTTCAAAAATATCACATCAAGAATGAATGATGTCATAATTGTACCACCACACAATGCTATACGAAGTCACAAAGCGCTTTGTAAATGTGTTAAGGGTAAATAATATCTTTGTGTGAGAAAAATTTAGACTCACAGAGCCATTCCCATTCTTAAAGCATGTAATTATTTGCAAACACCTCCAATATTCAGGATACTTGTACCCTATAAATACACCCATCATTCCATCATTATGGGGGGCAGAGATGCTGAGCTACAACACTACGCTGTCAATTCTCAAAGCTCTAAAGCTTCATTAATTATCATAAATTATTATATAAAAACATTATGAAACCTTTTTCCACATGTTATTGAGATCCTCCACTGAAATTAGACATGCCTTTAGTAAAGGACCAATCCATTTGAATAGGAATAAGTCCCTATGAGACACATGAGTCTTAAAAAAGCATTGAGCCTTTATGAAGCACTCCCCCTATGAATCCAGAATTTACTTTGATGTTGGGGAACCCTATTTAATGAATCAATGCCCTTAATGAGATTCTTATCTCCATAAAGCCCCATCCTTCTCAAGACCCTGAGCTATATGAATCCCCATCCTTCTTTATCTTCTGATCTCTTTGAAACCTTATCCATCATGAGACCCTAAGATCTCTGAAGCCCTATCCTTCACGAGTCCCCTATCCTTGAAAAGATCCTACCACTGTGCCTACTGGTCCATACAATAGGGGGTTTTCCCCAACACCCCTTATTGTAATTTAGAGAGTCACACCGCAAATTTTTGGAGCCAATTCAAGGAATTTTTATGTTCTTCCCTTAGACATCCCCAACATCCATCCCATTTAATACCATGATTGAGGATAATCATATGCACTCCCTAAAATACCTTGAGTTAACCTACACTTATTGGTTACTTTACCATGTCATGAGTTGATATTCATGTCATGAGTTGATATTCTCTTCTTGGATCCTCTGAGTGCATTGAGACGAAACACTCCTCAAGAATCTAATAAAACCCTGTCACATAACTCCCATCCCAGGTCGAACTAGAAAGGTCTACTCATACATAAGTCCCAGACCATCCATTTCTAGGCATCTGAATGTCAATATTCCTCACTACATGACCTAAAACTATAGTATACCCTATCTAATGTGAGTAGTATGTGTCCTGTGAAAACATGAGATACTATATGTGTCAAGCATAATATTCCCAGTATTCCTCACTACATGACTTTAAACAATAGTACATCCTATCAGATGTGAATAGGATGCGTCATGTGATAGACATGAGAATCCTTATGTATTAAGTATAAGATGCCCTACAGTACTCACTATATGACTTTAAACTATAGTATATCCTATATAAGAAACATAGGATACCTATTATCAAAAATATGAGATACCTTATTCGTTAATCATAAGAATCCCAGTAATCCTCACTACGTGACTTTAAACTACAGTATACCCCATATGAAAAACATAGGACACCTCATATGAAAAAGAATATATTCCTTTTGTGCTAAGCTTAATATGCCTCATGTAATAATCATGACACGACCATCAATAAATCATCAATGGAATCATCCTCAAGTGTAATCCCCAAATCATATCCCTTGACCCATCCGTAAGTCGAGATTCCCTCATGACCTGACATGAGGAAGACAAAATTGGTAGCTTCAATGAAAAATACCCACACACCTTGTCATTAACATGATGTTAAACTATATAATTACCCCATTTAATGAACATAGGATTCCATCATGAATAGACATTAAGAATACATAATGGTAAGATCAATGAAAAATCCCTAAATGCTATGTCCTTTCACATGCTGTTAAACTGTAATTTATCCCCAGAAATAGACATGGGGTTCCCTAATGAACATACATGAGGAAGAGATAATGGTAGAATAAATTCAAAATCCCCATACAGTTCATCCTTCCACATGATATAAAACTATGATCTTTCCCATGTAATGGACATGGGATGCCCTCTTAACCTAACATGAGGAAGACAGTTTGGGAAGCTCCCACGCGTAAGCCCCAACCACATCATCATTGATCAATAGAAACGTGTGTGAAACATTCATGCATAAGTTCCAACCACATAATCCCCACCCCTAGTAGCACCGGGGAAGCTTCTATGCATAATGAGCACACTATTCCCCCAATATTAGTACTCTTGAAAATGGAGGCTTCAATGCATAATCCCCACACCATCCTTCAATAACTCTCATTTCACGGCACGCGCATCCATATTGCATGATGTTAAATTGAATAGATTGGTTATGTAACATAACCTTAAATTGAAACATAGAATTGTTTCAAATTTTATCCCCATATTGTATACTACCTTTTTATAACATAACTTTACATTACATTTTAGAAATACATGACCTTTTGAAGTTTAGTGTCTCGGAAATAAGGTACATAATACATGAAAACATAACATTATTCTATTCCACATGAACGGATTACTAAAGTTTCATCCTATGTAAACTTATTGCATCTCATAACCTTGGGACATACATCAAATGAAAGGTTGATCGTAAGGCCCAGTAAGGGAAAACAAGTGAAATAGTTTATATTTGAACTTTAGAAATATCAATAAGAACATGAGGAATATCGTAGAGGAATGATAAAGTGGAATATCATAATAATATCGTGAATAATAAATTAAAAATGTGGCTAAATATTTAATTTATAAATTCATAAGATCATCACCAAGGTCTATCTCCAGGGTTCCATAAAACTTTTCCAAGGTTCTTCACCAAGGTATCATAAAACATGTCACCTCTAGAGATTAATTTATTTACCTAATACATTAGAGAGTTATCAGGGTGAACCCTTAATATTTATTTATTTACATGTTATCAACATATATCATAATAAAAAATTTCATAAATAACCCATATATAATAATACAAATGCATTTTATATCAAAATCATTTCATTTTAAAATGTGCATAGAAACATGATCATTATGTCATTTATAAGACATGAAAAGGGAATGTGAGATTTATGTATGTCAATTAAAGAATTAAATAAATAATTTTTCTGTATTTATGAATACACCTAGAAATAAAATTGGTTTGGGTATTCACAAAAATAAAATAAAATATTTTCTTGAGAAAAATAGTGAGATTTTGAGATGAAACTTTTTGCAGCATAACGGGTATGAAACATAGTTTATAAAAAATTAAAAATAGAGGGGACAGGGGTCACCCATTCATAAAAGACTCAAAATATAGTATAGTTATATAAAAAAATGTAAATTAGACCATGTTTTGTATATTTTAAAGACATTCCACTTAAAAGATAACATTAAAGGAAAAGAGAAGTTGGAAATTCCCTAACCTTGAAGAGTAACTTCTAAAACTCTATGATCGGGACCATGAGGGCTTGAGGACACCTTTTGAGGACTCCTTGGGATTTATATATATAGAATAATTTTTTGAAGGATTAATTTTTAATGAATGTAAATGAAGTAATCTATGGTTATTTATAGTAAAAGAGAGGAAGTTTTTATTAATTTCAAAGGACACCTCATTAGTGGTATTTGAAAAACAATGAGATTTACCATGGTATTTGTCTTTGATACTGGACACTTGGGAAACCTCATTACATATTTTGTTACAGAAGATTTAACCGCAAATATTAAATCATTTTTACATCATTAATGATTTCATTAAACATACAGAGAACTCAAAATTGTAATTTTACTATTCACCGAAAAACAAATCATTTTTAAAAAATCTCATAAATTCACCATAACCTTATATTAATGTTCTGAATATGAAAATGAAATTTATTTTAACTTATTAAATATTTACATATAAGAAATTTAATTTTTCAAAATAACAATAATTGATTATTAAAAATAATATTTTATAGAAAATTCATAGTGAAATGCATAAGAAAATTTTCGAAACTTAAAAAAATATGATTATTTTATAATTTTTAATTAAAAAGGAGAGTTTTTTAACACAATTTAATTATAAAAAATATTTTTATTAAATCCATATTTTAATATGAAAATGTATATCTTTCTAAAAGATGCTATTTTTACCCGAAAAAGTAATTTATAAAATTCCATATCAATTTTTAAGAAGAATTATTTTTAAACCCAAAATTATGAAATAAAATGTTTATTAACAGAACAGAATTAAATTTTATGTAAATAGGTACATGAAACATAACCCCTTAAAACCCCTCGCATATGTCTTAAGGGTAAGGTCTGCGATGGTGATAAACTCTGGGGGCGGCTCGGATAACATTGTATTAGGGGTAATCTCTACTAACTTGAACTTCTCCTATAGTAAATTTCTATCAAGATTAACATGTTGAATCTCATCTTGGGATTGGCCCAGAGTGAAACCTAGTAACGCTACCTCCTCCCCATGCTCTATCAAATGGGCTTCATACTTATTGTGTCTATTGGATGAGTCCATCAACTCTTATTTCTACATTAATTATCCATTATCACTTATATTTATAAAAAATAATTATAATTTTAAAAAAATTATTATCATTTCCAATGGTCATATTAACCAATGGTTATATATACAAATGGTCATATTATGGTAAAGACCTGATGGTCATATTTCATTTATAATTTTTAATTATTATGACATAATAAAAAATACATTTTTAAAATACAACATATTATTCAAAAGATCAGGTCATTACATTCATCCCTACTTAAGAAATTATATCCCCTAAATTTCAACTTGTACCCTCAGAAGAGAAGAGGTGTGGGTAATTATATCTCATAGTTTCCTTTGGTTACCTCAAGTATTCTTTATATTTTTGGTTCCTCCACAACACTTTATCAAGTTGGGTAGTCACGTTGTGTAGAAACTTGTCTCTATGATCCAAGATCTCCATCAGTTGCTCCTTTTAAGAGATGTCGTGTTCCAATTGTACCACCAATGGATTCAGAATATGTGTAGGGTCAGGTATTTACATCCTCAAGAGGGATACATGGAATACATCATCAAATTGAGCTATATTTGAAGGAAGTTCAAGCCGATAGGCCACTACGCCTACACGATCAAGGATTTCATAGGGGAAAATGTACCTTGGGATGAGCTTTCCTTTCTTCCCAATCCCCGTGAATCTATTCCATGGAGGAAATAAAAATAATAAGTTATCACCAACATCAATCTCCAAGTCCCTTAAATGGTGTTCGACATAGCGCTTCTACCGACTCTAATCAGCCTTAATGTATTGTTGGATGTCATGAACCTTTTTTGTCATCTCTTGCACAAGATTAGGCCAAATAAGATTTATCTCACCAACATCATCCCAACAAGTATGAGTTATACAACACTTACCATATAGAGATTTATAGGGTTCTATTTGAATGCGCCAGTTGAAGCTGTTATTATAATAGAACTCAACTAATGGGAGATGTCTATCCTGTAGGATCAAAATAATGATGTAGATGTTCAATATACAAGAGAGGGATGAATTGTACAATTAAAAAAACATCCTTAAACAAGGAAAGATCTATGTTTAATAAAGTTAAAATAATCAAATTCACAACAACTCTAACACCAATTTAATGATTGGGACAAAGTATTAAGTTACAAACTTCAAGTTCTATACACTTGCTTAAATCTGGAAAGTGATTTCGAAAAACCGGTTCCAGAAATATGGATCCGAAAAATGAAACTTAACCAAAGTTTACAATATGAGATTATACCTTAAAGAATATAGAATCTAACTAAGTTAGAGTACAAGTGTAAGGAAATATAAGAAGGTTATACTTTCTTTACAATACAAAATTCAGTGGAAAAACTTGTAACAAAAACAAGTAACAAGATATAAATATTTTAACCCAAAGAGAAGGGTATCCAAAAACCTTGGATAAAGGTCCCTTGATTTATACTTTCAAGAAAGTCTGTCTTACCCACACCTGGGTAAACCCCCGATATGAATATCAGAGTCTCTGTCTTGGTATCCCCACAAGCCCTCAACTTCAAGGTAGTTGGAGGATCTGTCTTCCTCAGCAAGGAAGCCCTCAAACTTCAAGGTAGTCGGCACCTCTGTCTTCCTATCCCCGGAAGCCCTAGATTGTGATCAGCAATAATTGGAGTCACAAGAAGAAAGTATACGCAAGGAAAAGTATGAACAAGATTTTCAAACATTCTGCATGAAGCTTTGAGAGTTAATAAGAGAATCCCTCTCTAGAAATCACTTCAACAGAACTTAGTCCAAGATCAGTGTCAAAGTTGTTGCTTATTTTCAAATGAGCTCTTATTTATAGGAAAAGCTCCAATGGTCGTCTCCCTCCTCCAACGGTCATATTATTCCTTGAATTTCGGATGGACCTATACACGTGTCACTCAAACAACGATTAGTTAATAACTGAAAGAACAAATTCATTTTATAATGAAACGAGTGTAATCCTAAATAAAACTGAAGTTCGGAATGTATGTAAATAAAAGTTCAGAGTCTAACCAAAATAGAATTTGGAGTCTATAGTAAAAAGATATTTTGATTCTGTTTTGTACGAATTCGAACCTGAATTTTTTAGAAATCTGGAGTCTGGTTTCATCAGAATTCAGAACCAGAACATACAAAGTTCGGAGTCAGAGTTAATGGGAATTCAGAGTTAGAACTCATAAGAGTTTGGAGTCTGAATTCAGAGAACTTGGAGTCAGAACGTAGATAAGTTCATATTCAGAATTCAAAGTCGAACTACATGAGAGTTCGTATCCATAATTCAGAATGGAACTTCAAGAGAGTTCGTATCCAGAATTCAGAGTGGAACTTCATTAGAGTTCATATCCAGAATTCGGAGTGGAACTTTATTACAGTTCAAATCTAGAAATCAGAGTGGAACTTCATTACAGTTCATATCCAGAATTTGGAGTGGAACTTAATTACAGTTCATATCCAGAATTCAGAGTGGAAATTCATTACAGTTCATATCCATAATTCGGAGTGGGACTTCATTATAGTTCATATCCTGAATTCGGAGTGGAACATCATAACAGTTCATATCCAGAATTCGGAGTGGAACTTCATTACAGTTCATATTCAGATTTCAGATCCTAAAACAGAATGCTTTATATCTAAGTATTATATGATTCCGAGGTTTTTGATATGAATCCGATTTTTATACTTAAGAAAAATATTGATATGAACAATGAAAACATGGTAGGGGTAAATTCCTTTGAGAATGAAATCTTCCTTATATAAGTAAAATATAGATTTTCTTAACTATAGGGTGTTTGTGATTTTCAAAACAAGAAGGAATGGAAAAAGTCATAAGGAAAACCTTATGGACTTAACAATATATCCCTTTTTGGAAAGCACAAACAACCTTACGAAAAATAATATTAAAGAATTTGGAAAATTTCTTTAGAATTTGAAATTTAAAACTTATCTCCCTTTGTTCATGGATGATGGTTAATACAACTAACTCTCCCTTAGGATTTGGAACTCTAAGGATTGTATTTTGAATTTCCAGAATGGGATTTTCATTAGAATAAAGTAATCGTAATGAGAACTCCCCTTTACTTAAGGATAGTTCTTCTATGTTTAGAAATTTTCCTTCTCTCCCGTAGGAGTAGTTCTTTTTCCTTCTCCCCCTTTGTGATTTTAAAAAAGAATTGTGGGAATGCAAAAAATAAAGTACCTGAAACATTAGTACATAATAACACCAGATAAAAACAACCAGAGATTTCATTAGAGTTGAAAGAATTTTTTACAAGGAAAATCAAATGCAAAAATAGATCATATTGAGTTCATTTTTCTTCCTTCTCCTTTGAAATTAACTTCTTAAAGAGAGTTTTCACCTTCTTCAAATTTTTCTGATCCTCCTCAACTTGCTTCTCCAAATCTGTGATCCTTTCTTGTTGAGCTTTCAGTACCTCTACTGGAGCCTTTATTGCCTCTTCCTGCATCTTCAGTAACTCATCTTGCTTTATAAGATGTTCTTCGAGCTCAATCTGGAGATCTATATCCCTTTCCAAATTTTGAGCAAGAGAAATAACCTTCCCATTCAATTCCTTCACTTATTGATCTTGAGAATTTATCTCAAGGATTACCTTCTCCTGAAGATTCTTTATCTTTTCATCCTCGGTATCAAAATCAACTTTTACCTCATTCTGAAAATTATCAAACTCAACCAAGTCTTTATCCACCTTCTTTGACCAAAGAGTGATTTTGCTACAAGATTTTCTATGAACATCAAAATTGATGACAAAATTTCTATGGTCAGCTTCAATCTTCACACATTTATCCATCACCATGGATAAGGATTCCGATTTCTGATTTAAACTATGTTGAAGCATTTGGTACCTTGAGTCTATTGTTGGAAAAATCATAATTGTGTCCACCATTTTCTTCGGAGACTCAACAACAAAGTCATGAGCCAAAGCTGATGACTCTAAATCTGATAACTTACTAGGTGAATTCTCTTCTTCAACCTCCACTAGCTTTCTTCTGGAAGAACCAGCTACTTATTTCTTCCTAATGATATCTTTTGTTGGGGTGTCGATAAGCACTTGTTTTCCCTTATCAAATTTTGTAATGGTTTGTTCATTAAAAGATTCTTCCTCACTCTCGGATAGTTGAAAAATATTGTCTTCATATATTTTCTCCTTCTCTTCTCCTTCTTCAAGAAAATTATTCTCATAGGATTGTTCTTCAGATAATTCATTTTCCTTATCTTCCTCTTCCTTATCGTCATCCTTCCTACTTTCTTTCTCAACTCCCTTTCCTGGAGTGACAAGTTTTGCAGATTCAGACTTTTCTTGATAATCCTCAACTTGTTTAATTAGGTCATCTAGATCAGCACGTCAGTATTCTACTTCTTATTCTTCCTCTACTACTTCTTATTCTCTTTCAACAACTTCTTCTTCTACTCTCTCAACAACTTCTTCTTCTGGTCTTTCAAAAACTTCTTTCTCTTTATGCTTTTCCAAAGTGAAGTATTTCTTTTAAGGGGTCTCTGGTAATTGTTCAGTAAGGAAAGTTTCTGGAACCAGAATCTTCTCAGAAGATATCTCTGTTGCTTTCAAAATAGATTGAACAATCTCTACCTATGACATCTTCTTCTTCACCTTATTTTCTTTTGCTTGCCTCTCTAACTCATCAGATGATTTCTATTTTAAGCTTTAGCCTCAACAGGATCTAATCTGAATTGTGGTTCTCCTTCCTTTCTCTTATCTTTATCTTGCCTCCACTTGGCATCTACATCATCCGGGTAGGATTTTTGTTTCTTTGGCTTGGGTGGTGAAGATTGGGTTTCCTTAGCTTTCGGAGTCTTGTCTTCATCCACCACTTCTTTCAATTTTCTCTGCATCCCTTCCTTTTTAGATGGTTCCAATGTTTGTTAATCTTTCTGAGCTGCCTCAGCCTCTTCCTCTAGTAAAGGGTAGAACTATCCAGATTCAACAGAAAAACCAATCTTCATCCTCTTTAATGTATCATCACTAACCAGCATTACCTTTCAATTTCTTGGCCTGGAAGTGCAAGAAACATTAAACGAGTCAAGACACCTGATAATAATCTTAGTAAGCAAGGCCGGATACATTATAATATGATCTTTCAGATTCCCTTATTTAATATTCTTAACTGTAATCAAAACATGCCTCATCAAATTTAACTTCCTTAGATTTACCAAAAAATCTAAGATGTATATATCACTATTTTTGATATTATCCTTATCACCACTTCTCGGAACGAAAAATCCTTGTACCCACAACTATAGAATCCGATTATTTGAAAAGAGATAAGCAATCTTAGCAGTCTTGGCATCTTTAAGTCCAAGTCATTTGAATGCCTTTACTTTTCTGAAACTTCCTTTCTCATACAGAAGCTTATGTGAGAAAAATTCAGCTTCACCTTCATATGATAGACCCACAAAGCTTACGGCCTTGGTGTAAGAAATCATATAAGTCTTCCCATAAGACTTGAAAGAAAAATTCTCTCTGTCATCTTCCTTAAGGAATGAAAAAGATTCGTAAAACTCTACAAGAAAATCTGTAAAAACTGGATCCTGATTCACTGGATTTGATAAGCAAACATCCTCTCAGCCATTCAATCTGATATTCTTAGATATAAGAGAATCATACTTGTAGAAGTTCGGATGCTCTAACCTCTCCCAGTAAACTAAAAATTTTGAGATTGGCTTCGTAGAAGACATATCTTGGGAAGTATCTTCTACAGACATTCAGAATGGATGATCTCTGAGATATTCAGAATAGGCTTTAAGAAGAGAGGTATAACTTCAACACGCGAGAGCTTGAAGATCGATGTGGGACAACCATCGGGGGTCCCCTTTATATAGGCGATGGATGTGACCTTTGATCTTCCAAAAACCATCTAACGGTTGAAAAACTCTTTGATCTGATCTGACAGTTGAAAACATACCTACAAGGAAATCTTTAATGTAACACCCCAAGCTTCCTTGGTACGCTTCTCTTTGAATAATAGAGCAGCGTGTGTTGTATGCAGCCTCGAGTTCTAACACAACGCGACCAATCAAAGTAGTCGTTATGAATAGTAATACCCACTTTTTTAAACTATATTAATTTTATAATTCAAAATGGAATTTATTTTTGTATTTGGAATATCAAAATTATCCTATGTTGAATTTTCTGTAATTTTCTGAGAACTTCCAATTTTCTATGAATAGTAAAAAAATACTTAAAAACTACTTTTTTAATAAAAATAATTTATAGTGATAAATTATACTATTGACTGGTTTTAAAGTATAATTAGAATATATTTTTACCATTTTATCCAATGTTGGTCATTAGAATTAATATCTCTTTGAAATTGGACATAAACAATTGTCAATCTTTTAATATATATTGTTTCTTAAAACACGCTATTTGCTGTGACAGCGGGAATTAATTATAAAATTAATTAATTCAACTTATATGTTTTGAATTTTTTTAAAATATACATCATTTTTGAATTTGGAATATCCTAAATAGCTTAGGGTGAATTTTTGGCATTTTTCTGAAAAACATCAATTTTTGATGAATAGTGAAACCACTAAGTGGTAGTTAAAAAACTAATTTTTCATGTAAATGAAACATTACCACTTTAGTTAATTTAATTTAAAAAATCTGACATAAATGGTTTTCATTAGTAAGTAAAATTTGGTTCAATGGGATGAAAATAATTTTTGGGGAATAGTAACTTTTAAGTTTTATTAATCGCGATTAAAGGTAATTGTGAAATTTAAGGTAAAAATGATATTATGAAAATAAGAAAATATCTTGACACTTGTCCTAACCCTATTGGATGAGTCATTGTAGACCCTTACAACCCATGGGTCAATTTTTGGGACCCCATGGAGCCACTTGGGTAAGATAATGACATTTATATCTTTTATTTAATGTAAAAATAAAAATGTCACAAACATGTATTGTTTTACTAAAAAAATTATTACATGGGGTTATAAAAGTCATATTTTTAACTATAAATATTAATTATAAAGATAAAAATATTTCCTATAAAATGGTATTTTCTTTTTATAATTTTTATACATTAAAAAAATAAATTTATTTATGACACCATGATGATGAAACGATTACCTCATTAATGAACAATTTAAATAAAATGAAAAGATAAGGTAAAATATAAGACTTAAACTTTTCAAAAACCTATTGTATGGGTGTATTTCGAACCCTTATCACCTTATCCTAAAAATATATAATTGTGGGACCTTTGAAATCCGAAAATTACTTCATAATAATGTAACATTTCATAACTTTCCAAGAGTGCCCCTCCTCTCCTCTTATAAAAGGCCCCCACCTCTACCACCTTATTCAAAACTTCAAAGACATTTTTCTTGGCCAAACTCTGCCCAAATACTCTCTCAACTTCCCTCTCTTACTCTTAGAAGCCTCAATTTGGTCATAATTCTTCCCAAGGAAGCCTTTTTCTCAAATCAAAAATAGTTAACCGATTTTAAGGTAATGTCTTCTCTTATGTTCTTTTGTTATATTTTGCTTCTTCAACCTCTTAAACTATTTTTATTCCTTTATTTTGTCACAACACCAATATCTTAAATATACTAGGATGTTGTTATGAGAATTATTTGATTTACACTTACACACACCTTCATCTAATGGTTAAATAACATACTGTTTCTGTAGGTGGCGAATTACTGCCTCACGAAACGATGATTGTTCAATCTTCTTTTAACGCCTCTCATGGTGGCAATTAAGATGTCACTATATTTCTATATGATATATATTATGTTTATGTTTTTCTTTATGCTTCTGTATTTTTCATTTATGGCATACCTTTATAATTTCCATTATGGGTAAACGCGATAATTTCATTTTAGGAAGTGCGGACTACCACCCCCTCAAAGTGATTTGAATCGTTAATGCCATATGTGGGACATATAAAGGATGGAGTAAATGATATTATATATGATATCATACTGGAATTATAATATACCTTTATATCATTATGATTTCATTCCATTAAATATGAAATAGAAATGAAAGTAGTGTTCATGCGTACGTACGGCATACCGTCTCCATGAACGGTGCATTTCATTTCTTACCTCTAAATGTTATGTAATATTATAAATTCATGTATATACTAAATATATATGATATATATGATATCTAAATCATTAATATAATTCTTTATATAATGTATATTTTACCACATGAACCACTTGTAATTATATGAAGTTTATTTTTGACTCAAGTACCAAAGATCAACAAAACGACCGTTATTAACTTAAATAATTACATAATGTTCATAACATGGTAATAAGTTATATAAAAGGAATAATGGACTTTTAAAAGGTTCTTAATCAAGTAGAAATTAACTCTAGTTTATTATTCATGAGGTTAAAGAACGATCGAGTCAAGTCGGACACGAGGTAAGGGACTTCGTCTCAATCTCCTTTCATTGAGGCATATTTTGTTTTATACACAACTTTCTTTTATACGGTGTATAAAGCCCTTTGAATTTTTCGTTTATTAAAAAGAAATCTTTTTTATACGAAGCATTTTACTAAATGAACAAAGTGAAGGTTTTTTTGTCGTACGTATGCGGCGACAATGAATTCTCTGCCGCTGTGACCATTATTTGAGTTTTGGCTTCCTCTACAAGCCATAACATTTTTTAAATGAAAAATAAATACCACGTTTTACTATTCTTTTTGGTATTGAAAATGGTTTTGATAATTTCTTTATTATATCAATGTGTTGTATTTATATATTTTGATTGAAGTGTGGAAATGTTATGTTTCCTTTATGCACGTTTTATGTGATATGATTATGTTATGGTTTATGATATGTTCAAACCTTTTTATATAAGGAATACATTAGACTTAATAAGTGACGGGTGGAGCCCGCTATAGCTCCTTGATGCATCGGTAGGTCTCATGAGACAAACTAGTGTCTTGGCATGAGGACTTGACTAAAGTCTTATTTGTAGTCTTGGCATGAGGCCTTGGCTACGTGGCTATGATAGTCTGGCATTATGCATTCCATCATTATAAAAGTGGTTATTGATATTGCATGTGATTATTAGACTAGTAGAATATCCATGTGAGTAAGTAAATGGAATTATTTCATTTTAATTTTTCCATATTATGCTGAAGTTCAAGTTTAAAAGGCTTTTGTTTTAGTTAT
Organism: Viscum album; assembly: GCA_963277665.1. NCBI lineage: Eukaryota > Viridiplantae > Streptophyta > Magnoliopsida > Santalales > Viscaceae > Viscum > Viscum album. Next base: position 963,563,784 of record OY728129.1, read on the forward strand.
ATATTTCCTTAAATGGTTTAGTTTATTTATGAAAGTTTAAGCTATATTGTTATCCTTACTGAGCATCCGAGCTCACCCCTTTCTATGTTTTATTTTTCCCAGGATGTGAATAAATATTTTATAACTGACTTGCATGGATAGTTTGAAGGGGATATGAGTATGGACTATGGAGACTATGTTATTGTAGTTTTTCACTTTATGATGTTATGTAACATTTATGAATCTATCTATTGTTTCCAAGGATACTAAACTAATCGGTATTTCTAGACTTGATCATTTGTGATCATGCCAAGGTGACGTAATAATGCACCGACTCTGGGTAACTGGGGTCGGGGCGTTACATTGAATCCGATCTTTTGAGGTTTTAAGAAAAAACAATCGGATTTAAGAAAACTAGAATCTGAAAAAATTTAAAACGCATAAGAAACTACCAGCAAGAAAAATATGACTACGAAAACCTAAGTAAGGAAATCATTCCTTTCAGATTAGCTATGAATATTATTCATAATAGGTGATATTCTTCTTGAAGAAACTTTGACTACAAAAAACTAACTTAAAAAAACATAAAGTTAAAAAGACTTTGAGTGCCAATACTCTAGTATGAAAAGTATGAGTATGAAAATTTTCCATTACGAAAATTCCGGGTATGAAAATTCTCATTACGAAAGTTCCAGTTCTGAAAATTTTCATTAGGAAAATTTATGGTCTGAAGAATTCCATTATGGAAACTTCACTTCCAAAACTTCCATTATGAAAATTTTAGTTCTGAAAACTTCATTACGAAAATTTCCAGTATGAAATTTTCATTACGAAAATTTCAATACAAAAATTTTGAAAAACTCATTTCTAAAAGTTTAAGAACTCATTAAGAAATTTTTTTTTACGAAAGTTTGAAAAAAAAAACTGACTATGAAACTTTTTGATTACAAAATCTTGAGAAACTGACTACGAAAATTTTTAATTATGCTAACAAGAAACTTTACTCCCCCTATGAAAAAAAATTTAATTACTGTAAGGAGAATTGTTCAATAAGAATTTAATGAAGAAGGATTACCTCATGGTTATCATTCCTAAATTCTATTTAATGTATTCAAATCAATCAGAGGGTAAAGATTTTGTGAAAATGTCAGCAAGTTGATCTTGTATTCCGATAAATTGAAGAATGATATCTATTTTAAGTGTCTGATCTCTAAGAAAGTGATGCCTAATATCTATGTGCTTTGAACGAGAGTGATGTGTGGGATTTTTACTAAGGGCAATGGCACTTGTGTTATCACACAAAATTTGAGTCTTAGTAAAAATCAAGCCATAATCTGTGAGTGTGTGTTGCATCCACAACACTTGAGCACAACAACTTCTAGCTGCTACATATTCAGCTTCAGCAGTGGAGAGTGCTACTGAGTGTTTATTTTTGAAAGACCAAGAAACTAATGAATCTCCTAAGAAATGACATGTTCCAGATGTACTTTTTCCATCCATTCTACATCCACCAAAGTCAGCATCCAAAAATATTTTTAAAACAAAATCATTTCCATAAGTATAAAAGAGTCCTAAATCCATGGTTCTCTTTAAGTAGCAAAAAATTCTTTTCACTGCCTTTCAGTGAGATTCCTTAGGATTGGATTGATATCTGGAACATAAGCATTCTAAAAACATCAAGTCTAAACAACTAGCTATCAAGTGTAGTAAGCTTCCTATCATACATCTAAAAGATGTTTGATCCACTGGTTTCCCATCATAATCAAGATCAAGTACGTTTGAGGTACTAATGGGAGTACTAATACTTTTAGTGTTATCAAATCCATAATTTTTAAGAAGATATTTAATATACTAATGTTGATATATATAAGTTCCTTCTTGTTTTTGAGAAATTTGAAATCCAAGGAAAAATTTTAACTCACCCATAATACTCATTTCAAACCCAGATTTCATTAGATCCGCAAAGGAATCAGTTAAATATTGTTGAGTTAAACAAAATATAACATCATCAACATAAATTTGAACAATCAAAACATTTTTCTTATCATTCTTTATAAAAATAGTTGGATCTTCATTTCCCTTAACATAGTTATTTTGAAGCAAAAATCATGTAAGTCTATCATACCAAGCTCGTGGGGCTTTTTTAAGGCCAAACAAAGCTTTGGTAAGTCTAAAAACATGATTGGCATGTTTTGTGTCTTCAAAGCCAGGAGGTTGTTCAACAAAAACATCCTCTTGAACATAACCGTTAAGAAAAACACATTTCACATCCATTTGAAAAAGTTTAAAATTGAAGAATACTGTAAAGGAAAGTAATATACGAATAGATTCAAGTCCTGATACTGGAGCATAGGTTTCTTCATAGTCTATTCTCTCTTTCTGATTATAGCCTTTAGCAACTAGTCTAGCTTTATTTCTAACAATGACTCCATTTTCATCACACTTATTTCTGAAGACCCATTTTACTCCAATAATAGAAGTTTCCTTAGGTCTTTCAACTAAGGTCCGGGCTTTATTTTTTTCGAATTCATTTAGTTCATATTGCATGGATTTTATCCAATAATCATCACCTAAGGCTTCATTAGTGATTTTTGGTTCTAATTGGGAAAGGAATGCTAGATTTTCTACTTAATTTCTAAAGGAACTTTTAGTCCTTATAGTTTGATTGACATCACCAATGATTCTATCACAGGGATGATTCTTATGAAATGACTTGTTTGGGTTTTGTAAAACTTGTTCATCAATATAGGGTAGGAAATATTCTAGGGTAAATGTTTCAGAAGTATCTTCTTGAAAATTTTCCTTATCAGAAGGATTTTCTTTTAAAGGTTGATAATCAGTTTTTGAAAACACATCTAAAGATGTAGGATGAGGTTGTTTAAAAACAAAAGGATCAGTTTCATCAAATTTTACAAGTATTATTTCTTCAACAGTACAAGTGTTTTTGTTAAAGACTCTATATGCCTTGGAAGTTATGGAGTAGCCTAAGAAGATTCCTTCATCAGATTTTGGTGTGAATTAGTGTAAATTATCTTTGGTATTCTGAATGAATATCTTGCAACTAAAAACCTTAAAGTAGGAAAGTCTGGGTTTTCTACCATTCCATAACTCATAAGGAGTTTTATTAAAGAAAATTTCTAATCAAAAATCGATTTATAGTATAAAAAGCAGTAATTACAGCTTCATCCCAAAAATGTTTCGATACAAAATACTCACTCAACATTGTTCTAGTTATCTCTTGAATATTTCTATTTCTTCTTTCAACAACACCATTTTTTTGAGGTGTTCTGGGTGCTGAGAAGTTGTGAGTAATACCATTTCTACTACAAAAATATTCAAAATCCGAATTTTGAAATTCTCCCCCATGATCACTATGAATAGTTTTTAATGGAATATTTTTCTCATTTTTAACTTGCGCTCTAAAACTTTTGAAATAAGAAAAATCTTCAGACTTCTTTGCAAGAAAATAGACCCATGTAAATATAGTGTAATCATCAACTAAGAAAAATACATAATAATTTCCCCCAATGCTTCCAGTTTGTGTTGAACCAAAAATATCCATGTGCACAAACTGTAATGCATCAGTTGTTGAGACTTCATCGATTGATTTAAAACTTGATTTATGTTGCTTTCTATATTGACAAGGATCACAAACTTTAGAATAATCAAATCTAAGATCAGGTAGATTCTTAACTAAACCTTTCTTATAAAGTTTGTATAAGTTCCCAAGGTTACATTGTCCTAAACTTCTATGACACAACCAAGAATGATCTTCCATTGCACTAAGGCAGGGTAAGTCTTGGCTCCTAAGGTCTTCTACATTTAATGTGTATACATTATCTTGCCTATAGGCAGGGAGAGTAAACTCTTATTTGGAATTGTTTACTAAACACTTATCATTCCTAAAGTTAATAAGGTAACCTTCATCACATAATTGACCTATGATAATGAGGTTGTGCTTAAGACCCTTAACAAACAAAATGTTTGAAATCAAAGTTTTACCAAGAAGAACAATGTTACTTATAACAAAAATTTCTCCCTGAGCATTGTCTCAGAAAGTTACTTTTCCTCCTTTCATCTTGATAATCTTTTCAAAATAGTTTTTGTTACCAGTTATATATCGGAAACATCCACTATCCATGTACCATGTATTGTTGTTGGTACTTCCTTTATCATCTTGAAAATAAGAAAATAATTAGAATTTCAGAATCCAAACTTGTTTGGATTTGATATTTTTAGATAACAAAATTTTGGGTACCCATATCTTCTTAGAAAAATAAGCCTTATGAAAACCTAAATATTGGGTTTTGTTTAAAGAACAATTCTTTGACCAGTGACCACCACATTGACACTTGTTACAAAATGGGGCACTTTTAGGAACAAAATAATTGTTACTAAAATTTGGTTTTGTATGGGTATAACCAAATCTAGATTTGTTTCTTAAAGGTCGTATTTGGGAATACATCTTATCAAAATTTTCATTACCTAAGGTAAAGTTTGAAAAGCACTTCTTTAAGGAAAATATTTCATACTTGAGTTTTATTACCAAGTTTTTATCTTCAAAGTCATTAGATTTGGAACTAGAGCTAGGCTCTAAGACATTTTTCTTAGAAATTACTTTTTCTAGATCTTTAGAATGTTTATTCTTCACAGAATTTACTTCCTCGAGATTTTTTGAAATACTTATAAAATCAGCATTTTTCTCATCAAGATCTTTATAAAGATCTGATATTTCCTTAGTATGAATAGTATTTCTGGAATTTGCCTTATCAAGTTTTTTATTGAGTTTTGAATTCTCAATCTCAAGAAGTTTATCAAATCTAGAAACTTCTTCATAGGTAGGTAACGTATTTTCTTCATCAGAAGAGGATTCTTCATCTGAAGAGTTATAATATTTACTATCATTAGAATTTAAAGAAACCTTGGTCAATGATTTAGCATTGTGTACCATAGCCATAAATAAATGATTATTAATAGGTAATCTGGCTATTAGACCAAGATTCTTTTGTCCTGAAGATTCATAATCAGAAGATTCATCTAAAGAGTCTCCACCACATGCACTCCAAGTATTATTAGCTATTATAACTTTCTTAGCTTTGGACTTGTAATACTTATTTCTATTCATTTCATAATTCCTTTCTTTTCTTTCTTTCTTTTTGAACAAAGGACAATCCGGTCTTATGTGTCCAGATATCTTGCATTCATAGCACGTGACTTCTAAATATTTCTTATCTTTCCTTTCCTTCTTCTTATACATGGATTGGAAATTTCTTTGTCCAGCTATCTAGTTCATCATTCGAGCAAGAATTGCTAACTCGTTCTCTGAGACTTCACTCTTACTAGATTCGGATTGGATAACAACTTTCTTAGATTTGGATCTAGTTACTCTGTCAGGAGTCTTAGCTTTCATGTGATTTGATGTTTTAGTAAAAGCAATAGTACCATTCCCATTCTTATTTTTGATGTTTTCAGCATCTCTTTTCATTCTTATTTCATGTTGAATAAGAGTTACAAATAGCTCATCTAAGGAAATTTGAGTAACCTTCATGTTCTCATCAATAGCAGTTCTCTTTGATTACCACTCATTTGGCATAATATCAATGATCTTGTCAACAAGAGCTTCATCATCTAGATATTTTTCTTCCATAGATTGTAATATATTCACGATAGTCATAAATTTTATTGCACCTTACAAATGGGTTATCCATATGGAAAGTTAAAACCCTGATACTCAGCTCTAAGAATGTCTCTTCTAGTCTCAATCACTTTAGATGTACCAAAATGAGTAACTTCAAGTTTCTTCCATATACAGTTAGCTACTTCACAAGAATAAATTTGGCTATATATGTTCCTAGTCATTGAACAATGTAAAGTGTTGTGTACCTTATAGTTTAATTGATAATCATACTTCTCTTGGTTTGTGAAAGTACTAACTTCCTTATCAGAAATTTGATAACCTCCAGTAAGAATAACAAAATTTTCTACTCCAATATTGATAACGAATGTCTTCATTTAATATCTCTAATACTCATAATAAGTATCATCAAAAATTGGTGGTCTTGTAGGATTTAGGTTGTCGATGGAAAAAACATTGATTCCTGCCATCTTAAAATCTTTCTACACAAAAACTTGTTAATAACAAAAGTTCAGATTCAAGGAGAATATTCCTAAACAAGGAAAAATATAGAACAATGAAAAACTGAGCAAGAAAAACACATATGTGAGTATAAGTATTTCAGAGACCTACTCTGATACCAATTGTAGGATCGAAATAATGGTGTAGACGCTCAATATACAAGAGGGGGTGAATTGTACACTTTAAAAAAATTCCTTAAACAAGGAAAGATCTAAGTTTAACAAAGATAAACTAATTAAATTCACAACACCTCTAACACCAATTGAAATATTGGGACAAAGTATGAAGTTAGAAACTTCTAGTTCTATACACTTTCTTAAATCTGGAAAGTGATTCTACAAAATTGGTTCCTGAAATATGGATCTGAAAAATGAAACTTAACCGAAGTTTACAATATGGGATTCTACCTTAAAGCATATAGAATCTAACTAAGTCAGAGTACAAGTGTAAGACAATATAAGAAGGTTATACTTTCCTTAAAATAAAAAATGAAGCGGAAAAACCTGTAACAAAAACAAGTAACAAGAAATAAATATTTTAACCCTTAGAGAAGGGTATACAACAACCTTGGATAAAGGTCCCTTGATTTATACTTTCAAAAAAGTATATCTTACCCACACCCGGGTAAGCCCTCGATACGAAGATCGGAGTCTCTGTCTTGATATCCCCGCAAGCCCTCAACTTCAAGGTAGTTTGAACCTATGTCTTCCTCTGCAAAGAAGCCCTCAAACTTCAAGGTAGTCGGCACCTCGGTCTTCCTTTCCCCGGAAGCCCTCGATTGTGATCAGTAACAATCGGAGCCACACGAAGCAAGTCAGCACAAGGCAAAGTTTTAACAAGCTGTTCAAACTTTCAGCATGAAGCTTTGAGAGTTAATAAGATCATCTCTCTCTAGAAATCACTTCAACAGAACTTAGTCCAAGATCAGTGTCAATGTTGTTGCTTCTTTTCAAATGAGCTCCAATTTATAGGTGAAGCTCCAACGGTCAGCTCCCTCCTCCGACGGTCATATTTTTCCTTGAATTTCGGAGGGACCTGTACATGTGTCACTCAAAAAAAAGGTTATTTAATAACTCAAAGCAAGACATCGTTTTATAATGAAATGAGTGTAAGAATAAATAAAACTGATGTTTGGAATGTAAGAAAATAAAGGTTCGGAGTCTAACCAAAATGGAATTCGGAGTCTATAATAAAAAGATATTCAGATTTTGTTTTGTAGGAATTCAGAACCTGAATTCTGTAGAAATCTGGGGTCTGGTTTCATCAGAATTCGGAACAAGAACTTACAATGTTCGGAGTCAGAGTTCATGGGAATTCGAAGTCAGAACACATAAGAGTTCAGAGTCTGAATTCAGAGAACATGGATTCAGAACACAGATATGTTCGTAATCAGAATTCAGAGTCAAACTACATGAGAGTTCGTATCCATAATTCGGAATGGAACTTCATGAGAGTTCGTATCCAAAACTAGGAGTGGGACTTCATTAGAGTTTGTATCCATAATTCAGAGTGGAACTTCATTACAGTTCATATCCAGAATTCAGAGTGGAACTTCATTACAGTTCATATCCATAATTCGGAGTGGAACTTCAATACAGTTCATATCCATAATTCGGAGTGGAACTTCATTACAATTCATATCCAGAATTCGGAGTGGAACTTCATTACAGTTCATATCCAGAATTCTGAGTGGAACTTCATTAGAGTTCATATCCAGAATTCGGATCCAAAAACATAATGCTTCATATCTAAGTATTATATGATTCCGTGGTTTTTGATATTAATCTGATTTTTATACTTAAGAGAACTATTGAGATGAACATTGAAAACATGGTAGGGGTAAATTACTTTGAGAAGGAAATTTTCCGTATATAATTAAAATATATATTTTCTTAATTATAGGGTGTTTGTGATTTTCAAAACAATAAGGAGTGGAAAAAAGTCATAAGGAAAACCTTATGGACTTAACATATCCCATCCACCTTTAAATTACATTGAGCATGTTCTCAACATGTCCTTGAGTGTTTGAATACTCTTTTCAGATTGTCCATCTGTTTGGGGGGATAGGTCTTACTGAAATTCAATTTGGTACACAATGCATATTGAATACTTCTATAAAATTTTTATGTGAAACTCAGATCATGATTGGATATGATAGAGAGTGGTAACCCATGAAACCTTACCAGTTCCCTCACATAAATCCTGGAAAGTTGATCAAGAGAGGAATATTCATGAACAAAGATAAAATGGGTAGACTTGTTGAAATGGACCACTATAACCCATATCGCATTGTTTCCTTTGAATGTTATTAGGAGACCAGTGACAAAGTACATAGTTATATTGTCCCACTTCCATGATGGATTAGGTAGTGGTTGGAATACCACTTTAGAAAGTTGTTGCTATTCATTCACTTATTGACATACTAGTAACCATATAGTTTATTCAACAATATCCATTTTCATGTTATCCAACCAAAATTGATCATGACAGTCCCTATACATTTTTCTACTCCCAGGATGTATAGAGAATGTAGAGATATCAACTTCATCCATCAGTTCCTTCTATATTTTCGGAATAGATGGAACATATAGACTTTTACAATATTTTAGTACACCTTCTTAATCAATATTGAAATTAAGAAACTTCCCATCCATCACAGCCTCAGACTTCTTCTGTAACAAAGGATATAATTTTTTATCTTTCTTGAACATCTCTAGTAATGAAAGTTGAGAAATCAATTGGTATAGGGTTGATGATGTACCTTACCTTATAATTCCCATATCAAGTTTCACTAGGTTGCTGATCAAGGGTTCTCCTTGAATCCTCATCAATTTTTGAACAATAGGTTATTTTATACTTAATGTATCATCAACTTTGGTTTCTATTCCAGGGTGATAATGAATTGAACAATCATAGTATTTAATAAGATAAAAATTTCTCCTATTTCTCATGTTCAATTTTTTTGCATGAAAATATACTTCAAACATTGATGGTAAAATTTCTCCCCATAAATATTGTTTCTCTATATATTTAGTGAAAAAAATGTAGTCAACTTAAGATCATTAATAGGATAATTCTACTCATGAGGATTCAACTGTTGAGATGCATAAGAAATCAGCAAGTCATTTTTCATGAGGACGCACCCAATTCCTTTTACAGTTATATTGCTAAAAATAATGAACCCTTCCCCAATTGGGGGAAAAGTTAACACAAGTTTAGTAAACAATCTCTTTTTCAGCTCTTGGAAACTATCTTCAAACCTTTTTTTCCAGATGAACTTGACCCCTTTTTGAGTTAACATGGTTAATGGATAAGAATGTTTTGGAATGTTTTTCATAAACATCCTATAATATCTCATTAATCCAAGGAAACTATGAATCTCATTTACTGTTGTAGGATGAGGCTACTCCTCTGCAACCGTTATCTTTGTAGGGTCAACTGATATTCATTCACTGGTTACAATGTTCCCCAATAAAGTAACTTATTGTAACCAAAACTCACATATGCTAAACATTTCAAATAACCTCTCATTCCTAAGAGTTTTCAATATTACCCTTAGATGATCATCATTCATCTTCTGAGTTTTGTAATATATTATAATATCATCAATAAAAAGTGTTGGATCTGAATCTACAGATTATACACAAGAGGGGGGTGAATTGTGTCTTTTGCAATTTTTTGGTAACCCTTTGATTGAACGAGTTCTGTCCTCTATACTTTATCACATCTGATCGTGCAGTGGAATAAGTAAAAACAAGAACAAAAAGATGTATAGTGGTTCAGGGAACAGAAGGCCCCTAGTCCACTCCACCCACACTCAACTCCACGAGCTTGGTGATTTTCACTATCTGGTCCTTATTTCAACAGACCGGTTCACAACTGAGTACAGACAGTTGATACCTTTACAATATTCATTCTAACAAAGCCTTATATTTCAAACCTAAACCTACACAGCTTATAATGAGAAGTTGGTTACTCAAGAATAAAAATAATTTCAGAAAGAAGTTTTCCATTTGATCTTCACAATTGCAATAGAAAGCAATTGACAGCAGATGAATCATCGTCTCTAGAAATATTGACTTTCAAAACAAAGCAATTATGAGTCGATCCGGTTGAAGTAGATATAGAGATATAGTTCACAACTTCTTCAGTAGTAGATCCATAGTATATATTCGATGCAGAACAAGTGAATCTTCTATCAAGTTATTTCTTCTTAAATAAACAGAGGTTTGACACTCCTTTTTGAATCAGCAGATCAATCATGAATTTCTTCAGTCTCTGTTTTCCACATTTGTTTTATAAAAGATTTATCACCATACACGCTTATACCTGGTGTTTCAAAGAGAACATATATATTGAAGCTGAGCACATATCCTGTATATTTAGATCCCTAAAATTAGCCTTCTAATTCGCGATATTCAAAAATTTGAATTTACAGAGAAGTATTAACTTCCCTTAAGCTCGGCATACAAATCTTCTTTTAATTCAATATTAAATCCATTGATAAAACGGCTTTGAATCATTCAAATTTGTACTTTAAAAAAGGCTTTAAATCCGGCTTGAAATCCGCCCAATAATCAGCTTGTTGACCGCTGCAAAAAAATATCATCTTTTTAAAATTTCTGATGCCAAACATAAGGTTGATGATGTGGTCTTCAAACGTAAGGTTGACAACGTAAGGTTGAATCATAAACATAAGGTTGATCATCCATAATTTTTCTTCAACTCTCAAACTTATGATAAAATATCCATACTTTTACTTGATCCATACTTTTCCAAGAATTAATGGTTGTTTACAAAAGTATGGTTGATGAACCATACTTTTGAGAAACAAACATAACATTTAGTACTTACGTACGGTTCTCCTTCCATACTTTTCTGAAAACCAAAACGTAAGTTTCCTTCCTAACATAAGGTTCTGCTTCCATACTTTTCTGAAAACGTATGGTTCTTCTTCTATACTTTGCTGAAAACGTATGGTTGTTTAAACATACTTTTCTCTTGTCTCAAAAAGTATTCACGCTTTTCATCCTTATGCTACGTTTATCCATGTAGGGTATGAACAGTGATTCTAGAACATGCTAAAGCAGATTCCTCGCTATATTTATCCATGTAAGGTATGAACAGTGATTCCAGGACGCGCTAAAGCAGATTTTGAACAAGTAACAAATTCTCGTTATTTCAAGCATAAAATAAATTAATAAAATCATGAAAAATACTAAATAAAATCATTAGAAAATAATTAAGGGTATTTGTGAGCATCAAAATTATCATAAAGAGACAGACTATTATTTTCAATAATCTCCCCCTTCAAATAAAATTATTATATATTGTTGAAAACAATACTTTGCTCAATAATCTCCCCCTTTTTAATGACTACAAAACCCATAAAATAATAAAAATTATTTAAACAAAATTAACTTTCAAAATTAGTTACATAATGTTTTAGAATTTTGAGAGGATGAAACAATATTTAATTTTAGAAAAATTTCTCCTTCTGAATAAACAATAAATATACAAAAAACTATTGAAATAAAGTTTTGTAAAATAAAATGTTGTAGTTATCCAAATTTCTCTTTTAATTCTCCCCCTCAATAAAATGTTGATGTTTATCCAAATTCTCCCCCCTTTTGTGATATCAAAAAGAATGAAAAAATCATGGATTTGAACACATTTAATGTTGCACTTAACTATAGGTAAATACTTATTACTAACTATTTATCAATAATTAAATTTGGAGTACTGGAATATCAAAAAATAAAGTTAGTAAAATAAATAGAGAAAGGAACAAATAAACAATGAAGGAAATTTTCATTCAAAAATAGCAGTATATACATGACAATGATATACACAGGAATCAAGGTTTGGGTAAGATAGGAAACAGGTTCTATCTCCTCTAGATTGTAGACTTGATTTCTGTAAACTATTCCCAAAGTCTCTTCATCATCCCATCTCCAAGTTTGATAAAGAGCTCTCTGTTCTCTTGAGTTATATGAATATCCTCGATTAAATTGAATTTGAAAAACTCATGCATCCTTTCCTATTTTTAGAAAAATACGGACAGCTTCTCTGACAACTGATTTAACAGGATTCTGACCGATGGCTCACAAGATGTCATTTAATCCACTAAATACTTATGATTGTCCAGAAACACTGACAAAGGAGCAATGTTACATAAAATATCTTTTAACCTATCATTCATGTTGCTCATCACAGTTGTAATAGCTTGAAACCTTCTGATTAAATCAGGTGAATTACCTGATCCACTAATAGCATTATTCGCAACTGATGCAAATTGGTTCTCCAAAAACAGCTTCAGATCTGATAAATCTAACTTCAGAACCATTTCATATTTCAATTGTGTAACAGCAGTCAGCATATCATCTTTAAACATTTCAACCTATTGCTTTGAGACTTTACACTCCTTCAGCTTTTGAAACATTAAATATTCTAAGTCTAAGTCATTTCTCAGAATGACATTCTCATATTCCAACTGAGATTATTTTCTGTACAGTTCTGTAATTTCTTCTTTCCTTGAATCAGATGCACCCGGTGCTTGATTCATATTCACATTCTCTGGATGAGGCAGCAGTACCAAAGGTAATGATTCAGCATCAGATTTTACTTTTTCTATGTCCTGAGAAGGTTTTTCCACATATTTTTCCTTAGAGTTTTCAAACTCCTCCACAGAAGAATAATCTTGAAGTACCTCTGTGTGAGCTTCAGAAGCATGCTCACCACAAACATCAGCATCTCGGCCTTCCACTGGGTTTTCAAGAATAATATCTTCAGTAGTTTCCTGGGGTATGGCCACTTCTTCACCAGGCACTGCCTCCATATCTTGTTCATGTTGAAGTGCAACTTCAACATTAGCTACAATATGTTACTTATTCTCCCTTTGAGCTTCTTCTTGAGCTCATGAACCCTCTACTGGTGTTGTCTTTTCACTAACATCTTCCATGATCTTATCAACAATAGCCTCTCTTACAAAAGTATAATAAAATAAAGCTTCTGTTGTTGTTTCCAAAGCAGGGGAAGTAACTTCCTCATTAACTGGTCTCTTTCTTTTTGATTGAAGTCCCTCTTGACTTCTATCTTCCTCAACATCTTCCACTTCAAAGATAATCCTTCTTGCTACATTCCTGACTCTGGATTCATATTTTCCTTCTTTGGACTTAGTAGATTGAGCCTGAGCACTCTCTAAGTCTTCCTCAGCTCCTACTAGCAAGAGTTTTCCTTTAATGGTGCTCCCGAAATATCCAACCTTCCTTAAAGTTCCAGCATTAAAAGTATTACTGTGATGACAGTGTACTCGAGCATCCACTAATATCACCATGTATTTCTTAAACAGCAGTTTATAAATAAATCGACCGAAAGGGTAGAAATTTATTCGGGCATCGCTTTGACAACACTAATTGAGATACCTTTCCATATACCTTGGGAATTTTAACTTAATATCGCTTAACAGAAGAAACATTATATACATATCAGGGTACAAAATCTTTTCCATTTTTTCCATTCTTGGAGCTATTCCAGTCTGAATAAATATGACAAAAATTTTCTGATCAGGATCCAAATCCTTGATAAACATTTTCTTTATAGTCTTAGTACCAAAAATAAAAGACATGATGTCCTCATATTTATTCACAGAATCTCCAATATTTTTCAAATTGAAATGAAAAACTGCCTCGTGAGGGCAGTTAAGAATCTGACCAATCTCTACTGATGAGATTGAGAAATCCCTATCCTCTATCTTAGCCATCATACTATCCTCGATATCTCCCAGGATAAACTGTATAGATTTGAAGAAGTATCTAAGTTCTACTTCATACAGAAATTCCATATTTTCACTGTTGAACATCTGTTCAAGATTTGGAAATGACAGTGCTTGTTTCAACAACATATTTGTATGAACTAACCAGTCGAGATCGATTACCTTTCCCTGTAAAATTTTTCTTCCCTCTGTGCGTTGTCTCTTGGAATTTCTTGGCTCCGCTTCACTGGCTCTTCTATTTCTTACCATCTTTGCGAGAATCTCTGAAGGTTTGAAGGTTAGGGTTTCAGAGGTTCGAAGGTTAGGGTTTAGAAGCAGAAGTGCGATTTTCGGATTTCGAAAGGGTTTCGATAGAAGTGAAACGGTTTAGATGTCGAAAAGGCTCTGATAGCCTTGATTCCCGTGTAATCACTAATCATTACATATATTTAAAACAAATAAAATTTTCATATGGCGAAAGAAAAAAAATCTTAAACAGTATTCAATAAACAAAATAAAATTTACAAAAATAAATAAGAGTAAATAAAAATAAGAATTATTTAAAATTAAATAAACCTAGCTCCCCCTTAATAAAATCAAACCTTGCAGTGGGAAGTGGTTTAGTAAAAATATCTGCTAATTGAATTTCAGTATTTATAAATTCTAAAAATATATCTTTTTAAATAACATGATCTCTTAAAAAGTGATGCCTTATATCAGTGTGCTTAGTTCTAGAATGACTAAAAGGATTTTTTGAAATATTAATTGCACTTTTATTATCACATAAAATAGGTGTATTATTAAAATTCAATCCAAAGTCCATAAGAGTGTTTTTCATCCACAACACTTGTGCATAGCAACTTCCAGCAGATACATATTCTACTTCGACTGTTGATAGGGAAACTGAATGTTGTTTCTTACTAGACCATGATATTAAAGACTTTCTTAAAAAGTGATATGTTCCTAATGTGCTTTTTCTATCTAATCTAAAACTTCCAAAGTCAGCATCTGAATATGAAATCAAATTGAAATCATAAGTTTTAGGATAAAGAAGAGATTGAAAAATAGTTCCTTTTAAATTCCTAAAAATTCTTTTAAAAGCAGTTAGATGAGATTCTTTAGGATTTGATTTAAATCTAGCACAAAGACATACTGAATACATTATATCTGTCCTGCTAGCAGTAAGATATAACAAACTACCAATCATACCTCTATATAACTTGTTTTCAACTGATTTCCCAGTTTCATCCAAATCAAGTTTTATATTAGTACACATAGGAGTTGTAAAAGGCTTGTTGTTTTCAAGTCCAAATTTCTTAAGTAAATCAATAATGTATTTGCTTTGATTTAAAACATTTCCAAAATCTTTTTGAAATATTTGAAGTCCTTAGAAAAATTTTAATTCTCCCATCATACTCATTTCAAATTCTTCTTGCATTAACTTTGAAAACTCATGACAAAGGGTTTTATTAGTTGATCCAAAGATTACATCATCAACATAAATTTGAACCAATAAAACATTATTTTTTACAGTTTTCTTAAAGAGTGTTGGATCTTCCATTCCAATAGTAAAGTCATTTTTCAAAAGAAAAAAGAACTTAATATTTCATACCAAGCTCTTGGTGCTTTTTTAAGGCCATAAAGAGCTTTAGTAAGTTTAAAAACAGAATCAGGTTGTTGAGAGTTTTCAAAACCATGAGGTTGCTCAACATAAACTTCCTCCATTAAATAACCATTTAAAAAGGAAGATTTAACATCCATCTGAAATAATTTAATGTTCATATAAGATGCATAGGCTAAAAGGATTCTAATGGCTTCTAACCAAGATACAGGTGCAAAAGTCTCATCATAGTCTATTCTTTCTTCTTGATTATATCCTTTAGCTACTAATCTTTCTTTATTTCTAGTTATTGTGCCTTGGTCATCTTGTTTATTTCTAAAGACCCATTTGGTTCCTATTACATGATAATTCTTAGGTCTTTCCACTAATTACCAAACTTCATTTCTATAAAACTGGTTTAATTCATCTTGCATTGCTATTACCTAGCTCTCATCATCTAAAGCTTATTCTATAGACTTGGGTTCTTGTTGAGATAGGAAGGAAGAGAATTCCACTAGATTTCTTAAGTTTCTTCTAGTTTGAACACCAGTTTCTAGGTCACCTATTACAGTTTCTAAAGGGTGATTATTTAGGGTTCTAGACTATCTTGGTAATATATTTAAAGGTTCTTTAGTATCATGTTCCTCTGAACTGGACTGAATTTGTTTTATATTATTTTTAAACTCATTCTTTAAGTCTTCAAGTCTATTGTTATCATTAGAGTCTAGTTCATCCATTTGATCTGTCCTTTTCTCAAAGGGATTAGATTCATCAAATTTCACATGAACTGATTCTTCAACAATCCTTGACTGCTTATTATAAACTCTATAAGATTTGGAGGTAGAAGAATATCCTAAGAAAATAACTTCATCAGATTTTGGATCGAACATACCAAGATTATCCTTGGTGTTTAAGATGTAAACTTTTCATCCAAAAACATTAAAGTAATTTACTTTAGGTTTTCTATTATTCCATAGTTAATAGGGTTTCTTTTTCAAAATAGGTCTAATTAAAACTCTATTAATTATATAGAAAGATGTATTCATAGCTTCTGCCCAAGAATATATAGGTAGACTATATTCATTTAACATCATTCTAGCCATTTCTTGAATTATTCTATTTCTCCTTTCTACAATCCCATTCTATTGAGGTGTTCTTGGTGCAGAGAAGGTGTGTTTAATACCCATATTTGAGCAAAAGGAATTAAACTCCTGATTCTCAAATTCTCCACCATGATCACTTCTCAGTGAGATTATATTAAAACCTTTTTCATTTTGAACAGATTTTTAGAAACTTTCAAATAAGGTAAAAGCTTCATTTTTAAATTTCAAAAAGAAAATCCATGTAAATTTAGAATAGTCATCAACTAAAACATATACATATAATTTACCAGCTAATATTTCTACTCTTGAGGGTCCAAAAAAATCCATATAAATAAGTTCTAGAGGTTTAGAAGTATCAACTTTATTAACAGATTTGAAGGATGATTTATGTTGCTTTCCAAGTTGACATGCATCACAAAATCTGTTACTTTAAAATTTGAGATTAGGTAAATCATAAACTAAATGTTTCATAGATAATTTATGAAAAACATATACATTGAAATGTCCAAGTCTCCTATGCTAGATCTAGGATTCACTTACTTTAGCATTCATGCAGTTTACTTGCTGTTTACACAAGGAATTTAAATCCAAAGTATAGACATTATCAGTTTTTGGTGCTTTAAATTTAAACAGTTTATCTTTTGAAATAGTACAGCAATTTTCAGTAAAATCAACAGTATATCCATCATCACAGAGTTGAGAGATACTTATCAGATTGTGTTTTAATCCTTGTACATAAAGTACTTTGTTGATTGAGACTATTTTTGGATCTCCAATAGTTTCAATGCCAACAATTTTTCCTTTGGCATTGTCACTAAATGTGACAATTCCTCCTTCCTTTTGAGTGAGTGAAGAAAAATTCAATGAGTTTCCCTGATATGTCTTGAGAAGACATTGTCCATGTATCATATATCTTTTCTTCTCTAGTGTCCTGCTACCTGCAAAGACATTTAAACAAATTTCTTTGGTACCCATATTTTGTTGGGTCCAGGTGTGTTAGCTAGCAATGATCTGGGTATCCAGATTTTCTTTGTTCTTTTAAAATCAGCTGAATCATATAAATCTTTTGAAACATAGGGTTTCTTAATACCACAAATTTGAGGTTTTCTTAAGAAACAGTTTTTTATATGTATGTCCCTTTTTCCCACAAAAATTACAATCAATTTTTTTAGAGCTAGGAACAAAATAATTTTTATATAGCTTAGGTTTTTCTCCTTTACTTCCAATTCCAAATCTCTCCTTTTTAATGATAGTTTTTCCAATAATTTCATTTATTGAATTTTCTCCTTTTGTAAAAACCAATGCAGCCTATTTTTAAGATTCTACTTCATCCTACAGTGTTTTTATTCTTGATTCAAAATTAATATTGTTATAGTTAATCAAATTGTATTTATCAGTTAATTCCTTATGTTGTTTCAGCATTGTATCTCTTTCATCTGAAATGGATTTATGTTTGTTTTTTAGTGATTTATGTTTCTTAAATAGTGAGTCATATCTTTCTTCAAGCATATTGCAGTAGGCTACAAGTTTTTCATTTGTGTTTCTAGATTCAGAATTTGATTCATTGTTTGAGTCAGAAGAGTAATATGAATGTACCTTATCGGTTTCTACCATAAAACACATGTTTTATTTTAGATTGAATTCTTCTTTCTCTGAGATTGATTCAGGAGGGCTATTGGAGTCTTCAGATACACTCCAGGTAGCTTTTATAGCTTTCTTGTCTTTCTTCTCAAAGTCATTTCTTTTAAAGAATTTCTTCTTCTTCTTTGGATCTTTCAATTGTGGGCTATCTGGTCTGATATGCCACATATTCTTGCATTCATAACATCTTACTTCCTTATTATCTCCCTTAAAGGATTTTTTGAAGCCTCTTTTCTTTCTGTAGAACTTTCTAAATTTCCTGGCTAGCTGAGCCAGCCCTTCATCTGAGTTTGATGAGTCAGAACTCTCTGATTTAGCTTTGACTTCTCTGTTCTTCAGCTTTATATTCTTTTGTTGTGAAGTTACTTTCAAGGCAGTATCTTCTCTTTTGATAAGCACTTTATGTTCAATAGCCTCATCTTACATTTCAGCTTCATACATCATCAGTGTACCAATCAGCTCTCTCATGGTTAGATCTTTGACTGGAGTTGATTGTCTGATTGCAGTAGAGATACAATTCCATCGAGTAGGAAGTACCCTTAAAATTTTTAATGCTTGATCTGCCTGCTTGATAGGTTCTCCTAGAGCTGTTATATTATTGACAATTTATGTCAATCTCCCATTCATTTGGGTAATGCTTTCACCTTAAAACATTCTAAAAGTATCAAATTTCAGTTTTGCAGTTGCATATCTCATTTGTCTCACATTGTATGTTCCTTCATATTCCAGAGCTATTGTTTTCCACATCTCATATGCTTTTTGGCACAGAGATACTCTGTTAAATTAATCTGGTCCTAGACCGCAGATGATTGCATTCATAACCTTCGAATTCATATCATACTCTGCCTCTGTAGCATCACTCCATGTCTCAGGATTTTCAGGAATTTCATAAGGAGTTAAAATCTTTGAATAGACTTTATATCCGAGGTTTTTCAGATATATTATCATTCGCGATTTCCAGCATCCATAGTTGTCTCCATTAAAATATGGTGCTCTGACCAGTGACAGCCCTTCTCTTGTATCAGCCATGATGCTCTGTTGTATATAATCTTTAAACGCTTCTTGCTTGCTAAGGCTCTATAAAAATCTCCTCCTTTGATACCAATTGTTGGATCTGAATCTACAGATTATACACAAGAGGGGGGTGAATTGTGTCTTTTTCAATTTTTCGGTAACCCTTTGATTGAATGGGTTATGTCCTCTATACTTTATCAGATCTGATCATGCAGCGGAATAAATAAAAATTGGAACACAAAGATGTATAGTGGTTCGGGGAACAGAAGGCCCCTAGTCCACTCAACCAACGCTCAACTCCACGAGCTTGGTGATTTTCACTATCTGGTCCTTGTTTCAATAGACAGGTTCACAACTGAGTACAGGAAGTTGACACCTTTAGAATCTTCAGGCTAACAAAGCCTTCTGGTTCAAACACGAACCTACACAGATTAGAACGAGAAGCTGGTTACTCAATAATAAAAAGAATTTCAAAAATAAGTTTTTCAGTTGATCTTCACAATTGCAACAGAAAGAAGTTGACATCAGATGAATCATCGTCTCTAGAAATATTGATTTTAAAAACAAAGAAATTCTACGTCTATCCGGTTGAAGTAGATATAGAGATATAGTTCACAACATCAGTAGTAGTAGATCCATAGTAGATATTCGATGCAGAACAAGTTAATCTTCTATCGAGTTCCTTCTTCTTAAATAAACAGAGCTTTGACGCTCCTTTTTGAACCAGGAGATCAATCATGAATTTTTGTAGTCTCTCCTTTCCACCTTTTTTTTATAAAATATTGATCAACATCCACGCGTGTACTTGGTGTTTCAGAGAGAACATATATATTGAAGTTGAGCACATCTCCTGCATATTTAGATCCATAAAATTCGCCTTCTAATTTGCGATATTCAAAAATTTTAATTTAAAGAGAAGTCGTAACTTCCCTTAAGACTCGGCATAAAAATCTCCTTTTAATTCGATCTTAAATCCATTGATAAAATGTCTTTGAATCATTCAAAGTTGTACATTAAAAATGACTTTTAATCTGGCTTGAAATCCACCCAATAATCAGTTTGTTGACCGCTGCATAAAAAATATCATCTTTTTAAAATTTATGATGCCAAACGTAAGGTTGATGACATGGTCTTCAAACGTAAGGTTGACAATGTAAGTTTGAATCATAAATGTAGGGTTGATCATCCATAATTTTTCTTAAACTCTCAAACGTATGATAAAAGATCCAAACTTTTACTCGATCCATAAATTTCCAGGAATGTATGGTTGTTTACAAAAGTAAGGTTGATGAACCATACTTTTGAGAAACAAATGTAACATTTAGTACTTACGTACAGTTCTCCTTCCATACTTTGCTGATAACCAAAACGTAAGGTTCCTTCCTAACGAAATGTTCTTCTTCCATACTTTGCTGAAAACGTATGGTTGTTCTTCCATACTTTTCTGAAAACGTATGGTTGTTTAACCATACTTTTCTCTTATCTCAAAAAGTATACATGCTTTTTATCCTAACGCTATGTTTATCCACTTAGGGTATGAACAGTGATTCCAGAACACGCTAAAGCAGATTCCGCGCAATATTTATCCACGTAAGGTATGAATAGTGATTCCAGGACGAGCTAAAGCAGATTCCGAACAAGTAATAAATTCTCATTATTTCAAGCGTAAAATAAATTAATAAACTCCTGCAAAATACTAAATAAAATCATTAGAAAATAATTAATGGTATTTTTGAGCATCAAAATTATCATAAAGAGACAGAGTATTATTTTCAATAATCTCCCCCTTTAAGTAACATTATTATGTATTGTTGAAAGCAATACTTTTCTCAACAAAAAGTACCAAAAAGTTATCAAGGTAGTCTCTAAATTCTCAATTTATAAAATCCATAAAAATAGTAGGTGCATTAGTCAATCCAAAGTTCATAAAAAACCGTAATGTTCATATCTTGATCATAAGGTATTCTTCAGAATAATTTATTTCCTTACCCTCAATTGATGATAACTAGATCGAAGATCAATTTTATTGGAGAAGTGTTCCCCATGAATCAGGTCAGATAAATCATCAATTCATTTAAGAAGGTACTTTTTCGTTACAATGATCCCATTCTGTTATCTATAATCAATGCATAACTGCATCGATCTATCCTTCTTCTTCACAAAGAGAATAGGTTCTCCCCAAGGAGACACACTTTGTTGGATAAACCCCTTCTCTAAATGATCTTGTAGTTGCTTCATTAATTCATCTAACTCCACATTCATTATTCTATATGGGGATTTTGAAATTGTCTCGGAACCAGGCATGAGTTCAATTGAGAACTCTACCTATCATTCTAGGGGATTTATAGGTAAATCCTCAGAAAATACATCAATGTATTCCTGAATTATGGGAATATTCACTATCCTTATACTCTAATTTCATTCTTTATCTTCATCGATCAACTCCATAAATAAGGCCATAATAGGTTCTTCTAGATAAATATCAAGTCAACATTTCTCTCCTTGGAAGATAAATATAGGTTTTCCATTCAAGAGTACTAATATTTCCTTTTTTCTGTATTTGATCTAAAAATTATACATTGAGAGCCAGTCGATCCCTAGAATAATTTTGAATTCCAACACAACAATGAATACTAGATTTGTGATAATATTTTTCTCACTAAAGTAAATACTATAGTTTCTTAACACTATTTATGCTGATATAATCTCTCTAGGAGTCTTGAATAATAACTCTACTTTTATTAGTTCAGGAATTGATTCTATATTATGTGGTATCATGGAAGAAATATAGGAATGCGTAGAACTAGAATCAAACAAATCACTTTCAATATTTGAGAGAACAAAAAAGTATACATTCCACCACATAATTTGGAGCTTCAACATCAGGTGTTGTGATATCAAAATCATGACCTTTATACATTGTCCTATCATAAGGCTGATGGTGATTCCCCTCTACTTCCATTGAAATCGAACTATGATTGAAAATGTTCCCAGGTTGTTCACACTTGAATAATTAAACTTTAGGTAGGGATTTCACTATCTCCCCTTTGTCATTAGTGTTGGAATGTTGAGGCTTCACCTCACTTCAACAATTCTAAGTCATATGTTCATCTCTCCCACACTTGTAAAACATCCCTCTTCTGAGAATGCAGTTCCCTGAATTATTCTTCCCACATTTATAACATTTTGGAAGTTTCACTTTTTTCTACCTCTTCCCTAAAAAATGCTCCTCCCCAAGCTTTAATCCATTGATCTCTTATTTTCATTAAATTTATGGGACCACAACATCTCACCGAACTCCTATTCTACTTTCAAAGAACTTCGCATGATCTCCTCATAAATACTATAGTCTCATTTGGTTAGATTCTTCTGTAGATGAGGTCTTAGTTCACCAAATAATATATCAACCTTCCCATTAGGATCCATGACAAAGAATGAGGTGTAATGGGAAACCCTTGTGAAGTTCATTTCATAGCTTCTCATGGATTCATTCTCCTTCTACTTCATCTCATGAAATTCCTTCTCCATTTTCGTTCTCATTGAATGAGGGAAATAATTATCGAAAAAGATCCATCAGAAATCTTCCTACTCCATAACTTCAATACCCTCTATTGGCCTCATGTATATAATCAGCACTGACCACTGATCATCTTCTCCCTCTAAGTGGTAAATATATAAAGTGACTTTTTCTTGTTCAGAACTAAGAAGTATAGAAAAGATATTTTCTATATAGCTTATACACTATTCCATAATCGATGGGTCAGTAGATCCACTAAACGTTTGTGGTCATTAACGCATAAAGGACTCAATGGAATGTTGTTCCCTTCTTGGTGAAATCAGTATATCAGCTTGATTCAAGTTATTTCCCATAACTTTAGTCATTTGAATCATCATTGTCATGAAATCTTACATTCCAACATCCATCGGAGGGTCTTCAGTGTATGGTCCATTGCGGTCACCATTTTCACAATTCCTCCTATTTCATGCAATTTTATAAAAGAAGAAAAACTTAGTGAAAAAAATGTTTCATTTAAAAATATTATAACTCTAAAAGTATTTTTATGTCTTAAGAAATCATGATTAAACACATTATTCATTATTAACAATTATAATTTCTATAAATCCTTCAGGATGGTTCATAAAAATATTGTGATTAACCAAAAATATACCCCGGGAGTTTCAAACTAGGAGTGTAGAAAGCCCCATTATCTTGCAGCAATTAATGTTCGGGTCTAGATCATTGTGGTGTTTTTGGGGTTTTCCCCTAGATTCATCTGTTCTAGAGCCACATCCACTTGTTTGTATCCAGATAGGGATTTCTTTGTTCGGAGACCAGTTACTACCAAAATACCTGGTGGTTTTCCTATACATAAACTTTTCTATAGTGTTCTTCCTAAATTTTTAAAAACATAATTTCCATATATAGCTAAACTATCCTATGATACCAACTAGGGAATCAAACCTTTTTATTACATAACTTTACATGAAATTTTACAAAAAGAGATGATTTTAATATTTAGTGTTTTGGAAATAGGGAACATAATACCTAAAAACATAAGAAAATATATTATTCTACATGGAAGGATTTTTAAAGGTTCATCATAAGTACACATATTATATCTCATAACTTGGGGACATAAATCAAAGGAAAATGTGAGAAGAAGGACAAGTAAGGGACAACAAGTGAGACATTTTACTTGTGAACTTGAGCAATATCAATAAGAACATGAGAAATATTGTATAGGCATGATAAAGAGGAATATCAGAATAATATCTAGAATCATAACTTGAAAATGTTTCTAAAACAATTAATTTAGACATTCATAAGAACATCACCAAGGTCTATCCTCAAGGTGTCATAAAACATTACCAAGGATATTCACCAAATTATCATAAAACTCGTAATCTCTAGAGAGTAATTTCTTAACCC
The DNA here is from genome assembly GCA_963277665.1 of Viscum album. Classification (NCBI taxonomy): domain Eukaryota; kingdom Viridiplantae; phylum Streptophyta; class Magnoliopsida; order Santalales; family Viscaceae; genus Viscum; species Viscum album. Next base: position 963,587,940 of record OY728129.1, read on the forward strand.
AGTGCATTGGAGCGCTATCGGGGAGAACCGTTAATATTAATTAATTTTTATGTGATCCACATAGATCACAATCAGACCTTTCATAAATAACCCATAGAGAATAAAATAAATGGGTTTCATATCAAAATCCATGTATTTTAAAAAGTGCTTAAAAATGATCATTAGGTAATATATAACCCACAGAAAGGGAATGGGGGTTTTATGTATATAAATTATAAAATAAAATAAATTATTTCTATGTCTTGATGAATACCCATATAAATGAAATTGTTTTGGGTATTCACAAAAACAAAATAAAATAATTTCTTGAGAAAAAGAGTGAGATTTTGAGACGACCATTCTGCACCATAACGGGTATGAAACATAGATTTATAAAAAATTAAAAAGAGAGGGTACATGGGTAAACCATTCATAAAAGACTAATAATATATTAAATGGAAAGAATAAAATATAAATAAGAACATGGTATGTAAATTTTAATTACATACCACATAAAAAGAACTTTAAAGGAAAATAGAAGTTGGAAATTCCCTTACCTTGAAGAGTAACGTATAAAACTCGAAGATCGGGACCTTGAGGGATTGAGGACAACTTGGGAGGACTCAATGGGAGGTAGATATTGCAGAAATTCATGGAGAATGAATTACTAATGAATATAAACAAAGTAATTGGTGGTTATTTATAGTAAAATAGAGGTATTTTTTTATTAATTTCAAAGGACACCTCGTTAGTGGTATTTGCAAAACCATGGTCTTGCCCATGGTATTTTCCCATGCTATTTTCCACTTGGGACACCTCATAAAAAAATTTATTACACATGGGTCGACCATAATTATTACATCATGATTATGTCATGATTACATAATTAATGATATCATTAAACATACCGAAAACTCAAAACTGTAATTTTACTATTCACTAAAAAACAAAACATTTTATAAAAATATCATAAATTCACCATAACCTCATATCAATGTTTTGAATCCAAAAATGAAATTTATTTTACATTAATAAACATATACATATGATATATTTATTTTTAACTATAAAAATAATTTATTATTAAAGATAATAGCAGACAGAAAATGTATAGTGGCATGCATAATAAAATATTCGACATTTAATAAAAATATTTTATCACCTGTAATTAAAAATGAGTTTTTTTATAAAACTATTTCATTAAAATAAAAATTATTAATAAATCATTATTTTAATATGATAATATATATCTTTCTAAAAAGTATGATATTTACCCGAAAAAAGAAATTTATTAAATTCCATCTCAATTTTTAAGAAAAACTATTCTTAAAACAGAAATGATGAAATAAAAATTTTATTAAAACAATGGGATTACATTTTATGTAACTATTTTCATAAAACATAACCTCTTAAAACACCATCATATGACATAAGGTAAAGGTGTGAAATAGTGATGGACTCTCGGGGCAACTCAGATAACCTCACCCGAATAGTAATCTCCACTAACTTGAACTTCTCCTGTAGGAAATTTTGTTCTAGATTAACATGTTGAAGCTCATCTTGGGCTTGGCCAGAGAAAATATCAGTGATACTACCTCCTTCCCAATCTCAGACAAATGGTCTTTGTACGGCCCGAGTCTACAGGATGAGTCCATCGAATCTTCTTTCTACATTAATTATCTATTGTCATTTCTATTTATAAACAATAATTATAAAGTTAAAATACTATTAATATTTCCAACAATAATATTAACCAACAATCATATAACATTAAAAACTCGATGGTCATATTTTATTTATTCTTTTTATTGATTATGACATAGTAAAATATTCATTTTCAAGAAAGAAGATATTATTCAAAAGTTCGGGTCGTTACACCCCATATTCTAAATAGGGTACATAGTATGCCACCTAGAGGTTCTATCCCAACAATGGTAAACTCAGGTGTGATATCTTCCCTCCTAATAATTCACCACAAAGATCCTACTCAAGGGAATTTGATCCATAATGGTAAACTATCTAGGTGTTCCCTCCTGTGGATCGACCTCATTGGGTGTTCGATCCACAATCGTAAACTCAGGTGTGATATGTTCCTTCCTAGGGATGAACCTCCTTGATCCATGTCACAGGGTGTTCAATCCACAATAGTAAATTATCAATATATTCACTCCTAGGGAATCACCTCCTACATCCCCCTCATAGGGTGTTTGGTGCCCAATGGTAAACTCGTTTGTGAAATCTTCCCTCCCAGTGACGCACCTCCTTGATCTAAATCCAGATCATCCGATCCAGAGTGTTAAACTATCTAGTTGTTTCCCCTAGGGATAAACCTAGATCCACCTCTACAAAGAGTATGATCTATCTTCATAATACATTTAACTTGTTCCTAAATCTTCCTCTTCATGGAATCCATTCCATCATCACATGATGTTAAACTCATGCCCTAATTCATCTCAACCCTACATTTCGATCCATCTTCACAAGATGTTAAACTCATTCCCTAGACCATAATAACTACCACATGCATAATTATGGGATTCTTATGGTAAATAAACCTTGGATTTCTTACACCACTAATGTCAAATACCTCATATATTACATGTGATGCCTCGGGTTCTGTGCCTAATATGCCTTAAATGAGTTTCCTCATGCAAAAAAAGGAGAAACATTTATATGATCCTAATTAATTCAACATTCAGTGATTCCCATACATGTTTGGTAGTACCATATACTCCGATGAATGTTGGATTCCTTTTTAAAATAGAATAATCATAATTAATCATCATCCACATTGAAATGGCACCAGGAAAGAGTTTCACAAACATGAATAAAATATATGAGGGAGACCAGTACTAGGAAATGAGATCCCAAGGGAAAATTCATGGAAGGAGGAACTGACATCCCATCATCCCATTTTGATCAAGGATCCAACATCACTATCCATGGTGGTAGAGGCCCCCCACCCTTGGAAAGTGATAATGAGGGGCAATAAAAGTGTGTTTCTACAAAGATGCACACCCCAACTTTGAAAGAATCAGAATAAAAATAACCCACCACTTATATAATGTGTTATGGGGAATTTTCATTTAGATACCAATTGTGAGATCTTACATGCTTAGGTATCCAAAGGATGTGCTCCAAAGGTATTTTTTAAAGGTGAGGATCATTTCATCATTTTCAAAGGGTGGACAATGGTTCTAGTGGTATTGCAGGATGAGGTGATGTGGGAGTTTTATAAATCTCCATTTCTAGTGCATTCAGGTGTATAAAATATGTAACAAGACCTATAACATCTGTTTTGGTGGCCAGGCATGAAGAAGTTTGTTGCATATATTTTTTCTTAGTGTCTCACTTGTCAACAAGTAAATGATGATCTCCATGTTTTGGTGAGTTTAGATCATCCCCTTAAGGTTCCACAATGAAAGTGGGATGTGATATATATGGGTTTCATGTTGTGTATTCCATATTTGTATACAGGAAATGAATCCATCTGGGTGATTGTTGACCAACTCACCAATTCATCCCACTTCCTAGATATCTGAGATAAGAGTTCAATACAGAAATTAGAATTTATTTATATGCACAATATACTCTATCTACATGGAGTTATCTGGATGATTGTTTCGGACTATGATGCTCAATTCATGTCATGGTTATGGGGAGAATTTCTAGAGGACTTTCAGAGTCAATTACACTTATGCATGGTGTTCCACTCCATTAATTATGACCGTCCTAAGTAGACCATTCAGGTTATGGATAAAATGGTTTAGGATTGCATGTTGGACTATGTTCATAGTTAGGAGGATCACCTACCCATTGCAGAGTTTTTTTACAACAACATCATCATTCCACCATCGGTATGGAACAATTTTATTCCTTGTGGGCATAACACTATAGGTAGTCACTATGTATGACTTATCTAGGGGTTAGTTAGCACTAATAGGCCCATATTTTGTGTGAGATGTGAAAAATAAGGTTTAGGTGATATGGGAGTGGATTAGGACTGCATAGATTCATCATATGTCCTATTCAGATCGATGATATTGGTTTTTAGAGTTTTAGGATTGGAGGCCATGTGTTCCTAAAGGTATCACCTCCATATGGACTACATATATTTTCCTAGGGTGGTATGTTGTCTTTAAGGTTCATTGTCCATTTTCAGATACAATGTATAGTCAGAGAGGTGGTGTACCATTTTGGATCGACCAACGTGGTTAAACTGGGTATATGATGTCTTCTATGTGTTGTGGCTGAGGAGGTATGTGCACAACCTATCGCATGTTATCAATTGGGGAGTGCTAGAAATTGAGGATGGAGTTACATTTATAGAGTACTCGATGAAGATCAAGGATTGGAAGGAGAATATCCTCTATGGGTGAATTATTCCATTGGTGTGTGTACTGTGGAAACATGGGAATCTTCAGGAGGGTTCTTAGGAATGGGAGACCAATATACGATATCAACACACAAATCATTTTTAGTAGTTATTTTCTCCTTTTGAGAAAAAAAACCCTAACCTAGTAAGAATTTAATGTCATGGTTTTTGCATGTAATGCTTTTAAATATATCTAGTAATATTTACAGAGTCAGGTGCTGTGACAGTGTGATATTTTGATGTCTGATGAGCCTAAAATTGATATTTAAAAAATATAAAATATATGAATATCATACATGCCTAGTTTTCTTTAAAAAGTGGAATAACTCCAAAATTTAGTTTCATATCATAAATTTAAGGCTATAGTTGAGTTCAAAAAAATCACCCTAGGCATGACATAAACTTGGAGTACATTGGATGTTTGGGTTATGCACAGTATTGAGGGACTGTTTCCCTCTGTAATTGAGGATAACCTCATTGGTTTAAGGTTTGAACATTCCAAGCGGTTTCTAACGGGTTTGTTCGTATAACAAGAAACATCTAATGATTCCATATCCATTTAGACCTACTTTCCAAAGGTAGGCGCTCATTATTTGTGGACCGATGAGGATTAGGAATTTTCATTGGTCAAGAGGATGGGAGGTCGGACTCATCACACCTTTTTGAGGGGAATTATTGTCTACTCTGAGAATCTCTTTATAGATTTATGTTATGTTCGTGAATCCTTATTAAATTACCAAGTATAAAATGAGATTTCCTTTAGATCTGACAATAAATGACTGATATGTTGGAAATTTAAAGAATATTTAATATGTATTTGAGGTTCTTCATCGATAGAGAATCATCTGTGTTTGTTTAGAGATTCTTAGTCAATGTTATCCTTTAATACATTATATAGAAGTCTCTTGTTCATTATGATAACCATGCTGGTTTTAAAGCCACTCAGTGGAGCACTTGAAGTTTATTGTCATTCAGAAGGACATAGATTATTTCAGAGTTGGGATCGCACCCGCATATGGGATACCTACATATCCTTGTTTAGAGAAGGAATCAGAACCCATGTAGTTTGAGTAAAGGAGTATGAGGTTTATGTATGATTGATGGCTCAAAGAAAGATGTCATAATTACTTTTACACTCTAAGCTCATGTGAGTCATGCTTGGTGTGAGAAACAAGAGGTATTAGTAAAACTAGACAATTTTTCCATGAAAGATGAAATCATTAGAAATAATGTGGGGATTATGTATGTATGACTGCCCAGATAAATGAAGATTAGGATTTACTTCAGGGAATAAACCCGGAAACAGGGTCCATAAAGGTATATGTACTCAATGGAGATTTGTATATTCTAACTTGGGGCTTACTCCTTAAGAAGATGCCCAAATTAGGAGGGGACTTATGATTGGGTTTTAATCCTAAAAAGGAAACTCAAATCAAAAGTAAATGAAGACTGGTTAACATAAATTAAGACTGAGGCTTATTCCTGAAAAGGAGGCCCAGGTTAAGGGAATTATGGTTGGGGCCTACTCCTAAGGAGGGTGCCCAGAATTTAGGGAACTTGGACTGGGGATTACTTCTAAAAAGGAGGCCCATGTTAAGGGAAATTATGATTTGGGGCTTACTCCTGAAAAGGAATCCCAGGTTAAGGGACTTGGGGCTTACTCCGTAGGAGGATTCCCATATTTGTGAACTTTGAGACTGGGGCTTACTCCTGAAAAATAATCTCAGGTTAAAGGTATTATGACTGGGGCTTACTCTTAAGGAGGATGCCCAAATTAATGAGGACTTGGGGCTTACTCCTAAGGAGGATGCCCAAATTAATGAGAAGTTTGGAATGGGACTTATTCCTGAATAGGAGGCCCGGGTTAAGAGAAATTATGAATGGGGATTACTCCTAAAAAGGAAGCCCAGGTTAAGGATTCTCTCACCTTAAAATATAAGGTTGAATGAATGGATTCTCTAACTTTAGTGACATAAAGATATGTAAATCACTAGGTTTTGAGAGATGTTCCACGGAATTCCTTTCAAATAAGGAATTTGATCAAGAAAACGTGCCATAGATAGCTTTGAAGAGTGTCTTAAAGACTGAATCTGGAATAGGAGAGATGGAATAACATAAGATAAGTGAAATAGGAATTAGAGGCACCTAAAAAGAGTGGGCCGCGCAAGTCTTGGCAGGCGCGTAGGTACTGTGTGGGTGCGCAAGTCCTGGGCACGTAGGTAAACCTTCGTGGCACTTAGGTACTTGCACGATTGTTAACCAGTAGGGTAATACTTGGGCGATCCTTCACCAAAGCCTTTAGAATTATCCGAGGTACTTCTAGAATAGTGGCGCGCAAGTTCTAGTGAAGGAGTAGGGTGGCGCGCAAGTGTGGCCAGTTCCCTTAAGTGCTGGCCACTCAAGCGCGCAAGTGTTGATGAATTTCAACACTTATGCCTTCCTTTCCCTCTTTAGATCTTCCGTTCTAGGTAATAAATTACCTTAGAAATGTTCGGAATACTTGAAGAAGATACTTGGGAATTCAGAGCTCTGTATCTGAATTCTGGAAAAAATAATATGTAAATGGAGGGCCCACTAGGGGTATTTATAGGCTGGAGAAGACCCCAGGCGGTTTTCAAAGAGGGTGTGCAAGTCACTTGCGCGACCATTAGGCGGCGTGCAATTGTACTTGCACGAAAGTAAGGTAACTTGCGCGACCCAAGGTCCTTTGACTCCTTTTTCATTCCTTTTTCAATTTTTGATTTTTTCTTCAAAGGATGAATCAATTTGTGCAAAGTCATTTCCCTTTCTATTCGTTTAGACAATGTGACAAAAAAGGAGCATCAACAAAAGTCCCCCCTCAGAGTTGGATCCGAAAGAATAATGATGTGACTCTGAGGAAAATAAGAAAACCAAAGGGAAATAGGCGTGAAAGTGTTGAGGGCACAGATGGAATCGCGCAGGTTGTGGCATGAAACTTCTAGTCGGGTAGACTTCGGCGCGCAGAGTACATCTTTGGCCTATAAATATGCAGCCCCATTTCTGTACAAAGCATCCGGATTCCAAACATTCGAGCTCTCACCGTGCAATTTTCTTTCACCACACAAGTTGCTCTGTTTTCTTATGTTTCTTTGCTATCGCGCTATCGTATAGGTATTTGGACTTGAGCAGTGATACCAGCGCGCCATAAAACTTGCGCGACAAATCCATACTTGCGTGCCAAAATTAGACTTGTGTGCCTTAATTCCTTATCCATTTTTTTCAAAATTTCTTCACAAATTTTATGAAAAATTAATCCATTTAAGAGTTAATTTATTCAAATCTTGTGCAGATTTAACAGCTCCCAAGAGAATCGGAACGACTGATGGACTATCTAGAAAGCGGATTGATGACATGATGAACATTATTGGCCATTATTATTATGATATCTACGACAACACTCTCCCAGATTTGGCTAAGTACTTGAAGAAATATCATCTTAATTTCCCACAGAGCATCTACCTACCTCTATATGGTCATGGTCATCTACAAGGAGTCAATGTTCCAGATGTAAAGAATTATATTCCTGAGATGCAGTTGCACTGCTACTCCTCTATTTCGATTATGTTGTACATTAAGAGAAACAACATTGGTGTTAACTTTCAGATTTTTCCTGCATGCCATTTCCTTGCAGATATGAGAATGGAAAACCCATGGTCTGAAATGTTTTCCACTGTCGGTTGGTGGAGAGAGGAAAAATATGGTATTAGAACAATATCTGAAAAGAATACTCTCTCCAAATTGCTCTTTACTTCCAATGCTTTGTTCTCAAATCCATGTATCCATCTTCCAAGTATCTTGGATAGAAACAAATTCACTGTTTGATCAGAAGAAAATTTTCTCAAACCGCACTCAAGAACATTTTTTTACAATTGTTCCATGAAGAGCTGGTATCACTTCATCTCTTATGGTATCCATTTGAATGACTGAATTCCAGGTGGCTGCTGATGAAGCTCGGGATGCCGTAAATCAAATTAAAAGTTATGTTTATAGTCTTTTTTGATTTTTTTGAAAAAAAGAGAAGAGACTTCAGTCTTTGGATGTCCTTCTAACTATTGTGCATCAATGAAAAACACTTTCACCTTCAATCATTTTTACTTGCATTCTCTTTTTCTATCTGGTTTAAATTTTACCTAAGCCAATGGGCCTAGTAAGCATAGTTTGATTTTTACTAGGATTAATATAAATAACCCTGCAAATTTTGAATCTTTTAAAATCTCTATATTACTTAAATCATAAAAAAATGTATGTTTAGTAAGCTGAAACTTGACTTTTATTTAGAGTTCCCTTGAATTTTGTGGGTAGTTTAAAGTCATGCACATCGGACATAAGAAGGCTAATGTTTAAGGTCGAAATAGCTTTGACCGAATGGATTAAAAATTTCCTAAATTCCTTGATAATTTGTTTGAAAACAAATTACCATATTCAATTATGGAAGGGAAAAGAAATGTAAAATATGACTTAATAAATATTGAATCTAATGAATGATATGAAAATGGACTAAAAGGCATTAGAAGAAGTAGTTCCCAAGAATGAAGTTACCATTATTTAACAAACCCATTAGGGGGTTGAATTATGCAGGGACACCTAAGGGCATTGGCTGCATAGTCAAATAAATATCATCTTTTGGCTGACAAGTCCGTTAAGTAGACTACTTATGCAAGGCCGCCTAAGGGCACATGCTGCATAGTTAGGAAAAAGAACTCTTGGAAATTTACTTTCCTAGTGCTAAAAATCCAGTGAAAGTATATGGAGATTAAAATTTTACAAAGTATAGAGTTTGCTGTATGGAAAGAGGTTCTTGAATATGGAGAAAATATTTCCGAACAATATTATCGAATAACCAGATGAATATCACTCCTACGAAGGTCTGAACCAAATGTAGGGAAGGATAAAATATAAACCATAGAATTGAATATTTTCATATCATGAAAAAGTGTATGAGACAAATATGTAAAGAATGTCTTTTTTTTTGCGGATCCCTACATATCTTCATTATGAAAACTAAGGACAAAAAGAGGTTTTCATCCTAAGAATGAAGTTACCATTATTTAACAAACCCGTTAGGGGGTTGAATTATGCAGGGACGCCTAAGGGCATTGGATTCATAGTTAAATAATAGCATCTTTTGGCTGACAGGTCCATTATATAGACTTGTTTATGAAAGGCCACCTAAGGGAATATGCTGCATGGCCAGACAAAACGATTCCCAGGTATTTCAAGCCTTTTGTGATTGAAGTTATGAAAAGGATTATAAAGATCTGAAAATATTTAAGGTTAGGATTATGTTACATAAAGATGGGTATTGTCCAATGTATACAGAGATACATAGATCAATGCTAACCATAATCATGTTGTGGCTAGGTCCTGAATTGAAATGTTGGACTTCACTACATATCCCATAATTATGGGAATCAATCCATACGTAGTTCTTTAACTACATTTTAACTTCGTGTGGGACAAATGTATGGGAGATCTTAGTTTAGGGTCATAGAGCTCAAACCATTATAAGAAATACACAGTGTGTGTTTTCATGGGGACTTTTCAGCCAAGGGACTGAAATTGGATTTTGGGGTTAGGCCCAAAGAGTTGGGGCTGGATTAGAGAGACACTTGAACGTTCCTACGTATCCCATACGAATGGGAATAAATCCCACGTAGTTCTAGAACTACCCTTTGTACAAATATGGTTCGTACATGTGAAGGGTGAAAGGGTACTTTAGTGCAATGATAGTTTAACCCAAGATAAAAGGTTCGGGGATTGTCATGTATACATGTAGTCTTTGAAATGAAACATGATTGAAGATCAATGTAAATAATGATTCCCTCTTAGGTTAGGGTATCAAAGAATGTTATAGTTTATTATCATACTGGACAAAAAGTGATGTATAGTTTAAGGTCTTATTAAAAGATTGAAAGTGAACCAATGTAAAGATATTGATTCTGGGAGCGGTTTCATGAATCAACATTGTACGAGATGGAGGTGAACCAATCTGAAGACATTGGTTTTGGTCTTGAACCTCAGAAGGTTGCTGATGTACCCAGCCTAAAAGGAAAGGATCAAAGTCCACGTAGTTTAATTAAAGAATGAATTAGTGATCAAGTTGTTCTTGGGGAGAACGACCTAGAAAATAGTATTGGGACTTACACATGGTTAGATTCCCAGAGAGAATGTTATGGTTGAAGTTTTCCCTAAGCTCAAGTGAGTCATACTCGGTGTGAGAAACAAGAGGTAGAAATAACCCTAATGATGCATAGTTTAATGTCATGTAGGACATATGAAGGGACTATGTAGTTTTAAATTCTTGAAGTTAGGACTATTGGTGCTGAGCAGTTTAGTGTCATGTAGTAGTGAAAAAATACAGTTTGACGTCATGTATGATATATTAAGAAATTTCTGTATAGTTTAGCATCATATAGTTAGGACGATGGTGACAATACAGTTTAATGTCATGTTTGGACAAAAGGGGGGACTGTGCAGTTTAATGTCATGTAGTGAGGACAAAAAGAGGACACAGTTTAACGTCATGTTGGACGTATTAGGGACTTTTTCACAGTTTAACGTCATGTTGGACGAAAGTGAGAATAGTTTAAGGTCATATGCATGGACCACTACTGTATAGATTAATTTCATATAGAAAGGATGATGAAGGGGACACAGTTTTACATCTTGCTGGACATGAGGAACATGAAAATAGTTTAAGGTCGTATGAATGGACCCTGGATGGTGCAGTTTTAATGTCATGCAGGGCGGTGGTGCAGTTTAAGGTCATACTGGACCGTGGTGCAGTTTAAGGTCATACTGGACCGAAAGTGTTGTACAGTTTAACGCCGTATAGCAAGGAAGAATGTAATACAAATAGTTTAAGGTCATATGTATGGATCGTAACAATGTATTTTGTGTTTATACAAAATAATTCTTCAGAAATCTGGCATTGGTTGGAGTAGTGATGAGCTCTCCATCCATTGAGATTAATCAATAAGCTCCATTGGAGTATACCTTATGTATTGAATAAGGTCCTTCCCATTTTGGCTCAATCTTGGGAGTTTTTTTTCCTGGTATCATTGGAGTTTTGAGAACTAATACCACTTCTCCCTGAATGAATGAACGAAGACGAACTTTTTTGTTGAAAGCTCGTGCAATTCGGTTCTGGTAGACTTCCAAGTGGTGAAGGGTGCACAATCTTTTCTCATCTAACTGTTCCAATTCATCCAATTGCTTTTGAGATTGTTCATCTATAGATGACTGATAACAAATATCTACTCTAAGTGAGGGTAGTTGAACTTTAATAGGCAAGACTTCTTCCGCTCCATATACTAGTGAATATGGAGTTGACCGCGTTGTAGTGTAGGTGGTGGGCCGATAAGCCCATAAAGCATGAAAGAGTTCATCAGGCCATGACCTCTTGTCTTTATCCACCATCTTTTTCAGTATATTTGAAAGAGTATTGTTGAAGGCTTCTATCTGACCATTGGCCGCTGCATGATACAGAGATGAATGATTGGATTTGATGTTGTATTCTTGATACAACTTCTTCACCTCAGATGAACAGAGGTTGGTGCCATTGTCTATCAATATGGTATGATGGACACCAAATCTGGTAATGATGTTAGACTTGATGGAGCTAACAATGCTTTTAGAACTAACTTCTTTGAGAGTTATTTCCTCTGACCATTTAGAAAAGAAGTCAGTAGCAGTAAGAATATACTTAAACTGCTTGGCCGTAACTGAAGGGTAAGGTCCCACCACATCCATTCCCCATGTGGAAAATTTCCACGAGTATTTAGCTGTATGAAGAAACTCTAGAGGTTGGTGAATGAAGTTGGCATGTACTTGGCATGAATGAAACTTCTTTGTGAAATCAAAACAATCTTGTATCATTGAAGGCCAAAAGTATCCAAGCCTTCAAATTTGATCTGACAATCTATGTCCAGACTGGTGGGCACCACAGACTCCTGCATTCACTTCTTTCATGAAATCCATTGTCTCTTCACCATCAATGCATTTGAAGAGAAGTCCATCAAAAACATGCTTGTAGAGAATTTTATCTGGGTGTTTTGGGCTATCATAAAGAGTAAAGTTGACCACATGTTTCCGGATTTGTTCTTTCCCGGCTCTATCAGGTGGAAGTGTTAAATTTTGAAGGTACTCCCTGATAGGTGTCATCCATCCTATAGTATGACCATACGGTTCAGGAATGGGACTAATTTCATTGATCTTCTCTGTTCTGGTTCAAACATAAGGTGAAATTATAGGACGATGGCCAATGTTGACGGTTGTTTTGTCCCTGTTTGGATCTGCCAGAGTCATGGCTATATTAGCCAGTGCATCAGCTTGATCATTTTGTGATCATGGGACATAATAAAATGTCAGTTCTGTAGGATATTCCATCATTAAATCTCTAACATAATCATACAAATGGATAAATTCTTCTTTTCTTATTTCATAATCCTCATTGACTTGTTTGATTACCAGGTCTGAATCACCTTTCACTTTTAAGTGATTCACTTGTGCTTGAAGTGCCAACTCTAATCCTGCGATGAGAGCTTGGTATTCTGCTTCATTGTTTGTACCGCCTTCCAAAAATGAGAAGGAATAAGGTAACCCGACCTTTTCTGGGGAAATAAGAACAACTCTTAACCCAACTTTGTTGAATTTAAGATCTTACATTTTCTTCCCTATTGGACTTCTGGAAGCACCATCAAAGTACATTTCCCATACCTGAGGACTATCATGAATAGAGAATACTTCCCCATTAGGGAGTTCAATATCTGAAGATGTATCTTCTATTGAAGAATGTTCAGAAAGGAAATCAGCCAGATCTTGGCCCTTTATTGCTCTTTGAGACACATACTAAATGTCGAATTGCTGAAAAATAACTTCCCACCTTGCCAGACGTCCTGTAAGCATTGGACGACTAAGGATGAATTTGAGCAGGTTATTGCAAGATACCAATTGGACCTTGTGATGTTGCAGGTAGTGTCTCAACTTCTGAACTACAAAGATTAATTCCAGTAAGCATTTCTCAATATTTGAATATCGGATTTATGCTTCAAGCATAGTCTGACTAAGATAGGAGAGGCTATTTTCATTCCCAGCATCATTCTTCTGAGCAAGAAAGGCACCCAATGATCCCTCTAAGGCTGTCACGTAGAGGATAAGTGTCCTTCCTTCAACTGGTGGCATAAGTACCGGTGGACTCAAGAGGTATTTCTTGAGAATATTGAATGCTTCTTGACATTCTTCTGTCCACTAGTAAGTGACTCCCTTCTTCATCAATTTGGTGAAGGGTAAACGTTTTCCTACCAAATTGGTGATGAAATGCTGAATATAGGCTAAGTGTCCTTGAAGTCCTCTCAATTATTTCAAATTTAGAGGAGGTGACATACCAAGGATTGACTTGGTCTTCTCATGATCGACTTCGATACCATGATGGCATACAACAAAGATGAGAAATCTTCCTGAGGTTACCCCAAAAGCACATTTTAAGGGGTTCATCTTTAAATTATGTTGTCGAAGCTTGTGGAAGATGACTTCCAAATCAGCCAAGTGATTAGAACTTTGTTTGTATTTGACCACCCAATCTTCCACATAACATTCAACAAACATCCCTAAAAAGGGTTTGATGATACGATGCATGGAACGTTGATATGTTGCGCCTGCATTCTTTAAGCCAAAGGGCATTACCCGATAGCAAAATGCACCTTGAGGGGATCTGAAGGCTATGTATTCCTCATATTACGGAGCCATTCGGATTTGATTATATCCGGAATATACATCCATGAAGGAAAGTTCTTCATAACTAGCTGTTGTATTGATTAAAAGTTCTGTAATCGGAACTGGAAAATCATCCTTAGGAAAATGCCGATTAAGATCTCTGAAATCGATGCAAACTCTAATTTGTCTGTTCTTCTTCTTCACAGGGACAATATTAGCCAACCACATGTGATATTGAACTTCTCTGACGAAGTTAGATTTGATAAGCTTATCCACTTCAGCTTCAATTTTGGAAGCATAAGTTGGGTGTGTTCTTCTTGCAGCTTGCTTAAATCCTCTATGTTATTCTGGTAAACCAAAATGATGAGTAGCAACATCAGGATCAAGCTCGGTCATCTCTGTATAGTTGCAAGCAAATATGTCTCGATTTTTCTTTAAAAAGGAAATATACATCTCTTGTTCTTCAGGAGTCATGGCTGCACTGATTAAAGTGGGGTGTGGATCTTCTTTTGTACCCAGATTTATTTCTCTGAGTTCATCCACGGTGGTAGAGATACCCTCTCCAAATGCTGGAGGAGCATCTCTGATATCTTCCTCTTCTTATTCAACATGTGTTACTTCTTCTGTTTCTACTTTCATAGTATATGATGATGTAAAATTTCCATGATTAAGAGATATGTTAAAATTTGAACATCTTGGAGAATAGGATTCCATTTCCGACCCGATTGATGATGAAGGGTCTTCTTTCGGAAATAAAGAGGAGATGATGGATTGAGAATCGACATCATTGTTCACCTTTGACGTTGCAATAACTTCTTCTGGCCTAGTTGGAAAAGTATAGACTTTCTGGATTTCATAAGATGAAATAAAGACGTCACCATTTGGGCTTTCATCACTGCTTGGTGGGTCACCAGTTTCTCCCATGTTGTCTGGCTCGATTACCGTAATTGACATTATGGATCTTTCCATAAGAGTATTTTGATTTAGGTCTATCTTGTCAATTTGACTAATAGGCAACACATAATCTGTACTCACATGTGCAAATGGATTTACTGGAATCTTCTCCAAACCATATGGAGCATTAACTTTGGTAATCTCCCTTGTTGTGGATTTCTCCTTTCCATTCATGTGATAGAATTCCGCCTTAATGTATTGAGACTCACATGTCTTGAATGGGGACTTATCACCATACAATATCCCAACTTTACCATCGAAAAAATATTTGGGACATTGATGGTATGATGAAGGGATAACCACATGTTGATGTAGCCAGGGTCTTCGAAGCAAGATGTTGAAGGCTGAGTCTTGATCAACAACCATGAAATCTAAATTGGATACAAGATCTCCAAACTGAGTTCTGGGTGTAATCTCACCCAGTGGTTCTTGTTAATTTTTATCATATCCTTGTAACATCATAGTAGAAGGAGATAAATTATATTCCTTGAGGCCCAATCGACGAAGTGTACGAATGGGGATGAGGTTGACTCATGAACCATTATCAATGAAAGCCCTTCGTATGTCCACATCATTGACCTTTCCAGATTAATAAAAAGGTCTAATTTTTCCATGCACAACTTCATCTTCATCTTCGTCTGTGAAAGATATCACTTCATGGAATTTTGTAGGGTTAATTTCAACATGGTAGTCTTCACCTGCAGCAAATTCAGTTTCAAACTCCTAAGTACTTGACAAAGCCTCGATGAGTGACTCCTGAAGATCCTTTGATAAATTCAAGGAATCCAAAATTGATAACTTGTCTGGTACATGGGCCAGGTGTTTCAATACATCATACTTTTGATCCAAAGGTCTGTGTTTCCCAATAGGAACATGTGGTTTAGCAGGTGCCTTGGAAGTTGATGTTTTGGAAGTTGATGTATCTTGTATCGGGGTAGGAGTTGGAAATATTCCAAGCCTTGGAAGATTAGACCAATTAGGTCTATTTACCTGATGAGAGGATGAACGTGTAACTTCCAACTGATCCTCCAGAATAACTGTTCCTGGACTGAATCAGTTATTGGTGAAAAAACTTGCTTTTTCTTGTTGAGTCCACTGAAGGGATCTGCCAAGATTTTTTGCTGCGTACACAGTTCTAGCAGGGGTAGAATTGGAATAGTGGATTTTTGGATATCCATGTCTTCCTCTATATCCCTAACCTTTGGAACTCCCTTTGATTACTCTATTTGATATAGGGAATTCAGGTTCATTGAGATCGAAACTGTGACTGGCATAAGGATCTGTTAAGTGGATCATATTAACAAAATCGAAGATCAGCTCTTCATCTGATTAAGACTCTGCCTGACTAGCCAATTTAGGCAGTGTCGTTTGGTGGGACGGTGCCCACGGCTTCGAAGTAGATGGCATGAAATCTTCCATAGTTAAATACAACTTATGCTTTGACACAATTTCATCTTACTCTGATTGCTTCTCTTTCTTCGAACTATGCCTCCCTTTTGAGGATTTTCCCTCTGAAGAGGATTTTGTTGTGGTATCCATAGCAGAAGACACAATTGGTTTCTTCAATTGTGTTCGCAAAATGGCATGAGTTCGGTTGATCGTTTTCCTGACCATCCAATCATCATATTTCTGCGCATTTTTTCTTTTGACTTCTTTCCATTCGCCTTCTTCCTCTGGAACTATAGCAGTAACACATGCTACCTGGGATGAAGAGCCTTTTAGTTTGACTTTTTCTGAGTCGACCATCTTTTTAGAGAGTTCTTTGAAGACAAAACACTCCTGGATGGGATGCCCCGACATTTGATGAAAGGGGTAATAATTGGGATGGTTTTCATCTCCTTCCTTGTTTGGCCTTTTGGGCCTTGGCAACTGAACCAAATTATTTTCCAAAGCCGAAATGAAGTAACCAGGAACTTGTTCATTTCAGAAAGAATAAACATTGCTCTTCAACTCATCAATCTGTTTAAGTCTTTGATATCTTTGATCATCTTGATGAAACGGCATTTTTTGCTGACTTTCAGGATGTGGATCCCTTCAGGAAGATGAAGGTTTTGAAGTAAAAGCAGTTACAGGTGCTTTCTTAAGCATAACTTTAGTAGTATCTGCTTTACACATTCTTCTTCCTAGAACTGATGGAATTACATGAGATTTAGCCTTAGTCTGTATAAGGGAATCTTCAATCTACTTAGCGATTGAAGTAAGGTCTCAAAACCCTCCTGTGTATTTCACAGGGATCAACGGCGTGCGTAATTTGTCACGCAGATTTGCCACACAAATTGGCAACAGATCTTCTTGAGGGAGTGCTAAGCTTAGGGAATATGTTAATCCCTTCCAGCGAGCAATGAAATCTGAAACCCTTTCATTATCCATTTTCTTACAGTTTGTAAGATAAAAAACTGTTTTCTTTGGCAAAGTTGAGCTGAACTGAAGAAGGAATTGATGATGGAGATCTTCCCATTCAGTAATTGACTGAGATTTCAAGCTTGTATACCAAACAAAAGTTGGTCCTTGCAAGGTTCGCACGAAGCATCTGAGTTTCAATACTTCTTGTTGTTCCAGAGTTCCTATCATAGGATTGCAACAAGACACATAATGCATCAAATGTTGTTCAGGATCTCCTGATCCATTGAAAATAGGGAATACATATGACATACTTCACTTTTTATCACATAAACTTTCATTACATTTTACAAAACCGAGTATCTTTAAGGTTTAGTGTCTTGGAAACCAGGAACTTAAAACATGAAAACATAAAACATTATTCTTAAACACTTGAAAGGATTCTCCTCATGTTCATACTAGGTTCATTACTGCATCACATAACCTGGTGACATACATCAAAAGAAAGGGTGAGCAGAAAGCCCAGTAAGGGAAACAAGAGAAACATTTTACATGTGAACTTGAGATACTTCAATAAGGTCATGAAAAGAACTTTAAGGCATGAGAATGAAATCATGAGGCATATCACAATAAAAATAACATTTTTCATAACTTGAAGATGTGGCTGCAAAATTTAATATTGACAATCATTTCATTTCACCAAGTTCCATCCCCAAGGTGTCATTAAAATTTACCAAGGTTAATCACCAAGATATCAGTCTAAAAATTCATCTCTAGAGATTAAGTCTTTACCCAATGCATTGGAGCGCTATCTGGGCGCACCCTTGACATGTCTTTATTATCATGTGAGACACATATATCATCATCAATAATTTCATAAACAACCCATATAGCATAAAGTAAATGGGTTTCATTTCATAATCATAACGTTTTAAAAACTGCTTTAAAGACATGATCTTTATGTCACTTTAAACCCACGGAAAGGGAAAGCGGGTTTCACGTATGTAAATCCTAGAATTTAAAATAGAACATTTTGATATATATGTGAATACCCATATAGAAATAAGAGCTTTGAGTGTTCACTTAATAAAATAAAATATCTTTATAAAAAAAGAGAGAGACATTTTGAGACGAAAATTCTGCAGCATAACGACTATGTTACAAGGTTTTTAGAAAACATTGAAAAGAGAGGGGACATGGGTCAAACATTCATAAATGACCCATAAAACAGTATAGGGACAGAATATAAGGGATTTAAGAACATGGTGATTAAATTTTAAAATATACCATATGAAATGAAGGACATGAAAGGAAGAAAAAAATAAGATTTCTCTTATGAAAATTCGGCATCCTAACAGCGTTACATAAACTTCAACCAAAAATGAATTGATGAGATCAAATAGGGTATCTCATAATATGAACATAAAAGATCAGTATGATATATATAGATATCATACCCCAACATAATAAAAAGGAACTTGCAAGACTTGACATGGAATTTGAACTTTGAAAAGGGAGAAAGGTGTAAGGACCACTTAAAAATTCAGCAGCCTAACGACGCCACTTAAACTTCAAAATACTGAATTGAAGAGATCAAATGGGGTATCTCATCATATGGTCATAAAAGATCATTATGATATATATAGATATCATACCCCAACATAACAAAAATGAACTTGAAATAATTTACATGAAAGTAGAACTTCAAAATGAGAAGGGTGAAGAACCACTTAAAAATTCGCCAGCCTAACGGCGCCACTTAAAAATTCAAAATACAGAATTGAATAGATCAAATGGGGTCTCTAATCATATGATCATAAAAGATCAGTATGAAAAATTTAGAGATCATACCCCAACATAATAAAAAGTAACTTGAAATACTTTACATGAAAATAGATCTTGAAAAATGAGAAGGGAGAAAGAATCTGTTACAAAAATTTCGGCAGCCTAACGGCGCCACTTAAAACATCATAAAACGAAATAATTAGAGTAAGATGGGATCTCTCATTATGTGAGAATGAAAAGGGAAGTAAGAAAAGTATAAAATAACACCCTTTAACATAAGAACATGGAGCTTAAAATAAATTACATAAAAGAGATTTCTTGAAAAGAAAGAGAGAGATCAGATCCCTTACCTTAAAACGTAACTATTAAAACTCAAAGGTTTGGACCTTGAGGGCATGGGGGCACCTTGGGAGGGATCCTTGGGAGGTAATGAGACCAGAACATAGTTGGGGAAGAGTGGGGAGTCGAAATGGATGAGAGTATGGCTTGGTATTTATAGGGAAAGTGAGGGGACAAGGCATTAATGGCCAAGGGACACCTCAAAAGTGGTTTTCTCAAAACCATGTGCTCTCCCAAGATATTTCCCACGAAGTTAGGCCACATGGGGCCCCCATACAATAATTCATCACCTTTGGTCGACCAGCCCTTAAAATATCTCATGATATCATCATGACACAGTTATGATGTCATTAAACATACCGAAACCCTAAAACTGTATTTTTACTAATTCACTGAAAATTAAACTTTCTCAAAAAGATCCCAAAATTTCACCTTAATCAAATATCAATGCTCTGATTTCAAAAATTAACTCCATTTTATAAAAATAATTTTCTAAATATTTTTAATTTATTTTTTAAATAAATACACTATTCACCGAAAATTCATTTTTTCAGAAAAAACCCCAAAAATTACCATAACATAATATCGGTGCTCTGAGTTCAAAAATGAAATCCATTTTATAAAGATAATTTTTTAAATATTTTTAATTTAATTTTTAATTAAAAAACACTATTCACTCGAAAAAAACTAATACTTGAATAATAATTTATGAAACCGTTATTTAACCATTTTATTGAATCACATTACTTAATCAAGGTGCCTAGATTATATTAATACTTTCTTTAAGTGAGATTACTAATCCATTTGGACACATTACTAATCCTAATCATAAAATCACTATTCATAATTTATTATTCATCAAAAATCAAGTTGATCTTATTAGACTCTAAATTTCGTACTGAACATAATTATAGAAGACCATTTTTTGAAAATCATTACGCATTTTTAATTATTTAAGGTTTACATAAACATTTTTAAAATATCCTTTTTCTAAAATTCATCAAAAATATGCATACTATATTTATCCGGTCATTTAAAAATTCATAAACATCATCATAAGAAGAAATCCCAATTTTTATTTAAAACAAAGGATTACACAAGGCAGTTACGGTCTCCTTACATATCCCCTTATCACACCAGCATAGGACCTAAGTGTAAGGTGTGCTAAGGTGAGAGAATATGAGGGAGGCTCGGCCAACATCGCACGAGTAGTAATTTCTATTAGTTTGAACTTCTCGCAAAGGTGATTCCGTTCTAGCTTCACACAATGAAGTTCGGCTTGGGTTTGGTCCAGAGCAAAGCCCAGTGGTGCTACCTCCTTCCCAAGTTCTGTTAGATGGGCTTCGATCGGTCCAAGACTACTGGGTGAGGCCATCGAATCTTCTTTCTATAATAATTAACCAAGATTACTTGTATTTAGAGACAATAATTGAAATGTTTAGTTTCCAGCGGTCATATTGACCAATGGTCATATAACAGTCAAAACCCAACGGTCTCATTTTAATTATAATCATGTTATCAAATGAAACATTTTTGTTGAGTATAAAATATAAAATAAAATGACACATAAAATTAGAAAATAAGATTTATTCCAAATTTTGGGTCGTTACAATACAGGGTTCCCAAAACATGAGGGGGGGATTGAATCTACCCATTCAGGGTAAAATCTCTTTTCTGGTTGAACATGCACACGCTTCCCTTACATAGCTTCCAACCGAGCTGTTAATGACTCAAGGGTAGTCATTAACTTTTGAGAAGCATCTGGTTGAGCTTGGACCTGAGCAGGTGCAATGACTGGAGCTTGGACATGTATAACAGCTGGTACTGCAACCGATGGCACCATTGCCGATTATTGTGCAACTTGACCCGTAGGATTAGACCTGTGAGGGTGTACTGATAAAGGAGGATATTCTTGATCAATCTCAGTAGCTGCAACAAACCCCCTTGGCTGACTGACTCCAGCATGTTTAGGAGGAAGACTACCTTGAAGTAGTTCTGCATTCAACCTCCTTATTCTTTAATTTCTTCCTCTTGTTGTGCAAATCTTTTCTCTAATGAGAGCGATTTTCCTTCTCCAGAGGAAGGGTATGTAACCTGATTCTTTACTTTTCCCTTGTTTGATCCCTTTCAGAGTGGGGGAAGTGGGTTACTTGAAGGAACACCCATATTCTGGGTAATCCTTTGATTTCACGTATGCACACCTTATTCATTTGTTTCTGTTCATACAACTTCTTGAGCAGGAACCTCTTCATCTGAGTCCCCTGAGTGAGCCTCATCTGGTGAATCAGTAACAATATCATTGATGACATTGATGGATGCATAACACATTGCATCTTTTCTATCGTCATTTCTGTGATATTGTCTTCTTTCATGCCCCTGACGAGACATTACCTTCTGTTGATTCGATCCCTCAAGAACTTCTTGGTGAACCGTAATCTGGAGGGAATCTCTTGATAATTTGGCTCTTCGTTCCTCCTTTGGCTTCTTCCCCAATCGAGATAAGACCTACTTTCACTGAGGAGGGGATTGATTATTTGAAAAAGTCCCTAGTATAGTGGACTGGGGCTGTTCCTGTTGTTCTCGCTCAACTCCTCGAATCCTATTTGTTGACTCTGAGGGTTGGTTTAAAAGAGTCCCCAGTCTAGCAAGTTGGGGTGGATCTTGAAATGCTATGTCTAAGAATTTCTTAAAATCTCTCTTGATTTTGTGGACATTACTCCGAAAATTAGCTAGATGCATCAATCGACATCCACTTTTATCACCCAATTCAAAAGACCGTTGGATGATTTCTGACACTTCTGTCGCTTGATGATGTGCTTGCTCCAAATGAGAGGCATGTTCAATATTCTTTTTCTCTTGATGCAAGAGTAATTCAACAACTTGTTCTCTGTATTCTTGATTTTGAGAAGAACTAGTTGAAACATGTTCTTGGGAAAGCCTTTGATTACAAACAAATCCAGGTATTTGTGGCTGGCCATGGGCAACAACTTTGCATGAGACCATTTTCGGTGGGCTTTGCTAACTGGAGAGCACCATGAAATGCAGTGCTCCATGAACACCCCATCCTATGGCATGAATACCAGATGAGGAATTGGAAATTAACTGACACAATTTTCTTAGTGCGACAAGGCATGAACGCTGAAGGGCTCTCTGTTGCTTTTCATCCTTTGAATATCAAGAGACTGATAGAGATGCCAAGTTAATTTGATGTTGTAAACCTTATATTATCTTAACATGATTTTCATATTCATCATAAGATAATACATTATTTTTTAACTGACAGAGAGTTTTCCATATGTTGAGACGAATTTCATCAATCCCATTTTCATCAACATCTCCGGAATGTCATACTGAGAGTCAACCAAAGGCCAAAACATGACTGACACTTCACCTTTCTCTAGTTGTTTCCTCATATTCAGCACTTCCTCTTTATAATTCAATGAAGATTCCTCTACCTGATTTGACTAGAGCTGGTGCTTCCCTGTTGCTTCATTAGATTCAACAAGATTGGTAGAGAATTCACTGATTAAACTAGAAGATGAATGACACGGGGGTGGTTCGGAGAATGACCTAAACCCCGGGCTATCTTCTGATTGAGAAAGTATTTCACCTGCTAGCGATGAAGCATTAGACATGACTGGTTTCGCATTTTCAAGTGCCTCAAGATAAGAGGGATTTCTCGGCACTACATATTCCCCTGGAGTATTTTCTGGGAAATGTACATTACTACTGTGGAGAGGACTTTCGCAACTAAATTCATCATCATGGGGAGGACCACCATGGTGGGTTATAGAAAAAGATGAGATCTATTTCTCCTTGGTCTTCTGGCCACAAATAGGGTTATTATAGCTCTCATCTAAAGATGAAACTTCAAGATCAACCGAACTGTCATGAAGCAAGCCTTCATGAAGAAGTGTCTGTTGAAGACCTTTGGAATTAATGTTCCCACTATTGGGAAATGAGGGAGTAGAATCTTGGATTCCAATAGATAACTGTCTGAGGGCTTCAAGAACTCCATCATCAAGCAAGGCCTTGTTATCGATTGGATCTTGATTTCTTGACTGTGATGGGTAGGTATTCTTCTTATACGCCTTCTTACTCGCCTTGGAAACCACTTGTTGATGAAAGTGGCTGCTCTGAGCAGGTGTATGTGCCTGATCAGGAGAGATGGCCAGGTTATGATGATGATCCCCACTCAAATCAGGTGTATGTGCCTGACTTGGTTGTCCATATGGTATGGGGGAGTACACCCCACAACCCTCTTGGACTGGAACAGAGGTGTGTATCTTCTCTGGGGTGAACTATTGATGTTTCACTCCATTGGTAGGGACAGATTTGTGTATCTTTCCCTGAGATGCTGCTGAAACTGTTATAATATCCTGAAAGGATTCCAGGATATGAGAAGGGATTTTTTTATGCTCTTTAACCATTAACAGAATGTGGTTGGTGAATTCAGTTGTCAGAATGGGGATATACATCCATTCCTTGCTTAGAGTAGGTGTATATTCCGTCTCCTATCCTCCTTTCCCGGTCAGTGAATCCTGGCAGTACTCAAGTGTGGGTGAAGAGAGTTGAATCTACCTCCTGTTTGTCGCCGGAGCTTTCCGACTGACTTCTCCGAGTGCTACCAAGAGAGACTGTTGGTAGGCTTGATCAATACTAGCATGTGTATGTGCCTGCTGATTTTACTTCGCTGAACATGGTTGACGAGCTCCATCATATGTAGTTAGACGAGCCTACTGACTAGCTAATGACATATAAATAGGTGTATGTTCTTGCCTATAGTACTCCACTAGAATTGCCATGTGGTATTGACATGCTGCTGTCAAACGAGTCAGCTGGATAGTGGGATTAAAACGGACGGGTGTATGTTTTCACTCGTTGCTTGCCACCAAGTTAGGTGGGTGGACTTCTCCGAAGATATCGAAGATGAGAACTTTCTCATTGTTGACTGGATTTCACCTCTGGTGATTCCTCTTGCCTGCTCGGGTTCGAGGAACCTGATCCAAATTCATGGAAGCAATACCCTCATCATGTTGAGGGCGCACTGCCGCACGATTCTGGTGGCGATTGTTGATGGGATCCCTCGATAAGGACACCTGTTTCCTTGAATTAAAGCCTTAAGGGACCTGCTCATTCACCTCCCCAGAATATGGGAGGGAATGGTGATTGCATTTTGGGGATAACGACCCGAAATGGTTGGAAATGGTGGTTGGCACCACCTGCTTCTTAATCACTAAGCGTCGTTGTCCGGACGACCATTGTGAGTTGTTCACTTGGAGGGCTTGTCGGCCAGCCTCCAAAGTTGGAATGGTACCGTGTTGATGGTACTCCTTAACCAGTGCATTTGATACCCAGCATTGAAGACGCTAAGTGGGTGATATCATCCACAGAGCGGACGATGTTCTAGTAGGAGTAGCAGCAGTGGCATTCGGAGCATAAGTTTTCACAGCAGACGTATTCACGGATGTGAACTTAAGAGAAGAAATTTTGGAAATGCAGAAGATCTTGGAAAAGAGTGCATGTTTGATATAACAGACATAATCAAGATAAGTCCAGCCACTACATCTTTTGGATGAGAACACATGTTTTTGATTGTCTTATTGGCCCTCTCATTGAGTTTAAATAGGGGCCTAAAAAATAATCAAAGCATCATTTTAACTTGGTTAAGGATTCACATTGGGTACACCATTTTATTTTTCCCTCTAGAATTGGGGATGACCTCGTTGGTTTAAGGTTCAAACATTGTAAGCAGTTTCTAACGGGTTTTTTCGTAGAACCGGAAACATCCAATGATTCCATATCCATTTGTATCTACTTTCCAAAGGCAGGCTCTCATTAGTTGTAGACCGATGAGGCTTAGGAATTTTCATTGGTTGAGAGGATGGGAGGTCGGACTCATCACACCTTTTTTAGGGGAATTATTGTCTACTCCGGGACTCTCTTTATAGATTTAAGTTATGTTCGTGAATCCTTATTAAATTACCAAGTATAAAATGAGATTTCCTTTAAAGATGACAATCAATGATTGTTATGTTGGAAATTTAGAGAATCTTTTATATGTATTTTAGGTTCTTCATCAATAGAGAATCATCTTTGTTTGTTTAGAGATTATTAGTCAATGGTATCCTTTAATACATTATATAGAAGTCTCTTGGTCATTATGATAACCATGCTGGTTTTAAAGACACTCAACGGGGCACCTGAAGTTTATTGTCATTTAGAAGGACATAGATTATTTCAGAGTTGGGATCGCACCCACAGATGGGCTACCTACGTAACCTTGTTTAGAGAAGGAATCAGAACCCACATAGTTCGAGTAAAGGAGTATGAGGTTTATGTATGATTGATGGCTCAAAGAAAGATGTCATAATTACTTTTACACTCTGATCTCATGTGAGTCATGCTCGGTGTGAGAAACAAGAGGTATTGGTAAAACCAGAAAATTGTTCCATGAAAGATGAAATCATGAGAAATAATGTGGGGGTTATGTATGTATGACTGCCCAGATAAATGAAGATTAGGATTTACTTCAGGGAAGAAACCCGGAAACAGGGTCCATAAATGTATATGTACTTTATGGAGATTTGGATACTCTAACATGGGGCTTACTCCTTAGGAAGATGCTCAAATTAGGAGGGGACTTATGATCAGGTTTTAATCATGAAAAGGAAACTCAAATCAAAGGTAAATTAATACTGGTTAAGAGAAATTAATACTGGGGCTTATTCCTGAAAAGGAGGCCCAGGTTAAGGGAATTGTGGTTGGGGCCTACTCCTAATGAGGGTTCCCAGAATTAAGGGAACTTGGACTGGGGCTTACTCCTAAAAAGGAGGCCCATGTTAAGGGAAATTATGATTTGGGGCTTACTCCTAAAAAGGAAACCTAGGTTAAGGGAATTGGGGCTTACTCCGTAGGAGGATGCCCATATTTTTGAACTTTGAGACTGGGGATTACTCCTGAAAAGGAATCCCAGGTTAAAGAGATTATGACTGGTGCTTACTCCTAAGGAGAATGCCCAAATTAATGAGGACTTGGGGATTACTCCTAAGGAGGATTCCCAAATTAATGAGAAGTTTGGAATGGGACTTATTCCTGAATAGGAGGCCCGGGTTAAGAGAAATTATGAATGGGGATTACTCCTAAAGAGGAAGCCCAGGTTAAGGATTCTCTCACCTTAAAAGATGAGGTTGAATTAATGGATTCTCAAACATTAGTGACATAAATATATGTAAACCACTAGGTTTTGAGAGATTTTCCACAGAATTCCTTTAAAATAAGGATGTAAATAAAGAAAACGTGCCATAGATAGCTTTGATGAGTGTCTTGAAGACTGAATCTTGAATAGGAGAGGTGTAATAACATAAGAGAAGTTAAATAGGCAGGAGAGGCACCCAAAAATATGGGGGTGCGCAAGTCCTGGCAGGCGCGCAAGTCCTGGGCACATAGGTATAACTGTGCGGCACATAGGTACTTGCGCGATTGTTAACCATTAGGGTAACACTTGGGCGATCCTTCACCAAAGCCTTTAGAATTATCTGAGGTACTTCCAGAAGAGTGGCGTGCAAGTTCTGGTGAAAGAGTAGGGCAGTGCGCAAGTGTGGCCAGTTCCCTTAAGGTATGGACACTCAAGCGCGCAAGTGTTGATGAATTTCAACACTTAGGCCTTCCTTTCCCTCTTTAGATCTTCCGTTCTAGGTATGAAATTACCTTAAAAATGTTCGGAAGACTTGAAGAAGAGAGTTGGGCGTTCAGAGCTCTGTATCTAAATTCTGGAAAAAATCCTCTTTAAATGGGGGGCCCACCGGGGGTATTTATAGGCTAGAGAAGACCCCGGGTGGTTTTTAAAGAGGGTGCGCAAGTCACTTGCATGACCATTAGGCGGCGCGCAAGTGTACTTGCGTGACAGTAAGGGAACTTACACGACCTAAGGTCCTTTGACTCCTTTTTCATTCCTTTGTCGATTTTTTGATGTTTTCTTCAAAGGATGAATCAATTTGTGCAAAGGTATTTCCCTTTCTATTCGTTTAGACAATGTGACGAAAAAAGGAGCGTCAACAGGGAAAAATAAATAAATTTATTTATTTTTTAAATTTCCGTGAACAAAATACATCCTCTATAGATTCTGTTTTATGGGTAAATATAAGGGTTAGATGTATAAACTTGGAGGCCTAAAAAGGATCTATTGGAGATCATTGGTAGGTGATAATGTATTTGGGGATCATATCGATGCCATTGGGATCATCTATGCCAATGGGGATTGTGGATCTCACCAACAACTACAAAACATGATGAATATTCTTTAGTGTTGGATAAAAAATTAGGGTAAGTTGTTTTATTTATATGGATTCATCCCATTTATTTATCCCATGTTGAAATATAATCAATTCTAGAATCAAGAATTGATTTTCATATTAATGGTAGATTTATTTTACATTGATTTATTTTTTCATTATTTCTTATTCCTCTTCGCTCATCTACTCTATAAGAACATATCAAGGAAAAAATTAACCAAGGTTGAGTTCCATTATTAATTTTTATGGTGTATGTATTTATCCCCCATTTCTTTACATGTTTATCATGAGTAATTTCTTTGGCCCATGGTATGATGAAATGACTTGTATTTATTAATTGTGTGGCCGTTATTTAGTCCAACAGATTGAAAACATATGTATGAATTGTGATTGAAATCGACATTAATGATTGATGATAGTATAGGATGAATAGAGGTATATTGGACTATTTATGATTTTCACCATTCCCTAGTTTTGTGTATGATGATGCAACGAGAAATGGTGGTGTTTTCACAATCAAATAGGATGACTAGAATCATCTCTTCAGTGATAAGAAGGATTGGTAGAATGAGATCCACAATCCTTGAGAAATATTGGAAATGAATATAGAGGTGTAATGGGAATAGGATTATATATTGAAAGAATCATGGGTTTTTTTAAACCTGCATTACACCAAGTGCAATTTGGAGTTACGCATTGTGTGGGGTCCTGGTTATAGCACAATGGATTCCGATGAGAATAAAATATCACATGTCATATGACATGTGTCACATGAAATGAAAAATGACCCAATGAATCACTATATTCCCTTAGGAACATAGGTATGCATGAAGTATTTTGGTAGAACTGTGTAATCAAACATAGTAAGAGTATATAGGCTAAGTCATGTACTCCGACACGGATAGGTTTATATAGACAAGACCCAAAGTATGGGGGCATGGACAGATGGAATTGGTAGGGTGCCTTCCAACCTTTACCTATTGTGTACCCTCTAGGACATTATGTGTATATGGATGTTTACATGATATGTGAGATGGTGAGACATAGGCTGACTAGGGATTGGAAAGATACACCATGTACCCCCCGTACATGTCATGTACTCCCTCTGAGAATATTTAGAGCCATTTATTTCTTCAGTATAAATCATTTACATTTTATTTTGATACCTTGGTCTATTCACATGAGGTTATAGTACAGCATTACATCCTTCAAAAAGTATTTTGATACCCTCCATGGATGTTTTATTGGATAGAGTTCGATATATCCCCTATAGAACCAGGGTGGGATCCTTTATCATTCATAGGTGGGGTTTGTGGTATCAGCATGACCATCATTCATAGGTATTAAATACCCTATCAATAAGACTATTCTAGTATGATTTTCAATGTCATCAATTGTACATAGTTGTGATATCCTACCTAGATGATGAGATCTTCAGGGATCCAGTGAGTACGTCATATGTAGGGACCAACGATCATGACCACTTGGATGGGAATCACCAATGACAGCATAGCTCGGGGTGTGCTCCCAAAATGACCATTACCTTTAGGCCTCGATCAATATCTTTTGGCTGATATTATTTGTTGAGACTAATTGAGAATAGTTTTCTATTATGAGTATATCTAGATGTTTATGTCTCTTATCTCATTTACATATCTTGTGTTGAGCTGACCACTCTTGATCTATATGATTAGTGATTTTCGTGTATCATACTAGGTATTGTTATACTCATCCCTACATGGTTTGTTAACACACATTTCTTGTTTTATATAGATAAGAGACCTTTTTATGGATCCTTTTTAAGACTGGGTGTAGGTGAATCTTAGATTAGGCTAGAGAGACCAAGGTGTTTACCGGGTATTGCATTTGACGATGGTCCCATCCTTATGAGAAGGCATGAATCTTTTGAAATTTTTTGTTGGTAATGTATTTATCCTATTTATCACTGTCACTATCTTTATTTTACTTTGTTTATGGGATAGATGTATTCCCACATTGGTGTCATTTGTATTAAATTTCATCATTCTATGGACATGGAGATGTGTGCATTTGTGAAGTTACTTAGGTTAATGGCTTCTAAATGTGGGATATGCCTCCTTGGAATTGATCGATAGCCCTTGGACTATTAGAGACAGTCTTGAGGGATTCTCACTCAGCTTATCACCAGTAATTTGGTCCCTAGTGGGTCAGTTCATGACACGAATTCTCCTAAGAAATATAAAGTTCCAATTGAGACCTTTATGTGACAACGACCTCCAAATTTCATTGGATCTTATGATACATTAATTGTACATAAAAGGATCAAATGTATTGAAAATATATTCTACATAATTGAATTATTTGACTAAGATAATGTTGTGCTATCTATTTATCAAATAGAGGAATAAGATTATCAATAGTGGGAAATGGTCAAAAATATGAAGCCTGAGGAGGATATCTAAGCGATAAAGAGGAGGAATTCTAGAAAATGTTTTTGAAAAACTATTCACATAACAATTTAAAATGAAAATAGAGATGTAATTTCATGACATCAAGAAAAATGATGATGAATCCATTTGTAACATTCTGGGATTTTGAGCGGGTTTAAATTCCTATCTTTTTGAATTTTTATGGTTGATGGATGGGACAGCTTTTATTTTGGGGTTCAGAACAAAATTATGAGAGATTAAAATTTCAATGCATTATTTTTATAATTTTTTTAATACTCAGGGAGTTCCTTGAGAGTTTTAATGGGTTAAGAAGCACCGATTTTGGAGAAAATTGACTAAGGTGCATGGTTGGTGCACAGTCTGTCAAACCATGCGACCTATTTTACAAAGGGGCACAACTTTATTTAGCCATATGAACCATTCCAAAAAATCATGTGTAGTGTTGCAGGTGTTCAGAGTCACCCACATGGTTGGCATATGGTTTGTCAAACTGTGTAGCTAGGCTATATGAGGTTTTTGTCCTTTGGACAGTGAGCACCACACAAGTGGTGCATGATTTTCGAAACTGTGTGGTAACCATGATTATTTTTTAATATGAAAAAATGAAATGTTTTTCCTTTGGGTCCCTTAAAAGTATATCTTATTTTCCTCTCCTCCTGGATGCAACCCTCTCCTCCTAGTAGTGGAAGTCTTCCATTTTCCTCTTCCTAGGATTTGAGCCTCCATCTTTATTTGAGCTGTGAATTAAGATCCATTGGTGGCTATGAATTCCTCGTAGGAAGCAATTAAATCAAATTTCTTCCTTTCCTTGTTTATATATCCATATGGAATGATAAATATGAGTGATCTATTTTTCCCTATTTTTAGGGTGTTTTTCAAAAACCCGAATTTCACTCATTTCGGCTTGAGTGATAGGCCAATATTGAATGAGTGAGCACCTATGTGTATAAGGTAGGTGGTTCCTATATTTATCAACAATTTTATCAATGCAATGGTATGGGTTCTTAAATATTAATGTTTGGTTGTTTGGGGGAACCTTTAATAAATTCATACCAGCCCTTAAATTGATTAATTGATGTTATTGGATGTCGTTTGGTATGCCTTGGTCTATTTATATATTCTAAGCTGGGTATGGGAATTTTGATAAATTGGGATGGTTTAGTCAGTTATATTATATAATGGATTGAAAATGTGAAATTATTTCCTATGTTCCATGGGAACATGATGGGTATGGACCATGGTATTGAGGTAATGTTGATCATCAGGACTGAGATAACTAAGTTTGTTAGACTAAGGTAATGGAATGAGATATATGGGATGGTTGTGACTATCATGACTGAGGTGAATATTTATTAGGGGGTAGGGAATGGTGGTAAGTAATTTATATGGTATTGACCATCAGTACATGGTCAACATGGTTGCATGTGGAGACAAGGTTTCTAGATTTTTTTGATTAGGAAATATTGGTGATTGTCACCCACTGTTGTTGGCCAAAGTTTTCATTGGAGTTTTTTGAACCAATATAAGACTAATTTAAGGTGATTTTGACCAATTTTTGTGGGTGGATTCCTCTATAGATATTTTATCTTAGGGTATGGTTTTTAACGTCATTTATAGAGGTAGATCACCATATAAATCCATAGTTGATGATGATGGGCCATCGGGAGATGGTGTTGAGACCATTGATTGGGGGATTAGGATTAACACATGACTATCATGGGGTGTGGAAGAAATAATTACTTACTATGTTAAAATATATTATTGTGGTTAACCTAGAATGTCTCCAGAGAGGAGCGCTCTACAATCACTTATGTCACTTTAAATTTGTTAATGAAGTGGGGTTGTTTTGGATATTGTTGGTTATGAAAACAAAGCAACGAGACTAAAGAATGAAATAAAGTAAAACATTAAAAACAATTTGAAAAATAATGCAATTAAAATTTCTGATAAAAATTGGGTGATCATGTTGGGATTGGTTTTTCAATTGTAATGTTATCATAGTTCCAATTTTATTCAATCCTCTTATATTAAGTCGTTTTCAGTGATATTTCACGATCACTTCTTATCACTCCCTTAGTAAATGTTGATAGTTGGAGTAAACCTTACCAATATATCATATTGGTCTACTTTCTTTCCTATGTGTTAAACATATGTAGAAAATACCCTCAATTGAGTTAGGAAATTCCCGATCGTGTCTTGTTTATCCCAAACAATTAAGAATATTCAATACCCCTGCCACACGTACTTACGATCACTGAGTACTTGACCACTAATCCCTGATATATTCTATCATATATAGACAAAAACCTCATGGAGGGAGACTATGAACATTTACCAAATAAATAATAATAATAGAATATTAAATCAAACACAAACGAATAAGATAATAAAACTGCATATTAGAATTTTAAACCAACACCGCAGAAGAGAAAGAGTTTTTATTAAATCAAATTCAAGAACTCAAACATTAAAAAATATAAAACATATCCTTAACCAATCTCCCAAAATATTTACCCCACCATGGTAAGGTTAATTGAGAATAAGGGGAAAGAATAAGGCATTATAAAACTAAGAAGAACAAAAGAATGAAATGAAAGAACAAAATTTTTCTCCTCCAGAATCTGTCCACCAGAAATTTAGCTTCGGTTCTCCCACCATTTCATTTAATCAGTCCAATTTCCCTTATTCTATGAGGTTATTAATGGATTTTTCCATCTACCCATGACGTTTCAAGTCATTCTGAGTCATTTTGAATGAGTTATGGCCGAATTAGTAGACCTGACTTTTTCTAGTCGCCAATCACTATTCCACCAACCATAATTTGACCGGTTGAATGGAGGCATATATATAATTATTTCTCCATGAAACCTAATGTGAATCTTCCTCGTCAAGTTGTATTTATAACCAAGCTATAATCACCAAATTTGGTAGTGGGTAGCCCATGATATGGATCATTGAATGAGGCATGGTCCATTCAGCTGACCCGAATAAGTGTTCACATTGACTGATTTTGTTTGAATTGTTGGATTTCGAATTGTCTCTTGGTCCTAAAGATGTATTTGTATTCCAAAAATCGTTTGATCATACAAAAAAGGAATCACGTGAATTTCATGAAAATTGTAGGATTTATGTTAGAAATATAGAGGAAACATAAATCTGTTTAATGTCCAGAATTAACCACTTTTCACACTTAAGGTCAAAACTCACCAAAAAACATAAAATGATGAAAATAAGATCAAATTGATAAATTAGAAGGGATTAAATCACTTAAAAAAATATTTATGAATATGAAAATATGATCACTATTAATTCCCCCACACTTATCATTTAGACTCCTAGACATGTAAACATCGATATCAAATCAAAGAAAATTTAAAAACACATATCCTTGAGATCCAACAATTTAATTACCATGAAATAAAAGATATCATTCCTCCTAAAAAATGATTATTTCAGGTTCTTAATTTCAGATAATTCAATATATTTCATCTTAAATTTTCCTCCCCTGCACATAAAACACTTACCTCACTTTCATTTTCTCTCATGACACAAATATCATTTATCAACAATGTCTTAATCAACCAATACTCATGAAAGGGTTACCATAGGCTTGATAAATTTTTACATCTTCACCTGATGTGAGTTAATGAAATATGATTATGAGGACGACTATATATGGTTTTTTGTGGCCTTAGGTTGGTAGGATTTAGATATTAAAAATTATGAGGTTGAATTAGTAGGACTTGGCTCTTTTTGAAGAAAAATTGCATTATTCTAATTTTTACTCAAATATGGTCACCTCCTCACTTCCCATTAGTAGTAAATTAGCTCCATCATCATAAAAAATTAGTGAAAATTCACACCATTAAACATTTAAGTAGGAATAGTTTCAATCTTCTCAAACATTATTTTTCTTGAAGGCTACAGAAAAGGCACAAATTTGTTTCATTAGAAGCTCCAGGAAGACACAACTTCTCATGTTTGAATGCACCATAAAAGGAACAACTTTCAATAGATTGTTTTTTTTTTCAACAATCACATCTCTTAAAATTTTTATTTTCCACCCAATGTATATCCAAATGAGGTATAACAACACAAGTCAACCTCCACCCACACATAAGTTCAACAAGATTATACAACTTCAATTTAGGAGCATGTTGGATAGGGAAAATTGGCTTATAATGTGGCTAACCTAATAGGATGTTCATGGATTCTAAGGGTTACAAGGATTAAATTTTCATGGTAGTCTATAATGAAAAGGATTCATATGAAATATGGGATTTAATACTAAATAAATTCATCAATTATTAAAAACACATGTACCACAAACCCTCAATTTTTGATTGGAATAAATCAAATTTTGGTTAAATCAAGCATGGATTGGTTCTCTCAAGAAGTGAGGTAAATGAATAGAATATGAAAATTAGGTTCAGAATCCACATAAGAAAGTGATTTAAAATATAAAGATAGTGAATTGTGGTATGGGATTCAAAAATAAGAGTATGTTTCATGATATTTCTAATATTTTTATCTTGAAACAAAGTCAATTTCATCATTTATTTAAACTCAATTTCATGGGATAAATTTTTTCACACATTGAAATGGGTTTCAAATTTTTTGATGATAATCATTTCATCTCATAAGTTTCAAAAACACACAAAATTTAGAAAAACACAATTAAAAATACTAAACTATAAAGGTCCCCCCCCCCACGCACACATAAATGATGTAGTGTCTTCAATGCATTCAAATTGATTTTACATGTAAGAATATTTTTAATTAAATCAAAGAAATCAATAAATTTTAAAGGAAAGATACAACCTGACTTATTGGTAGTTCAATGTTGAGTTAATATCCTAAGTGTTATGCACATAAAAACCTACAAAAAAGGTAGATAATAAAACATAATAAATTTATTAAAAGTAAAGAAAATAGAATGAGAATGAGAATATAAGGATAAATCTTGGTTTAATCCCCCAAGTGGGATCTGGGTTTTGACTGCCTCCAGATAGGTTGTTTCAGCTGGTTATCCCCAATCTGATAGTGGGCGATGTTTCTTTAATACGAACCACTAGAAATTCTTCCTGCCATCATGAAAATATTCTTTTTTGTTGAGGACTTCATGGATATTGTATAATGAATCCACCCCTGTGAAAATGATATTAAACTTGCATGGTGGGGGTAGGACAAAGAATGAGTCCCCCTCTTTATTGGTTTCTACATTCACAACTTCTTCTCCATTCTCCACCAGTTCCTCAAGGTATACTACATCAAAATAATAATCAAAGGGAAGTTGGAGTGTAATTCTATTTGAATAAAATTAAAACATGATGAATCAATATCAAACTATTCCCTTTCAAAGTAAGCATCTTGTATCTCTTTTTCCACAAGCAAGTCCACTTGGATATCATCTTGAACTCCTTCTAATAAATGATCAACATGTTTGGGGAGCTGTAGGTGTTCATCTTCAGGTGTACCTTTTTCTTTTTTCTCATCCACCAAGGTAATAGATGTGTTGGACGAATCTGAAAATTCCATGCAAGGGGAGGTGATACTCAATTCAGATTCTATATAATCATAATGAAAAGACTTAAGAAAAATATTATATCCCTTATATGGCATGACTTCAATTGATTCTTCAGTATAAAGTTCATCTTCTAGTTAAATTTTGCAGGACATAGGTAGGTAGTCAGGCTCCTCCATCTTTTCATCAAATTCCATCGCTTTGGTGGTGTCTTCCATCAATGGTTATGGATATTCTACTTTGTAAGTAATATGAGGATCGAGTAGTTCTTCACATTCATTCCATAATCCATCTATAACTTTTTGATCTCCCACATGTAGCTCAGTTGAAATTCTTCCTTCTTGTCCTCTATAGGTTCTATTTTTTCCATCAATACACGAACATATTTAAATACAAGTTCTACTTTGTTCTCTAGATTTTATATTACATTTTGAAGTTCATGCATATAAACTATATCATAACCAGCCTCATCTACTTATTCCAAATGTGGGTGGTTTTTACATGATTTAAATAAATAATCATTTGAAAACAGCATGGAAAAATAATTTTTTTAACTTTTTTTTTAAAAAAATGTTACATATTAATAATTTATTGGGGCACTGCCTCCTAGGAAATAGCGCCATGTTTTGACACATTCCTATCGTGGGGTGTGGAAAATACAATTATTTACTAAGGTGAAATATATTATAGTGGTTAACCTAGGTTGTATCTAGAGATAAGCACTCAATAATCACTTATTTCACTTTAAATTTGATAATGATGTGGGGTTGTTTTTGATATTATTGGTTATGGAAACAAAGAAACAAAACTAAAGAAAGTAATAAAGTAAAAGATTTAAAACAAATTGAAAAATAATTCAATTAAAAATATTTATAATAAAAGGGTGATTAGGTTGGGGTTGGTTTCTCAACTGTAATGTTATCATAGTTCCAATTTTATTCAATCCTCTTCTGCTAAGTCGGTTTAAGTGATATTTCACAATCGCTTCCTATCACTCCCTTAGTAAATGTTGATGGTTAAAGTAAACCTTAACAATATCTCAACTCATTCTACCCTCTTTCTTATGTGTTAAATAGATTTAGATAATACATTCAATTGAGTTAGGTAATTCTTGATTGGGTCTTGTTTATCCTAAACAATTAAGAATATTCAATACCCCTGCCACGCATACTGACGATCACCAAGTACATAGCCACTAATACCTGATCTATTCCATCATATATAGACCTGAACCTAGTGGAGGGAGATTATGTAAATTTACCAAATAAAAAATGACAATAAAATATTAAATCAAATATAATCTCATAAGATAATAAAACTGTTATTAGAATTTGAAACCAACACCGTAGAAGAGAAAGAGTTATCATTCAATCAAATAAAAGAACTCAAACAGTAAAAAAGATAAAACCTAACCTTACCCAATCACTCAGAATATTAACCCCCCATGTTAAGGTTAATTGAGAATATGGAGAAGTATAATCCATTATAAAACTAAGATGAAGAAAAGAAAGAAATGAAAGAACAAAATTTTTCTCCTCTAGAATCTATCCACCATAAAGTTAGCTTCAGTTAACCCACCATCTTAGGTAAAAAATCAAATTTCCCTTCATATGGGAGGTGATAAATGGATTTGGACATCTACCCAAGATGTTTCAAGGCATTTTTGAGTCATGTGGAATGAGTTATGGCTGAATTAATAGACATGAAGTTTTTTAGCTACCAATCACTATTCCACCAACCATACTTTGACTGGTTGAAGGGAGGCCTATATAAAATATTTTCTCCATGAAATTTAATTTTCATCTTCCTCATCGAGTTGGATTTATGACCTAGTATAAAGCACACAATTTGGTAGTAATTGTCTTTAGATATGGATCATTGAATGAGGCATTGTCCATTTTTTCGGCCAGAATAAGTGTTCACATTGACCGATTTTGTTTGGGTTGTGGGAATTTGAATTGGATCTGGGTCTTGAAGAGGTATTTGTATTCCACAATTCATGTAATCCTAAAAAAAATGGAATCACGTGAATTGGCTGAAAATTGTAGGATTTATGCTCTAAATATAGAAGAAACATAAAACTATTTAATGTCCAAAATTAACCACTTTTCACAGTTATGGTCAAAACTCACGAAAAAACATAAAATGATGAAAATAAGATAAAATTAATTAATGAGAAAGGATTAAATTATTTAAAAACATATTCATAAATATGAAAATATAATCTCTGTCAAGTATCACCTTTATACTTGAGGCCAGTGGTTTGGGAATATTAGAGGAAGGATATCATCATGTCCTGGGACATTGGGATACTAGTCCAATGTTGAGTTATTATATATAGGAGGATGGATATCACAATACCTCAGGACATCAAGCTATAAAGGCAGTGGTGAAATTTTGAATGAAGGTCTGATGGACCTGGGATATATTGATGGGTGTGTTGTTTGGATGTCGATTATATGACTGATGGAACATGAGGTTTCAGATGGAATGAGGTATTTGTGATATATTTATGGGAGAAGCCTAAGGGTTCTCCAGGTATGATATTTTTTAAGGGATGTTTGGGAACTAAGCCACGGGTCCTCACCACTACAAATATATCTTTTTAGATATGTATTGTATGAAAAATATATATTTTGGGGTATATATTTACATATGCATACCAGCATTGTAAAAAGTAGGTAAATGAATACTTGTGGATATTGAGAAAAAGTGGATTGGTTTATCTATTATTATGTTTCATTTTCAGCTATTGGAGTTTCATATGCATACACTATATAATTATATATGTATGAAAGGTTCAAATTGGTGGTGGAAAACTGAGGTCATACTCACACCCTACACGGGACCCTTGGGATGCATGTAGAATTTATGGTTTTTAGGTTAGGTAAGGGATCAAGATTAGTAGTTGGACCTTAGTGATTTTGGATACACTACTTCTATAAGGGTTGGATTTCACTATACCTGGTAGTTCCTTTTTATCAAGCTTGGCCTTCTTTTGATATTATATATATATGTACTTCCATGGTTGTCCTTGAGTGGCCTTGTTTATATTTTTTATGAGCTATCTTGAAATGAGTACTTATCTGTATTTTGAATCATTGTTTGAGATTATTATTATAGTTGCAGGTTAGTATACTTTTTCATTGAGTTTATTCTATTTCTTCTACTGTTTATGGTCTTTCTTCAACTGTGTTGTATATATATGTGTGGACCATTATTTTGATCACCATCATATGGTATAGTCTACCCATTATCACCAAATTAGACACTCACTTATTGTTGGTAGACATTGGCCTACAGGGAATCCCACCTAAGTCCTAGTGGCCAACTGGCTCAGAGAACATATTACGTGGAAAATAGGTTTGGGGTGCCTCAATTGGTTTAAAATGATTTTCTATTCCTTTTTCTATTACTATTATGCTATGGTATATTAGAGACTAGGATATATTCAATACAGGGTAAGGATCTCATGTTTGGGTGCCTACAACCCCATGCATGGGGGACATACCAAGTTTCCAGGGGTGGGAAATTGATATTATGGTTTTCAATTTTACATTTGATTTATTTCCACCTCGAGTGGTACACATGGGTATGATATTATTGGATTACATAGTTTTTACCCTTGACCCAATATAGTAAGGTTGGATTATTAATGCATCTTGTTAGGAACATAGGTTGATATTATATATGTTTGTGCATGAGAATAATTTATTAGAAACCTAGAATGCACTAAGATGGTTTGGATTGTTTAATGTGTCAAGAAAAAACTAAAGTGTTTTCTTTCTTAGCCTTTTCGGTGGAATTAAACATAATCATCCCAAGTATGTGGTTCCTAGTGAGACTGATATGTGATTCTATGTGTATGATATATGGTCATAACTATGATATGGGTACGTTGTATTAATAAAAGCAGGTGAGTCATTTAAAATGTTAACAAAAAGATAATTATCATTTTCATGCATATCCTTTGGGTGGAATTCTACTCAGCCACCCCAAGTTGATGATATCCAATGTGGATAATATGTGATGTCTGACTCTAATATGAGTTTCTAAGGGTCTGTGAGGTCGTATGATATATAATACCTAACTATGACATGGGTAGGTAAGGGTCCATGATGCCATATGTCAAATGGCATGGGTGTGGTAAGGGAGTCTAAGGGTGCTAAGATACATTGAATATTACAAAATTCTATGTCTTCTATATATATGTAACTATTATTGATATTTGGACATCATGTTAGGTATTTATCATGATGACACCTATATGGATTTCAATGGATCTTTAGGATAATGGAGATGTGGTACTACTA
Organism: Viscum album; assembly: GCA_963277665.1. Taxonomy (NCBI): domain Eukaryota; kingdom Viridiplantae; phylum Streptophyta; class Magnoliopsida; order Santalales; family Viscaceae; genus Viscum; species Viscum album. The sequence goes on from OY728129.1 coordinate 963,628,007, forward strand.
GAGTGTGTATGGGATGAGGCCCCTGAGGGTTGGGATGAGTCCCCTGAGGGTCGGGATGATCATGAGCCATAAGTATAGGCTATAGTACATGATGGGACGCCATAAAAATGGAATCTTTTGGGCCACAGTTAGATGATAAACCCATGGAGAACTTGGTACGAGTCATACAATGTATAGATTTGGGATCTTATGGAACTGAGACAACCCTGGAATATATGATGCAGGAGTTCCAATCTTAAAACACATAATTATATTCCGATGATGGTGGAACTTAGATAAAAAAGAACTATATTGAGTTGGTATAAATTATTTTTCACCAGACTGAGACACCCCCTTGTTAAAGGGTGAATTTGGATACATATATACTCAAAGGACCAGTGAAGTGTTGGTGGGATATGTTGGTGAATATGGTAGACATGAGGGATTATCTTGTAAGGATTTCGAGGCTAGGTTCTATGATAAACTCTTCACTAAGATGTTGAGGGTGGATAGAGCCCGTAAGTTTATAAACCTAGAGTAGGTAGATAGATATTTCATTGATTGTGTATCAAAGTTCACATATTTTTCCTTGATTTTCACCTTCCATGGTAGGTGATGGCATCATCATGGTGAGGAATTTTGAGGATGGATTGTAGAAAACCATTAGGGTTCATGTGGATATATTCAGGCTGAACTCATTCTCAAAGGTAGTGAATTAGGCATTAATAGTCAAGGGAAACATGATAGACCAGTTATATTTGATCCGAGTGACAACATTAGGTGGGTTTAGTGGTGATTATTCAGGTATCCAAAAGTGATATAGAGAGGAGTATCACTATGGAAGTTAAGATAGAGACTAAGGTATGATGATAATGAGTGGTTCCTCGATGGTGTACATTCAATGTGGGCATTCAAGGCATGTTCAGACTCATTGTGAGTGGGCTCTAAAGGAGTATCGGGAAAGTTGTTAGATGGGGAATCTTGAGAGGTTCTACAGGAACAATTCTCAGATAGCTAGGATCGATGGATCAATTTAGACTCAAGGATCTAAGGTATGACCACGATCAATACCAGGAGCTGGTAGTTGGGATTCTATTGCACATGTAGGTTATGGAACATAAAGAGACCCAATAGTGGGGGTCAGTGCCTGGTAGCTAGTGTAGCTTCACATAGAGGTGAGGACTCTATTAGTTGATCTTCAAGCCAGGAACATGCTATTAAGTTGGTAGTGTTAGATATGTCCAAGGAGTAGATGGATATTATAGGTATTTCTTGATCTTGTTGTATCCTCTTTTTTCATGGTGGGTTTTTCAAAATGACGTACGCTTATTGTAGACGAACTAACTAGGTGTTGGTTAGTATGTGGGCATCATATATAACATATGATATATATGAGGTTCATAGGCATTGGGAATATGATGAAAATTGATATATATATATATATATATATGATATGGGGTCATTTTTTAGTATCTGTTGAGATGCAGGACTTGTGGGAATTTGATGAGATGTGGGACTCATGGGTGTCATCTGTGGAATGGGTATGAAGTGATCATCTAGTTAGATGTAGGACTTGATGAGTGTTTGGTATTATGTGGGTATAATTGAGAACTTGATGAGTATTAGGAATGACTATATGTCATGGGAGGACTTTCATGACCAGGGATGGTCGGTGGAACCATCATAATATTTGAATTTTAGGTCGGGAAATGACTGAGTAGGTAATTCCTAAGGTTGGAGCACCATAAAAGAAATTATCATGTGACATAAGAACCGGGGTAAACTTCAGTGATGTGAAAAGGTGGGTATGTTTAGTACCATATTTGAGAGAGACCTCATATCTTGGTAATGATCTATTTTAAGTTGGGGAGATTTTAACGCCTCAAGTTTTTGGGGGGTTGATATTCCCAAACTTTTTGAATTTTTAGGGTTGGTGGATGGGACATCTTTTCTTTTAGAATTCAAAACCTAATTTTGGGATTTTGAACACTTCAATGATTTTTTTTATATAGTTTTAAAGACATAGTGAGTTTCTTGAGTTTTTTAATGGATTTAAGAAGCATCAAACTCTAGAAACCTAGTTTTGGAGAAAATATACTATGGTGCATGGTTGGTGAATGGACTTTCTAACCATGAAGCCAAACCGTGCATTCTTTCTTTAAAATTAGTATGATTTACTTTAACTGTGTGACCCTTTCCATGAAATAATTCAAGTTGGTGTAGTATTTCAGAGTCAACTACATGGTTGGTGCACATTTTCTCAAACTATGCATCCATATTGTGCAAGGTGTCTAACCTTTGGATAGTGAGCACTACATAGTTGGCACATGGTTATCCAAATTGTATTGTAACTGTGTGTATTTTTAAATAGTCCAAAATGAAACTTTTCTACTTGGGTCCTTTAAGAGTATTTTTTCACTTCCTCTCCTCCCACATGCATCCTTATCCTCTATAAATTTGATCTCTACTGATTTCCTCTTCCTAGTATTTAAGCCTATGTCTTCGTTTGAGCTCTAAATCAAGATCCATAGGTGATTACGGATTCCTCCCAATAAGTACTTAAATACTACTTCTTCGTTTCCTTTTTTATCTCTCTGTATGGAATGCTAAATTTGTGTGATCTATTTTACTATATTTTTAGGGTGGTTGTCAAAAATCTTGATTTCTGACATTTTGGATCAAGATAGATAACGATATTCAATGAGAGAGAACCTATGAGTATAAGGGAGGTGTTCTTATCTTTCTCATTAATTTAATAGGTTCTATGGGGTGTGTTCTTAAATATGAATAAAAACTTTTCTGGGGGAAACATTTAATAAATCAATGCTAGTATTTAAATTGATTAATTGATGTTATGGGTTGTCATTGGGTATGCCCTGGTCTATTTATATATTATAATATGAGTATAGGTATTTTGACCAATTGGGAAGGTTAGTCCAGTTTTCATGTCAAATTAATTAAAAAGGTGATATTATTTCCTTGGTTCCATGATAATGTGATGGGAATGGACCAATGTAATGAGGTGATGTTGATAACCAAGATTGATATGACTAGGTTCATCAGACTGAGGGTGTGTACAACGATATATGGGATAGTTTTTATAATCTATATTGAGGTAATGAGGTTTTTAAGTTGAGGTAATGACACACATGACATTGGTTGGTGTTGACATAGGGTCTTGGGAAACATGGTCACATGTGGAATGGAGGTTGTCAGGTGATTTGGATTATAAAGTTGTGCTAATTTAGGCTCAAAATTGTTGGTCAACATTGTCATTGGAGAAATTTTCACATATATAGGACATAGTTGAGGTGGTGTTGACCAATTGTTTTTGGTGGAGGCCTCCGTAGATATTTTTCCTTAGAGGATGGTGTTGACCATCATTTATAGAGAAGTTTTCCACTGTAGAATGCCATGGTTGATGGTTATGGATCATTCGAAGATTGTGTTGTGACCATCGATTGGGTTATAAGGCTCACTATTATACAAAAGGATGATGTTATAGGAATATTGGAGGATGGATATCCCCACGCCTTAGAACAAAGGGTTGTTGAGATGATAGTGATTTATTATATATCAGAAGACATATATCGTTATACCTAAAGACATCGGGTTTCCAAGTTGATGGTGACATTCTAAATGGAGGTATAAAGGACATGGGACATATTGATGAGTGTACCATTTGGATGATGTTTACTTTATTGATAACCTATGAGATGTCGGATGAAATGAGGTGTCAGTGATATATTTATGGAAGAATCATGAGGGCTCTCTACATATGATATTCTTCATTGGATTCATGATCATTAATCCAAAAATCCTATCCATTTTAAATATATATTTGTAGATATTTATTTTATAAAAATATATATTTGAGGGTACATATTCACATATGCATACTGGCATTAGCCGAAGTAGGTAAACACTTAATTGTGGCTATTGCGCACAAGTGGAATGGGTTATTTTTTATTAGTTGTTGATTTTTATTTTCAATATCCATGCACTGTATAATTATGGATGTAAGGAAGGAACACATTGGTGGTGGACTATTGAGTTTATAATCACACCCTCACAGGCCCCTCTAGACATGTGTAGTCTTTATGGTTTTGAGATCAGGTAAGGGATCAGGTTTGGGAGATAGACCTTCATGATCAAGGATGTACTAATTTTTAGTGGTATGGATGCTAGTGTACCTTCTGGTTCCTCTTCATTGATCTGGACCTTTTTGGGTTTTATATATATGTACAAACATGGTTTTCCACGAGAGATCTTTCTTATCTATTTTATAGGAACTATCTTGGAATATATACTTATCTACATATGGTATAGTGACATTGGTATTATTTTTACTATTTATACTTTTTATACACTTAATTTGAGCTTATTTTTCTTCTTCTATTGTTTATGGTCCTTTCCAATGTGTTATATATATATGGACCATTATTATGATAACCACCAGAGGGTATAGTCTCCACAATATCACTAAATTTCACCCTCTCTACTAGTCTGTAGCCTTTGAAATATAGGGAGGCATGCTTAAGGCCTAGTGGAAAACCATCCCAAAGTACAAATTAAGTGGAAAATAGGGTTGGGGTGATACACTATCATTGTGTATGAGGAAAAATACAAAATAATTGCACAATATGCGTTCAGATTTTTCATTACCCTAAAAGTAAAGTTGACCACTTCTTTTGTGGGCTGAAGTTGAGTCAATGAAAACCCTTATCTAGTTAGGACATCGAATTCTATGAGAAATTTTTTGATGTTCCCTTGAATTAAAAATTTAAATAAATGAATCTTAAGGTTTTCATGGGTATAATAAGAGGTAAATATAGTTTCATTCTAGAAATATGATGGATAAATCTAATGGGGGATGAAAATACAAACATACCACTTATAAAAAGTGTGATAAAAGCATCCCAAAAAAATCCTAATGGGGATAATAATGTTCTATAAGTGTGTGAAAGAAGGTAACCTAGCTAGAAATTTCTGATGAGAAAAACCCACCAATGTAATGGAAGAAAGAAATATTCCATGAAACCCTCAGCCATTAGTATTGTGTTTCAATTTTAAGAACCACAGGAAATATGAAATCCAATTCTCAAATCATTGGTTTGTCATAGAAAATCAATGCCAACAACTTCCAAGGTATCCATGGTGAAATAATTACATCCCAATTGTATAGGTGGATTTTGAAAATTAAGTGGTGACTGGTACGCTAGTTATTCATTCATGTATAGTGAATATACTTTTTGATTCTAGTTTTACACATTCCATTGTATCTCTGAAACTTTTCATAACTATTCAAACACTTCCATAAATCATTTAAGTGTAGCTATTGGTAAAAATTTTAAATGGGTAAATTATTTCATCCCAATTATATAACTCTACCCCTGTCAAAATTTGTGGTTTAAACCTCTAGTGAACCTTTTAATACTTCCTTCAGTAGAATTTGATGTAATTCTAGGCATTGATTGACTTTCCTTATATCGAACCAACATAAATTTTCAAGAGAACAAAATAACCCTTCATATCCAAAATCAACCTCTAATTCTATATAGTTGGATGTAAGATGATGAATATTATTTAGTACCAATATCTGAAGCATGGATTTTATTATCTTGTGAGAAATAATATCTTACCCAAATGATTGATATTAAAGAAAATATCATCCTTGATGACATCCTCACTCTATGGTTATTCACTGATGTGTTTTCAAAGGAATTTATTAGTCTTCCCCTAGTCATGAGTTTTAGGTATCAATAGATTTCATACTCTTATCTTATCCAATATCCAAGAATCCATAAAGAATGGTTGTTTTTTAACATTAGGAGTTGAAGAAACAATTACATAAGAATCTGAATAAAGGTTTTATATAGCTAAGTCCTTCAACATGGGGTGCATCAGTCCACTTCATCAAGAAGAAATTTTGTTCAATGCACATCATAAATGATTATCATGATCTCAATAAGATAAAAATAAAGAACAAGTATCCTCTACCAAAAATTAATGTCACATTTGATCTGATACATGGAGTTCAGTATTTCTCTATGGTGGATCTTCAGTCTGGATATTATCAAGTAAAGGTTATGAATTATGATAGACCTAAGACTGCCTTTCTATATGGTATGGGAAATGGGAGTTCATAGTGATGACATTTAGACTCACAAATTCTCTAATAATCATGATGGTGTTGATGAAAAGGGTCTTTATATATTACCTCAATTAATTTTTGGTAATATTTATAGATGATATTCTCATCTACTCCAAAATCAAGGAGGAACATGTGGATAATTTTAATATTGTACTGATGACCTTGTGGGAAGAAAATATGTATGTATAGGATAGTAAATATGAATTTTTCTTAGAGAATGTTACTTTCTTAGAACATGTTATGACCGGTAAAGGGATATCTATGGATCCTTCAAAAACTGAGGCCACTAAAGAATGTATAAGGAAAACCTTTTTCATGTAAATTTAAATTTTTTTTGGATTATATGGTTACTATCATCACATTATGAGAAAATTATCATGATTTTCAATCCCACTAACGAAGATTTATTAGAAGGGATTAATGTTTTTCTGGATCTATGAATGTGAAGAATATTTTAAAGAGCTAAATGAGATTATAATTACTGCACATGTGATCACATTACACACCATTGGGGAGAGATTTGTGATCTAAAGTGATGCATCCAAAAAAGATATATGTTTTGTACTCTTGAATGATTGAAAAGTGATATCCAAAGACTCACGTAAAATAAAAATACATGAGAAGAACTGCCCAACTCATAATCTAGAATTAGTTGTGGTGATCTTTACATTAGTTATTTGGTGACATTATCTATATGGGAAGAAGTGTGACATATATATAACATAATAACCTCAAGTATATATTCACAAAATAGATTAATATTCACCAATGATGGTGGTTAGAGATGATGAAGGATTATGATTGTTCAATCTATTACCATCCTAGAAAATCAAACAAAGTTGTAGATACTCTGAATAAAAAGAATCTTAAAAATCTATCCATGATGAAGATTTTATAGGATCCAATATTATTGGACATACAAGGGATGTATATGGGAATAATAGGAGTATTTCCATCCTACCATACAAAAATTACTACCCAACCATCCATTCTTGAGAGGATCAAAGTGGCTCAGAAAGATAATGAGTTACTATAAAATAAGGTAGTGAATATTTCGAAATTCAACTTTTATGAAGATGGAGATATAAGGCATAGAACCTATATATGGGTCCCATAAAAACCATATCTAAAGAGGAAACTTATTGATGATTCACTGATCATCCTTATCTATTTATCTAGGTATCACTAATATGTATAGAGATTTGAAGAAAAACTTCTAGTGGGATAACATGAAGAGGGAGATTGAGGAGTTTGTATATTGATGTTTCGTATGAAAATAAATCACGAAATAATGACAGATGTATAAGGGTAAGCTGTCACAATTTCCCATACCATTATAAAAATGGGATAACATAACCATGGATTTCATCGTAAGTCTCTCTAGGAAACATAAATGGGATAATTCCATCTCGATGGTAGTCAATCACCTTACCAATTCAGTACTTTTAATTTCTTTAAATGGATATTTCTCTCTTGATAAAATAAAAAATATATATATTTTGGATGTGGTAAGACTTCATGTATTTCTACTCTCTATTGTATCTAATCAAGATCTGAGGCTTACCTCACAGTTTTAAAGAAGGCTTCAGCAAGCATTGGATACATAACATAGAATCTACAGAACTTATCACCCTGAAAAAAAATTAGTCTAAAAGGAACATTAAAACATTGGAGGATATGATCATATCATGTTCAATGTATTTACAAGGATGTTGGGGATGTCACCTTCCCCTAGTGTACTTCTCACATAACAACAATTTCCATTCTAGTATTCAAATGGAACCTTTTGAGGATCTATATGGGAAGAGGTGTTTAACACCAACATGTTAGAATGAAGTTATAGAAAAAAAGTTGATGGGACCTGATCTTATTTGATATATGATATAAAATATTAAAACCATTCTGTGTGACATGAAATCAACACAAATTTGATAAAAAAGATATGCATAAAATCATCAACAAGACCTAGAGTATGAGGTCAAAGATAATTTTTTCCTTTATATATCTCTATGGATGAAATTTGTGAGGTTTAAAAATAAGGGAAATTCATCTTAGATATAATGGCCCGTTTTAGATCCTTGATCGCATTGGAGAGGTGGCCTATTGACTTGCATTCCCACCTAACCTATCTCAAGAATATGATGTGTTCCATGTATCCATTTTGAGTAAGTACATACCGAACCCCTCACATTTACTAAATTCGAAGGTGGTACCATTGGATATTGATATTTTATATGATGAGAATCCAATTATGATAATAGATCATAGAGATAAGGTTCTACAAAACAATAAAACTCATTTGGTAAAAGAGTTATAGAAAAACCAAAATTTTGAGGAAGAAACATAGTAACTAGAAAAGGAAATGAAATAGTAGAGAATTTTTATATTTAGTTAATGAAATGAAAAATTCAAGGGATAGTTTTTATGGGGATGAAATAATGTAACCTGAATATCTAAAATGAAATTCTTTCTTTTTTAATGAATAAATGCATTATCATGTAATGATTTTTTAGAAAATACATGCACAAATTTGATTAAATTTGAATAGTTTTATGGTATGTAAAATTTAAAATACCATTATGTATCAAAACTATTGATAATATAGTTATTTTATAGTGGAAATTAGGATTATTATATTATTTTTTATAATAAATTCAATTCGTATAAATGAAAGAATTGATGGCCTCGACCAGTAGGATTGTAACCTATGAAGCTAATTTATCAATGATTTTGAGGGAGGTAGAATCATTATTATTTTCCCTTGATCAAGACCAATATAAGATTAAATAAATAAATCATAAACAAAACCCTTTATGATAGAAGTTATAGCTCATCAAGATCACATCCAAAACCACATATTTCAAACCACCCCAAGAAAATCTCACAATCACACAACTTACCCTTAGGACATTTTCTAGGGTAATAAAGGGCAGTGTATCTAGCCCCTAATAGTATGAATTTTTATATTTTCTTAAAAAATGATTAGATTTTTTCAATTTTATTATTAATTTTTTAATTATTAAATAATGTGTTTGATAAAAATTAGATTCTGATATGATGAAATGTAATTTGTATTTTTGGAAAATATACAATATCAATTAATACACTGTTTTTAATGAATTAAATGATTTATAAAATAAATTTTATTCTAATAAAATATTATTATTAAATAACATTTTTTTAATATAGTTGATAATATAATTTTATGAAGTAAAAAATAATTTGTATAAGTGTCTGAAAACTGTTATTGTTAAAAAATAAATGTTTTTTAATATAGGTTTATTTTGGATTTAAAAGTCTAAAATCCAATACTTAGAGAAATATTTTGGATAAAATAAATTTTTTTTGAAATTAGAATTTTGAAATTCAATAATGGTATTTTTTTATAATTTTTATAGAAAATTAATTTTTTTGGTTCAAAATTAAATACAATATAAATATACGGTGTGTGTTATGATCATACTGACCCAAAAGTGAAGTAATATGTGACATAAAAGGTATCCTTGAATAGATATATATTTACCCTATAGAATAATTCATTTTTTAAGTTATTTTATTAATTTTTAGTGAATCCTACAAAACCAATATTAAATTTTAAGGTTTTAAAATCAATACTTTGTAAACATTACTCACTTCTATATCACCAAGAGATTTATTTTAATGAAATTATTTCTTAAGAATGTATTAAAACCAATCCACTTTTTCTGAAACCATGGTAAAAATTATGTTATGGTTTTTTATTACATTATTATATAGATTTGAAAACCTATGTTTAGAAATTAATAAAGAACCCTTTTCCCTTTTTGATATAAACCCACACAGCCTCCAATTTATCTTCACCAAAAACCCATGGAGCATAAAATTAATCTTACCTTACCTATATAGTTTCCTCCGAAGGTAACCCCATGATCTTAATAATCTCCTCCTATGTTTTTAGAAACACACTCTAAATGTAAGGGATCCTATCCTTCTCCTATTTATTAAAAACCTCCTTTATATTATTCCATTTTTAAAATTATTCATGTTGGGATATGATTTCACACATACATTTTACCATCCTTATGATTTAAAATTAATTAGAGACCCCTTAAACACTTATTAATTCTTCCCATGAAACTTTATATACCATTTTTATGCTACGTAAATTATCCTAATACTTTCTATACCAAACACTTTTTGTTGTGAATAACCATCCTCATTTATACTCAAGAGTATTATGATAGATTTAAATATACTTCATTGATAATATAATTCCATTTTTATAGACCACACTCCTTGATTGTGGGATTAAAATTGATGAAAGGCATCTATATGTTGTATGATTCATGCGGCATACTTATGCATGATATGAAAATAATGTGTGCACCCATATAGCACTCCAATGCATTGGGTAATGTTTTATTCTCATGATATGTCATGTATGGGATTAGGGAGTAAACTTAATCCATTATGGTACTTTATTCACTAGTTTATCATGTCTTGGTGGTTTTAATTAACCTATATTTATGATGTCATGTTTAATGGTGTCTCTATTTTCCCATTTTTTCTTTATGATATCATGTTATAAAATATCTTATTGTTTATGATTATGATACTCAAACCTATTATTTTACCTTGATATGACACTCAGCTCACATATATTACATTAATATATTATACTCTTTTTGAATTCCCTTAATGGGATTTATAGATCACCCTTTTCTTATGTTTCACCCCAGGTTATCCCATGCAGGTTTAAATGAGAAATGGAATTTTAGGATCACATTAAGGAAATTTTCAATAATTAATTTTTATCCATGTATCAAGTTGATATGATATGTATCTAATTTACCAAATATACTAGGATTCAAGATATTTTGGTATTTTATAATGTGTACATTTATGTAATAAATCGTGAATTAATGTGTTTCAAAATATGGGTTTTCATATATTATTTGTTTAATTTTTGTTTTGAATAAAGGAATTGAATTCTTATTTTTCTATTCCTTACTTTCAAACATGAATTAATGGCTTATTTATAAATTTAAAGTAAATGGACTCATGGTGATATCTTACTATCCTATAGATCACACCCTACATACTCACATCGTTGGATATGTAGTTTTCATGTTTTTTATAGGTTCTATGGTTAAGAATTTCAAGTTAGTTAGTTGTCACTCTTTGTTGGGAAGTAGGTGTTATTCATGTTTTTGTGGTGAGTTGAGAGTCACATAGAGTAGTTAGGGTTTTTACCATTTGGTTATCTATTTTTTGTGTTTTATATTATCCTCTTATGACTTCTACTTTAGTTTTAGTTTAGTTTTATTTTCAATGTTTAAGAGGTGTAAAATATTTGTATAAAATTGTTTCATTAATGTAAAATTTTTTATAAATATATTTTATTTACATTGAGCATTATTCCACATTTGGATGTTATTATTTTCATTTCTAACTATATTTTTTTTTCAAAATCGTCCAATTTAATGAGACTTTATATAGAATCCACATCTACAACCATTGGTTGATCTTGGTTTAACAAGGTATAAATCATTCCAAATTGATCTCTTGGGATACCATGGTACTTGTCACTATCTTGGGGTGATCGGGAACATTCCTCAGGCCTTGTGTAAAAATGGTTTTGGGTAACGTGTTAGGTTATCTTAGGAAATATTTCTATATTTTTTAACTATGAAATGTATTTTTTTTCAAAATTATGCACATATAACTTTTGAATATATGTTTTCAAAAAACAATCTATGTATATAACAACAATAAACTAAATTTTCAAAAATAGTGAAATAATTTGGAAATATATTAAGGCATTATTCAATAAAATAAAATAAAATCTTACAAAATATCATTGTAATGTATTTAAGGAATTACATAATATTAACGGAATTATATTATAAGAAAAAATCACATAAGGGAAGGTGAATGTGATTTTCTCTTGGAAATTAATGGAAATGTATACTTGAATGTATCCTGAAAATCCATCCATGAAGTAATGATGGGACATTACTAAAATTATCATGAAAATTTGGTCAATCAAGAGTATTAGGAAATGGTCTTTATAGATCACTTGATTTAGGTTTATGATTTCAATCCACACCCTCTAAATATTTTGTACCCTCACAAGGATAAATTCACTCTTTTCATTCTTAATAGTGGTTAGACCAAGATTATTTAGTATAATTTGATTGGTACATAACCAATGTGATTCAAAAATGGGGTAAAAGATGTATGATTCTAAAAATTTCTAAATTTACTTTTAACTACCAACATAACAGTTGGATTTATTATCATTTGAGGTTTTCTTATGGGATTAGCATCATTTTCTTGAAACATTTTGTGCATATAAATTCGTGGACATGTTGTGGGTATGTATTCTATAATACATCCTATGGTCATCACATTCTTTATCAAAGTATTAATGAGTTTAAATTCATTGATTAATGATTCATTTCTTATAATTATACTTGGAAACATATATTAACCCTTTAACTATACATATTTCGATTCTAGTTTTATAGGTCTTGAATCAGGTTTAGGCGGCCGAATTAAAGATGGTAGCAACTTGGGTTCACTTGAATCTTCTATTTTGAGTTCATGTATAAAATACACACTATTAGGTTCAACATTTAGGAATAAAAAATAAAATAAATCAAAGAAATACAAATTTACCTCATCCTAGAATTATTTTACAGTGATTAAAGTTTTCTCACATAAATTTTTCATTGATTTATCATATCTCAATTCATTACCCAAATTCAAAATTTCTTCTATTAAAATACATTTTCTCAAACTAAAATGGTTCCACAATAGTTGATAGCGTGAAAAGACAATGTTCTTCTTGGTATAATTTAATTGAATCAAACATGTTGAAATGATCTATGTTTTACCTAAATTTCAGGGTCAATATACCTTTATGTGCAGTGATAATTATTATAGTTGCCTTTAGTAAGGAATTATCTAAGATGATTAGAGACATGATGGGTACTCTATCCTCATAATTTATTAAGACATAGATACCAACTAGAAAAATTAGGTACTTGACTCTTACTATGGAACCATCAATTACACCTACTAGAAATAATGTGGATATGTTTTCTAGTTATAATACCACTATCATAGGCTATAGTTTTCTAATATAAATAAAATAAAACATTTATTGAGTAATAATATTAATATAATCTCTATAAAAAAATAATTATTTAGTAAAGTGCACGGATCAAATGTTTCATGGATTAAAGAATGTCCCTAAATATCAGTGTTTTATGGGTAGTTGGGGTATAATTAAGACTAAAAAAATTATTACTTAGAAAAGTCTTTTATTCCATTATATCCTCCTTTTATCGTCCCATAGTTACTTAATTGAGATATCATATTTAGTATGGAATTTTGATTTCAACCTTTTTAAATATGTCAAGGATCTCCTTTTGAATTTATTATTCAATAATTTTATACGATTAATTAATCCTTGATAAGAATGGTAGGTATAATCTTTCATTATATTTTAATGGTTTCAAAAATTAATTTATTGATTCCTTCCCATTATTTTAATAATTGGACTCCTTTTTTTCATTGGTTTTTTAATATGTTTGGTTTAGGGTTTCAGGTAGTATTAATTGATTCCCCACTACTACTAGTTACCAAACTCACATTACACTTTAGATTTGGTATTGAACTTATAGCTACTTAGGGTTCTTAGAAACCATTTCAATAAGACTCCCAATATGATTATTTAATTAAATAATTTTATTGTTCAAAACATCATTGTTTTTTTCAAGTTGGATATGAATATGTGATTGAAAATTAGAGGCAATTTGATCGAGTGTTTTTTTATACTAAAACAGAGGTGGTTTGTATGTATGTTGGAATCCTCTATTAAAATTTTTTACAATCATGTAGGTTGATGAAACTGATGTTAAAAATGTGTTTTGGATTTATTATATTAATTTTTAAATCCATATTAGACTTGGGATTTGTCTCCCCATCATTGATTGAGGTGCTAAAAAGGTATTTATTGATAAAAAGAAACAAAAACATCATTTCCTTATACATCAACACACTGATCAGTGACATAATTTGGTAAATAGAAAAGTATAGATATTATTTTCAGGGTATTCTATTCATTATAATTTTTATGGTACATTTACCTTTCTATAGTTGTTTTTTATTCATGCATAGATTTAAATAGAAGTGGTTGAGTTGATTTTTCCTTATAAACATCTCTAATAGTAGTTCCACTTATTCAAAATTATTGTGAGATTTTTGAAATATTATATATCATTTAATTAGATTCAACTTGTAACTTATCCAAAATTTATCTTCCAAATAATGCATCTAGTAGTTTTATATCTCTATATAACAACCATTAATATAAAATAAAAGAAATTTATGATCTTCTTTATCTTAGTGTCGATAACATTTATTGATCTTCTTGAATATGTAAAAATATTTATAAATTTTCACTCTTTTATCTTATCTTATTTCATAGATTTCTTTCCTAGGTTATTCCTCTATGAAGTTATAAATAATATTTTAAGTAAATTTCTATGACTTTCACCTTAACTAGTGATTTATCCAAGCTTTGGATTTTGTATCCATTCATTGGATACTCCTTCTAGTGAAAACAATAATGCTATATAATTTACTTGTTCTTAATATACACCCATTGGATTCACTATTCCACACACCATATTAAAATCCTTAATGTTTTCTTTAGGATCCACAGCTGCTTGAACATGGAACTTTTGAAAAAATAAGATAAGTCATTTTTTTAAGTCGAATTAATCTTGAAAAGTATGATATATAATATGATGAATTTGATTCACAAAGTTGGGTGCACATAAATATCATAAATTTTTGTCATCATTTTCACCCAATATTTTATATTATAGTTTTGATATTCTCTTTTTTTGTCAATTTATTGTTTAAAATTTTTATTTTATTTTTAACAAGTTTTATTAATTCTCTACTAATAGACAGAAATATCAACAAAATATTTTTATCAAGAGTGAGAAATTGGTTATTTTGAGATCTAGTCATAAAAATTATTTTAAGTTAGGTATTAAAAAAATTACATCACCTCCCATATATGGTGCCTAATATTTTGGTGGGATTTTACTCTTCATCTTATCTCTTGGTGGTCAAACACAATTTAAATCACTATTAATGTTATCATGTGAGAAATTGGGATATCTATAAGGAAGGGAAAAATTTTAGTTTTTTATAATGTTACAAAATAACTTGAGTGTTTTTGTATGTATTGTATGGAATTAAAAGATATATAATACATGGATAATATTCCAAGAAATAGATTAGTGATTCATATAATGGTAGGAAGGATATTGTATTATTTTCATGATCCCTATGATAAATCTGTATACTACTACTAGTCAACATAATCCCATAACAATACACCTCCCACCTCTAATTTCAAGTTATGATTAGTTATAGTAAAAAATTGTCACTATAAATTATAACTTTATCCTAAGTAAATGGACGAGTTATGAGAAATTTTTCAGTACCTAAACAAAATGGTCACCTTAAATTTAATAGGCATAATTAGGTTGGGATATTGGATCAATATCATCAATGAATGATTTTATACATTCCCAATCACACTCCAACAATTTTTGAAATTTCACCAAACATTCACTTATATTCTATTATATACAGGAATAACTACGCAGAGGGAGAGAATGGATTAATAATTAAAGAAAAGAAAACTAATACAATATAGATTAGATAAAATTTCATTAAACCTAGAAAATATAGTCTATGATTGAGACCAATCACAAAATAATCATTAGAAAATCTATTATAACTCAAGAAACCACAAGGCACTCCCCCACATTATCAATCACTAATGAGGGTTTTATACTTCCAAGTGAATAATTACATACATGGGAATGAATCTTATATAATGTAAATAAAATATACTATAGTAAATATAAACTAGCCAAATGTTCCTGAATGAAAATGTTTATCCCAAAGTTCTATGGTTTTCCCCATTTTTGAATCATTACATTAAACATTAGTATTATCTAGATTGACACTATACAACATGTATGGTCCTTTCTTAAATATACAAGTAAAGGCCTCACTCCCATGATCTTAATAGATTTTATATATCTCGTGGATTATGTAAAACCTATCATAATTTCCTGATTAGTTATACAAAATGGATAAAATATTTATTTAGTCCTTACACATTATTCATGATATATACATGGTCAAAAAATTATTCAAATGGATCATCATTATTTATTATTTTCTATTTTATCATTTAGGCCCCTATAAAGGGTTTTAGGGTACCAATATCCTTTATATAGAAAATATGGTGTCCTAATGGTGAACTATACTAATATTTAAAACTCGGTCCCTCAGAGTATGTTGGTTTTAATGTTGCCTATATTTGATCATATCATGATATTAGGCAAAAAAATAGTCTGAGGAAAATTCCCATTTGGGATTAATTGTAGAACTAACATATCATGTTTTGTTTCCTTATAATACGTTAGAGGTAGAAAAAATTATTTAGAAGAGAAATGTGTTTTTTAACTCATAAATATCCTCACAATATGACACAGGTCAGGTTGGAATGTGAACATAATCTCATTTTCTAAACTCTTATGATTCCTCAAAACAAAGGATCAAAAAAAGGTAATGTTGCATTGAGTTCATAACATGTTTTGTATACTGACCATACATTAAGTGAGGAATATAGATCTCATTGGATTTTTTTAGATAGAGTGGGAGGGGATGACATCATATGTGTTTCCCCATATTGTTTTGAAGTCAGCATAGTCCAAGTAAGAGGATATATAATTCATTGAGGAGATAACATAGTCTTATAATTATGAATGTGGGATTGTGTTTGGGTACCAATATACTCTCAATATCTGCTTAAAGGAAATTTTAGACTTAGAATACCATCAAGTTTCACTATGGGACAACATTTTCCTTATGACATATTATGAGCTATGAACATTTTATTTCATTCGATTTCTGATGAATCTATGGGTGATAGTGTGGGGATTTTTTGTCTTATGATATAGTCTCAAGGACACAATCATCAGACTATAATGTCCTCTTGACATAATCCTATTTTATAACATATCCAACATTTTCCTGGTAATATATCTTATGTTAATCAACATAAACTCAACATTAAAATTTTATTTATTACTTACTTACTATTCTGTTACTTACAATGATCCAAACTATTCTTGGAAATAAACAAGTCAAATAATTATGCATTTTTGGCCATTAATTTTATCCCAATGTACTGAATTCTCAATAATTTTCACAAGATGTATTATTTAAGAAATAATAAATAAAACAAATAAAATGAGGTGTTACCCTAAAAAATCATAAATTGATAATGAAAAATATATTAGAGGGAATAAAATGAATGTACTCTGAATATAATATGATAAATTATTTGTTTTAATAAAAGACCCATGAAAAAACTATGGTAATGTTATCCCATTTAAATATTGGTATGGGTAATGGTTCTATAATCCCTTTTAAATTTTATTTATTTTCCCTTATTTAATGGAATACCAATAACTATTATGTATACTTAGTATTATCCTTCATCAAATTAACTATAACAAACCACAATTTTCATACATAGATATCAAAAATTATTATATGAATATAAAATACATTACATAATGATCTAAGCCATAAATTCATTGGTATGGTATCTTTGGAAATTTGGATACATAAACAAGTAGTTCAAAAGTGAACCACTACATATCCCACTAAGTTATTCAGAAATATCACAATTCTTGGACAAATAATACTTAATATATTTCTTCATAACCTGTAGAAATGAAACATAAGAAATGGTGGAAACAAATGCTCAGTAAGGGTAAAAAAAGAGATATCAATAATCACTTAAACATAACAATAGAATAAGGTTATGATACCATGAGAATAATAATAAAAACCATATCCTATATATCATATATTCTAATAATGAGTCATAAAATAAATCATGGAAGTTTATAAGTCATTAATCATAATGTAATTAAAGAACATAGATCATAATAGAATAACATTGGTATAAGACAAAGATTTGTAGCATACACATAAGAATAGAAAATCATTTACTTTGAATTCAAGGGTTACTTACAAGACTATCATTGTATATTGGGTTCACTCCCCAAACTATTATAGTAGTCAATGTTCACTTAAAATACTATAATATTGGACAATGTAATTTACTAAAATTGGTTCACTCCTCATTCCAATCTTATTTATCACATGAGATATCCATCTTAACCAATTAAATTAGTTGTATATATAATTTTAATCCCTCTCATGTCATAGTGAAAATCATATAGATTTTTTCCATAATTTCATAAAACATTCATCATATCATAACCCATGAAAAATAAATGTGGTTCATAAATATTTCATCATGGAATAACCCATGGAAAAGAAATGAGTTTCGTAAAATTTTATCAGTTCATCATAAAATAACCCATGGAAAAGGGGTTTCACAAAATTATTATCAAAATAATTATAAACCATATATAGAACGTATAATGAGTGTATAATTGGATAATATCCCCAATAAATATTATGTAACTTCAAATTATGTCATTGTAGATGGGAAATGACTTTAAAATATCACTTGGAACATTTCTTGAGGAAAATACACTTTATAATTTGAAATAAATTCTTTAAAATCTAATAATTTCCAAAATATTGTGGAAAATAATTTCATTGAAACGATATTTATAAAATTTAAATATAATATTCAATGTATTTAGTGGTTATATTTGTGGGAAATTGTGTTTATATCTTCAATGTTAAGTGAAATCATTCCTTTCTTGCCTTTGTAAAAAAAAGTAAAAAGTACCTTATTTTTGGAAAATTATAAGAAGAAACCTTTAAAAAAAATTTAAAAAATTAAAATGTGTAAAATTTAATTTAAAAATTCATATAATAATCTTAAAACACTTTTTAAAAAAATTAGTGAAAACATAGACATGGAAGAAAAAGGATTTTTAACCAAATAGAGAAATAAAGTCTATTTTCCTGAAAAAATTATTTTGTTATGTTGAGTACTTAAAGAGATGAAAATGAAAATAAAACATTTATTATATAGAAATAAATATATGATAATAAAATTCATGGGGTTATTCAGATATATATCTTGAAAATACATCATAAAAAACTTAATCATAAACAATCCTGGAAAGCAATGAGATTGTAACACAAAACACTTACGTCAAGTATGACTTCCATAATGCATGTTATAACTTCATATTCAATAAATATAGATATTTTATACATATAATATATAAACATGATCATATATATCATACCATAAATTATTTACCAATAACCTTTTATCACCTATTTTTAACATTTCTTTATTAAAATTACTATTTCAAGCGATAACTGCTTCATTTTTCATTCATGTTTTGGCTTGCTATATTTGGTACTTTTTCTCTGTTAACAGTTAAATCATATCAAAAAATGTAATTAATTATATAAATATCATATATATTATTTAAATACATATTTATATTCATCCATAAAGGGTATATAGTGAAAAATGAATTACAACAATCATGGAGATAGTAGGTCGTACGTACGCATGAATGATGTTTTTTCAACGAATGGAATTTAAGATAGTTAAATAAAAATTAAAACATAAAAATAATAATTATATATTATATAAATCATATATATTCATTGAATATATCCTTATTACTTTCCAAGTAAAATGAAAATTAAAAACAAATCGCATCACTTGGTGGAGGAAATAATCCTCACATACGCACGAGTGACATTATTGTTTTCAAAAATATTGGAAGATAAGAATATATATATATGATATTATAATAAAAAATAATAATTATATCATAAATATCATATAAAAACATTAAATTCATCAATAAAATATGTTGATGAAAAATTAATTACATCGTTACGTGGAGAACGAAAGTCGTATGTACGCACAAGCGATACTTTCACATCCAATTTGGTGGAAAGAGGGTTGATAATTGTGGTTTCATATTCATAATAACATTTTTTAATATTTAGGATATTAAATATATTATTTTATAATAAATACTATAGATTTATAGAAGTTAAAATAAGAAGTGAAAAATGAAAGTGATCAGTTAAGGTGATTACATCATCTTGGAAAGAACTCATTTAGATATCCTATCAATAACCTAAGGGTTGGTATTTTCGGGAGGATATAAACACTATATTAGGTGTAGTTAATTTTATAAGTGAATGTTATAAGTTTTGGTCGAGCTATAAGTCTCAAATTGGTGTAAATAAGAGAAATGATGGGTGTTTATTTATAAGTTGGGGAGAGGAGACACTTGGCATTTCATATAATATTAAAATAAAATTAATTAATTATTAATCAAAATTATTCCAAATCGAAACTAATTTGAATAAAATAAAATATATATTGTTTTTTGTGTCATTTTAAACCTAATTTTTTACTAACCACTTTGTTAATCATTTTTTACCTTAACCATGGTAACAACTATTTCAAAATTAAAGGGTTAATAATGTTACCATAAATAGAAAGTGACTCGTAAATAGATGAAATATCATTAATGTCAATTTTTGAACTATCCATATAATTTGAATTTAGATACAACAAGACAAATATCAAATTAAAATATAATCTAGTAACACACCCCCAATCTATCATATGTATCTAAAAAATTAATGTAACACTCTAAATCACTCAAATTATATTACGTTTAATACATTGAATAACATTTGTATTATTTTTCTATTAATTTATGAAATATTGTGTCAGTGTTGCGTAAGAATTTAAGGTAATTATATAATTAATATTAATTAAATATAAATTATAATCATGAAAATAATTTCATTATTCTTAAAATATCCATTAATATTTATTCACATATTTCTTTTTTCCAATATGAACACATAAGATATATTTAAAAGTTAGAGAGTGAAATTTTTTATTTTTATTTGCATTAAATATTATATAGGCCATTTTCATTGTAAATTATCCAATAAAAACTAATTTTAGAGACTAGGTTGATAAGGTTCAATGTTAATTCATATAAAAATAATAAAGATGAAAAAATAGTGATTTTAAAATTTTGTTCTAACCTTGGTTAAAATGATTTACCCTTTATTGAGGTTATAATTTTTACCATGGTTACTATTCATAATGACTAAAAAGAAAAGAGAATTATTCCCCATATATGAACCTATAGATTTAAAATATGGAATCCATTTTTCAATATTCACTTTCTATAATTTTTATAAATTCATTTTAAATGAATTTTTAAAAACATGACAAAAAACCACTATTAAAAAAATACATTTTTAATCATGACACCGAATTTATTATTATCTCATGCCAAAAAAATATTGTATTAATGTTCAAAAAATATTGAATATAATATACATATATATATATATAATTAAATTTATTCACCAATAGTGATTTATATAATTAATTAAGATAAAATCACGATGCATTCATAAAAGTAATTTTTCATAAAAACATCTCTTTTACTTAACAATTATTTTTATTTTCATTTCTAATCAATAATAACTAATTAAATTGTTTTATACAAGTGTAAACCATTAATGTTTCATAATTTATTTAAAACTATTCATAAAAAATTAACTTATAGGTTTTATTGGTATACTATATTACAGTTTATTTAGACTAGGAGTTGTGTGTATCGTAAGCTATCAAAGAAATTAAATTTAATTGAAAAATATATATATCATAAAATATCTAGGTGTCACATTATACCCCCTTGAAATTAATTTTTACCTCAAAATTCCATTTCTTCGATACAAAAATTGAGGATATCTTTCTTTCATTACATCCTGAGGTTCCCAAGTCACTTATTTGAATTTTTGATTCCTCCAATGAACTTCAACCAATTGAGTTGTCTTATTTTGTACAACTTTATCTCTATAATACAAGATCTCAAACAATTATTCTTCATAGGAATGATCATGCTCCAATATTAGGGCTTATAAGTTTAGTACTTGTAAAGGATTATATATGTACTTCTTTACGAGAGATACATGGAACACTTTATGAACTTGATAGAGGTTTAGTAGAATCTACTTATGATAACTTATCATCCCTACTCGATCAAGACTCTCAAGGGGTCCAATATACATAGGGATCAACATTACCTTATTTATGAATATCATAACATTTTTTCATAGAGAATTTAATTGAAACCCCATCTCACTAACTTTGAACTCTATTCCCAATACCCTTATTTATCCAAAAAAATCAAATCATGTTGGAGTTCTCCACTTCCTACCATAAAGGGACTCAAAAGGATTCTTATGAATTCTCGAGTGAAAGATATTATTATAATAAAACTTGACTAAAGTAATGTGTTGATCCCAAACACCTTTTAATTCTAGAGAAAAAGATCTCAACATATCCTCCAGGGTTTGAATGGTTCTCTCAAACTGACCATTCATCTAAAGATGATAAGTTGGGCTAAAACTTAATTCTGTACCAGAGCCTACTAAAAACATCTCCATTACTTCATGGTAAACCAAGGATCCCAATCAAAAAAAATAGAATGTGTTATTTCAACCTTACCTCTTCCTTAATATATATTCTATATATCTTTCCAAGATTGAAAAATTATCTGATAGTAATGAAGTGTGTTGACTTTGTAAGGTGATTGAATATAACACAAATAGCATTATGGACTTTAGACATTTTGGAGAGTCTGATGATAAAATCCATAATTATTTTTCCCATTTCTATTCTGGTATGGGTAATGGTTGTAACATCCCATTATACAATTTTCTCTCTTACTTAACTTGTTGACATAACGATCACTGAGATATATACTCTACAATATATCTCTTTATGTTATCCCTTTATAAATATTCCTTTATGTATATTTATATCATTGTACTTATGGGATGAATAAAGAATGATAAAATATGATCCTCATTAAATATATACCTTTTCAAATATAGTATGGATAGAACACATCAAAGGTAATTGAAAATTATTATTCTATCATATTCAATATTTAACTCAGGAATATTTCTCACCTTCTTATATAGTTCAATATCTTCTGTCTCCACTAATTCAATAATCACATAGATATATGGTTGAACACGTATTTGAGTATAAAAATATGTCACCCCTTCCTTCAATATTTCTAGATTCATCCATTTTAAATATGGAAATATTGGATCTTCTATAATATTCATCGAATATAAGCTAGTATGATTATTTCAACATAGATAATTTTCCACCTTGTTTGTTTTCCCAAAGTGGTGATGTATTGAGCATTCATAATCATTAATCAACTCCAACAACATTCTATATATCATATTCACCTATTTTTGGGTGAATATATACTTTAAATTTTATGATAAGTATATATGTAACATCTTTCACCATAAAGATAATGCTTCTATATCTTTAATAAAAAAATTATCATAGCTAACTCCAATTCACGAGTTGGGTAATTTTTCTCATAAACCTACAATTTTCATGAGGAATAAGTTATAACAATACCATTCTACATGAGATCATATCCAAGTCCTTTATTTTATGCATCACTATACATTAAAAACACTTCTTTCAGCACCTCAAAAAACTAAAGTATGAATATTGTATTTGATAGCATGTATGACACGTAACACCAAGCACGTAATAGAATATAATAACTCGATAATTTATAATATATTTACTATATAAAATAAAATCGATATATTTTATATCTTCAAATTCATGTGAAACTGAGTTAGTGTATGTCCCATGAAACAATGAGTTTTTTTAATGGTTTGCATTATATGTCAGCCCGAGTTTTACAAAACAATAACATAATTATTAAAATATTATTATTTAATATAATAAGACTTAACCTAGCCGTTAAATTAGTTATTATAGATATTATTAACTAACATATTAAAATAAATTTTTTATACAAATATAAAACTAATCCATTGGTTACAACTGAATTGGAAATTAATATAACAACTAATTGAATATAAAGAGATTATCTTTATAGAAAACTGTTTTTTATACTCAAAAATATATTTTATCCTAAGAAATTAAATTAATTAAAATTATTGAGTGATATTAATGTAATATATATTATATAATCAATCATATATTTTGGACACTCTTCCAATAAATTTGATAAACATAAGATAAGAACAAACCCAATATTACATATAAAACCCTATATATTTATAAAGGCACTTTTACCGCCTTATAATGGAAATGCACTTTTAAATAAAAAATTTGAAACTTTTATAAATTTTATAAGTTAAAATAAACTTAATATTTTAAATAGTAACATAAAAATTTGGTTAGGGTGAAATTTTTGTATTTTTCTATAAGGTTTCATTTTTTAATGAATATTGAAAAACACTGAATTTTAATTCAAAACTAATTTTTCATATAATTTATTTATATGGTTAAATTATATTTTAAACTAGTTATAAATTTTAATTAGATAAATTTTTTATTAATTAATCTATTTTAGTTCATTTTAATTAATTTCACTATGAAATTGGATATGAATGCTTAGAAAACTTTTGTACGTTTTTACTTTAAAAATTAGCATTGTCATCCAATCTGTGGGATTAACTTTAATTTAATCTCTACCACTTATATTATTTGAATTTTGAAAAAAGGATTCCATATTTTTAATCATAAAAAGTACTAATTTCTATTAATTTAAACTTATTTTTTGACCCAAAAATTTTCTGAAAGTAATTAAAATAAATTACAGCAAGAAAGAGAAAAAATAGCTTAATAAGGTACTAAACCTTTAACTTAAGAGCTAAAATAACATTAAAATTTGTCCAAAATCACTTTCATGTCCATGTTTAGAACCTATATTATTTTTTATATAATATTTTCCATTATTTTAGCCACATTCAATGGGGAAAATGTGATTGGAATCCTCTTTTCCAAAATTTACAAGAATGTCACTCCTCCCCCACTATAAAAAGGCATCCTCTCCTCACACTTCTTTACACCACTCAAACCACATTGTATAGACCAATATCATCCCAAATATCTCCTAAAAATCCCTACCCTTATCATATAATCCTCCCCTTGGGATTAAATCCATCCAAATAATCCCATTGGTGAAAACCAAAATGAGTTACCCAAAGAAGAGGTAACATCTTTCCTCAAACTCTTTAGTTTTATTTCCACTATACACCCCCTCAAATATTCTTATTTCATGATTATATAAAAAAACAGTATCCTAAATATACTGATATTATTTTATCGTAAGTTTTCAACCTACACATACACACACATCCATCTAATGGGTAACGAAAATATTGTTTATGTGTACGACGAATGACCGCCTCGCGAAATGATGATTGTTCGTTTTAATTTACCAACTCTCATGGTTGGTCATTATAATCGAAAAAATATATATATATTATATATATTATATTTATAAAATCTTTGTTCTTATATATTTTTTATATAAAACATACTTCTATGCTTTCCATTTTATGAAAATATGATAACATTGTTTGCCAAAATGGTGACTACTGCCTCAAAAAGCAATGTGATTTGATCACACAATACATTGAATGTATATAATTTTGGATTTAATTAAAAATATTAGAAATAAAAATCATATATATTATATTAATTACATAATTAACATTCATGAAATATAATATATATCACTTTATTTATTACCCTTTCACCCACTTAAAAAGTGATAACATCGTTCGTGGGCGTGTGGACTACAGCCTCCTCGACATGATGTGATTCCTTTTAGATCACAATAATTACATATATAAGTATATATGATTCAATAATATGATATTTATGAAATAATTACCTTTTAGTAAAGATTAATTTTAATTACCTTTCTTCCATAACGATCATTGAAAAATGGAAAAGTTACTCATGCGTATGTACGGTATACCTTCTTTATGATTGTAACATTGCTTCATTTTTCACAACCATATTTAATGATTGGTTTTAAAATTATAATTTATGTAAAAATTTGTTAATTATTTCATTATTATTATTCTATATATGTTATATAATCACCCCTTTGAACATGGCTGACCTACCAAAGTTTTTTTGTCATATAAACCGAATTTGATTAAAACAACTGATGTAAAAATAATTGTTTAATTTGTTGTATAAAAAATGGTACTGGTTGAAGTAAAAGTAATTATAAATATTAAAAAGGTTATAAGGAATTTAATTAATTAACATAATTTTATTATTCAGCAATATAAAACACACGAGACAGGTCGGACTCATGGTAAGGGATTTTCATCTCACTTTTTTACATATGTGAGATAAATGTCATATTCACCACTTTCTTCTTTTTGGTGGTGTATCTACTAACCCTTTTGATATATTAAATCATTAATACTTTTATCCACATGATATTAAAAACTTTTATTTAATTTTATTCCTTCATGAGGAATATGATTTAAAATGTTTCAAAGAGGTATGATACACTTCGTAATGTTTAATGATTATTTTCCTCAAGAATAATTTTAATTATCATTAAAATATATTTAAATTAAAGAAAATTATATTAAAATTTTTCAATAAACCCTTTAATTTTACTCTCCTTTGGTTATTAATGACCTCTTTCAACAATTGGTACCATGTTTCCACTCTTTGGAACACAAAATGTTTTAGAAATTGTTTTTAATAAAATCTGACTTCATTTGTATCTTTATTCAGAGAATATGTTTTATTATAGAAACCATGTTTTCTAAAAATGTTTTAAAAATGTTTTTAAACATTCCAAAATTATTTATTAAAAAATTAACCTTTTTTCTTTTACAAATTTTTTCAATGGAATCTTTCAGTCTCTTTCCGATGAAGGTATTTCTCTACCATTTTTACCGTGTAAAATGATGGTTCTTTTTACCTCATATGACATGTATGGATTTACCTGCCATAATTTTCTTGAATATTTCATTGCATGTTTAAAATGTTACGTTTAAAAGATTTTTTATTTAAAATTTTTTTTCAAATAAAAGTATTTTCAAAAAAAAATAAATATAAAAAGGATTATTTTTCTCAAGGACGTGTTTAGAAGATATTTTTATAATATTTCCATTCATCAATGAAAAAACCCATTTATTTTACTCCATTTAGAATATTTTGTAATCATTACATCTGTATTCTTCTTCTAGATGGTTTATGATTTATTTTTACAGGGATAATATTGACATTCACTTCCTTGATTCATTTTAGTCCCCTTGAAATATTCAATTTCCTATGGTCATTTGACATTGAATTTCCCCTAAATTTCCATATTATTTTTCATGGATATTATTATTTCCTAAACCTTATGCAATTTTTCATAAAATGTCCACTTTTAATGTTATTTGATTATTTGGGGAAATATTGATAAATATGTAACCATTATTCAATATGGATATTTAATAATGAATATTGTTTATTAATTAAATAAATTACTTGATATTGATAATGCATTGTACATCCAATGACGGATGGGTATCGAACTTTATATATCCCCTCAATTAATCGATTGGCTTTCATGAGACAAATTAGTTGAAAATATTAGATGAGTTTCTACCTGAAGTGTTAAACTATTTAGTGGATATATATTTACAGTTGATTTTTTCATGTTCCTTAGACATAACATCCAATAATTAATAATTACCTTCATTTTGATTCAATTATTATTCATCTATGAGATTTTGTGTCGACATATCTATGGATACATTTCATTTTTAGTTAAGTGGTTAAATGTATTGTTTTATAGTATCTTACCTTTCCATATTGATTTTTCCTAATCGAGTTATTTGAATGGAACATGTTTCTAATTATTACATTTCAATATTTTTTATTCACATCTTCCACATTTTATTGATTATATGGTATGTGTGTTTAGTTATTTACCATTACATAATTATTATTCTCATTGATTCATTATTTCTCCCACTATATTTTTCCATTTCTGAGAATTTGAGATCATTCTTGTTACATTTCCTTCCCCATGAATCCAAGAATTGTACTATGAAATATATGTAGGGATATACAAAATAGAATAAAGTTATACTCAAATGAAATAAATAGATTGTAATTATTGTATTCATTTGTAATATAAGACTCATGTATGCATCTGGTTTATCAATACAACTAAACTCTTTGGTCTTTCAGGATCTGATATCTTATAATCATGGAAATGTAATATTAGTAGACATTGGATTCAGGTTCTCTGGGTTCAGTTTGCTACAGTTGTTATCAAATGATGTTTAGTAACAACATTGGGAACTACATTTTGGAAAAAAAATAGTTTATAGAACATAATACTAAGGTAGAATTTGATGATAATATTATAAGTACATCCTAATGTTTTGGTTATATATAGATTATCTTGTTCTTCTTAGCATTACAACCATGTCAAAAAACTACAAGTGGACGTGGTTCTGGTACAGATTTACCTAGGATTAATAACACTGAAATGTGCATTGGGCCTGACTCAGCATAATATGGTACATGACAATGGGCCTTATTGCACGCCTAGTTTGATACTCCTTGGGGATATGATTAGGGTAATTCACGTTTTCTTTACAAACCATTATGAAGGATTTGAATAGATAAAAATGAAAATGAAAGACTGAGGTTGAACCTATGGTGTTTTAGATTGAAGATAAGGTTCCATGATTTAGAAATCTAACTAATGATATTATGGATAAACCCATTACCAAGGAAAGACCTATGTGGAAATAAATGGTCTAAGTATTTATTTATTAGGGTTATATTAAAAACATTAGTTGAAATACTATTAAATGACTGACATTATTTCAAGGATGTCGATCGTATTTATTTTTGAAAATTATATTAATTTCATTTTAGAAAAGGACAACCTGTATATCGGGTGACAAAAAATCAATTACATAAAGTTAATAGGTCTTGAAACCATTATCAAAGGTTGATAAGGGTTTCACACCAACCACAAACATACACAATGTCTAGGTTAATTATCATTGTTTTTATTTAAGAAATTTAATGAATAAATATTAATAATGAACCGACAGTATAAATTTTCTAGATTTATTGATTAATGTCTTAAACATATTAGTTTTTGGAAAATACTTAGATACAAATAGTTATATGTGTCACTCTTTTATGGGCCTAATGATTCGTTAAAAGTTTATTTTAGTGTTTTAGGCACTAAATATAATTTTTGGATATAAATTTCTTAAAGTAAGGGAGGAACTATAATATGATCAAAGAACAACCAAAATATGAAATTGTTGGTATTAAATTTAAATATATTGACTAAATAAATTATTGGTTAATAAAAGGATTATTCAAAAATTATAAATTGATCCTAAAAGAAAAATGTTTTCCTTATACTTTAATTTTTTTAAATCGATGGTATTATAAATCATCGCAGATTTATGGATTTGAGGCCCTGAACACTCCATTTAGCATTTACTTGTTGGTGATTGATGACCTCAATCACTCCCAATATATATTTTTTATTTTACTCCACGGATGTATCTCTAATTTCCACTAATTTTCTCTTACTTAGATATTGAGTTTAAAGTTATTCCATGTGACATTTGAACTTCTCATTATCTCTTTTCTAGAGGATATTTTATGAACCCTTATTATAATGTGGGATTTTGAACAAAGGAAATATAAAAATATATATCACAAATATTGAGTTTAAATTGCGAGGATGAAATTTAATTAAGGTGGGGATAATGTAACGCCCTAAAAATCTAAATTTGTTACATTGTATTCGATAGTGTGTATGAAATGAAACACCAAGCGCGTAAGGGAATATAATATCCTAAGAATTTATAATATATTTACTATTTTAAATAAATTCATTATATTTTATAGATTTTAATTCACACAAAACTAAGTTATCATACATCCCATGCAACAACATGTTTCTTCAATGGCTTGTATTATATGCAAGACCAAGTTTTACGAAACAATAATATATTGTTAAAATATTATTATTTAATATAATAAGACATAACCTAGGCTTAAAATTTTTTGTTATAAATAATATTAATTAACTTATGAAAACATATAGTTTACACAAATATAAAAATAAAATATTGGATACAACTTAATTGGAAATGAATATAAGAACTAATTGAATAGAAAGAGAATATTTGTATAGAAAATAATTTTTATGCTCAAAAAGTTATTTTATCCTAATAAATTAAATTGATTACAACTAGTGATTGATATTAATGTAATATATATATATATAATATATTCAATAAAATATTTTTTATAATCATCTAATAGATTTGATATGTATAATATAAGAACAAACTCAATATTACACATAGAAATCAATATTCTTATAAAGGCACTTTTAATTCCTTTTAATGGAGAACCTATTTTAAATCCAATTTTTGACCCTATTATAAATTTAATATGTAAAAATAAACTTAAACTTTGAAATTGGAGTATAAAAATCAGGTTAAGGTTATTTGTTTGTATTTTTCTGTGAAGTTTCATTTTTTAATGAATAAAGAAAAACACTGAATTTTAATTCAAAGATGATTTTTTATATAATTTATTTATACGGTAAAATTATATTTTAAAATGGTTTTAAAGTATAATTAGATCTATTTATTATTAGTTAATTAAATTTGGGTAATTTTAATATATTTCACTTTGGAATTGGTATGAAATATTAGGAAACTTTAGAACATTTATAGTTTAAACAAATGTATTGTCATCCCGTTTGTGGGATTAAATTTAAATTAATTTTTGAAACTTATGTGATTGTAATTTTAGAAAATGGATTAAATATTTGGAATAATAATAATTTATAATTTATAATACGATCAACATAGTTTTTTTCCTAAAATATTAGTGAAAGTAATTAAAATTAATTTCAGCAATTAAGAGAAAAATTAACTTAACAATGGACTAAAACATAAACTTAAGGGAAAACAACCTAAAAACATGTCCAAAATCTATTTTATTTTCATATTTATACCCTATATACATTTTATAAAAAATAAATTATTGTATCCACTTTAAATGGTAATAATGTGGGTGGAATCCTCTTTTCAATAATTTACAAGAGTGTCACTCCTCATCCCCTGTAAAAATTCCTCCTCTCCTCCCACTTCCTCACAACCCTAAAGCCAATATTCGACCAAATATGTCCTAAAAATACCTCCCTCATCCTAGAATTATCCCTTTGGGAAAAAATCCACCCATGGAATCCCTTTGGTCCAAACTAAAATAATTTATCCATAGAATAGGTAACATCTTTCCTCAAGCTATTTAGTTTTATTTCCATTCTCCACCTCATCACCTCTTTTTATTACATGATTATATAAAAACACAAGTACACTAAATATATTTATATTTGGTTATGTTAAGGGTTCTACCAAAACATACACACACTTCTATCTAATGGGTAGAGAACATACTATTTATGTCTACGGTGAACTATCACCTAACGAAATGATGATTATTCGTTTTCCTTTATCACCTCTCATGGTTGGGAATATTGTGGACATAAAAATTATATATTATATATATTATATTTATAATGTCTTTATGATTATGTAATTTTTAAATAGAACATACCTCTATGCTTTCTATTTTGTATAAATAAGATAACATTGTATGTAGAAGTGTAGACTACCACCTCCTGAAAGTGATGTGATTCGATCACACGATACATGGAATGTATAAATTATGGTTTTAATTAAACATATGTGGAATAAAAAAATGAATTTTATATTAATTAAATAATTACCTTTTTGGAAATATAATATATATCATTTTCTTTATTACCCTTTCATGCACATAAAAGGTGATAACGTCATTCCTGGATGTGTAAACTACCGCCTCTTGAACACGATGTGATACTGTTTACATAAAAAGAATAATATATATAAGTATATATGATTAAATTATATTTTATTATGATATAATTATCATTATATAAGGATTAATGTAAATTACCTTCTTTCCATAACGATCACTGAAAAATGAGAGCATTACCCAAGTGTACGTATGACCTACCATCTCCAAGATTGTAACATTGATCCATTTTTCATAACTATATTAATATATTTGTTTTAAAATTATAATTTATGTATAAATATGGTAATTATGTCATTATTATTATTCTTTATATGTTATATAATGACCCATTGGACCATGTATGACCTACCAAACTTGTTTTTGACACATGAATCGAATTTGGTCAAAACACCTGAAGTAAACATAATTATTTAAGTATGTGTATACAATAAGCTAATAAGAGAAATTAAAATAATGATAAGAATAAAAAAGTTTCAGAATAAATTAAATAATTAACATAATTTTATTATTTAGGAATATAAAGACACACAAGACAAGACGGACTAAAGGTAAGAGATTTTCCTCTCAATTTTTACATCTGTGAGATTAATGTCATATTCACCACTTGTTTCTTTTTTTTGTGTATCTACTTCCCTTATTGATATTTTATATAATTAAAAAAATTAAATTAATGTTATTTAAAAAATTAATTTAATTTTATTATTTCGTGAGTAATATGATTTACAATCTTTCAAAGTTGTCTGAAACACTTTCTAATGTTTAAAGATTATTTTCCACAAGAATAATTTTGATGATATTTTAATGGTATTTTAATTAAATTTACTTATATGACCATTTTATAATAAATCCTTTAATTTTCCTATACTCTAGTTATTCCTGACCTTTTCTAAGTATTATTACCATTTTCCACTCTCTGTTACTCAAAATGTTTTAGAATGTTTTTTAAGGAAACCTAACTTTATTTGTCTCTTCAATCAAAGAACCAGTTTTCTTATAGAGACTATTTTTTTTGAAAAAAGTTTTTAAAAAAAATCACCATTCATAAATTATTTGTTAAAGAAATTGTTACCCTTTTTCTTTTACCATTGCTTTCAATTGAATATTCTTGTCACTTTATGAACAAGACGTTTTTCTATCCTTTTTACCCTGAAAAAGTAATGTTCTTTTTACCTCGTACAACATATACAAATTTATTTGTGTCATTTCTTAGAATATACCTTTGCATGTTTAAAACGTTACTTTTTAAAGAAATTTTTTTAAATTTTTTTTCAAAGGAATGTATTTCAAGATGTTTTTCAATATAAAAATCATATTTTCTTCATGAATTTTTTTAAAAGTTATTTTTATAATATTTCCAATCATAAATAAAAAAATCATTTATTTTACTCCACATGGGATATATTTTATTGATACCATACTTATTATCCCTATGTATGGTTTATTGTTTTTTTGGATGAGGATAATATTGACATTCACATCCATGATTCCTTTTATTCCCCTTGAAATATTCAATTTCCTATGGTCATTTGACATTGAATTTCCTATAAATATCCATATCATTTTTTGTGGATATTATTATTTCCAGAACTATATAAAAATATTTCATATGGTTTTTACTTTGAAAGGTATTTGATTATTTATAGAAATAATGATAAATCTATATCCTTTATTCAATATAGATATTTGATAAGGAGTATGGTTTATTAATTAAATTGATTACTCGATATTAAGAATGTTTTGGACAAGTAATGATAGGTGGTTATTGGACAATATATAACCCCTTGATGCATCAATATGTTATCACGAGAAAAATAAGTTACAAAAATTAAACGGGTTTCTACCTATAGTGTTAAACTATTTAATGATGGATCTTTTCAGTAGAGTTTTTCATGTGCCTTATACATGAAGTTAAACAATTAAGCATTACCTTCGTTTTGATTCAATTATTATTCATCCATTATATTTTTCGTCAATATATCTATGGATGCATTTCATTTATTGTTCATTATTTAAATGGAAAGTATTACAGTTTCTTACATTTCGATATTGATTTATTTTTATCAAGTTATATGATTGGAAAATGTTTCTAGTTATTACCTTTCCATGTTTTTATAAACTTCTTATTAGTTTATTTATTATATGGTATGTGTGTTCATTTATTTACCATTTCATAATTATTATTCTCATTGATTCATTATTAATTATACTATATTTTTCTCTTACTAAGCATTTGAGCTCACCCTTGTTATGTTTCCTTTCTAGAGAATCTAACAAGCGTACTATGAAATATATGTAAGTAAATACTACATGGAATAAATTTATACATGAATTAAAAAATTATTTAATTAATGTATTCATTTGTAATACAAGACCCATGTATGTATATAGTTTACCAATACTACTATACTATTTGTCCCTTGAATATTGGATTCCTTGTAATCATGTCAATGTAATTATAGTAGAAACTATATATTGGCTCTCTAGGGTTGGGTTTCTACACTTCTCTACTGTATGGTAATGTAAGAACAGGTTTACTGACTAACCTTCTCTTTAGTTCCTTAAAATGTTCCTCACATTTATTTGTTCAAATGAACATGGATCTCTTCCAAGTTAAATTGGTGAGTGGATTAGATAGCTATGAGAAATTCTATATATATAATCGATAATATCCATCCAAACTAAAAAAAATGAGTATCTTACTCACAGTGGTTGGTTTGGTCCAATGTTTAATAACTTATTTATTTGATGGATTCATTGATAGACCCTCAATTGAGAATATATGACCCAAAAATTAAACTTTTGTGGCCAAAATTCACAATTTATAAATTTTCCAAACAGATTATCGGTTCTTAGTGTCTTCAATATAATCCTAAAGTTATCTTTATGTTCTTCCATTCACTTTGAATATATATAAGAATATCATCTATAAATACTAGAAAATTTAAATAAAGGGAATCTCAAAAGACTATATACATTAAATCCGTTAAGATAGATAGAGAATTAGTAAGACTGAATGGAAACACTATATATTCATAGTGTCCAAACCATTTATGGAATGTTATATTATGTTTATCCTCATTCTTGAACTTCAATTAACGATATCAATAATCATGGTCAATCTTAAAAAAGTAATGAGTACCAAAAATTTGATAAAAAAATCATAAATATGAGGAAGAGGGTACTTATTATTTATTGTGATCTTGTTATGTCACTTTTAATAAATATATATTATCATTGATCCATCATTCTTCTTAACAAAAAGAACAGGTTCACCCCAAGGTGACGCACTTGGACAAATAAATACCTTTTCAAGATTATCTTGGAGTTTCTTCTTCAATTCCTATAACTCTATCGTGGAAATTATATAGGGAGACTTTGAAATAGTTA
This sequence comes from Viscum album, assembly GCA_963277665.1. Classification (NCBI taxonomy): domain Eukaryota; kingdom Viridiplantae; phylum Streptophyta; class Magnoliopsida; order Santalales; family Viscaceae; genus Viscum; species Viscum album. Next base: position 963,663,352 of record OY728129.1, read on the forward strand.
TAGAACTAAATATGAGTTTTATTGAGAAATAAACTTCACAGTTCTATAGAAGACTAGGAAACACTTCTTTAAATACAGAAAAACTCCTAAATTATAGGAATATAATCGATGTTGAGTTCATCCCCAACCGTATGATATAAAAATCCATTTTGAATATGAAACTATAAAAATATTATGGATTCAATTTCGATTATAAGTTCATATTTCTCATCGCACTGAGATGATATCATAGTTTGGTTTGGAATATCAAATGTAAGTTCCCTTCTATGTAAATTTATTTGGGATTTATGTGAAAAAAACAAACCCATTCCCAAAATAACATCAAATTCAACCAAAGGGGGAATAATGATATTTTTATGAAGCACATTCCAGAAAATTCAACATGATAATAATTATAGACTTGAGATGTGATCATTATACCATTACTGGATTTCAATGTTAATTTAAAATCTTATTATTGAGGATATGAGTTTACATTCCCTAATACTTTTCTGGATATATAAGAATTCATATAACTAATCTAAAATATTGTACTATAGTATTTGAGCATACATGTTACCACTATAACTTCATTGTTCTATTATCAATCCCATATTAAAACCAAAAATGGTTTATGTAGCCATTAAATATAATAAATCATAGTGATAGATCATATAATCATGAAAAATTATTCATATTATTTCTCAACCATGGAACATAGTTATCTATATATGATGATTTATATTTAACATGGTTTATACATGGTTGTCATCTATTCAGATCCTTCATAAGGGTTTATAAAAAATGTGAAATAAACCAAGAATACCCCTGATATTTTCAATTGAGGTGTGTAGAATGGGAATACTCACTATACACCAGAATGATGGGTGAGATATACTTTACCAGCTCTTTTTATGGTTATTACCCAATATCCATTTATGCCAAAACTACTTCCACTTTTATTATCTAGAGAGGGATGTATTTATTATTAAACTACACTATTTCCGTTAGTGTAACTTAAGATATTCTTCTAAACATAGGATTATCCTATGGTACTTTACTATAGTTTTCTCATCCTTATTTTCAAACGTTCACTAAAAATTAATTTAATACCAACTATAAAGACCCATACTTTTCATATATAGATATTAAATCTACTTAAATGAATCTTCATTACATTATATAATTATTCATGCTATAATCGTATAGGTCTAGTGTCTTTAGGAACTTGGATACATAAACAACTAGTTCATAAGTTCACCACGTCATCTCCCACTAATTTCATCATAACTAGAACCCCTATTTGAAATTTCATACTTAATAAAATTATTCATAAATGGGGGAAAGGAAACAAAATAAATGGTTATCTCAAATTCACTGCGAGGGTAAACAATGGATATATCAATGATAAAATAAATATAACATGATCATAACTGTATAAGAACATAAGAATAATATTTGAAAAACAAAATTTGTATATCCAATATCATAATCACGATTCTTTGAATAAATATTTGTAGTTAATAAGAAATGAATCATAAAGGAAACAAAGAACATGGTCCTTGAATGAATAACATTGGAATAATACATTGATTTTCAGCATACACATAAGCATAAAAAATCATTTCATTAGTAGTCAAGGATCACTGCCAAGACAATCATAGTGGATTGAGTTCACTCCCCAAACCATCATAATAGTCAATTTTCACTCCCAATACTATCATTGTATATATATTACCTTATTAAATTAGGTTCACTCCCCATTATAGTGTTATTTATATAATTATATATCCATAATTAGCCAATGCACTACTGGTCTATATAATTCTGATCCCACCCATCACATAAGGAGAAACATAAAACTGTATTCCACAAGGTCATAAAACATTCATCATATCCTAACCATAGAAAAATAAATAGGATTCATAAATATCTCATTATGGTATTACCCAAGAAAAATAAATGGGTTTCATAAACATTTCATCAATTTATCATAGCATAACATGTTGAAAAAGAACAGTTTTCAGAAACATCTTATCATCATAATCATAAATCATACAGAGAAAGAATAATGATGTTATCATTGGATTATATCTCAATTAAATATTATGTACAATCATTTTATGTCATATTAGATGAAAAATGGATTTAAAAGGTCACTTATAACATTTCTTGAGGAAAATACCATTCTCATTCTGAAATCACATATTTAAAAAATTAAAATTTCCAAAGTAGTATGGAAATCATTTTATTTGAAAATTACATAATAAAATTTTCATGTAATCTTCCACGTAATGAGTGTTCATAATGGAAATAATTATTTTTTTATTCCATATAAGTTAAAAGAAAACATTTTATGAATAAAATGGTGACAAAAAGTCAAAAGTACCCTATTTTAGAAAAATTCAAGAAGATCTCTTTTAAAAAAAATAAACAAATTAATTATAATGGCATGGACCTATCTGGTCCATTATCTTTCTGAAATATGGTGTTTAATGTGTTCTGGGAGGTCAATGTGATCCATCCTCAACACTTTGTCAAATTTCAAGTTTAGTGAATAGTGTTTCTAGGACGGTAGGTCTATAGTGTTTCCAGAATAGTAGGTCTACAGTGTTTCTAGAATAGTAGGCCTATAGTGTTTCTAGAATGGTGATACATCTAATGGTCATTCTATAGTGTTTCCAAAATAGTGAGACTTCTAATGGTAGGTCTATAGTGTTTTCGGAATGGTATATCTATATTCTTTTCAGAATGGTAGTTCTACAATGTTTCTAGAATGGTGAGACATCTAACGGTCGTTATATAGTGTTTCAAGAATTTTAGATCTACAGTGCTTCCAGAATGGTAGGTCTGCAGTGCCTCTATAAGGGTGAGATAGTTAATGGTGTCATGAATAGTGTTTCTAGAACTATTTCATTTCCTTTTTCAAATTTTCAAATTTTTCCCGATTTCCCAATTTCACCTGTTTAATGTTTTCTTTGATGAAAAATGAATTAATTTATTTTTTTATTGTATTTAAGGCCGATTAAAAACCCATAACTCCTATATTAATTTTTCCTAAGACTCAGGATGCCTTTACTTGGTGAAACCACTTGGTTTAATGTGGTCCTCTTTTAATGGAAAATCTAGTGTATCTTAAATCGATGCTCCATTAAATATTCTAATGGGATGAGATATATTCCTCCCCTGTTCTACCTTCTTGTTCTCAGGTTCAATATGCTCAATCCTTTCCTCCTTCCCATAAGAGTGGTGTTATCAAACCTTAATCCTTGGATCGTTTCCCCTAGAATTTTCTTCCTACTAAATGTGCACCCCCTATTTTGGTGCAACCAAGAAGTATCAATCATCCTTCGATATAAGGTTTGATCTACCATCATTCTTATGGGTTCCATGCCTTCTATTTCTCCTTTCCATATTATTGAATTATATCTCAATGTTCCTAATGGACTTTTCTAGTGTTTTGTCCAGTGTGGTGGTGTCTATGTGTCATCTGGTGGATGCAGTCCTCCAGGAGAGGTGATCGTGATCTATTTTATTATACTATTCTAACACAAAGAGCATCGAAAAACTTTTGAGGTAGGGGATTCATGGTCTCTCTATTATTTTACATTGGGTTATATATGTTCTTATTTAGAATATAAATATTAATTAGAAATTTAAAACGATTTCCTACATAATGGTATTTTATTTATAGTTTTTAGACATTAAATAATTTAATTTATTTATGAAATAATGATGATGCATTAATTACCTTCTTAATGATGCAGTAATTACCTTGTTAATGAAAGATTAAAATAATTGAGGTAGGGGATTCATTGTCTCTCAATTATTTTTTATGAAACTTTAGAGTTATCATTTTCAAAGATAAAAGAGGTATTTAAATAAATTTGGTTGTTATTGTAGTAAGCATGTTTAATTGAATTAATTGATGAGCCTGGGGCATGATGATGTTTGTTGATAATGGATTAATGGAATGTCAATTAACGGTTTAGTTAATTTTTGGTAGATTACTATTTAGGCTACCTATATTTGGAACCTAAAATTAACAAAACAGTTAATTCTAGATAGATTAACGAACCAGCTGGTTCATAAATAAATTCCTCAACTTTATGAAATGGAACTTAAAACAAAACAAATGTTGTCTGTTTACTTTTCCTACTGGGAAACTAATAACTGTTTATATCATCACAAGACCATCTAAATTTTTTTAATTTTTTGAAAACACTTTTTAAACAAGAGTGTGAACCTTTACAAACATCAATGTAGATAAAATACCATCCGAAAAAACCACAAATCAAAACACCATATTACGCGCCAAAGGAAAATAGGTTTGAATTTCAAATTTCTCTTTGAGGACACCTCGATGCCAGTAACACCTACTCAAGCCACTCCACCGCGTGGATCAAGACCTGACAAGTTGGGTCATAGCGCGTCCAATTTTAAAATTGTTAGGATGTATTTTCCAAAAGGGGGGAAGAATATAACACCCCAATATTTCATAGTAAGTTAATTTCTTTAAAGTAATTCAATGGCTTGTGGTACACAAAACCCTGTGTTTGACCGCACCATGACATACCAAACTAGCCGTTCAAAAAGTGTTTATGAATATTATTAACTTAATTTTGAATTTTATATACTCCATATAATTTTATAATCCATATTATGTATTTCTTAGACATAATAAAACAACAAATACATTTTTTCAGATAAAAGAAGTATTTTTCCAAAACAAATGAAATTTTACAACCTTTTAATGGAGAACCCTTTTTAAAACCAATATTTGACACATTTATATTTTCAATTTAATGAAATTAAATTATTCTATAGAATCAAGACATAAAAATTTATTTTGGATAAATGTTTTGTACTTTTCTGATAACTTTCGTATTTTGATTAATAGTGAAAAATATAAAATTTAAATTAAAAACAACTATTTTAATCGAAATAATTTATATTATTATATTATACATTTGAATGGTTTTTAAATATCACAAGATTATATTTTTATCATTTAATATAATTGAGGACATTAGATGTAATTTCACATTTAAACTCAACATAAACAAGTGTCAATCGTTTGATAGTTATTATTTCATAAAAAACACTTTTTGTTTTGACAACAAGAATTAATTTTAAATTAATTTCTAGCACTTCTTTATTTTTAATTTGGAAAAATGGAATCCATATTTGGAATTATGTGGTCCAAATTGAGTTAATATGTAACTTTTATTTTTAGACATTATGAATAATTGCTTCGGTAAATATTTTATTTACCTTTGATAAAGGGTAAAATCAGTAAATAATGGTAAGAAATAATATTAGAATAATATTAAATTACCCTAACAATTTTCCTAAGCCTATTGACTAATAAATTTTCGACCATGGGAATCCTTGGGACTATTTTGGGACCTCATGGAGCCACTTGAGAGTGAGAATGACACTTTATATTAATTTATTTAAAGTAAGACAAAAATGACATAAACATATATCCTATAGTAAAATAATTTTTAAATTGGGTTATATAAGTTATTATTTCGACTATAAATATTAATTCCAAATCTAAAACTACTTCCTATATAATGGTATTTTATTAATAATTTTTAGACATTAAATATTTTAATTTATTTATGAAACAATGATGATGCAGTAATTACCTTATTAATGAAAGACTAAAAAAATTGAGTTAAAAGAGGAAATTGATATTAAATGTGATTATTCCATAAATATCCTTCATTATTCTCGATTGAGGTTAATTTTTCTTCCATATTATATTTAATGAGTTATGTTTGACTGTGGATGTGTTATTTTTATACCATTCAAGATTTATGGTTAAAATATTGAAATTTCGTATGCAAATTTTAATACGAATGTTATATTATGTATCAACCCTTGCATATAAGGAATTTATTGGACTTACTATGTGATGGGTGGAGCCCGCTATAGCTCCTCGATGCATCGGTAGGTCTCATGAGACAAACTAGTGTCTTGGCACAAGGCCTTGAAAAAATCTTATTTGTCGTCTTGGAACAAGCCCTTGACTATGTTGTTATGAAGTCTGGCATTATGAATTCCATCATTATGAAATAGGATATTGATATTAAATGTTTTAACTATTATAAAGGATGTTATCATACCATAAACTAAGGAAAAGTACAAGGTAAGGGATTTTCATCTCACTTTTATTCCCGTGAGATTCATGTTATATTTCCCACTATTACCTTTTTTGTGGTGTATATACTGCACAAGATTTTATTTTTTGCGTAATATAATTTTAATTATGGGTATTTAAATCATAATTGGATTTTCCTTCTATTATAGGGTGTATGTTTCACATGTTACCAAATCTGTCAGGGAATTTCAAATTTCAATTTCCTCTCATTCATCTTCACGCAAACTTTATTGATTACTTTACTCCAATATTATATGTAAAATCAATATTTATTTACCTATATAGTAATTTACACTCCCTTTTGTGTGGATATACTTATGATTCACAAAATAACTCTATTGATAAATTCTCAAGTCATCAATATGAAATTTATAAATGTAATTTTAACTCAATTTCTATTCATTGAGTTAAACATCCAGGTCATTGGAGTTTTTTTACAAAAATATTTGTGAAGGTCCTATGATTTATTTATACTAAATATCCAATCATATTGATTGTATTTATATTTGTCACACATAAATATGTCCTTGATTTATCCTTAACCTAAGGATATTGTCTTTATAAAGTGATTCATCTCAACTTATATTCCATTGAGACTTCTTTGTTGTTATGCCTAAATTCCCTTTTTTTGGTGTATATACTATACTTTGACTAAGTATATCATGAATCCCTTTATTATCATGATATTATAAATTATTAATTACCTCATTTATTTTTATTCAAGCGTCTATCATTTGGTTAGGAATCTAATTAAATATCATTTTAAATGTTTTAAAAATTTATTCTTCTAAATTTTCTCATTAATGTCCATGTTTTAAAAATTGTTTTAAGGATTTATTTATATAGACATTAATTTTTTAAAATTGAAATTCCTTTTAAAATATTTAAAGTGGAATGGGAAACTTTGATTCAAAAAAATCTATTTTAAACAGCTTCTTGATAAATATTTTGACTTTTTTAAGAAAAAGGTGGATATTTCTCTCAAATATTTTTTATGATTATTTTTATCTATGTCAATATCTTTCATTATTCTCAATTGAGATTAATTTATCTTCCATATTATATTGAATGAGTTATGATTGACTGTTTATGTGTTATTTTTATACCATTCATGGTTTGTGGTTAAAATATTGACATTTATTATGCTAGATTTAATACGAATGTTTAGATTATGTTTCAACCATTTCATATGAGGAATGTATTGGACTTAGTATGTGACGTGTGGATCCCTCTATAGCTCCTTGATGCATCGGTAGGTCTCATGAGACAAACTAGTGTCTTGGCACAAGGGATTGACAAAATCTTATTTGTAGTCTTGGAACAAGGCCTTGACTATGTTATTATGAAGTCTGGCATTATGCATTCCATCATTATGAAATAGGCTATTGATATTAAATGTGATTATTTGACTAGTTTAATATCTATATGAATAATTAAATGGAATTATTTGATTTATCTTTTCCATATTATAATGATGTTTAAGTTTAAAAGGCTTGTGTTCTAGTCTTATATGTTTCTTTAAATGTTTATTCTTATTTATGATAGTTTCCACTTTATTGTTATCTTTATTGAGCATTGGAGATCACCCGTTTCTTATGTTTTATTTTTCACAGGATGCAAAGAAGTATATTATGATTAACCTGTAGTAACATGCTAAGGGATATAAGAGTGTTCAAAGGGGACACAATGTAGTTGTTTTTTTATTTCATGATGTAATGTAAAACTTATGTATGCATCTAGTACTTCCAAAGCTACTAAATTGATCGGTCTTTTGGGACCTGATTCCTTGTATCACGCCAATGTTATGTAAAAATGCACCGGATCTGGGTAACTAGGGTTGGGGCGTTACACACGAGGTGCATGTTGTGGTGCTTCACCCTGGTGTATACAGGAAAACCCTTTTGGAGAGAGATTCTTATGATGTGTGACATTATGGAAAAGTAAAAAACTAGTGCGGAAGTAGTAGTTGGTTACACTTGATATTTCTTATTATATTATATACTCTTGTATGTGATACTTGGTGAGAGTATCCATGGTGAGGGTGGGAACTTAGTATACCTGTTTAGGTGATGAATTAGTTTCCCTTGTTGTTCATTGTTCTTTATCATGATTTATTTACTTTTTCTTGTGAGGTTTCAGGGAGGATCCTTCTGAGTATACTGTTATACTCACCCTACATATATATAAACTGTTTTTCAGGTCACATGGATCACATTGGAGATCAGGACGGTTACTATTCGATTGGGGTTTTAGGATCTGTTTGAGCTTCATGGTTGTTATTATTTTTTCTTTCCTTTGGTACTTGTAGTTTTCACTTCTATTTATAGTAGTTTTGCATGACATTACACATGTGTAATTGGTATTTCTTATATATTATAGTCTGGGATGGAGTTAGTTGGTGTATCTCTTATCTTTCTCTTTCATATGTGTTATCTTAGAGGATAATGACTCTCATTTGTGTGGTTACTATACCCTCATTACTAGTCTCCAACCTAGGGCCTACTAGAGGTGGGACTTCAGAGTCACTATCTCCCTTCTCACATTTCCGGCCTAGGAGGGGTACACCTTATGGGGAGGGGTTCATGAAAAAGTGGTATTAGATGTTTGGTTGAGGGATAGGATGGAGTTTGGTGTTAGTTATAGGTGTGGTTTCTTGGTTTGGTAGGGAAACGGTGTCATTCAAGTTTAGTATGTTATGTGAACACTCAAGACCGGATGATACATAGGCATTTAGGGCCCCATGTGATCTGATGCATAGACCTTTAAGTTCATAATGACTACTAAATGAGGTGATACTGGTTGCATGGTAGAGACCTAGGAAAGGGTCATGCATCATTCTTATTTATTCATGTGATTGAATGGGTAGACCATGGGATAAGTTAACCTAAAATAAATAAAAGAAAACAATTAATTAATTAATGTTTAGTCTTATATATTCAACTTTTAAGAGATCTAACTAATTTTTATTTTTTAGGTATGGATCTAGGTCGACGTCCTCATCAGTTTTGCGTAGAATATGTCCAGCACGTTGCTCCTGAAGATCGTTTCAGGGTAGAGGATGATGATGAAGACACTTGGAAGAGGACACTATAAGAGTTTCAGCACCAGAGTCTGCAAAAGAATGAGGGTTTCATTTCATATGAATTCACGAAATACTAGTGGGAGGAGGTTGAGATGGCCTTCAGTTCGATCCATGCTCAGGAGGATCACTGGGTTTCTTTGGTTGTGAGGATGCTACAGGGGCAGCAATCTAGTGGTGGTTCTTATTCCTCAGGGATCGCGAGGAGTTTATGATCGTTTGGGAGGAGTTTTGAGGCAAGTTTAGAGTCAAGTTTCTCTCTTCGACCATGAAGGAATCCAGTCACCAGGAACTACTTACCATTCAACAGGGGAGCTTCAGTGTGAAGAAGTTTGGAATCCATTTTAGAAACATTTTACGATATTCATTGGACCTGTTTCCAGATGAGGAGGCTAGGAAGAGGAATTTTTAGGAGGCTTTGCATCCAGAGATCTAGCGCTAGGTCACCATGTTTATACTGAAGACATATCTTGAGGTGTTTTAGAGGGAAGAGTTCATCAAGAGGAAGTTTTCCAGAACTGGATCAATATGAGAGGGGGGTCATCAATATTCCTCACGAAGCAGAGTTGTGGTATGGGGTTCCTAGTTTTCAGTTTAGAAGAGTTTCTATTTTTATGGGGTTATGTCCCAACCCTTAGCATCCTGTTTCACTGGGGGTGGCAGATACCAGTCATATTCCAAGGTATCATGTGATTTTTTTCATTTGGAGTTCTAGGACATCAGTAGAGAGAGTTCATGACCTTTCAGAGTGGTCAGTGTGCACCGTGTGTTCCACTCTAGGTTCCTCCATTGAGGTAGTTCCAGCCAAGGTAGAAGCAGCAGGTTGCACAAGATTTGGATCAGTAGAGAGCAGATGGGGTAGGCAGAGGAAATCCCTAGGATGCTCCCCATCTTCCTAGAGAAGTGTACGTTCATAGTGGTTGTCATCATCAGGGTAATAGAGGCCATAGAGGAGGTCATGGTCAGTATCATGCTTTAGCGTTGCTAGCGCCATATGATCCAGACATCTTTCGAGGAACCATTTTCTTGTTTTTTACTTGGCTTTATGCCTTGTTTGATTCAAGAGTGACACACTTCTTCATATCACATGCCTTTGTCCATGCTTTGGGACATGAGGTATAGAGGCTTCCAGTGCCCTTGGTGTTGAATACACCAGTTAGAGGTCGAGCTGAATTGTTTGAAGTATATAGAGACTGTGATCTAGTGAAGGGGAAACACCGTTCTTGGCTAGAATTACTATGTTTATGGATTCAACCATACGATTTCATCCTTGTCTTGGATTGGTTGTATTTTGTGCAGGCTACCGTGGATTGCTTCAGGAGGCAGGTGGAGTTCTTTGATGTTGATGGAGAGCCAGTGATGTTTGTAGGTGAGTGAGACCAACGGCTGGGTCAGAGGCGTGTTTTACCCATTTCTTCCTTGATGGCTAAGATAATTATAAGTTATTTATAGGTTTAGTAGTTTGGGTTTGATAGGGTCATCAAAGATTACCATAATGTATTTCTAAAAGAGGTTGTAGCATTACCCACTTGATGAAAGATCATGTTTGGGATCGAACTATAGCAATGAGTGTTTTATTTCTCTATGTATCTGTATATGATATCCCTTTATAAGTTATGGAAGTTTCATGTACATCTCGATAGTCTATTACAATGCAGTTTTGTTCATCCAAGTGTGTCACCGTTGGGTGGACCGGTTTTGTTCGTGAGGAAGGTTGGAGGCAGTTTGCGGGTGTGTATCAATTATCATTGCGTAAACAAAGTGAAAATGATGAATTTCTATCCTCTTTCATAGATTTATGATTTTTTCGATCAAATGAAGGGTGATAGTTGGTTCTTGAAGATTAACTTGTGTTCATAATATCATCAGATGTGTGCGAAGGATGAAGATATCTTGAAGACTGCTTTCTATTGTCGTCATGGGAATTACGAGTTCATTGTAATGTCTTTTGATGTGTCGAATGATCCAGTTGTGTTCATGGGATTGATGAATTTCGTGTTCCTTGAGTTCCTAGATTAGTTCATGGTGGATTTCATTGACAACATCCTTTTGTATTTTATGTCTCTGGAGGAGCATATAGAGAATCTGTACGCTATTTTAGGAGTTCTTCATCAATATCAAGTATTTCGTAAGATGTCGAAGTGTGAGTTTTGGGATCAAGAAGTATGTTTCTTGGGGCATGTTTTATCCCAGTAGGGATTATATTTGGATCCGTTGAAGATAGAAGAATTTTTTTCTAGGACAGAACCCAAGAGAGCGGAATAGGTGTGAAGTTTCCTTGGTCTCGTAGGCTACTACAGGAGGTTGATATCCAATTTCTCTTAGGTTGTGACTCCTCTAACAGCACTGACCAAGAATAATTACGTATTCATGTGGATGGATCAGTGTTGGATAGATTTTTATTATATTAAGGATAAATTGGTAACTACTCTGGTTCTTTGTCTTCCAGTAGAGGGAGTTTAGTTTGATGGTATCTATGATGATTTGCATCTAGGGTTAGGTTGTATTCTGATGCAGCATAGATCGGTTATTTCTTATGGGTATTGGATGTTTTTTCCCTATATACATAACAATGCCACCCATGATCTCAAGTTATATTTCATGGTATTTTCTCTAATTTTTTGGACACATTACCTCATTGGCGAGTGATTTTTGGTTTTCATTGATCATAAGATCTTGAATTATGTTTTCTCCCAACAGGACTTGAACTTGCGGCAGCATCGGTGGATGGAGTTCTTATAAGAATATGAATTCAAAATATTCTATACACCTGTAGAGGGAACTTTTGTAGCAAATAAACTAAGAAGGAAGTCACGTAGTGATGTAGTGCATGAATCTGCTGATTCATGGAGAGTTATGGAAGAACTTTTAGCATTGCATCCCGATATGGGAGAAGTTGGGGGGGCATAGGTTGTCTTTTTTAGATAATGGTGCAGTCATCTTTGGTGTCGTAGGTAGAAGATTCCAAGTTGGGGGATCAAGAGGTCAAGGTCTAGAGAGACCGATTTTTTTGTGTTGGGGCCCCTGATGGTTGGTATGAGGATTAACAACATCGATTGGTGTATCAGGGAATAATTTTTTTGTTCCTTTGGAGATTCATGAGATGTTTCTCAGAGCGTTCCATAGTTCACCCTTAGCGGTGCATCCTGGCATTTCAAAGATGTACCAAGCCTTGAGGATTCAGTTTTGGTGGTCTGGGATGAAGCATGTAGTTACGGAGTTTGTGACTTGATGTTTGTTCTGTCAGAAAAAGAAGGTTGAGCACTGTGTTACTAGTGATTTACTCTAGCTATTAAATGTTCCTAAATGGAAGTGGGAGGAAAACTCAATGGAATTTTTTACTAGTTTACCTCGATCTCATAGAGGCCATGACATTATATGGGTGGTGGTGGATCATTTGACAAAATCATTCCACTTCATAGCAATCAAGGAGTCAAGACTAGTAGAAGTTTTGACGAGGCAGTATCTGGAGGAGGTGGTGAGACTCCACAAAGTCCCGAGGATGATCATTTCCAATCAAGATCCTCATTTTACCTCTTGGGTGTGGAGAGGTCTCCAGAATGATTTTTGTTCTCATCAATGCCTTAGTAATTCTTTTCATCTACAAATGGATGGTCACACATAGAAGACCTTTGAGACTCTTTAATAAATGGTTCACTCTTATGTCCTAGATTTTGGAGGTTTATGGATAAGGAACATAACCTTGGTTTAGTTCGTTTACCGTAATTGTTTTCACTCCACCATCTATATGGAACTTTTTGAAGCCTTGTATGTCCGACCTTCATGTTACCTATTGTGTTGTACTGGGGTTGTATAATTTTCAATTCTCACACAGGAACTAACGCAGAATACAACGGAGATAGTTCAGGTGATTCATGAGAGGATGAAGGAAGTGCAGGATCATCATAAATCATATGTCAGTCAAAGTAGGCCTTTAGAGTTTGATGTTCAGGATCATGTCTTTGTGAAGGTGACTCCCCATCGTGGGTAGAAATTTTTTTTCCATGGGAGTAATATTTCCCCCAGGTTTATTGGGCCTTTAGAGGTGTTGGCTCATTTTAGAGTTGTGGTGTATCGAGTAGAACTTCCCCCAAAGCTAATCTGAATACATGATGTTTTCCTTGTTTCACAGATCCATTGTTATATTCATTATGACTCTCATGTTATAGATTTGGAATAGATCAACGTTGATGTTAATGGGACCTTTGAGGAGCAGCCTATAAAGATACAGGACCGGAAGAAGAAGGTGTTTCATGGGTGTTTTATTCCCTAGGTCGTCTCTTCTGGTGGCACGGTGGCGTGTAGGATATTACCTAAGAACATGATTCCAAAATATGCACTATGTACCCCAATTTGTTTGATGTGTATCTATTTTCTTATAACGATGTTTGTTTTTTGGTTTTAGACCTTTTCTTGTTAAAAGATGTCTTTATTTTGTTGATTGTCGTGTCTTTCCCCCTTTTGATAGGTATCTCCCATGGGATATTATTTAGAAGCTAGTTGTATATTTCTTGTGGATCTATATGTTATTTATTGAAGCAGTTATTCTCCTTTTGTGGTGAGATCCTTGATAGGTATCTCAAAAAGTGGTTGCTCGGACTCCTTTTTATGTTTCTTATCTAGGTTGGTTTTGGATTCTCAAGAATGAGAATGATATGAGAGGTATCTAATGTAATGGGCTTGACCTATCTGGTCCATTACCTTGTTGAAATCGGGTGTTTGATGTGTTCTGGTAGGTCAAGGTGACTCATCCCCAACCCATCGCCAAATTTCCAGTTCTATGAACAGTGTTTCTAGAGTGGTAGGTCCATAGTGTTTCTAGAATGGTAGGTCTATAGTGTTTCCAGAATGGTAGGTCTACAGTGTTTCTAGAATAGTGAGACATCTAACGGTAGGTCTACAGTGTTTTCAAAATGGTGATACATCTAATGGTAGGTCTAAAGTCTTTTAAAAATAGTATATATATAGTCTTTCCATAATAGTAGGTCTATAGTGTTTCTAAAACAGTGAGACATCTTGTAAAGCCCTGAACCCGCACTTCTGAATTCAGTACTAAGACATGTTATTTATTTCTTTTTTATGTAGGATAGATGAAAAATACCTAGAATATTATACATTCAAAGACCTTTTCGAGTCTTGGTTTTGTAGGGTTAGATAAACCATACAAAAACATTTACAACACAAAAAATGTATTTATTTCCTTCTTCTATAGCTTCTTATTGGCCCTTGAAAACTCATTAGTACACATAATAACCTAAGGATATACATAAAAAAAGGTGAGATAAAAGCATAGTAATATGATAGATTTGAAAAATATAATAATTTGTGAGAATAATCATAACATACGCAAAGGATTATGAACATGAGAGGAATCATTATTAAAAGACTCGAAATGTTGCAATGCATAAAAAATGAAACATCATGTCTTAGTGGGTAACTACCACAGATACTTGTGAATAATGATAGAATAATTTTCACAAATCATTTCCCTTTTACTCTATAGATTAATCACTTTACCTAATTCATTGGAGTGCTGTATAATTCTAGGCACACCAATCGCATTTAAACATTCATATTACACTACATAATTCTCGGTGCACCCATCACATCATAACATTATCATTTATCATCATGTCATAGTGAACATATCTCAAAAATGAAAATAAATAACCTATGGAAATAAATAGGTTTCATATCATAAGAACACATTCATAAACATTGGGTTCTGAAAATTAATAGGGGATATCATACTTGATATGATAACAATCAACCTGGAGTGAGAAGTAAAAAAGTGTGTTTTTGAAAGAAGAGATCTTTTGGAAAAATATTTTTTGATATATTCATCATTAGAAAACAATATATCCTAGAAAATATAATATAATGATGAAAAAATGATTTTTAAGGAGTAGTTCATACCAAAAATGGAGTGAATGAGGGAGAACCCGAAGAAAGAAAGTTGGGTTCAATATTTTCCCCTTACCTTTTATTTGAATGCTTTCTTCGCTTTAATGTCATATATAATAACATTAGACTGATTAATTATAAATTAAAAAACATTTTTAACATTAATATGGTTCATTATAGTTTCATTATGTTATTTTATGGTCCTTTGGATGAGTTATTGTGTTTAAAAACATTGTTCAAGAATGTTTGTTTTTATGGTTTTCTTGAGCGGTTAACATGGATTCATAAATAAAAGATTGTGTAGAACATGGTTTAACACACATAACTAATATTAAATGTTATTAATTATCTTACAGGACTTTAAATTATCTTATAATTAATTATATTATATACCATGTGTATGAATCATTAGATAAGAATTAAATGATGATTGTTTGGGTTAATTTGGGCGGTTTTTCGACCACAACGAACTTGTTTTGTTTAATCATTTAGTAATATGTACATAATTTAGTTCTGTAACATTAAATAGGACATAATACATAAATCATATTATGTTTCAACTATTAAAATGGTTTCATGACTAGATATGAAGGTAAAAATGAAAAAAAAACATGTTGTTCTTGAAGGTAATAGATTAACACCACACGGACAACGTTTTCTTTTATAAAATAAAAGGAAGAGGAGAAGGGTGGTTGGATGGTATAATATCCCATTAGTGTCATATAATTCAATTATATGTATTATATTGAAGTTACCATACCATTTGGATGAATATATTTGGGAGATAATAAGAAAAGAACTTGAAAAGGAAAGGAAATTAAAGGAAAAGAGGTAGAGAAATTACCTCTTGAATTATCCTCTTGAGGTCCTCCTCAAGAAACCTTGGATTGTTATTTTGATGAGACCAAAATCTTGTTTGAAATGGTGGAGCGGATTGGGGAGATGTTTGGGAAGAGTTTAGACAAGGCTTGAAGCTTGATAGGTTTTAGGAAATGAGGGTGTGAAGGGTGGTATTTAGAGTGGAGAGGAGAGGGGATTTCTCAATATAAAATTCATTAATTTATTATTTCCCCACTAAAAAAGAAATAGTGAGTCTTCAATGACCAATAATAGTAATTTTATCATGTTAATTCAAACCAATCGGGATTACATTAGCAGAACATCATGCATCACTCTATAATTATCTTATTTAACTTATTTTGTAAATTATAGTATTTCACTATTCATCAAAAAATAAAATATTTCATAATAATCCAAAAAATTCAGACATCCCATTTTTTCAACGTGTAGAATACAAAAATGAAGTCCATTTTTCAAAAATAGTTTTCTATATATGATTAATTTAATATTTAATTAAAATCACAATTTACTCGAAAAAATAACTATTTTAAAACACTTATTTTCTTATTCCAAGATATAGGTATATCATACATTTACATGAATATTATTTTTATACTATCATAGGTAAGGTTACTATTCATTAGGGTATGTCACTATTCATAAGGGTAAGTTACTATTCATAAGGGTATGTTACTATTCACCAAAAAATTAATTTTTTCTTATCAGACTCCAAAAAACATACTCATTGCAACTTTGTATGTCAGATTTTTGAAATTCAAACCATAGAAGTGAAAAAATTCTATTTAACAGCTTGGTTATAAATTTCACATAGTGCTCAGTAGTTCATTTTAGCACATAGTTTTTCCTATTAAAATCTTGTGGTGCCATATTACCCCCCTCCCCCCGAAATGAACGGTTCCCTCATAATTTGTTCATTGTACTCATAATTATGAATTTATATATTGATAATTAAGGAAAACTATTTTATTATGTGAACCAAATTAACCATTAGTTTAAAATTAAATTTTAAAATGACAATGTATAATCTCCAAAGTTGTCTAGATCGTTCCTTTGATTCCAATTGTAAAGCCCTGAACCCGCGCTTCCTGATTCAGTACTAAAACTTGCAGTATATTTTTTTATAAATGATAGAAGAAAAATACACAGTATATTATAAATTCTATGGACTTTTCTAGTCTAGGTTTTGGAAGGTTATACAAACCATACAAAAACATTTACAACACAAAATATTTATTTAATTCCTTCTTCTCTAGCTTATTATTGCCCCTTGAAAACACTTTATTGCACAAAATCACCTGAGGATATACATCTAAAAGGTGTGGGCTAAAATCACAGTAAGAGGGTAGATATGAACAATATAAAAATCGTTGAGCATAATTATAACCTAGTCAAAGGATCATGAACATGAGAGGAATCATTAATAAAAGACTTGAAATGTAGCAATGCATAAAAAATGAAACATCATGTCTTAGTGGGTAACTATCACACATACCTGTGAACATTGCTAGCAACATGTTCACACATCATTTCTCATTTACTCGTGAGGTTTTTCACTTTAACCAATCCATTGTAGCGTTGTATAATTCTGGGCACACCCATCACATTGAAACATTCATATTATTATATATAATTATGGGCACACTGGTCACATCATAACATTATAATTTATCATGCATGGCATAATGAAAATATATCAAAAATAAACCTAACTAACCCATGGAAATTAATAGTTTTCATCTCATAAGAACACATTCATAAACATTGGGTTCCCAAAATTATGTTGGAATAACATACTTGATATGATAACCATCAACCTTGAGTGAGAAGTAAAAGTTGTGTTTTTTAAAGAAGAGTTCTTTTGGAAAACATTTTATTAACATAAAATTCATTAGAAAACATTTGTATCTCAAAAAAGATAAGACAATGATGAAAAAATTATTTTTAAGTAGTGAACATTCCAAAAATGGAGTGAAAGAGGGAGAACCTGAAGAATGAAAGATGGGTTCGATATTTTCCCCTTTCCTTATATCCAAACTCTTTCTTTGATTTAATATAATCTATAACAACATTAGATTCATTAATTATCAATTACCGAATTTTTTGTATATAAATATGTTTAATTATGGTTTCATTAGGTTATTTTATGGGCCTTTGGATGAGTTATAGATTTTAAAAACATTGTTCGGGAATGTTCATTTTTATGGTTTTCTTGAGCGGTTCACTTGTATTCATAAATGGAAGTTCGTGTAGAACATGGGTAAAAATACAGAACTAATATTACATATTATTAATTATCTTCCAGGATTTTAAATTATCTTATAATTAATTTTATTATATAAAATTTGAATGAATCATTAGATAAGAATTAAATGATGATTGTTTGGGTTAATATGGACTGTTTTTCGACCACATCAAACTTGTTTTGTTTATTCATTTAGTAATATTTAAATAATTTAGTTACATAACATTAAATAGGATATAATACATATAACATATTTTGGTTCAACCATAAATTTTTTTTCATAGACATATATGATGGTAGAAATTGTAAAAGAAAACATGTCGTTCTTGAAGGTGATAGATTAACACCTCACGAACAACGTTTTCTTTTATAAAATAAAAGGAAGAGGATAAGGGAGTTTGAATGGTATAATATCAAATTAGTATCATAAAATTACAGTATATGTATGATAATGGAGTTACCATATCATTTTGATGATGATAGGTGGGGTGATAATAATAAAAGAACTTGAAAATGAAAGGAAATTAAAGGAAAAGAGGGAGAGAAATTACCTATTGAATTATCCTCTTGAGATCCTCCTCAAGGAACCTTGTATTTGTCTTTTGATGAGACCAGAAGCTTTTTGTATGTGTATTAAGGGATAGGTAAGATGTTTGGGAAGAGTGTAGACAAGGATTGAAGCTTGAGAGGTGTGAGAGGTGTGAGTAAGGGTGGTATTTATAGTGGAGGGGAGAGGGGATTTCTCAATATAAAATTCATTAATTTATTATTTCCACACAAGACAAGTAAGAGTAATTATTCATGACCAAGAATAGTTATTTTATCATGTGAATTCGAACCAATTGGTCTTTCATCAGAAGAACATCATGCATAACTCTATAATTAGCTTATTTAGCTTATTTTGTAAATTATGGTATTTCACTATTCATCAAAAATTCAAGTATTTCGGAAAAATCCCAAAAATTCACCCCAAACATTTTTCAATGTGTAAACTCCAAAAAGGAAGTCTATTTTTCAAAAATAATTTTCTAAATATTAATAATTTAATATTTAATTAAAATCAAACTTTACTCGAAAAACAACAATTTTAAAACACTTATTTTCTTATTCTAAGATATATGTATATCATACTTTTACTTGAATATTATTTATATACAATCATAAATAAGGTTAATATTTATTAGGGTATATCACTATTCATAAGGGTATGTTACTATTCATAAGGGTAGGTTACTATTCACCAAAAATTAATCATTCCTTATCCGAATCTAAAAAACATATTGATTGCAACCATATATGTCAGATTTTTGAAAATCAAACCCTAGAAGTGGAAAAAATCTATTTAAAAACATAGTTATAAATTTCACATAGTGCTCAGTAGTTCATTTAATCACATAGTTTTACCTATTAAAATCTTAGGATGTTACACATTTAACAGTAGGTCTACAATGTTTTCAGAACGGTGTGTCTATAGTGTTTCTAGAGTGTTAGGACTATAGTGTTTCCAGAATGGTGAGATAGCTAACAGTGTCAGGAATAGTGTTTCCATAACTATTTCATTTCCTTTTTCAAATTTCCATATTTTTTATAGATTTCACAATTTCACTTGTTTAATGTTTTCGTTGATGAAAAATGTATTTAAAGCCTTTTTCTAAGGTATTTAAGGCCGATTCAAAACCCATAACTCCTATATTATTTTTTCTAAGACTCGGGATGCCTTTACTTGGTCAAATTGCATGGTTTAATTGCATCTTATTTTAATGGAAAATCCAGCACATCTAAAATCAATGCTCGGTTAAATATTTTAAAGGGACGAGATATCTTCCTCCCATGTTCTACCTTCTTGTTATCTAGTGAGAGACACTCAAACCTTTCTTCATTCCCATAGTATTAGTGGGATCAAACCTTAATCCTTGGATAGTTTCCCCTTAAAGTTTCTTCCTACGGCATGAGTACCCCCTTGTTTTGGCGCAACCAAGTAGTATCGATCAATCTTCGATATAAGGTATGATTAACCATCTTTCTTATGGGTTTCTCTCTTTCTATTTCTATTTTTCCTATTATGTAATGATATCTATATGTTCTTAATGGACTATTCTTGGGTGTTGGCTGGCGTGGTGGTTTTTCTTCATCCTCGGGTGGATGAAGCCCTCTATGAGTGGTGATCATGATCTGTTATGTTGGATTGTTCTCACGAAAAGAGCATTGTAAACCTTTTGAGTTAGGGGATTCATGTTTTCTCTATTCTTTTACATGCAACTGTTGAGTTATCATCTTTTAGCCAACTAAATCGTAATAGAATTGACATAATAAATATTTGAACTTGATAAATAAATTGGTATCGATTGTATGTTATTGCATCTTGTTTTTATAGATTGTGTGATGTCTGTGATTTCTTTGTTTAGCATGACGTTCTTGACAGAAATTGGTAAATAACGTAAAATGGGATAAATTTTAATTATATTTCTAAGATAAAATAGGCATGTAAATGAATTTGGTTGTTATTGTAGTAAGCATGTTTAATTGAATTAATTGATGAACCAGGGGAATGTTAATGATTTATTATAATGAATTAAAGTCATGTCAATTAATTTTTTAGTTAATTTTTTCGAGATTACTATTTAGGTTTCCCAGAGTTGAAACCTATAATTAATAAATTGGTTTATTCCATATGGATTAAATAACTGGTTAGTTGATAAAAAGATAAAGCCTAGTAGGGTTTTGAGTTACCCTCTTGCTTGTAAGGCTGAGTGCCTTATGCTTTAGAGCCATGAGTGCAGATTATGTTTGAAGGTTGGATGTCTTGTTTAAGGGACAAGAAACTAGTTGATATGATGTTTGTTTTAATGTTTCTTTTCAGGTGTTATGATTCTGGATGGGTGTTGTGAGATGTGGGTGAAGTGATACCTAATGTTTGTGGCATAAGTTGACACCTAGAGTGGCGAGATGCATCGGTTTATACATGTGGGTGTCAGGGAGGACACTGGTGTTGGTGAAAAAAGATGGATATGAATGATTGGATGCTTGTTTAATATTCTTGGTTGTTTGTTTTCTTTACTCTCCCCAATACTCAAGGAAGTTGTTCTTTCTTACCCTCCTTCCAAAAAGGGGTGAAGGCATCCGAGATAAGCCACGTTCTTTCAGTGTTTAGATTCATGAGGGAGGATGGGTTTACGCTCATTATATAGGTAGAAAAGACATGATGAGTAGATTATCAACTAACTGTGTTGATCCCCCTTGTGTTTAGTATATTAGAATGTTTTTCTTGAATGCATGGAAATATGGGAAAGTAATAATGTTGTTAATAAATTATTGAATAAATGATGTTAACCCATGGGTTTGGATCTTTTTGGGATACACTGTTGAGGTTGCAATTTAAAGGGGTAGTGGACTTTGGGTGTGATGCTAATGAAATGAAATACGGAATTGATAATGGTTAATTGATGGTTAAATAATTAATTAACGTAAAGTAAAACTAATAATAAGGTAATGAAGTAAAATAATAGTTCTTTTTAAATGGTTTTGTTTTTATAGGATACAATTTCTTAGAAGTGGTAGTCAGGATTCTGAGAAACATTAGTTGTAGTTGAGTCTAAGATTAGGTTGTTCCCATAGTGTGGTTTTGATATATAGTATATTCTGTACTTTTGTGTTTATATATGATATTCCACCCTATCAATTAGTGATACTGACACCCTGGGGATTCTAAGCCCTGGGGGTGTTTTCCCCAACATTCCAGTGGGAGGATAGATGGCTGACTATGCCCTTTATCCCTGTTATCTTCTCTTGGTAGTTACTAGTGCTGGTAGGCACATCAGTAAGTTTTCTCTATATATGTGTGTAGAGGGCTGTAATGGATTTTGGTTATTCAAACACATATATTCTGGATATAGTTTCTTATGGACTACTATAGGTGTAACGTGTATACGTTGTGATGTCTTGAGGATCCTTACTCGGTGTATGGACTATAAATGCTTGAGGTTTAATGTATGAAATATGTTACAAATTATACATGTTGTGGTGGCTCTAGAAATCTACTTGGTTACCTTGGTTATGTGGACATGGTGGTTATGATTCATGAGGTGCATGTTTTGGTTCTTCTCCCAGGGGTCTCCATCCAAGACTTTTTGAAAAGATATTCTTAGGATGTGCGACTTTGGGGCAAAGTAGAAAAGAAGTGGGGAAGCAGTAGCAGGGTACCCTTGATATTACTTATTATATTATATACTCTTTTATTTTATACTTTGTGAGAGTATCCATGGTGAGGCTAGGAACTTAGTATACCTGTTTAGGTAATGATTTAGTTTTACTTGTTGTTCACTCTGCTTTAGCATGCTTTCTTTACTTTTTCACGAGAGGCTCTGAGGATGATCCTACTTATTATACTGTTATACTCACATTACATATATATAAATTATTTTTCAGGTCACTTAGATTAGGTTGTAAATCAGGATGGTTATTAATATATTGGGGTTGCATGAGCTATTTGAGCTTCATGGTCACTACTATTTTTACTTTCCTTGGGTACTTGTAGTTTCCCCTCCCAGTTGTGGTAGATTTTCATGAAATTACATATGTCTACTTGGGATTTATTTTATATTGCAGATTGATTCATTGTTGGTTGGTGTTTTTCATATCACTATATTTCTCATGTTTTTTCTTAGAGGGTAACGCGTCCCATTTTTTTGGTTATTAAACCCTCAGTGATAGTTAGAAACTCGAGGCCTACTGGAGGTAGGAATCGAGGGTCACTATCTACTTTCTCACATTATCGCCCTAGGAGGGGTATATCTTGTGTGGAAGGGGTCATGAAATTAATAATGGGATAAATTTACTTTTAAAAATCACATAAAAATAATAAAACATTCTTGAAAACATTTTAGTTAAGTCAAAGACAAGGAAGAAAATGGATTTTAGACTAAATAGGGAAATAACGTTGATTTTCCTTTAAAAAATTATTTTAGTATCTTGAGTACTTAAAGAGAAAAAATTTCAAGAAAAAATTATTCTATTGAAATAAAAATGGTATAAGAAAATTCATGGGATTATTGATATATAGATAATGAGATTCTATCATCAGAAACATAAGCATAAGAAATCTTGGGAAACAATGAGAGTGTAACTTAAAACCCTTACCTCATGCCTAATATCCTTTATATGTGTTTTAACCTTATGTATAATAAATATATATTTATTATATATATATATATATTAGAACTATAATAGTATTTATAATTCCAAAAATGATTTACTTATAACTATTTATCTCCCATTTATTAATAATTCTTTATTAAAATCCCAGTTCTAGGTGATAACTACATCATTTTTCATGTTTGTTTTGGTTCGGTAATTTTTGTCCATTTTCTTTTATCATGGTTCCATAATATCTAAAATTTTAATAATGATATAAATTTAAAGATATTCATTACATTTGTATTTATAATCATCCATACAATTTAGATATAAAAAACGAATTACTCAGTTCATGGAGATGGTAGGTCGTACGTACAGATGAACGATGTTTTCAGTTTTCTATGGATGAAACATAAGAAAGGTAAATAATAATTATAATTTAAAATAATTATTATATCATCTATATAAAAAATATTAATTTAAAATATCATTATTACCATAAAAGTAAAATATAAATTAAAAACCAATCACATCACATTGTGGTGGTGGTAGTCTACACATACACATGAGCGACATTATCATTTTCCAAAATATTAAAATGTAAGAATTTAGATATGATATTATGATTAAAAAAACAATAATTATGGGATAAATTTCAGATATAGACATTAAGAACATCTTAATACTCATCAATAAAATATGTTTATTAAAGATGAATTGTATTGCTATGTGGAAACGGTAAGTCATACATATGAATGAGTGTTACTATCAAATACCATTTGATGAGAAAGAAGGTGGATATAGATGGTTTCATAAAAATAATAAATTTTAATTATATTTATGATACTAAATTTATTATTTTATGATAAAAACCAAATATTTAGAGGAGGAAAATAATAATAAGAAAAAAAGTGATCAATTTGGGCAATTAACTCTTCTTTGAAAGAACCCCTTTAGATTTCCTCTTATGGGTGCTAGAGTTGGAATTTTGGGGAGACCATCACCTATATAATGTTCCTATGAGTTTTAAAAGATAATTGTTTAGGAATTTATCTATATACAAATATCAATGTGGTTTAAATAAGAGAAATAAGGGTTTCTCTTTTATATGTGGGGCAGAGGACACACATGGAATTTCTTAAAATATTAAAATATAATGAAGTAATTCACTAGAAAATGATTAAAAATGGGAATAAAATAGAATAAAAATATTATATGGTATAAATAACATTATCCAATGTAATTTAAATAGTTTTAGGTGTAATTTAAAACCTTATCATGTTTATTAACCCCATAGTTTATCGTTTTTTACCTTAACCGTGATAAAAACTATTTTAAACTTAAAGATTTAATAATGCTACCAAAAATGGAAAAATGATACTTAAATGGACCATGGTTTATTTGTTCAATAGTTTTCTATTGACTTAGATGAATATAATATTTTTATAAGTTTTAAATCATATGATAAAATATTATTTATTATAGAATATCATTAATGTCAGTTTTGCAACTATTCATTTAATTTGATAATAAATACACCAAGACAAATATGGAATTCAAATATAAAATTTTTAAAACTTATATAATATATCATGTGTATATTAAAAATTCATGTAACACTATAATTAAATAAAATTTTATTACATTAAATATTTTTAAAATCATTTGTTTTATAATTTCTTTAAAATGAAGAAATACCCTCTCAACATTATATCAGTATTTAAGATAATTATATATTTACTAAATATCATAATTAAATTACCATCATGAATATAATTTCATTATACTCAAAATTAAAATTAACATTAATTAACAAATTTTTGTTTTCCTTTTGTGAATACATACCATATATTTAAAAGTAAGAGAGTGACATTTTATATTTTTATTTTCTTTCAATATTATATAGGTCACATTTAGGGGAAGGTGTCCCTTAATCAATTAAATTTCAATAATCGGGAGATAAGTTTATAATTTCATTCATCCAATAATAATTAGGATGTAATATAATGACTTTAATCGTTAGTTTTAATCAATTAACTTGATTTAACCTTTACCGAGGTGATAAATTTTACCATGATTACTATTCATAATGCCTAAAATGGGGGACTATTTACCAAATTTCGGCCTCCTAATTCAAAATAAGTATTAAATTTCTCAAAATTAAATTTTTATAAGTGGCATACATTCAAATTAAATAAGTGCACAAAACACATAAAAATGTCTCTTTAGAAAAAAAATTAAGGTTAACACTGGATTTATTATTATATAATTCCTGGAAAAATATTAGATGAAATTTAAAAACATTTTATTGAATATATAATATATAAATTTTATTAAAATCACTCACCAATATCGATTAATTTAATTTATTATGATAAAAATACAATGTGCACAAAAAAGTAATTTTTCATAAAAACATTTATTTTTTTTAAAATTAATTTTTATTTCCATTTATAATCAATTAAGAACCAATGAATTTATTTTATACAAGTGTAAAACATAATTTTTTCATTATTTTTTTAGTCCTATTTATACTCAAAAATTTAACAACTTGTTTATAATAGTATACTAACTTACGGTTCATTTCTACTTGGGGTTTCGTTTATCACAAGCTATTGAAAAAATTAAATTTATTTGAAAAGAAACTCATTATAAAATCTAAAGGTGTTACATTAACGCACCAAACACGATCTATGAGTTATCCAAACATCTTTGTGCTTCCTAGTTGGATAGAGAATATTTAGCTATGAGAATTATCTAAACACTCATACTTTATCTCGTGCTCATATCGTATACATAATCATGTCCCAAATCATACAATTCATTCATTATTATTTTTCAAATATGATATTTTCCACATCCTTGTGTCTTGTATATTCTTTTGTATCTCTACATTATCCATTTATAAAATCTTTACCTTCTCGGAGATATATGGTTGTACAATCATTTAAACAAAGTAATATGTCATAGAGTCCATTATGAATATCATTTCCATACCATTCATGTTTAATAAGATTATATCTAATTGAATCATCATCATTTATAAGGTTGTTTGATCATTTATACTTAAAAAATTATTATTTTATTTTATTTTCTAGGTTATTAATAGATTTAATAATCATACTCGTTGATCAACTCTAACCATATTTTTTGGTGTATGTTGAGATCCTTCTATATGTATATATAATTTTTACTTCTATTATTAGTATATATTTCACACTTTTCACCATTGAGAAAATGTCTCCAAATCATAAAACAAAATATTATCACTAAAAAAAAAGATCTTAAGTAAAGTATTTTTCTCATGTGCCTTAAATTATCTAGAATAACCAGTTATCAATTTATCATTTTTCATGAGTAAACATCCCAACCCTTTCTTTCAAAATTCACTATATATAAAAAATCATTCCACGCATGTGTTTAGTGTGATTATAGGTTCTAAGACAATACTTTTC
The DNA here is from genome assembly GCA_963277665.1 of Viscum album. Taxonomy (NCBI): domain Eukaryota; kingdom Viridiplantae; phylum Streptophyta; class Magnoliopsida; order Santalales; family Viscaceae; genus Viscum; species Viscum album. The sequence continues at coordinate 963,690,174 of OY728129.1, forward strand.
TCTAGATCCTTGACTCTCTCTTCACATATGAATGTCCAAACAAAATTTAATTCTTTCAGAGTTTTTTTGGATAGTGGGTTTGATAATCATGAGAAATTTCTCACTAAACATTGATAATACTCAGCTAGTCCAAGGATACTATAGATATCTATCATATATGATGGCCAAGGGTATTCAGTAATTTCCTTTATGAACTATATATTTACCTTAAATTGTGATCACATTCCCCATAGATGGGACTTTATACATTTAGAAGTCACATATTGAATAATTTATTTACAAATTCTCATTTCCTAAAGTATTGAACAAAATTTAAAATTTTTCTTCATGCTCTTACTTATGATAATATTATCTATAGTCCATAAAAAATGATTTTATCTATAAATACTCTATTCATAAATTATTTGAAGAAAATTGGAGTATTTTTTTGTCTAAAAGGTGTCATTAAAAACTTATAGTGTCTATATTTTTTATGAATAATAGTATTGGTGGTATTCTACTTATAAAAATTCACTTAGTAATATCCTAAACCAATATCCGCCATTGAGAAGTGTTGATACCCACATAGTTGGTTGAAAAAATCATTAATCAATAGAAGATGATACTTTTTTCTCATCACAATCTTCTTAAGATCGTAACTCAGGAAAATATCGGTCATTGCAGTTGGAGAAGTAGATGAATAGAAAAGAGAACAAAACCCTATTTAAGGAAAATAGCATATCCCTCAAAAATGGTAACATGTACTAAGAGATAACCCTTAGGTTGTTGAATGTTGATACAGAGCTTATAGAGATAGTGATAAAGTTCACTCGCCACACCAACTTGTTAAATTAAATTAAAATGGTATTTTTTCAAATTTTGAGTTTTATAAAATTGGTATTGAAGAGACATTATTTTGTTTTAATTCCTAGAAAATGTAAGAATCTATTTGTTGGGAAAATTATGAGTAATAAAATATTGTTTTCATGTTTTTTTAATTATCTATATGTCTTTAATTTTAAAATATTTTTAATACCATGATCATCAACACATATATATAATGACCCATTCTTCTTCCTTACATAGAAAACTAGGGAATCCCAGGGATAAGCATTTGGTCATATGAAACCCTTATCCAAGTTCCCTTTGTGTTTCTTCTTAAACTCTTCAATTTCAATATGGACCATTATATGGGGACTCTTTGATATGAGAATATCTTTGAGTACAATTTATTTTGAGAACTTCACCTCTAAATCAAGAGGAAGGAAAGTAAACTCACTATGAAATAAATTAGTATATTCCCTCATAATGGGCATGCCTTCATTGGTGATACTTATTTTTTTAACAATATTTTGATCAAAATATACTTGATCCTAAGAAAATAATATCTACAAATGAGGAGTTTCTAAAGTTGGAACATAATCCCCCTTGAGATTTAATAGAATTATAGGATATTTTTTGATATATAAAGTTATTTTCCTCTCAAAAAAGTTCATATTATATCTATATAAGGGAAACAAATCCATTAACATTATAGTATCGAATCCAAAAAAATAAATAATAAGTATATTACCTAGGATATTGTTCAAACAATTGTTAATTTGGGGAATATTTAACTACTTGAGACTCAATAGTTTCACCGCTTGGGGTTTTCACAAATATCTTGACCTCCTTGTCTTGAGGTGTGGTTAGAATATTTCTAAATAACATGTATGATATGAATTAATTCATAAAACCATAATTAAATAATTAAATTTTTATTCTTAATTAAATAAGAAGTGTACCTATCACCGCATTGTTTTAATGGTCCGCCTTGGTGGTAGACATATCATATACTCTTCCTTATTCCCTTATATTTTGTGGTTGTAATCGTTGATTATCCTCAACAACCCCTATATTATTATTTTGAACTATATAGTGTTCATGTTCCTTATAGTTGAAACATTAGACCATAGGGATAGTTTTAATCATAACCTTCTTTTCTTACTTCATTTTAAATGGAATCTTCACATTCATTTTCTTGATGCCATTTTTTCCACACAAGAACTCTCTTCTGAATCATTTGTTTAAATTTCAAGGATTCCAACTCCAACACTTTTTACATGATGGTAGTTCAATCTTATACTCTTTAATAATTTTATCAATTAAACCTTAAGAGTTAAACCATATTCCTATCATATTATCTCTAGTCTTAAGGGACCATTGAGATTCACTATTATTTATATCTACCTTAATAGGGAATTATACTGTTTACTCTAAGATATTATGATCTTGAATCACTAATGATTTTTGAAGAAATGGTTTTTGGAAACTAAATAATTTTTCAAACTTGTTTTTATGGTCAATAAAAAATCTAAAGGTTTACCCTTCAAGCCTTGTGATGTTTACTTCATATGAACCAATTGATTCATCTTCCCTTTACTTGAGGAAAAGAAATTTCCTCTCCAGTTTAATATGGAGAGTGTGGAGGAAATATTTAATGAATAATATTTTCTAGAATTCCACTCATTCCATTGAGTTGATTTATTCTTAAATCATGATATTCTTAATTTTTTCCCACCTCTGATCAGTTTCTCCTTAAACGTAATAAATATCCATAGTCGCTCTCTCTTAAACCTATAATTGAAGATCAAAAAATATTTTTTAAATGGAATTTATATACTATTATATGATTAAGGAATTACCAAGATATGGTTGTCATCATCATATAAATGATTCAACTATAATTTTATCCTTCTTTAAAGGATTCCAGATCTCTATATGTTTCAAGTTATTGTTCACAAATTGTGTTATTTTTGAAAGTATCTCTATGATGTTTTTAACTCCCACTACAATCATATTAATCATATTGTTTGGGAAATCATTTTGTTTCACATCATATTGGTTATTGACACAATTCCTTTTATTTCTATCCATTTTGTAAAAAACATTAGGGATAAGAATACTCATATTAAGAAAAATATAAAAAGAAAATTATCAAGTCAGAAATAATAACTCATAAATCAATTATAAATCCTAACTTATAACATATTAAGTATCAATATAGTTTGTTTAAGGTGTATTACCTATTAGGTTATATAACCTAATACCTAAAATAACTAAACATTACTCAAATACTAACTATAATAACCCATATCTCATACACATAACATATCAACATTTTTCTTATGAAATCCAAATAAATAACACTTATAAATATAGAGGTTTAACATCTTTAGCAGATTATATAAATAATAATACATTTTTTAAATAAAATACAAATTTTATTATTCCTATATTCATAATATTATATTAGAGTAAAAAATAATTTTATCACTACATGGGATATCCCAAGGATAAACATAAAATAATTTATAATCAATAAAACCCAATAAGGGGATAAAACCTGATTAACATGAAGTGAGGAAATAATATGAGTCAATAATCATATCTTTTAATAAATAAAGGTAATTTTCACAATTTATAACAGAAAAATATGATAGAAGATATGAGATTCCATAGGATCATGGTAATCCTGAGAAATAAAATAATGTGGTAAAATCATAAGTCGTGACATTATAATAAAAGGTAAAGGATCATTTCCTCAGAAACCTAACATAGTGTTCTAGTCTCACTTATCATTCACCATCCATAGTATCTCATGAGATGTAAGAATTATTTCTGAAATAGTGTTCCTGTATATTGTATTTTTTTATATTAATTAAAGGTAAATGATGATGGATTTTTTTTTCATGTTTTTGGGTTTATTGAGAATCTTGGGAAGGATATTTTATTCATTATATGTTTGGATGTAAATAACAAAAAGTTGTAATTTTTCTAGAACTAAAGAAGTTCCAAATGTAAATAGTAGAGAGATATGTATGTCATTATGATATATGAATTTCTATAAAATTAACAACCTTTATTTTTTATGAAATCTAAATAATTATATTTTTTAGATCTTTTTTGGAAAGGTATGTTCCTAGAAGTCCAAAATTTTAGTCTAATATTTTTTTTGAAGTGGATGTCCAAAATTTGAACTGGCGTTTTAATTTAGAAAATTATTTAGAGAAGCATCACTATGATATATAGTAAACTCTGGGGGATATATGATATATTTTTATAGAGAATTTATACAGAAGGTTTTATAATACAACATCACATGTCACAGTGTAAAGACAAAGATAAAATCATGAACGATGTTTCTATAAAAAAGGAAAATCCATGAAGTGTTTCCTAGATATGTAATAATATTCAAGAGATAATGTAAAATATCTTCTAGAATAAATAAAAGTATATCTTCCTTATATATATAAATTTTTAAGATGATATGTAATGGTTGTTACCAATGTGTAAGGAAGTTATACTTTTTTTAGGAGAAGAGTTGTTCATGTCATAGGGAGATAAAGAACACCATGAAGTGTGTCTGATTTTTAAATATAGTTATGTTTGAAAAAATAGTGTAATACATAAGGATATACGATACCCATATTTAAGAAATATAACTTTTTAAAATTTGACAAACTATTTGAACTCTAGATCATGTTATCCATGCCAGGAAGTGTTTAGGAATTTCTTAGTTGTTCTTGTTATTTGGTGACACCCAAGCAATGGGAGAGATTTATGTCATCAAATGCTTGGTGAAAAATAATATCTACAAATTAATCATGACATGATATAATGGTATTTTCATGATTAGAGGAATAATTTAATAATGGTCAGACTATGAAGAAGGAAGGAAGGTTGTGGAAGTTATGCTTTTGCATGTTTTACTACACAAATCAAAATCACACCATGAAGGATTATATCACACCATGATACAACTAGCAGTTGAAGAATAAAATAAACTGTCATGTAGTGATGTAATTTGTCACTTCATGATTTCTAAAATCAAGAGAATTGGAATATATTAATTACTTATCATTCTCAGAAAGGATTAGAAATTTATGTATAATCAATTAAAAACCTAATTTAATTTTTATAGTGGATATTCACTTAGAAAATATTTAGTTGATGGATTTAAAGTAGGGGAAGTAGGTATTTTATTGAAGTTATAAATTTGAGTTTTTATTTCAAAGTTCATAGGATATAATGGAATCTATTATATAATAAAATATGGAGGAAGGGATATGGAATAGAGGATAAATATAAAAAGGAAGGTAGACTAACTAGTGTATGATTTATTGAATGTATTGAATTAAGAAATTAAGTGTATTTGGACTAAATTATATTGATGATTAGCATTGTAAGTGAATAGTTATTTTCCATAACAATAAAGTTATAGAAGTGAATATTGGATCCTTATAGGGAATATAAATTATTGTCTAATGTTATATCATTAATTTTTATACTTATGATGTTCAAACTATATGTAAACACAGTCTTTTATGTAACCGTCTTAGACATCATTGAGTGGAAGAAAGGAATATTTCTTGGACCATGGATGAGTAGGGATATCATCCTAAATATCTTAATCACAAAACAATGGAATGTTGATTATTTGGAATATCAAAAAATCATTGATATGTTCTTCTTTTATGTGACTCAGTGCAGGTGAACCAAGTAAAAATTTGTGTATACCTAGTTCGTTATTTTCCATCCTTTAGTTGTTCATATTTGGGAAACTTTTAATGCATTAAAAGATTCTTTATCAATGTTGAGACAATATCTATTAGAACATAAGAAAAAAAGTCATGTCTTCTTAATTCACCCCCACCCCACCCCCATAGGTTATACAATGGAAAATCAGGTTATAACAAGTGATATTAAATCCAATGGTTATTTCTTTGTTAATATTTAGAGGAATTTTTCATCATAGAGAATTATTAAAATGAAAAAAGAGTAACCTTATTTTATGGGGGTAATTTTATGGTACATAAGAAAATAATTACATCACATTTATTATATATTGGGTTAAATTTTTACTCAATAATATCTCATAGAATTTAAGTAGGTGGTTTCACATAAGTTTCAATGATAAAATCTTATAATAAATTTTTTAATGATCATGAAAATACTTGGAATTAATTTTTTAGAGTACTTTCTAATGAGATATGCATAAAAGTAATGGATTTCTCAATAGACAAAGGAATTTAGGATAAACTTTTTAATATTTGAGAATGTGGTAGCAAAGTGAAAGAGTAAAAGTAACATTTTAGTACAAATAGATTTGATTATTTTTAGATGAGTTCAAGTGAAAATGATTGATATTTATTCAATCATATTTTTTAAGTGGTTGGTTTATTCATATACTTTTTCATGAAATAAAAGATAATGATATAGTAAATAATATCATATGGATATTACCAACAATTTAAAAACCAAAAGTATCAGCACTTAAAGTAGTAAACCTTATGGAATTATCTCTTAATGGACAAAATAGAAAAATGGTCACATATGAAATGGGAGTGAATCCAAAAATATCTTTATAACATTCATTTAAAAAAATGTTATTCAAAGAAGTAGAGAATATAAAATTTTAGGGGACAAAAATTGAAGGAGATATTAATTATATTTTTTTATCTATTATCAAAAGTATGTTTTAGAGAGATAATGAAAGACTAGAGGGTAAGCTACTAGTTTCTTATTTTTGGTATGGAATTTATGGGAAAATCATTGTAAGGTTTACAAAATGAGGCACCCTAGACTCACACTCCCTGGTATAGTGCTAAAACACATACTTTATATACCATATTTGATATAATATTAGGAAAACTAAGCTAGACATATTTTTATTTTACATAATTTACATTAATTTAACAATACATATTACAAACTATCTCAAAATACCAAGAATAGTATTTTTAGTATCATTGATAATCATTGATATAAGAACCTTATTTTATAATACCTATGAAAATTTATCCATAATAAAACCATTATAAAATTCTTTATACACTTCTCCCAAATTATGCTCATCCTTATAACCATGGGAATGAAATATAAAAAAGGGTTTATAACAAATTATAAATAAGGAAAACATTCTCAATGAATCATAATGGTCATATCATAAACATTAACGGGGTAAAATATCTGATTAAAGGATCATGTTCTCATTATTGGTAATTATAAATCTTGTTCAAGTATCAAGGATAATGATATGGAAACATAATTCCAGAGAAAGGTCGTTAGGGAAGAATAATAAATATAACATGGTTTTGAATTATATAAAAATAATCTTAAATCATGGGATAATGAAATATGAAATCAAAAATATTGTATAAGTATGGAAAAATATAATCATGTGGAAACATTATCTTTATAAGTTCCTCAATCACACTCATGCTTGCGAACAAACTAAATCATATTTAAAAATAATTATATCAGGAAATATAAATCCTTTAAAAATTATTAGATGGTGATATAGGATCCTAACCATCAATCATATATACATATGTGTGCAACTAGAAATTAATCATTGATCCTATCATAAATAACACATGGAAATAAAATGGGTTTTATAACATTTCTCAAATGGTATCATCTAAAATGTCATAAAAATGTGACCAGTTGATACCAAAAAATTAAATCACAAAAAAAATGTATTTCATAAATTAATTTGAAGGGTGATTAATAAAACAATATTCCATATAACATAGAAAATTTTTAATAAAAGAGTAAAATGGAAGAAAACAATTGTCTTTTGAAAATATTTCATAATAGTTTCAAAAAGAAAAATATTATGAGTCACTTTTGAAAATTTCATTTTTGAGAAATTGAAATGAATAAATTTTCAAAAATTATTATTAAATAAATATAAAAAAATTACCCTTGAAAAATATATAATTTTTTCATAGGAAATGTTGATTGGAAGATAAAATGTATGATCAGGAAAGAAAAACCCATTTAAATATTTTAAAAAAAATTATTGAAACTTATATCAAAAAAAGAGTGATAAATTTTAAATTTGAAAATAAGTATAGATAAATTTTAAGTATACTTGAAATAATTTAAATTTTTATTAAAAAATAATAAATGATATCATTTGAGGGAAGAATGACTTTGTACAAGGAATAAAAAGAGAACATTTCAAGGGGATAGAAATTGTGTTTAATATCATCAAATTTTAAAAAGAATAAAATCCATAAAAAATATTCATTTTATGTAATAATTTAATTCCATATAAAAAAATTATTAAAGGAAATATAATATCAGTATAGGTTATAATAAATCAAAATTTTAAAACCTTATCCAAATATGAATAATTCTGACTCATAAAAAGAAGTTGAGTAAAGAAAACTCCTTACAACTTTTTTATATTTTAAATTGAAATCACATGAAAGGTAGAACATGATATGGATTTTTAAATTCCTATAATATAATTATAATTATATTAAAATTCATTCATGGGTGGTATATACACCAAAAAATGATGAATATAAATCATATCTCAAAGAAATGAAATTTGGATGAGGAAACCCTTACCTTTTCTCTCAACTTACACAAGAGTAATTTCATATCCTATATCATAAACATAAATATATTAATAACTGATTTAATAACCTTATTCATATATAATTAAATTTATAATATTTAATTACAATCATTAATTATATTTTCATTAGCTTGTAAATGTTTATTTTTCATTATCGGAAGCTATTAATTTTGAACATTTCGCATATGTTTTATAATGGATATGTAAATCCTCGTTATTTGATACCAATTTTATCATTACTATATTAAAAAATATATTAAAATAATTTTTCAATTATTTATTCATCCCCATGTACATTTTATGGAAACTATATGCATGATTCGTGAGAACAAAATCCATGACAATCTTGTTTCAAGTAATTTATCAATATCAACATATTACTTTTTAATAGTTATTAATATTTGTGTTATACTTTAAGAAATATATTAATGTAATATATTAAAAATTAAAATAATATATGTTCATAAAATATATTTTATAATCATATATTTATGGAGGTGATAAAAAATGGAACATGTCACCCTTTAGTGGTGGTAGTTCGCACGTACACACAGATGATGTTTTTATTTTTCATCAAAGGGAAAGAAGGTATAAATTGATTTATATTTAAATAATATTAATAATAATATAAATTTTATATTTATTCATTAAATACCACCTTTTAACTTTCCATGTTTGGATGTTATGAAAAATATTACAAGTCGCTCCATGGAGGTGGTAGTACACACATATGCATGGATGATGTTTTGATTTTTCTAACGATAAGGGTAGAAGATATATAATAATTATTACATAAATAGAAAAAATTATAGTATAATAATTCGAATTGTTTTATTTTTTTACTATGGTATAATTAATTATGTGGTAGAATAAGAGTACTTTAAAAATTAGAATGAAATGGAGTGATTAGAATTTTTTATTTTACTCCCTAAAATAACTCCTTTGAAAATTGGATTCAGCCTCAAAGGGGTGGTATTTTAAGGAGTAAAAAAACACTAATAAATTTATTGGAGTTTTAATTAGTTTTTTTGGTATATTTTTATAGAACTAAGGGGATTGTGGGGTGAGGAGAAGCGGTGTAGTCAAGGGATACTTTTATAAGTGATTGGATTGTAATTTTTGTAATAAGAGGTAAACTATTCAAGGAAATTTGATCAAAAAGATGATAATAATGGAGTTTAAATGACTATTGGTCGATAAATCCCTCAAAAAATCAATTGGATACATGTTTTCATAATGATATATGTCTTTTACACTTTGTTATAAATCATTTTTCATTTTAAATTTTACTGTGGATACTAGTTTTTATGTAGGTAATTTATTATTATATATAAAAATAAAATAAATTTAATTACATAATTTTAACATTATGATTAAAAATATTAGATCAATTTTAGTAGATAAAATTTATAAATGTTAAAAAAATTCTAAAATATTAACTATATAATGAATTAAAAATGTTTTCAAATAAAAAAAGTAATGGATCATGGATTGTATATATGATTCATGGCATAAAAACTTATCATTCCAAAATACATGAATCATAAGTGTGAGAAATCATCATAAATCAATCTTCTACTATAACTTCATGTCATAAAATTATTTCACCATCATAATTATTGAAACCATTTCATATGTCATGTTTAACCACTTTTACTATTAAATCATTGTGGCTCAAGCATCAAAACTAGTTTCCCATTTCTTAATTGATCATGCATCATTAAATATTTCCCGTAGTGGATTAATCACATAGACTTATTTCCCATGGTCATATTATGAGATATTAAAAATTACCCAATGATTTAGAGGCATATATAATTATAGGCCCACCCATCACATAATAAAAATCATATATATTTGTGACACCATATCATAAAACATTCATCATACCACCATTTTATAACCCATACAAAAATAGGTTTCCTAAATATATAATCAATTCATCATGGAAAACCCCATGAAAAATAAACAGGTTTTATAAACATATCATCATCGTAATAATAAATCATTCAGATAAATAATATGGATGGTATCATTGAATTTTATCCCTAGTGAATCATTATTAACATCTAAGGATACTATCATATATGAAAATTCCATTAAAAGATCACTGTAATAGTTCTTGAGGAAAATACCCTTTTAATTCCGAAATAACTTATTTAAAATATAAAAATTTAAAAAATATTATTGAAAAAAATTGTTTGATATGAATCATAAAAAATTCTGCATAAAATTTAAAATATTTATTGGTCGTGATGGTGGAAATTTTCATTCGTACTATATATGATAAAACAAATTTCCTTTCACTTTTTCAATAGAAATTCAGAAGTACCTCATTTGGAAAAAGGAAAGAATATTACTTTTAAAACATTTTTTAAAAAGTAAAACATGGGTTAAAATAAATTGAAATAATAATTAGAGAGTATTAAATACATCCTTAAAAATATTTTTAAGGAAAAAATGGACATGATTGAAAATAATTTCTGACTGAATAGTAAAACATAGTTAGTTTTCTTTAAAAACATTATTTAGTATATTGAGTTCTTAAAGAAACGATAATGAAATGAAAAAAATTTAACCAACATAAAAATTTAGAGTAGAAGAAAATTAAATGGTTTTATCAAATAGGGGTAATATAATTTCCTCAATATAAATTCATGTATAAATAATCCTGATTAAAATGGGATTGAAACATAAATCCCTTACCACAAGCCTCAACTTTCTTTGTACACAAAATTACATGCTATATAATAAATATATATTTATTATACATGTATTATAGAACCATGCTAATATTTATTATACTATATATTATTTTCTTATAACATCTTATCACCCATTTATTAACATTTTGTTATTAAAAACACTATTCTTGGTGATATCTACTTCATTTTTCACGGATGTTCTAGTTCTCCAATACCAAACCTTATACATTAATCATGATTCAATAATAAATTTAATATTAATAATGATATAAATATAATATATATTGATTATATACATATATGGTTATAGTCATCCATAAATGATAGAGATTGAAAAATAAAATACGTCGTTCATAGAGATGGTAGGTTGTACAAACACATGAATATTGTTTTCACTATTTAACTGATGGAACGAATGTAAGGTAAATAAAAATTAACCTTTACATAATAATTATTAAATAAAAAATTTTATATATTCATTAAACTTATCCTTATTACCATCCATGTAAATCAAAAATAAAAAAATAATCACATCACTTCCTGGAGGTGGTAATCCACATGTACGTACGAGCGTTGCTATCATTATCCAACAGATTGGATGTTAAGAAGGTAGATATGATAATATAATTAATAAATCATAATAATTTCATAAATATAATGTATAAACCTTAAACCCATTATAATACCCATCTATGAATGATGGTGATGAAAAGTGAATTGTATCATTATGTGGAGGTGGTAGTCAACACGTACGCACGAGAAATACATTCACTTAACATTTGATGTAAATGGAGATGGATAATTATAGTTAAATAATCATAATAACACTTTAATATATTAATAATACTGAATTTAGTGCTTTATGATTAATACCATAGAGTTATAGAAGGTAGAAGAAGAAATAAATTGAAAAATGTTGGGTTTGACGATTAACTCTTCTTTGGGGTCCTAATTTAGATCCTTTCTTAAAGACACTTGTAATGGTACTTTTAGAATACTAGAACCTCTAATCTATTGATATAGAAGTTTAGAATATAATTTAGTGGGTTTTGGATAAGATATATGTCTCTAAAATTGGTGTAAAAAAGAGAGAAGGTGTGTCATCTTAAAAGAGAGAGAAAGGACACACTTGGAATTACTAAAAAGATAAAATATAATTAATTTATTCTCAAGATAAATGCTTCCAAATGGCCATATATTAAAATAAAAAGAGTCAAAGTTCAAAATTTTATCATAAAATAAAATATTTATAGGTTTTAGGGTTATTTAAAACTGTATCTTTTTGTTTAACCCCTTGGTTAACCAATTTAATCTTCTTTATGGTAATAACTTTTTTAATTTTAATGGGTTATAATTTTACTTATAAGGTCAAAATTGACTAATAAATGACCAAGGTATGTAATTTCAAACCATTTATCATCCTATGAGTCCTATTTATATATTTTTATGGTTTTTAAATAATTTAATAAAATATTTTTATCATAAAATACTATTAATATCATTTTAAGAACTATGATCATAAATAGAATTATAAAAATAACATGAAAGTAATAGAATTAAAATACAAACCTTTCAGAAATATATAATATGATATATTAATCTATAAAATTAATTTAATTAAATTATTGAACCAAATTGTATTACATTTAAAATTTTTAAAATCATTTATATTATTTTTCCATTAATTGAATAAATACTATGACGGGGTTTTATAACCATTTTAGGTAATTATTAAATCACTTAAAATTAAAAAAAAGGTAATGATAAAAAAATTAATTTATATTTTAAATAAACATTTATAATTTGAATTATCCTCTTTTATCCTTATGTAAAAAAATATAGAGATATCAATGTCAAGAGAGTCACATTTTGTGTTTATTCTTTTATTAAAATTATATAAAGGCCATAATCAAATAAAAATGACACAAAGTGGCCATATATTCAAGTCATGGATGGAAATGGATGAACTGAACTCATTTAATAGGATAAAGGCCAATTTTAGAGAAATTTAAAATCCTTATCCCAAATTTTTAACCATATTTTACCCGTTTTATCCTTATTATGGTGAAAAATATTTACCAAGGTTATTATTCATAATGACAAAAAATAAAAAGAGACCTATTTAAAAAAAATTATCCTCCTAATTCCAAATATGTAATCTACTTTTAAATATTCAATTTCTATTAGTTTTATAAATTTATTTTAATATAGGGTCAAAAACATGATGAAACAATTTTTTTTAGAAAAATAAAACTTAAGAATAAAAAAAGATTTATAATTATCCCATTCCTAGAAAATGATTAAATGAATGTTAAAACATTTTATTGAATATATAATATATGAATTTAATGAAAATCAATTACTAATAGTTATTATTTTAACTTATTATGATGAAATCATATTGAAAGCCTAAAAATATTTTTTTTTAAAAAACCTCCCTTTTACTTTCAATTTTTTTTAATTTCCATTTTCTAATTTATTTATAAACAGTGAATTCATTTTATACATTTTTTAACCATAAATGTTTCATAATTTATTAATATTTATTTATACCTACCAATCCAATAGTAATGAAATAACTTTATAATTCATTACGGTTTATTTAAACACAAGGTTGTGTGCATCGCAATATATAGAAGAAGTTAAATTTATTTAAAGAGGAATATATCATTAAATCTCATGGTGTTGCATTATTCCACCATTAAAATTAATTTTATGCTCAAAATTACACCATTTATAAACCAAAAATTAAATATATTTAAGTTTCATCACATCTTTGGGTTCCTAAGTAGTTTCCTCTATTTTATGGTTTCACTAAAAAAACATTTACCAAGTGAGTGGTCTTGTTATGTAAAACCTTATCTCTATTACCCATAATCTCCATAATTTGTTCATCATAATAGATATATTTATCTAGTTTTCTGACCTATGAGTTTAGTACATGTGAATGATCATGTATGTACATCTTCTGGAGAGATACATGGAACATATCATGAACATGGGAGAGATTAAGATAAAGTTCCAAATGATAAGCTATCATCACTATATAAACAATAATTTTTAATAGAATATTATATAAAAGGATCAAATTTACCTTATTTACAAATATAATAACCTTATTCCAATGATATATTCATAGGAATACCATTTCACCAACTTCAAACTTCCTATCTCACTGTTGATTGTCAGCATAAATTTTTTAACGACTATAATCTACTCTTATGTGTTGTTGAATGGATATGAATTTCTCTAATATTTACTTATCTAGATTAGATATCAATAGTTATACTTCTCTAAAATTATCACATCACATTGGATTTTATAACTTCTTTATATATATGAATTCATAATGATCGATCTTAATTCTCAAGTAAAACATATTGTTATAAGAAAACTTGATTAGAGAAAGGTGTTAATCCCAACCACCTTTGAATTACATAGGAAAAGATCTTAATATATCATCAAGGTTTTTAATGGTTCTCTCAGACTGGCCATATTTATAAGAATGATAAGTAGTACTGAAACTTAATTCCATATACATATCCTATTAAATAATTCACTAGAACTTTGACGTAAACATCACATATTAATCAGATACAGTATAATGTGGTACTCCATGAAATCTCACCACTTTCTTAATGTATAACTTTAAAAAATTATTAATAGATAAATATTCATTGATAGTAATTAAGTGTTTTTAATTCATAAAATGATCAACCACAACCCAAATATCATCATATCCATTAGATTTTTTAGGGAGCATGATGAAAAAATCCAAGATCATGTTTTCCCGATTTCATTACGGTATTGGTAATGGTTGTAATATCCACCTAGTTTTTTTTATCCTAGCCATAAATGTTTTAAATAAAAATCACTGATATTCATACTTTGTAATATATCTTTTCATGTTTTACCATAAAAAATACTATTTTAGATCTCTATGCATCATCATACTTCTAGGACGAAAAGAGAATGATGAAATATGGGCTTTATCCAATAGCTCCTTATTCATGTCTAGAATGGATGGAACATATAGAAGGTTACTAAATTTTTTCATCCTATAATAATAAATTCCTATCTTGAGAACATTTCCCACCTTCTTTTGTAACTCTTAATATTACTTCTTTACCTCTTTAATCTTTACATGGATAAATGGTTGAACCCCCATTTGATCTAGGTAATACTTCTCCCCTTACTTCAATATTTCCAAATCCATCCTTTCCAAATCCATAAATACTGGATCATTTTTATCCTAATCATAGATAAACTAGCATGATTCTTTTTGCTCAAAGCATTGGTCACCTTGTTCACTTTTCCATGGTAGTATGGTATTGAGCAATCATAATCTTTAATCACTTCCAATCATCTTCTCTAGTGCATATTCATATATTTTGGAGAGAATATATACTTTAAACTTTTATAATCATTATATATGTCATACATTTCACCATAAAGATATGGAATATATATTTTCAACGAAAAAATACTGATTTTAAATCCAAATCATGAGTTTGGAAATGTTTCTCATGCATTTTCAATTGTTGTGAGGTATATGCTATCACCATATCATTTTTCATGAGAACACATCCCAGTCCTTTATTTGATGCATTACTGTCAATTGAAACCCCTCATCCAATATAGGATAGTGTGAGAACAGGTTCACTAACCAACCTTCTCTTAAGTTCCTTGAAATTTTCTTCACATTCATCTACTTATAAGACGTAACCCCCTTCTAAGTCAACATGGTGAGTGGATTAGACACTCATGATAAATATTTAAATAACATTGTTAGTATCTATCTAACACAAGAATACTATGGATATCAGTAACTATGGTTGGTATTTTCTCAATAACTTCTTTCTTTGAAGGGTCTAATTAAACACCCTCACATGAGATTATCTGACCCATGAATGAAACTTAATAAATCCAAAACCACACTTGGAAAATTTTTCATACTAATTATCATTCCTACATTTATTTGGCATAATTCTCAACTGATATTCATGTTCTTCTTTTCACTTTGAGTATATAACAATATCATCTACAATGACAACCAAAAACTAATTTAGGTAATATCTAAAGACTTTATTCATTAAATCTAATAAGATAGTAGCGGTATTAATAAGTCCATTTGGAATTTCTATAAATTCAAAATTGTCATAACTCATATGGAAGGATATCATGGGGATATCCTCCTTCTTAACCCTCAATTGATGATATCTAGAAATAAATTCAATATTAGAAAAGAATTGATCTCTTTGTAATTGATCAAAAAAATCATCAATATGTGTAAGATGATACTTATTCTTGATATTGATCTTTTTAAGTTCTTGATTATAAATGAAAAGGCACATTGACCCATATTTATTATTAACAAAAAGAATAGTTGAACCCTATTATTGATAGTTTCCATCTAGGATAAATGTTTCACAGAGGGGGAGTGAATTAATATATTTTCTTTTAAGTTTCCTTTATTCTGAAACAACCTTTTCCTATTGTTAAAGAACTATCTATTTGCTGTAAAAAAACATTCACACGTCCATAGGAACATAAGTATTTACAAGGTTCACTACTCAACAAGAGTATATATGTCTTGGACATGGTTTGGAAACAATACAATACAACACAATTCACTATAAAACAATCCTTTCTTGTGGATAAAACAAGTAGGATATTCCCATACACTTTTGTAGTTCTATGTTCAGTACAACAATGAATGTTCTTCAAGTATCATGAAATAATGTAATACAAGTTTGTTTAACAAGTTTATAAACTTTTACCAATAGATTAAAAACATGTAATTATTTTTCCTTGTCAACTATAAAAAATATAATGGTCAAACAAATCATCACTTTACTACACAGCTGCAGGTAAGAACTTTTCTAGACTTCTGAATTATACTCAATCTCATACCCCAGTTCGATTCATCAATCTGATTGTACAGTTTAGAAATATAACTCTATCAGAATACCACTGAAACAAATATGAAATGTTTCTACCTAATTCCAGAAATATCAATCAGATTTTTGAGTCCGATGAACCAGTATAGTTTGATAACCCACAAAATACGTTCATCTTTATTCTTCTTCTTTCCAGAAAACTTCCTCCGAAATTCTCTATAAAGAAACTCCTTTTCTCTAAAAACATTCATTACTCCACCTTCTCTCTTCACCCGTGAATAGTAAAAAATTTAGAAATTATAAAGCACTCTCCTCCATTTATAGATACACAAAATGTGGTTTATGTGGGAATCAGAAATGTTTTCTTGCTTAACCAAATATCCCAAAAATTCAAATTACCTCAAATTTTGGATACATCTCTGAATTATTCAGTGCTTTTAAACTCTTCTTAATTCTTCTATAATCTTCTTAAATCTTCTCACAACATCAAATCACTTTATAATTTCAAAACATTCTTCAGTCTGATTCTAATTGTCACTCTAATTTTTTTATTATGGTGAAGGAATATGTATAGAAAAAAATTCTTCAAAATGTTTTTCTACAACAACTGAAGGATATGAAAACAAAATATCTTCTCATTACAATTCTTGTAACCATATAAAAACAAAATCCTTATTATAATGCTCAGAACAAACTATTAGATATAACACCTTGAAACCATTCAACCATAAAATGTTTTTCACTTTTTTAGACTTGAGTCACCTTTATTTTATCATAAAAATAGTCCCAACTTCTAAATATTCTTTCACTTAATTGGAAACACTTCAGCATAAACTTAAAACTCCCTTGATAATAATTTTTCAACTTTTTTTGCAACCGCTTAGTAACATTTATTCTTTTCTTGTTTTCCTCGTATTGATGATCCTACATCCGATGATGCTATCAGTGTGAGTCTACGTCTAATGGATTTGTCTCTGCTTTACTTTGATAATCAGTGTCAGTGCTAGTCTGATGACTCTTGACCCAGTTCATAAAAAATAATATAGTTCTTATTTATCACTTAACCTAATTGAAAACATATCATAGTTCATCTTTCGTTAATACCCAAAAGAAAAACAATTCATCCTGATATAAATGGTTGACTACAATATTGATTGATATCCAATCCCATTTTTCATCAGTTTGTACAAATTACAATAAAAAAATTATTCCTATGATTCCCTTTTGCGAGCATCACTATGACTGATTATCAGTGTTAGGATTACTCTGATGATCAGTGGCACAACATGTTTGATGGACTAGTGCCAACAAAAAAATATTTTCATACCAACATCATTCCATAATGATTCATATCTTGGGAATTATTTTACTAACTAAAAACCAACATCTTCATGTTCTCACATTTCAAACAAAAATTTTTAGCCTTTAAACAATTCGGTGTCTAGTGATCTCACACTATTTAACTAAGACCAGAAATCTTTAACTTCAGAAACTTCCTTCTTCCACAAACTTGTACTTGTACTTTGACTTCCTCATGACTTTTAGAATTTTTAATATCTTCATTACATCGTCTGACTTTGTTTAGGAAGTATTGTTACTACCCATCCTTTCAATGACCTTTTTCTTTCCAACTAAACTTCAATCTGGTTGTAGGACCTATTCTCCCCCTTTAGATTTTAAATCTTGCATCACTAATTTCTAGAATCACTTATAAAAATTGATAAATAAAAAATAGAATAGAATAACCATGATTATATTAGAGTAATTTAGACTCTGATACACTTCCTCATTATGATTGATACTTTTATTCTAAACCCAAGTTATGACTGATGAAACTTTTCTTCTAGGAAAATTATTCCCAATCTAATGGGATTTCATAAGTTTTTTGGGTCCATTATTCTAATTAAAATTAATACATTTTCATTATCATTCGGAATTTTTGGATCTGATGACATTATTCCAGTGTAATAGTTATAAGGACACATTATGATGGTTTGGGTCCTCTTTTCATGTCGATGTTCTGCATCCAATTGAAAACATTGAAAAAATCCTTCCATCATCCATGTTTATAGTAGGTTCTCACCAAGTAAGTTGTTTACTCAATTTACTCTTCCTCAACAACATATTTTTCATATAGATATATTAACAACAAATAAAACCAAAACAAAAAATAGGTCCCAATAATCTACCCCTTTGTGTTTTTTATCTATACCCATTAAAACAATACTCACTTAAACAACTTGCTCATGCTCCCCCTATATTTATTTTACTATATATTCTCCCCCATCATATCTTATATACATTATTGAAAATAAAATTCAATGGAGAAACTCATAATGATTTTTCATAATCTCAATGTCTTTAAACTCTTCTTTAAGAAAATATAAGTATCACATGTGTTTATTAACAAAGAGAATTTAATTGAAAAATCTAAGTTTATGTGGGTGAACCTGGTGTAGAAAAAAGGGTTTATAATCAAGTTAATTTAATTTTTCTAGAGATCTACATTTATATAATAATTTTAATTTCTTTTCAGCAATATCATATCTAGGGAAATAAGAGAATATTTTTTTAAGATAAAAATAACCTACACTCATATCAACAAACAAATCATATAATTTAAATTGTAAAAACACAGGTTTCCTAAAAACTAATTTTTTTGAAACCTTATTAATTTATTTTGAAGGATAAGTAAGAGACTCATATGATAGATTCCATATTTTAAATTCTTCTTTTCCCTATAAATTTATATTAATGTGAAATTATTTTGGGGATAAGGATAAACCTCAGTAGTTTGTAAAAATAAAAAATCAAACTAAGATTCCTCTCTTAGAATTTCCTTTTTATTATTTTTCTTGGATTTTTCATTGGATGTGTTTTTTTCTTTTTGTTATTCTTTATCAGGTTTTGTAACAACTTTATTCTTATCTATATATTCTTATAATGAAGTTTTCAAATTTTCTTCAACTTTAGTAACAAATTTGTTGCAGTGAGTTTCTAATGACTTGTCCATGCCTAACTTTTATTCTTGAAAAATTGTCCAAAAACTTTGGGTTGCATACCCTTCTTGATTACATATCTTACATATTTTCTTAATATTCAAACAACAATCTATTGATATCTTTTTTTCAATATTTACCATATCTTTAGAAATATTTTTCTTCATAGTTTCTATTTCTACATTTTGAGAATATTATATATTTCTATCCATGTCAAATTATTTTGGATTGAAAATTAAGAACTCTTTCATTACAGAAATAGCATGTTTATTTCTAAATACATTCTAAATACCCTTCTCAGATTTCTTCCTTTGGGAGGATTGAATCCCCTTCATGCTTTTCCTTCTATAACCCAGGGAATGGTTGAAATGTTATTAGTTAAACCAGGATATTTTAGTTGTATACCCAAAACCATGACAATACTTGTAGTACCCATATAAGGAATAATTTTCTCTGTAACTTTGATAATATCTGAAATTGTGAACATGTTTCTTAGTAATTCTATTATCTTTCTCATTGTAACTTTGTTGAGTCCCAGATTTTTTCTCATCATCTGGAATATTATTATTAACTTAATATCTTTTCCCAACCTTATCGGAATATATAGCGGTATAAATTTTCAAACTCATGAATTTTAGAAACATCTGAAATTACAACTTTATTGGTTTTGTCCACAAATGTAAATTTCCCAGCTTTCTTTTTCTTAGGAATGTATTAAATTTTCTTTATAAACATTGAAGGAAAACTTTGATCCTTCTCAATTTGATTATTTCTAGAACTTTCACTAACTTTAGATGAAATATTATAGAATCTTGTAACTTCCATATCAATTTTAGAAAACGTTTTTGGGAAATTTTCCAACTATTTTCCTTTTCCTTCAAATTTACTGCAATACGTTCATTCTAATTCTTTTACTTATCGAGATACTTTTTTATAAAATCAACCACTTCAATTAACTTGAATTTCTCTTCTTGAAAACTTTATTGAATTTTTTTGTAGGACTTTCCTTTTTTAACTTTTTTATTTCCTTTTAAAGTATTTCATATTCCCCAAAAATTATTTTAATTTTTCTTTTAGATGAAGTTATAATTGATTCTCTTATTCTTTCAAACTAATTATTTCACCGCTAGAAAAATTTTCATCAGTAATTGTATTTATAAACATGTTTTATTCAATAATTTTTTATTCTAAATCACTATTATCATATTTGCACAAAAATATTATCTTTTTTTAGAAAACTTCTTATCCTTTTCATTAGAGTAATATTTTCCAACATGTTTCTTCAATGATCTTCTTGACCTTATTTCTTCTCCAAAACTTTCTTCTTCATCACTTTCTTTCTTAACATATATTTTTGGACAAAAGGAGACAAAGTTCCCAACATCTCCTCATATAGAATATTTTTAGGGGAGTTTCTATTTTTAATTTATTATACCTATTTTCACATTTTCAAAAAACAAGGATACAAATTCATCAAGATTTTTACATACCTTTATTTAAGATTTAGATTCAGCAACTTCTACTTCTACTTTTAGAATCTTCTTAGACTTTACTAGATTGATATCTTACGAGAAAATTTCTTGATCATTTTTTTTACCTTTCATAACTTTTTCCTTTATCATTTCATAAGTAATGAGAGTATTGTGAAGGTCATCCAAAGATAGAGTTTTAGGATCTCTATCCTCTAAATATGAAACTTTAGCATCAAACTTATCAGTAATAATTCTCAATATATTTTCAGCAATAGTTGAGTCTTCCAACTTCTCAAAAAGACATATAATAGTCCCAAAAATTTAGTTCACCCTTATAAAGAAGTACATAATAGATTCATACTCACCAATTTTTTAGATCTTCGTACTCCAGGCTCCAAATTTGTAACTTTTCTATCTTCACTTTTGTATTTCATTCATAAATTTTATTCAAATTATCCAAGATACCTTTGTAAACTGAATATCCCTTCACTCTAAGAAACTCACTTTTTTATAGTGATTAGAGTAAATAATTTTTATATCTTCTATCATTATGAAGGTTCTCTTTATCAGTAGCTATAAGGGGAGCATTCTCATCACAGGGGGGAAAACCATCTGTAGAAGCTTTCGAAAAATCATATCCAAAAGACATAAGATATGAAGGTATTCTAAATTTATAAATATGATAATTCCTATAATTTAAGATTTTAATCCCATTAATTTTCACACATATCAGATTATCCATAACAACTTATTACTAAAATACTTCAGCAAATTGAAAAACAAAGGGAATGAACCCTTTGATACTAGTGTAAAGTTCCCAGCTAGGATCAGCGTATCAATGAGTGGGGGAGTGAATCAATGATACTATTTTCTTTTAAGATTCTTCTCTTATGAAACAACCTTTACCACCTTTTAAATATTTATCACTTTACTAAAAATCAAAACATTCACACATCCATAAGAACACAAGTAATTATATAGTTCACTACTCACAAGAGTATCTACATCCTTAAAATGGTTTGGAAATAATTCAATACCGCACATTCCTCAAGAAAAAATTTCCTATATCTTGATAAAAACAAGTATGATATTATCTTATAGTTATTTAACATTTTGTTCTATTCAATAGTTCATGTGATTCAAGTAGCATGCAATGATGTTATACAGGTTTTTGTAACAAGTTAATAAACATTCACAAGTTACTTCAAAATGTGTTACTGTGTTTCCTTGTCAAATTTTACAAATATAATCTTTAAAAAAATTCATCACATTCCTACCCAGTATTAGGAGAGAACATATATAGACTTTTTAATGATAATCATTTTGATACCTTGATCCAATTCTTATGTTTTACAGCTCAGTTCAAAAATATTACTCTATCAGAATACCACTAAAACAAATCTGAACTACTTCTACCTCAGTCCAAAAATATTAGTTTGATTTCTCGGTCTGAGGATCCAGTCCTATCTGATAACCCGCAGAATATGATCTTCCTTATTTTTATTCTATTTGCAAAAAATCCTTGGAATTATCTATCTGGAAACTCCTTCTCTATAAAAAAAATTATGCACTCTACCTTTTCTCTTCACCTGTGAACAATACAAGGGTCATAAAGTACAAATTACACTCCTCCTTTTATAGGTGTGCCAAATGTGGTTTAGGAAGGAATCGGAAATCTTTTCCTAGTTAACCAAATTTTAAAAAACATCAAATTACCTTCAATTTTGTATAAATATTTGACTTTTTTAGTGCTTATAAACTTTTCTATATTCATATATAACCTTATAAAATCTTCTCACAACTTTATCTCATTTCAGAAATTCTAAAAATACTTCAGTCAGGTTTAAATTTTCACTCTGATTTCATGATTATGATGAAGACATATGTACAAAATTATATTCTTCATTAAATTTAACTAAACCAATTTAAATCTATAAAAATAAAATTTCTTCTCATTATGATTCTTAGAAACAACTAAAAATAAACAGCTCATTCTGATGCTCCGAACCAATTATTATATATAACACATTTAAATAATTCATCCATAAACATTGTTTCTACTTTGTAAGACTCTAGTAGCCATTGTTTTATCATAAATATAGTCATAACTTATAAATATTCCTCAACTTCCTTGGAAACACTTATGAATTATCCTCAAACTCCCTTGATAATACTTTTTAAACTTTTTTTCAACTACTTCAAAACATTTCTCCTTATATTCTTTTACAAAAATTTATGATCATGAATCTGATGAAGTTATTAGTGTCAACCTGTGTCTGATGGATTGATCTCTTCTTCACTATGATAGTCAGTGTCAGTTTTAGTCTAATTACTTTGACCTGATTGATAAAAACACAAGACAATTCTTCTTTATCTCTTGACATAATTGAAAGAATATCAGAATTTTTCTTTCCTTATTGACCCAAATGATAAAAAAATCATCCTAATGAAAATGTTTGACTACATTTTGTATTGATCTTTGATCCCATTTTGAATCAGTCCAAATAAATTCCAATAAAACCCATTCTTATTATGATTCACTTTTGAAACCAAAACTGCATATAATGATAGATGGTAGGATTACTCTGATGATCGGGGGCACACTGCATCCGATAGACTGGTGTTAGCAGCATTATCTTTATTTACCAATATCTTTCTCTGAATATTTTTATCTTATGTATTTTTAGAAAAATTGAAAACAATCATCTTCATGTTATCACATTTCAAACAAAACTTCACATACTTCAAAAATTTCTATGTCTGGTGATCTCGCACTGATAAACTGAGACAAAAAATATTTGACTTCATAAACATCCTCCTTCCACAAACTTCTGCTTGTATCATGACTTCCTCATGATAATGATAATTTTTAAGATCGAAATAGAATCTTTTCACTTTATTTGGTAATTATTGTAACTTCTCATTCTCATAGAGACTAATTTATTTCCAACCAAACTTCAATCATATTAGACACCCTTGTTCTCCCCTTTTACTTCATAAGGCTTTCATCCCAAGTTTTCTCAATAATTTTTGATATTTGAGAAATAAAAGAATAGAAAATATCATAAGGTTTATATCTAAGTAATTATGACTCTGATACACTTCCTCATTATGATTGATAATTTCATTCGAGACTGAATATGAGCCATATTAAACTTTTCTTCTAGGAAAATTCTTTCCAATCTGAATGGATTTATGGAGCTTTTGGTGTCTTATATTCTGATTATAGTTTATCTTTTTTCTTTATCATTTTGAATGTTATGATCATATGTCCTTATATTGATGGAATGGTTCTAATGACTAATTTTTTTGGTTTAGGTACACATTTCATGTCTATGGTCTGGATCTAATTGAAAACTTTTCCAAAATCCTTCCTTCATCTAAATTTATATAAGCTTCTCACCAAGTAAGTTATTTACTCACTTTAATATTAATTAATAAAATATTTCTAAAATAGATCTATTAAAAACAAATAAAACCAAAACACAACTTCTTCTAAACTATTTTGATACACTAGGGTGTATGGATCCATTATCAAAATTCTCCAGGATTTTATTCTTCAATTAATGAAACTCGGTTGAGGATATTCTATAATGGGTCTTCAAAATAGGTGTATCACTTGGTATGAGTTCTACTGAAAAATAAACTTAACTATTCATAGGAATAATAGATAAATATTCTAGGGAGACATTAACAAACAATCATGAAATGGTCATATGTTCAATGTTGACTTTTTATTCTACTATATGAGATAAATAACCATCATGGATGGGAATCAAGACCCACAAGATATAAGTAAACTCCATTGGATGTTTTTATTCATCCTCACATTGATAAATGATTATAGGTTCATTCAAAATATGAAATGAGACTTCTATTCCTTATAAATTGATATAGTATTTATATAAATAAAGTTAATACATTCCACGAAACACATAAAAATTAACTAAAGAGATAATTGTGATATTATAATGAATCACTTTCCTATAAAATTCAATCAGAGAGGAAATATATACTTGATATGTGACCATCATAATAATATGAATTTTTACCATGAACTTCTCATCATTGATGGGGTAATTTTATACCCCTTGAAAATACATTAGATACAAAAGAGTAGGTTGATTCATAATGAAATATACATTAACTATTCCATAGTGTATGATAAGTGTGCCTTTTACCACACTATTCTAGTAACCCACTTTGACAGTCATGATCATATGATATTTCACTTTATTTTGGTATAAATAGGTTTCTAACTCAAATAATCATTATAAAACTTCATATTTATGCACCTCTTGGAATAATTATCATACTTCTATCATTTGAACAATTTGATAGTGGGTGGTTCAATATGTGGAGTTTAATTTTCATTTATTTCCTTAATGGGCCCATTCATTACTTTTCAATATTCATGATCTTTATGACCCAAATTTAAGCATATAAATCACCTATTTGTTTCATTAAAGAAATTCCATTGAGATTTATTCTCCCATTTTTGACATGTAGATGGCTAGAATTTGTTCCCTCCATGTGATTTATTTGAGTTTTCATGTGACTATATCTTTTTATTCTTATCCAACCCATTGGATTTGTGTGAATATCCAATTTTAATTAATACCATAATTTTACATCAAATTATTACTTCATATCTACTAAATAATCTTATAGATAATTCCATTTATAGATTTGTTTTTAAGAAACCAAAGAATCTATCAATTTTTTATTTCAGGTCTAATGATTAAACTAGAAGCATACATTTCATGTAATACCTATAAATTATAAAATAAGAATATCATATTTGATTGCATATGTGACATGAAACACCAATCTTAAATAACCCACAAAATATATTTCATTAAATTTAATCTCTTCGATAGCTTACAAAACATGCAACCCTGAGTCTAAAAGAAATGTAACATAGTATACCATTATGATATAACAATTAAATTAGAAGATATTAATAGGATTAAATAAATTATGAAAAATATATAGTTTACACACATAAATTTTTTATCTATTTGTTATAAATAAAAATAACAATCATTTGTAAGAAAAGGAAATGTTTTATGAAAAAACTATATTGTTTCTAAAAGGCGGTTTAGTTACACATTTCCTATATAAGTTAAAATTAATTTTTATCACTTTTAAAACATTTATTTAAAAAAAATAAACTTCATATTTTAAATAATAATATCCAAATTATCATAGGGTGAATTTTTTGTGATTTTTCTAAAATGTTTCATTTTTTGATGAATACTGAAAAATATTGAATTTTAATGGAAAACTGTCTTTTTGTTTAAATTATTTATAATGTAAAATTATATTTTAAATTACTTTTAAAGTTAAATTTGTTCAATTATGTATCACTTAATCCAATTTATTACATTTAAATCATTTTTATGTTGAATTTTTATATAATAAATTTGTAAACTTTTGAACATTTTCTCTTTAAAAACTTGTTTTCTCATCGCGTCTGCAAAATTAATTTTAAATTAAATTTTTAAAATTATGTGAATGGAATTTGGAAAAATGTATTCCATGTTATCAATAATAATAATTTATATTATCTACTAATTTAGACTTAATTTTTTAATAAAATTAATAGTGAAAATAGTAAAAATTAATTACCATGGTTAAGGTAAAAATGGTTATACAGGGGGTTAAAATAAAACTATGACTCTTACAATGACCTAAAAACATTTCTAAAATATATTTTATGGACATATTTAGACCTTATCATGTGTAACTATCTATAATACTCTATTTTTGACTATTTTTGATTGAAAAAAACGTGGGCATACCTTTTTATTTACAAAAAATACAAGTGTATCACTCACCTCACTTATTAAAGGTCATCACCTCTCTAGAAAACCCAAATTAATGTGATTAATGACCTCTTCCATGTCCATGTTTTCATTACCAACCAATGTTATCTTACCTGGAAACCTATTAATGTATAGTTTTGGGTGACCTTTGTATTTCCATTCTATCTTATTGATATAATTTTTTATTATCCCTTCTCATTATGTAGGATTTCAATAAAAATATTTTCATATTTAAAACCATTAATTAAAAAGATCAATATTAAATTGTGATAGTGTGTAATTTATTTTAGGTGGGGAGAAGTTAACACCTTTAAATTGTAAAATAATATCATTGTATTTCATAGAATATTTAAAACACAACATTGAGCTTAAACAACCCATGAAATATATTTATTTAAATTCAATCTCTTCGATAGGTTGCAAAACATGTGATCCTAATTCTAAATGAACTGTAATATAGTATAGCATTATGAACTAGCCATTAAATTGGAGGGTATAAATAGAAATAACTAAATTATGAAAAATTATATATTTTACACACGTACATTTTTTATATATTGATTATAAATGAAAATAATAATCATTTAGACGAAAAAGAAATGATTTTTGAAAAAAATTATTTTTCATAAAGGTGGTTTAGTCACACTTTATGCACATAATTTAAAATTAATTTTCACTACTTTTAGAAAATTTATTTGAAAAAAAAAAATTAAATAAAAAAAACACAATTATATTAGGTATAATTTTTTGGGATTTTTCTGAATGTTTTATTTTTCGATGAATAGTGAAAAATATTGAATTTTAATTGAAAATTGAATTTTCATTTAAATTATATATAAATTTAAATTATTTTTTAATGTAAAATTAGTTAAATTATATATATATTGATTTAATTTAGGTAATTAGAATCATTTTCATATTTATTTTTGATATAACAATCTTATAAACTTTTGAACATTTTCTCTTTAAATGCCTAGTTCGTCGCGTCTACGAGATTAATTTTAAATTATCTTTTCCTAATTTTGTTAATGGAATTTTTAAAAATGTATTAAATATTTTTAATAATAATAATTTATATTATATAATAATTTAAACTTAATTTTTGACCAAAATTAATAGTGAAAATAGTTAAAATTAATTACAACACTTAAGGAAAAATTGGTTTACTAAGGGTTAAACTAAAACGATAAGGGTTAAAATGACTTAAAAACTTGTCTAAAATACATGTTTTGGCCATATTTTGACCTTATCATTTCTAATAAAATATAATACTAAATTTTTTTACCCTTTTGTAATGTGAAAAACAAGGGTACACCTTTTTCTATCTAAAAATTACAAGTGTGTCGCTCACTTCAGTTATAAAAGGCTACCCCCTATCCTCTCTTCTTCACACATAAAAAACCTTTTTGGATCAGATAATACCCACCAAAATAACTTCAAAAATTCAATCCTATCATCCTATAAGACTTATTTTTTTATAAAGCTAAACTATGAATGATTTTGGTGCAAACCTAAGGAGGTTACTCGAAGAAGAGGTAACGTTCTTCAACAAGAATTTTTATTTTATTTCTTCCCCCACCTCATTAAATTATTATTAAACCATGATGATATAATAACCTCGTTATATTTAATATTATTATATATTTTTATGTTAATTTCATGACTTATAACAATTTCCACTTCCATCAAATCGGTTATGAATTCATTATTTGTATATACGGCGGACTTCCGTCTGGCGAACTCATGTCATTTGTTTTTCCATTAACACCTATCATGGTTGGGTATTATGATTGATATAAAAAATATGTGTTATATTTATAATATATTTATACCTCTGGATTAATTATATCATTTATACCTTTTTATCTTACATTCTGTATTGTGTAGAATAATGTCGCTCATGTTTACGGCGAACTACTGCCTCATGAAGCGATGTGATTCATTTTGCACTAACTCTATACATAGATGATAATAAGTAAAAATTTAATTAATATATGTGATATAATTGATATAATTATTATATTAAGGAAATTTTTCTCATTTTAATAAATAATATATCATTTAATTACATTTTCACTCATTGAGATATGATAACATTGTTCGTGTATGTGTGGTCTACCACCTTCCCAAAGCCATGGGACTCTCTAATTTCAACACCCCAAAACATGGATAATATATAGAAATAAATGATATTTCATTTATGATATTATGATAATTCTTTAATTATAAAATATTACTTACCTACTTTTCTTAATGATCATTGAAAAATAGAAATGTTACTTGTGCGTACATACAACATACTATCTCTATGATCGTAACATACTTCATTTATCAAAAACCATATTTCATTATTAGTATTAAAATTATAATTTATGAATAAATATGATAAATATTTCATGATTATTATTCCTTATATAATGAAACTATATAATATGAACAAGAACTTGAACTTTGATTACAAAGAACGAATGGGAAAACAATGGAATTAACACTTAGAAAAATTAAAATAATGAAACATTATTAACGAGCGGGTGATAAGATATTATAAAAGGATAATATATGATATTATAAATATTAATATGGTTCTATTATAATTTAATAAAAAATTTAAAACCACTATAAATTAGTTTAAATAATGTTCAACTAAAAGTAAGTGTGAGGTAAGGGACTTTATCTCAGCTTCCCTACATTGAGGAATATTTTATTATTTTTAACCTGATTTATTTTTTATGGTGTATATACTGATCCTTTGACATGTAATATCATGATTAATTAATAATTCATGTTATTTTAAGTTTCAATTTTAATTATTTCATCCAATGGGATTCTACATGAAAATTATCAAGTAGTAATTTTTTTTGTAAAATCTCACTTTATTTTGTGATTGTTAACTTCCTCATGAAAAAATCACTTTATTGTGATCATGTTTCATTATAAATTACATTTATATTAAATATACATATTATTATATAATTAATATAATTATTTCCTAAACTCTATTCCATTTTTACATATGTTGTATACTTTTAAAGTTATTTGATTAACTCGAGAAATATTGATAAATTTGTATTCTTTACACACTACGGATATTCATTAATAAGGCCTATTATTCATTAATTAAATACATTATTTGATATATGAGTAATGAGTTTTACATGTATTTATGGGTTGTAATAAAAATTATATATCTTATAGATATATCAATAGGTCTCATGAGAAAAATGAGTTTGAGAAATTAAATGGGTTTCTACTTATTGTTTATAATCATCGTGTGAAAGGTATTGACAGTAGAGGTATCATGATTATTGATTTCATGAAATCTAATAATTAAGAATTAATTTATTAATAATTCATTAATTTTTATTATCTATGATATTTTTCATAATGATATTATCTCTGGAAGAATTTCATTATTAGATTATTGATTAAAAGGCATGTGTGTTCAGTTATTTACCTTACTATGTAGATTATGCCTTATCTTGTTAAGATATTTGAGTTATTTAAATGTAATTTGTGTTAAATTATCTATCATTCCGTGTTGATTATTAATATTGATTCATAATAACTTCTTCTTTACTTAACCCTTATTTAGTATTTGATCTCACCCTTATTTTGTTTTCTTTCCCCACGATACAAAGAAGAAATTTTTTAATGAGTTTTTAAGGATGTAGATCATTTGATTTTTTTATGTATTAAGTGTTATTTTCTATTACCAATGTAAAATGGGAATCATGTGTGTATATATTTCTCTAAACCAAATAATTTGATTGTTCCTTTGAGATTTGACCAATTGTATCTGTGTTAATCAAATAAAGCAGACACTAGCTCTGGGCTACTAGAGTCGAGGTCGTTACATTGCAAGTCTTGTAAAATTTACCTCATAAGTACCAATAGATCCATAATCATTTCCATTAAACTCAATGAATTCCTTCTCCATTTTTTTATATATAATATGAGGTAAGTAATTAATGAAAAATATCCTATTAAACTACTCTCATTTAATGGAGTCAATATTTTCCTCTGGCCTCGTATTCTTAATAAGGTCTCACCATTGATCTATTTCTCTTTCCAAATAATAAAATGATAACTTTTTCAAGTTCCAAACACAAGATAATAGAAAATATTTTCTCAATGGTTCGGATCCACTACTCAACCTATAATGGATTGGAAGTTACAATAAAATAATGTGTAATTTTTCACAAGAAAGATTCAACAGTACTTTTTTCCCTCCTTTGATTGTTTAGAATCTGATCATGATTAATGGCCTAAGAAAGTTAGCTGAGCATAGAAACAATATTATTCATTCCTTATCCCTTTGAATTTGGTTTCTTAAGTGTAAAATTATTTCATTTTCTATCAAATTCCATTTTATCACAATGACTTGGTTCCAACCATTGATTAAAATTAAAAAGAAAAGTGTAAGTATCAAACTGTAATAATCAGATTAAGCTATCATGTAATCATAAAATATCATTCATAGTATGTCTAAATCATGACACATACTTCTAAATATATGGAACCTTAGGTTTAAACTAGGTTATAAAAGGTCATTACTAAAATTTTCGGATGTTATCCTATACATAGACTTATCCCTAGCATTTTCACCAAAGTTATCAGATTCCAATCTACAAATATTGACTAAACCTATCCTTTGATACCAACTATATTAAAACATACTTTTCATTCATAAATATTATAAATTTTTAGATTAATATTCAATAAATTTCACAGATAGAAGCTCGAGGACCATAAATTTTAAGTTTCTTTAGATACAATACACACAATATTCTTATTTCACAAAATATCTTCCATTTATCACATAAAGATCATCCCAAAGAGTACTCTTCATAGACATGACCTATTTAAACCTTTATTCATGAAATTTTTAAAGGAAACATAAGAAAGGTTGGTCTTAGATGAGGAAAGGGTAAACATGGTATATTTTGATCGATGATCATATTAAATTATAAGATAAACATAAGGTTGTTATATCATGAACATAACTTAAAAAAGTTCATACCCGATCTACCATGGATTGTAAAAATGAGATAAAGAATAAAACATTATCATTACAAAATAAATGAATCATAGTAGTTATAAATAATTCTAAATCAATCACAAAGTATAATGTCATATTATAAAAGTGTTTCTCCATTATAAGTATAGAAACCATTTCATATATCATGGTTAACTACCTAAACCATAAAATCATAGTGGATTAGGAATTAAAGCTTATTTACCATATCATAAAAGATCAGAAATAATTACCTATTTCCCATAGTGGATTTATAACATTGACTTATTTCCTATCATGGATCAACCACATCTACATGATTCTCATTGTGGATCAAGAACATCAGCTTATTTCAATTAATGGATTAAGGACATTTACTAGTTTCAAATAGTTATCTCATGAGATATAAAACATCACCCAATTCATTGGAAAGATATATAATTCTAGTAATACCCATCACATAATAAAAACCATACATATGTTTTCCACAAGATCAATAACATTCATCGTATCATTATATCATAACCCATACAAAGAACACAGTTTTATAAATATCTCATCAATTCATCATAGAAAACCCCATGGAAATCAAATAGTTTTCATAAAAATATCATCATCTTATTAATAAACCAAATTTAGAGATAATATGTATGGTATAATTGTTTCATATCCCCATTAATACTTAATTGACATCAAAGGATTCTATCATAGATTAAAATTCCTTAAAAGATCATAGTAATATTTCTTAAAGAAAATACCCTTTTCATTTTGAAATCACTTAGAAAAATAATAATAAAATTTAAAAAATTAAGAAAAACATTTTATTTGAAAATAAATATGGAATCATGTAAATTAATCTTCAAAACATTGATTTTTCATGATGGTAAAAAAATTTCATGCATTGTATATTAAAAAAAGATTCATTTCACATTTTTGATAAAAATTATAAGTAGCTAATTTGGAAAATGAAAATAATATTCCATTTAAAATGTTTTGTAACAATTAAAACATAGGTAAAAAATATGTTAAACCATCATATTATAATATTATAAATATTATTCAAATTATTTTAATGAAAATATGGATACGAAAGAAAACCATTTCTAACCGAATAGTAAAACATAATATATTTTCCTTAAAAAAAATTCTTTTAGTCTCCTGATTTATTAAATAGAGGATAACAAAATGAAAACATATACCTAAAAAAATGAAAAAAATGAGAATAAAATTAAATTTATTTATCAAATAAGGATTATATAGTTTCCTCAATGGAAATTCAAGCATGAAAATCCCAATTAAAATACGAATAAAATATAAATCTCTTACTTCAAGTATCTTACCTCTTCATACATGTTCAAAATTTGTGTATAATAAATATTGAATTATTATAAATGTATTAAAGAACCATAATTATATTTATCATACCATATAATATTTAATTATAATATCTTATCACTTGTTTATTAACCGTTTTTTATTAAAATCACAATTATGTGTGATACCTTTCTGGTTATTCATGTCAGTTTTGGTTTGGTTGTCCCTATACTTATGATTTTATCATGGTTATATCATGTAAATTTTTTTTAATAATGATATAAATATAATATATATTCATTATATATATATTTAGATTCATATATAAAGTAAATATATAGAAATGTTAATTATGTTGTTCATGGAGATGGTAGGTCATACGTACACAAGAACATTGTTTCCACTTTTTAATAGATGGGATTAAAAAAATTGAATAATAATACAACTTTAAAAAATAATATTTTTAGGACAAATATTATATATATTCATTAAATATATCCACATTACCATCCATGTAAAGAAAAAATGAAAAAACAAATCACATTGCTTTGTCGAGGTGGTAGTTCACACATGTGCATGAGAGAAACAAAGGAAGATATGATATTATAATTATTGAATCAAAATAATTTCATAAATATCATGTATAAACCTTAGAACCATCATAATACTCATCCATGAAATATGGTGATGGAAAATAAATTGTATTGTTGTGTGGTGGGGGTAGTCCACACGTACGCACGAGCAATACTTTCACTTCCTATTTGATGGAGAGGAGGGTAGATAATTGTTGTTCAATAATCATAATAAAATTTAATTATATTTAAAATAATGATGTTATTATTTTATGATAAATTCCATATATTAATATAATTTATAAATATAAATAAATATAAATAGGTCGGGTAAGACAATTACCTCTTATTGAGAGACATCTATTAGATCCTTTCTTAAGGAACCTTGTAATGATATTTTAAGAAGACCAAAACCTATAATTTGTGGGTAAAACTTTCAGAATATAATTGGTTAGGTTTTAATTGATCTGTATGGATCATTGTGGTGTAAAGATAATAGATAAGGGGTGTCATTTTAAAAGGGTGGGAAAGGGCACAATTAGAATTACAAAAAAGATTAAAATATAATTGAGTCATTCTTAATCAAAATTCTTCCAAATGGATAGATATTAAAATAAAAAGAGTATAATATATAAATATAATATTTTAATTAAATTTATACAATTCTTGGTGTCATTTTAAACCTTATCTTTTGATTTATCCCTTTGGTTAACCAATTTAATTTTAACTCTAGTAATGACTTTTTAAATATTAAAGGGCTGTAATTTTATTTATAGGGTAAAAATTGACTCCTAAATGAAAAAAGGAATTCAATTATAGACCCTTTATTATCCTATATTCCTCTTTAAATATTTTATCTGGTTATTAAATAATTTAATAAAATATTTTTTTCATAAAATACTATTAATGTCATTTTACGAACTATTCACATAATTCGACTATGAAAGAAATACAATCATAATGGAATTCCAATTTTATCCCTTAAAGCATATATAATATTTTATTTCAATCTATAAAATTCATGGAAAACAATAATTCACCCAAATTTTATTAATTTTAACATTTTTAGAATCATTAATTTTATTTTTTCTATTAATTTTTTAAATATTATGCCAGTGTTGAAAAAGAGTTTAAGGTAATTATTCAATCACTAAAAATTAAAATTAAATTATTATTATAAAAAATAATTAATTTATCTTTAAAATAAACATTTATAATTAATCTTGTCCACTTCTACTTTTATGTCTAATATTTAGAGATGTTAAAGTCAAGAGAGTGACATTTTGTGTTTATTCTTTTTATAAAATAATATAAAGGTCATAATAAAAGAAAATGGAAAAAAGTGTCCATATATTAGACACTTTGATATAAATGGATAAACTAAACATATAAAATATGATAATTGAAAGTTTTATGAAAATTTTATATCATTATCACAAATTATTAACCCAATTTTACCTGTTTTACCCTTATCGAGGTGACAAGTATTTACCAAGGTTATTATTCATAATGAATAAAAATAAAAGAAGTTTATTTTAAAAAAAATTATTTTTTTGATTCCAAATATAAAATCCATTTTTGATGACTCGATATCTATTATTTTCATAAATTTATTTCAAAATAGGTTCACAAAATGCCATGAAAACTGTTTTTTAACAAAAAAACTATTTAATAATAAAAATATATTTATTCTTATCTCGTGACTAGAAAAAAAAATTATAAGAGTTTTAAATTAATTTATTGAGTATATAGTAAAAAATAATCAAAATAATTAACTAATAATAATTAATTTAATTTATTAAGATAAAAATACATTCCACACATAAAAACAGTTTTTCAGAAGAAAAAAACATCTCTTTTACTTTAAAAGGGTTTTTATTTCCCATTTCAAATAAATTTATAATCAATAAATTATTTTTATACATGTGTAAACCATAAATATTTCACAATTTAGTTATCCTTATACATACCCACAAATCCAATGAGTCTTTAATAATTATATAATACATTACAGTTCATTTAAACTCGGGGTTGTGTGTATTGCAAGATATCAAAGAAATTATTTCTATTTAAAGAGAACTATATCATAGAATCTCAGGGTGATATAAACTTAATAATAAATAATACTACTATATAATTCCATTTTTATTATTTATTTATTTATTATGTAATATAGTTACTTCTATTCATATCAACTTACTCAATGAATATGATATAGTAGTTATATTTAATTTTTTTGGTTTTTAAATCAATAAAATATATCGTGGTTTTGTTTCAGTTCAATGATGTTTGAATCACAAGATATCAAACGCATTATATTTTAAAATAAAATATATAATTTAAACTCTCAGGGTATTTTACAAAAATATTTGATAGGGAATATGGTGAGTTTATGAAAGTGGAGTAATTTTAATTTAAAGTCACAAGCTACCGAATACATTATATTTCCTCCTAGAAATAGTTTTAATTTAGTTAATGAAAGTGGAATAAATTTTTTGAGAATTGTATTTATTAGAATATATTAATAATATGATATGTAATATTCATTTTAATTCATTTAAATTTATTTTATATTAGAAATAGATGATGCTATAATGGATTTGGTGGATCAATCTAAAGATAAAGTAAAAGTGGATGATCAAGATGAGGGGTTTCTAAAAATCAAGGTATAATTTGGAAGGGGATTTTAAAGAGCTTGATCTTAAAATAATTAATAACAAGAAATATTATATTATTATTTAATAAAAAATCATGTTTTTGTGATAATATTAAGCTTGAAATTGATATACTAATGAAAGTTTTGGAATAGTATGAGAAAGATCAAGTAAAACCTGAATAAGTAGTGAACTATAAGTTGAAAATTTTGGAATAGACCAAGATCATTTATAAACATAATATTTCCATCAATTAAAAATCTAGGAAGAATTAAATACTTAAAGAGGGTTTCATGACCTTGATAAGTGTAACACCTTGAGACTTTATGGTATATTTCCTTTTAAATAAATTCAATCTCTTTGATATCTAGAAATACACGCAACTTTGAGACTCAGTAATATTAAGTGAATAGTATATTTTGATAAAAATATATCTCATTTCACATTTTAATATTTCATTTCATAAAAAATTCTGATTTAAAAGGATAAATATCAATTTTGAACCGAATCGGTAAAATAAGCCTAAAATGAATTTATTAAAAAATTTCCTAAGACATAATGTTTTTTGAAAAATAAAAAATATATGATTTAACTATTTCACCATTTATTTATAATAATTTTAAATAAAAAATATAATTATAAATTTATTAACTATAAATTTGATATAAATAAAGACAATGACATTTGGAGGTAAAAGGGATGTTTTTTATAAAACTACTTTTTAAGGAATAATTTTTATCCATTTTAATTAATTAAAATAATATTTAATAATGAATGATTTATATGAAATTTATAGATTATATATCTAACTATATGAATTTAAAACCATCTAATAATGATTACTAGTCATGTAACGCCCCTTTTTTGGAACAGGTTGAAAATTCCAATAGTTTTTGAACTTTTCATTTGGTGGATGGGGAAGATCTTAAACATGGTATTAGATTGAAATTTTTAGAGTTTCAGAACATAAATGTGTTGTTTTTTGGACTTGGTTTAAGGCCAAAAAAGTTCTTTAAAGGTTTGGGTGAGTTTTGAGAGCACTAAGCTCTGAAATACCTCTCTCTGAGTGAGTCGGAAAAGGTGTACAGTTAGATTATATCATTCAGTCATTCCGAAAAAACCATGTGGCTTGGTCCAGTAGAGCAGGATGTGTCACATAGTTTTATTTAACCATTTGAGTTGACGTGCATAGTCATACAAGGTTTCTAAAATTTCTTTCAGAGGTGGTGCATGGGTTTCTCACGGTTATTTCAAACTATGTGCCTATCTCGCACCCTTAGTTCCACTTAACCAGTAGCTATGCATGGTATAGGTGCATAATTTTCCAAACAATGTGATCTTACTGTGCAGGGTGTGGCTTTGAATAGTGAAACATACACGGTGAGCACCAATTTATCCAAACCATGAAACTCTTTAAAAACAGGGGTAAAATGACTGTTTTCCTCTATCTTTATTTCTTTACTCCTCCTTTTTCTTTCTTCACTCTTGCATGGAAGGGGATCCATGTGGGAGCTCATTCCTCTACTCACCACAGATTTTATGCCCCTTCCTCTTCTGAACTCTTTGTTCGGACCACCATTACACTAAAGTACCTAAAAAGATCATATCATTATAGGATTAGGTTCATGGATTGTACTAACTTATTGTTGTACTTTTGGACTAGGATAAGTACATGAGAATGGGAACAAGCTCGTGCTTGTGATGATATTGAGGATACCTGCCAATTATTTTATTTATTTATTTACCTTTTCTATGGTTGTATTAATTTTTGTACATTTTTTCATGTTCATGCATGATTATCATTCATTTATTATTTATTTCTAATCATTATTATAATTTTATACCTTTATGTTTAATATTTCAATTATAATTATTATTAATCTAGAGGGTATAGTATCTCTATTGTACTTCTATTAAACCCTCGCTTCCAGCCGGAAACCTCTGGTATAAAGGTAGGTTCACTTTAGTCCAAGTTGAAAGCTGTCATGGAGAATTATTTTAGTGGATCTTGGTTTGGGACACTACAATTCATATATTAAATATAAGATAATATTATACTTTAAATTTTATTTATTGAAAACCATATTTTCAACACATTTTGAGGGTTTATCATTAAGTTGAATTTTTCCTATTCTATTAATTGAATTAGGTATAATAGATTAAAAAAATTAATCATAATAATTAATATTATATAATAAGTTAAACAGAATTTTTTGTCATAATTAATTTTAAAAATAGTAAGAACATAATTATCACTGTTAAGGTTAAAACTAGTTTAATAGGGGGTTAAACTAAAAAGGGTTAAATGACCTGCCAACAAGTATAGTTTCTATTTAATATATATATATTTAACTAATAACATATAATTTTCTAAATAATCCTTTTTTATCATTTTTTTATTTTAAAAACATGGGTATGATTTAGTCTTTACAAAAAATTCCAAGTGTGTCCTCCTCAATTATAAAAGAGAACTACCCCCACCCCCCATCACTTCTTCACACCAATCGATCCCTTTGTATCAAAAAAACCTTGAAAAATTATCTCCCCAAAATCCTTATACACATTTAATAGGTGTTGGTTTTCCCAAAAGACCAACCCTATGGTCTGTGAGAGGAGATCCAAAGGAGGTTTCTTAAAGACAAGGTAATCATCTCAATTAGGCTCTTTATTTTTCATTCTTTTTTTACAACCTTGAATTATTAATTAACACTTAGAATATAGTAAAAATATAATATCTCATATAGTGACACTTTATTAGGTTAATTCCATAATATTTGTCTATTTCATGCTCTATCAAATGAGAAACAATGTCATCATTCGTGTGTATAAAGGATTATCACCTCACAAACATATGTAATTTGGTTTCCATAAATGACTCACATGGATAGTTATAATGATGAAAATAATTAATAT
Source organism: Viscum album (assembly GCA_963277665.1). Classification (NCBI taxonomy): domain Eukaryota; kingdom Viridiplantae; phylum Streptophyta; class Magnoliopsida; order Santalales; family Viscaceae; genus Viscum; species Viscum album. The sequence continues at coordinate 963,729,937 of OY728129.1, forward strand.
ATATTATATATATTATGTTATATTAATTTTATAAAATTAATATACCATCCACTTCGTTTCCATTTCACTCATTAAGAGAATGATATCGTTGCTCATGTGTATGTATGGCCTATAATCTCCACGAAGTGATGCGATTAATTTCCCACATATAACATTTTGGAATGGTTATAAAAATGTATCTAATGAGTAAATATGATATTTAAAATATTAATATAATTTTTTATATTCTTAAACTATAATGTATATACAAGAATCAAAAAATACATGTCAAAACATGCATGAGAATACAGGGAAATTAACAAAAGAAACAATAGTAATAATAAAATATTTTTAATGAATGGGTGGTAAGATGTTATAATAGGATCATATATGATATTATAAAAATTAACATGGTTTTGGTATAAATTAATAACATTCTTAAAAACATTATACAAGAGGTTAAATCACATTCTACCAAAAAGTAAGTGTGAGGTAGGGTATTTCATCTCACTCTCCATTCTATTGAGATATATATGTTAATATGAACCCATTCAATTTTATGTGGTTTGAATATTGACCCATTTATGTATTTAAAATGAATAAATATTTATTGATTATGGTTAATTTTTCAATGAATGTTTATTCTATCAAGGGGTACAACTTAAAAGTTATTAAAGTTGTAAGGATCTATTTTACAATGTCACTTTTTTTTGGGATTACTTTTACTTTAATGGATAAAACTTATGATTTATCTGCAATAAGCTCCAATAATTTTCTTATACACTGGATATTTAATGACTTTCTATATTTTATTCCAACTCTTCTTCATCTTGGTACTTGATTCATGGAAAGAAACATTTAAGAGAAAAAGTGATTTTATTTCTCTTTAAATCGAATATATTTTTCTTCCACGTCCTTATTTTCCTAAAATATTTTACAAAAGTACTTTTAATTACTCAAATTTTTTATAGGAAATTTTAATTTATGATTTAATTTTAAAAAGGATTTGAAATTAATATTTCTATGGTTTTTTATAATGTATTTTTTTTACAAAACGTCAAAATAAATTCTTTTAATGTATACAGTGATGACGGAATTCCCTAACATTGTAAATATATTACAAAATTTATCTTCTTATAAATGTTTTAAATAATTATAAATAATATATTTTATGAAATATCATTTTAGTATCTCACCTACATTCCCTTTATTCTTACAAAAGACCTGATTTTATTGCAAAACAAATCGATATTCTCCATGAGTTGATGGTCACCTATCATTTCTTGACTAGTTTTGTAATTTTCAACTTTCTCTTGAGAAAATCACTTTATTATGATAATTATTAATTGAAAATTAAATTTATATATAATATAAATATTATTTGTATCATATATTTATTTATTTTCTAAATTGTATATAATTTTAACACATGGTGTTTACTTTGAATGTTATTTGATTAATTGGGGAAATATTGATAATATGTGTTCTTTACTCAATATAATTATTTATTGACAATGAATATTGTTTATAAATTAAATCAATTATTACGTATATGATTAATTCTTTGTATATGTATCAATTAGTGTGGTATAGAATTATATAGCTCCTCGATGCATCAGTAGGTCTTATGAGACAAATCAACTAGCCAAATTAAATGGGGTTTTACCCATAGTTTTAAACTTATTTTGAAAGGTCTTAATAGTATAGATATCAAGATATTTTATATAATGATTTAAAAAATTAATCATTTTTTTATTGTGAATTTAGTTATAATTATCCATGTTATTATTTCATTGATATCATCCATGGATTTATTTTCCTATCAAATTATTGATTAAATGGAATGTGTTTTAGGTAATGCACCTTACCATATTGATTATGTCTTATCAAATTATGATAGTCAGGTTATTAACTAAATAGGATGTGTTAAGTTATATACCTTTCCATATTGACTATGCCTTATTGATTCATGATAGATTTTGTTGTACTAACCCTTAAATGGAATTTGAGATCACCCTTATTTTGTTTCTTTTCCACATGATATAAAAAATAATACTTTGAATGAGTTCAAGGATGCCGAATGTTTTCCATTATTGTGTTTTATTTTTTATCCCTAATGAAAAATGGGTATCATGTATGTATTTGGATCTCCAAAACTTCAAAACTGGTCAATATTTTAGTATTTTACCCCTTGTATCTTTTCCAATGTAATAAATTAGACATAGGTGTTGGGTTAGTGGAGATGGGGTCATTACAGTTGGTATTAGAGAAAGTTTAGCTAAAACCTTATGAAGTAGATTTAAAAAAACCTGGATTATATAAGATAACCCTATGGTAGTCTTTGAGGATATGTATAAAATAACATCCTAAATTTTTTCAAGCTAGTGATTAGGTGGGTTTTCCTAGAAATACAACTTTTTATGCATACTACAAGTGTATGTGATTTTGGGATAGAGGTATCTAGGTGTAACAAACCTGAAAATAGTTGGTTAAGTATATCTTGGCCATCATTATCGTGCACAGTGAGTATTCCCTTACTACAAACTAGTTTTGACACTCTTGAGGGATATTCTTAAGATAATTCATATTTTATTTACAGGACATAATGAAGGATTTTAAAATAAATATGTCCCCAAAGAAACCAATTTTCTGATTTTGAGATTAAGAATGCATAAATTTTTAATTTATGTTAAGTGTTACACTATATTCAGAACCATTCATTATTATTTAAAATTCAAAATTTTATGATCTAATATAGTATATGTTATTGTTTAGAAATGGTTCCTGGATGAAAGAAGGGTATCAATAATCATGTCCAATGTAGATAGTTTCTAGATAATCAATCCAATACATATGGTATTGTAATTGAGAAGATCATGTCTATATTGTGGAATGTTGATTTAGTTGTGAAAAATAACATTTCCTAAATGGATAATATTTTTATTCCAGGGCATGATTCACCTATGTTGGATTGATTCATGTGACAGAAGAACCCATCCTTTAGTGGGACTACTAATCTACCGGTAGATAAGTAATTTATTAAGTCCCATGAGAAGATATGTATAGCCTTGGGATGTGATGAAAAGTAAATGTTTTCCATTATAGTGTATTTTATGAAAGGCAATATTGATCAATAGTGATCATTGATTCAGAATACTATGGAGGATGAGGAAATATCACATATGGAATGGAAATTTTTTAATGAAATATTCATCAACAAATATTTCCCTAATCATAAATGAACTAAAATAAAGAAAAAAAATATCTTAAAGAATAAAGGAAAAATAAAGTGTTTCAGATTATGCAGTATCCTTTACACAACTAGCCAATTATTATATGGATTACATAAACAATACAAAATGAAAGATTGATTATTTCTTTGAAGGGATAAATCCAAGTCTCCAAAGGGAATTGGTCTCACAAAATTTTTCATCATATGATGAAATAGTTTTATGCACTATAAAAATAGAGAATTAATTCTCTAGATTTTATATATTCAAGAGGAATCAAGATAAGAAAATATTATAGAAACTCTATGAAAAATGGAATGATTAAAATAATAATATGATGATGAATAAATTTCTATCATGTAATAATTTCATGAATAAATATCCTAGTAAATGCTTTAAGGGAATGGTATTTTCTTTGAATTGTGGAAATAAGGGTCATCTAGATCATGAATTAAAGGGTAAGAAACAAATAAATTAGTTATAGTGAATTAGATATAAATAAATGGGGAATTTTTCACACTAATTACAAAATAATTAGGGTAAAATACTATAACATTGGAGAATAGAAGAATTCCAAGATTATGTAATAATTACAGCTGAGGTGCAAGTACCCAATGATGTTTTGGAAGGTACTTTAATCATATACTCAAATTTTTCAAATGATTTAATTGATTCAGAATCTTCTCACTATTTTATATCGTCCATGATTTATAATAAATGAGACATTTCCCAACAACTTTAAGATAGTAATTTTCATTCAAAACTCCTATTGGAAGGCTCACTACAATGAAGATGTGTTGGTAAGTCCCTATTAGGACACATAAATGTTATTTATTTGTATAATTTATTATCATACTTATGGTTGAATTGGATATAATCCTTGTTGTATAATATCTCTAAAAATATGATACAAAAATCTATTATAACGAAAAAAATAAATTTCAATTTTTGATAAAGGTATGGAATGACATATCTTAAGAGTGGAAAATTCATCATCTAATCCATGTCTTGATCTACCCCCTTTATCTCTTTTGAATGAGATTATTAGGGAAGAAGAGGAAACAAAGTCTTTTGATAGAGAAGGTAATGTTAAAATTGAAGATATAACTATTGTACAATAATACATTGACATGTTTCCTAAGGAATAACTTGTACATCCACCGGAACATAATGTTGAGTTTTCCATTGATTTAATCCATGATGAAAGACCAATGTCAAAGACACCCTATAAAATGGAAACTATGGAATTCATGGAGTTGAAGAAAAAACTAGAGGAGTTGTGTGATAAGGGGTTTATTCACCCTAGGTTTTCACCATGGGTGGTGACTATTCTCTTCATTATTAAGATAGGTTGATCCATGAGGTTGTACATTTATTATAGGGAAATAAATGTTATTATGATAAAGAACAGTTATTTTATGCCTCAAATTGATGACTTATTCGATAAACTTCACAACGATTAATATTTTTCAATGATTGAAATTCATTCTAGGTTTCATTAATTATAAGTAAAAGAGGAATACATTCTGAAGAAATAATTCCTTATTAGGTGTATACATTATGATTTCAAATTAATTACATCTTCATTAGCTAATATAATATCTATTTTTATAGATCTAATGAGCATAATATTCAAGGAATATCATGATAATTTCTTAGTCGTATTCATTGATGATATATCAGCGTAACAGCCCAGACTCGAACATCCACCCGAACAGTGCTAAATAGGTCGGGTATTACTAACTTAGGTGCACCTCCTTGAACACCAAAGGATGCCGACTAGCAGCGAGGGACTTATTGGTATAATGGGGAGGCTATACCCTATCATAGGATAGTAATGGTATTGTTCTGAGTATAATAATAAATATTCAGCAGAATAAATGACTTATCAGAGTCAAACCAGACCTGTAGAGAAGAAGCACATTCAATATCGATAAACAACAAAAGAAATAAATATAAACAACAACAGTGGAAAGTAAACAGAATAGAATGCTGATCACTTGTAACTACTACTGAAAAACAAAACATGCATCCAATGCAGTTCATACATATCCATGTATATATAAAGGCTATCAATTTCTAACCAACTGTAGCTACATAACATGTAAGAATAATGATATAGGAAAGGAAGAAAAAATAATAATCTCTAGCTAAGCAAGACCTCTAGGTCCATACCACCTCCATGCAATAGCTAATGAAGTCCAACTCTTGAATTTGGCCTCTTTCCTGCACATAAATCCATAAAGTCTACATGCTTCTTGAAGGGACCATGTAGGGTGTGAGATGAATCTCAGTACGATACCACCCAATGGTGCGTACCTAATATAAGTGTTATAATCAAGCATGCAGTTAACGGAAAATAGTAAACAGTACGATGCACCCAAATAAACACAAACTCCATTGGTGATCAGAAGCCACCATGGAGTTTCACCTACTTCATCCAATGCTGAAATCTCTATCATGTAACTTGGCACCATGTTCCCCATGACACCGCATGTCTCATGTACCGACATCCCGAAGTCACGCCCAAGAAAAAGTATCTTGGAGGAAGAGTGATGTATGTCCTCAAATAATTAACTACAGGGATAGTGATGCCTACACTCAAATAAAGTAACTAAAGAGACAACAATGTCTACCCTCAAATAATGTTACTGGAGGGACAGCGATGTCTACCCTCAAATAATTTAACTGGAGGGATAGTGATTTCTTCCCTCAAATAACGGTGAGCCTCTTCCCCCAACCCAATAGCCTCAATGATATCCCCTGAAGGCTCCTCACCTTCCACGTGGATTCCTAAAACAAGCATTCCCAAACCAGTAGTACCTAAACAGCAACTAACAGAGTCCTATACCCACATGAGTGGTCAAAACCACCTCATCAGAGAGTCTCTCTATGTGTACACTACTCAAAGTTTCGGGTGAGCAGTAATCACAAAAATATTACCCAAGCCACAATGTCTTTGACACCTCGTGTCCCTATGACCATGTCACTCAAGTCTGATGGCCACGCAATCCCAGTAACGCAGGCCATGCCCAACTTGACAATCACCCTACCTAAAGCTGACATCCATGATGCCCAATCCCATGGAGAGAACCACCCAATGTAACCCGTGACAAACCCAACATGGGATCAGCATCACTCAAGAATATTCGGGCCACGCCCAACACAACCGCAATGGTTCTGGCATATGAAATTTATAAAATACATAAAAAATCAAAATAATCACTTTTGAACAGGAAAAACAAACTAAAGAGTTGAAATTCACTAACCAAGTATTGTCCCATAAATGCACTGAGGTCTTTAAAGACTCCAACAATTCTTATCAAAGTTCAATAAACTAAACTCAGTAGTTTATTACAATAAAATAAAATTATAACCATTTTCGCATCCCCGTCCAAAATTCAAAAATGAGAAACAGCCACTCCCCCAGCCCCGATCAAGAAAAATAGGTAATAGGGCTTACCGAAAGGAATCCCATAGGTCAAATAACAAATAAAAAGGAAATAACAAGTAAAACAGGGTCACTCTCAAAATACCCAAAAATGCGCCAAAGGTCGAACCACCCAAAAGTCTGAAAAAACACAAAAAAAGGTATGCACCACCTACCTGAGACTCGTAGACATAGGCTCATATGATAGCAGGCTCCAATTCGAAGCTAGTTTTCATAGATCTAATTTTCCATCAAATCCTAGAAATTCCACTCAGATGGAAATTGCGACGTGTGAGGCAAAGGATCAATAATGGAATAGGGTGCGCAGTTTTAGCCTCACTATTGTGATCCCGCGGACACTGATGGATTGAATAATGGATGAAGGATGAAGAATCTAGTAGAATAAATGTTTTTGTCCTTCCGAATCATCAAGGTCAGAAAATGGGGAGGAAGAATGTATTTTCTAGAATAAGATGCGACACCCTTTCATTTCAGAAAATAAAAAATAAAAGTACAGGCCATGTATTTAGGACTACATTCTATGTAGTAGCCTTTTCCATACACTGATTGAAGTGGAGGTAGCTACACTTCTTGGACTCTCTACACGAGTCAACACATGGCTTGAACTCAGCCGGTATATGGGAAGGAGGATACATGACGTGTTGAGAAACACTACACGCCGTGTAGTAGGAAATACCTATACGATTGTCACATGGAATGTAATCGAAGATCACATGACCGGTACACACCTAACCCATACACGGTGTGTACTTAAGAGTACACGGCGTGTAGTTTGGAAATTTCCAGAACATCCTAGATTTTCACAGTTTCCTCAGAAAAAAGTCAAAAAATTAAACAGGGATGTGATTTTGACCCATTCTAAAAACCCAGGTTCTTACCATCTCCCCACCTTAACATAGCTCATCCCCGAGCTATCAAAAAAAAACCAGAGATGGCACCGAACATACCACCCCATTTAATGTAACCCGGACTCCCCCAGTCTTAAATATTTGGGCTAAAATCCTTAAGGGGGTCCCTACCTTAAGAACTACCTAACTTGGTCTCAAACCTACAAAAATAAATAAAGCAAGGTTTCACTAACCTGTTTCTGGACTCATGGTCCTCTTGTGACCCATCGTCACCCCTACGCCTCATTGGTTCTCCCATGTTGTCCTAACACCCCAAACATATCACCCACTGCATCGGTGTTCACCTCTACGAGGTCCTATATCCCAAGGATCCTCAAAATAATCCTAGTGCCTAGCACCTCATGTAACCCGCATTCTCAATGCCCTGATTCCCAAGGCACCTCAAGTAACCTGCATCCTCGATGACCTGATGGCCAAGGCACCTCAAGTAACATGCATCCTCGTAGCCTCGATTTCATTCATCTCATACATATATATAAATATATCATGCACCCAATATGGTGCCAATCCCACTGACCAGCATCTAGTCAGTCCACATAATTCATGTGCACCTCATGCACTCAAAATAGACATGCCTCAACATGTCTTTCCAAAAAGAAACTAGAATGTCATGACCACACCCGCGGTGTACCTCTAGTTGTTGTCGGCTCACCAGCCTTCTCAACCCCTTGCAGCTCTATGGTGTAAACCTGGCCTGAAGTACGGATGCCTGATGTCTGACCTCCCTGCAGTGCTACTCCAGTCACCGACCACAGACCCCTCAACTAGGTCCCACTTTCCCTGTCATGACCTTTGTGTGTAGCTGGAACTCAGCTACCCTCCTCTGGTACTGAACCTGAACCAACTCCATATGCCACAATCAGTCTCGGTCCCTACGTGTCAGCTGTCTGTGAAGGCTTCATGTAGAACATTTCCAGATGCTTGACCTGTCCACATGTCTGGCGCTCCTTTGGAGGCTTACCGCACTAAGTCTGAACATGTCCTGGCTATCCAAACTGAAAGAAAACAACTGAAGAACTGTTATGAGGTGGTTTAGTTGAGTTCTTGGCCTAAATTCCCTATTGGAACTCATCCCGTCCTCGCTTACTATGGTCTGAACCATCACATGAAGCAGTCATCTGGCCAACATGGTGTCTATCCCTCTGGTTACTCTCTACTATAAGTGTCTGATTCACTGCCTCTGAGAATGAACCCAGCCTGAATATATTCACTTGGATCTTAATGGCGTGTCATAATCCATCCTCGAAGTGCCTCACATGTGTCGTATCATCTCTTACCATACCTGGTACAATGTAAGACAGCTCAGTGAAAGTGGTTTTGTAGTCCAAGACAGACATGTCTCCCTACAGAAGGCTCAAGAACTCCTGAGCTCTCTCTTCCCTCAGTGTCTCCGGGTAAAAGTGATTGAAAAACCTTTCCTCAAAGTCTTTCCATGCTAGTCCTTCATTCCTGGGAGCCTGAACTTGCACATCCCTCCAGTGCTTTGCCGGTCCTCGCAGCATGTACATCGCCAGCTTAACCCTCAACCCTGGAGGTGTCTCGAGCAGCTCAAAGATCATCTGCATGCTCTATATCTAGTTCAAAACTTCCTGTTGACCACCCTCACCCTGAAAAAGTGGCAGGTTCTGTGAATGGAACTCCCACGTAAGATATTCCATAGACGGATTTGTACCCTGCACACATCTTTCAATCCCCAGCAAGACACGTACCAGGATAGCTCGGAGCTGCACGTCGAGCCATTGTTTGGACACTACCAAACCCTATTGTTCTCCTTCCTACATAGGATCTTAGGCATATTCTTGTCCCTGATCCTGTACCTATGGCTCATTCTCTTCCATCACTAGATCCTGAACTAGATCCTTCTCCCACGGCAATGTACCATCTCCCGCATGATGCTCCATTTGAGTGGACTAAAAGGAACCCGCTGAATACCAAAAATGGTCAGAATCCCATATATATATATATATATAACAATATATACTCAACACAAATACGAAAAGCAGTAAAGAGGTAGCATAAAACAACTACCCTTACTCTCCCCTATCGCAAACCAGGACCAGGGCATCTTGACCTCATGGCCTCCTTACCTGCCGTCAACAAATCCAAGTATCAAAAGTGCCTCGGGCCATGCCCATCCCGACAACCAATGTTGCCTCAAACCGATGACCGATTTTCCTAATCCTGATGATCAAAATCACCTCAACCATAGTACCTACCTGCTCGTATAAGAGCTATACCCAAATACCCTACCACTTTCAATTTTAAAAATATATAAAGCATGGCATAACGCATTACAATAAACAAGAAATTTTATCAATAATTTCACCTATTCACATTTCTAAAGAATATAAGGCCTGGAAATTGATATTATTCACATGGAATTATCACTCCAAAAATCATATGTGAAATTATTAAATTGAAATACCCTAAAAATGTGCCTATCAAAATCCAAAGCACACAAGCCTTTCCATACCGAGCCAAGGTCCAATTCTCCTTTACCGCACTGGGTCAAGGTTTACATATCAGAATCATTAACATTACACACCAAGTGAGACACTGAGGTGGAAATCATATAAACTATAATCTGAGCAAAAAGAAAATAGAAATTCCCACACATGAAATCTTGGTCCATCCCTCATACCTGGGGCTGCAGGCACCCAAGAGCAAGCTAGAAACCTAGTTCTAGTCAAAACCTATCTCTAGTCTACCATATCTCAAATAGTAAAACTAGAAAAAATAAAAAGATAATCATCAATCTCATTAGTATCTAGCAACAAAATTCTACTAAATCCCTATCAAGAACTCCTATAATACCACTTTTTAACGACCTGGACCTGGACAGCCACCCGAACAGTGCTAAACGGGTCAGGTGTTACTACCTTAGGTGCACCTCACCAAACTCTAAAGGCTATCGAGTAGCAGCAAGGCTCATATAGGTATAGTGGGGAGTATATACCCTCTCAGAGGATAATAATGGTACTGGTCTGAGTATAATAATAAATAGTCAGTGGAATAAACGACTAAACAGACTCAAACCAGACCCACAGAGCGGAAGCACATTCAATATCGATAAATAGTGGAAGCAATAAATATAAACAATAGCAGTGGAAAGTAAACATAATAGCTTGCTGATCACTTGTAACTACTACTGAAAAACAAAACATGCATCCAACATAGGTCATACATATCCATATATATATATAAAGGGTGCCAATGGATAACCAATTTTAGCTACATAAAAAGTAAGCATGATGATATAGGAAAGGAAGAAAAACAAAATAATCTCCAACTAGGAAAGACCTCAAGGTCCATACCATCTCCATGCAACAGCATGATGCAGTCCAGCTCCTGAAGCTGGCCTCTTTCTTGCTTGTAAATCCATAAAGTCTACACACATCCCAAAGGTCCCATGTAGGGTGTGATAAGAATCTCATTAGGATACCACCCAACAATGCGTACCTAATATAAGTGTTTAAGAAAGAATTCATTTATAAGGAAAACAGTAAACAGTACGATGCACACAAACTCCACTGGTGCTCAGTATCCACCATGGAGTGTCACCTACTTTAACCAATGCCGGAATCTCTATCATATAACCCAGAACCATGTGACCCCTTAAATCATGTGTCTTAAGTACCGACGTCCTGAAGTCACTCCTAATAAATAGTAGCTCGGAGGAATAGTGATGCATGTCCTCAAATAAGTAACTGGAGGGGCATCGATGTCTTCCCTCCAATAAAGTAACTGGAGGGATAGCGATGTATGCCCTCAAATAATGTAACCAGAGGGACAGTGATCTATTCCCTCAAATAATGTAACTATAGGGACAATGATGTTTTCCCTCAAATAACAGTGAGTCTTTTCCCCCAACCTGATAGTCTCAATGCTATCCTATAAAGCCTCCTCACCTTCCACATGGAATCCAATGACAAGCACCCCCCAAACCAATAGTTCCTAAACTATAACTAATAGGGGCATCTACCCACATGAGTGGCCAAAACCACCTCATCATGGAGTCTCTCTATGTTCACACTACTCAAAGTTTTGGTTGAGCAGTAATCACAAAAATAGTACCCAAGACACAATGTCTTTGACACCTCGTGTCTTAGTGACCATGTCACTCAAGTCTGATGGCCTCTCCATCCCAGTAACCCATCCCATTCCCAACCTGATAGTCAACCTACCTCAAGCCGATGTCGATGACAGCCAATCCCATGGCCAGAACCACCCAATGTAACCTGGGCCAAGCCCAACCTGTGATCATCATCACTCAAGAATATCTGGACACTCCCAACACAACCACAATGATTACAGCATATGAAATTTAGTAATTACATATAAATTCCAAAGAATCACTTTTGAACAGGAAAAAAAATAAATAGTTGAAATTAACTAACCAAGTGTTGTCCCATAGCTACACTGAGGTCTTTAAAGTCTCCAAAAATTCATATCAAAGTTTAATAAACTAAACTCAACAGTTTAAAACAATATAATTCTATTATTACAATTTTGGCATCTCTCGGCCAAAATACTGCGAGGAGAAACAACCACTCACCTGACCACGCTCAAGAAAAATAGGTAAAAGGGCATACCCAAAGGCATCCCATAGGTCAAATAAAAAATAAACTAGCAATAACAGGTAAAACAAGGTCACGCTCAAAATATCCAAAAACGCGCCAAAGTTCATATCACTTAAAATTATACAAAAACACAAAAAATATTTATGCACCACCTATAGAGACTTGTAGACATAGGCACGTTTGATATCGAGCTCCAATTCGAAGATGATCTTTGTAGATCTACATTTCTGTCAAATCCTAGAAATTCCACTTGGATGGAAACTACGATGTGTGAGGAAAAGGATCGAGAATGGAATAGGGTGAATTGGTTTAGCCTCATTGTTGCGATCCTAAAGCCACCAACGGATTGAAGAATGGATGATGAATGAAGAATCTAGGAGAAGAAAAGTTTTCATCTTTCCGGATCATCAAGGTCCAAAATGGGGAAGAAGAAGGTAATTTATAGAATAAGAGGCGACACCCTTTCATTTAAGCGAATAAAAAATAAAATTACATAGAATATATTAAGTAATACACACCATGTAGTTTCCTTTTTTGTACTCCGACTTAAGCAGAGGTAGCCACATGGATTGGACGCTCCACACGGGGTGACACATGGCTTGAACTCATCCGGTATGTAGTAAAAAGGATACATGACGTGTAAAGAATGATTACAAGTCGTATAGTATGAAATTTCTACACAGTTATCACACAGTATGTACTTGGAGAGCATACGGTCGGTACATGCCTATCCTATACACAGCGTGTACTTTATTTTACAAGGCGTGTAGTGTGGAAATTTCCAGAACGTCCCATATTTTTTCAATTTCCTTAGAAACAAATTTAAAATTCAAACAGGGTCGAGATTTTGACCCATTATAAAAAGCCAGGTTCTTACAATCAGTGTATTATGTGTGATATGAGGACCATTAGAATTGTTTACAAATCATTCAAGATAATCTTATAAGAAAATAATTATATCGTAAATTTAGTAAGTGTGATTTATGTCTTTAAAAAGATTCTTTTCTTGGCCATATTATCTCCATTGATGGAATCTAAGTTGATCCCATGAATATGATGGAAATTAGAGAATGGAATACACCAATGAACATAATTGAGGTACGTAGTTGTATTGTCTTGGCATGTTACTATCAATTATTTGTTCATAATTTTTCCTAGTTGGCTAACTCATTAACTAAGATTACATGTAAATGGGATAGGTTCATTTATACAATGGAATGTGAAGAATGTTTTTAATAATTGAATAGTATATCGGTCAAAGCATAGATTTTGATTCTACCATCAGGAAATGATGGGTTTGTGATATATAGTGATGTATAGAAGAATGGACTAGGTTGTTTCCTTATAAAAAATGATAAATTTATTGCATTTTCATCAAGGCAGTTTAATAACCATGAACAGAAATATGAAACCCATGGTCTTGAGTTGGAATTTGTAATAATTTCATTGAAGATATAGATAAATTATGTCTTTTTTGAAATATATGAGATATATATAGTCCATAAGAGCCAAAAATATATATTTTCACAAAAATACCTCAATATGAGGCAAATAAAATGGATTGAGCAGCTCAAGGGTTATGAGTGTTCAATACACTACCACCTAAGGAAAGAAAATAAGGTAGCAGATGCTTTGAGTATGAAGGATCATCGATTAATGACCCAAATGAGGATTGAGAGGGATACTATGTTCATGGATTTGTTACATATAGATATTGGAATTATTATGGAAGGGGAAACATCAGTCCTTTTTTAAAATGATGGTGAAAACATATATTATTGAAAAAGCAATATTTTTCAATCTAATGATAATAATTTTAAGAATAAATCTAAATTTGTAAATGAAGGGAAATTAGAAGGCATTGTTTTCTAAGATTTTGTTCTAAAATTTGGAAACAGATTATGTTTTTCATATATACCAAAGCTGAAAAGGGAATTTTTAGATGATGAACAAAGCTCAAAATGCTCTATACACCCCGGTAGCACCAAGATGTATGGGATTTGAATGACCATTTATGGTGGGACAAAATAAAGTGGAAAATTATTGATTCTATGTCCATATATTTATTTTATCATCGAGTGAAAGCTGAGAGACATCATCCAAGAGGATTCATGTAACCTCTTCTTATTCCTATTTGGAAATAAGATGAAATTATTATGGACTTTGTCACAGGACTACCAAAGACTCTTAGAAATAATGATGTAATATGGGTTATTGTTAATCCCCTAAAAAATATATTTACATTTAATTTATATAATAAAATATTTATCTCTTCAGAACCTTAAAGTATCTATATAAATAATTTTTTTTACTTAATGGTGCACCACTTTATATTTTTTCTGGTCATGATCCTAGTTTTACATCAAAATTATGGAGGTGTCATTATAAGGCACATGATACTGAGATTCATTTGAGCACTTCCTACCATCCTCAAACTGATGTGTAGTATGAAAGTACTATTAAAAAAATGGAAGAAATATTGAGGTCATGATCACTTGAATTTCAAGGTATGTGGAATCAGTATTTACCATTGGTATATTTTTCCTATAATAGTAGTTTTTATTCAAGTATTCAAATGGTGTTGTATGAATAATTATATGGAAACATATTTCATACTCAAAATTTTTGGGATGAATCTACTGAATGGAAACATTTAGGACTATATCATTTTTAGGTGACAACTACCAAGGTAAAGACTATTCACTCTGATATTAAAGAAAATCAAAGTAGGGAAAAGAGTTATGCTGATAATCAGAGGAAGGATTTGGAATTTCAAGTGGGATATCATATTTTCTTTAAATTGTCTCCATTGAAGGGTGTCATAAGGTTTGTTAATAAGGTTAAACCGATCCCCATGTACATCAGACCCTTTGAAATTATTAAAAGAAATGGAGCTATGGCTTATCGATTAGAAATTACACCAAGCCTCTCTAAAGTACAAGATGTGTTTCATATATCATTGTTAAAGAATCATATGATAGGACCAATTCATGTGATCACCTTTGAAAATATAGAATTTTAACCTGTTATATCTTACTATGAAGATTATATCCAATTTCTTGAAACTAGAGAGTAAGTATTGGGGGATCTAAAAACTAAACCGGTGAAGGAACATTTGAGAAATCATAAAATAGAAGAAGAAACATGGAAACCATAGGATTCTATAAAGAATAACTACCCTCATTTGTTTAGAAGTTAATAGACATGAAATATTTTTGATAAAATTTTTGTATTAGGGAAGAATTTAACACCCCAAGACTTTACAATATATTTCCCTTTAAATAAATTAAATATCTTTGATAGTGTGACGTCCCAGACTTGTATTCCACTTAATAGGTTCCATGAGCTCAGTTGGCCACATGGCCTCAAGCACATATCCCTGAATACCAAAGGCTACCAACTAGAAACAAGGGATTATGGTGTGTCTATGGGGAGACTATTCTTTCATTATTAGAGTGTACACAACAGATAATTATAAACAGAGGTAAATAGATAAAGTATACTAAAGTAATAGATAATTGATCTACAAAATGGATGGTGTATATCTTGTAAACTAGAAAAAAAGGATATAAAGTAGTGGCCATGTATACTAAGCCAAAGTAGCATAAAAAAATAAATAAGCTATTCGAAATATCCCAATCTCCGGCTCGGTCATCTGCTACCATATCCATACTAATACAGTAATCAATCAAGTGTATGAAGTTGCATGCTTCCCATTATCAACACTTTCATTCATATAGTCTGTCTAGGTTCTAATGGAACCCGGAAAGGGTGTGAGATAAATCTCAGTGGGCCACCACCAAGGGTGTATATAATATCTAGTATGTGTAATGGAAACTATAATAGAGTGTAATAATGTATATATAAATTAAATAAGTACAATGTAAATAAATACCCAAGTACCTTCTTTACCCCTCTGCTAGTGTATGAACATTTAACTAGTTCTTTAATTTCCAATTTATATTAATATGTCAAGTGAGGCATAGCCAGCACTAACTTCAACATCTCATAGTAGCGGTTTTAAAGGTTCCAAGGTAAAATAAGGAAACCTAGACCTAAAGGGTCTCCAACTCAGTGATAACTGCATCCTGGATAATGGGTATGAGTGTAATCCAAAGATTTTCATCTAAGGCATTCCAAAATAGTGAATCTAACCGATTCCAATTAATATATCCAAGGTAAAATGGTATTAAGATATGGCTAGGTCCAAGGATATAACCAAGGAACCTCACATCATACTATATCAAAGGATAAAATCCAAGGAATCTTATAATACTAAATAAGAGATCTTATAGTACCATACCATGCATTTAATAAAGACTATGATTGGGTTCCATGGTGGGTATCACCCTTGGTAACATGCATACTTTAGTCGGAATGGAATCCTCGAATACATAAGGCATTTCCTTGGGAATCCAAATTATAATTTGAGAAGAGACAAACCTTTAAATATGTTAAGTTCCATATGTAATGAGGCACCTTATATTTTATTCATTTAAAGTAATAAGGTCATATAATAATTATTCCATTTATCAAGTTCATTTGGTTCAATACTTTCCTTTCAATATTTTGACAAGAAAAATTAGCATGGAACTGATTAATTAAACTATATAAGTCATGATAATTTTATTTGGTTCAACTGATACCCTCCACCGTAAATGCAAAGGGGTTCTATGGTATGAAACCAACCATTAATTTTCAATTAGTATGGCCATGTCATATTCATAAAACACACTTTTCAATTTATTAGTTAAATAAATTAATTGCATTTAGGTACTTACCTCATGTGGGTCAAGTGGAAGTCATGTGGTACTTTTTATTCACCATTACATGATTCAAAAATCACCTAATATAGTATGGCTTACCATTATCATGGCCAAGCTCAAACAGACCTGAACGGTGGCTCAATGTGTCAAAACAAAAGAAACTAAATTATGGCATATCACACTACATGGGTTATTGGGAGTTATTAATGTAACCCACAAAACTATTCAAATGTGTGGAAATATTCTATCCTTGTAGTTATAATAACTATAAGAAAGTTATATAAATTCAATAATCAGAACCCGATGAAATCAGCAAGCCCTGCATGTCAATTCCAAAAACAAAGAACGTGATGGATGAGTTATAGACCACCCAACTCATACTCTTACGACTCTCCTCATTCAGTGTTGGCCTCTAATTTTTCTTGGATCGAAGTAGATCTGAAAACTAATAATAAAAGTCTACACCTCGATAACTTCTTCGTGAGCAATAGAAACAAACAACGACTAAAAATGATTGAATTACATACCATTATGCATCCAATGCGACCAATAGAATCTCAGTCAGATCCCGGATGAAGGAGATATCTCAATCCCTATATTAGGCCTTCAAAGAGATAAAAATGGGAGAGAATGGGGTTTTGTATGTGGGAAATCATATTTTTGAATAAGGGTTAAGATAATTAGATCAATAAGGCAAAAATAGTAAAATCACCAAAAAAATAGCCTGGGCGCGGTTTGGCCACACTGTTTTCCAAACTGTGCACCAACTATTCAAGGGTACCTAGAGGAGATGGGTCACTTGCATGGTTAGGCTCCACGGTGTAAGAAACCATACACCAACCATTTGATATGGATCTTATTGAAAATTCAGGTCATCTGCATGATTTAGAATAACCGTACAACCTCCCCACATAGTTTACTCAAACCCTACACTAGGCCCATTTTACTAATCTCATTAATCAAATCACTCTTTTGATGGAAAATTATTATTCTAATGGTCAGTTATTATTCTAATGTTTGGATAACTATTATACTTCCTATTAATACATATCATATCCTTTATTATTCATTCACTCATTTTTAATCAAAATTACAAAAATTTCAGTTAAAAACGTCGAATCATTTTTTTCAATATTTTGTTTTATTTTTATAGTGTTTTTCATGGTTGTGAACTTTTTTAGGATGCTGTGACCCTATATATTTTCAAATTCCATTAATTTTATTTATTTATTTTTGATTTTATCATTGAACAATTTTTTATATTATGGATTAATGTTCTATGTTAAATAAATAGAATATAGTATTTTTATTTTGTCATGTATGTGATTTATATTATACATTATACATAAATTTAATGTGCATGTATTTAGAGAAGTCAATTATTTAATATCTGAAAATATTAGTTCATTACATTATATTACCAATAAAATATAGTATCAATAGTGGCCCAATAATTAGACCCAATAACTCTAATATATATGAAGTTTTTTTACGATCCCAAAGAACAAAAAAAATAACAAGTGATAATTGAAACTTGATAACCACTATACTATTTAAAATAAACATTTTGTTTAATAGGTATTTTATTTTTTTAATAGTTATTTATAAAAATTAAGAGTCAAACATTTTTTATTAAAAATGGTAAACTATTTTGATAAAAATGATTCATACTGTTATTTTTACTTTAATATTTTATTTAAATAATATTTAGATTTCACAATGTATTAAAAATAATTCTTAATTAAAATAATCTATTATTTTCAACTATAGATCATATTATAAAACATGATAATAAATTAACTTATTAGACAAGAAATGTGACACCATAAACATGTGGTATGAATACCTAAAATTTTAAAAAATCTATTTCAGAAGATATTGATCAAAAAAATAAAAAAGTAGCTATGATAAATTAATTTAACTTTTATCTATACTTAATTTATTAACAATCTTCACCATATACCTCCTTTAAATATTTTTTTTCATAACATACATTCTCAAATATGTCATGAATTATTATAAACCTATATTTGAAAATAAAAATTGTTGTTTTAATAAAAAAAATTGTAGAATTTTTATAATATGAGTTAAAATTTTAATTTTACTTTAACAAAACAACTAAATTTTCAAAATAAAATAAGAGGAATTGTTTTTTTAAAATAAAAAAACACTAACAACAGAGTATATGAAACTTTTTTATTTTAAAAAACCACTGAAAAATAATATTTATTAAGAAAATATTAATTATATAAAACTATTTACTAATTTTAAAAATCATATTCAAAAAACAATTATTATAAGTTTCTTAAGGTAAATAAAATAAAAATTACACATGTACATGTATATATATAAATTCTTGTGTCCAAAAAATTAGTCATTATATATTTTAGATGTTTAAATTAGAAATAAACTATTTTCAAAAACTTATAGTGTATCTTTATTTATGTTGTAATGTTGAACAATAAAATTGAGATAGAAATATTTATAATATGTTATCATAAAATCAGTAATCACATAAGAGATAAAATACATTTAGAAAGATTTGTGGAATCTCTGAGTAAATCAACTCTCAATATATCCATGATAAATATCCATTTTAATGTTGCCATTAGTTTATAAGATTGTATGAAGCATCCTATTTCATTAGTTGAATATTTTATATTCAAATATAGTGAAAGAACACTTTATGGAAACATATAAACTGAAATAAATGGAATGTGATCGGTCATTATTTGTTCAAAGCTCCAAGACTCAAGAATATCATGAATTTATATTAACTATTATCCTAGAGAGAAAGGATTATAAATATACTCTAGCCTTCGATCAATCTAATTATGTGAATCGATGTTCATCTATACAACCTTGGTAAAACAAAAAATATTTTGAATTTACAAGTTTAGATATATGAATATTGTTTTATATTGTTAGTTTTATGATATTTAAAATTATTTTTATTGATTGTTCTCAAATAGATAATAGATTTTGAAACTTAATGTTATCATTTGGATTTAAAGATCTCAAAAAATCAATATTGATCACATTTTTCTTAACTTTATGTTATCGATACTAACATAAATGTTTTTCATTCACTATATTTGAATAGAAAATATCCAAGGATGATCTAATAGTGTCAATAAAGGTCCTTGAGTTATTAGTGGTGATGTTGATGATATTTATGTGGTTTGGTGTTGCGGTTTTTGATGCGGTACGATGATCGATGGGGAATATGTGTTGAGGAGGTGATGCATCAAAGTCATATGACACATGACTTGTTTGGTATAGCTTTAATGTAGTTTCTTTCTTCTTTTTTTATTTGGTTTTATAGAATTATGAGAATTCCTATTGTAAGTTTCTTTAGTAGTGGAGGGTGTATTCTTTCTCACTTAACTCTTTAAAATTTATTTTTATGATAATAATAAAAAAGTAATTTGATGTAACAATAATCACACATGTATTTTGAGAAACTATTTAAATGACTAAATAATATTTTATTTATTATTTTACAACTTGTTTTAAGTGAATAAATAATATATATATATATATATATATCTCAATTTAAAATATTCACTTTTAAGTATTAATGAATTTTCATACATATATCAAATGATTTATTTATTAGACATCAAAATTTTAAATATAAAAATACAATAAAATATTTTTCAGTATACATATTTGAAATTTAGTTTACATTTTTTACCTAAAAAATCCGATGATTGATAAATAATATATTTATATGGTTCATTAGAAAATAGAAGAGTCGTGTATTCATTATCATAAGTGGTGAATTACTATAAAAATGGTTCCTTCTATTTTATTTTGAATTTCAACTAATTTATTAACATATAAAATAAATAATTTTATTTATATTGAATATGTGTGTGTGTGTGTGTAACTCAAATCATATGTTCCTTTTATCTATAAACATTTATATATAAAATAATTATAAAACATAGTTTATGGGTTTTGTGGTATTATAAATGTGTTATTCACTAACCATTGAGTTTAAAAAACACAAAAAACATTTATCAAAAATAATATTTAAATTTATTATACATATGTCCTTATGTCTGTGATTGTTTATATAATTATTGAAATACATTCCATATATTGATCATAGATGATAGACTTTTTCTTGGCTTATGAAAATATAAATGGATTAACTAATCCAAATTCCAATGAATAAGATTGTCATGACATGACCCAAGCCATGGCTCGAGATGCGACTACCCCAAGTTAGTCTCTAGAGGCTAGGGGGTGGCGACAAGCACCAAAGGCATAACTAACTCAGGGAGTCCTTTGTCTAAGTACCTGTATGCACACACACATTCATCTCTATGAAAAAGTGCATAGAGAAAATATAAAATATGAAACATAGTTGTAAAGTAAATCAAGTTGCATAACCTCTAAGTATTACAAGAGTACGACAGTACAAACTCAAAGGTTAAGGGAAAAAATACACGCCCAACTAGAAATAGGTCCCAACCTAAAGAAAAAAACTAGAAAAATAAATTTTTTAGAGAGACGAGATCCTAAATCCCTAGCTATAACTTCCATACGCAGTCCAAAGCACCTAGATACTTAAGATCCTATGAAGTCAGCATTAACATGTCCATCATATGCTTAGGATAGGACATTTGTTGGAAAATTCCATGCAGGGTTGAGTATATATATACCCAATAGGACACCCCGAAATATGTAGGGGAGTAGTAAGAGATACAATAGGAATAAAAAGATAGTAGATTCTATATACATTCAATAGAATAGCTCAACCCAAACCAAGAGTGAATATAACCTCATCCAAACACAAGGGGATAGACATGGTGATTAGATGAACTACACATCAGGCCTTCACCACCTGTAGCAGGAGAGTAGACTCGTCCAACCATTACAATCTAAACACAAAAAGCGTGTGGCATACCCCGTGTGTCTTTGCCTATCCTAGAATGAGAGTTACCAAATCCAAGGAATGGATACTGAAGAATATATATATATATATATATATATATATATATGCTCAGTCAAAAGAATACCAAATGAGAGAGTAAGGGGACATCCATCTCACAGCTCATCCCAAGAAGAAGAGTATCCAAAAGTTTCTAAAGTCTATCAATGATGCCTAGTATCACATGTGTCTACCCATAAGTAACAATACAAGTC
Organism: Viscum album; assembly: GCA_963277665.1. NCBI lineage: Eukaryota > Viridiplantae > Streptophyta > Magnoliopsida > Santalales > Viscaceae > Viscum > Viscum album. The sequence continues at coordinate 963,752,008 of OY728129.1, forward strand.
AAACCACACCTCGTCACTCTATTTCATAGTTGAGGGGCCACAAACTTAAAGTAGATGACTTGTTCCCTAGTGTGTCAGGGGGTGCCACTCTATAAGTATCCATAAAGAACCTGCACCCATAATGATAGGGGGATTCGCTCTAGTTCCATGAATATATGAACCCTATACTTCTAGGGGTTCCACTCAGAAGGTAGAGGACCCATGCCCAAGATAACTAGGGTTTCCACTCTATAGATCGAGTAATGGCGCCCTGTTGTGACAAGGGGTTCCACTCTAGTCATTAAGGAACCACACCCTATCTGATAGGGTGTTCCTCTTGGAAATATAGGACTCGCACCATGGTTCCATAGGGGGGTTCCACTATAGTAATTGAGGAATCATGCCTTAGTATATCGGGGGGGTCCACTCAAGAGGTAACTATAGATGGATTACTCCCATGATAATGGAGGCTTTTACTCTAGTGGTTCAGAAACCATGCACTGGTGTGAAAGGGGTTTTCTACTCTATTCATTGAGGACCCTTTACTATCTGATAGGGGGATCCACTTAGAATAAGCCTCTGGTGATCCTGTCTAATCGATGCCATTATCGAGCATCACCTCAATAAGAGTCATTCCTATAATTTCACATTGCATCTCAAAATCCACAAGAGAGGGAACCATCAAGTTCTACACACACACAAAAACTCAGGATATGCTACTCGATGGGGGATTTGAGTTCAAATGAATGAGATACAGATGAATGAAGTTTCCTAAAATAGAACAAAGGGGTAAATAGTGTGGGGGGCCATATGGCATGTGATCCCAATCCATCACCAGGTTGTGTCCCTATATATCACACAGATCCCATGACATGTAGTAGATAACTTCATTTAGGTTTACTACACGGCATGTGTAGACTAACCAGGACTGAGGTTGTGTTCCTTTGACCATGTCCATGAAGTGGACCCTGTGTCTATGTACAGGTACACGGGCGTGTAATTGGATATGTACTACCACATAGGATCCTTATTGTGTCATCCATAAAAAGATTTTTCCATATGTGGAGGGGTACATGGAGTGTTGAAGGGTTACACACTGTGTCATTATTAAGTTTTTTAGAACCCTAGACATCTCTATTGAGGAGATACATGCCCTGTGTTCATCCTTGTACATGACATGTAGTATGGTTTTCATCAAATTTTTCCTATATTCATATCTGCTTTCAGCACCTTGAATAATACCTCACCACTTCATATCTGGTTTCATCTCCATCTAAAACTTGTTTACCTAGTTGTAGATCACGTTTTCGATTGTCGTTCGCCGGAAATCGGTCTTTTTAGTTTGGTGGGGTTTAATCTCATAAATTTCACATCGCCAAGGCTTCCAACCTTGATGAATTGATATAAAATCAACAAATTAACTTTCCTATCCTTGTAATAATCCCATATATGATCCCATTTCGTCAATACATGTTTTTTAATTGAATCATCATAGTTTTGGGGGTCTAATTGGTCTTGGTACCACCCTTCAATGTTGAACCGAGACCATGGGGTCCTATCGGTGAAGTATATGAAGATTAAATGGAATAAAAGCATCATAAAAAACTTTTATATGATTTTGGGCCAAGAATTATTGTCCAACAATCAAGAATGGCGATCTATGGATAAGAAACCAATGAAATAAATTAATATTTTAATACCCGGGTGCATGTAATTGGCCATAATTAGTGCAGATCCAAGAACAAGGATGGATCTGCTCAAACAATTTAATCAAAGGGTGTAAATCGCTAATTAATGATCCCTACTTGGTTTTTGTATCATCCATTGATGAATAATGTGCTCCCCAATGAGGATGGAGGTCTGTTGTGTTTGTTGCATCTTGGTCTGCTCCGATCTAGTGTTTTTTCGTTATCCGATGAGATTTTCCAACATAGGGGGGAGGAAGAACTCTAGAATAATCCTAGGGTTTATACAGCTAACATTGGAGAATTCACCATGGAAGAAATCTTATAGATCATTTCCCTGTATTGAAATGAAACAAGTATTTATTTATTTATTTATTTATTATTTATTTATTTATTTATTTATTTATTTATTTATTTCACTGAATATACCACCAACAAGTGGTGAGTTTGAACATCCCACACTGGCCCATTTTAGGTTATGAATAGGGTAAGCACCACATTCCGTACTCAACCATGGTCTTAGATTTCTTATTTGAGATTTTATTTAAGATTTATCCCATTTTCTTTAAGAAGATGTGTGTGCACAATATAAAATATATTAAATATTTTTATAAAATTAATTCTGGGCACACCAGGCCTCAGAATCGCACACCATCTCAATTACTAACTCTATAAAAATATATATATAAATATTTAAAATCCTTACAAGGAAAAAATCATGTCTTTAAAAAGATAATAAAGATAATATAAACAAAGGCATAGGTGGAAATCCAAAGTTATGGGTGTTCGAAAAAACTAGGGGTTTCCTATTTGATTCAGTAAATAATAGAATCATTTTATCATATAACAATGATGATTTAATGTTTTTCGTATAGAACACAAGAATCAAAATAACCAAAATAATTAAGAATAAAAAAACCTTGCATAATATAATATATAATAAAGGGAAAATAGTATAAATAACTATTATATTTTGTAGTAAACCATAGGAAAACCAATTTAACCTCATAAATGATATTTTAAAATAAAAAATGATTTTTTCAAATAATTTTAATATAAGAGGTTAGTGAAAAATCCACTTCTCCTAATATAAAATATTTTATTCTAATTTTTTTTTAAAAGTGAGAAAATGGTATTTATCATTATCATTTTTTTTACCCTCAATTCAACTATATACCAAAAACTTATTAGAACTCTAAATATTCACTCTCTAGATATGTTTACTTACTCCATCAATCATTGAGATTATCGAGTATTGGTAACCACATGCCACAATATATATATTCATCATATTATTAAAATGAATAAAACAAATACAAAAATCCCAAAAAAAATATACATGAATTTCACATTAGTGATTTTGGGAATGATGATAGTTATAATGGGTAGGATAACTTGATGTGATTATAGTAAGAGGGTATTTGGGAATTAGATAGAGGGACTAGAGGCATCAGGATTGGAAGGGGTGAAATTGATAAGAGAGAATAGTGTAAAAAATATTGGAAGGAGGGAATAGAGGATTCAGCGATAGAGGGGGGCATTGATAGGATGGAATAACAGTTGTGTTATCAATAGAAAATGTTCAACAAGTTAACATGGTAAGGGAGGAATTGGAAGGAGTGAAAAGGAAATATGGGGGTAAATCACCTAATATTATTCTAATCTTTTTATATATGAGTGAGAATAGAACAATGTGTTTCATATTATTTTTTATTTTATAATATATGATGGTTTTTTGAAAAAAAAAACATCATATATATTAATTTATAAACTATATATAATTTTTGAAAAATAAATTATAATATATGATTAGTTCTAATATATGATAATTTATTTAAACAAGTATTTTCAAATCAATGTTATTTGGAATGGAGAATGTTGGAACATAAGTTGGTTGAGTTAGGAAATGTTCTGAATTAATCTTAATAGATAGAAGTGATTTTGGGTTTATAGGAAATCGATCTTGTAAGTGATGTCATGGAAATTGTTGAAATCCTAAAAAAAGGATTAAGGGAATTTTGATGAAGAAAGAACAATACCACACAATAAAAATATTTAATTCTCTATTAAGGGAAGGATGGTATACAAGGAGGATCCCATGATTTTTTTATGAAATTGTTTTTTGGGATTGATGATTCATTGAACCATGGAGAAGTAGATCATGTCATAATAATTTAATGTAGGATTAGGTTCATGCTATGTAAGAATAAATCACTCTGTAACTTATTGGATCATGTTTTATTATTTATAGTGTATAACTAAGACGTTTATTGAATTATATATTGTAATAAAGAGATACATTATAACTATACCCTATAAAAATTTACTATATCTTTGGTTAGTAATGATTGATGAACATCCCATCATAATGATGAATTTCACACCATATCATATGTGATTAATTTCAAAGGATATGGTGGTTATAACATGTTGTGACACAATAGAGGGTGCCTTTACATTATGGTGTAGTTTTTGAATTATTTTGATGAATCAAGATTCATTAAAAATATTATTATTTATAAAGTTAGTTGGTTGTTATTACATGAACCTAATTAGTGGTTTTTGTTACCATTTAGTTTGTGATGCTGGGAAAATTAAAAGGGATGGAGATTTCAAATATTCTTGAAGAAGGTGGATGAAATTAGAGAGAAATAAAAGAAAATGAAATAAAATAAATAATAGTGGAGAATATAGATATCTTATTTTTCTAAGAGATAATATATAAAAAAAATATGATTGTATAGAGTTAATAAATCTATATTTTAAGGGAGAAGAGTTGTTGTTTTTTGGATTTGTATTGAAGATCTATAACTATTTGTGAAGATTGAATCTTAACAAATTTACCTTTATTATTTGGAATTAATTATAGTGACACATTATTTTTATGAATATATATTACATGTTTTTTATAAATATTCATTCAATAACATAATTATCCATGACATAATCGTATAGGTATATTACCATTGGAAACATGGAAACATAAAAAATCAGTTCATAAGAGATCTAAATCGTCTCCCGCTTATTTCATCATAACTATTACCCTTCTTAGAATTATCCTACTTAATACCTTTCATCATAACATGGGGAAATTTAATAAACGAAAGGGTGATCTCAAACGACCAATAAGGGTAAACAAATGAGATATTAATATAACATGAGTATAAGAGTATGAGAACTTGATAATAACATTTGAAAAACCATACGTAGAATATCATAGATCAAAATTTTAATCTATGGCATAAATCATTGCAGTATATAATACATGAATCAAAAAGTAATCAAATAACATAATCCATCAGAGCACAATATTGGCATAATACAAGAGTTTTTGGTATATACATAATCATAGAAAATCATTTCCTTAGTAGTCAAGGATCATTTAAAAGACTATCATAGTGGATTGTGTTCACTCCCCAAACCATCATAGTAGTAAATTTTTTCTCCCAATACTATCATAGTGTATTGGTTTTACTCCTCAAACCATCATAGTAGTCAAGGTTCACTTCCCAGACTATCATAGTGGAAAACATCCATTAATGAACTGGGTTCACTACCCATTATAGTCCTATTTATCTCATGTGATACTAATATTTACCCAATGCATTAGAGGGGTATATAATTTTGGTCCCACCCATATTATAATTATAATCATATATATGTGTGCCATAAGATAATAAAACCATTATCATATCAGAACCCATTAAAATAAATGGGTTCCATAAACATTTCATCACATTATAACCCATGGAAAATAAATGGGTTTCATAAATATCTTGTCATCATAAAGTTAAACCATCTAGATAAAGAATAAAGATGGTATATTTGGAAAATATACACATTAATTAATAAGTTAAATCATGGGTTATTTCCATTTATAAATAGAAATACCATTATAAGATCATTAAAACATTCTTGAGGAAAATACCCTTTCCACTTTGAAAATCACTTTTCAAAAATTTACAGAATATTAGAGAAAACATATTGTTTTAAAATAACCTTATAAACTTGTAAGGGAAGATTAAAATCATTTTTTATTCATGATGGTAGGAAATTTCATTCATGATATATAAGATAAAATAATCATTACTTTTAAGTTTTTATAAAAAATCAAAATGTACCTTGTTTGGAAAAATGACAAGAAGATTCATTTTTAAAAAAAACAAAAAGTAAAACATGGGTAAAAATTACCTTAAAATCATATTATGTTAGTAAAAACATTATTTAAAATAGTTTTAGAAAACATGGATAAGGAAGAAAGAGGTTTTTCAATAAAAGAGAGAGATAAAGTTAATTTTTCCTTAAAAACTTATTTTTGGCCTCTTGAATAATTAAGGTGAGGAAAATAAAAGGAAAAATATATTTTAAATAAATTAAAATGGGAGAAGAAAATTAATGTGTTTTTTAATAGTTAGATCATAAGATTGCATAATCAAAAACTCAGTCATAAACAATCTTGATAAACAAGGATATTTTAACATAAAACCATAACTGTTTTGGTAACATTTTAATCATAATCCCCGTAAAATAAAGAAACATAGATGGATATGTAAATCCATATTAATTTCATAAAAATAATTTTAAAATAAATTCTTGGTCATTATATACACCACATAAAATAAACAAGTGGTGAATATAGCATGTGTCTCAAAGAAATAAAAGTTAGATGAAAATTCCTTACCTCGGGTATGAATTCCTTCGTACATATTCAAAACTCAAGTATAATTAATATAGGATTATTAAAAATAAATTACCTAACCATAATAATACATATAATAGCATATATTATTTACTTTAACTTTTTATCACCTGATTATTAACAATTCTTTAGTAAAATCAATGTTTTGGGTGATATCTGCTTTGTTATTCATATATGTTTTAGTTTAGTAGTTTTAGTCTATATTATTTGATCATGATTAAATTATATATATAATTTTAATAATTATATATATCAAATATATTCGTTATATAAATATTTATATTCATCCATTAAATTAGATAGAGAAAAATGAATTACACAGTTCAAGGAGGCGGTAGGTTGTACGTACACATGAACATTGTCTTCTCTTTTCAATTGATGGAATAGGAGAAAGGTAAAAAATAATTCAACATTATATAATTATTTTTATATCATATAAATATATGTTATATATTCATTAAATATGTCCTTATTACCATCTATGTAATATATAAATGAAAAATTAATCATATCGCTTTGTGGAGGTGCTAGTCCACCCGTACGCAAGAGCAATGCTATCATTTTACTATGGATTGAAAGGTAAGAAGGTGTATGTGATATTATGATTCCAAAAGTATAATTTTTTCATAACTATAAAATATAAACTTTATATAGATCATAATAACCATCCACAAAATATGGTGATGGAAAAGGAATCGTATCGTTGCATGAAGAAAGTAATCCATATGTATGCATGAGTGATACTTTCACATCCCATTTGATGGGAAAGAGGGTGGATAATGGTGATTTAATAATAATAATAAAAAAAATTAATTATATTAATGTTACTGAAGTTATTTTTTTTTTGATAAATAAAATATATTTAGAGAAGGTAAGAAATAATTAAAAAAGAATGAGATCAGTTAAGGCGATTACCTCTTCTTTGAAATAAATCCTTTGGATGTCCTCTTAAGAATCCTAGGGTTGGTATTTGTGGAATACCAAAACCACTAGAATGTGAATACATAATTTTATATGTTATTTTTTCAAGGGATAGTTGATACATAATACTCAAGGTGATGTGAAGAGGATAAAGGTTTCATGCCCTTTTATAATTGAGGGAAGGGTCACTCTTGAGATTTCTTAAAATATTAATATATAATAAAGTCAGTATCTATCCAAACTCCCTCAAAACTAGAAGTTATTAGAAGCTAATAATTTATGGGTTTTGAAAACAAATCATTCGATAAAATTTTTATAGGTTTATATTTTGTTTTAAACTCTATATTTTGTTTTAACCACTTAGTAAACCTATTTTAACATTAACCATGGTATAAAAAATCACTCTTAAAGGGTTATTATTTTACTTATAAGATAAATATTGAATTATAAATGTACAAAGGATGAAATTTTATAAAAATATATTATCCTAATTTTTCTCTTGTAATATTTTTATAATTTTTAAATTATTTAATAAAATATCGTTTTGATAAAATATCTTTAATGTCAATTTTGGTACTACTCATTTAATTTGACATAAAAGACATAAAGAAATATATTTAATTAAAATATAATCCTTTAACACAACACCAATGTTTCAAATTTATCTATAAAATTCATTAAACATTATAACTTACTCAAATTATATTACTTTTGATATTTTTAAAATCATTTATTTTATTTTTCAAATAATTGAATAAATATTTTTTTCAAATTACATAAGAATTTAAGGTGATTATAAAATAAGAAATAATTTTTTTTGATGAAAATAATTTCAATAATCTTTAAATATACTTTAAGATTCATTCATAACATGATTTTATTCTTATGTGGACATATAAGTGATATTTAAAACAATAAGAGTGTCATTTTTTAACTTTATTTACTTTAAAAATTAAATAAGTAATTTTCATGGATAAGTGTCCATTAAAAAATAATTTTTGAGGCTAAGGTGATAAGGGTTTAATTACCTTAATTCAATAATAATTTAAATGAAAAATAATGGCCTTATTACTTAATTTTAACCAAGATTAACTTGATTTACCCTTTAAGAGGTGATACATTTTACCATGGTTACTATTTATATTTAACAAAAATAAAAGGGGCCTATTTACCCAATTTTAAATTATTTATTTAAAATATAGAATCCATTTCATCAAATTAAATACCTATAACAGTATAAATTTAATTTTGAAAACAAATGCACAGAACATGATGAAATCCACTTTTTAGAAAAAATACATTTTAAGCATAAAACTTGGTTTTTTCTTATATAATGATTAGAAACATAATAAATGAATGTTAAAAAATTTTACTAAATATATAACATATAAATTAAATTAAAATCATTCTCAAATAGTGATAAATTTAATTTATTTTGAAAAAAATACATTTTGTGCATAAAAGCAATTTTTCAGAAAAAAAATTTCTTTTTAATTCAAATGATTTTTTTTATTTTTATCAATTTATAACCAATAAATTTATGTTATACATGTGTAAACCGTGAATTTTTCAAAATTTATTTATTATTATTCATAACCACCTACACAATGGATAATATACACCTGTCATGTAATAACATTTTAACAGTATATTGTGGTTCGTTTAAAATCGGTGTTGCATTTAACACGAGCTATAAAAGAACTTAAATTTATTTTAAGAAAAAATATTTCATAAAATTTTGGGGTGTTACATTATACCCCCATTAAAATTAATTTAACTACCAAAATTTTTCACTCTAATACAAACAAATGAGGATATCATTATTTTATTGAATCCCAGTTTCCCATGTAGCCTTTTAAAATTTAAAATTCCTCCAAATAACTTTCAAAAGGTGAGTAGTCTTGTTTCATAGAACTTTATTTATATGATCCAAGATTTATAATAGTTTTTATTAATAATTAATATCATAATCCAATGGTATGACCTTTGATTTTAGTACATGTTATGGATTAGGTATGTACTTCCACGTGACAGATACATTGAACACATCGTGAACTTGAGAGAGTTTGGGGTGGAAGTGTCAAGTGATAAGCTACCATTACTACTCAATAAAGCATATAAAAGGGGCCAATATAAGTAGAGATCAACTACCATTTCTTCCTAAATCTCATAAACTTATTCCATAGAGAAATTCATAGAAATACCTTCTCATAAACTTCAAACTCCAAATCTCATAAATGATTATCAGCATAACTTTTTTGTCGACTCTGAGCTACCTTGAAGGGTTTCTAAATGGATCTAACTTTATCTTCAATTTTCTCATCTAGATGAGGTCCCAATAGATTTATTTATCCATCTTTATCCTAGAATGTTTTATTTCTACGCTTCTATACATAGAGGGATTCATAATGAGCCATATGAATTCTCAAGTGAAAGCTATTGTTGTAATAATACTCAACCAGAAGAAGTTGTTAATCCCAACCACCACTAAAATACATATAATAAGATCTCAACTTATCCTCTAGGGTTTGAATGGTTCTCTTAGGTTGACTATCAATATGAGGATGAATCTATTCTAAAACTCAACTCTATATCCAATACTTTTTGAATACTTTGTCAGAACATTAAGGTAAACCTTGGATCCTGATCATATATAATATAATTTGATACTCCATGCAACCTTACCACTCCTTTAATGTATATCCTTGTAATCTGATCCATATGTAAGTTATCTCTGATGTAAATGAAGTGTTCCGACTATGTAAGGTGATGAAAAACCCAAATGGAATTATGGCCCATGGAATTTTTAGGGGGCCAATGAAAAAGTACATGGTGATGTTTTATCATTTTCATTATGGAATGAGTAATAGTTGTAAAATCACCTTAGAATTGTTTCTATCACCCTTAAATTTATAACATACTAATCATCGAGATGCATACTCTACAATATCTCTTTTCATGTCATCCCACCATAAATACTCTTTAAGATCCCTTACATCTTTGTACTTTTAGTATTAATAGAGAATGATGAACAATGAGCCTCATCCAATATATCCTTCTTTAAATATTATATAGATGAAAGAGATATAAGGTTCCTGAACTGTATCAATACATCATAATCAAGTTTAAACTCATAGGCATTTGTCACCTTCTTCTATAGCTCCTCATATTCCTTCTTTGACTCTTTAATCTTTACTTAAATTGATGGTTGAAAACTCCATTGAGAAAGATAAAATTTCTCCCATGACTTTAATATTTCAATATCCATCCTTTTCAAATACAAAACTATGAGATCATTTTTTATACTCATCATAAATAAGAAATCATGATCCAGTCAACTCACAGTATTTAAACCTTTTTTGATTTCCCATGGTGGTAATGTATTAATAATTCATAATCATTAATCATCTATAACCATCTTATCTAATGTATATTCAACTCTTTCTATGTAAAAATATAAAATAAAATTTTATGATCAGTATATATATAACATGTTTCCCTATAAAGATAATTCATGCATATCTTTAATGAAAATAAAACACTATAGCTAACACCAAATCATGAGTTGGGTAATTTTACTCATGAACCTTCAATTGGAATGAGACATAAGCTATCACCATATAATTCTACATGAGAACACATCCCAATACCTTCTGTAATGCATCACTATAGATTACAAACCCTTCTCCAGTATAAGGAAAATAAATTATAGGTGCACAAACTGACCTTCTCTTTATTTCTTAGAATTTTTTTTCACATTCATCAGTCCAATGGAACATGGACCCCTTTCATGTTATCTTAGTAGGTGGAATATACATTCAAGATAAATTCTACATAAATAACCAATAATATCCGGCTAAACCAATAAAGCTATGGATCTTAGTCGCAGTGAGTATACTAGGATGATATTTAATGACTTCTATATTTGAAGGATCTATGGATATAACCTCACATAATATCATATAAACTAGTACTGAAACTTTATAAATCCAAAATTCACACTTGATAAATTTTTCATAAAACATTTCCTTCCTCAATTCATCATCTTAATTCTCAAATGATATTTATTCACTTCCTTTATTTTGGTATATATGAGAATATCCTCTATAAATACCACTACAAACTAATCAAGGTAATATCTAATGACTCTATTCATTAAATATGTGAATATAGAGGGGGAATTAGTAAGACCAAATGGAATAATTATATATTCATAGTATATAATGATCTCTTTGGTATATCATCCTTCTTGACCCTCAATTGATGATATCCAAAATGAAGGTAACTCTGGGAAAGGAATTGACTTCTTTGCAGTTGATCAACCAAGTCATCAACACATGGTTGAGGATACTTATTGTTCATTTTGATCTTATTCAGTTCCTGATAATCAATTCACGGTTTCATTGATACATATTTCATATTAATAAAGTGATCATGTTTACTCTAAGGTGATACACTTGGCCGAATAAATACCTTTTCAATATTCTACATAATTTTATTCTTTAGAATATGAAACTCGATTATGGTCCTTCTATATCGAGTCTTTGAAATAGATGTAGAACCAAGTTTGAGTTCTATTGAGAACTCAAATTTAAAATTTGGTGGAATATCATTCAATTATTTTATAAAAACATAAACAAAATAATAGGTGTATCATTGATGTTGAGTTACTCCCCAACCATCCAAGATAAACACACCTTTTGAATATGAATTAAGACCCATAAATGGATGTGATTTCTATATAAAGTTCATATTTATCATCGCAATGATAGAAAATCATAGTTTTGAACAGAATATCAAGCATGACTTCCATTCCTTGTAAATTGATGTCGTATTTATGATAATAAATCAAATCCATGCCCAATATAACATCAAATTTAACCAAATGGGGATAATAATATTTGAAGGAAGTATATTCCCCCAAAAAAAAGAAAAGAATAATCATAGATTTGAGATGTGATCATTGTTCCATTAGGGGTTTTCACTAATAATTATTCATATAATTATTAGGGTTTCATTTTTATACCATTAATAAATTCTCCATATATAAAAGAGTGGGTAGATCCAAAATCAAATAATACATTATAAATTATAAAGTGCATGGTATGTATACCTTTTATCACATCATTATCACATTCGACAATAATATTTTCCCTTTTGTCTGGGATTAATATGTTATTGAAATCGATTATCATCATTTTCCTTTGAGTTTGAATACTTATTAGAATAATTCCCATACTCATTTGATTTAAAACACTAAAATGTGGGTGGTGCATTATGCGGTGTTATTTCATTGTCCCATTTCATTGATAGGTATAATCACATTACTTTGGAATTTAATTTTTAAATGACCTTCATTTACACACTTAAAACATTTATCAATCCCCTTAAGATAATTTCTACCATGTTTTCTTCCATACTTAGATCATAAAGGAAATCTCATATTCTTTTCTCCATGATTTTTATAATTTATTTTTAATTCCTTCTATCTTTTCTTATTAAAACCATGATATTAATAGGGAACTCCAATATCAATTTTCACATTGATATCACATTGAATGATTTATATATCTACTAAAATGTATTATGGATAATTCCTTTTAGTAACTTGGTATTAATCCACTGTTGAATCGGTCATCCTTACTTTTAGGTAGGATGATTATACTAGAAGTGTACATTGCAAGTCTCGTAAAATTATTCTCATATATACCAACAGATTCATCATCTTTATTCTTAAGATCAAGTAATTATTTATCCATTTTAATATTAATAATATGATGAAATAATTATAAAAAATTAATATCTGAAATTCATACCACTTCATAGAGTCAATTTCTTCATGTTCCCTCATATTCATGATCAGAGTCCACTATTGATCCACTTTGCCTTCCAAATGATTGACATCCAAAATGAATTTTTCATCCCCCAAACACAAGAGAATGGAAAATATTTATTCAATGTTATTGATCCATTTCTCTATAACTTATGGATCAGTATAACCATATAATGTGTGCATTTCCTCATAAAGGACTCAAAATAACATTGTTCTTTACTTTTCCCATTTGTAAGATCAACATGACTCATAACTTTATAAATTTGTTTGAGTGTAGAAATGATATTTTACATTAAAAATCACATATATGTTTTTTACCAAGAGCTCATTCATTTCATTTTCCATTTCATTAAGCATTAACGTGATTCCTCTAGGTTCTATCCATTGACTAAAATCAAAATACATAGTGTGCACAACAATAGTCATTGTGTAAAACCACATAATCATGAAAAATACAATACCAGTTTTCTAAATCAAGACACATAATTTTAAATCTATGGCACTGTAGGTTGAATATAGGTTATCTATGATAATTACCAAAACATTAGGATTTCATCCTATACTTAGACCTGTCCCCAGGGTTCTCACTAAATTTTTCTCGCTTTGGATTCCAAAGGTTAACTAAACCTTGATCTGATAACAAAAATTGAGACCTATACTTTTTATAATAAGATGTTACATATTTTATATGAATATTATTTACATAATATAACAATCCATGCAATAATTTTTTAGGTCTAGTTCCTTTGGAAACTTGGAAACATAATTAAATTGTTTCATAAGAGAACTATATTAACTCCCACTTAGTCATCCCTTACTAGAACCCTTTTTATAAATATCATACATAATACATTTATTCATAATATGGGGAAATGAAACAAACTAAATGGTGATATCATATTCTTAGTAAGGTTAAACAAGGGATATATAGACATAACATGAGCATAAGAGTATGAGAACATGAGCATAACATTTGAAAAAAAACATACTCTACATATCATAGATCAAAATGTTAAGTCATGGAATATAACATTGAAATCAATAAGATATAAATCATAGAGGAATAAAATAACTTGATCCATGATATCATAACATTGGTATAATACATGAGTTTGTGACATATACATAATAATAGAAAATTATTTACTTAGTAGTCAAGGCTAATTTATAAGACTATCATAGTGGATTGGGTTAAGTCCCCAAAACATTGTAGTAGTTAATTTTTACTTCCAAGATTATAATAGTGTATTAGGTTGACTCCATAAACCATAATATTGGTCAAAGTTCACTCTGAAGTCTATCATAGTGGGAAATGTCCATTACTCAACAAGGTGCACTCCCCATTCTTGTCATGTTTATCTCATGAGATAAAAATATATACCCAATGCATTTGAGGGTTATATAATTCCAGGCCCACCCATAACATAATAAAAATAATACATATTTGTTCCAAAAGATCATAAAATATTCATCAGATTAAAACTCATGAAAATAAATATGTTTAATAAACATTTCATCACAGCATAACTCATGGAAAAGAAACAGGTTTCATAAACAACTTTTCATCATAAACATAAACCATCTAGATAAATAATAAGGATGGTATATATGGATTATATCCCCATTAAATCATAATTTAAATCATGGTTTGTTTTATTTTATTCTTAGAAATACCATTATAAGAGCATTAAACCTTTCTTAACGAAAATACCCTTTACCCCTTTAAAATAACTATTCAAAAATTTCCAAAATATTATGGAAACTTTTTTATTTTAAAATAACTTATTAAACTTATAAATGAAGACTAAAAACATTTTATGGTTATGATGGTATGAAATTATGTTCATTCTATATAACCTAAAATAAAAAATTACTTTCACATATTTTTAAAAATTAAAAAAGTACCTCATTTAGAATATGACAATAAGATTCATTTTAAAATATTTTTAAAAAATTAAAAAATGGGTAAAAATGACTTCAAACAGTCATAGTATAATTTTAAAATACTACTTTAAAACATTTTTATAAAACAAGGATATGGAAAAAATGGTTTTATTTATTGAAGAGAGAAATAAATTTTATTTTTCCTTGAAAACATATTTTTAGTATCTTGGGTACTTAAGGTGAGGAAAATGGAATGAGAACATATATTTTCATGAAATTACCATAGGAGAATAAAATTAAATAGTTTATTGAGATGTATATTATAATATTTAAACATTGTAAACTTATTCATTAATAATCTAGATAAACAATGAGATTGTAACATAAAACCCTAACCGTTTTGGTAACATTTGAATCACACGACCCATGAAATAATTAACCTTAAATATCAATATAAATACATATAAATTTCATAATAAGAATCATTAAAGGTATCCATGGTGTTATGTCCCACCCTGGAAGCCACTAAGTGGTGCCCCGAGACAGTTGTTCACAAGACCTCAAGTGTGCCTCCCTATATGCCAGAGGCTGCCGAATAACAGTGAGGGACTAGGGTGTATCCATAGGGAGACTATTCCATTATGATTCAAAGTGTATCATAGTAGTAAATAGTATATTAAAAATAGAGGAACCAGTAATAAATGAATAGAAGTGAAAAATAATTATTAACATCCAGGATAAATAATTAGGCAGAAGAAGAGTCATAAAGAGATACAAAAATGATGATGATGATTCAGTCATGTAGCTATAAAAAATGAGTACATGGGAAATATTGGAATCAGGAAGATACCACATGAAATACTAAAATACAAAAAGGTAAAAATCTGGCACTACTAGAATCACAAGCATAGGCTCAGTCCTCTACTCCAGCACTCCATCTTAGTACCGTAAATCCTGCATCGAAAGTCAGATGCTTCCCTTTATCTACACCTGAAATCTTGAAGTCCTCTTGGGTACTAAGGGAACCCCAAGAAAGTTTTTATATATAATTAGTATTCCACCACCAATGGTGTCTATATCAATCCAATTTCTTTTTATAAAATTAGCAATATACTAATAATATTGGATGCAAGGAAATAAATAAATAAAACACATCAAAGCTGGTTCCTCATAGGATACCTGATCAATACTACCTACTTTAGCTTAATATGGATGTCTCTCAACCCAGGTGACCTGTGCAAGTATGACACAAAGTAAAATGGGCTATTATAAATAATGTATCAATATATATACCATGTCCAATCATGTTATTTGTCTAGGAGGGAATATCCTTTAATTGGATAAATTAACATTCATGAATTTATATATAAAGGTATCTCTTAATTTTAAATAAGTTGAATCATGGGCCCATCCATGTAAAACCATAACATGGAACACAAGTATCTCACTGGGAGCCTAATAAATACTCAAGACACAAGATTCCATCCAAGTAGATCCATAAATAGAATCCCAAGTGTCACTATTGACCTAGAGAAATCATACCTATCATCCCATCCCTAGTATCTCACATAAGGGACAGAGTATCACTTGTGACTTGGTATGAACATATAGCCATTGTTCCCATCCACAGTGTCTCCCCTAGGGAACCGGTATCGCTCATACAATGATAAGGAAAATGCACGGTGAGCCCATCCAAGGCATAATAAGTATCACTCATGGTGTATAGACAATCTATATATCAAAAACTAATTATAAATCTCAATGAGTCCATAAAAGGAATACCATAAGGATATAAGTATTTATCTCATATTTTTTATGATTTATAACTTAATGATCATGATTCTTACCATTAATATGTACTTTCATTTTAAATTTTTTTAAAAAGTTGTCCAAAACATTTAATTCAATCAATTCAACTAGGGGACAAAGCATGGGGCCTATCTCATTGAAAAAATATTCTTAATTAATTTCACATCCCAATACATTTATATGAGGAAAAACACACATAAAAATTTATTTTAAACAATCTAAGGAAAAAATGGTATTATAACTCTAAGGAAGGCACACCAATGGGTGGATCAAGTCAAGATAATCAACACATAGTGGTGATTCTCTGCTAACTAGGATCTTAGAGGGCATGAGAAACCACTTAAATTAATTTAATATATCTTTTTGAGGTGTCATTGGAAAATTTTGATGCATGGAAAATTATTTCATAATATAAAAGCAACCAAAATTGATTGAAAGAATCTAGACAATATACCTTATCCTTGTAGAACTCTACTCGTTCAGTTTCAGTCCTTGAATCGATCTAGAATGAGAGAAGTCAAAAGAGTCGTTAAAACCCTGAAAATAGGGAAAATGATCTCTCGCAAAAATAGAGAAATAGGTAGGAAGATAAACAAGAATAAGAATGAAGATAAATAGAGATCATACTCAGAGGAATCCAATTCTCCCGATGGTTAAATAAATGAATTCTGGATGATAGAGGAAGGAGGATCCCAAGATTATTCATGGAGTAGTTCTCTCATGTGGATCATTTTTAATATACGATAAAAGTAGGTGGATCTATTAAAAATATCCCCTTACCTTTTATAAAAACACAACCTAGGAATTTATATGATTTTTAAGTTCATTAAACGTCCTGTAAGTGAATTACACATCATGTAATGCTCTGTATTTTCCTCCGAGGGAAAATACATTACACATTCTGAAAGGGGTTCTAGCTAGAAAAATACACGTGTATTTAAATAAATGTCATTTATTTAGATAAATGTCATGTATATGTTCTATATCTAGGTTCCATCCCATATACTACCTTATTTCCGGAAATGAACTAACCATCCCTTAGGCACTGTCTATTGATTTAATCGAAACTAAAAGAAAATATACCCTACTAAAAATCAGGGATGTGAAAACCTACCCTCCTTAAAACAAATCATCCTCAATTTTCCCTTATGAGGGTCATAAAGAATCATCCGAGAAAATCTCTAGTATTGAGAATGTACATCATCCTCCCACTCCCATGTCTTTTCCTATAAACGATTATGCTACCACAACACCCATACAAGGGGAAGTGACCTTCCTCAGAGATCCTTCATGCTCTGATCAACAATACGTATTGGATTCTCCTAAATGGATGAATCTATCTCTATTTAAATTTCCTTGGGATCAAATTAATGAGATGGTTCAGCAAGATATTGATGAATATGTGATATGTGGGAAGACGTCATGCGTGGAACAATACCTCGAAGGTAGCTATAACCAATAGACTATTGGACTAACTCTATCCATGATCTCTAAAGGAACTAATTAATGAGGTGATTTATTTCCATTTCTATGAATTATTATACGGCCCAGTCTAGGTGATACTCGCAAAAAGAACTAACGTCCCACCTAGAACTCCATAGGTTGAAAACAATGATTAGTATAAGTATTATTCTTGGATTAAGTTGTATCCATACCTTTCTAAATAGACATTACTTTCTCTCACGTCTCTGGAATGAGATGAGGACCCAGTAGTGTTGCCTCACCAGCCTCTAACAAGCATAGAGGTGAACAGAACGTCCAATCATAATGGGAATCATACATACTCATCTGAATCATTTCCTGAAAACTATTTTTATAGGAAAACTCAACCATAGGTATATTTTTCCCAAGTACCTAAAAAATCAAGGTCTCATTCCTAGATCATGTCTTCTAACACCTATATCATTCACTCAGACAGCCCGTTGATCAGAGGGTGATATACTGAACTCAAGAGAACCTATGAAACTAGTGTCTTCTATATCCCCTACTAGAATCATGATGTAAACCAAGAATCTCAATATTCTATGATAGAAAAGGGGACACCATAATGATGCACAATCTTCCAAATACACGTCCTCATAATTTCATCATCTAAAAAGGTCTCTTAGATGGGTAGGAATTTTTTGACATTGTTCAACCTACAAAATATCACCCATGCTATGTCACTAACTCGAGGGGATATTGAAAATCCCATCATGAAATCTATGGTTTTTTCATTCCATTTCCACTAAGGAATGGATAGAGGTTGTAGAATTCTAGAAGGTTGCTAGTGCTCAAGCTTCACCTACTGATAGCTGGAACATGGCCTAATGAAACCTACAATATTCCTCTTCATACCTATCCACCAATACTGATGATGTATGTCTCGGTACATCTTGATAATCCTAGGGTGATATTCCCAAATAGGGAAATGATATTCCCACATAAACACTTACCATATGTCCGAAGAAACCCAAATATATCCATGAAAGTTTAGGATTTCATTCTCATCAACAACACAAATATGTGGTGGGTTATTCCATAATGCTCTCTCTCATGACATGGCCCTCAAGATCTAATAGTTGTTTCATTTTCACCCATTCTATAAGGGAGTATTCCACTACCATAGAATCTAAAAAATACTTTCCATGATATTCCAAAACCTCTAGGTGCATCTTAGAAAATAGATCTATCAACTTCCACTCACTTATGGACTCCTGTATGGCCTGTGTCTAAGTCTTTTGGGTCCTGGTGTAGCCACTACATTATCCTTTTTGGGTGTATAAGAAATATCGGTGTTGAATAACTGTTGGTACTCTACCCACCTATGTTGCCTAATATTCAAGTCTTTATGTGTGGATATGTATTTGATACTTGTGTTATCTGTGTAAATAATGAACCACTCACCCACAAGATTATTCTTCTAATAGAGTAGTTCATAAACCAGGGGTTCTAGCTCGAGGTATTTCTTATGGTAGTTATGCTCATGTGGTCTTAGCTGGTGAGATACATATGCTACAACACAATCTTCCACTATCAGAACAGTTCCAATCCTGATTCCTAAAGCATCATAGCAAATACTATAGCTTCTACCCAACTTAAAAAAAATCAAGATTGGTACTGAATTCATTCTCCCATTTAACTCTTAAAAGTATGTATTATAATCTTCTGGACATAATAAATTCACACCCTTTTTAATAAATCCTATAATAGGTACTTCTATGTGTGATAAGTCTTGAATGAATCACTTATAATAGCCAGATATCCCCAAGAAACTACATATGTCAAATACATTCTTAGGTTTATCACAAGAAATCATTATTCTCACCTTCATTAGGTTAATAGATATATCTGCCTCTGAAATAATAATACCCAAAAATTGAACCTTATGAATCCAAAAGTGGAATTTATTTATATTCATAAATAGATGGTTCTCTCTCAATGCATACAACATGATCTCAATATGGTTTTTATGGTTTTATCTGGTGTGATAATACACCAATATGTAATCTATGAATACTTCCAAAAATGAATCCAGGTACAGGTGGAAATCCCAATTCATCAAATCCATGAAAATGGTTGGCATGTTTTTAAGCACAGATGGCATAACAAAATACTCATTAAAGCTATAACTACTCTAAAAAACTATATGTGGTATGTCTAATGGCCTCACACACACCTAATGGTATCTTAAACTCAAATAAATCTTAGAAAAAGCTATTTATCCTCATAGTTGGTTGAAGAGGTAATCTATAAAAGAAAATGGATATTGATTATTTACTATAATCTGGATCAACTATCAAAAATCCCTGAACAACCTAAGGTTACTATCCAACTTCTTGGTGAAATGGATTGGTGAACCTCATGGCGCAATATTGGGTGGTATAAAATCATCTTCCTCTAAGTCTCCCAACTTCTTTTTAAGTTATTATAGATCTGTAAGTTCCATATTACAAAGGAGTAATGAACATTAATTCCACACATAGAACTAGATCAATGGTGAACTCCACCTCTCTCATAGGAGGTAATATATAGAATTAATTAGGGAATACTTACCTAAAACAATCCACAATAACAAGTAATTCCACAAGTCATGTTCCCTTATTGGTCAAAAAGAGGCTAGCCATCTAGGCTATCACCCTACCCAACCCATGATGCTCAGGTCTATCTATAATTTCCTAGATATCCCACTCTCTCATATGAATATACATGATTCCCTTAGGTGATTTAAAAGACACCCTTCAGTGATAGAAATCGCCATGGGAGTGATAAGGAACTAGCCATTCCATACCATGAATGATATCAAATTCATTCATCTCGAGGAAAAATAAATTCTACAAGAAATGGTACCCACATATCTCAATAGGGAACTCCTTGCACTGGCACACACTCTATGACCAAATAGCTAACAGTGTGTTGAGAGTCATAATTCCAAAAAATTACTCCATCTTAAGGCCTATTATTTCAATAATTTCCATAGATGTAAAGAATTATGATGCACCTATATCATACTAGAATGATACTAAAGTATAGGATACTAGAATAGTATCACATACTGTATAAGGACCTAAACTCTGCTCTTTGTGTGTAAGATTCACTAAATAGATATGGCTCATTCTGTGACCCTAATATTTAACCTGACTAACCTGGGAAGGTCCACTCTAATATAATTAAACCCCCATTGTCTGAATTCTTTATCCACAGAAACCTCCTCAGCCTAATCAGTCGGTAGTAGTCCATCTCCCAGCCTGACATGGAGCTTCTGATCCTGTACCTAAAAGTAGTGTCAATACAGATCCCTTATCACTGGATATATGAGGAAATGTTGGGAAGAAGTGTTAAATGTGATCCATCTTTATACACGATCGGCACTCAATTGGGTTCATCGTCCACTGGTGTTTTTTATAGCCTTTCATTCCACACTAGTGACACACCACAGAGTTTTCAGTGTGTTTCATATGGCTGGTAATGCCCCCATGTGCGCCCTTTAAATGAAGTTCCATATCGTTAGATAAACCATCTCCCTGCCTAGAAGCTAAACCGCCCTGGATCGCATTTCCACAGTCTAGAAAGTTCCACTCTATAATGATGGATTGGTTCACTATATTAAAAATAGTGGTCAATTGGAAGATGTTTACTTACGATCATACTTCATACACAAGCCCATCCTCAAAAAATATCATATTTTTTAACTCATCACTAGTAATAGTCATTGTTAAGCATTGAATCTTGGTGAAATGAGAAAAATATTTCATCACTGACATGGAACCCTCTTGTGGGTGAATAAACACTCGAGCACGTGCTGCTCGTAATGTCTAAGGAAAGATGTAGTCATAGAAGGCTGTTTGGAAACTCCCCTAAACCGTACCCTAATGATGTATAATCTAGGTAATGACTCCCCGCCAACATTTACCAGAATCACATATTATATATATATTGAACATGACCCTACACCCTAGAGGATTCTCTAGATGCTCAAAGATTGACAACATGGCCTCTAACAAAGATTCTGCAGCCTAAGGACCATCATTCCCCAAAAAGTTTGGGGGATGCTACTGCTAAAACACCCATGTCATATCTTCTATAGTAGGATCAGGTCATGGGGATACTTTTATGGACTACATGAAGAGGAATAATCTATCATGGGACTGATCATTGACTCCTAGTGGAAGAGCAATATGAGGTTTCTCAGGGGGCACTCTAGGAAGTAATAAATGTGAATCAAGTCCTACCACATCTAGAGAATGGTCGGTACCATACTCTTAGCATATTATGCTAGGATATCGAGGCATCATAGGTATAAAATCTATAAGATCATGCCTTGGATAAGATTTAACAACAAATATGAAACAAAGAATGAAGGAAAGAATAGGTACACAACCTTCCAATAAAGATTTACACCTCTATTTTTTCATAAATCTAGATATAAATGATAGGAAGATCATAATATTCTCAAGAGAAACTTCTTAATACCCACTACTAAGGTCGGTTTAGGGTCATGGTCTCATACAACATATAATTGGTTCTGATTTATGGAGTGTCAATTTCAAGTTATAGAGGAAAACACCCTTTACTTTGCAATTGGAATCCCCATTTAGTTGTAAAATTTTTATTTTAAAACATTAATTTATTGAAATTCATTCATATTGATATGGATATAGATATCTCAATCCAGTTAAATGTATCACCCTTACCAATTTTATAAAGGATCATACTTCTTATAAATTGGTATTGGTATGTCAAGTTACTGTTACCTAACATTTGCATCTGATGTTAAGATATAACAGGTCCGGTATAGTGATTTGATTGAATGAAATACCATTCCCAATTTATAGAATTAATTTCTTTATAAATTATAATTATAATTCATCAATAAAATCAACTAACATTTTAGTACATGGAGCCATTGGTTCATGGCTCAAATGTGATATAATAGGTTAATTAAGGTTTCATCATCAATATAAGTGGTAAAAAACTATTTAGATTAATGTAGGATCTTTAATTAATCCAATTATGTTAAATCTATAAGAAACACTAGCATATTTCAATATATAACAATCAAGACACTCATAACAAGAACATGTAATACAGGAAATTCACATGGGAAGTATAAATAAGTCATGGAATAACGCATGGAATTTAATTCCTATGGTGCCTAGTATGATGAATTAATTGATACTCCCTAATATCATCATGCCAAGGTAATTAAATTCCATTATAAACACATCAACCATATGAATGTCACACAACATTTGGATCACCCAATAGTAAAATCGATGGAATGGTAATAGGTACAAACCAAAATAGTAATAACTCATCCCAGGAAGTTTGGGTTTCCCCTGTACGTGGGTTAGCTACTCCCAAGAATATGATCATTTACAAATTTTTATAAATACTATTTTCATTTCAAATAAAAAATAGTAATATAAAAGGGAAAAGGGTCTCTAATACCACTTTTTAGTATCTCTCTATATAAGACACTAAGCAGTGCCCTGAGACAGTTGGCCATAAGACCTCAAGCACACCTCCCTATACGTTATAGGATTTTGACTAGAACTAAAGGCCTAGGGTATTTCCTTGGGGGGACTATGACCTCATGAGTTAAATTTTATAATAGTAGTAAATAATATATGTAAAACATCAAACGTAGTAATAAATGAATAAAAGTGTAAAATAACAATAAACATCCAAGATAAATAACTAGGTGGAAGATGATTCATAAATAGATACGAAAATGATGATAAATGATCACGTCATGTAGCTATAAAATGATTAAATATAAAATAGGAAAATCAGGCATATACCATAAGCTATACTAAAATAAAAAAAGGCCAAAATATACCACTACTATAATTATTATCATAGGCTTGGTCTTCTTCTCCCATAATCTATTCTAGTACCGTAAATAAAGAATTGAAAGTTGGATTCTTCCCTTTATCTACAAATAAAATCATGAATTATTCTTGGGTTCCAGGGATTCCCAAACAGGGTGTTAGATATACTTAGTAGGACACCACCAATGGTGTCTAAATCAATGAATTCAATTCATATAAAATGAGTAGTGTGCTAATAATATTTGATGTAAGGAAATAAATAAATTAAACACATTAGACTGGGTTTATCATGGGATACCTGACCAATAATACCTTAATAGGCCTAATATGGATGTCTCTAAACCCATGTGACCTATGAAAGTTTGATACAAATTAATATGGGTTTTTATAAAAAAAAATATCAATATATGAACCATTCCCTAGAATGTGATTTTTCTTGGTTGGTGTATCTGTTAATGGGATAAATTTACATTATTTAATTAATATAAAAAGACATCTATTGATTTTAAATAAGTGTAATCCTAGTCCTATCCAAGGAAAACCATAACATAGAACCCAAGTATCACACTAGGATCAGAATAAATAATAAAATTGCAAGAATCCATCCAAGGATATAAATAAATTGAATCAAAAGTATAACTCCTAACCTAGTGAAATCATCCCTCTGAGCCTATCCCTAGTATCTCATGTATGGTACTGAGTATCACTTGTGACCTGGTATGAACATCTAGCCACTGATCTGATCCATGGTATCTCCACTGGGGAACCGGTATCGCTTATATGGAGGTAAGGAGAACACACAATGATCCCATCCAAGAAATACCAAGTGTCTATCCCAGTGTATACACAATCCATATGCCAAAAACTAATTATAAATCCCAATTAACCTATTCAAGGCATCCCATAAGGATCCAAGTATCTCTCTTAGCTTGGTTATAAGGTATAGATTAGTGATCATGCTTTTTATCATTTACAATGCATTACATTTGAATCATTTTAAACAAGTTATCCAAAACATGTAATTTAATCCATTTAACTAGGGTACAAATAATAGGGCCTAACTCATGGTCAAACATCTTCTTAATTCATTTTATATCTTGATACATTTATTATGAGGTTAAACACAACTCAAAAGGTGTGTTAAAAAATATAAAGACAAAAGTGAAATAGCCCTCAAAGGAAGGCATGACCATGGGGCTTCTTAAGTAAGGGATCTCAGGCCATGGTGTTTATTCACTACTAACTATGATTTTATAGGACACTAGAAACCACTTAAATTAATTTACTAAACCTTTTAGAGGCATTGCTGAAAAATTATGGCACACATAACAAAAATGTGTAATATAAAAGAATCCAAACTTCAGGGAAATAATGTATAATGCCTAATATATCCCTCTAGCACTCTCCTCATCCATTTTTGTCCCTTGAATTGATCTAGAATGGGATAAAGCATAAGAATCATCAAAACCCTAAAAATAGTGAATATTAGCTCGCACCAAAATAGAAAATGTGATATGAAGATAAACTAGTAAAAGAAGTAAGAGGAATTGAGAGCTTACTAAGTGGAATACAACACATCCTATGGTGAAGGAAATGGAGTCTGGATAGAGGAGGAAAAAGTAACCCTAACTTAGGTATAGAGGAGGTCTCTCACGCTACTCCACTTTTGTGTGGGCGGAAAGAGGTCTCCATTAAAATGATCCAATATCCTTTTAAAAACCCAACCTAGGAATTTAAATGATCTGTAATTAAATTTCACATCATATAATACTCAGGATTTTGATCCCATGAAAAATAATCTACACATCATGATAGGGTGTCTGACCAGCCAAATTCACGTCGTATATTTGGTATGTAGCCAGGTTCCAAACCATCTGCTACCGCCTTTCCTAAAACAAAACAACGTGTCCTTAAGAAAAGTCCATGTATTTAACCAAAACTAAAAGAAAATTTACCTCATTGAAAATTTATGATGTTACAAAAGGTTATTATATAAATCACATAAAAGAAACAAGTGGTTAATATGGTATGTGTCTCAAATGAATAAAAGTGAGATGAAAGTACCTTACCTCATGCCTCACTTCCTTAATACATGTTAAAACCTTATATATAATTAATATAGGTTTATTAATAATCTATTCTAGAAATATAATCATCCATATCAGACTATATATTATTTACTTATAACATTTTATCCCCTTTTTATTAATGATTATTTATTAAAATCAATGTTACGGGTGATATTTTCTTTGTTTTTCATGTATGTTTTAGTTTGGTAGTATTATTCCATGTACTTAAATCATGATTACATAATATTAATAATTGTATTCATGATATAAATATCATATATATACATTGTATACATATTTATATTAATTTATTAATGTAAATATATAAAATTGAATTACACTATTCATGGAGACGGTAGATTATACGTACATATGAACGTTGTCTTTACATTTTGACAGATGGAATGAAAGAAATGTACATAATAATTCACCTATATAGAATCATTATTATATCATATATATCTTATATGTTTTTTAAATCTATCCTTATTACCATCTAAGTAAAACAGAAATGAAAAATGAATCGCATCGCTTTGTGGAGGTGGTAGTCCACATGTACTCATGAGCAACGTTCTCATTTTTCAATGCATATGAATGTATGAAGGTAGATGTAATATTATGATTCCAAAAGTATAATTATTTCATATTTATCATTTATAATCCTTAAATCCATCATAATTATCATCCAAGAAATATGTTGATGGAAAATGAATTGTATCTCTATGTGGAGACGGTAGGTTGTACGTACGAATGAGCGATACTTTCACATCCCATTTGATGGGAAAGAGGGTGGGTAATGGTGATTTCATACTCATAATAAAATTTAATTATATTTATTATAATTAATTTAATATTTTATGATAAATACCATGTAATTATTGGAGGTAAGGAAGAACTAAAAAATAAAGTGATTTGTTAAGGCGATTACCTCTTATTTGAAAGAACTCCATTAGATCTCCTATTAAGGATACTAGGGTTGATCTTTTGGGAAGGAAAAAACCTCTATAATTTTTATAGATAATTTTATATTGAATTTTGGAATGGGATGACTGACCTAAATGTTCAATGTGGTGTGATGAGGAGAAAGGAGATGTGCCCTTTTATAATTTAGGGGAGAGGAACACTTGGGGTTTCTTAAATGATTAAAATATAATAAAGTAATTTGTTATCCCAAATGTATACAAAAGGATAGTTATCCAAAGATAATATATTATGGATTTTAAATATAATCAACCAATAAAATTTTTATAGGTTTAAGTGATCTTCTAAACCATATTTGTTAGTTTAACCCCTTAGTTAATATATTTTAACATTAATCACAGTAACAAATTTTTCACTCATAAAAGGTTATAATTTCACTCATAAGAAAAATATTGAATCATAAATAGAAAAAGAAGTAAATTTTCACCCATATATTATCCAGATTTTTCACTTGAAATATTTTACTAATTTTTAAATAATTCAATAAAATATAATTTTTATAAAATATTAGTGATGCCAATTTTGACACTATTCATTTAATTTAACTTAAAATACATAAAGATTATTTTGATACAACCCACTAGGGCCTACCTAGTAGGTATAAGGCTGGGTCTCTATATCCCAAATCCCAAATCTATAGTCTAGGTCTTGGTGACATGAATCGAGAAATCATAACATAAATAGGAGGCTTTTCCTATTTTACCTATATGCACACACCCAACCGTCTCCATGAAACAGTGCATAGGAATAACAAAAAAGGCTGTAAAATATAGATTAAAACCATTCATGTAAAAACCTATTGGGAATAAAATCATAGTATGATAGAAAACAACCAATGTGTAATGGGGAAAAATACACACCCATCCATATATGAAGTCTTAACCTCACTCTAACTGGAATAGAAAATAAATGAGAGATCCCACTGACTAATCTCAAATCCTGACCATTGTATGCAGTCTATGAACCTGAGTATCATTATGATCCTTTGAAATCTCCACCAATTTTTTCATTGTACGCATAAGACATGACATGTGTGGAAAATTTCCATACAAAGGTGAGTATATACATATCCAGTAGGACTCCTTGAATGTCGAAGGGGGTAATAAAGAGATTAAATAAAAGTGGTATGATTAATACAAAAAAAATAAATTTCAATCAAAAACTAAGAAAAAGACCGTAACCAACTAGATATGATCAACAAGAAACCCAAATGAGAGATAAATTGGATCTCAATCTCCACAACCTATCTAAGAATGCTAAGTCTACATGCTACTTCGAAGTTCCATCTTCGATGACCATCATCTCACATATCCATGAAATATTTTGGGTGGAGGGCCCACACCTCTCAATTATGATCAAGAGTTGAGGGGGATTATATCTAGTGTAATAATATTGTTTGACCTCATAAGAATACATGTAGACGACCCACACCTCACCATTGTGCTCCATGGATGAGTTGAAAAAATATTATATAGAGGAACCTTTCCCTAGTGTGTTAGGGGTGCCACTCATCGTATAGATGACCCATGCCTTGGTGTGTTAGGGAGTTTCCACTCAGAATATAGAGGACCTACACCCTGGTGTGTCAAGGGGTGTCACTCAGTGTATATAGGACCCACGCCCAGGTGCATTAGGGGGTGTCACTTGGTGTATAGAGGACTTACACCCTGGCGCATCGAGGGGGTGCCACTAGAAGTATATAGGACATGTGCCCCGGTGCATCGAAGGAGTGACACTGGGTGTATAGAGGACCCACACTCTAGTGTGTCAGGGGGTACTAATCCGCATATAGAGGACCCATTACCAAGTTCATCAGGGGGGTTTCACTCAAAACATAGAGGAATCACACCTACGTGAATCATGGGGGTTCCACTTAGCATATAGAAGAACCATTCCCTAGTCTATTAGGGGGAACCGCTTAGTAGGTATAAGACCCACACCCTAGTCTATAGCGACCCGGCCTTTTCTTGCATTACTATTACATCATTTCAAATATAAACAACATAATAGTATTACACATGGATGATCCAGAGGTTTAGTGTCTTGGGAAAACTAGGAAAATACATAACAAATACAACATCAACCATAAACATTTATTTAATTTCTTCTTCACTAGCTTCTTAGTGGAACTTTTCATCTCCTTAGTACATGTAGCCACCTGAGGATATACATCAAAAGGGGTGAGCTAAAATCCCAGTAAGAGGATAGATAAGAATAATACATCATGGGGTGAGCATAATCATAACATAGGCAAAAGATCATGATCATTAGAGGAGCATAAGTAAAAGACTTGAAATGTGGCAATGCATAAAAATGAAACATCATATCTTAGTGGTTAACTACCACACATACTTGTGAACAAATCTAGCATCATGTTCACGCATCATTTCACATTTACTCATGATATTCATCACTTTACCCAATGCATTGGAGCGCTATATAATTCCGGGCGCACCCGTCACATTTAAACATTCATGTTGCGCTATATAATTCCGGGTGCACCCGTCACATCATAACATTATCATTATCATGCTTTCCACATAGAAAACATATCAAAAATGTACATAAATAACCCATGTAAAGGAATGGGTTTCATCTCATAATAACATATTCATAAGCTTTGGGTTCCCAAAATAAATAGGGAACAACATACTTGATACAAGAACCATCAACCTTGAATGAGAGGTAAAAGGTGAGATCTTGAAAGAAGAGTTCTTTTGGAAAACATTTTGATGGACATAAAAACCAGTGAGAAACATGTATATCCCATAAAATTAAAGTAAATGATGAACAAATGATCTTTGAGGAGTAACCATATCAAAAATGGAGTGAAAGAGGGAGAACCCGAAGGAAGAAAAATTGGGTTCGAGATTTCCCCTTACCTTGTACTCGAATGCCTCCTTCTCTTTAATGTCCTGTATAATGACATTATATTAATTAATTAGAAATTCCAGAACCATGTGTACATTAATAGGGTTCATTATGGTTTCATTATGTTACATTATGTTCTTTTGGATGACTTATAGAATCTAAAAACATTGATCGGGGATGTTCGTTTTCATGGTTTTCTTGAGTGGTTCACTTGTATTCTTAAATTGATGTATGGGTAGATCATGGGTAAACATCCAGAATGATATTACATGTTTTTAATGATATTACAGAATCTTTAATGATTTTAAAATGAGTTATATTAGATCCATGTGGACGAATCATTAGATAAGAATTAAATGAAGATTATTTGGGTTAATTTGAGCGGTTTTTGGATCACAACGAACTCATTTTAACTTTTCACTTAGTAATGTGGACATAGGTTATTTCTAGAACTTAAAATAGAACATAATACATATAAAATATTCTGGTTCAACCATAAAAATGGTTTCATGAACATATTTGAAGTTAGAAATAAAAGAAGAGAACATGTCGTTTTTGAAGGTGATAAATTATCACCACATGAACAACGTTCTCTTTAATAAAATAAAAGGAAGAGGGAAAGGGTGTGGGGTGATAAAATATAACATTAGAATCATAATATTAAAGTATATATAAAATAATGGATTTACAGAACAATTTAGATGAAGATAGGTAGGTAGAGATCAAGAAAGGAACTTGAACTTGAAAGGAAATTAAAGGAGAAGAGAGAGAGAAATTACCTTTAGAATCCTTCTCTTGAGATCCTCTTTAAGGAAGCTAGGCTTGGTATTTTGATGAGACCATCAGCTTTTGGACGTAGAAGATGAGCTAGGGAAGGTGTTTGGGCATATTTTGGAGAATTCTTGGAGCTTGAGAGGTGTGAGGAAAAGAGGGAGTGAAGGGTGGCTTTTATAGTGGAGGGGAGAGGGATTTCCTTAATATAAAATTGATTAGTTTATTAATTTCACCTAAGACAAGGAATAGTGAGTCTTATATGACCAATAATAGTAAAAAAAAAGCATGTGAGTTCAGGATTTGGGTGCTTACATCACTTGTGATGTTAGGAATAGTGGGTTTTAATTAAAATGTATTTATATGGTAAATTAATGTATTCTACTATTCACAAAAAATTCATGTATCTTAGAAAAATCCCAAAAATTTACCCCAACCATTTTTCAACGTGTAGAATCCAAAAAGGAAGTCTATTTTTCAAAAATAATTTTCTAAATATTATTAATTTAATATTTAAATAAAATCATAATTTACTTAAAAACAGTTTTTAAGATTAAAACTGATTTTATAGTTCTTTCAAAAATTACTTAGGGTCTTATAAAATTATCTAAAAACTATTAGACATTGATTCAATAATTTATGAATATATTTCAGGAAAATAAATATTCTTTTAAATTAATTAATTAATTATAATTAATTATTTATGACTTATAAAATACCAAAAATGTTTACTAAGGTCAAATTGTCAATTTCTATGATGTCTATATTTTATTTTATTATTCATAGGTAATGTTACTCTTATTTACTATTCATAAGGTTCATATTACTATTCATAAGGGTAGGTTACTATTCATAAGGGTAGGTTACTATTCACCAAAAATTATTTTTGTTTCATTAAACTCCAAAAACTATCTTGAACACAACCGTGTATGTTGGATTTTTAAAATTCCAAACATAGGGGTGACAAAATTATGTTTAAAGGTCACTTATCACTTAGTAGTTCATTATTTTGTGTTTTTATGACATAGATATAAGAAGGGAATTTTTCATTGAAAAACTTTGGGTCGTTACATTCTTCCCCCCTTAATAAATTTCACCCCCGAAATTTCACTTTACACAAATAGGTGAGGGTACTTATCCTTCATTGCCTCCTCCGGTTCCCATGTTGCTTCCTCAAACTTTTGGTTCCTCCACAACACTTTGACAAGGCGGGTTGTCTTGTTGCGTAGAACCTTATCACTTCGGTCCAGAATTTTTACCGGATGCTCCTCATATGAGAGATCATCTTCCAACTGTACCACCTCTGAGTTTAGTACATGTGAGGGGTCTGGAATGTACTTCCTCAGTAGTGATACGTGAAACACATCATGAACTTGAGCCATATTCGGTGGAAGTTCCAGACGATAGGCCACGGCTCCTATACGATCAAGGATCTCAAAGGGGCCAATGTACCTTGGGCTTAGCTTCCCTTTCTTCCCGAATCGCATGAATCTCTTCCATGGAGATATTCGAAGGAAGACTTTATCTCCAACTTCGAACTCCAATTCCCTTCGATGATTGTCAGCATAGCTCTTTTGCCAACTTTGAGCAGCTTTGATGTGTTTCTGGATGACTTGAACCTTCTCTGTCATCTCTTGAACAATATCGGGACCAAGTAGTTTTCGTTCTCCAACTTTATCCCAACAGGTTGGAGTTCTACATCGCTTCCCATAAAGAGCTTCATACGAATCCATCTGAATACTCGAGTGGAAGCTATTGTTGTATGAGAACACAACCAATGGAAGGTGCTGATCACATCCACCTTTGAATTCAAGAGAACAGGATCTTAGCATATCTTCAAGTGTCTGAATAGTCCTTTCAGACTGGCCATCAGTTTGGGGGTGATAGGTCGTGCTGAAATTTAATTCAGTACTCAAAGCATGTTGAAGGCTCCTCCAGAATTTAGAAGTGAACCTTGGATCACGGTCAGAGACAATCGAGAGTGGAACACCGTGCAATCTCACTACTTCCTTCACATATATCCTTGCAAGTTGTTCAAGTGATAGGTCTTCCCGAATAGCAATAAAATGGGCAGTCTTGGTGAGTTGATCAACCACAACCCATATCGCATTATTTCTTCTTGACGTCTTCAGGAGACCCGTGACAAAGTCCATAGTAACATTTTCCCATTTCCACATGGGTATAGGCAATGGCTGCATCATACCTTTGGACTTTTGCTACCCAGCTTTAACTTGATGACATACCAAGTACCTTGATATATATTCCGCAATCTCCTTCTTCATGTTATCCCACCAGAAGTGTTCTCGTAGATCACGATACATCTTGGTACTTCCAGGATGAATAGAGAAAGTTGAGCTATGTGCATTATCCAATAGTTCCTTCTTTATTCTGGGTGATGAAGGCACACAAAGCCGTGTTCCAAACCGAATCACACCATCATCGTCGATATGGAACTCTTGCAGCTTCCCTTCCTTTACTACATTCACCCTCTTTTGTATCTCCATATCATCCCTTTGTGCTTCCTTAATCTTCTGTTGGATGGATGGTTGTGCAATAATTTGGGCAAGGTAGGATGTATCCCCTGCCCTTACGATTCCCAAATCCATCCTTTGCATATCCAAGAAGATAGGGTCTTTCTCAATCCTCAACATGGATAGAGTAGCAGGTTATTTCCTGCTTAGAGCATCAGCTACCATGTTCACCTTTCTAGGAAGATAGTGAATAGAGAAATCGTAATCCTTGATTAGCTCTAACCATCTCCTTTGACGCATGTTTATCTCCTTTTGTGTGAATATATACTTTAGGCTCTTGTGGTCGGTGTATATGTCACACTTCTCACCATAAAGGTAGTACCGCCAGATTTTCAAGGAAAAAATCATGGTTGCCAGCTCTAGATCATGTGTCGGGTAGTTCTGCTCATGGATATTCAACAGTCGTGAGGCGTAGGCTATCACATTATCATTTTGCATGATTACACAACCCAAGCCTTTCTTTGAAGCATCACTGTATATCACAAAACTTTCTCCACTTTTCAGTAGTGTGAGTACAGGTGTAGTGATTAGCCTTCTCTTTAGCTCCTTGAAGCTTCCCTCACATTCATCTGTCCAGACATACTTTACCCCTTTCCTTGTTAACTTAGTTAGCGGGCTTGACAATCGTGATAAGTTTCTCACAAAAACGTCGATAGTACCCAGCTAATCCAAGAAAACTACAGATTTCTGTAACACTAGAGGGCCTGGGCCATTCCTCAATCGCCTTTGTCTTTTAAGGGTCCACATAAATTCCCTCGCTTGTGATCACATGTCCCAAGAACGTGACTTGATTCATCCAAAAGTAACACTTGCTGAACTTGGCGTACAACTTATCCTTTCTCAATGTCGCCAACATAAGTCTTAGATGTTCTTCATGTTCCTCCTTACTCTTGGAGTAAATGAGAATATCATCAATAAAAACTACCACAAATTTGTCGAGGTAATGTCTAAAGACTCTATTCATCAAATCCATGAAGATTGCAGGGGCATTAGTAAGTCCGAAGGGCATCACCAAAAACTCATAGTGCCCATACCTTGTACGGAAGGCAGTCTTCTGAATATCTTCCTTCTTCACCTTTACTTGATGATATCCAGAATGAAGATCCACCTTTGAGAAGTATTGATCTCCTCTTAACTGATCGAACAAGTCATCAATCCTTGGGAGAGGATACTTGTTCTTTATAGTGATCTTGTTGAGTTCCTGATAATCGATACACATCCACATGGTTCCATCCTTCTTCTTCACAAAGAGCACTGGCGCACCCCAAGGTGATGCACTAGGGTGTATGAACCCTTTGTCCAGATGCTCTTACAGCTGCTTCTTTAACTCCTCCAGTTCGATAGGAGCCATCCTATAGGGGCACTTTGATATAGTAGTAGCTCCGGGTATGAGTTCAATTGAGAACTCTACCTCACGATCCGGGGGAATTCCGGGTAACTCTTCAGGAAATACATTGTCGTATTCCCTTACGATGGGAATTTCCTCAAGGTTGTAACTTTCCTTCGACTCAAACATTTGGGCGAGGTATGCTTCTTCATAGGGAATCATCACCCAAACCATTAAATGATTTCTCAAAGGAGATTCATGATCTTACTTGCATTTGTAGAGGATCATGGGATGGTTCGGAATATGAAAATATATTTCCTTTTCCCGATAGTTGATATGTGCTCTATATAACGAGAGCCAATCCATTCCCATTATACCGTCGAATTCCACCAAGGTAAGTATTAAGAGATTTTCCGGAAGAATCTTCCCACATACGTCAACAGGATAAGAATCAAACACTTGGGTTGCAATTATTGCACCACTTGGTGTTTTTACAGATATCTCTACTTCAAGGTTTCGGGGCTTCGATTCTATAGTTCTAGCAAACTTGCAAGATATAAAGGAATGCGTAGAACCAGAATCAAATAAGACTTTTTCCATTCTTGAGTGAATAGGAAGTGTACCTTGTACGACTTCATTATCATGTTCCACCTCCGCAGTAGTGATGGCATAAGCCTTCCCTTGTTCCTTTGGCTTTGGTGGTTGTTGGCGCTGATTACACTCGAGAGCTCAAGGTTTAGTGCACTGGTTTGAATAGTTCCCTAGCTCCTTACAGTTGTAGCATTGAACCACGAGTGGTTCTCTCCTTTCATCGGCTACATTATACTTCCTTTTCATGTCTCTTCGACACTCGTGAGCTAAGTGTCCTTCTTTCCCACACTTGAAGCATTTCCCCGTCCCTTTGAGGCAGTTCCCATTATACAACTTCCCACATTTTTGGAAAGTGGGTCGTTGTGTTTTCTTACCATCTTTATCACTAGATCCACCAGCTTGAAACTCCATCTTTCTTTTCTTATCACCATAGCCATGGGACCATTCTCCAAACTCCATCCCCACCTTGAGAGCACACTGAACAACGTCTTCATAACTCCCAAAGTCTCGAATTGCAAGAGATTTTCAAAGATGTGGTTTTAATCCACTAAAGAATCTATCAATTTTTCTATCATTGTTGATAACAAAACCCGAAGCATACCTTGCGAGCCTTGTGAAATTTGCTTCATAGGTTGTGACAGATTCTCCTTATTTTTGCTTGATCTCTATGAATTCTCTCTCCATCTTCGTGCGAAGAGTTCGTGGGAAGTACTTATTAAGAAACATTATCTTAAAGTCCTCCCATTCCATCTCTTCAATTTCATCCCTTGTCTTGGTGTTCTTAATCAAAGCCCACCATTGATCAGCTTCTCCATCTAGACGATAAACGGCTAGAGTCACCTTCTCCATCTCGGAACAGTGAAGAACAGAGAAGATCTTCTCCATGGAGTTGACCCACTGTTCCGCAACTAGTGGATCAGAAGATCCACAAAACTTCGGTGGTCGTTGCCACATAAAACATTTGATAGCTATTTGCTCCCTCTTTGGTGAAGGAGGAAGTTCCCCATTATTGTGGTTATTATTCATAACCCGGGATAATTGGGTAAGCATCGCCATGAAGTTTTGAACTCCACCTCCAAAATCATTGGGTATGTCGTTCGAGCAATCGTTGCATTGGCCTTCGCAAGAGTTGTTGGCCTGATTTCTCCTGGTTCCCACCATTTTCTAAAATAGAAAAGGTTAGAACAAAACATAAGTAAACAAGTCATGAATAACTTATCCTTTTAAACAATTATAACATATGGGATCCCTAGGTAAATATCCTTGTGTGCATATTTGTACTTAGTCTCATGCTAGATGTTTTCTTTAGGGTTCACTAATCCTAATTCCCAAATTAACTAAACCTTTCCTCTGATACCAACTATAGCGACCCGGCCTTTTCTTGCATTACTATTACATCATTTAAAAGATAAACAACATAATAGTATTACACATGGAGGATCCAGAGGTTTAGTGTCTTGGGAAAACTAGGACAATACATAACAAATACAACATCAACCATAAACATTTATTTAATTTCTTCTTCACTAGCTTCTTAGTGGAACTTGTCATCTCCTTAGTACATGTAGCCACCTGAGGATATACATCAAAAGGGGTGAGATAAAAGCTCAGTAAGAGGATAGATAAGAATAATACATCATGGGTTGAGCATAATCATAACATAGGCAAAAGATCATGATCATGAGAGGAGCATAAGTAAAAGACTTGAAATGTGGCAATGCATAAAAATGAAACATCATGTCTTAGTGGTTAACTACCACACATACTTGTGAACAAAGCTAGCATCATGTTAACGAATCATTTCACATTTACTCATGAGATTCATCACTTTACCCAATGCATTGGAGCGCTATATAATTCTGGGCGCACCCGTCACATTTAAACATTCATATTGTGCTATATAATTCTGGGCGCACCCGTCACATCATAACATTATCATTATCATGCTTGCCACATAGAACACATATCAAACATGTACATAAATAACCCATGTAAAGGAATGGGTTTCATCTCATAATAACATATTCATAAGCTTTGGGTTCCCAAAATAAAGAGGGAACAACATACTTGATACAAGAACCATCAACCTTGAATGAGAGGTAAAAGGTGAGATCTTGAAAGAAGAGTTCTTTTGGAAAACATTTTGATGGACATAAAAACCAGTGAGAAACATTTATATCCCAGAAAAGTAAAGTAAATGATCAAAAAATGATCTTTGAGGAGTAACCATATCAAAAATGGAGTGAAAGAGGGAGAACCCGAAGGAAGAAAAATTGGGTTCGAGATTTCCCCTTACCTTGTACTCGAATGCCTCCTTCTCTTTAATGTCTTGTATAATGACATTATATTAATTAATTAGAAATTCCAGAACCATGTTTACATTAATATGGTTCATTCTTGTTTCATTATTTTACATTATGTTCTTTTGGATGACTTATAGAGTCTAAAAACATTGATTGGGGATGTTCGTTTTCATGGTTTTCTTGAGTGGTTCACTTGTATTCTTAAATTGATGTATGGGTAGATAATGGGTAAACATCCAGAATGATATTACATGTTTTTAATGATATTACAGAAGCTTTAATGATTTTAAAATTAGTTATATTAGATCCATGTGGACAAATCATTAGATAATAATTAAATGAAGATTATTTGGGTTAATTTGAGCGGTTTTTTGGATCACAACGAACTCATTTTAAATTTTCACTTAGTAATATGGCCATAGGTTATTTCCAGAACTTAAAATAGAACATAATACATATAAAATATTCTGGTTCAACCATAAAAATGGTTTTATTAATATATTTGAAGGTAGAAATGGAAGAATAGAACATGTCGTTTTTGAAGGTGATAAATTATCACCACATGAACAACGTTCTCTTTAATAAAATAAAAGGAAGAGGGAAAGGGTGTGGGGTGATATAATATAACATTAGAATCATAATATTACATTATATATAAAATACTGGATTTACAGAACAATTTGGATGAAGATGGGTAGGAAGAGATCAAGAAAGGAACTTGAACTTGAAAGGAAATTAAAGGAGAAGAGAGAGAGAAATTACCTTTAGAATCCTTCTCTTGAGATCCACTTTAAGGAAGCTAGGCTTGGTATTTTGATGAGACCAGCAGCTTTTGGACGTG
This sequence comes from Viscum album, assembly GCA_963277665.1. Lineage (NCBI taxonomy): Eukaryota > Viridiplantae > Streptophyta > Magnoliopsida > Santalales > Viscaceae > Viscum > Viscum album. The sequence continues at coordinate 963,790,416 of OY728129.1, forward strand.
GTTGATGAGCTAGGGAAGGTTTTTGGGCAGAGTTTAGAGAAGGCTTGGAGCTTGAGAGGTGTGAGGAAAAGAGGGAGTGAAGGGTGGCTTTTATAGTGGAGGGGAGAGGGGTTTCCTTAATATAAAATTGATTAGTTTATTAATTTCACCTAAGACAAGGAATAGTGAGTCTTGGATGACCAATAATAGTAAAAAAAGCATGTGAGTTCGGGATTTGGGTTCTTACATCACTTGTGATGTCAGGAATAGTGGGTTTTAATTAAAATGTATTTATATGGTAAATTAATGTATTCTATTATTCACAAAAAATTCAAGTATCTCAGAAAAATCCCAAAAATTTACCCCAACCATTTTTCTACATGTAGAATCCAAAAATGAATTCAATTTTTCAAAAATAATTTTCTAAATATTATTAATTTAATATTTAAATAAAATCATAATTTACTTAAAAAACAGTTTTTAAGATTAAAACTGATTTTATAGTTCTTTCAAAAATTACTTAGGGTCTTATAAAATTATCTAAAAACTATTAGACATTGATTCAATAATTTATGAATATATTTCAGGAAAATAAATATTCTTTTAAATTAATTAATTAATTATAATTAATTATTTATGACTTATAAAATACCAAAAATGTTTACTAAGGTCAAATTGTCACTTTCTATGATGTCTAAATTTTATTTTATTATTCATAGGTAATTTTACTCTTATTTACTATTCAAAAGGTTCATATTACTATTCATAAGGGTAGGTTACTATTCATAAGGGTAGTTTACTATTCACCAAAAATTATTTTTGTTTCATTAGACTCCAAAAACTATCTTGAACACAACCGTGTATGTTGGATTTTTAAAATTCCAAACATAGGGGTGACAAAATTATGTTTAAAGGTCACTTATCACTTATTAGTTCATTATTTTGTGTTTTTATGACATAGATATAAGAAGGGAATTTTTCATTGAAAAACTTTGGGTCGTTACATAGTCCATAGAGGGGCTACCAATTAGTAGGTAGAGGACCCCTCCCGATTCTATCATAGGTGTTCCACTCAAACTAGTGAAAGGAGTATGGGGGACCTGCATCCTTATGCAATAAGGGGGTTTCCTATAAGTCCGAGGCCTTAAACTTTACATAATCTTAAATTAAGATAACAATTCACATTGAGGATATTTTTAGGTTCATTGTTTTAGAGAATTAGGCAATTACTATAACATTAAATCTCAAATATTACAAAATAGACTCTTGTACTCTATGGCCATTTTTATATTAAATAAACACTTAAAAGAAAACAAGAATTATTTTGTTGATATAAATCTTCTTGAATTATTCCTTTCTCTTACCCTTCCTTATACCCGGTGAAAAACATTTAAAAAACTTGGGATGAGCATAAAAAGCTTAGTAAGGGTTATAAAATAAAGAAAGAAAACATTAGTCCATCATTACAAAAAAACATAAGATCTTAAACATACCTCATGAAATCATAATATTTTTGAATAATACAAAATAATCACAAATCATAAAGGTATCTCATCACATCCATAACATAATTACATTGTAGCCTTCACAGCTATGTAGGGAGTAATTTTTGGAATACCCATCACAGTATATTCCATAAATCTCTTAGGAGAAACTTTAATGTTTACCTCTGTCACGTAACCCAATGCATTAGAGAGATATCTCAAGCTCACTCGGCCTAGGTTTATCACATAACCACCCATATACATAAAAAACTCCCAAGAACCATAACATAATCATAACACATGAACAAGCATAAAGAAAAGATAAAATTTCCAAATTGCAATCACAATATAACATTTCAATATATTGACATAATCAATCCATTCTCAAAACCATTTTCAATACCAAAATACATAAAAATAGTATCTGCTATTTATTTTCCTTTTAAAAACATTATGGATTTTTAAAGAATCCAAATATAAAATAATTCTTTCATTATAGGAAAGGGCATTGTCACCACATACGTTAAAAAGAAACATTCTTTTTTTCATTTAGTAAAACGCTACTTAGAAAAAGATTCCCTTTAAATGAAATGAAAGGTAAAATGGTTGTATACACTGTATAAAATAAAGCCATGTATAAATCAAAATATTTCTCAATGAAAGGAGATTGAGACAAAGTCCCTTACCTCATGTCTGACTTTGCTCGTTTTTTCTTTAATCACTTTTAAATTGGGTAACTTTATTTGGTTTGAACCAAAAAACATTCTTAAAGTGCCTTATGCCTAAGTTAAGGCTTCTAGGTGGAAGATATGTATTTTTGGAGCTTATTTGGGCATATTTTGTATGATACAATGCGGCTTGAGATGTGTGAGTAAGGGTTAGAGGTGATGGCTTTTTATAAGGGCGAGGAGGGGCTCTTTAGGACGGTTTGAAAATATTATTTTATTATAAACTAAATTTCGATTTCAAAATGTCCCCAACTCATTTAATTCGAATATAATGAGAGTATTGTTCTGAATAATCTCATACAATGGGTTTTATACATGTTTAGGGAATAAAATTAACATTATCTTTTATCTTTAAACTTTAGTTAACTAATTTAACTTTTAACACGCTTCTAGTATATTCATACTATATGGTTAGTATATTTACTATAAAATTACAAGAGACCCAAAAATGGATCATTAATGACATTAGTAACATCATATATTTCATTTGGCCTAATATTATATTTTAGGACTATTTTATCATTTAATAAAATATTGATTTATTTAAAAACTCATTTAGGTCAATTTATAAACTATTCATATCAAGACTTTTAAAAAAATCTATAAAAACGTGATTCATTTGAAAAAAAACTATATTAATTAAAATAAAAAAAGTTATAATCATCCATAAAATTCTTGGATGGCATAAAAAGTTTCAAAATAAAATTATTTTAATATTTATAATCTCATTTATTTAAACCATTCATTAATGAGGTAATCATTACATCATCATTATGTCATAAATAAATTTATTTATATTCTATCTAAAAATTATAAATACACTACCATGATGTAGGAAATATTTTTATCTTTCTAATGACTATTTATAGTCCAAACTGTCACTCATATAACCCATTATAAATATTGTTTTACTGAGAGATATATGTTTATGTTATATTTTTCTTACCTTTAAATTAATTTTTATAAAGTGTCATTTTCACTTACAAGTGGCTCCATGAGGTCCCAAAATTGACCCAAAGATTCTCATGGTCAAAAATGTATTAGATAATAGGATTAGTACATGTTTTATGGTAATTTAATATTATTATAATATTATTTTCTTACCCTTATTTACCAGATTTACCCTTTAACCACGGTAAATAAAATATTTACTGAAGTTACTATTCATAAGGTCTGAAAATAAAGGTTGCCTATTTACACAATATGGAACTCCTGATTCCAAATATGGAATCCATTTTTCAAAATTCACAACATAGATGTTGTAGAAATTAATTTAAAATCAACTCCTACTGTCAAAACAAAAATCGTGTTTCTAATAAATAATAACTATCAAATGATTTACACTTATTTATGTTCAATATCAAAGTGAAATTACATCCAATGACCAACATTGGATTAAATGGTAAAATATAATATAACTAAACTTTAAAACCAATTAAAAAGATAATCTATCCATATAAATAAATTATATTAAAAGGTAGTTTTGAATTAAAATGTCGTATTTTTCAATATTCATTAAAAAATGAACATTATTAGAAAAATAACAAAAATTCATCCAAAGTCAATTTTGATGTCTCGATTCTAAATAAAAATATTCTTTTGAAAAATAGAACATATAATAGTAACAAAAACTATATTTAAAAAGGGTTTTCCTTCAAAAGGTGGTAAATCGACCTTTTTAAGAATATTAGAGTATTTATGCTTAAAATTGGATTCATTCGCATTTTTAGTATCTAACTTTTATTGGATAAAAGTAAAAACATTTAAAAACATGTATAATAATATTATATTTAGTTTTTTTCATTCCTTCCAATATAACGGCTAGGCGTTAACTACTATTTAAAATAATATTATATTATTATATTTCTTTCAGTATGACTCAGCATTGTGTGCAGCATGAGATTTCAGAGAAACCCATTATTGCGTGTTTGGTATGCCATTGAACATAGAAACATCTTTAAATTAAAATTAATATTAAATTGACAAATATTAATAAATATGAAAATATCATGATCTTTATTTACCTGGGATGTTACATTTCCAACCCTAGACTCTCTCTAATGATCATGCCTAGTCACTACCATCGTCACGTGTCGGCTAAAGAAGCCTCATAGTCGGAAAATTCCACATTGTATCTCAAATTAAAATATAAAGTATACCAATGCATTCTATATAGATAACTACTCAAGATAGGATACTCATTGGCCAAAATATGATTTCAGATGAAGGAGATAGGCAAGGTGGAATATTCTCAAAGGGGGTACATGATGTGTATTGGGCCGACACAACATGTGTTCCTTCTATGATACCTATTCATGTTCTCATCTGGAAATGGCTCAGAGTCCATGTCACCATACATGTAATGTATAGAGGCCCACATGGAATGTCTTAGCCACCAGGGCCCAACCCATGTGCTCATATTTGTTCCCATGTTCGTTGGGATATGCCCATGTACCAAGTCATGTACCTCGTTGTTTCTGAGTACTAGCCCATGCCCATATACACCCAGAGTACAATGCATGTCCTCCTACATGGGTACCAAGTCATGTTCCATCTATCACATTCCATGGAAACTTGAGGAGGGTCACACAGAATGTGGACCCACCCACATGGTGTGTGGTTCTTAACTTTGGATAAAACCCTAGTTGTAGTGGAATCTGGAGAACACACTGTATGTTCTTCCCCACTAAAAAACATGTTATTTTTTCATGTAAATTTCATATATTTCAGTAATTTTCTTAGTCCATCGTAGCAGCCTCGAATCCTTCTCAAATACCACCTAGAATCATAGGTAACTGCCTCCATCCATTATTTATAGCCCTCTAGTGGCCATAAATTGGAACATGGTGATCCATATGAAGCCCGCCATGCCTCCCATGTGCCTCATGCTTGATCACATTACCCATATAGATCCTGGATCAATATATCATCACTCAAATACCAATTCTTTCCTCAATACATTCTCAAATCACCATCTAAATCATCTTTCTCACAACTTCTATGTATTTGGGGGTTCAATCATGCTCAACCCCACCTGGGAAATGTCGAACTGCGACCCCGTAGGCCACCGAAGAAAAACATGAAGAATTATGGGGGAAAAGTACAATATCAAAGGATAATAATCATAATTTATCAAGAGTTCTTAAACTATAATTACAAATCAGGTAATTCAGGATGAGATCATGGAATAAAAAAATATAAATTGATCAAAACAATTTAATTCATCAACATTTTTATGAAATGGATAGGAAAACACATAAAAAAGAAGATAAATATATATATACATGCTCAATATTTTAATAAAGGGAATAAAATAAAATTTATGAGACCAACCTCAATTATGGATTGATCATTGGTGAAGAAATTATTCTTCAGTGATGGAGAAGACTCGTTGTGTCTACTTCCTCTTAATCTACCTCAATCTGGTCGTCATTCATCATTCGATTTTGATTCACCAATGAGGAACACTCTAAACCTCCTCTTATACTTTATGAAGGTTATGTGGATAAAACTAATAAAATCCTCATAATAGATTATTTATTAAGGATTTAGATTAGTTCATTTAAAATAAAATAAATAAATTTAATTATTTATTTTAATTTAAATGCACCATCAATGGATACCTCAAATGGATGTCTGACACCGACCATCCTTAGGAGACACTTAGAGTAAACCCTAAATCCTATAATTAACCAAGGTCTTAGATTTCAAATCTGAGTATCCTCTCAAGATATATCCGATAATTTCTAAAAATCTACACCTCAGTGATATTAATATATTTAATATTTTTATAATATCAATTTTGAGATCATTGGGCCTTGGAATATCACTCTATCTCACCTCCTGGATCACAAAATATTTCATAAAATAATAAAAATTATTATAAGTAAAAAACAAGGTCACTACATTATTCCCCTATTCAAGGATTTGCATCCTCAAAGAGAACAATCTAAACCAAAAGGTGGGGATACTAAGCCAGCATCTGGATCTCTTGCTCCCAAGAGCTCTCTTGAATGCTCTCATGTTGTTTCCAACAGGAACCCAGGGAGAACACAGGCCCACAATGGGTCTCCCCAATCTAGTTCAAAACCACCATCAGGTACCTCAAAAGGAAGCTTTATGCCCCACAAACATCTCATCTGGGTCGACATTGTGAAATGAGTCATGCACATGTATCCTTATTTATGATAAGTGGAAAACACTAAGCACCCGGACTAACTATAATAATAGGTTTAATAAATACACCACCTCGCTAACCTGAATCAGTAATTTAAGTAAGGGGCTATAATCCTTAGAGATAGATTTTTGTCTTAGAAAAATCCCCATGATCCTCAACATAGAGAGATATCTCGGATAATATGATCTCATCATCAAACTCCAAAGGCCACTGTCATCAGTCCATAAAGGGCTCCTAAATTTTTTTGGGAAGTACTCTTCCATCCCTGAATAAATAGAACGACTTTTACAACCATCACTAGAAACAACCATAGTCCTATAAGCCCTAAATCACACTAACTCTGACTAGTGTAGTGGTGACCTACAGGGTATCCCATAAATGGCCTCAAATGATTCTATATTGATGGTGGATTAATAAATTATATGATACAGACACCACTGATGGTATTAAACCCTCATAGATATGTCCCAAATCTAACATGTAATCCAAAAGCATGTTATTTAGAACATGAATGGTCTTTTCTCTTTGGCCATCTGTTTGGGGTAGAAACACTATGTTCAAGCCCATATGAGTCCCAAAGGACATCATTTTCTTCTCCAAGATTGTGATGTGAATTGAGTATCATAGTTTGAATGGTCATTAAGGGAATTCCATGAATCCAGACTACCTACTACACACACATTCATACCAAACTCTCTATTAAGATCTTCACTCTAATGGGTAGGAAGTTGGTAAACCTAGTGAGTTATTCTAAAATCACTCAAGCTTCATCATGAACTCTCAATAATTGTGAAATTACCATCATATGAACCAAAAAACACCATCTTATTTATACTTCCACTCAGCACCTTGGTCTCCACCTATTGTAAAGTGAGAGGTCGAGAGTTAAACTCAGCAACAATCCACAACATCCTTCACCTCCAAACCCAAATCCAAACCATTCTTGAGAAAGGATGTCATGCTTCCCACTGGTGTGAAAAAATATATCAAGGTAACATTGCAGTGTTGTTTGGCTGATTGTGTTTATTGAAAAGAAGATCTTCATGGTCAGTTGTGGAGTTCCTGTAGGGAAAAAATCCTTCAAGGTAACATTGAAGCATTTTTGGGTTGATAGTGTTTGTTGACAAAGAGGGATTACATGGTATTTTATGGAGTTCTGGAGATCTTGTTGACAATATATGTTAACAAATAACTATGAAAAAGGAATGGATTATCTAGAGGAGGTATAAAAAGAATTGATACAATGTGGTTCTATTTTCTATTGTTTATCAAATTTTGGGTCTCAAAATTAGAAAATGGAGAAACGTGTTTTTGGAAAATGAAGTTTCATGAAATATTGAAGGTAGTTGGTAATGATTCACACAATTCATGATTCAATATCAGCACATAAAAATATGGAAAAGGAAAGAATTGCACACAAGATTGAAGAGGGTTTGGAATGTTGTGCACAAGGCATGATTTAGGATCGGAACGTTGAAATATGGAAAAGGAACGAAGTGATAAAAATATTTGGAAATGTGTGTGAAATATGAGTTTTCATGAAAGAGTTTTGTGCACTCAATGTGACGTCAAGATGAGGTTTGCGCGCTTGGATAGGATCTTGCGAGAAGCATAAAATCTTCTGTGCAGGGGTCGGTAGTGCCTATAAATAAGAGGTCACCCACCACATTCAAATTATCTCAACAATTATAGGTAATCTGAGCTCTGAATCACGTAATATTAGGAGTTGTGTTCAAGATAATGAAGTTTAATATAATATTTGAGTTGTGCACAAGATAAAAAAGTTGCACGTAAGATTGGTGTTTCATGTAAGAAGGTGGTTTCACATAAGAATAGGTTTTGCATGTAATTCATAAAACATGAATGCAAGGAATAGTGAGGGTTGTTTGAAATATTTGAGGTTTCCTAGTAAGATTACAGTAAAGAGGTATTCATCTGTGGATGAAAGTGGAACTTCAAAAGAGAATCTGTCGACAGTTGAGGATGAAGCATTCATTAGAGATAATGAAGGGACCTATAAGTCCATAAAGCGTGTGTGGATACCTTTCTAGAGATGTTAGAAAAGGAAGAGGAAGACAGTGATCCTTCCCACCAGCAGTGATCCAAAGGAAGAGACATAGGAAGTGACCTTTGGGAATGCAGTAAGAAAACCCTAAACCTTGTAAAGTCAGTGAATCTGGACAGAGAAGTGATATATCCTAATCATCATTATTGGCAGTGAGACGTAGTGAATTTGTTACAATCATCACATCACCATTGTATGATCCTTGGATGTATCCCAGTGAGGGTGAACCAATTAAAAATCAATATGTCCTTGTGCTTTCTTTCCTGCATTGCATTCAAAGCATCATCGTCAGATAAACAATGAAAGAATAAGATAAACATTAACACTTCGGTGAAAACAAAGTGTACCTTATGATAAAGAGGTAAATATCTATTAAGGTAGTTATAATTTAGATAATAATATTCATACCATGATTCCCCCCCCCCCTCAGGGTATATAGGCCCCTTTTGTACCTAAAAATTGGTATCAAAGGGAAGGTTTCTTTTATCAGATTTTTTTTCTCTAAATTGGTTCAGTTGATTGTTGAAGTCCACGATTTAGTATGCTCTTATCATGGTGTTCCATGGAAAAGTAAAGAATATAAAATAAGAAGCAAAAAATTTAGTTGGTATTCCTCAATTTTGAAGTGTTTGTGGAAAAGTGTGATTCAATTTAAGGAATCAAATAGTTTTCTAAATGAAGGTTTGGATGAATCAAATAGGGAAGAGATAGACTCACACAATGATTCTATAGGAATGATTGATGAACTTGACATTCAAAGTGATATTGAAACAGCTGATGGTTAAGATACTCCAAGAAGGGAAAAAGTGGAAGTTATCTATGAAATAAAAGAATTGGATCATAAATTGGATGAAGAGATTAAATTTAAAGATATTTGTATCCAAGAACTATAAATTGAGGTCAAAAAACTGAGAGATAAAGTAACATTCTTATTGATGGGGATACTAAACTGAAGGAGAATAATGATTACTAAGTTGAAGAACTGGAAAAGATGTCTATAAAGACAGGAAAAAAAACTGGTGGAAAGGGAAAGAATCTGAACACAGATAACATTCAGAATCTAAAATCCAGAAATAATGATCTTTCTACAAATCTATCTGAATTAGTTCAAGAAAAGAAAATGCGGCAATAGGAGAATATGTGCTGCAATGATTCTATTTCTCAGAAGAAATCTATGTTAAAGGAGAATTCTTAAATGACGAATAATCTCACCTGAGAATTGGAAGATGAGATAAGTAGGGGGAAGAATATCAATGGAGAACTTAATGCTCAACTTGAATCAAGAGATAATAATATTCAACAATTGGAAGAAGAGATAAAATAAGTCAAGAAAGAAGTGGATAAATCCAATTCCATAAGAAATCCTAAAATAAAGGATGCCTTAAATTTACTATTTGATTATACTTCAGAATATTATGATGAAATGAAAGGAAAATATGTTATTTCTAAGGAGAAACATAAAGGATTGTCTCATCCCAAAGGCCATGCAGTTTTGGAAAATCTGAAATTTGATATGATGAACCCTCTACCATGCATGATAGAAAGATAATAATGAAAAGTTCCAAAAATAGGAAAAGTCATGTAGGTGATGAACATAGACATAAAAAAAAACTTGTACAAGAATTGATGACATCATGTGCTATTTATGTGGGATTCATGGTTATACTTCAAGTTTTTTTTCTAAAGCCTTGGACTTTATTTCAAATTATTAAAGAATAAATATTCCCAAATCTAATAATAAGTAGAAGCATATTGAGAAATATGAAAGGAATGACTCTCAAAAGAAATCATCCATTAGATGATATTATTGTGTAAGAATGGGGTCCATCATGAGTTTGTGTCAAGGAGCCCAGAAGCTCAATGTTAGAAGAAAAACTCAAGCTGTATCAACATCTCAACTGAGAAATTATGACACAATGTGTGATTTTAATGGGAGATGTTTTATATGTTCTAACCCTGAGAATTCAGGAAAAAAATATTGTAGTATGAAGAAATCAAGGAAGGAGAAGTAACTCAAAAGGAGATCCTCAACTCTAGTGATGTTTGAAGAGAAGTCCTACACTATAAGACAAAATGATAAATTGAAAAATAGTTTTACAACCTCATGGGAAACACAAGGATCTCAATAAAAGGTGTATCAAGAACCTCCTCTATTACACTCACAATAGATCTGTTTAAATAAATGTGAACCAACCTGGAAGAACAGAGGATAATCCACTCTAATTTTGGGTAAGAAGAATATATGTTTAGAAAAGAACCCACCAACAGCAATAAATAGTGCATTGACTCAAGAAACTGATAAAAGAAAAATGAACAATGAATGACTTTACAAACTCAGATGTCATGACACAATGGTACAAGTGGAGGTTGGGGAATGTTCCCTCCAATAAAGGAAGAATAAGGAGTAGAAGATTCATGGAAATATTCCTTCTCAGTGAAAGTTTCATGAAAAATGGAATATTAGTGGGGTACCAAGGATGGAATGTTATACTAGTGAGTATAAAACCCAGATTTTTAAAAAGGCTAAACCTAAAGAACCAAATATCATACGAAGACTCTAAATGTGGGTAATTAATGTTTAGTCATATGTATGTAATAGTTAAAATTGGATGGGCAATTATAACAAGCATAAAAAGAGTACAGTTCTTTTCAAGAAAGTATCAAAGGGTTGATCCATCAGGATTGACCACAATCTTATTCTTGAGGATTCTAGAGAACTCTCTCTCCCTGTGTGTATAAATTCTTTTAATTGATGTTCAATAATTTTTAGGTTCAATGGAAGATACGATCCAAGAGGAAGTTGCATCAAAATATGCAGAATGGTGTTGTGATATGCTCTAGAATTTAAACTAATTCAAATTAGTCACAAGCATTGAAAAATTAATAAAGAATAATTCTTTGAAAGGAGATAATGGTTTATGGATTTTGGAAATTTATGGAAGTAATTGAGCGTAATGGATAGTGATTGTGTTATTAACTTTATCTCTTGTTTCCTGCACTGAGTTTTGACTTAGTAGGCTTAGAGGTTTTTTAATGGATCATTGAAAAGTGCCACATGAGAATAAATGATGTAGGATAATAAGAATTTTTGTGGGTCTAAAGTGTGGTCCCAACAAAGAAAAGAGTTTCACATCATAGGGGGGTACTCTATCTCCTAATCCGATACAATATCTCAATGGAATATAAAGTTTGAAAGATTATGTTATCTAACATTAAGAAGATAAATTGGGGGAGAAGTAGAAAAACACATGTATTTCATTATTATATATTTTTCTCTAACAATATGGTATTAGCTGGCTATTTTTGGTATACTAAGAAGTGGTAAGAGAATGTAAACAATGTTTCAACATTAGGCTAAAAAAGTCGTTGAAAGCAATTATGTCATTTTAGTAGATAATGAACAGAATCTTCAACAACATAGTGAACAGCTGCTTCATGATAGTAACAAGGAGGTAAGAAACTCAGGGGAGTTGAAGTGGAAAATAATGATTCATAAGAAGATACTAATGATATGCATGAGGAAGCATCTAGTGATGAGAATTGTGTTCAAGATATGAATGAAGAGATTTACCAAATTGAGAAGAATAAGATGTGGAAGATTGGTTCAAGGCAAACAGATAAAAATTTCATCGAGACTAAATGGTTATTTCTCAACAAGATGAATTAATAGATAACTTTGAAATTTCTTTTTACTACAATGGATAAGAATAATCTGATTGTCTCTAGCCATGAAATAGGTGAAAAAGTTTCATCAATATCAATACCCTCTATCTGAGAGTACCCTTTTCACACCAGAAGAATAAGATGTGGAAGATTGGTTCAAGGCAAACAGATAAAAATTTCATCGAGACTAAATGGTTATTTCTCAACAAGATGAATTAATGTGCCATAGTGATTTGAAACAAAGCACAGCTGGTGTGAAAAGGGTACTCTCAGATAGAGGGTATTGATATTGATGAAACTTTTTCACCTATTTCATGGCTAGAGACAATCAGATTATTCTTATCCATTGTAGTAAAAAGAAATTTCAAAGTTATCTAGATGATATCAAGTCTGACTTTTTTAATGGGGTTATGGAAGAGGAAGTTTACATTGAGTAGCAATATGGTTTTCTCATTCATGAAGATGAGAATAGAGTTTTTTGGCTGAAGAAAGATTTATATGGTTTGAAGAAAGCACCAAGATCATGGTATTCATGAATAGATCAATTTTTGAAAAAGATTAGTTTTCATTGTGGTGGAGTTGATTACAATATTTATGTCAATAATGACAGTAATCATAGGATGATGGTGTTGGTTTATGTCGATGACATAATATTTGGTGGATCAGATGAATCACAATGCATAAAGTTTTTTGAATTCATGAAAAGATAATCTTGTGGCTACCTGGATGTAACTATCAAAAGATGATGATGGAAAAAAGGTTAATATCACAGAATATAGTAAAATCATTGGAATCATATTGTACTTAAGAGCGACATGACCAGATATTGTTTTTTCCATATGTTAAGTAGCATGGTATCAATGTAATCCAATGGAACACCACATGATTGTTGTAAAACGAATACTTCAGTATATCAAGGGCATAGTGGACTTCAATTTAACGAATAATGAAAAATATTAGAAAGATTTATTGGTATATACATATGAAAATTGGTCCAGATCAGTGGATGATAGAAAATCAACATCAAGTGGTTCATTTTATCTTGGTAGTTTGTGTATTTCTTAGTTGAGGAAAAACAAGATTGTATTTCTATGAGAACCATGGAAGCTGAATATATTATGGATAATCAAGAATGCATGCAATTATTATGGATGAAGAAACAACTTGAAGATTTGGGAGTTTATGTGATGTCTCCAATCAGAATCCATTATGATAATTCAAGTGCTATAAATCTGAGCACAAATTTTTTCCATCACTCAAGGACAATGCACATTAAAATTAAATATAATTTTATCAAGAAGAATGTAGAGAAAGGGATTTTGAACTTGGAGTATGTTCCTACCTAATAATAGGTTCTGTACATTCTAACAAAGTCCTTACCCAAATACTCATTTGAGAGTCAATGACAGGCTCTGGGAGTTTAGTCAACTCCCAACACTTAAAAAATTGTGGATGTGGGATACACCCTCTCCTCAAGGTAGGGTGTGTTTTCCCTTTTGTATTGATATGTGTTTCTTACTCTATTTCATACCAAAAATAAGTGTTCTTTGGGTTTTTTGAAAAAGGGGGTAAAATTGTGAAATGGTGAGAAAATGTCTTCATCAAGACATGGGGAGAAGATGACAGGTGGAGCGGCGAGATAGGGGGGAAGCAAGATAGAGGGAATTTTTAATCTGATGATGCTATATATGATTGATTGAAGATTACATATCATGACATCTAAGGTTCATGATGAAATCAAAAGAGTGGTTTTGGAATGGAATGAATTGTTCCATTGACGAACATTGCATTATACTCTTGTTTCTCACACCGATCATAACTCATGCGGGCTTAGAGTATGTGTTGAAAAATATTTGATCACTATATGCATTGTATGAACTGAATGGTGGTAGAAGATGGATGAAGCTATAAATAGGTATAATTTATGAAATTGTTTTCAACAAACCAAAAGGAGATATTGTTGGGGGGAAATTCTGTCAAGGTAACATTGAATCATTTTTGGGTTGATTGTGTTTTTTGACAAAGAGGGTTTACATGGTATTTTATGGATTTATAGAGATATTTTTTGAAATTTATGTTGATAAAGATACATGTAAAATTAATGGATAATCTGGAGGTGGTACAAAAAGGAATAGATACATGGTGGCACCGTTTTCCAGTTTTTCCAAAATAGGAATGTTACGCACAAGGCTTGTTTCAAGATCAATACATCAAAATATGGATAAGGAAAGAATTGAATGAAAGATTGAAGAGGGTTTGGAATGTTTCATGTAAGGAATTTTTTAGGATCAGAATGTTGAAATGTGTAAAATTCATGAAGTGAACAAAATATTTAGAAATGTGCGTAAAAGATGTGTTTATGTGAAAGAGGTTTGCATTCTCAATGAGACGTCAAGTTGATGTTTAAGCACTCAGAGAGGACCTTTCACGACACATCAAATCTTCCATACAGGGGTTGGAAATGACTATAAATAAGAGGTGACCCCCTGATTCGATGTAGCTCAACACTTAGAGAGAATCTAAGCTCTGAATTGTGTAAGATTGGGAGTTTCATGCAAGATAAGGAAGATTCGTGTAATATTTTAGATTCTCAAAATCTAAGGAAGTTGTTCATAAGATTGGTGTTACTTGTAAGAAGGTGGTTGCACGTAATAATGGGTTTTACGTGCAAGGTGTGATAAGGGTTTTGTGAAATATTTGAGGTTACCCAGTAAGATCACGATAAAGATATATTCATCAATGAATGAAATTGGAACTTCAACAGAGTATTTATCTATAGTTGAGGATGTGGAATTCATTATAGATAATGAAGGGACCTACAATTCTATAACTGTTTGTGAATCCTTTCTAAGAGTAGTGATCAAAGGAAGAGGAAGATAGTGATAATTCCCATTGGTAGTGATTCAGAGGAAGAGACATAGGGAGTGACCCTTAGGAATGCAATGAGAAAACCCTAAACCTTTTAATGGTAGTGAGCCTAGGCATAAAATTGATATAATCTGGACATCATTATTGGTAGTGAGACTTAGTGAATTTGGTACAATTGGAACATTTCTATTGTATGATCCTTGGATGTATCCCAGTGAGGGTGAACCAAGTAAAAATCATTGTGTCCTTGTTCTTTCTTTCCTGCATTACATTCAAAGCATCATCATCAGATAAACAAGGGATGAATAAGATCGGCATTAACACTTAAGTGAAAAAAAAGTGACCCTTATAAAAAAGAGGTCAAGATCTATTGGGGTAGGTATAATTTATAAAATCATATCCATGCCCTGATTTACCCCCCTCCTAGGGTATCTAATCCCCTTTTAGACCGAATAGTTCCAAAGAGATTGTTGACAAGGTATATTGAAAATGATCCAAGAAAAATGAATGGAGACTATGTAGGTGGTACATAAATATGTGTATACTAGGTGGCATCATTTCCTAGTGTTTTCCAAATTTTTGGGATCAAAAATATGAAGGATAGAAAAAGATGTTTTTTGAAAAGTAATTATTTTTGCATAAATGTAAAAAAGTTGTGTGTGGGGGTGATGGTGTTATGAAAAGTTGCACGTAAGTCAATATTCAAAATAATCACATCCAAATATGGATAATTCAAGTATTTAATTCATGTTATGGAAGTGTGTTAAATGTAGTTTTTCATGGCATAAATAAATAGAGTTGTGTGTGCCCGTGAAAGATAGTTTCCTGCCAAAAAAGATGTCAAAATGAGAAGTTCCATGATCTTGTAAAATTTACACGCACATAGGAAGACACATAAGGATCTTTCACATGGGGTTGGTCAGGTTTATAAATAGGTTTCAACCCCCATATTTTTATTATATCAACCCTTATAGAATTTCATGGCTTTGAATCATGTAAGAGTTGGATGAAAAGGGTAAAAGTTTCATGCAAGAAGAGTTTCTTAAAGAAATGAATCAAATCTTTGTTTCATGCATAAAAGAACTTGTTTTTTCATGACCAAGGGAGTTTCGTGAAAAGTGAAGAATTTTTGTGCAAGTAAGAGTTCTGTGACAATCCAAAAGTTTCATTAAAATTGTAAGTTTCATGACCAAACACAAATTTTGTGTGCGTGTTTATAGATTTTCATGAAATACATCCAAATGATGTGTGAAATAAAATGTTGAAAAACAATTTCATGATAATTTTGTAGAAAAGGATTATTCATCAAGTGGATGAAAGTGTAAATTATTGATGCACTAAATGAGGTGTAAAACATACTGATTCATGTGATCAAAGTGGAATCTTATGATGGATCAGTGAGTACACATCATTTAAGAGAGAAGTGAGCTCTCAAATTGGGATTGGTTGTAAACCAGACGGGATAGTGAGTTCACTCCAAAAAATTTAAAGGCCATGAGCCTAGGTATAGAATTGATCTAGACTGAACCATATTTTGGTAGTGAGCCTTAGTGAATTTGGTACATCAACACATTTTCATTATATAATCCTTAGAAGTATCCCAATGAGGGTGAACCAAGTAAAATTATTATGTCTCATGCATTCTTTCATTTCTTTTCATTTATTTCTATTGGAAATAGAGATAAGAGTGTTTTGTTTAATGATGAAATAAGTTATGCAGGGGTATTTGTTTTAATCTTTCATACCCTGATTCACCCCCCCCCCCCCAGGGGGTGTTTAACCTAGTTGGGATAACACCCACCATCAGGGAATCCATTAGGAATATATCTAGATTTCCCAGCCAATATACCCAAGTTGTACCTCCATGAATCACTATGGAGGGGTAATAACCATCAACTGAAGGTATGTTGTATCATCCTCACCCACAAGGGTCAAATATAAAGAGTTCAACTTCTTTATTGCCTCTCTTAACATCATTTGATGAAAAACCTCACTATGAACCTTATTGGCCATGGCCATGCCCTTGGGCAGCTCTCAAGATCATGCCACCTCAACCACTATAAGTTACACTAACACTATCATGTCTGAGAATACATATCCTATGAAGTGGACCTTAGAATTTATAACTAACTCCACAAGATATCCTATATTACTAGTACTCTTGGATCATGTCTATCACTATACTTTGATGTCTCGTATGTTTCAATTGTGACACCAAATACATGAGGGTACCATAATAGTAGAATACCATGAACTGATCTAATAATTATTATGGAACCATATCATAAGTCTTGTGAACTCTTATGGGGTGTTCAACATGCCAAAGGGTATCACCAATAACTCAAAGAAACTGCAATAGCTCTAGAAATCCATGATCGGTACATCCACCTCTCAAACCTGGATCTGGAGATAAACCATCATATGGTCAAAATCAAAGATCCATTTTACCTTCATCCACTGGATGGATATGTGATAAATTCTCATGGGTGGATAATTCTCCAAGATAGTCACCTGGCTCGGGTGAATACCCTACTCTGAAAACTCCTCCAACCTCACCTCTATCTCTCATACTACTGTAATGACCCGAACTTTTTAATTATATTTGATTCTTAATTTTGTGTGTTATTTTATTTTATACTCAAAAAAAACTATATCTTTTAATTAATGAAGTGGGTACAAAATGAGACTATTCGATTTCGATTGTTATATGACTGTTGGTCAATATGAATGTTGGAAACTATAATCTTAACGTTGTGTTTTTATAAATATAGATATCTTTGTTAATTAATACAAAAAGAATATTGAATGGCCTCATCCAGTAGACTCGATCCATAGGAAGCCCATCTATCAGATCTTGGGAAGGAGGTAGCATCATTGGTCTTTGCTCTAGACCAAGCCCATACCGAACTTCAATATATGAAGCTTGAACGGAATTTCTTAATGGAGAATTTCAAGCTGATAGAAATCACCACTCGATCAATGTTGTCTGAGCCACCCCAAGATTCTATCACCATAGCACACCTTACACTTAGGTCATGTGATGGTGTTATAAGGGGCTATGTAACGAGACCATAGCTGCTTTGTGTAATCCTTTTATATAAATAAAATTGTTATTTCTTATTATGAAAAAGTTTGTGAATTTCAAATATCTCGATAAATATAGGATGTTTATTATTCATGAATTTAGGAAAAAAGGTAATTTAAAATATTTTTGTATTATTTAAATAATTAATAATGTGAAATGATTTTCAAAAAATTGTCTTCTACAGTTGTGATCAATTAGGAATTTAGAGTCTAGTAAGATCAAATTGGTTTTTAGTGAATAGTAAAGTAGGAATAGTAACATACCCATATGAATAGTAATGAATAGTAATTTGACTAAAAAAATAGAAACTTCACCCATGAATGTATAAATAAATTTTAGACATCTTAAAAGTGAAAAAATGATCATAGTTTATGTTTTGGTATTTTTGTATGCCATACATATTTTATTTAAAATTTTATAATTAATTTAATAATTTAAAATGGAAAGTTATTTTCATAAAATTTAATCATAAATTGTTACTTTATTGTCTTATGGGTATACAATATTTTTATGGTACCTTGATTACTTTTTTATGGTCTTAGAAAATGTGTTATAGTTTTAAAGTTATATTTTTGGAATAAATAATGATTTTATTTAAAAATTAAATTAAAAATATTTAGAAAATTATTTTCATAAAATGGAATTCATTTTTGATTTCAGATCATTGATATTAGGTTAGGGTAAATTTTTTTGGATTTTTCTCAAACAGTTGAATTATTTGTGAATAATAAAAATGCAGTTTTGAGTTTCAGGTGTTTAATGACATCATTAATGATGTAATAATTATGTAAGATTTCTGGTATACTTGTAAATAGTGAGATATTTTATGAGGTGTCCCAAGTGGCCAATACCATGGGAAAATACCATGGTCAAGCCCATGGTTTTGCAAATACCACCGATTAGGTGTCCCTTGGAAATTAATAATTTATTCATTCACTTTTCCTATAAATACCAAGCCATTTCCCTCATTAAATTCATTCCAAAATCATCCTAAACTATGTTCTGGTCTCCTTACCTCCCATGGAGTCCTCCCAAGGTTCCCTCAAGCCTCCCATGGTCCTGACCTTCCAGATTTCTAAGTTACTCTTCAAGGTAAGAGATCCTTTCACCCTCCTCATTTAAGTCATGAATTCATTTATGTTGTGTCTTCTAGTTTCCATATCTTTATATTGAGGGTATATTCATATATGTTCTCATTAATGTCCATTTCATGTCTAATTTTTGATAGACCCTTTCTTCTATCATCAATTTTTTTCTGAATTTTTAAGTGATGTCGTTAGGCTGCTGAATTTTTTTAAAAGAAATCACGCTTTCCCTTTATTTTCAAGTTTCCTTTTCATG
Organism: Viscum album; assembly: GCA_963277665.1. NCBI lineage: Eukaryota > Viridiplantae > Streptophyta > Magnoliopsida > Santalales > Viscaceae > Viscum > Viscum album. The sequence continues at coordinate 963,809,806 of OY728129.1, forward strand.
TGGTGTGTCATTCCAATATCCACACCATGATATTATTTCATTTAATTATTTTCCTATAATTCTAAATTATACATTTATGTATGGCATACCCTTGTCCCCACTCTTTTATTATTTTCTAAAACCATGTTATATAGCCGTTAAGTTGCCGAAATTTCATCTCAAAATTTCTCTCTATTCTCTCAAGAAATTACCTTGTTTTATTTATGTGAATACCCAGACCAATTTCATTTCTATGGGTGTTCATAAATATATAAAGATGATATATTTGATTTTGGAATTGACTTAAAAATAACCCTCACTCCCTTTCCATGGGTTATAAATGATATAATGATCTTATTTTTAAGCACTCTTAAAACGTCACAATTTTGAAATTAAACCCATTTATTTTTTTCTCTATGGGTTATTTATGGAATATTGTATTATGATCTATGTGGATCACATGAATGTAAAGACATATTAAGTGTGCACCCTGATAGCGCTCCAAATGCATTGGGTAAATAATTAATCTCTAGAGATGACAAGTTTCACGATACCATGGTGAATAATCTTGGTAATTTTTATGACACCTTGGGGATGGACCGTGGTGATATGATCATGAATGTCTAAATGAAATGTTTTTGCCTCATATTAATGTTATGATTCAAGTTCTATTTATAATGATATTCCTATTATTCCATTTCTCACACCTTTATGACTTTTATATGTTCTTATTAATATTGCTCAAGATCACATGTCAACTGTTTCACTTGTTTTTCTTACTAAGCCTTCTGATCACCCTTTTCTTCGATGTATATCTCCAGGATATGAGATGAAGTAATTTTACATAGGATGAACCAATTATGAAGCCATATGAGTGGTTTATAAGAATGTTTTGTGTTTTTTTCTTGTATTATGTTCCTGATTTCCAAGACACTAGACTTTAAAGATCCTTTGTTTGTAAAATGTAATGAAAAGATATGTAATAAAAAGGCAAGATTTCACAGTTGGTATCAAAGGATAGTTTAGTTATTTATGGAAATTAGGCTATGAAAACTTTATGAAGAATCCTATATAAATGTTTAAATATAGGAAAACTTCCATGTATTTTGGTGAGTATTGAGAAATTGGTTTATCATGAAAATACATCTCTGTATGGATATGAGCAGGTAGAGGCAGCTCTGGAACAGAGGTTCCACTGAGTGAAAACTCCAACAAGGTGTTTCGGGCTTGACCCGGGGTATCTTGGTACACGACAATGGGCCTTACTACACTCCTGGTTACGACACTCCCGGGGGATATGTCTGGTTAATCATAATCTTTTTATGAATCATTATGAAGGAATTATAGAGAAATGTAATTATTTAAGAATGTTATTTTAAGACCTAAAATCCTTTATAGTTAAAAGATTCGTAAATGAAATAAGTTTCTCACTATAGTTTTATTCTTTTAGAAATGTCGGGCAATAGGAGGAACCCTGAAAATAGTGAACGCAATGGACCATGTGTTGACGGCCTTCCGATGGAAGCTGAAATGGAAACATTCATGAGAATGATGAACCAACTTACTCGAGTTATGAGAAATAACATGAATCTAGCTGAGAGACTGATCTCACCATGAAGGGAACAACATTATATTTAGTCCTTTATGCGTCAACGATCACCAACCTTCATTGGATCAACTGACCCATTGATTGCTGAGTAGTGGATAAGCTCTATCGAGAAAATATTTTTTGTGCTCCGCTGTTCAGAGCAAGAGAAATTTACCCTGGCTGTCTATTGATAAGAAGGAGAAGTTGATAAGTGGTGGGAGATTATTAAAAACACTAGGCAAAGAGTGTAAGTTGATGCTATGGAGTGGGAAGAGTTTAGAGGGATCTTTTTCAGTAAGTATTTCCCTCGTTCCATGAGAATAAGAATGGAGAAGGAGTTTCTTGAGCTGAAGCATAATGAGAATGAATCTGTGGGAAGCTACGAGATGAAATTCACAAGGCTTTCACGTTATACCTCAAGATTTTTCAATGATCCTAATGGTAAGTTTGATATAATATTCGGTGGACTGATACCTTATCTAAAAAATAATCTAGACAACCGAGACTATGACAGCTATGAGGAGATCGTGCGGAGTGCAATGAAAGTCGAACTGGAGTTTGGTGAGACGCAGTGGTCTCATAAATCCAATGATAAAAATAGATCAATGGAGCCAAGCTTAGGGAGGATATTTGATCAAGGAAGAGGATTCATGCAATTGAAAAATCCCACATGTAATAAATGTGGGAATAAGCATTCGGGGAACTACCTGCTCAGGAGAGGGAAATGATACAAGTGTGGAAGAGATGGATATATTTTGAGGAATTATCGTAGTGAGATGAAACCACAAATTCCAAAAAATAAAGACCAGGAGAATATGGTGTAGGCCCTACCTGATTTCCAGTGCTTTAAGTGTGGACAACAAGGGTACTTTTCCAATCACAGTCTAAATATGAGGGCAGTGGAGGTGAACCACCATCAGCCTTAGAAAAGGACAAGGGAGCAAGGTCATGATTTTGCTATCACGATAGCTGAATTTGAAGCTCTAAAGGATGTGGTACCAGGTATTCTTGTTGTTATCTCAATGCTAGAAAATACTTTGTTTGATTTTGGTTCTACACATTCCTTTGTTTCCTCCAAGTTTGCAAAGAATTTAGAATCAACCCCTGACTTGATAAAAGTGGAGTAATCAGTCAAGACTCCTGGTGGGATTATCCAAGCATCATCAGTGTTTAGAAACTCTAGTATTTACTTTGGTGAGAACAATCTTATTGAAAATCTAGTAGTCATTCCAATGCTGAAATTCAACATTATACTAGGGATGGACCAGCTCTCAAAGTATAATGCTATGATCATATGTACAAGTAAGGAAATATCGGTAGTCTTGAATGGAAAACCTATAGTTATCTTCCAAGGAGAGAAATCTCAACCTGATCTTTGTCTAGAAGAACCTCCTATATCCTTATTTATGGAATTGATCGGTGAAGAATAAGAAGGAAATGGGAGTTTGAGGATAGTAAAAGTACCCATCATCTAGGAATACATATAAGTATTTCTTAAGTAGTTGTCTGGACCACCCCCAGAAAGAGAGGTAGAGTTCTCTATTAAACTCGTACCTGGATCTCATCCAATATCAATGACCCCATATAGGATGGAAAATGTGGATCTAGAAGAATTAAAGAAACAACTCCAAGATCTTTTGGAGAAGGGGTTTATCCGACCGAGTGTGTCTCCTTGGGGAACACCTGTTCTATTTGTGAAGAAGAAGTGTGGATCGATGCGGCTATTCATTGATTATAGAGAACTGAATGGGATCACAGTAAAGAAAAAATACCCTCTTCCAAGAATTGATGACTTATTTGACCAAATTTGTGGGGCTCGATTCTTCTCTAAGACTGATCTTCGATCTGGTTATCATCAATTGAGGGTGAAGAAAGAAGAAATTCCAAAAACTACCTTCCGGTCAAGATATGGGCATTATGAGTTTGTTGTTATGCATTTTGGACTGACTGATGCACGTGCTATTTTTATGGATTTGATTAATAGAGTCATTAAAGACTACCTTGATAACTTTGTGATAGATTTTATTGATGATATTCTGATATATTCCAAAATTCTTGAGGAGGATGGGGATCATCTAAGGGTTATTTTGCAAACACTACAGAAGGAGAGACTTTTTGGAATGTTCAGAAAATATGAATTCTAGTTACATCAAGTTGCTTTCTTGGGGAACATTATTTCCAATAAAGGAATCACAGTTGACCCTACAAAGAAAAAATTTGTAGAGGAGTGGCCTCAACCTATAAAAATAACTAAGATTCATAGTTTCATTGGATTAGCAGGAAATTATAGGAGGTTTGTGAAAAACTTTTCATGACATTCTAATCCATTAACCAAGTTAACTTGAAAAGGGGAAAAGTTCATCTAGACAAAGGAGTGTGAGGAAAGTTTCCAAGAGTTGAAGAAGATATTGGTTACTACACCTGTGTTAACTCTTCCCTCAAGTGGAGAAGGATTCGTTATTTTTAGTGATGCATCTCTGAAAGGTATTGGGTGTGTCCTCATGAAAAATGACTAGGTTATTGCTTATGCATCTCGATAGTTGAAGACTCATGAGTAGAACTTTCATACGCATGATCTGGAGCTGGTTGTGGTCGTTTTTTATCTGAAGATATGGAGGCACTATCATTATGGGGAGAAATGTGATATATACACAGACCATCAAATATTGAAGTATATTTTCACACAAATGGAATTGAACGGGAGACAAAGGAGATGGTTGGATCTTTTCAAAGACTATGATTGTTCAATTAATTATCATCCCAGATGAGTAAACAAAGTCATTGATGCATTATGAAGGAAAGACCCAGTTTTTCTTTCCATAATGGGAATTCAAAGAGATCCTTTAATCAATGACCTAGTAAAGCTAGACTAGGGAATTATAAGGGAAGGTACATCATCAACCCTAACCCAAATGATTTCTCAACCATCATTACTTGTGAAGATCAAGAAATCTCAGAAAGAAGATCCTTTTTTAAAGAATAAGTTTGAGGCTGTGATGGATGAGAAGTTTCCTGAGTTCAATACTAATCAAGAACGTTTACTAAAATTTCTTACAAGACTATGTGTTCCATCTATTCTGGAAATAAAGAAGGAGCTGATGGATGATGCTCATAGATCTACTTTCTCTATACATCCTGGTATCATGAAAATGTATAGGGACCTTCATGGTCATTATTGGTGGGATAATATGAAAAGGGAGATTTCTGACTACACTTCAAGGTACCTGGTATGTCAGCATGTGAAGGCAGAGTGACTACTTCCTAAAGGGGTATTGCAACCACTACCCATACTTGCATGGAAGTGGGACAATATCACTATGGACTTTGTCACTAGTCTCCTGAGAAATCCCAAAGGAAATAATGCGGTATGGGTTATTGTGGATCGTCTCACCCAGACTGCCCATTTTATCTCCATTTGGGAAGATTTCTCTCTTGATCAACTTGCAAGGATTTACTTGAAGGAAGTGGTAAGGCTACATGGAGTTCTAATTTATATCACATCTGATCATGATCCAAGGTTCACATCAAAATTCTATAGAATTCTACAACAAGATCTGGGCACTGAATTGAGTTTCAGTATAGCCTATCACCCCCAAACTGATGGCCATTCTGAAAGGAATATTCAAGCACTCGAGGACATGCTAAGAACTTTATCAATGGAATTTAAAGGTGGATGGGATCAACCTCTCTCTTTAGTTGAGTTCTCATACAACAAAAGCTTCCACTCGAGCATTCAAATGGCACCCTATGAATCTCTATATGGGATGCGATGTAGAACTCCTACTTGTTGGGATGAAGCTGGTGAGAGAAAGCGTCTTGGGCCTAATCTTGTGCAAGAGATGATAGAAAAGGTCAATTCCATCCAATAACACATTAAGGATACTCAGATTCAGAAAAAGAGCTATGATGAAAACCGTCTAAGGGACTTGGAGTTTGATGTTGGTGACAAAGTCATTCTTTGGATTTCACCTTGGAAGAGAGTCATGAGGTTTTGGAAAAAATGGAAGCTCATCCCTAGGTACATTGGCCACTATGAAATCCTTTATCATGTGAGAGTAGTGGCCTATCAGCTTCCACTTCCTCCAAATCTAGCACAAGTTCATGATGTATTCCATGTATCCCTCCTAAAGAAGTACATACCTGACCCTTCACATGTACTAAATTCAGAGGCGGTACAACAAGAACATGACTTCTCTTATGAGGAGCAGCCCGTCGTAGAGACATGGTTCTATGCAACAAGACAGACAACCTTGTTAAGGTGTTGTAGAGGAACCACAAATGTGAAGAAGCCATGTGGGAACTGGAGGAGTCAATGAGAAAGAATTACCCACACCATTTCCCATCATAGGGTACAAGATAAAATTTCGGGGATGAAATTTCTTAAGGGGGGAGGAATGTAACGACACGAACTTTTTAATTATATTTGTTTACTAATTTTGTGTGTTATTTTATTTTACACTCAACAAAACTATATCCTTTAATTAATGAAGTTGGTATAATTAAAATGAGACCGTTGGGTTTCTACTATTATATGACTGTTGGTCAATATGAGTGTTGGAAACTATAATATTAACGTTGTGTTTTTATAAATATGTATATCTTGGTTAATTAATATAGAAATATGATTGAATGGCCTCATCCAGAAGAATAAATCCATATGAATCCCATCTGTCGGAGCTTTGGAAGGATGTAGCATCACTGGGATTTGCTATGGACCAAGCCCGAGATGAACTTCAACATATGAAGCTTGAATGGAATCGCCTAAGGGAGAAGTTCATACTGATAAAAATCACCACTCGGGTTATGTTGTCTGAGCCACCCCAAGATTCTATCACCATAGAACACCTTACACTTAGGTCTTATGCTAGTGTTATAAGGGGCTATATGACGAGACCTTAGCTGCTTTGTGTAATCCTTTTATGTAAATAAAATTGTAATTTTTTATTATGGAAAAGATTGTGAATTTCAAATATCTAGATAAATATAGGATGTGTATTATTGATGAATTTAGGAAAAAAGGGATTTTTTAAAATATTTTTTTATTATTTAAATAATTAATAATGTGAAATGGTTTTCAAAATATGGTCTTTTACAGTTGTGATTAGTGAGGAATTTAGAGTCTAATAAGATCAACTTGGTTTTTAGTGAATAGTAAATTAGGAATAGTAACCTACCCATATGAATAGTAATGAATAGTAATTTGACCAAAGAATATAAACTTCACCCATGAATGTATAAATACATTTTAGACATCTTAAAAGTGAAAAAAAACGATCATAGTTTATGTTTTGGTATTTTTGTATGCCATAAATATTTTATTTTCAATTTTAGAATTAATTTAATAATTTAAAATGGAAATATATTTTCATTAAATTTAATAATAAGTTGTTACTTTATTGTCTTATGGGTATACGATATTTTTATGGGACCTTGATTACTTTTTTAAGGTGTTACAAAATGAGTTATAGTTTTAAAGTTTTATTTTTTGAATAAATAGTGATTTTAATTAAAAATTAAATTAAAAATCTTTAGAAAATTATTTTCATAAAATAGACCTCATTTTTTATTTCAAATCATCTGTATTAGGTTAGAGTGATTTTTTTTTATTTCTTTGAAACAGTTGAATTATCGGTGAATAGTAAAAATTCAGTTTTGAGTTTCGGGTGTTTAATGAAATTACTAATGATGTAGTAATGATGTAATATTTCTGGTCGACTTATGAATAGTGAGATATTATATGAGGTTTCCCAAGTGGCCAATACCATGGGCAAATACCATGGTCAAGCCCATGGTTTGGCAAATACCATTGATGAGGTGTCCCTAGGAAATTAATAATTTATTCACTCACTTTTCCTATAAATACCAAGTCATTTCCCTTATTAAGTTCATTCCAAAATCATCCTCAATGATTTTATGGTCTCTTTACCTCCTAAGGAGTCCTCCCAAGGTTCCCTCAAGCCTCCTAAGTTCCCGACCTTCAATCTTTTGAAGTTACTCTTCAAGGTAAAGGATACTTTCACCCTTGTCATTTAAGTCAGGAATTCCTTTATGTAGTGTCTTCTAGTTTCCATCTTTTTATGTTGAGGGTATGTTCTTATATGTTCTCATTACTATTCATTTCATGTCTAATTGTAGATATACCCTTTCCGCTCTCATCAATTTTTTTTCTGAATTTTTAAATGAAGGCGTTCGGCTGCCGAATTTTCATAAAAGAAATCATCATTTCCCTTTCTTTTCAAGTTTCCTTTTCATGTGGTGTGTCATTAAAATATCCACACCATGATCTTATTTCTTTTAATTCATTCCCTCTACTTATAAATGATACATTTATGGATGGGATACCCTTTTCCCCATTCTTTTATTATTTTCTAAAACCATTTATATAGTTGTTATGCTGTTGAAATGTTGTCTCAAAAGTTCTCTCTCTTTCTCCCAAGAAATTATCTTGTTTTATTTATGTGAATACCCAGACATATTTCATTTCTATGGGTGTTCATAAATATATAAATATTATATATTTTATTCCTAAATTGACATACATATAACCCTCACACCCTTTCCATGGGTTATAAATGATATAATGATCTTATTTTTAAGCACTCTTAAAATGTCATAATTTTGAAATGAAACCCATTTCTTTTATTCTCTATGGGTTATTTATGAAATTTTTGATTATGATCTATGTGGATAACATGAAATTAGATACATATTTAGGGTTCACCATGATAGAGCTCCAATGAATTGGGTAATGAATTAATCTCTAGAGATGACAAGTTTCATGATACCTTGGTGAATAACCTTGGTATTTTTTATGACACCTTGGGGATGGACCTTGGTGATAAGTTCATGAATGTCTAAATGAAATGTTATAGCCACATATTCAAGTTATGATTAAATTTATCTTTATTATGATATTATTATTCTTTCATTTCTCATGCATTTATAAATTTTATCATGTTCTTATTAATATTGCTCAAGATCACATGTTAACTATTTCACTTGTTTTTCTTACTGAGCCTTCTGCTCACCCTTTTCTTTGATGTATGTCTCCAGGATATGAGATGCAGTAATTTTACATATGATAAACCTATTATAAAGCCTTATGAGTGGTTTAGAAGAATAATTTATGTTTTTTTCCTGTATTACGTTCCTGATTTCCAAGACACTTGACTTTAAAGATCCTCTGTTTGTAAAATGTAATGGAATGTTATGTAATAAAAAGGCGGGATGCCATAGCTACACAGGGTCATCCAATATGCTAACAAATATATCAGGTCACCCATTTTTAAATTTCATGAAAAATAACTCTTGATGGAGTGGTAAACCCAATATTTCCTCAAAATTCATTCCCTCATACTTTTACACCATCACAACAAAATAAAATCTCATAGAATCTACTCCTAATATGGTAATACTAGCCAACTGATAAGGAAGTAGTTGTAACCTCATATAAATAATGTCATCCTACCCTACTTGGGGATCACTCCTTATCAATGGAGGAAAAGTACATCCTAATAAAATATAATCATTACTACACTCATTGGTATAAATAATCTAAGGATGGATAGTAAATGACTAACCCAAACTGAGTAAAGCATCATAGGGTCCCAGTGTCACTATGGAAAAATTTCATGTGAGGCCCCCTCTCCTCGTAGATTCAGGTCACACCATTCACATAAACATGTGATCATTGATCCTCTCTATATGAGACTCCAATATAAGGTTCAAGAAAAAAGGACCCAACGGGTATCTCTAGGTCTCGAATAGGGGATAGTCCATGGAAAGTGGCTTGCGACCGTGCACCAAATCTACAACTGGAGAATGGAAGGCGTAGGTTGCACCTCAAACACACCCTGATCCTCAGGGTCACAATCCTACACTTATTAAATCCATATTTCTCCTTGTCTAGCTATTATACTTAACCAGAGATCGCTCTAACACATTCCCCTTTGAACAACTTCAAACATAAAATTCAAGGAACTTGTCCTCCACACCTCGATACTATCCGCTTTGGGAGTAACTGACTCACCCTAAAAATTGTGAATCATTTCATAAGAACAAATCTCTGTAGGTGAAGTTTACCTATTTATTTCATTTATGAATCCATGTAAAATATTATAATAGAGGTCTCTACTGATTCCATGTGTTATCCTAGAGAAGTTTCACTACTAGGACCACCATCAAGAGGGGTCATATCAAAGCGTGATGTTCACACCAATGGTCCATTCCAGTCTGCTACCATATGAGAAGCGGGGTATATCTCACAATGTACCTCAGTTGATCTCTTTCTATAAAACATGTGATGAAAACACAAGTCATGTATGTCATATATAGGTACCTTTGGATCCAATAGTAGATCCTCTGTGAAGATTGGTCACCAGCACAACGGTATAATCGGTCGGGGTTTCTATAATCCATAAATCCTAGACCACTAACTCAAGTCAAAACTATACTAACTAATGGCCTCTCTCATCATAGAACCTCAGCAAACTCCATTGTTATTACTCGCATAACATGCTAAGACAACACATAATGTTATCCTATACTGCTAGAACTATCGATAGCTTAATACATGGATGGTCATCTGCTTGATCCATATAAGTATCCATGAAGAACTCAATAGGTTTTAGAACTACTTGGTTCCCACTTAGATAAAATAACCTCATGTTAAATTCCAAAAACTAAGGCCTCATCTCCCAACTGGTCGTCATGACAACACTATCTCAAAATCCTAGCTAGTTATCTTCATGGAGAAATCTATAATGTTAACAAGATGTACCACAGTCAAATAGATTATTTTGGGACCTGAATAAAGAAGGATAAGTACTCAATATTATATGATTCATGTTCCAAGTCTCCTATAACTGATTTATCATTATGTCGAGTTGACAAGCAGGTAATCAGAGTCCCAATGTATGGATATGTTAGCCACCACACCAACACTAGGTTCCTTGGACTAAAATCCATAATCAAGACATTCCAAAATCATTTCCCTATGTCTCAACCAATCCTCATAAGAGGATAAATCCAAAAACCTTATCAGGGGAAAACAAAATTTGATACAACTATGTAACAACCCGACACACCAGGGCCCACCTAGCTGGTGGAAGGTTGAGCCTCCACACACTACAGGAAAACGATCATTTCACAGAGGTTTTTTCGCGGCAGTTTTTAAACCGCAGCGAAATGTCTTAATTTATTTTATTTTATTTTATTTGTTTTTCTTAAATCTTTTTTAGGATTAGCGGCGGTTTTTTAAAAAACCGCCGTGAAATGAAATGAAAGAAACAAAAAAAACAAGAGAAACCCCGAAATCACTAAAACGACCATAACTTTTGATCCAGGTGTCTGTTGGAGCACCACGACCAGTCAAATCGAAGCTCATGAAGAGATTTAAAGGCACGTATAATCAAAACCATGAGACAGTCTAAGGTGCAGAAGATATGAGAGTTATAAGAATGTTGAAAAATGTTCTCTAACTTCAAACGGCCATAACATTCGTTCCAGATGTCAATTTGGGCTCTACCACATATCAAATCGAAGCCAACGAAGAGAGCTACACACTAGTTCGACAGAAGAAATCTTATGTCTAGTTTTTTGACCCCAAAACCCCCTTTGAAGGACTCCAAAACCCCATTTCTGTCACCGGTGTCTCATTAAACTTGTCTTCAAACGGACCTAACTTTCGATCCGCGTGTCAGTTCGGACTCCTCCACCTGCCAGATTGTAGTTCGTTCAATGAGATTCAGTTTGACTAGTCGTGGCACCCACATGGACTCCTGGATCATAAGTAATGGCTTTTTTATTGGGTATCGGGTTTGTTATGTCTTTCGATCCCTCGTTTCTAGCACTTGTTCCCCGTTAGTTTTTTTAAATGGTCGTAACATTTGATCCGCCATTCCATTCAGTCTCTTTCACCTATCAGCTCAAAGATCGTTTTAGGATCTTGGATTTGACTGGTCACAGATTTGGAATGGACTCTCAGATCATAAGTTATCTACGTTAATGTAAGTACAATGTTTGTTTCACTTTATGACCGTTTTGACGGGTTTTAACGGTTGCTCCATTTATTACTATTTACTTGGGTTTCCATGACTTGTTATCTTTATCAATGGTTTTTTGTGGGTTATTATGATAATTATGTTGAATTCTTAAGGGGTTTTCCAGATTTTTTATGAGTTTTCATGAATTCTCATGCTTTCTAATGAATCCTTCTTCTTGCTTCTCCATCAGTTTTCATGCGTTTTCATTATTTTTCATTCATTATCACGTCTTTTTGTACTTCTTCATGTGTTTCATTTATTATTTATTATTTATTATTTATAATATAATTTAATTTATTTATTATCTATTATCTGTTACTGGTTATTTATTATTTATTATTTATTATTTATTATTTATATTTATTTATTGTTTATTATTTAGTATTTAGTATTTATTATTTATTATTTATTATTTATTATTTATTATTTATATTTATTTATTATTTATTATTTATTATATATATTTATTATTTATTATTTATTATTTATTATTTATTATTTATTATTTATTATTTATTATTTATTATTTATTATTTATTATTTATTATATATTATTTATTATTATTATTATTATTATTTTATATATTATATATTATATATTATATATTATATATTATATATTATTATTTATTGTTTATTATTTATTATTTATTATTTATTTATTTATAATTTTTTAATTATGTGTTATTTATTATTATTTTTTATTTTTTATTTATTATTTATTATTTATTATTATTATTATTATTGATTATATATTATATATTATTTATTATTTATTATTATTATTATTATTATTTTATTTATTATATATTATATATTATATATTATATATTATATATTATATATCATTATTTATTTATTTATTATTTATTGTTTATTATTTGTTATTTATTGTTTATTATTTACTATTTATTATTTATTATTTATTATTTAATTATTTATAATTATTAATTATGTGTTATTTATTATTATTATTATTTAATATTTATTGTTTGTTGTTTATTATTATTATTTATTATTTATTATTATTATTTATTATTTATTATTATTATTTATTATATATTATTTATTATTATTATTATTAATATTTTATTTATTATATATTATATATTATATATTATATATTATATATTATATATTATATATTATATATTATATATTATATATTATATATTATATATTATATATTATATATTATATATTATATATTATATATTATATATTATATATTATATATTATATATTATTTCTTATTTCTTATTTCTTATTATTTATTTTATTGTTTATTGTTTATTATTTATAATTTATTATTTATTATTTATAATTATTAATTATGTGTTATTTATTATTATTTATTGTTTATTGTTTATTATTATTATTTATTATTATTATTTAATATTATTATTATTGTTTATTATTTATTATTTATTAGTTATTAGTTATTATTTATTCTTTATTATTATTTATTATTTATTATATATGTATTATTATCTATTATTAATTGTTGTTAATTATTTTTTATTTATTTAAGTATAATTTTTAATTATGTGTTATTTATTATTATTCATATTTATTATTATTTATTATTTATTAGTTATTATTTATTATTTATTCTTTATTTTTATTTATTATTATTTATTATTTATTATGTATGTATTATTATCTATTATTAATTGTTGTTAATTATTTTTTATTTATTTAAGTATAGTTTTTAATTATGTGTTATTTATTATTATTCTTATTTATTATTTTTTATTTTTTATTTTTATTTTTTATTTGTTATTTGATATATGTTATTTATTAATTATTATTTATTATTTATTATTTTTAATTTATTAATTATTATTTATTATTTATTATTTGTTATTTCTTAGTTATTATTATTTATTATTTATTATTTATTATTTATTATTATTTATTATTTATTATATGTTATATATTATTATTTATTATTTATTATTTATTATTTATTATTTATTATTTATTATTTATTATTATTTTTTATTTATTATTATTTATTGTTTGTTATTTATTTTTTATTTTATTTTTTTATTTTTATTTTTTTTTATTTTTTTTTTATTTTTTTTTTATTTTTTTTTATTATTTTTATTTATTATTTATTATTTAATAATTGCTTATTATTATTTATTATTTATTATTATTTTTTATTTATTATTTGTTATTTATTATTTGTTATTTATTATTTATTATTTATTATTATTTATTATTTATTATTTATTATTATTTATTATTATTTATTGTTTATTATTTATTGTTTATCGTTTATTGTTTGTTATTTATTGTTTTTTATTTATTATTTATTGTTCATTATTCATTATTTATTATTTATTATTTATTATTTATTATTTATTATTTATTCTTTTAATTTCGTTATTTTATTATTTTATTATTTTATTTTCATAATTTTATAATTTATGTAAATATTATTATAATTTATTTGCGATTTATTATAATAAACAGTAAATAATAATAAATAAATCCATTAATGCACTAGGTCATGGGTCTTCCATAGAATATTGTTCCCCCCTTAGTTTCCCAACGCACAATTTAGCGGAGGTTTTTCAAAACCACCGCCAATCGATTTATCAGCGGTTCAAACCGCCGTGAAACGGGAAAAAAAACCCGCCGCTAAATCTACATTTTTTTGTAGTGACAACCCCAAGACTATCTCCATAGGCTAGTGGCTAGAGACAAGTGTTGAGAAGGCGTAAAATAAATGGGAGGCCTTATCCTAGTGCACCCGTATGCACTCACCCAACCATCTCCATGAAATAGTGAAGAGAAATAATAAAAAGGGTTATAACATCTAGAGTAAAACCATGCATGAAATAACAACTAGGGAATACAATCATTGTACGAAAGAGGAAAAAACAAATGTTTCAAGAGGAAAAATACATTCCATACTAGAAAGGAAGTCCCAACCAAAAAAAACTTGAATAGAAAATAGATAATAGAACATAACTTTTGATCTCCATGATCGACCACCTTACATTGTCAATGTACCCGAGTATCCCTATGCACCTCTGAAATCACTATTGATTTATCTATCATATGCATAAGACATGACATGTATGACCAAATCCCATGTAGGGGTGAGTATATTCATAACCAGTAGGATAACCCTAAAACCGAAGGGGATCAATATAGAGATTTGATAGAAGTAATATTCTCAATCTAACAAATACATGTCAATCTGAAACTCAGACAACAACCATAGCCAACTAGATATGCTCAACAAGTAACCCAATGGGAGATAAAGGGGATCTCTGTCTCCAAATCCCATATAATAATTATGAGTCTACCTAAAAATCCAAAGTTTCATCTTTAATTCCTAGAATATAGCGTATTCATACAATATATGGGGTGTAGGGCCCATGCCTCACCACTACACTTCATTATTGAGGGGGTACTATCTCTAGTCTAAGCATCTTGTGTGACATCATAAGAATACTTATGGTGAACCCACACCTCGCAATTGTGAACCACACCTAAGGGGGAATAATATTCTATGGAAGACCCATGACCTAGTGCATTAATGGAGTGACACATAGCATGTAGAAGAATCACTCCTGATACATCAGGTGGGTTCCTCTCAATGTATAGAGGACACATTCCCTGGTGCATCATATGGGTTCCACTTAGTATATAGAGGGATCAAACCCTAGAGGGTAATGGAGTTCCACTCGGCGTATAGAGGACACATTATATGTTGTGTCGAGGGGGTTCCACTCAGGGTATAGAGGACCCCACACCCTATTGTAGTAGGGGGTGATACTAGGTGTATAGAGGAACCATGATCTAGTGTATTGGGGGTTTCCACTCAAAGTATAGAGGACCCATGCCCTGCTACATCGGGGGGGGGGGGGTCCACTTAGTTGGTAGAGGACCCACACCCTAGTCTACCAAGGGGCGCCACTCATTAGGTAGAAGACCCATGTCGTAGTTCTTCATGGGGTTCCACATGGCATATAGTGGACTCACACCCTAGTCTATCAAGGGGTGTCAATCTGTATGTAGAGGAACCACACCCTAGTCTATCAAGGGTTCCTACTCATTGGTTAGAGGAATCGTGCCCTATTCCATTGAGGGGTTCCACTTTGTAGGTAGTGTACCCACACCCTAGTCCATCAGGGGGTACCACTCAAACTAGTGTAGGAGTATATGGGACCTATTCTCTAATACAATAAGAGGGTTTCCAATCACAGCCTCTCTTTGATGATCTTTCCTGATCACTTACATCATCAATCATATCCTAAATAAGTGTCACACTTAGAACATTCTACGTTGTATCTTGAAATCCACTATGAAGGATTACATCTCTTTATACGTGGAAAACTACTCAAGATAGGATACTTGCAGTCCAAAATATGAGACTATATGAAAGAGATGTGCAAGGTTGAAGATTCTTAAAGGGGGTACACAACATGTATAGGGTCCACACAAAGTGTGGTACCACTCCTCTACCTAACTGTGTTCTCCTCTGGACACTTCTTGCAGACCATATCACCATACGTGGAATTTATTAGGTCCCACACGGCATGTGTCAGCCACCCAAGGCATGCCCATGTTCTCCTGGTCATTCCTATGTTCATTGGCCTATACTCATGTACTTGGTCATGTACATGGTCATGTCCAAGTACTGGTCCATGCCCGTGTACACCCATAGTACATGGAGTTTCCACCCACATAGATTCCTAAGTATGTTTCATCTGGAACACTTCTTGGCCACTCTAGGAAGGATACACAACATGTTGACCCATCCACATAGTGTATGATTATTAACATCAACTAAAACATTAGCCGATGAGGAATCTGAAGAACACTCTATGTGTTTTTTCACACTACATGATGTGAGGTTTTGTTTTCGATAGAATGTTTAGATCTTTCATGCGGCTTCTCAATCTACCATATTCACCTCAAAACATGCCCAAAGACCACCCTAAACTAGTGGGAACTGCCTCCGGCCGTAGTTTACAGCCCTCATGTGGCCAAAAATCAGAACTCGGTGATCTATATAAATCCCACAACACCGCTCGTGCACCTCCTACTCAATCTCATCATACCTGTGGATCCTAGATCCATGGATTATCACCTGCATATTGTGTTGTTCCTTGATCCATCCTAAAATTACCATCCAAATCATCATTTTCAAAACCTCTATGAATTTGGGGGTACAATCATGCTCAAACCCACACCAAAAATGTCGAATCGTGACCCCGTAGGTGAATGATGAATAATGATAAGGTAAAAGCACAATAAAAAGGGTGATAAACCTTATTATCTATGAATCATTGTCCTATGATTTCAAATAAGTGAATTCATTGTAAGGTCATAGCATAAAAAGAATATAAATTTATCCATAAAAATTAATTCATTAATATTCTCATTCAAATGATAGGAAAATGTGGTAAAATCATATAAATATATATATCCATGCTCAATATATTAATCAAGGGTGGAAACCATAATTGAAGAACCCTACCATGAGTATGGATTGTTCATTAACAAAGAATGCATTTTTTAGTGATTGAGAATACCCATTGTGTCCACTTCCTCTCGGTCCACCTTGATATGATCATTATCCGTCATCCAACTCTAATTCGACAATGAGGAATTCTCTGAACCTCTTCTTTGATCTCTCAAGAGTTATGCAGACAAACCTTGTAAAATATTCATAAGATGGTATTTATAGAGGATTTAGATGAGGTCATTTAAAATAAAATAACTAAATTTAATTATTTATTTTAATTTAATTTCTCCATCAATAGCTACCTTAAATGGACATCTAGCATCGTCTAACCTACGGTCGTGCCTAGGGTAAACCCTACCTCTTGGAATCAACTGTAGTCTTGGATTTCTGATCTGAGGCTCTATTCAGGGGATATACCATGATTTCATAAAAACTACTCATGTGTGATATTAATATATTTAATATTTTATAATATCAATTCTAGGATCATCGGGCCTTGAAATCTCACTTCATCTCAACACCTGGCTCCAAAAATATTTATTAAAATAATTCAAAGTCTTATAAGGAAAAAACAGGGTTACTAAAAAGAAATTTTTTGAATTAAAATATAATCCAATAACACAACACCAATATGTCATATTTATTTATAAATTTTTTGGAACACTATAACTCAATAAAATTATATTTCTTTTAATATTTTTAAATACTTTTATTTTATTTTTCTAATAATTGAATAAATATTGTGTCGATATTGCATAAGAATTTAATGTAATTATATAATTAAATATAAGTTTCCATTATGAAAATAATTTCTTTAAAATCAAAATATATATTTATATTCATTCATAACTTGATTTTGTCCCTGTGTAGATATATAAGAGATATTTAAAACTAAGAGAGTGACATTTTTTAGCTTTATTTGATTTAAAAATCATGTTAGTAATTTTCATGGAAAAGTATCCATTAAAAATTCATTTTGATACTAAGTTAATAATGGTTTAATTACCTTAATCCAATAATAATTAATATGAAAAATTATGGCCTTATCATTTATTTTTAACCTAGATTAACTCGATTTACCCTTTACCGATGTTAAAACTTTTACTAAAACTACTATTCATATTGACCAAAAATAAAAATGCCCTACATAACAAATTTGAACCTACAAATTCCAAATATTGAATTCATTTTATCAAATTCAATACCTATAATTGGAATAAATTAATTTTAAAAATAACCGTGTAAACGCAATGAAAACTGCTTTTAGAAAAAAAAACATTTGTTAGAATAAAACTTGGTTCATTCTTATATCATGAATAGATAAATATTAAATAAAAATTAAAACATTTTATTAAATATATAATATATAAATTTCATTAAAATCATTCTAAAATAGTTATTAATGTAATTTATTAAAATAAATATATATTGTACGCATAAGAACTATTTTTCAGAAAAATATTTCTTTTTATTTCAAATTATTTTTTTATTAATTGATAACAAATGAATTTATGTTATAAATACTTAAACCATAAATTTTTCATAATTTATTTAGTCTTATTCATACCCACCTACCCAATGATGAGGCGAAAACTATCACATAATAATTTAATATTATACCATGGTTTATTTAAACTCGGTGTTGTGTATAACACAAGTTATTGAAGAACTTAATTTTATCGAAAGAAAAAATATTTCATAAAATATCAGGGTGTTACACTATTCATTTATATAGATATTACTTTGTGTGACTGTTGAGTTGATAATTCATGTATCTTGTCACATAGTAGTGGTTAGGGAGATAATAGGAATGAGTGTCCCTTGGATCGATAGAAAGTCTTTCCAAAACCTTGTAATCACATATAGTGTGTTGTGATTTTGGTGCATTGAAACATCATAGATGTTTACTCCTTAAATGTATCCCTTAGTAGTAAAACAAGTAAAACCTCTATGTTGTTTCATTATTTATTTATTATTTGGATTATTTAGTTATTTGGTTGATTGTGTCAGGTTTTAAGTGTTCTTGTAAAAATGATAACAGCATCAATTAAAAAATTGAAGTACAAAATTCACTTCCTAATTCAACCCCCTCTTAGGCTATGTTTGGGACATTATGGTTGAAATAAGTAATATTAGATCCATAAGTTTTTTCATGGTGAATTTTTTTTAGTTAAATATCTTTGATGTGGATAATTTAATAAATATAAAAGGAATACCATTGTTCAATATCATTAATTATCAGATTTGGAAGAACCAAATAATATCACATATTTGATCACCCAATCTTGAGGATTTCATTGTTTTTTATTCATGAGATTATTTTAAGTGATTTTATGAAGTCATATATGGGTAAAGTGGATAGAAATTTTATCAATTCTGATGAAAAGGTATGAAATGCCTTATCTAGTGAATTTATAAATCAAATATACATAAAGGTTCTAACATCTATAAAAAATGGATATGTTTTCCAATGTTTATAAAGATTATTGAAATATAAAAGATGAAAGGATGAAATTTTTAAATGATACATTTAATTATTTAAAGATGCATTCAAGTGAAAATATCAATGGTTTCTTTAACTAGATCATCAATGTCATTGGATTTATTCATTAGAAAGTAGATGACACTAAAAATGTGAATACTATGAAGAAACATTTGAGGATATATGCTATTAGAATATTGGACTGTGGACATGATTATATATCAATGGTTAGATTTTATAATCTATATATTTAACCTATAGCCATGTTCATTTCATGAATATGGCCATATCTGACCTATAGACACTATCAAAACTTATTCATGGTGATATGTTTTATCATTCAAGAAAGGGTAATTTTTTACCTGAAAAAACACAGGTATGAACCAATGGATGAAGTTGGATTATGAACATGGATGAATCCCATATACAGCCAAAATCATTCTTTATCCACGATTATATCCCCCTAGTCCTCATTTTATTTCCATGGTCATGTCTGACCATGCCCATAGAGTCTGAGGCTTTGAGCTATGACCATGGTCAAAGGCCTAATGTGGTCGTAGAGAGGCTATGGCCATGGTTAATCATGGATATGGAATTTAATAATAATATTTATATAGGTTAATTAACTATTATATATATATATACATAAAACCAATATAGAATACTAGTAAATTTTTCTTTAGGTATATTCAGAGAACCGAGTTCAAAATCTAGCATGTTTTTCTTTTGAAAATTAGTCAATAGCCATATTCCATGGACCATGAATATAGTCAAGACAAGGATCAACCCCAATTAAAGTGGCTATAACCACCATCTGTAGCCATGGTTTATACTCATGGCTATAGCTGAGGAGGCTATTTCAATATCAAAAAACTACATGACAACGTTAACCCTGTCTATGTACATTTTTTTCAATAGTGATATTTTTACCATTCTATAATCCAAACGTCTCAATACTTGATGAAGGAAACCTCACAAAATTATTTATTAATGATTTACATAATAATATGTTCACTTATGAAATATGATTAAATCCTAAAAGTTATTCTATAAATTTAGAAATGTAATTTATATTTAAATCCATAGAAAAAATAAAATTCATGAAGATGGATATAAAGAAGAGGTCATGAGTGATGAATTTCTATTACTTGTATCAAGTAAATTCAAGAAAGGTAATAGAATATTTGAAGGAATTTTACCATTTTCATGATTTATATGTAGAAAAGTCATACATATTTCATCAATATATCGATGTAGGAAAGAAATTGAAGAGATTGAATTTTATTACTCATAAAAATAGCATAAAGAGTTTTCTGCAAAAAAACATCAAATATGGAAACACATCTAGAAGAAGATTTCAATAGATAATCTTGGTGATCATGTAATACCATGATGACGAGGATACATAATTTGAATAAGTCGAAACAGAATTAATATTTGATTAGAGGGATATTGTGATGGTAATAGTTGAGAAAGGTCAACTTGAAACTAAGGAAGAAAATTGACGGGAATGTGTTTTGGATGTCAAAGTGGAACTAGATAGACATCTTAATTATATTGATATATAGTAAAATAAGAATATGGAAATTTTTCATGACTCGTCCTCAGGGCCCATGTCGTGACTACCCCAATCCCACCTTCCATAGGCCAGGGGCTGGCGACTAGAACCAAAGCCGTAAATACCATTACTGGAAAGGCATTGCCTTTATAAAAGTAAACAAACACAACATAGTACGAAACTGAAGTAAGTAAAAAGAAAAAATATATACAAAAGTAAGTGCTGAAAAGAAAGGGGTTGGAAATACAAACCCAACAGTAAGTACAATGCAACTGAAAAGCTAGTACAACTACAGTAGAGTAAATCAGCAACCACCAAGTCATCCTCTAGGAATCCCACCTAAAGGGTGGGTATAGATGGTCTCCTCATCACCTCGGGTCTGTCTGTCTGCTCCGTGTACGTCTCATCCAGTGGTCCGCCTCCGGGTATCATCCTGCTCTACAAGTCTCTACCTTGATCAGTGTTGTCTGTCGTCTACATCCAACATAATTTAGTGTGGTCATAGCCCGTGTAGGGGTGAGTATAATGATACTCAGTAGGGACCCTGAGACCCGAAGGGTCCCACATTATCCACTAAGGATAAACAATAAGTAAGATACAAAGCATGGTGCATCAACCAACCCTACTTAGGTATATGCCCATACATATACCTAAGTCATCAATCACGGTTTAGATCTAACTCTTGAGCCCAAACACATCCTAGTCCACACATGAAAGAAGTCAATCACATCGATGATAATGATTGAAAGTCAAGACTCATCTCACATAGGTATACATCTTTCGTATAGAGATAGATATGATTAGATGTAGTCACTGATTAATCTAAGCAGTCAGACCCATGTAGGATACTAGACTAGATAATCTGTCAGACCCACATAGGATACTAGACTAGCTACTCTGTCAGACCCACTCAGGATAGTAGTACAGAAGTCAGTTGTCGGACCCACTTAGGATAAAAGGACAGTAGTCATCACTATCAAACCCACAGAGGATTCCAGTATAATTGTCGTCATCGTCAAACCCATGGAGGATTCCAGTATGGTAGTCGTCCTCATCGAACCCACAGAGGATTCCAGAATGGTAGTCGTCGTCGTCGCAGCCAGCTCTAGTGTTTCTGCACACAGCACGCTCTATTCCAGGAGGGTCCGCTCCTCGATCCAAGGGGTTGATACATCAACTATCATGAAGACCAAAGTTGATGTATCCTGAAGTTCCATCTCATCAAAAGGAACCCAATACGATAGACGGTGCGTCAATCGGACGCCCGGTCTGAGAGTTATTAGCATTTTTGTTCCAGAGGCCCAGTTGGAAATATGATCATTCCAAACCTGGCCATTTTCCAAAGTTCTCCAAAACTCACTTAGAGTATCGCAAAAGGACTGTGTAGTCTCAAGGGTCCCAGTGCCAATGACGGTACATCGATCAGACGCACGGTCATGAAGATATTTTCATTTAAGCGAAACGGTCCTGGCCCGTCAAGCCCAGTGGGCTGGCGGGTCGGCCCGTCCTGGCTCGTCGAGTCCGACCAGGCTAAGGGGTCGGCCCGGCCCGATAACGTGCGGCCCAGATTGGTGGGTTATGACCCATCCCGATAATGTGCGGCCTGACACGATGGGGCATGGCCCGACCCACACAAGAGCGCGGCCCGGCCCAGCAGGGCGTGGCCCGGCCCAGCTGGGTACGACCTGGACTAGATAGCGCGGCCTAGCAGGAACGGCCCTTCCAGCTGTTGGCCTCGTCTTGGCCAATGGGCCAAGCGATGCAGAGCAGGGGGGTGGGTGACTTCTCAAACCAGCGGCGCTGCCCTCCTGCCTGGCTGGCTTCTCCAGTGCGAGCGGCCCGCATGGGTAGGCCGCGGTCCTCCTACAGTGGCACCTGCAGGTGTCAGGGCCTTCATCAACACAGTCGGCCGACGAGCCGGCCAGTTCTCCTGCTGAAGCAGCCCGCGGAGTGCGGTCCGCGGTCCTCCGCAACGCGGCCACATGGGGCGTCGTGGTTCCACCAGCCAGGCCGGCTACGGCTGGCCGGTTCTTCTTCTGCCGAGCGGCCCACGGATTCGGGCCGCAGTTCTTCTCCACACGGCCGGCACATGGCCGCCGCTTCCTCCAATCACTACCACCTCTTCCATCAAAATAAAACAGGGGTCAACGGAGGTTCTTTGTGTCGTGTTCATTCGGCCCGCACCCTCCGCGTTAGGTGTTATCATAAGGCCGAAGATAAAACATGGTTTCAACGAGGTACATAGAACAATTTTATTCAAATTTAATTGAAACAAAACCCCTACCTCGAAATAGGGTTCGTTCATAGACGGAGTCGCGGGGAGACGGCGTCAACTCGTTGATATCCGGGAAGAAGGGGCCGAGGATGGCGTGTCATCGGCGTTCCATGCGGGTGGCTCCTTCACCTTTGCCTTAGCTGAAGATCAAAGGAGATGATCATCGATCTTCGGCGGTTCTTCGTCGAAAGAAGAACTCTATTCTTCTATTTCTCAAGAGCTCTCCCAAAATTCTCTCAACACAACGAGTGTCAAACTAAAATAATAGCTAAGGCTATTATTTTATTCCCACGTGAATTTTCAAAATTATAACACTTTAATTAATTAATTGTAGGGTTCAATTCATTAATCAAAAGTGTTGGAAAAAATTAAAGGGAGAGAGGGAGGTGAATAGATCACAATAATTAAGGGGAGAGTTGTCAAATTAATTAAGGGGGGATTAATGGGCAGTTTAAGGGAGTTGAAAGGTTAGGGGTTTGTGTGGGACCCACCTCACATTATCCTCTCATGGGAGGTTGTGTGGTTGTGGGACCCACCTATAACATCCCCTTGTAGGACATTACTAACATATTTAAATAAAATTGTGTACTACAATTTAATTTATTTTATTCTAAATCCCCAAAAATTAACTCTCAACCCACATAAAACACAATTGTGGTAAAGGTCCCCTTAAGATAATATCGGCGTTGCGAGTTCACCAGTGTCCTCGGATTTCAATTCCGACCACCGGTTCAAAATATATAAAAACCTTCATGTACGTTTACTGAACATACCCAAACAAAACTTCAGAAATTGATTCCGGGCACACCGGGCCTCAGAATCAAGTGTCGTCAGAAACTGCAGACTCGTAAAATTCCAAAGTATTTAAGAAAAAATATTCCTTGAAATTTCCAGGTCTTTACATTACTCCCAACTCAGGGCTTTACGTCCCCATAAAGCTACAACACACACTAGGGAAACAAATGGGGGTACTGAGCTCGCATCTGAGCCTCCCGCTCCCAAGTTATCTCCTGGAGGTTCCCGTGCTGCCAGCGAATGCACACCAGAGGAATCGACCATCCACGTAGGACCCGCTCCAATCGATCCTTGATCTCCACTAGGACCTCCATGAATGTCGCCCTGTCATCGATTTCCAGCTCCCCATGATCGATGATGTGGGTCGGGTCGTGCATGTATCTCCTTAGATGTGATACGTGGAAGACGTCATGCACCCGGTGCAATTGAGGTGGAAGTGCCAGGCGGTAAGCCACCTTGCCTACTCTGCTGAGGACCTGAAAAGATATGATGAAACATGGAGATAACTTGTCACCCTAGCCAATTCTCCATAGACCTCGTCGAAGTGAGACCCGTAGGAATACATGGTCTCCATCCTCGAACTCCAGTGGTCTCTGTCTCCTATCAGCATAGGACATATGTCTGCTCTGTGCAGTCTTCATCTGCTCCAAGATGATCTGCACCTTCTCCATCATAGCCTGAACCATCTCTGGTTCTACAAGTGCTGACTCCCCAGGGTCAGTCCAGCACAAAGGTGATCTGCAAGGTCGTCCGTACATCGCCTCGTATGGTGCCATCTCGATGGTGGAGTGGTAGCTATTGTTGTACGCAAACTCCACCAAGGGTAAATGATCCTCCCAGCTATGACAAAAGTCAAGGACACGTGCATAGAGCATGTCCTCGAGAGTTTGAATAGTCCTCTCTATCTGGTCATCCGTCTGAGGATGGAAGGCGGTGCTCAGATGTAGCTGCGTCCCAAAATCCTCCTGTAACCCCTTCCATAGCTGGGAAGGGAAACAAGGATCACGATCAGAAATGATAGACGATGGCACACCATGAAGCCTTATGATCTTCTGAATATAGAGTCATCTCAAGCTCTCTACTGAGCCCTTCTCTCTGATCGGTAGGAAGTGCTCTGACATGGTGATTCGGTCTACGATCACCCAGATAGAGTCGTGTCATCTAGATGTACGTGGTGGCCCCGTCACGAAATCCATGGATATCCCATCCCACATCCACTCTAGGACCTCAAAGGGATATACCAAGCCTACTGGTACCTGGTGCTCTACCTTCAATTGCTGAAAAGTGATGCATCATGAAATGAACTCTTCTATAGCCTACTTCATAACCGGCCACTAGTGTTGTCATCTGAGGTTCGGATACATCTTCACCACTCCTGGATGTACCGCTAGAGGGGAAGTGTGGAACTCCCTCAGCATCTCCTCCTGTAGTGCGACTGGTACCATGGTACGTCCCCTGAAGAGGATGATGTGCTCCCCTCCTTCAGAAAATCCATCAGGTGCCTGTCCTAAGGATATCCGAACACATCGTGTCTCACAGTCAACGTCCCCACGCTATGCCTCCCTGACTCGCTGAAGAAGTGGACAAGTGACTGTGAGAGACCGAAGAAAGGCTACTCCATCAATATCCACAAATGATATCTGCAATGCGGCTAGCTGCTTCGTCGCCTCTTCCAGCATTTGAATGCCCGGTCTCCTACTAAGAGCATCTTCTACAACGTTCCCCTTCCCAAGAGTATAGACTATCTCGAAATCATAATACTAGAAGAAATCAAGCCGTAGTCGTTGTCTCAGGTTCAGGTCCTTCTACGAGAAGATGTACCTCAGACACTGGTGGTCAAAGTAGACTGTAAAATGCTCGCCCATCAAATAGTGCCGCCACATCTTCAAGGTAAAGACTACTGCTATGAACTCCAGGTCGTGGGTAGCATAGTTCTACTCATGTTGTCTCAACTGTCGTGAACCATAATTGATCACGGATCACTCCTACATTAGGACACACTTGAGTCTAGTCTTTGATGCATCATAGTAAACTATGTACCCTATGCCCTCCTCTGGTAGCATCAATATCGATGCCCTGGTCAATCTCTGCTTTAGCTCCTAAAAACTCTGCTGGCATCTCTCTGACCACAAGAAGGGTTTCCCCTTCTTCTTCAAGGCTGAAAGCGGTGCTGCAACTCTGGAGAAGTCTGGAACAAATCTTCGATAGTACCCAGCCAGACCTAGGAAACTCTTCACCTCTGTCACGCTCCTGGGTGGATCCCAAGCAAGTACTGCCTCGATCTTTGCTAGATCCACTACAACTCCAGCCTCCAAGATGACGTGTCCCAAAGAGTGAACCTCTCGAATACTAAACTGGAACTTCAAGATATTACCATAAAGTTGGTGTTCTCGGAGTGTATCCAGTACAACCCGTAAGTGGTAGGCGTGATCCTCCTTAGTAGTCGTGTAAATCAGTATGTCGTTGATGAAAACTACTAAAAATCGAACAAGGTAAGGTTGTAAGATCCTGTTCATGAGACTCATGAACACTGTTGGAGCATTGGTTATGCCGAAGGGCATAACCAAGAACTCATAGTGGCCATACCGATACCTGAAGGCTGTCTTCTGCACATCCCTGTCTCAAACTCTGAGCTAGTGATAACCTGACCTGAGGTCTATCTTCGAGAACCAGCGTTCTCCTTTGAGCTGATCAAAGAGGTCTTCAATCCTCAAGAGTGGGTAATTATTCTTTATGGTCACCTGATTCATGCGACGGTAGTCGACACACAGTCACAAGCTCCCATCCACCTTCTTGGCGAACAAAATCGGAGAAGAATAGGGTGAAACACTAGGTCGGATAAATCCCTTCCCCTGCAAGTCCTCTAGCTGTACCCGCAGCTCACGAAGCTCAGTAGGAGCCATTCAATATGCTGGAGTAGATATCGGTGCTTTCCTGGGGTACAGTTCTATGTAGAAGTCTACCTCTTAGTGAGGAGGTAGTCCTAAAATGTTTTAAGGAAAAATTCCCGCATACTTATCCACCACAATAGGAAAACCTGGACTCCGCACATCAACTACTCTGAGGATGAGACTAGCCAACTGATGTGTGATCAGATACCCCCTCCT
Source organism: Viscum album (assembly GCA_963277665.1). Taxonomy (NCBI): domain Eukaryota; kingdom Viridiplantae; phylum Streptophyta; class Magnoliopsida; order Santalales; family Viscaceae; genus Viscum; species Viscum album. Next base: position 963,837,124 of record OY728129.1, read on the forward strand.
CTACGTAAGTCCATCCTGCACTGAAAAGGCTCCCTTCTCACTGATGAAGGTGAACATGGTCCCATCAGTGCGGACATACCACACTTTGTGCCTAATATAGTCGATATGATCATGGATTGTATATAACTATTCCATACCCAAGATGATGTCGTAAGGCCTCGATGTCGCTACAAGAAGATCTCGGCTGAAGCTATCGCCTCCTAGAGTAAGCTCACAGTGCCGGAACCAGTGTGTGATCATCGAGTCTGCTCCTGTAAGAGTCTCTAGCTGTAAGGATCGAGCCAACGACTCCGTCGGAATCTCCGAGCTCCGAAAAAGGGCAGCGGAAATGAAAGAGTGACTCAAACCTATGTCTATAAGTATTGTAGAAATGGTGGATTAAACACAGACAGTTCCTCTAATAATCTCAGGTGAACCGTGGTCGTAGGCCTTGACTGCCTGGAGCTGAGCCCTCCTCTGTCCCCCAGCTCCTTGTGGTCAGGGAGGACCTCCTCGTGGTGGTGGTAGAGCCTCAAAACGCCGTCCACCACCCACTGCTCGGACAACTCCTTTGCCTCGTCCGCCCGCTCCCGATGGACCACCACGATCGAACCTATGCCTCTGCCTGTGAGGTCCCTCTACTATCTGTTGGTTATCTGTATGGTCGGTCGGGCAGTCACGAGCCATGTGACCCTGCCTGACACATGCATTGCACTGCCTGCTCCTCGTATAGCTGGCTCTGTTCCGTGTGCCCCGCACAACTGAACTTGTATCCTGTGATCACCCACCTGATGGCCTGGTTCTCTTAGACCTCTACGCCATCTCTCTACTAACAGCTGCAGAAGACTCTGCTACATGTTTCCCTACGGTGGGTATCACCGCTGGTGTCGGCTTAGTAAGAAAGCTCCCCACAATAAGGTCTCGCTCCAGTACTCCCACCTACGTCGGAATACTGAGAGAGATCGTCAAAGCCCTGATCTCATGTCTGAGTCCCTACTCAAAGGTCGAGGCCCTGAAGAATGGATCTCGTACCTTGTCCGTGGAGTAGCATGAGAGGTCAGTGAACCTCGTTGAGTACTGAGATATTGCCATGCTGCTATACTTCAGATGAAGTAACTCCTGAATCCGCACCACATGAAGGGTGGCTGGAAAAAACTCCAAGTGGAAGAGACTCTCGAAGTCTATCCAAAGTAAAGATGCCTCTTCATGCACCTGGAGCATCAGAGTCCACCATCTGCCTACTGCTGCGTGCAGGATACTGGCAGCAAGGATCACCATAAGATCAGTTGGTGTCCATAATAATATGAAAACTCTGACGAAAACCTCCAGCCAGTCCATAAATGCATGTGGGTCCGTCTCTCTGTGGAACCTGGGAGGCCTCTGTCACTGGAACTCCTACAACACACTCAGGCGGCGTGCACTCTCTGCTTCTAGGGATGGTGGTATCGGTGGCCCAACGGGTAGTGGTACTGATGGTGCCTCCGATATGATGGGGCCCTGCACCGAGGCCTCATTGCTCGGTGGGCTACCATCTCGCACATAACTCGGAACCCTAGCTAGCTGACATAATGGGGTCATCCTGAAAAGAAACAGGTGCGTCATGGTCAAATAGTATACTTGGTGAGCTGACACAAAGTAATCACAAAGAAAAATTTTCAAAGGAAACACACACGCAATAAGTGTTTTTGTGCATTGAGTCAGAAATTAGAGGTCAGGGTCCTTGTGTATGGATATGTTGGCCGCTGCACCAACACTGGACTACCTGGACTGAAACCACACTCAATTATCTAAACACTATTTCTTCACAGAAAATATTATTCAGAGTCATGAGTTCTGCAGTAGAACCGACTCCTCTGATACCAATTTGTCACGACCCGTCCTCGAGGCCCGTGTCGTGACTACCCCAAGCCCTCCTTCCATAGGCCAGGGGCTGGTGACTAGCACCAAAGGTGTAAATCCCAATACTGGGATGGCAGTTCCTTTCTAAAAGTAAACAAACACAATATTGTACGCAACTAAAGTAAGCACTAAGAAAAACTATATACAAAAGTAAGTGCTTAAAAGAAAGGTGCCGGAAATACAAACCCAACAGTAAGTACAATACAACAGAAAATCTAGTACAACTGCAGTAATGTAAAACAGCAACCACCGAGTCATCCTCTGGGAATCCCACTTGAAGGTTGGGTACAAAGGGTCTCCTCAGCACCTCAGGTCCATCCGTCTGCTCCGTGTGCATCTCGTCCAGTGGTCCACCTCTGGGTACCATCCATCTCTACAAGTCTCTACCTTGATCAGTGTTGTCCATCGTCTGCATCCAAGAAAACGTAGGGCAGGCATAGCCCATGTAGAGGTGAGTATAACGATACTCAGTAGGGACCCCGAGACCCACAAGGTCTCACATTATCCACTAAGGATAAACAAGAAGTAATATAAAAACACGGTGCATCAACCAACCCTACTTAGGTATATGCTCATACATATACCTAAGTCATAAATCACGATTCAACTCTAACTCTCGAGCCCAAGAACAACCCAGTCCACAAAGGAATGAAGTCAATCACATCGATTATTATGATTGAAAGCCATGTCTAAGACCACACAGTTATACATATTTCGTATAGTGATAGAGATGATCAGATGTAGTCACTGATTCATCTAAGCTGTCAGACCCACGTAGGATACTAGAGCAGCTAAGTTGTTGGACCCAGGTAGAATACTAGACCAGCTACTCTTTCAGTCCCACTCAGGATACTAGTACAGAAGTCAAATGTTGGACCCACTTAGGATACAAGTACAATAGTCATTATTGTCGAACCCACGGAGGATTCCAGTACAGCTGTCGTCATCGTCGAACCCACAGAGGATTCCAGTATGGTAGTAGTCATCGTCAAACCCATGGAGGATTCAAGTGCAGTAGTCGTCGTCGTCGCAGACAGCTCTAGGGTTTCCGCACACCGCATGCTCGATTCTGAGAGGGTCCACTCCTCGATCCAAGGGTTCAATACATCAACTATCACAAAGTCCAGAGTTGATGTATCCCAAAGTTCTGTCTCATCAAAAGGAACACAACGCGACAGAAGGCGCATCAATCGGACACCCGGTATGAGAGTTATTTGAATTTTCATTCCAGGGGCCCGGTTGGAAATACGTTCGTTCCAAACCCGTTCATTTTCCAAATTCATCCAAAACTCACTAAGAGTATCGCAAAAGGACTGCCTCATTGCAAGGGTCCCAATTCCGCAGACGGTGCGTCGATCAGACGTACGGTCATGAAGTTATTTGCATTTAAGCGAAATGGACCCGGCCCGTCAAGCCCGATGGGCTGGCGGGTCGGCCCATCCTAGCTCGGCTGGTCCGACCCGACAAAGGGGTCGGCCTGACCTGATAATGCACGGCCCAAAAATTTTCCTTGAAATTTTTGGGTCATTATATTACTCCCAGCTCAGGGTTTTACGTCCCCGTAAAGCTACAACACACATTAGGGAAAAAAATGGGGGTACTGAGCTCGCATCTGAGCCTCCCTCTCCCAAGTGCTCTCCTGGAGGTTCACATGCTGCCAGCGAATGCGCACCAGAGGAATCGACCATCCACGTAGGACCCACTCCTATCGATCCTTGATCTCCACTGGGACCTCTGTGAATGTCGCCCCATCATCAATGTCCAGCTCCCTGTGATCAATGATGTGGGTCAGGTCATGCACGTATCTCCTCAACTGAGATATGTGGAAGACATCATGAACCTGGTGCAATTGAGGTGGAAGGTCCAGGCAGTAAGCCACCTTCCCTACTCTGCTGAGGACTTGGAAAGGTCCGATGAAATGTGGAGTTAACTTGTCGCCCCGACCAAATATCTGTAGACCTCGTCGAGGTGAGACCCATAGGAAGACGTGGTCGTCAACCTCGAACTCCAGTGGTCTCCATCTCCTCTCAACATAGGAACTTTGTCTGCTCTGTGCAGTCTTCATCCGCTCATGTATGATCTGCACCTTCTCCGTCATAGCCTAATCCATATCTATTCTTACAAGTGTTGACTCCCTAAGGTCAGTCCAGCACATAGGTGATCTGCAAGGTCAGCCATACAGCACCTCTTATGGTACCATCCCGATGGTGGAGTGGTACATGTTGTTGTACGCAAACTCCACCAAGGGTAAATGATCCTCCCAACTGCGACCAAAGTCAAGGACACATGCACGGAGCATGTCCTTGAGAGTCTGAATGGTCCTCTCTGTCTGGCATTCCGTCTGAGGATGGAAGGCGGTGCTCAGACGTAGCTGCATCCCAAAAGCCTCTTGTAACCCCTTCCATATCCAGGAAGTGAAACGATCATTACAATCAGAAATGATATATGATGGCACACCATGAAGCTGTACGATCTCCTGAATGTAGAGGTGTCCCAAGCTCTCTATTGTGCCCTGCTCTCTGATCGGTAGGAAGTGGGCCGACTTGGTGTGTCGGTCTATGATCACCCATATAGAGTTGTGTCCTCTGGATGTACGTGGAAGCCCCATCATGAAATCCATGGATATCCCATCCCACTTCCACTTTGGGATTTATAAGGGTTTTACCAAGCCTGGTGGTACCTAGTGCTCCTCCTTCACTTGCTGACAAGTGAGGCATCATGAAATGAACTCTTCTATAACCTTCTTCATACCAGTCCACTAGTGCTGTCGTATGAGGGCCTAATACATCTTTGCCACTTCTGGATGTACCGCTAGAGGGGAAGTGTGAAAATCCCTCAACACATCCTCTTGTAGTGTGACTGGTACCATGGTACGTCCCTTGAAGAGGATGATGTGTTCCCCTACAGAAAATCCATCAGGTGCTTGTCCTGTGGATCTTTGAACACATCGCGTCTCACAGTCAACATCCCCACTTTGTGCCTCCCTGACTTGCTGAAGAAGTGGAGGAGTGACTGTGAGAGACTGAAGAAAGGTTGATCCATCAATATCTACAAAGGATATCTGCAACGCGGCTAGCTACTATGTCGCCTCTCCTAGTAGCTGAATGCCTGATCTCCTACTGAGAGCATCTGCTACAACGTTTCCCTTCCCAGGAGTATAGACTACCTCGATGTCATAATCCTGGAGGAACTCGAGCCATCGTCATTGTTTCAGGTTCAGGTCCTTCTGTGAGAATATGTACCTGAGACTCTGGTGGTCAGAGTAGACTGTAAAACGCTCACCCATCAAATAGTGTTGCCACATCTTCAAGGTGAAGACCACTACTGCTAACTCCTGGTCATGGGTACCATAGTTCTACTTGTGCTTTCTCAACTGCCATGAACCATAATAGATCACTACTCGCTCCTACATCAGGACACACCTGAGTCTGGTCCTTGATGTGTCGCAGTAAACTACATACCCTACGCCCTCCTCTGGTATCCTCAATATGGGTGCACTGGTCAATCTCTGTCTCAGCTCCTGAAAGTTCTGTTGGCATCTCTCTGACCACCTGAAGGGTTTACCCTTCTTCGTCAAGGCTAAAAGTGGTGCTGCAACTCTAGATAAGTCTGGCACAAATCTTCGATAGTACCCAACTAGACTTAGGAAACTCCGCACCTCCATAACACTCCTGGGTGGATTCCAAGCAAGTACTACCTCGATCTTCACTGGATCCACTACAACTCCAGCCTCCGAGATGACGTGTCCCAAAAATTTAACCTCTCGAATCCATAACTATCACTTCATGAGCTTACCATAAAGCTAGTGCTCTCGGAGTGTATCCAGTACAACCTACAAGTTGTAGGCGTGCTCCTCCTTAATGGTCGAGTAAATCAGTATGTCGTCAATGAAAACTATGAAAAATCAATCGAGGTAAGGCTGGAAGATCCTATTCATGATACTAATGAACACTACAGGAGCGTTGGTTACGCCGAAGGGAAAAACCAAGAACTCGTAGTGGCCATACCGACACCTGAAGGTCGTCTTCTGCACATCCTCATCTCAAACTCTGAGCTAGTGATAGCATGACCTGAGGTATATCTTAGAGAACCATCGTGCTCCCTTGAGCTGATCAAAGAGGTTTTCAATCCTCAAGAGTGGGTACTTGTTCTTTACGGTCACCTGATTCAGGCGACGGTAGTCGAAACACATTCGCAAGCTCCCATCCGCCTTCTTGGCGAACAAAATCAGAGAAGCCCGGGGTGAAACACTGGGTCGGATAAATCCCTTCCCCTGCAAGTCCTCTAGTTGTACCTGCAGCTCACGAAGCTCGGTGGGAGCCATCCGATAAGCTGTAGTAGATATCAGAGTTGTCCCGGGGTATAGGTCTATGTAGAAGTATACCTCTCTATGAGGTGGTAGTCCTGGAACGTCGTCAGGATAAACATCTGCATATTGATCCACCACAATAGGAAAACTCAGACTCCGCACATCAACTGCTCTAAGGATGAGACTATCCAACTGATGTGTGATCGGCTGCCCTCTCCTCTACGTAAGTCCTTCCTGCACTGCAAAGGCTCCCTTCTCGATGGTGAAGGTGAACCTGGTCCCATCCTTGAAGACACAACGCACATTGCGCCTAATACAGTCGATCTATGTATGGAATGTAGATAACGAGTCCATTCCCAAGATAACGTCGTAAGGCCTCGACGCCGCTACATGAAGATCCTAGCTGAATCTCTAGCCTCCTAGAGTAATCTCACACTACTGGCACTAGTGCATAATCGTCAAGTCTTCTCCCGTTGGAGTCTCTAGCCGTAAGGATCGAGCCAACAGCTCCGTCAGAATCTCGGAGATCCAAACAAGGGTAGTGGTAATGAAAGAATGACTCGCACCTGTGTCTATAAGTACTGCAGCAAAGGTGGAGTAGACACAGATAGTACCTTGAATCATCTCAGGTGTGCCATGGTCGTTGGCCTCGACTGCCTAGAGCTGAGTCCACCTCTGTCCTCCAGCTCCCTGTGGTCGGGGTGGACCTCCTGGTGGTGGTGGTGGTAGAGCCTCAAAACGTCGTCCACAACCCGCTTCTCAGCCAGCTCCTCTGCCTCGTCCGCCTACTCCCGGAGGACCACCACGATCGAACCTCTGCCTCTGCCTGGGAGGTCCCTCTACTTTCTGTTGCTCTTCTGCATGGTCGTTCGGGCAGTCACGAGCCATGTGGCCCTACCCACCGCATGCATAGCACTGCCTTCTCCTCGTATAGCTGGCTTTGTTCCATGTTCCCCACACAACTGAACCTGTATCATGTGATCGCCCACCTGATGGCCTGGTCCTCTTTGACCTCTATGTCATCTATCTACTGCCAGCTGCAAAAGACTCTGCTACATGTCGCCCTATGGTGGTTCTCACCACTGGTTTCAGCTCAACAAGAAAGCTATCCACAAGAAGGGCTCGCTTCAGTACTCCCGCCTGCGTCAGAATACTGAGAGAGATCATCGAATCCTTGATCTAATGTCTGAGTCCCTCCTAAATGGTCCGAGCCCAAAAGAATGGGTCTCATACCTTGTCTGTGGAGTAGCATGAGAGGTCGGTCAACCTCGCTGAGTACTGAGCTACTATCATGTTTCCCTTCTGTAGATGAAGTAACTCCTCAATCCGCACTACACAAAGGGTGGCTGGAACAAACTCTGAGTGGAAGAGACTCTCGAAGTCTGTCCAAAGTATAGATGCCTCGTCATGCACATTGAGCATCAGGCTCCACCATCTACCTGTTGCTGCATACAAGAGACTCGCAGTAAGGATCACCATAAGATCAGCTGGTGTCGCTAATAATCTGAAAACACTAACAACAGCCTCCAGCCAGTCCTCAGCTGCCTGTGGGTCTGTCTCTCCGCGGAACCTAGGCGGCCTCTATCGCTGGAACTCCGACAATGCACTCAAGCGTCGTTCACTCTCTGCTGCTGGGGAAGGTGGTATCGATGGCCCAGCGGGTAATGGTACCGCTGGTGATTTTAAGGGAGTTGAAAGGTTAGGGGTTCGTGTGGGCCCCACCTCACATTATCCTCTCATGGGAGGTTATGTGGGTGTGGGCCCCACCTATAACTTCCCCTTGTAGGATATAACTAACATCTTTAAATAAAAGTCTATACTACAATTTTATTTATTTTATTCTAAAGCCCCAAAAATTAACTCTCAACCCGCATAAAACGAAACTGCGGTAAAGGTCCCCTTAAGAGAATACCGGTGCTGCGAGTTCATCGGTGTCCTTGGATTTCAATTCCGAGAACCGGTTCAAAAGATAGAAGAACCTGCATGTACGTTTACTGAACGTACCTGAACAAAACCTCATAAATTGATTCCAGACACACCGGGCCTCGGAATCAAGTGCCATCAGAAACCGCGGACTCGTAAAATTACAAAGTATTTAAGAAAAAAAATTCCTTGAAATTTCCGGGTCTTTATAGAATTGGTGGACTATTAAAGGAGTAATCATAGTACATTAACCAACTTGAATCCAAAATTACTCAGTTAGTGAAAGTTGTGGGGGATCAGGGGACTTCTCAAGAATCATCTGGAGAAATAATAGACTTCTAGCATAAAATTGAAGAATAATCTAAGGTAACAGAATACTTTATTGTTTATATTGAGGTGAGAGAAAAATGGATCATAATTATTTAATTAGAAGTGATGAAATTGTGAAGGAAATTCAAATTCAATGTTAAAATACATGTTACTATGAATAAATGATAGTTTTAAAAAATTTCTAGTGAAGATTTGATAGAGAGGTTTGAAAGAGGCATGAGGAGTGTTGAAAATGTTTTAAATGATCAGTGAACCAACTACATGGGTAAAAGTACAATTGGATACAAAGATAAATTTTCTAAAGTTGGCATAGTGAGTATAAAGAATAAAGGAAAGACAAATGTTAAATATGACTCTCAACCATCAAGATCATATCATTGACTGGTGAACTATTCAGTAACTATAGACATATATATAGAAGGTGGTTATAGGATATTTCCCCTTGTAAAGTGCTAATTTCTTGGATATATTGATAATATTATGTTGTATTGTGAAGAGGTTAAGAACTAATTGATATGAGAAGGACTAGGAAGATATCAAAAGAGGATCAAAACATGTTATGAACCATAAATAATAAACACTTTTTATAAATACAATTTTTATTTATATAATTTTAGTTACAAAGAAATGAATTATTGAAAATAATGGAGTGTAAATGTTACATATTGGGGTTTGAGGATAATGGATAGAAGACCCATGAACTCCATTACATTGGAAAATATATTCTACCCATTTCAATATAATAATATAGATACACTAATATTTTTAAATAGAATTAGGAGAGACCATTGTAAGTATTAACATTATAGGAGAACATTGATTCTTGTTAGTGGGTATTAATCCCACATTATTGGAAATATGAATCAATTAAATAATATTAAAGGGTGTGTTGATGTTATAATTCTATTTATAAATGATGGAACTATAAGGATCAAAGGAAATTGAGAGATGAGACTAATTTAGGATTAATTGAAGAATATAAAAGTATATTACTTGAAAATATTTTGACACTAGATTCCTATGTGTGAGACAATTTTATAACTCAGGACTTGAAGGCACATTCAATCAAGATTTATATCCTATCAAATGCAGTATTGGATATTCATTTATGAAGTGTTATAGATAAAATTACAATCTATATTAAATGCACGGTTAGGAGAACACTTTTCTACTTATAGTGTAAGAGGAGAAAATTTTATTTCATTAAAGGATTACAGAAAGACATAACAAATCATAGAGAATTTATCTAATAAAAAAAATTGTAATTCATAATATTAAATGAGATGAAGAGACAAATTATTATGCTTTCATGAGAGAGAAGATGGTAACAAATCCATATCGACCAAATATGAAAAGGGAATCAAAATTTCCAGATCTAATTTTTAATTATGTGTGTGGGTTGATGAAAAATCCTAGAAAAATGCATGATAGGTACCTCATCCTATTTATTAAGGATTATATTAGAATAGGTTTCATCATGTTCATGAAGAGCGAGAATAAAGTCATGGAATACATCAATATTTTTTTGTAGGAGAGCTAAAAATGAAACTGGATGATCGATCAAAGTTATATGATAGGATAATAGAACATAGTACACCTCCATTTAGGTGTAAAATTATTTGTAGATGCATGGAATTAAGAACAAAGTATTTTCTATGAGGAACTATAATAAAATGGTTTCTGGAAAGGTGGAAAAGCATAGTGAACAACATGATGAAGAATTTTATTATTGACAGAGGAATCTCTTAACACTACTGGAAATAAATTATGTATGTAGTATTTTGTATGAAAAACTATTATTTTTTAAGTAATGGATATAAAAGAAAACAATAAAAGATGTGGCATGGATGGAATATAATAATTAAATTCTTTAAATTGTTTGGAATAACATGTTACATATGGAACAAGGAAAGAAATCAAGAAAAATATGATGATTAAACTAGTGAGAACATTTCCTTTAACTAATAAACATAGAGTAAATCATATATGTTCTTTAACAATATATTGAACAAAATTTAAAGATAAGTAATGTGAAGGTGTTTTAGAAAAACGATTTAAATGAATTTAGATATTTTAATATGACTAAATTTTATGATAAAGTGTAAGATGCTAGAAATAATTCTAGAGATTCTTAAAGACAAACACATGATGAGTATCTGGAGGACAAATCAGAAGATTAAAATGATATTGAATAAATAAAACAATTAACTTAGAGAAGTAATATAAGAGGAGAGGTTTGTAGAATAATATCATTAGATACAAATTTGATCCGACATAAATAAGGAAGATGAGTAATGTAAATCACACTACTTTAATTTTATTGGAGGAACCATAATCATTTGAATGTGCAATGAAGGATTAATCATGATTGAAGGCCATGAATGAGTAGTTGGACCATATAGAGAAGAACCAAAATTGGGTAATTTTGAGAATATCGGTAGATCATAATGTCTTCAGAATGAAATGGGTGTTCAAAAACAAATATGATGAGCATAGAAAATTGGTTTTAAATAAGAAGAGATCAGTGTGAAAAGTTTATGCTCAAATTGAGGGCATAGATTTGGTATAAACTTATGTACTAGTGGCTAAAATTGAGTTAATTATCCTTTTATTGGATATTAAAAATAAAATAAGATTTATAGTGTATCAAATAGATCTTCAGATATAATTTTTTAATTTAAAACTCAATGAATAATTGTATATTGAACAACTAATGATTTATCAAATCAGTGATGATGAAATAAAGGTATACCATATAAAGAAGGTCATGTATAGTTAAGAGAACAAACATTGAGCATGTAATGATCAGTTATATACTTATTTTTTGAAGTTTGGATTTGGGAAATATGATGTTGATTATAACCTCTATATAAAATTAACCAAGGAATAAAAAATCATTATACACTTCTAGGATTATAATATTATATTTGGTGGAAATAAGCATATATCAGTGGTAGAATTTAAAATTTTGTTTATATTAGAGTTTTAGATTCAAATTAATAAAGAGGTTACATATTTTTATGGGGTTAAAGTAAATAAAAGGGAGTATTATACCTTCATCACCTTGGAAATATATGTAAGGGAGTTTTGGAAGAAGTTTGAGATGCATGAGAGAATATCGGTTTTCAACACCAATTATAGTTATAACCAATCACATAAATCATTCAGATGGAAGTCATATTGATCCCACATTATAATAGATAATTATGGAATGTTTTTTCATTTAACAACAATAGGTCTAGACATCATTTATGTTACTCAATCAACAACTTGGTTAGAGAGTAATCCAAAAGAGTATCACCTCACTGGTAGGAAAATAATCATGAAGTGTATTCAATGTACTAAAATATGTGTTGGTATTTTATCTAGGGAAATAAATTTAATGATTATATATTCTGATGTGGACTATAATGGAGATATTATTCATAAAAAATCTACATGTGTTAGATTTTTTTTGAAGCAAGTGTATTGGTTGGTTGAGTATGAATCAATTGAGTACATCGCTTAGCATTGTGAAATCGGAGTACATTTCATCCATGAGGGCATGTAACAAGTTTCTAGGGATAAAGTAAAAAATTAAAGGATATTACTGTTGTTTTTAAGGTGATTATGGTGATTCAATATGAAAGAAATAGTGAAATTTAATTGATAAATAATCCATTACATCAATGTCCCACAAATCATAATGAAATTAAGTATCATTACATCAAATAGAAAGTAAAATAAAGAATCATAAAGTTGTTGTACCTTAATATGAATCAACAAGTGGTAGATATTATTATGAAACCATTGGGAACACTTATATTTAAAAATTATTAGTCGAATCTTATTGTCCAACCACCTTCATTGACTTGAGGAGGATTAGAAAACTCTCTTATATCCATATGATTTTAATGATTAATATGGTTATTTAATACTTGGTAGGAAATTACTCCTTTTTTTGTTGTCAAAGGTGGATAAATTGGATAAATTATTAGATATATTTTTCAAGGGGAAATATAGGTATCAATAATTGGAGTTATAATGTAATTGTAATCTTAAGGGTGTCCAACTATGAGGGGGTTATGATATACAAGATAGGGGTGATATGATTCATGGGGATGAGTTTTAAGGAAATTTATTTGGCTAAATATAGGGGAGTTTGATGGAGTTTTAGATTTTATCAATAAGTAATTTTATTTGGCTAGGAGGTATGAATCGGGTATAGAATTCCCTCTTGATATCTTGTTTTATACACCAATCATTCCTCATGAAGACTTGGGATTATGGAAGAGTTATTATTTTACTATTTTGGGTTGGGATAAAGATAAATTTCGTATAAGGTGACTAGTGACACTTTGTATTTCCAAAAAACCCAAAGGGGGGAATGTTAGTACCTATGTTATTAAATTGAATAATATAATACCCAATGTGTTTTAGACTTAAGATTAAATGTTTAAAGTGAGGTTGTGTTTTTTAGAAGTGGACCTTATTAGTGATATCATGTAAATATTAGAAATCTTAGATAAGGATGCAAAGTACATCATTTAAGGATGAAAAAGAAAATGTCATAACCATGTTGGATGCTATGTGAAGAGAAGGTTGATCTATAAGGGAGACCTCATGAATATTTAGTGTGGGTATATTTGGGGATTGATGAAGTATTTCACTATGGAGTAAGGGGTCATGTTGTAATAGTCTATCATAGGATTAAATCCAAGCTATGTAAGAATAAACCATGATACAGCCTATTAGATCACACTAGAACCAAACCCTAAGAAATGTTTGAGCATCTTGGGTTAATGATGATTAATGAACATCATATTGTAATGATATATGTCACACCACAACACATGTGATAGTTTTAAAATGAGATATTGATTACAACACATCATGCCACAAATGTGGGTTTCATGCTATGATATGGTAATTTTCAAATTATTTTGATGATTCAAAAGTAATTTAAAATATAAATTTTTGGTATGTGACTTGGTGGTAATTGGTTGAATCTAATGGGTAGTTTTAATTCCCATTAATTATGTGACAGGAGGAAAATTAAAACGGATGGAGATTTGAAATCTTATTGAAGAAGAATGATGAAATTATTGGGAGATACATAATAAAGGTAAAAAATAGAATAGAATATTCAATAGAATATAGGAGAATATGCATATATAGTTTTTTAAGAGATAATACATAGAAAGAAGAGAATATTCTTCATAATGGTTATATATTTAATTTTATAGACATGTTTTGTTGATGTTTGGAGCTATATTAATGATCTCTTTCTGACGTTTGATGCTCAATGAAGACACCCTCACTATTTGGTGTTATTTTTTCCGAGTGAGATTATTATGAGATATTGTTACATTGATAATTCATGTACTATATCTAAAAGTAGTGAGTAGGGATATTAAAGGAGGGAGTGACCCTTAGATCAATATTGAATCTTTCCAGAACCTTGTAATCACATATAGTGTATGGTGATATTGGTACATCGACACATCATTGATGTATGTTCCTTGAATACATCCCATTATGGTTAACTAAGTAAAAACCTCTATGTCATTGTATTTTTCTTTCAATGTTTGGATGATTTGGTTGTATATCTGATTGGGATAAGTTATAAGTGTTATTCAAATCATGAGAACAAGATCCTTTAAATGTTTGAAGTGAAAAATTCTCACCCTAATTCACACTCCCTCTTAGGGTGTGTTTGGGATGATATGATTGAAACAAACTGTTATATATATTAATAAATAAAGTATATATAATATTTATAAAAAAAATAATTTAAAATTCATTTTATGAAATTCATTTGATTTAAAAATGTATATCATTTATCATAAAAACCAACATATATTGTCATATATGATTATTTTTATAATAAAAAACCACCATCAATTTTTCAATAGAAAAATATCATGAAAATATATATATGATTATTTCAATATAAACCATCACAGATAAGGCGAAATTTTCCATGATTTTTTAGTAATGAATACCTTTCATAGATTCTACTCTATCAATGATTTTATTAATGAATTTTTCTATGCTCTCTGTAGGATGTTCTCTAAATAATTAAACTTTTTCCATGACAGTTTGATCTTGGAACCACCTTTAAATTTTTTATCAATTTCTACCAAAAAATATTTTAGGATGTTAAAAACATTGCATTTATATAATCCTTGTTGAATAAATAACCATATAAAGAATCTTTAAATTTTTCATCAACATTACTTAATTTCTTATATTCTTTAATAATTTTTTCTCTAGTTTCATCATTTATATATATTCCATGTAAGATATCCATGTATACTTTAATGAAAATATATTTGAGATATGAATTAATCCCATTATTTCATATTTTATAATTTAGCTCATTGATAATTAAAACTCATTTAAAATTCACTAAATTATTCATGATTGGAAGTTTAGCATAAAATTTTATAAATATTATCCTTCAATCAAAAAAATAGCCCAATAACATTTAGGATATAATATCACTTTTTTCCACTATAGTCACAATATACTAAAATCACTTTGAGATGGGTTGAACCAGGGTGATCACTGATTTTAATATTTTTTCATCAAATATAATATTTTAGGTATTATTCCCTTATTAGAAATAACAAACACATTTCTTTGTTCACTAAATATAAAAGACAATGACCAAATAAAATATGAAATAATGAGAATGAAATAAAATTCATCTTTCACCGTGAAATATAAAAACTAAACTCTGAATTATACAAATAAGATATATTCACTTCACCCAAATCACTAATGCATTATTGGTGATTGATAGTTTTTGGATCAGTTTACTATCGAGTCAAAGAGTCACTCCCTCTTCTAAGTCTTCACACACTATTTTAACTAGGGGTACAATGAAAATAGTCTTTTAGGTCATTATAATAATGTAATTCAAATAAATAGACACCAAAATGAGAACAGTATCACAATTTTACTCCATGTTTTTAACCTTTATATTCAAATGAACTATATGTTCATATACTTTACTTTGGTATATTTTTAAGAATATTTCATAATGAACACTCTAACAATATTTTTTTAATTACCAAAATGTTCTACATCCAACATATCTATATGAACATACATATGAAACAACATCCATAATCCATGGTCTAACATGTATGACCAAGAATAATTCACATCTAGAAGAACCTCTACAATTGTTAATCATGTTATCTCCATTAAGTTATGGTTAAATACATCCATTTAAGTTGAATGTGATCAAAAAAATAACTCACATAATGTTCAAAATATTAAGGATATATTCCACTTCGGTGGTGGTGTAGTGGTGAAAGGTCGAGGTTCAAAGCAACGGAGTTTGGTGAGGTGAGGGGTTCAATTCCTAGGAGCCCTCTCTTGGGGGAATTTTATACCCCCATGCTCCACTCACCTTGTCGGGTCACCTGGTGTCTCACCAAGTGGGAAGAAGGGCGCAAAACACCTAGATGACAGATTTATGTGTTGAAAATTTATTGATCGGACTGTTACCATGTGGTATGCTCTTCCATCTCGTTTGGCAATGGCTCATTCCTGGTTGGGGCTTCTCCAAATGACCTCTTCATGGGGAGGTGGGTTTCTGGGTGTGGAGGGTTCAAAAAGGCCACTCCCAAAGATTCCCTTTTAAAAATAAAATATTAAGGATATATGAAATATATATCTTGATTTCTATATCATCTAAACCATGGCATGGCATCTTACCATGAAGTTTATTTTTTCTAGTCACACCAAATCCTTGAAAATCAGGGATCAGTTCTACGAATTATTAATAGTCATAGTTAGTTTCTATATAATTCAAACCAAAATGGTGTGGTACCTCTCTACCATGTTTTTTATTTTCATTTAACATATCTCCAACTACTAAACATAATAACTTTAATAATGATAAAATAATCCATTAATAGTGATATAATAGGCCTTTTTCATCACACAAAAAACACTAACAATTGGAGTTCCTATAAAAGCCCTAGGCCTTTATCCACATTAAAAAAAACTCTAATAAAGGTCACATTTATCAGTGATTTATAAGAAATGATAAAGGATCACCTTTATCAATTCTCTTCATAGCATTGATAAAGGATCCCTTTATCAGCTTTTTTTTTCAAGTGCTGATAAATAATCCCTTTATCAGCGCTATTACTTGCATGGATAAAGGGGAATACTACTGAAGTGTGGTGTTAAAATTAGAGCACAAAAAAGTAGTGAAAACATGGAGAAAATGTGGAAGATAATATAAAATTTAATTTAAATAAAATTTACAACACTGGCACAAGAAAAAAACACTATATTATAGACATTTCAAACCTTGGTTTGTTTAATTATGTGAGTAAGTATAAATTATCACAAACATTCAAAGGCATAAATGTTACTTTTTATTTGACCCCTAACCCACATTCAAGCTATTAGTTGCTAAACGAACCACCCTAACTTAATAAAAATAATTCACCAATATAAGAAAACAATTCTTATGTTAGTAATACTATAAAGAAATAAATTAAACACAAAGTTTCAATTTTAAACTAAAAAATATACTTTGAGTCATATTTGGTACACTGTGTATCAGATTGAGATGTAGATTATTCTTATATGTCACACAATTTATTATTGTTCTCAAAAGTGGGTTCCCCTAAATTATCTCATATCTGTGGTGATAAAATAAAATCACTACGGATGTGTGCCAATTCAAGATAAAATTATTTTTAGTAAAAAACCTTCAATTGTCACACCATTTCTTATCCATCTTCAAGCATTATATCTATGAAAATTATCTAAATAAGTATAAGATAAAAATGATACGGAAATTAATTAATCAATAGCAGATAAAATGATAAGAAAACAATCTTATCTTATTGTGCTCAGTTTTTGTAACGCCCCGACCCCAGTTACCCAGAGTCGGTGCATTAATTACATAACATTGGCATGATCACAAGAAAGATCAAATCTCGAAAGACCGATTGGTTTAGTAGCCTTGGAAACACTAGATATATTCATAAGTTTTACATTACATCATAAAATGAAAAACTACTACAACAACATAATGTCTCCATAATCCACACTACTATCCCCTCATAATATCCCTGCAGGTCATTCATAATTTACTTCTTCACATCCTGGGGAAAAAAAATAAAACATAGAAAAGGGGTGAGCTCAAATGCCCAGTAAGGATAACAATAAAGCGGAAACTTTCATAAATAAGAATAAACATTTAAGGCAATGCATTACTAAAACAAAAGCCTTTTAAAATTGAACTTCAACATGGTATGGCAAAAGTAAAATGAAATAATGCCATTTACTTATTCACATGGATATTCTACTAATCGAATAATCACATGCAAAAATCAATAACCACTTTCATAATGTTGGAATGCATAATGCCAGACTATCATAACCACATAGCCAAGGCCTCGTGCCAAGACTACAAATAAGATTTTGTCAAGGCCTTGTGCCAAGACACTAGTTTGTCTCATGAGACCTACCGATGCATCGAGGAGCTATATCGGGCTCCACCCGTCACTTATTAAGTCCAATGCATTCCCATATGAAAAGGTTTAAACATAACATAAACATTCGTATTAAAACTAGCATACGAAATGTCAATACTTTCACAATAAACTATGAATGGTATAAAAATAGCACATCCACAGTCAAACATATCACAAAACCTTCAATACAATATAGAAGTTTTGTATCATAATAAATCAACTTCAAATAATCTTAAAATCCATCAAAGGATGTTGACATAGATGAAATCAAAATTCTTTTTAAAGAAATATCTCCTTTTATTTTGAAATCATTTAAGATCCATATAAAATAAAACATTTTCTTTGAAAATATTCTTATAAGCTTGTAAGGAAAGCTTTGAAGATTTTATAACGGCGTAAAATAACCGCACCCGCCGTATAAGTTAAAAAAACATTCTTACCTCAATTCTGTCGAAAAGGTTAAAAAGGACCTTGTTTTGAAAACGACGGAAAGATTCCTTTATAAACCTCTTATAAAAATTCAAACAAGGGTATAAATGACTTTAACCCATATTCTTGTAAATAGTAAAAATGTTTTGAAATACATTTCGAAGAAACATGGATGTGGATGATAAAGAGATCCCAGTAGATTATTACGTATAATACAACCTCGGATAATGAAGAGATTGTGAAATAACCCTTACCTTGTACTTTTCCTTGGTTGGGGTAGGTTAACCTCCTGTATAATGGTGAAATAGTTGTTATTAAATTATACAAGAATCATATATATTAATATGATATCATATATGATCTTTTAACATTGATTTGTTAATAATATCTTAGAATTATCGTCGTTTCGGGAGTTAACTTACTCATTTTCTTTTATATGTTTTGTTACATAAGCCATGGTTGTTGTATCTTATTCATATCCAGAATGATATACAGTCCTTAAACATCATTTTTAAATCATCAAATGATAATTATACTTGAATGGATACGATGGAGAATGAATCTCATCGCGTTCGTGGAGACGGTAGTCCGTACGTACGCACGAGCGACAATATCATTCTTTTGATATTAAAATAATATATAAATGGATGGTATATCATATATACAGAATCATTAACATGTTATATTTATTATTTACATGAGTTACACATCATTATTATACCCATCCAAATAATATTATATTGAATAACAATTACACCACGACGTGGAGACGGTAAGCCGTACGTACGCACGTATGGTGACATGTTATTCAAAGGGTGGATAGAATACTGAATATGATTGTACCATATTTATAATAACATCACAGTATATGTGAGATACTGGAGTTATTATTTCATAATGGTAAGAACAAAGGAAGAAGAAGTGGAAGAAGAAATGAACTTAGAAAAGGGTGGTGAAATCATTACCTCTTCTTCGGGTTCTTCCTTTTGATTTGATCAAAAGGGCTCCTTAGGTTGGCTTTCTGATCAAACTAAGGCCTCTAGGTTGTATTGAGGGATGTTGGGAGAGTATTTGGGCAGAGTTTGGCCGAACCAAAAGGCTTTGAAGGTGTGAAGAAATGAGAAGGAGGAGTGCCCTTTTATAAGAGGGGTGAGGGGCACCTTTGGAAAAGTTAGAAATATTAATTTATAATAAATTCATATTCGGTTTACAAAGGCTCCAAAGTTGAATATTCAAAGGATGAGGTGTGGATAGGTCGAAAACAACTCATCCAATAGAATTTAGACAGGTTTGGGTACTTATATTAACCTTATCTTTAAGTATTAACTCTAAGTTAATTAGTTTCACTTTTACAATGTCTCTTTGTATTTTTATATAATATGATTAATAAACTTACTATATAAATCCAAGAGACCCCCAAGTGGTCCATTAATGAGGAACCTATCATAATATAAGTCTCTTGGCCGAACCTTAGATTTTTAGGAATTTAATATCAATTAATAATATAATATTTGTTTTAAGAACTCTTTTATGTCAATTTTGACACTATTCAATAGTTGATTTTTGTGAAACTCCTAACAGATTGATTACTTCGAAAAAAGTCAATTAAATCAATCCTAATATATCATATTATCATAGAAAATTAGTTTAATTCATTAAAAGTTTCATATTATAATTATTTGGGTATTTATAAGATCAATTATTTTTATTTTTCACTATTTTAGTAATTACTGCATCATCATTGTGTCATAAATAAAATAAATTATATAATGTCTAAAAATTATAAATAAAATATCATTATGTAGGAAATCTTTTTAGCTTTCTAATGAATATTTATAATCGAAAATCCAACATGTATAACCCTATGTAAAAATTGTTCTTCTAAAAGATGTAAGCTTATGCCATTTTTATTTTTATTTTAACTTTATTAATATAAAGTGTCCCTACCACATACAAGTGGCTCCAAGGGGTCCCCAAATTGACCAAAGGATGCCCATGGTCGGGTATGTGTCCACCAATAAGGTTAGGACACGTTTTAGGGTAATTTTTTATTATTATAATATTATTTTTTTAACCCTTATTTACCGGATTTACCCTTTAACCATGGTAAATAAAATATTTACCACAGTAACTATTCAAAATGTCTAAAAATAAAAGTTACCTATTTACACAATTTGAACATCCTGATTCCAAATATGGAATCCATTTTCCTAAATTCAAAACACAGAAGTGGCAGAAATTAATTTAAAATTAATTCCCGCTGTCAAAACAAAAAGCGTGTTTTTAAGAGATAATAACTATCAAAAGATTGACACTTGTTTATGTTCGGTTTAATTGTAAAATTATGTCCAATGATAAACATTAAATTGAATGGTAAAAATATATTCTAAATATACTTTAAAACCACTCAAATTCATAATTTATCACTATTAATTATTTTGATTAAAAAAGTTGTTTTTAATTAAAATTTAGAAATTTTCACTATTCATCAAAATATGAAAGTTATCCGAAATGTACCAAAATTTCACCCTAGGCTAATTTTGATATTCCGAATCCAAAAATGAAGTCCATTTTGAAATATAGAATATATATGATTTCAAAAAGTAGGTATTACTATTCACAACGGCTAGTTTAATTAGTTGTGGTGTGTGTTAGAACTCGAGGTTGCGTACAACACACGCTATCGCATTATTCGAAGGGAAACGTACCGTAGAAGCTTGGGGTGTTACATTCTCCCCTCCTTCAAATAATTGCGTCCTCGCAATTTCTAGGGTATTACTGCATAAAAAGACTCGGGTGGTTCTTCATCATAAGTTCCTCGGGTTCCCACGTTGCCTCTTCCATTTTATGATTTCTCCACAAAACTTTTACCAGACGCGTCGTCCGGTTTCTCAGTACTTGTTCTCTTGTATCAAGAATCCTGACGGGCTCTTCGCAATAAGACAGATCGGGTTCCAGTTCTAATTCCTCATAGGTGAGTACATGCGTTGGGTCAGGCATGTATTTTCTCAACAGAGATACGTGGAACACATCGTGAACTTTGGAGAGACTTGGCGGCATTGCCAATCGGTAAGCTACAGCCCCAATTCGTTCTAGAATTTCGAAAGGTCCGATGTACCTGGGACTCAATTTACCTTTCTTACCAAAACGTATGACTCCCTTCCACGGAGATACCTTTAGGAAAACATGATCACCGACTTGAAATTCCAAATCCTTCCTTCGATTATCGGCATAGCTCTTCTGCCTACTTTGAGCTGCTTTGATGTGATTTTGGATTACCTTCACCTTTTCCACCGTTTCCTCCACCAGTTCTGGGCCTACAAGTTTTCTTTCACCAACGTCATCCCAACAGGTTGGTGTACGACATCTCTTTCCATATAACGCTTCATATGGTGCCATTTGTATACTCGAATGGAAGCTATTGTTATAGGAAAATTCTACCAGAGGTAAATATTGATCCCACATACCCTGAAAATCAAGTGAGCAAGATCTCAACATGTCTTCTAAGGTCTGAATAGTCCGTTCTGATTGTCCGTCTGTCTGAGGGTGGTAAGCAGTGCTCAAATGAAGTTTAGTATCCAGGGATTTCTGAAGACTTTTCCAAAATCTTGAAGTAAAACGGGGATCACGATCAGAAACAATCGATAGGGGAACTCCATGAAGTCTCACAACTTCATTAATGTATAGTCTTGCTAGACGTTCCAGGGGTAGATCTTCTCTTATAGCAAGAAAATGTGCTGACTTGGTAAGACGATCAACAATAACCCATATTGCATCGTTCCTTCTAGGAGTCTTTGGTAGCCCCATGACAAAGTCCATCGTAATATTGTCCCATTTCCACTCCGGTATGGGAAGAGGTTGCATGACTCCTCCAGGCTGTTGCCTTCCAGCTTTCACTTGTTGACAAACCATACACCTTGACACAAAATCAGCAATCTCCCTCTTCATGTTGTCCCACCAAAAATATTCCTTCAAATCTCTATACATTTTGGTGCTCCCAGGGTGTATAGAGAAATTGGAACTATGAGCATCATCCAGCAATTCCCTTTTTAGATCAGGTATATTGGGAACACAAAGTCTCTTCCCGAATTTCAAAATTCCATCTTCATACACAAAGTCTCTCAATCTCCCATCATTCACAGCTTTAATCTTCTTTTGGAATTCGTCATCATCGGTCTGAGAACTCTTAATCCTTTCTAGTAAAGATGGTTTGGCAACCATTTGAAAAAGCATTGATGTTTCACCTTCCTTGGTTATTCCCATGTCCATTTTCACTAGATCCATGAAAATTGGATCCCTTTCAATTCTCATATTGTTCAAAACTCCATGGTCTTTTCTACTCAAAGCATCTTCCACCTTGTTTGCCTTCCCCGGGTGGTAGTGTATCGTACAATCATAATCCTTGAGTAATTCAAGCCATCTCCTTTGCCTCATGTTGAGTTCTTTTTGTGAGAAAATATACTTCAAACTCTTGTGATCAGTATAAATCTCACATTTTTCACCATAGAGGTAGTGCCTCCATATCTTCAAAGCAAAGATCACAGCTGCTAACTCAAGATCATGAGTAGGATAGTTTTGTTCATGAATTTTCAACTGTCGTGATGCATAGGCAATAACTCTATCATTCTGCATAAGGACACAGCCAAGTTCTTTCTTTGATGCATCACTATAAATAACGAACCCATCATTCCCCGATGGTAGAGTCAATATAGGAGCATTGAATAATCTTCTCTTCAGTTCTTCGAAACATTCTTCACACTCTTTTGTCCAAACAAATTTAACCCCTTTACGTGTGAGCTTCGTTAATGGGTTAGCCAATCGGGCAAAATTCTGGACGAAACGTCGATAATAACCTGCCAAGCCAATAAAACTACGTACCTCAGTTATACTCGTAGGTGCTGGCCATTCTTGGATTGCCTTGGTCTTAGAAGGATCAACAGAGATTCCATCTTTAGAGACAATATGGCCAAGAAAAGAAATCTCCTGAAGCCAGAATTCACACTTGCTAAACTTTCCATATAATTCATGCCTCCTCAGAGTCTTCAAGATAATGCGCAAGTGATTTTCATGATCTTCGTAGGTTTTGGAGTATACCAAGATATCATCAATAAATACCACCACAAATTCATAGAGATACTCCTTGAAAACTCTATTCATCAGATCCATGAATACAGAGGGTGCATTAGTCAATCCAAACGGCATTACAGTAAACTCGTAATGCCCGTACCTGGTTCGAAATGTTGTCTTCGGAATGTCTTCCTTCTTTACACACAACTGATGGTATCCAGATCAAAGGTCAATCTTTGAAAAGTATTGAGCTCCATGCAGTTGGTCAAATAAATCATCAATACGAGGTAGGGGATACTTGTTCTTTATCGTTATAGCATTGATCTCCCTGTAGTCGATACATAACCTCATAGATCCATCTTTCTTTTTAACAAAAAGAACAGGGGCTCCCCATGGAGAAACACTAGGGCGAATAAATCCCTTATTACTCAATTCCTCTAGTTGTTTCTTTAGTTCGACTAACTCTACAGTGGCCATTCTATAAGGGGTCTTCGATATAGGCCTTGATCCAGGAATCAAATCAATAGAAAACTCAACTTCTCGTTCTGGAGGATGTCCAGGTAAATCTTCCGGAAATACATCTACAAATTCTTTCACAACAGGTACATCCTCTATTTGAACATTCCTTTCCTCACCGACAGTTATTTCATTCTCTTCCTCCCCAATAATTGAATTAAGTTGAGCTACTGGGGGTGGGTCTAAATAAGAATTAGGTGGTGACGATTCTGCTCTAAAAATAAGGTGTTCCTTATCATTATCATCAAGAATCGTAACCTCTTTCTTCTTACAATAAATCTTCGCATCATAGTCCGAAATCCAGTCCATACCGAGGATTATATCAAACTCAATCATAGGTATGACGATGAAATCAGCAGATAAAGAAAATTTATGTGCTCTAATGGGGACTGATTCACAAAACTTTGTTGCAACGATACTTCCCTTAGGAGTTTTAACTGACAACTCCCTTATTAAATCAAATTGGAAATATCTAATTTTCTTAGCAAACTGGGAAGATATGAAACAATGCGATGATCCAGAATCAAATAATGCATTTGCTAAACTTGAGGAAACCATTAAATTACATGCCACCACGTCTTTCGGAGTTTCTACCTCAGCAGTAGTGATAGCATAAGCCTGGCCTTGATCCCTTGGCCTTTTCTGAGGTAAGTTCTCCTGACGCTTAGGACATGCATTTGCATAATGCCCCATCTCCCTGCAATTGTAGCACTGAACGTTGGTAGCTTCCTTCTTCCCCTTGCAATCATGAGCTTGGTGGCCTTTTTCACCACACTTGTAACAGACTCCCATTCCCTTCAGGCAAGCACCGGGGTGTTTCTTCCCGCACTTACCACAAGATGGATATTCAACCTTTCCCTTCTTCCCCTTATTTCCATTCCCAGATTGATCAGCAGGTCTCTTCTTCTCTTGCTTTGCTTTAAAGTCATAAGACTTAGAGAATTCCTTTTCGGTCTTGATAGCACATGAGACAATGTCTTCGTATGATGAAAAGGATTGTGAGACTAATGCTCGACGGAGAAATGGTTTTAACCCATCAAAGAAACGATCAATCTTACTTCTTGGGTTGCGAATATAATCTCCAGCATACCTCGCTAACCTTGTAAAGTTAGCCTCATACTTTGTGACATTCTCATCCTCCTTTTGTCTCAGACTCAGAAATTGCCTTTCCATATCTGCTCGATGGTCGCGAGGAAAGTATTTTTCTAAAAACAGATCTTTGAACTCCCTCCAATCCATGTTTGATACTTCATCATCTTACTTCATGTTTTGAATCAATGACCACCATTGATCAGCATCTCCAGTGAGGCGGTAAACTGCCATGGTAACTTTTTCCCTTTCACTACTCCCCAAAGCCTGAAATATTTTCTCTAGGGAAAATATCCATTGCTCAGCTACTAAGGGATTTGTACTTCCATTGAACGTTGGTGGTTGTTGTCTCATGAATCGATCTAACATTGATCCTCCACGCTGCGGATCAGGGTGCTCCATACGGGTAAGGTTATTATTCATAACCTGAGTAAGTTGTCCCAGTACGGTGATTAGCTGATCAGCACCAGTTTCATCACCAGCCCCACTATAATTATCTTGAGCAGGAGGGCAATCCCTACATGGAGTGCGTGCATTGATACGGTTTCCATTTCTTCCACTAGGCGCCATTTCTAAACAATGGCATAAACTAGATCAGTTTATGAATCAAAATACATAATCCCATACTTATAAAACACTTAACATAAATTGAACTATCTATGGATATAATCCATAATCATAAATATGTTTTCTTTGAGGAAGTATATACTCATAAACCCTTCATAATGATTTGTAAAGAAAGTGAGAGTTATCCTAAGCATATCCCCCGGGAGTGTCGTAACCAAGAGTGCAGCAAGGCCCGTTGTCGTGCACCAGTTCCCGTTCGAGTCTAGCTCAAAGCGGTGTTTTCGGGTTTTACCCCTAGGTACATCTGTGCCAGAGCCGCCTCTACCTGCTCGTATCCAGACAGGGATGTATTGCTCGCAAAACTCACAAAGTCTCTACAATACCAAAATTCTAGGAAGTTCTTCTATACTAATCCTCAAAGTTCATCTTAGGTCTACGTGCTCTAATCAGAGTTTATCTAAATCTAGCTTCCAAGGTTTGTACTAAACTTCCTCTGATACCAACTGTAACGCCCCGACCCCAGTTACCCAGAGTCGGTGCATTAATTACATAACATTGGCATGATCACAAGAAAGATCAAATCTCGAAAGACCGATTGGTTTAGTAGCCTTGGAAACACTAGATATATTCATAAGTTTTACATTACATCATAAAATGAAAAACTACTACAACAACATAATGTCTCCATAATCCACACTACTATCCCCTCATAATATCCCTGCAGGTCATTCATAATTTACTTCTTCACATCCTGGGGAAAAAAAATAAAACATAGAAAAGGGGTGAGCTCAAATGCCCAGTAAGGATAACAATAAAGCGGAAACTTTCATAAATAAGAATAAACATTTAAGGCAATGCATTACTAAAACAAAAGCCTTTTAAAATTGAACTTCAACATGGTATGGAAAAAGTAAAATGAAATAATTCCATTTACTTATTCACATGGATATTCTACTAATCGAATAATCACATGCAAAAATCAATAACCACTTTCATAATGTTGGAATGCATAATGCCAGACTATCATAACCACATAGCCAAGGCCTCGTGCCAAGACTACAAATAAGATTTTGTCAAGGCCTTGTGCCAAGACACTAGTTTGTCTCATGAGACCTACCGATGCATCGAGGAGCTATAGCGGGCTCCACCCGTCACTTATTAAGTCCAATGCATTCCCATATGAAAAGGTTTAAACATAACATAAACATTCGTATTAAAACTAGCATACGAAATGTCAATACTTTCACAATAAACTATGAATGGTATAAAAATAGCACATCCACAGTCAAACATATCACAAAACCTTCAATACAATATAAAAGTTTTGTATCATAATAAATCAACTTCAAATAATCTTAAAATCCATCAAAGGATGTTGACATAGATGAAATCAAAATTCTTTTTAAAGAAATATCTCCTTTTATTTTGAAATCATTTAAGATCCATATAAAATAAAACATTTTCTTTGAAAATATTCTTATAAGCTTGTAAGGAAAGCTTTGAAGATTTTATAACGGCGTAAAATAACCGCACCCGCCGTATAAGTTAAAAAAACATTCTTACCTCAATTCTGTCGAAAAGGTTAAAAAGGACCTTGTTTTGAAAACGACGGAAAGATTCCTTTATAAACCTCTTATAAAAATTCAAACAAGGGTATAAATGACTTTAACCCATATTCTTGTAAATAGTAAAAATGTTTTGAAATACATTTCGAAGAAACATGGATGTGGATGATAAAGAGATCCCAGTAGATTATTACGTATAATACAACCTCGGATAATGAAGAGATTGTGAAATAACCCTTACCTTGTACTTTTCCTTGGTTGGGGTAGGTTAACCTCCTGTATAATGGTGAAATAGTTGTTATTAAATTATACAAGAATCATATATATTAATATGATATCATATATGATCTTTTAACATTGATTTGTTAATAATATCTTAGAATTATCGTCGTTTCGGGAGTTAACTTACTCATTTTCTTTTATATGTTTTGTTACATAAGCCATGGTTGTTGTATCTTATTCATATCCAGAATGATATACAGTCCTTAAACATCATTTTTAAATCATCAAATGATAATTATACTTGAATGGATACGATGGAGAATGAATCTCATCGCGTTCGTGGAGACGGTAGTCCGTACGTACGCACGAGCGACAATATCATTCTTTTGATATTAAAATAATATATAAATGGATGGTATATCATATATACAGAATCATTAACATGTTATATTTATTATTTACATGAGTTACACATCATTATTATACCCATCCAAATAATATTATATTGAATAACAATTACACCACGACGTGGAGACGGTAAGCCGTACGTACGCACGTATGGTGACATGTTATTCAAAGGGTGGATAGAATACTGAATATGATTGTACCATATTTATAATAACATCACAGTATATGTGAGATACTGGAGTTATTATTTCATAATGGTAAGAACAAAGGAAGAAGAAGTGGAAGAAGAAATGAACTTAGAAAAGGGTGGTGAAATCATTACCTCTTCTTCGGGTTCTTCCTTTTGATTTGATCAAAAGGGCTCCTTAGGTTGGCTTTCTGATCAAACTAAGGCCTCTAGGTTGTATTGAGGGATGTTGGGAGAGTATTTGGGCAGAGTTTGGCCGAACCAAAAGGCTTTGAAGGTGTGAAGAAATGAGAAGGAGGAGTGCCCTTTTATAAGAGGGGTGAGGGGCACCTTTGGAAAAGTTAGAAATATTAATTTATAATAAATTCATATTCGGTTTACAAAGGCTCCAAAGTTGACTATTCAAAGGATGAGGTGTGGATAGGTCGAAAACAACTCATCCAATAGAATTTAGACAGGTTTGGGTACTTATATTAACCTTATCTTTAAGTATTAACTCTAAGTTAATTAGTTTCACTTTTACAATGTCTCTTTGTATTTTTATATAATATGATTAATAAACTTACTATATACATCCAAGCGACCCCCAAGTGGTCCATTAATGAGGAACCTATCATAATATAAGTCTCTTGGCCGAACCTTAGATTTTTAGGAATTTAATATCAATTAATAATATAATATTTGTTTTAAGAACTCTTTTATGTCAATTTTGACACTATTCAATAGTTGATTTTTGTGAAACTCCTAACAGATTGATTACTTCGAAAAAAGTCAATTAAATCAATCCTAATATATCATATTATCATAGAAAATTAGTTTAATTCATTAAAAGTTTAATATTATAATTATTTGGGTATTTATAAGATCAATTATTTTTATTTTTCACTATTTTAGTAATTACTGCATCATTATTGTGTCATAAATAAAATAAATTATATAATGTCTAAAAATTATAAATAAAATATCATTATGTAGGAAATCTTTTTAGCTTTCTAATGAATATTTATAATCGAAAATCCAACATGTATAACCCTATGTAAAAATTGTTCTTCTAAAAGATGTAAGCTTATGCCATTTTTATTTTTATTTTAACTTTATTAATATAAAGTGTCCCTACCACATACAAGTGGCTCCAAGGGGTCCCCAAATTGACCAAAGGATGCCCATGGTCGGGTATGTGTCCACCAATAAGGTTAGGACACGTTTTAGGGTAATTTTTTATTATTATAATATTATTTTTTTAACCCTTATTTACCGGATTTACCCTTTAACCATGGTAAATAAAATATTTACCACAGTAACTATTCAAAATGTCTAAAAATAAAAGTTACCTATTTACACAATTTGAACATCCTGATTCCAAATATGGAATCCATTTTCCTAAATTCAAAACACAGAAGTGGCAGAAATTAATTTAAAATTAATTCCCGCTGTCAAAACAAAAAGCGTGTTTTTAAGAGATAATAACTATCAAAAGATTGACACTTGTTTATGTTCGGTTTAATTGTAAAATTATGTCCAATGATAAACATTAAATTGAATGGTAAAAATATATTCTAAATATACTTTAAAACCACTCAAATTCATAATTTATCACTATTAATTATTTTGATTAAAAAAGTTGTTTTTAATTAAAATTTAGAAATTTTCACTATTCATCAAAATATGAAAGTTATCCGAAATGTACCAAAATTTCACCCTAGGCTAATTTTGATATTCCGAATCCAAAAATGAAGTCCATTTTGAAATATAGAATATATATGATTTCAAAAAGTAGGTATTACTATTCACAACGGCTAGTTTAATTAGTTGTGGTGTGTGTTAGAACTCGAGGTTGCGTACAACACACGCTATCGCATTATTCGAAGGGAAACGTACCGTAGAAGCTTGGGGTGTTACAGTTTTTCCTATGTGATGTGTGTTTCAAACTAAAATGGCACTTTTGTATTGAAAACATTCACTTTGATTCATATTGACCACATCATGTTTCGGATGATATGCAGTCAATTTATACACTTCACAAATGAATTAGTGATCATTTTCCTAATTTTTGAAAATAATATGATCTTTATCAATTTTGACTATTTGATGTATGTTTGATACTAAAATGATGCCTTTATATTGAAAAACATTCACTTTGAATCTTATCAGTCACATTGTTTTTCAGACTAATGTGTGTTTTGTTATTATATATCAAAATCTAATTTTGGATATTTTCTTAATGTTTCAAAACAATGTGATCTTGTTTGATCATTTTTGGTTATTTAATGTGTGTTTTAAACTAAAATAACTCATTTTTATTGACAATGAAAACTTTCATTCATATTCACCACATCATGTGTCGAATTGATGTGTGGTCAATTTCTATAAGTAAAAAATGAATTATGGACTGTCTTCTTAAATTTTAACAACAATATAAGCTCTTTTTCTTAGTTTTGGTGATGGGATGTACTTTTTAAACTAAAATGGTGTTTTTCTATTGAAAACGTGCACTTTGAATCATACCGAGCACATCGTATGCTGGATTGATGTCTGCTTTATTCCTAAAAATCATAAATGAACTATTTATTATTTAAATAATGTTTTCAAACAATCTGAGATTATTTTATCAGTTTTGGCTAGATGATGCATGTTTTAAACTAATATGACACTATTGTATTAAAATTGCATACTTAGAGCCATACCAACCACATCGGGTGTCAGTATGATGTGTGGTCAATTAATACATGTCGCAAATGAATTATGGATCATTTTCCTAAATTTTAAAAATAATACAAGCTCAATTTCTTAGTTTTGGCTATGTAATGTGTTTTAAACTGAAATGACAATTTTATATTAATAACACATACTTCATGACATATCGAAAACATTGTGTGTTGGATTGGCGTATGGTAAATTCATACACATGAAAAATAAATTATGGATATTTTTCCTAATGTTCGAAAAAAATGAGTATTTTATTGATTTGGGTGATTTTACACACTTTTTAAACTAAAATGACACTTTTATATTGAAAACACGTACTTTGAGTCATATCGACCACATAGTGTGTCATGTTGGCATGCAGCCAATTCATACACATAAAAAATTAATTACAGATCGTTTTCCAAATTTTTGAAAACAATTCAAGCTCTTTTTCTTAGTTTTAGTGATGTGAAACATGCTTTAAACTAAAATGGAACTTTTATATTGAAAACACACACTTCGAGTCATACTGACAACATTGGGTGTTGGATTGATGTGTGGTTTATTACAACATGTAACAAATTAATTATCAATAATTTTACTATATTTTAAAAATAATATGATCTCTTTTTCTTGGTTTTGGGAATGTGAAATGCATTTTAAACTAAAATGGCACTTTTATATTAATAATACGCACTTAGAGTCACACCGACCACATCAGGTGTCAGATTGACGCACGGTCAATTTCTACATATCACAAATTAATTATAGATACTTTTCCAAAATTTTATAAATAATATAATATAATTTTCTTATTTTTGGCTATTTGATGGGTTTTTTAAACTAAAATGACACTTTTGTAATGAAAACACGCACTTCGAGTCACACTGATAACATCGGGTGTCAGATTCATTTGTGGTTGATTCCTATATGTCATGAATGAATTATGGATCATTGTCCTAATGTTTTGAAACAATATGAGATCATTTTTTTAGTTTTTTCTATGTGATTATTTTTAAACTAAAAAGAAACTTTTATATTGAAAATAGATACTTCGAGTCGTACCAACCACGTCGTGTGTTGGATAGGAATGCGTTCAATTCCTACGCATGAATAATGAATTATGGATAATTTTACTAAATTTTGAAAATAATTTGATCTTTTTTTATTAGTTTTAGTAACGTGACATGTGTTTTAAATGAAAGTGGCACCTTTATATTGAAAACACGCACTTCAAATATTACTAGACACATCAGGTGTTGGATTGAAATTTGGTCGATTTCTACACATAAAAATAAATTATCAATAATTTTGTTAATGTTTAAAAAAATATGATCTCATTTTATTAGTTTGGTATATTCTATGTGTGTTTTAAACTAAAATGAAACTTCTGTGTTAAAAATGTGTACTTCGAGTCATAATGACCACATCGGGTGTCAGATTGATGTGTGGCCGATTCCTACACATTAAAAACTATTTACATATTTTTCTATAAAATTTGAAAATAACATGATCTTTTTTTATTAGCTGTGGCCATATGGTGTCTATTTTAAACAAAAATGACACTTTTATATTGAAAACACATGATAATAGTCATATCAACCACATAGGTTTTCATATTGACGTGTGGTCAATTACTATACATCAAAAATGAATTATTGATCATTTTCGTAATGTTTGAAAACAATATGACCTCATTTTATTGGTTTTGGCTATGTGATACGTGTTTCAAACTAAAATGAAACTTTGTATTGAAAACATGCACTTTAATTCATATCGACCACATCATGTGTCTAATTTATGTGAGTTCAATTCCAACATGTCAAAAAGGATTTATGAATCGCTATCCTAAATTTGAAAAATAGTCTGAATTTGTTTTCTTAGTTTTGAGCATATGACATGTGTTTTCAAATAATGTGTAAATTTTACAAAATAAGTATCAAATTAAAATGATAAGGAAATTAACTAAAGAAATTAGATACAATGATAAGAAATTTAACTAAATAAGTTGTTTGAAGTCCCTCTTCATGATGTCTATATACATTCTGACACCATGTATTCTAACTATTAATTTATAAACAAATTGATTTCATCTATTATACTTATACATGAGAAATCGATAAAAAATAATATATAATTATTCTCATACTAATTATTCACATCCCAAATATATTTCTAAGGTAATATCCCACACTAGATCAAAAAAATAATAGGAAATCTCTTAAATTTGATGTCAACAAATATTCTAACACCATGTACTCAGCCCACTTATCTCTAAAAAAATTTAAGTCTTCTTTTGAGTATGTAGGCTGATAGAAATTTTAGTAGTAATAAGAAAATATAGATAAAAACAATTAAGAAATGTTATTAATAAAATTGTAATAACCTTTAGAAATTACATATTCAGGGATGTTAGTCTTTTGATGGTATATTATACCTTTTATAAGTTTTCAAATTTAATATCCATAATCATTTCCATTTTCTTACTTTGAGCACTACAAAACATTGACAAAAATAAGTAAATTATTTTGAAATATGTTTAAATAGTTAATATTTTTATATATACCTTAATATTTTTCCATTTGAATAAATCCATATGCTTATAATTTTCAATGGTCGGCCTCACACCATCGTTTAGAATATATTTATAGATCACTCAATCATAAAAAATTATTGTTAAAACATAAACTAAAACATATAATTAGAAGTATATTTATAAAGTATTGATTACAGTGCATTATAAATTCAAAATACACATCATGTGGGGTTGGTTTGATGGAAATTCATGCATTGGATACCAAAAATAAATATTTTGGGTATCCAAAATGATTGTGATCGACATCTAGTGTTTCTTAAAAAAATAAAATAAGTAATGAAAAAATAAAAAAATTATATGATAATATTTTAGAGTTTTACCCATGCATTGTAGAAATCAAGAAGATCCCTTCATCTATTATTTTTTTATAAAGCACATTAGTTCATATTTTTTCTTATCAATTTATTTTACTTCCAAATAAATTTTTTATATAGAAATGATATAGGGATTAATGAATCTAAAATTTTCTTTGTGAGGGTTTCCCTTTATATAATAATAATACAAATTTTTATAGAAAATATGAATATTTATTAACTTTAATGAACATATTATATCATTTCTTGGAGAGACAGATTATGAAAATGTACCTTATGTATGCATTCACAACTGAGACTCCAAACCATTCAAACTTGAGAATATCATCTATACTCTCAAGACCAACCACATATATAATGAAATTTCAAAATATTTATTCTTCATATTGAATATAGGACATATCTCCATCTTTGAATGTGGTGTTTACATGAACTTATAAAGTTAATATATGCTAGAGTGGAACTAGTGAGGAGAAGGTACTCCTGGAAGGTCCTTTTGTTTTCTTGGTCAACTAACTATATTTTCTTGATCTGACCTTCCATTCCATCATCGTTTTATCCATTTTTAATATCATACCTCACATCATACATTTTTTCATAAATTATTACATGTTTTTCATTTGAAAAAAAATTAAGTACATACCTCATATATCATTATAATATTAAATGATCATGATACAAAAGTTCCAATAGAATTATTGACCATTGCAATATATATATCATCAAGTGAAATGCGAAAATCATCATTCATCTCAAGATCTACTTAAATCTCCATGATCATGTGATATTTTTGGAGGTATTTTTTTTGCATCATATCTCTCAGGATATTATACACCATACCCCTCATAACAAGGTGGTGCGTAGGTTTTGATAGATAGAAATCACATAAAACCTTACCCTGAATAATTTTATTAATATAAATTTATCATAAGTTTTTTAATTTTCATTTAGGATAAAGAGTAATGAAATAAATTATTACATTGGGTAAGGTATACGGTTGAGGGGAATGACTAGCCTTAAAGCTATTGGGATTATTTGGTTGATTATGTGACGATATTTATTCAACTTCTGATTCACATTGATCCCGTTCGCATATATTGGTATTCCATACTAGACTGAACAATAATAAATTTCAAAGTATCTATTTGTGCCTGCAATAATTTCATCATATGATGTGTATCTTCTTACAGTTTCTTTTCTGGAAATATGTTCGAGGTGGCACTCCAAAACCTACACCTCTAATGTGACCATATTGTTTAGGATGATTCAAAGCTACTAAAAGTAGTTTTTCTATAGGTATGGTCACTATTGATTCTTGTTTATAAACCATACAAAAAACATGTGAACATAAATGTATATTTTCATGTGAAGCTATTATAAATCATAACAAATTACTATTATGTCATACTTACACATTTTTACCATACTGCTTTTGTGTTTTCATCAAATAGTTTACCCTCTTTATTTATATGGGCCTCCTACCATAGTAAAGGACATGAGAAAGAAGTGGATTCATATTTTGATTCTTCAATATGCATATAAAAAAGGAACATATATTGTTTCATAAAACATAAAACATTTATTTTATATTTAAAATACATATAATTTTCTTCTATACTGAAGTATACCCCATATTTTCTTTGTGATAGGGGTACATTGGTTTGGATTTATGTTTTTTATATTCATAACTCATTTTTTATTTCATCAATTAACAATTTCGAATCAAATTAAATAAAATAAATAATTTCAAATAATATATTATTGAATAAAATGCACCTGAAATGATTTCTCATCATAATAATTGATGAAATAATTCCATGTTTCTTACTTTATAATGTGTGTATAAGTAACTACTAGGTGGGGTTTTACATTCCCCTCAATATCCATAAGATAAATCATATTAAGATGTTTCTAAAATACTCTATGGGATTTTCCAGTGTCCATTAAGACATATTTCTTATAGAAACCATCTAAAATAAATGAACACTACAAGAGATAATGAAAAGTAAATCAATGTTTCATTATATTATTTTTTAGTAAAATAGAAAAATAATATCATAAAATTACCTTAATATCTTCCCAAAGGGTTTCCTTCATTACAGTCTAGACATGGAACCATTAATCTATATCAATTGGAAAATTAATTCTCATTGTGACCCCAATATAACTAATGAACATTCAATTTTTGGGGTAAACTGGTTGGCCGTATTGATTCTAGTAAGACTCAAATTTTATACCCTTTCTTTTTTCCTTGATATTTTTAGTCAACACAATGATGCTACATAGTTATTTTTTTCAACAACATTTTGTTGATCCCATAATAATTTTATAGTTTTAGTTTCAACCATTTGTTCTTACTTGTGATTGGTAACATCATAATGTGAAGAAGTCGTTGTCTAGATGAGAATTTAAATATTTAATTTAGATTATGTTAATAAAGTAGAGAACACGTGATATTATGATGAAAATCGTAGTATATTAAAAAAAATACATTAACCTGCTCGTTGAAATATCTTTATTTTTATTAATGGTTAAAGGGATTTGGATCCTCTATCAAGAATCCAAATCCCCTCTTTGTGGTCCCTCTAATTTACAAGACATTTTCTAAACTCGGACCATCATGAAATTATTATGATCTACCTATGAAAGGATCATCCTTGATTTAATTTTCATCTGACCCTATAGTTGTTTTAGTCACTAGAAAGAAAATTAATAAATTATTATTTGTCGGATCTAAGACATAAAATACATGCACTTCTTATGCTTCCATTATGAACAGCTCTTCCTTATAAACTTACACACTGAAATTCACCTTCACGAAGCCCATTTCATCTACTTTCACTAAATTCCTATTGTAAAACCATTTGACATGGAAAATAAACACTTGAAATATTATTTAATACAACTCATATATCTATTTTATGATTATGAGATATGGCATATTTGTAGAAATTATATTTCTATCCTTGGAACCATATATTTTCATTGCTTCCACCACAAGCATAACTCTATTATTTTGTATCATTCTCCAGTTATCATGTTCTTTTTTATAAAACATATAACCATTAATTACAAAACCAGTGTGAGATATTACATTTTTATTTTCTCCCCTGGCTATCAATCAATGTTTTTTGGAAATTGATTTTATATTTTCAGATAACTCCATGTAAATATGATCTCAGAACCATCCTATAAATAGTTGATTATGTGTATTTGATATCCATCCTTTATCCCTTTATGGATTCAAATGTTTAATAATTTCTTTGTGAGACTGAAAATATGGATCCATATATTCTTTATTATGTAAAATATAAAGGTGATAATTCTTCCGCTCTCTGATGGAAATTGTAACAAAATAACTTCTGAAAATCCCTTCATCCATAAGGAATCTACTATGAAAATACTTTTAGAGACCAATGTTATCAACATCATATAGGTAATCAGTATAGAATTCAACAGTTTCATCAACAATATATCATTCTACAATAAAACCTTCTAGAAGAATTCAATTCTTGACATACCCTTTCAAAATATTCATATATCATTCAATGGGGTACATCGATCTATAATGGGGAGGACCATATAGTTGAACCTATCTAACTAAATGAACTATCAGGTGGACC
The DNA here is from genome assembly GCA_963277665.1 of Viscum album. NCBI lineage: Eukaryota > Viridiplantae > Streptophyta > Magnoliopsida > Santalales > Viscaceae > Viscum > Viscum album. Next base: position 963,874,323 of record OY728129.1, read on the forward strand.
ATTATATCAAATAATAATGGTGCGTAGAACATCTCTAATTCATATAATATTACTACAACTTCCTTATTCATGATTGGAAACTTCTCTAGGTCTATAGCTTTACTTTATATGGCTTTAAAAAGAAGCATAGTTCGGTTAATATATGTCACACATTTTTAGGTAGAATCAAAAGTTATGGGAATCAAATCTTTCATCAAAACATGATATTAATGTGATTTTAGTCCCTATTACTTCAAATTATTCATTGAAGTGAAATTATTGATATTTGATTAATACCCATCTAAAATATTTTTACCATTAATTAAAATGAAAATTTTCAATTTTTCTTGTTTTGATAGAGTGTAAAATATTGTAGGAAGAAAATTCCACCTTTTACCCTTCACCAATTCCAAGTCTTCCCTTATCCACATGCCAAACATATTCAACCTTTCTTTAATGTCATTTTTTTTCTCAATAACATTTAGTAATGAACCAATAACACTATAAAATACATTATTTTCTAAATGCATGACATCAAGAAAATGTCTAACATAAAAATAATTCCATTATGGTAATTCAAATAAAATTGATTGCTTTTTCTAACTTGATTTCATAAGGTTTTTTTAAAATGGTTTACGAAAAAACGTTTCAATATCATTACATTACCGAATAGTTTATCACCCATTAATGGAGATGATGTTGTACCTTGTTTTGTATTCCTAAAGAATGTTATCATCCAGGATTGGTATTTATGTCATCAGGCAAAATAAATTTGATTTCCTAAAAACATGGTCTTCAAGGAATTTTCCAACCAAACTGAGTGTGTGTATTATTCAAAAAGGGACACCCCAATATTCCTTTAATGTTATAGACTGAAAAATTTACATATGTAAGAATGACATTTATCATCCCATACAAAATGGACCTCAATGTGAATTATTCACTTCTATGAGCATCATACATTATAACTATAAGAACCCGGATCTTAATTTCAGGAATGTTTTTTTTTTCAGGACTTTTTGAGAAAAGAGGAGTTTCTGGATATTTTTGAAGTACACGCCATGTACATTATAATTACACACCGTGTACTATGTTATCGCGGGTAGCCGTGTGATGGCCATGTAGAGGCCTTGCACATGGCTATGTGTGATGACCTGGAGGCCGCCTAATGCGGAGTACGGAAACATCAAGTACATGCCATGTACTCCAAAAGTACACACTGTGTATTTTGTTTTTTTTTCATTAAATGCACCGGGGTCGCATCTGATAGACAGAACCAACTTCTTCTAGGTATGTTTCATCCGAGATTGATGGTACAATAATAGATCTTTGACGAACCCTCGAGCCTCTGTCTGTCCTCTGAATAAAACACTTTCAGTTTTGTTGGAATCACATCGGTGAGTTCTCTCTTCTACTGGATCCTCGTTCCATGATTCCTCTTCTTTTCTAAGTTATCGTTGGTTGAATGTTTTAGACTTTTTTGTGGATCTTAGACATTATAAGGAGATTCAAGCTTCAAGGGTCAAGTATAGAGATCTTCTAACCCCCAAGGTAGGTGTTTTGTGACTTTCTGTTGAAATTCTTTGAGTTTTATGTGCAAATTTCTCCAATACCCACGAACGGGGTATTGCGCATTTACCGTTATATACCTATTGTTTCTATGCTATGCTGGTATTCCTGAGTAGATTATTATTGATTGTGAATAGGGTGAATTGTTGTGCTTTGGATATATTTCCATTCATATTTTTCCCTCTATTGGCCTTTGGGTCTTGTTTCCTTGTTAGGACACTGTTTACTTTCCCATGCCTAGTATTATAGGATGGTGTGACTGTAATTCTATTATGTTTTTGTGCTACAGAATGATAGCGAAGTAGTTCTTGAGGTTTACTTGGGCCAATACGTGATGCTACACTTTCTTGACTTGCACAGGACCTTGAGAACCTGGTGTATAGACCATAGGGATAGTTGAAGTTAAGGGATTCTCCAGAGTGTCTTTATAATTATACAATATGAGACTACAAGGTGAATTGACATTGAGTGCTTCCCTAGAGTGTCTGCAGTTCCTCGACGTAGGCCACAAGGGGAATTGACATTGAGTGCTTCCCCAGAGTGCCTCTAATATGATATGAAACTATATGGACAATTGACGGTGAGTGTTTCCCCAGATAGTCTATACTTTAGTTGAACCAGTGGGGTTAGACTGTGTGTGCTTCCCATAGGGTTTCTTGTATTTGTTGGGTTGAAATGTAGGGGATAGCCTATGAGTACTTCCCATAGGTTTACCTGTTGTGTTTAGCTACATGCTTAGCTGCTGCTTGATATTGAATTTTTGGATTGTATTTTTTTCTACTGAGTACTTCTGTTTACTTCTTTCTGTACTTTTACCACGCCATATACTCACTGACGGTTAGGCACAGATCTTGTGGTGATTGCCTACTAGGATTCGTCTCACACCCTGTTTGGGACATGATTTTGGGTCCAAACAGATTATATTTTTGCTGGTATAAACAAGGGAAAGCACCCTTCTACTTCAGGTACATGACTTGTTGTGGAGCTAGAGAGCATGGGACCAAGCGTAGGCTTGCGATGCTGAGAATCTATTTATCTGTTTCTTTTATACTTTGGTTTAGTACTGGTTTTATTCAGCAATATAACATGTTTGGCTGTTTTCCTAGACATATTTACCATGAAACATTTTATATATATGTGCTTCAGTTGTTTAATATCTCATTCTTGCACTGTTTACTATTGTTGGATATTTAATGCTTCCGCTATTGTGTATTTGTCTCTCATCTATTGTGTTACTCTGCCAATGAGGGCATAGTTTCTCCACTGTCACACCCAAGGCCCTCGCTACAAGTTGGCAGCCTCTGAAGTTCAGGGAAATGCTCTTGAGGCCATGTGACCAACCGGATACGGGGTTCCTATGGGTTGCTTCTGAAACCGGGACGTTATAAAGTGGTATCAGAGGATTCTTTTATCTTGACATATTTTTTGGAGCCTTTAGCCAGGGATAGGAAGGAATAGGTACTTGGTAATAAGTTGTTCCTGGGTGTATCTAACCCATGTACAGGGAAAATCCAATCTACCATGTTATTGAAATTTTTTTGGTTTTAAATTTTATGGTTGATTCAATTTCACTATTGGGTGATTCACATGTTTTGTGTGGTTATTGTTGATGTTATTGAGGTTCTAGTTATGTCGCAACCCAATGAGATGAGGGTATTCCATCTCATGCATCATATAGGAACTTTCTAGATATCACATGCCATGCATTCTTGCCATGCCCTCAAGGATTCATTAGTGACTACATGTTGTTGTGATAGATGTTGTGTAGAATATGCATGTTGTTGTGATAGATTCCTTGATTGAAATACATGTTGTTTGATAGGGTTTGGTGTGTAAGGTATTGTTTGAATGAATGATAAAATTTGGTTCTTGAGGTGTTATGGGCCCTCATGGATCGAAATTTGGTGGATCATTGCACTGTTATTCTAGTTTATAACATGTATAAAATGCCAAACATTGATTTGCGGGGAGTTTGGGCCCTCACGGATCGGAATTTGGAACTTTTAATGTTTGTTTCAGGGTTTTTCTGGGTTTCGGAGTAGTTTCTAAGGCTACTGTCTAGAAAACCCCAAAATACACGCTATGTAATGTAAAGTACACTCCATGTGTTCTTCTGTTCGGGAAGAAACAATTTTTCCTGAGTATATGCCATGTACTTTATATACATTTCGTGTAGTCTCTAATCGTATTATATGTCATGTCGGTAGAGACATAGGATGGGGAATTCCTTACAGGAACACGTCGTGTATGAGTTGAACGTGTTGTGTAGTGTAATCCTAGGAACCCGGCCATGTAGCTAGAAACACAGGTCGGTGGAGTCTCTTCTTCTACATACCGTGTCAGGTTTGAACATGCCATGTGGTCTGACCTAGGTACCCGGCCGTGTCACGAACGACATGGGTTGGTGTTATCCCTTTACGAACAAGCTATGTCCATTAGAAACACGTCGTGTTGTGTCAGGCCGTGTGTCAGGTCCTGTCACTAACAACACGGGCCAGTTGAAGCTTGTCTAGTACATGTCGTGTATATCTGGAACACGCCGTGTAATATCATTTTAGGAAATATGTGTGGCTTAACTATGTAGAAGAACTCGAGCAGGGAAAGAGGATTCAAGTACACACCGTGTGTTAAGACAACACACCATGTGTTTAGGATGTTACACGACCAGTTTAGGCAGAAGCACACGCCCATGTGAATGAATTCAGGGAACACGTCGTGTAGTAAGTGTACACACCGTGTAGTCTTGTTTTGTAAAACTTGAATGTTTTATTTATCTGGTTCTATTCTTACACTTCTTTGTTTCATTCCCTATTAATCATGATCTATGGTGTGCGCTTGACCTCGCAGATTCATACCACCGAGCCATCCTCTAGATGCCCTCCAGTTATAGGGTAGTGATCAGATGTCGGATACGGCTAATCAGGGACTTCCAGCAGATCCTCATGTTGTTCCAGTCATGGCACTAGTAATTATACATGTTACCAGTGCTGATGAAAATTTCAGGGAAGGCTTCGTTAGGATGTTGCAGACCTTTCAAGGAGCACTTATTCCTGCCCCGTCGATGGATGATTTGATGTAGGTCTTCGATCAGTAGCATCCTCCCACTTTCTTAGTGGATGGAGGACCCCATGTTGTAGATTCATGGCTAGAATCCATGCTCACAATATTTGAGAATCTAGAGACGCCTCCAAAGAGGAGAGTCAAACTTGTTACCTATATGCTATGGGATTCCCCCAAGAGAGGGTGGGACATGATCTCACAGGCGGGTCATCAGCAGGTTTTGTCCTGGTAGGATTTCCAATGCATCTTCTATGACGAATTCTATCCAAATACCCTAAGGGATGACTAATCCCTGAAGTTTATGAGCCCTGAGCAGAGTATCCTATCGGTTATGGAGTATTCCTCTCATTTCACTGAGCTTTAGTGTTTCACACCCTTCCTGGGAGGATATGGGTTATTCTTGGCAAGGAAGTTTGATGATGGCCTCAGACTGGACATCCACTCATAGGTGAATATCTTCAGGTTGACTTCCATTGCTTCTATCATCAACCAGGCACTGATCATGGAGCGGAATCTGAGGGAATCTGAAGTTGTGAGCCAGGGCGGCTCGACATCCAGGGTTGGTGCTTTGCCAGATGATATTTGGAAGCGCCATAGGGAGACTACACGGGGAGATCCGAGTAGGTGGTATGCATCTTCTAGTATCCAAGTGGTGTGCTATCAGTGCTGGAGAAGTGGGCATATGAGGCCATTGTTCCAGAGAGACCTGGTGGAGTTCCGATCTTGCGGCAAGTTGGGACAACTTCAGTGTTTCTATCATATATTTTCACTAGCAGCTGATGATAGGGGTTTATCTATGACTCCTCATATAGGAGAAACTCCACCAGTTTCTCACAAGTCTTGGAACTGGAGTTCTTTCAGCTCTTCATGCAGAGTTGGAGGTCGTGGCCCTAGTGGTCAATCACCAGGCTACAAGCGACTGCAAGGTGGATCCTCTCAGAGTAGTCTGGTAGGGTCACAGGGCCACGGAGCTGGCCAGGCTTTTGCAGTGGAGCAGACTCATCATGAGCAGGATCCCGACCCCTCTACAGTTTGGGGTACGATCCTAGTTGCCTCAGTTTTATCTTCCGCTCTTTTCGATACTGGTGCTATGTATAGCTTTATATCGGTCGCTGTTGGGGAGATGCTTGGGACCTGTATCTTTTCTTCTACCGATGTTTTGACACTAGACACTCTGTTGGGGACAAGAACATCTGGTGTATGTCAGTGCAAGAAGTGCCCTCTTGAGGTTGGTGGGTTTCACTTCCTTTGGGATCTCTATGTCCTAGAGATGACAGGATATGATGTCATTTTAGGAATTAACAGGATAGTTCCCTTCCAGGCAGTCGTCGACTGTTATCGACACAGGGGGAGTTTTATATCACTAGAGGGTGGATCTTTTCTTCATATGGGCGAGTGAGATGTCTAGGCTAGAAGAGCGGGTCTAGAGCATCATGGGTTGGGAGCAGTTACATACCAGATTGCTAGTGTTTATCTGGATGGCCAGGGGACTTCACAGTTAAACCTTCCTCTAGTGGTGTATTGTTTCAGAGATGTCTTTCCAGATGACTTTTCAGGTTTTCCTCTGGAGTGTGAGGTAGTTTTCTCGATTTATATTGTGCCAGGAGTGGCACCAGAGTCCATTCATCCTTATAGGATGGCCACACCTGAGTTGCAGGAGCTCAAGAAGCAGTTGGAGGAGTTGCAGGCAAAGGGTTTCATCTGACCCAGTACTTCTCCTTGGGGTTAGCTAGTCCTATTTGCAAAGAATACAGACGGAACCCTCAGGCTTTTTGTTCGAAAGTGGAACCAATTGATGTTCAAGGACTGATATCCTTTTCCTAGGATTGATGATCTCTTTGATCAGCTTCGAGGAGCCTGTGTGTTCTCGAATATTGACCAAAGATACGGTTATCATCAGTTGCGCATTAGACCATATGATATACCTATTACAGCCTTCTGGAGTAGGTATGGTCTATACGAATATATGGTTATGTCGTTCGGTCTCACGAACGCGCCTGCAATTTTCCTGGAACTGATGAACCGAGTGTTACATCCATACATGGACTCTTTCATGGTGGTCTTCATGGATGATATCTTGGTGTACTCTCATACTCTACACGACCATGCTACCCATCTTGAGATCATTTTCAGTACATAGAGAGAGTATCAGTTATATGCTAAGCTCTAAAAATGTCAATTTTGGATGGATCAGATTCACTTATTGGGTCATGTTATCTCAGAGACAGGAGTATCAGTAGACCCAAAGAAAGTGATAGTTGTAGTTTCCTTAGAGTAGCCGAAGAACGTCTTTGACGTGTGGAGTTTTCTAGGGCTGGCTAGATACTATAGATGTTTCATAAAGAACTTTTCACTCTTAGCAGCACGACTGACAGGTCTGACTAATAAGGGGGAAAAGTTCTTATGGTCAGATTCTTGTGAGTAAGCCTTTCAATAGCTGAAAGGGAGGTTGACTTCAGCACCGATACTATTATTTCCAGAGCTGGGAAAGAGCTATACTATTTTATGTGATGTTTCAGGTATCGAGTTGGGATTTGTGCTTATGCAGGGAGATGGAGTCGTTGCGTACGGGTCTCGGTAGTTGAGGCCACATGAGAAGAATTACCCAACGCACGATCTGGAGTTTGCAGCTGTTGTTCATGCCTTACGTTGTTGGATACATTATCTTCTGGGAGAACATTTGTTGGTTTTCACGGACCACAAGAGTTTCAAGTACATCTTCACTCAGCATGATCTGAATTTGAGATAGTGTAGGTGGTTTGAGTACCTACAGTCCTTTGACATTGAGCTTTCCTATATACCTGGGAAAGGCAATGCAGTGGCCGATGCATTGAGTAGGAGGACTCAGATATAGGAATTTTATGAGGCCAGTAGTGAGTGGAAGCTTATGGATATGTTCTCTGAGATTCATTTGGAGGTTCATGACAGTCAGGGGAAGACTCTTCTTTCATATATAACTATTACCTCTACTCTTCTGGATCGAGTTCGAATGAGGTAGCTATCAAATTCTGAGGGCCTAGTCCTAAGAGAGAGTGTGTCAGGAGAGGACCCTATTCCTGGATGGATTATAGGTGAGGATGAGATCATTCATTTCCAGGGGCACGTATGGGTGCCATCAGATATACGCGAGGAGCTGCGGTATTTTCATTCCTCAGTTTGGGCAGCTCATCCTCGTGTCACCAAGATATATCGTGATCTACACCATCAGTATTGGTGGTCAGGTATGAAGAGGGATGTTTCTGGTTTCATCAGGAGGTGTTCCACTTGTCAGCTTGTGAAGGCGTAGAATCAGTGACCAGCATGGCTTTTACTGCAGTTACCAATTCCCAAGTGGAAGTGGAATGACATCACAATGGACTTTGTGACCGATTTGCCGACGTGTCCTCAAGGTAATGATGCGGTTTGGGTTTTCATTGATAGATATACAAATCTTTCTCACTTCTTGTCTATCAAGTAGACCTTCAGTGTTGATGATATGGGTAGTTATACATCCGAGAGGTTGTACGTCTGCATGGAGTTCCACACTCCATTGTTTTAGACAAGGATTCTCGTTTTACTTCTTGGGTCTGGAAGGGGATTCTGAAGGCTTTGGGTACACAGGTACATTTGAGTACGTCTTACCATCCCCAGACAGATGGCCAGTCCGAGGGTTCGATTCAGGTTCTTGAGGACATGTTCGGAGCATGCATTATGGATTTTGGAGGTTATTGCGAGAAGAATATACCTCTTGTAGAGTTTTCCTATAAAAATAGTTTTCAAACTACAATTCAGATGGCACCTTATAAGGCATTGTGCAGTAGGCCATGTCGATCACCCTTATGTTGGTTGGAGATAGGAGAGGCGGCTTTGCTAGGACTTTGGCTTGTTCAGGAGACCACGGAGCTGATAAAGTTGATTCAGAAGAGGATGGCTACTGCACAGTCTCGACGGAAGTCTTATGCTGATCAGTGGAGATGACCTATGGAGTTTTAGGTCGAGGGTCAGGTTTTCCTGTGTGTCACACCGAGGTTAGGACACAATAGGATTAGGAGATAGGGTAATCATTCACCGATGTACGTCAGACTGTTTGAGGTGTTGGAGAGAGTTGGGCCAGTTGCCTATTGGTTGCAGTTACCTCAGAGGTATTGGGATATGCATGACGTATTCCACGTTTCTCATCTTCGAAGTTACTTCTCAGAAACGTCTCACGTCTTTCAACCTGAGGATGTTGAGTTGGAAGTGGATGCATCCTTTGAGCAGCATCCTATCTGGATTATGGATCGAAGTACGAAGGTTCTCAGTGGCCGGTCTATTCCTCTGGTACGGGTGCTTTGGTAGCACAGGCGAGTATAAGACAAGACTTGGGAGAGGGATGCGGATGTATGGTCATAGTGGCCAAAGTTGTTCGGGGTTTCTTCTTCAACTCCGCCTTGCTAGGCAAATTCGTGGATAAATTACTTTCAGGGGGGAAGTTTGTAAGAACCCGGATCTTCTTCAGGTATGTTTTTCTTTTTCCTAGAATTTTTTAGAAAAGTGGAGTTTCTGGAAATTCTTGAAGTACACGCCATCTACTTTATCAGTACACGATGTGTACTCGGGTACAGTGGGTAGCCGTTTTCTGGCCATGTAGCGAACTTGCATATGGACTTGTGTGATGACCTAGGGGCCGCCTAATGCGGAGTACAGAAATATTAATTACATGTTGTGTACTCTAAAAGTACATGCCGTGTATTTTTTTTTCAGTAAATGCATCGGGGTCACGTCTGACGGACAGAACCAACTTCTTCTAGGTCTGGTTTGTCCGAGAGAGAGGGTACGACCGTGGATCTTTGACGAACCACTGAGCCTCCATTTGTCCTCCGAATCAAACACTGTCAGTTGTGTTGGAATCTCGTCAATGAGTTCTCTCTTTTGCTAGAGCCTCATTCCATGATTCTTAATCTTTTCCAAGTTAACATGGGTTGAACTTTTTAGATGTTTTTGTAGATATTCGATGTTCTAAGGAGATTCAAGCTTCGAGGTTCAAGTATAATGATCTTCTAACCCTGAGGTAGGTGTTTTGTGCCCTTCTCTTGATATTCATTGAGTTTTATGTGAAAATTTTCCCAATACCCATGAACGGGGTATTGCGCATTTACCGTTATAGCCCCATTATTTCTCTGCTATACTGGTATGCCTGAGTATATGATTATTGATTGTGAATAGGGTGAATTTTTCTGATTTGGATGTATTTCCATGCTTTTTTTTCTTGTTTTGACCTTTGGGTCTTGTTTTCCTATTTGGCTACTATTTACTTTCCCATGCCTAGTATTGTAGGATGGTTTGACTGTTATTCTATTATGTTGTTGTGTTTTAGAATGCTAGCCAAGTAGTTCTTGAGGTTTTCTTTGTCTGATACGAGATGCTACACTAGCTTGACTTACACAGGGCTGTGAGAACCTGGTGTATAGAACATAGGGAGAATTGACATTGAGGTCTTCTTCAAAGTGTATTTATAATTATACGATGTGATACTACAGGGGGGAATTGACGTTGAGTGCTTCCCCAGAGTGTCTGTAGTTCCTCGATGCATGCCATAGGGGGAATTGATGTTGAGTGCTTCCCTAGAGCGCCTCTAGTAAGATATGAGACTATAGGGGGAATTAACGGTGAGTGCTTCCCTAGAGAGTCTATAATTTAGTTGAACCAGAGGGGTGAGATTGTGTGTGCTTCACAGAGGGTTGATTTTACTTGTTGGGTTGAACCATAGGGGTTAGGTTGTGATTACTGCTCAAAGGGTTACCTGTTGTGTTTAGCTACTTTCTTAGCTTCTGCATGATATTGAAACTATGGATTGTATTTTTTATTCTGAGTACTTCCTGTTTACTGCTTTCTGTACTTTTACCCTACCATATACTCACTGACTGTTAGGCACAGCTCTTGTGGTGATTTCCAACTGGGATTCATCTCACACCCTATTTGGGACATGTTTTTGGGCCCAAACAGATTATATTATTCCCATTATAGAAAAGGGAAATCTCCCTTTTACTTTAGGTACTTGACTTGTTGTGGAGCTGGAGAGCATGGGACCAAGCTTAGGCTTGCGATGCTGAGGATTTATTTATCTATTTCTTTTATACTTTGGTTTAGTACTGGTTGTATTCAGCATTGTAACTTGTTTGGTTTTTTTCCTAGACATATGTACCTTGCATCAGTTTATATATATGTGCTTTAGTTTTTTAATATCTGAGTCTTCTGTTTTTTACTATTATTGGATATTTACTGTTTCCACTATTGTATATTTGTTTCTCTTCCTCATTGTTACTCTACCAATGAGGGCATAGTTTCCCCACTGTAACACCCAAGGCCCTCGCTGCTAGTCAGCAACCTCTGACATTCGGGGAAATGCGCTTGAAGACATGTGACCAACTGGGTAAGGGAAGCCTTTGGGTGGCTTCCGGAACTGGGACGTTACAATAATACTTGTACCCCACATCAATTTCTTATCTTCACTCAATGGATCCAAATAGACATCAATATCATTACCAGGTTCTTTTGATCTAGATATAAGTATAGGTGACATAATGTATTTGCGCTTCATGAATAACCATGGTGAAAAGTTATAATTTACCAACATAACTGGAAATGTATTATGAGTGGTACTCTGTAAACCAAAAATATTTATTACATCTGTAGATAATGCAAGAAGAAAGTTTCTCAACTCAATTCCAAATTTAGGATAGTCAATTTTATTATACAAATGAGACTCTTTTAGATGACATAGTTTTCCGTTTTTAATTCTTGTATCTACATTCCATTTTAATTACCTCAAGTTTTCTTAACATCTATGTAGTATTTAAAACCATAGAAGGATAGTAAAGTACCATACATATTTTAAAGGACTTGATTCATCTTTCTTATATCAATTCCTGCCACACTTAGATAATTTTGTGAGTGATTCATGATCCTTTCAAAATAATATGAAATCATTTGGAAAAAGATATATATTTTTAGAGATCATGACCATTGAATGTATAATTCATTTAGTGTTATATGTTCAAAAAGGAAGTTCATTTTCTTATAGTGTCTTATTATTCAGGAGGCCAAGAAGTTCTTTAAAGCTAGTTTCACTCCATCCACTCCCATATTTCAAATTATATAACTTCAATACAACTATAAATATTATGTACTTAGTACAATTGGTATGCAATGGTATCTTAGCACAACTATTGAACTTCTCAAAAAACTTTGTACAATCATGAAGGTTATCTTTAATTTCAATTCTCATTTCTTCTATAAAATCTCCATCATAATTTATATTAGTATTCATATCAAATGATCCATATGCCACATTATCATCCCAATTAGTGTGCATGTCCAATTTTTTCTGATGTTTAGTCCAACATTTATAGCTTTAGTTTATTCTGTAACAAATCAAATGTTATTAAAACTCTTTTGTACTAATTTTTCATGAATAACAACAATGTAAACATAGAAATGGGATTTGATGAGGGTTATATGCATTCTCTATTACAAACTTGATGAAATATTTAACTCCATCTCCATACTATTTTTTTATATGATTAGTGTGCATCCATTTTTTTATTCATATTGATCCTATTAGGTTCATAAAATAATAATTTTGTATAAAAAATAAATAAACACATAAGATATTCATAATCAAAGGATAAATTTTTAGATAATTATAATAAGGGAAAACCAAAATTTGAATATTATCAATTATTATTCATAACAAGTTATCATTTTACACAAGGGTGACATGAAAAGAAACAAAATAGGTTCAACATGTGGTTGTCGGTCCAGGTTCATGATTTGATATGGTGTGAGAAAAAATGGTGGTAAAAAAATTTATTTATTATCGGATGGAGGACTTCCCTTGGAAATTCTTGTTCTTTATTGTTATTTAATAGTGACCTATATTTCTAAATTTGTGTAAAAATATCTTTCCTCGAAACATAAAAGGTCATGTAATCACTGGATTTTGACATATGGTTAATGAGTTTTGAATTTCATGAAACAAATGGATGAAACTGTTATTGATGACATAAGTGAAGTAAGGTTCTATTTTAATATCTTTTTTTGTAGATTATTCTGGACCATGAATTATAGGAATACCAACAAATATATTTTTACTATAACCTACTGACGAACCCCTATTTCAAAAATAGTAGAGTTATCAATATTAAGTATATTTCATGTGTCCTAAAATATCCAAAACCTCCATTAAATTTTCATAAAAACAACACACATACTTTCCATTAATAAACATTCCAAAAAAATCTATTATCATGGATTTCACATCAGTGAGATCCAAAACATTTTGATTCCACCTCTACCAATGAAACAAATCACTATAAGTTTTCTCCAACACCTAGTATTAAAAAACTTCATAGATATATCAAAAAGATTATACTCATTATTAATAAAATCCATACCACATGTATGGTTATAGGAGATTATAATAAATTTTATAAAATTATTCCACTATCTTTTAATTGAAGGTTTCAGACATAGTGGAAGCATCGAATGGGGCATGCTCAACTCTTCTTTTTTATCATGATCAATGATTAATCTAAGATTTACATGATGATAAACTCCATGATCAACATAATCGAATAAAATAATATAGACAATTATATAAATTATGTAACCAAATCATATGATCATCACTTGTTATTTATAATTAATTTAAGAAATTAATGAATTACCTTGTGAGAAATTCATTCTTCATTGATGGATCTGACAATGTATCTATATTGAATTATAGGAATCAAGAATATATTCCCTCCAATGGTGATCCATATATGTTATGTGTACCTCCAAACATCATTGTTGAAATATTCTAGTGTTAGCACGACATATCCTAACACTTGTGTTGTTTTCCTTTGATCGCCCTGAGAAACACTTCAAGGAAGGGTTATCTTCAACCTCTCTAGACTTGAGAGTAGTGGTGGAGTTGGATTGCTCTCCATTATTCAGAGAATTCCTAGAGAGGGAAATCTCTAGGTATTTTAATGTATTCTCTCTTGATCTTATTGTGCACAACACAAAATGAATTGGATCTCTAGAAAAATAATACAATTGGGTTTTTATACAACTAGGGTTAAAAAATAATAATTACACATGCACACTTATTATTTTTATAATATCTACAGAACCCCTTGTCTAATATTGTTATTATTATTATTATTATTTATTTACATACACTAAACTCATGAATTAAATTAAATATTATTTATTCAATATATATATTTTCTCACCAAACCATTGAACTCGGTCCTCCATTATTCCATAATATTTATCATGCCTTGAATATTGACTATTTATTTTATAAATAACTATCACTTCATTATTCATCAATAATTAAATAAATATTATATTCACTAAATATTTATTAAATATTTTACTCACATAATATTATCTCGAATAATTGGTGATAGAATATATGTAATCAATAAAAAATGAATAATTATTAAACACTATGTAGGAATAATATTTATTCAAGTTATTAAATAATATTATTATTTAAATGATAATCTAGATACACTTAATGTATGACCCTATAGACCTCTTTCTCAGTGGCGTTAGGTGAAGCGGCCCAATGTCCAAGGTTAAAATCTAGAAATATGTCATGACACCCATAAAGAAAGAATTACTTATGTGCTTGATGTGTCTTTTTTTTAACTTTATAGAAATCAAACATGCCTATAAAATACCCTAGCCATTGATTTATTTAGGATATATCATTTCCATCAAAGAGCATGAGATATCAACTTCCATTAAAAATATAAGGGTTAAATCCTTTCTTAAATTATTCATTACTAAAATATTACTCGTGACACCCCCAATGTATCATACCTCACCGAGAATATATTTCATCATAGTTTTCATCAATACATCAAAGTATGGAACTTATTATACTAGTTAATAATAATATTAACATCTAAGTATCAATATAAACATCTGCATATTGGAGCATCAAATGAAACATATAAATGTTGATTTCCTACTGGTGAGTCTTGTTCTAAAAATATTCTATGCTGGATATTACCAAGGATGTACACCATTAGAATGCACCTCAAAGTACTATAAGTATCTACCCCTAGTAGCCTCTGTAATTTTTGTCACTTAAATGATTTCATCTAGCTATAGAACATGTATTTAAAAATACAATCATGGATCTTTTGGGTTCTCGTCATAGTGGGGAACTTATATGACCATTTTGTGTGCCGGATATTTTTAGAACATTATCACATACTTTGTTACATAGAAGAGCAATCATGATGTGATAAAGTGTTTATTAATATTCAAAAAAATAAAAACATGTTATCATGAAGTACATAGAATTTGGTTCCAGGGAACCAACTCTAATAGACTCCCATTTTCACTAGACAAAACTACTAACAACCTTTATCCCACTAGCTCTAACATGATACTCATGCTTCTGCTAAGATGGGATTTTGTTAATTGGTATACCATGTTTTCTTCTTTGGGAGATCTTCTTACTAAAACTTCACTCCTTATAGAAAATACCTCAAGAGGTGATACTTAAAGAGTATTTGCTTTGTCTGTTGGTGTGATCATGGATATTTTGCAGGATCCATCATTGTAGTATTATCAAAATAAAATATGATGGGTTATTTTCTTCTCGGTATCACATCAATCTCTTAGAAAAAATTTCATATTCAAACGGCTTCCATGACTGCATTAGAAGCTAATATATACTCGAAATTTACTATGGAATCAGTGACAACTGACTGCTTTGAACTCTTCCATCTCATAGCTCCTCCGTCGAGACAAAAAAATCCTAATTGTGACTTCAGATCATTTTGATCTATTTAAGAACTAGCATCTATATAACCCCCAATCACTAGCTCTTTGTCGCCTCTATACCCCATGAACATATACTTATTTATTCTCAGATAATTAAGGATAACCTTAATATCATACCAATGTTGTTCTCTTGGATCATTTTGATATCTTCTAACCATGATCAATGCATACACAACATAAAGTCTATTATATAAAATGGAATACATGATTGATCATATCGTTGATGTGTATGGGTTCTTACTCATTCTCTCTTTATTCTATTAGGTAAGAGGAAATATTTTCTTAGAAATATGTATACCATTTGTTAGTAAAACCAATCCCCTCTTGGATTATCCCATACTAAATATCTTTAGTATTTGGTCAATATATGTACTTTCACTTAGTCCAAGTAACCTCTTGGGTCTATCATGAATGATCATGATCCCTAGAATATAGGCTACTTAACCTAATTCCTTTATATAGAAACACTCATTTAACCTATCTTTAATAGGTTGTAAGACTGGTATGCCATTTTTAATAAGTAATATGTCTTCAACATATACTACTAGGTTAATGATTTCATTCTCACTAATCCTCTTGTAAATACATGGATCACATTCGTTCTTAATGAAACCAAATTATTTTATAGCTTCATCAAATCAAATATTCTATGACCTAGATGCTTTTTTTAATCCATAAATTGATATATGCAATTTGAAAATCTTTTTGGTATCACCTGGAGTCACAAAACCTTCTGGTTGTGTCATGTAGACATCTTAGTATAGTTTCCCATAAAGGAAATCTATTTTGACATCCATCTTCTAAATTTCATAATCATGGTAAGATATTATATCAAGTATAATTTTGAGTAATTTAAACATTGAAACTGTTGAAAATGTTACATCATAGTTAATTCCTTGACTTTGTTGAAACCCTTTAACCACTATCCTTTCTTTATAGTTATTTACTTTACCTTACATGCCTAGTTTTCTCTTGAATTCTCATTTTCACCCTATTATATTTACATCAACTAGAACATCGAACATAACCCAAACTTGGTTCTAATACATGGAATCCATTTCAGAATTCCTAGATTCTTTCCATATTATAGTTTATGAGATCACTACTACCTATTGATAGGAGATAGGTTTAGCATTGGAAATCAATAATGGTCACCATCTTGGGTGACTAGGAAACCATATCTCTCTGGTTCACTTACCTATCTAGTACTCTTATGCGTTACTTGTGTTTCAAGAACTAATTCTTTCATTAAGACCTATAGAGTACGTTCCTATGCCGACTCTTTTTTATCTTGAGCTCAACTTCATTGAAGTCAATCTTTCTCCCACTATCCTTTTTATGGATGTGCTCCCTCTCAAGAAAGATGGCTTGTTTGACGACAATCATTTTCATGTTTGAGGCATTGTATAGGATTTTCCCCTTTATTTATTTATGATACCCTATAAATATACACTTTTTTTCCTTGGGGTACTAGTTTTTTTCCCTTATAAAGCCTTAACAAATGTCTCACAACCCCATAAAAGTGTATGTGATAAAATGGGTTTCTTTCTACTCTATAACTGGAAGGGAATTCTATTTGATACTTTAGTTTTTACTTGGTTTAGTGTGTATTTCATAGTTTTTTATTCATATCCCTGAAAAGATAATGGAATATCTGCATGACTTATCATCAACCATACCATTTCTTAAAAGGTATTTTTCCTCCTTTCACCAACAACATTACATTATGGTGTGTAAGGTGGAGTGAGTTGAGATAGAATCCCAAACTCTTATAAAAATTTGATAGACTCTGAGTTAAGATATTGACCACCAAAATCCAATCGATGATTATTTATCTTCTTTTAAAGTTGATTCTATACTTTATTCTTGAATTCATTGAAGTTTTCAAAGGACTTGGACTTATACCTCATTAAGTAGACATGTCCATATCTACCCAAGTCACCAATAAAAGTAATGATGTATGAATATCCACCTCTATATTCTATTGTAAATGGTCCACAAACATCAATGTGTACCGATCCTAAAACCTCTATGACCCTTTCTTCATATCCACTGAATGGTGGTTTGGTCATTTTGACTTGTAAATAAACATGACACCTTTCAAGTGGTTTTAAATAAAAAGAGTCTAAATAAACATCTTGATATATCCTTGTCATAAACTTCTCATTTACATGACCAAGATGGTGATGTCATAGTTGGGTGCTATATGATCCATGTGAACATGATTTTTTATCTATTTTCAATACATATTTTTCATAATTTAATGTATAAAGACCATTATTTAAATGTGACATACCATAACATATGTTGTCTTTGTAAAAGAAACAACTTTTATTTAAAAATTTGAAAATAAAACCATATGAATCTAGTCATAATATAGAAAAATGTTCTATATAATAGTTGGTATATAATAAATATCCCTTGAATCCAATATAAATCTTGTTGGTAATGAAAGATGGTAGTCACCAATGGATAGAGAAACCATCCTCACACCATTGGTAGTTTGTAAATCCACCTTTGCTCTAAAAATAATTCTAAATCTACTTAGTTCCTGCATTTAGATATATATGTGATAACCACAAGTTTTATATAATATATAAAGTATAGATATTGAAATATTACACTCTATAACAAAAACACATTTTTCTTCACCTTGCTTATGGGTACAGTTCTTCTTCCAGTAGCCTTGATTTCTATAAACAAAACATACTACTTCCCTTTCCTTTACATGCCTCTGGATTTTCCTCTTATTATAAGAATGGTTCTCAAGAGATTTAGACTTGTTATGATCCTTGATACCCTTTTCCTTGTTCTTTCTTTTCTTATTAACCATAAGGACTGTGGGTTTGTTATGTTCCATGTCCTTATCAACTTGGAGAATCAGATTATGATGTTACAAAAGACTCTTATCATTAAAAATAAAACTGGAGAAAGAATTGGGTAGTGATGAATGTATGAGATCTATGTGAAACTCATTTAGTATTTTAATCCATAAGATGTCTAATAATTAAATGTATCCAATAATATTTTTTAGATGAGGCCCAAATTGAACTGACTCTCTAAGATTAGTTATAAATAGAGCATTGGAGATCTTATATCTCCCTTGTCTCGTATTCTCTTGATAGAGATCCTAATGGTGAGATATTATATTATATGCATTCATATCCTCATGTTGCTTCAAAATTTCATTGGCCATGGATGATAGCATGAAACATTGAATATCTATGGCATCATTCAAATGTTTCTCATAGAGATACAATTCTTCTTTACTAGCCTCTTTACCAAGTGCATCAGGAATAGGTTCTTCAATCACATACAATTTCCTTTCATGGTGTAGGATAACACATAATCACCTTTTCAACACTTGGAAATTTTTTCTGGTGAGAAGGTTAGCCTTATCAAGTATGGATCAAAATCATATGTTTGAAGTCATTTTAATTGTTTTTTCTATAAATAATATGAGTGGATTTTTAGTAATTTATATGATAAAATTTATAAAAATAAATATATATTATATTTATTAATATCTCACTATTTTATAAAAATCCAATATCCCTCATAATTGGCTTCAGAATATCTTTTCACTTGTACATTCTAGTGGTAAGGATCCATATTCCCCTTCTCATCCCCCCAACATTGTCTGGTCAAGTAATTTGAATGGTTTTAGATAGGCATTCAAAATACAAACTACATTAACTCATAGTTCCTTGATGTATTGAGTGGGATCCCCAATACTAAAATCCTTAAATTGGATTTACTCAACCTTTTCCTCTCAATTACATTATGCTCTGCTTTGGCAGTCAACTCTTGATGTGAAATAAGTTATGTCAATCCAAAACATCAAGTTAAAATTTACTGATAACTAAAAGCACCCCAACTTTTGCTGGTCAAACACTTTGAACTATGGTGTGAATTTAACTAAAGTATTGGAATACTATATCGACTTAATATATATAATTTTGGGATTTTATCTTTATGTGTAAATTAATAATTCATTATCTTTATTACAAGCTTGTTAATATTAAGTGGATTTACTTAAATGGTTAACCATGTCTTGGATAATATTTACGCATAAGTCAATTTATTTTAATTCTATCTTTCATATTTGTTAATTCATTAATTCATGTGATCATAACAAAAATACATAATGAAATAATCATGTAACATGAAAAAAATAAAATAATAAAGTGGTATGATCATGAGATTTTACTAATGGTAAGTTTATCTATCAGATGAAGAACTGAATGTCGACCTAGGATAAACACCTTGAACCATTTATGGTTCATGTTGCGACTTTCCACCTATCCACACATGTATCTCACTTGGATTGGTTTCTCCTCAAATCCAAACTTGAACTATCTCCACTAGCTTGGGATCTCCATTCATTATATATGCTTTTACCCACATGCGGGTGAGGGGAACCAAAGGATTGGATAAGGGGTTTACATAAAGAAACCAAGGGCATGTAGACCTTTACATAATGAGTGGAGGTATGAAACACAAGCCAAAAATTTAATTAAATAATAAATTAAAAGAATCCAATCACTTTCAAAGGTCTGGTATATGCTCATGATCGTCCACATACATGCAATGAATTACACATTTAATAAAATTAGTATACAATTATAATCATTCTTATTGAAGATAAATCACACTTGAATCAATTAATTATCCTTTTTTAATTAATCAATTATTTTACTTTAATTATCATCTACTTTTTTTAAGATTCTCATCCATCATAATTTGAAACAAATTAAATAAATTTATTTAAAATTTACTATGCACAAAAATGTACCTTGGAGGAAATACGGTAAGTACTTATCCTAACTAACCAACTTGTATTATACTTATATATTGTTTAATATTGCAACATGTGGCATAAATTAATTATCACATAATTTCATGGCATGTACTATCTACTTAATGACCACATGGAACACATGGTATTTATGTAGTGTGTTACTTCAGTGTACATAGAGTAATAACTGTAATACGACTTATACATGATATAAATACCTGAAAATTACATATAAATTAATTAGATATTTATATATATATATAACCCATCACATGACATGAATTATCAACTTAATGACCAAATAGAACACAAGTTGATAAGGTTTGAATATTGTGATAAATTAATTTTTAATTTTGTGTAATTTGGTAAAAGTACACGATGTGTACGATGTAGTTTACATGGTGTGCATTATTCTCACCGTCTATCCCCGGCACATGCCTATAGACTCTACGTGTAACTCTTCTATAGAAAATATTGAAGTACATGGTGTGTACATGGGATACACGTCATGTAGTCTCTAAGTAACATGATCACTAGTTGTGTCGGTCGTGTAAGAGGATACATGGACTGTTTGTGACTAAAGGACTACACGTCCTGTATGGAAGTTACATGGAATGTACTCCAACTAACCACACACCAGACTGGCATGTTCAACATGCGGTGTATAATTAAATTCACCACATGTAATAAATACACATGACTTGAATTAATTCCAAATTAATTTGGGGTGTATTAAATACTAGTACATGACATGTACCTCTGGGTTACCTGGTGTGTACTCTTGTGTTGTCCAACCAGTATCCTTGGAACCTCCAGATGAGATATTTTAATTTATTTCATTCATAGAATAAATAGTTTTGATTATATTTTCAATAAATAATAATGAAGAAATAATATCTCGCAATTCATATTAAATAACAATTAGAATGAATTGAAAATTAATGAAAAATGCATGAATCAATCAAAGATCTTTAAATAATTATAAATAATTATGCGACCCTTGTGATACCACTTCAAGGTTCCGGGCATAGCATAAGCATAATATGTGGCATGACCAACTCTTAATTTTGTCATGATCGATGATTAATTCAAGATTTACACGATGATAAACACTTTGATCAACGGAATTGAATCCAAGAATATAGAAAATAGATAAACACTGGAACCAAAGTTCAGGATCATTGCATATTATTTATAATTAATTTAAGTAATTATATAATTGAATTGTAAGAAATTATTTCTTCATTGATTTTTCTGAAAAGATATCTGCATCATATCATCTTTGCATTGTAGGAATCAAGAATTGATTCCCTCCAGCAGTGATCCACACATGTTCTATGAACCTCCAAACATTGTCGTAGGAATCTTCGGGTGATAGCATGGAAGATCCAAACCCTTTCATTATTCACCTTCGATTTCCCCAAGAACCGATTCAACGAAGGGTTCTCTTTGATCTCTCTAGACATGAGAGTAGTGTTAGAGGATGATCGATCTCCATTCTTAAGTGTGTTCTTAGAGAAGGAGATCTCTAGGGCTTTGAAAGGATTCTATTCAGATCTCGTTGTCACAACACAAAATGAATTAGTTCTATGGAAAAATAATATAATTGGATTTATATACCACTAGGGTTAGAAAATTATAATTGCACATGTGCCCTTATGATTTTCATAATTCCTATAAAACCCCATTTCAATAATAATAATAATAATAATATTTCTTGACATGCGCTAAGCTTATGAATTAAATTAAATATTATTTATTCAAATAATATTCAATATATATTATTTATCACCAAACCATTAAACATGATCTATCATTTCTCCATAATATTTATCGGGCCTTGAATAATGACTATTTATTTAATAAATAAATATCACTTCATTGTTTTTTAATAAATAAATAAATATTATATTCACTGAATAGAAAATAAATATTTATTAAATATTGTTCTCACATAATGTTCTCTCGAATAACTAGTGATATAATATATCTGATCAAACGAACATAAATAATTATTAAACCATGTGCAAGAATAATATTTATTCAAGTTGTTAAATAATATTATTATTTAACTGAGATTCTAGATATTCTTAGTGTGTCGCCCTCTAAGACTCTTTCTCGATGGCATTAGGCGAAGCAGCCCAATGTCAAAGGTTAACATTTAGAAACATGCTAAGGAACCCAGAGAGAATGATGTTAATGCGTTAATGACATGATACCTCATACGGATTCTTACTTTGTAATATAATCCTTTTATCGTGATATCTCTAATCAAACAGGTTGCATGTTGGTGTCATCAGCCTATGTGTTTGATGTCTCCTTCTTTGACTTTTCAAAATTGAACTTTCCTATAGGACACCATGGCCATGGATTTATTTAATCTATATCATTTTCATCAAAGGGGTGGAGATACCATCTTCCATTAAAGAACAAAAGGGACAAATCATTTCTTACATTATTCATTAATAAAATATTACTCATGACGCACCCAACGTATCCTACCTCATCGCAAACATAATTCATAATGGTTTTTTTCAATACATAAAAGTACACAACTTATAGTAATCATTAATAATAATAATAAATTATAAGGATCAATACACAAGTCTACAGATTAGAACATATAATGACACATATAGATGTGGATTTCCTATTGGGGAGTCTTGTTCTCATAATATTCTACACTGGGTATTAATGAGGGTGTGTACCATGAGAAGTTGTCTCAATGTCCTACAAGTCTCCACCCCTGATAGTCTGTATCATTTTTGTAGCTCAAATGATTTCATCCTGCAATAGAACATATATTAAGAATACTATTGTGGCACTTCTGGGTTCTCATCATAGCGGAGAACTGTTATGACCTTTCAATGTGAAATCTACTCTAAAGAAATTATTACATACTACGTTACGTAGAAGAACAGTCATTATGTGATAAAAAGTTTATTAATATTCAAAACAATGAATACAGGATATCATAAAGTATATAGAAGTTTGTCTTTGGACAAAAACTCCAACACAAATCTTATATGTGTCTGAGATAAATGTGTTTTAAATAAGAACTTTTTATGGGTGACAGTCAAGCCATTCTTAATTATAGACAATAGATCAAAATAATAATATTATTGTGTACATGGATTAATCAGAATAAATAAGGTTATAAATAAGATGATGAGACTTATACTTTCCCACAAACCTCAAACCATGAATAATATTTCCTTGCCCACCCCTTATATTAATGTAACTAGATAAGAAAATGAATCTGAAAATTAATTTTCTGAACATCTATATTAACCAAGGAAAAATCACAACAACTTGAATCCTAAGTGTCCTATTATAATAAAAAAAGAAATATAACAATATAAAACACATTGAAACCTTCCTCGGAATTGATAGGTCCATCAAGAAAGAAAACAATCACACATGAAATCAATCAATCATTTATTTTAATATCACATCATGAATTAAACACAACCACTAAAAGTTATGATACAGCCTTATATTATATCCTCTCACATAATATTCCTAAAATAACACTAACCATAATTTTCTAAGATGAATTAATCAACCCGAATTACACTACATGAATTATCAACCATTAATTTCATTGTTTCTTTTTATTATCATATTGTTAGAATTATTAAAGTATTTTCCATATACACATTAAAACATATAGAAACATATATTCAACACTTAAACAGTAAGCGGTGGGATAAAGGGGGGTTAGAAAAACCCAGTTCATTCTTCCTCTTTATCCTTTAAAATTACAAATTTAAGATATACTTTATACTTCTATCGCATTATCATTATTTTGATAATTTCACATTTAGAATCGTAAATTATTTCATCTTATTAAGAGTAATTCAGGTAAAAATACACATATGAGATCCAACATGTTATAATTAGTTTAAAGAAATTGAAAATATATACAAATATTATTCATAATATAAAAAATCATGCAACAACGCATAAAAATTTATTAATGGAATCACAACAATGTTCTTACCATATTCTTCAATTTCATTAAAATTCCATTCCAAAAAAAATCTATTTCTCATGGTAAATTAGATAATTGTGGTAGAATGTGAATATATTTTAATTAACATAGTAGTATAGCATAAAAATAATGAAATATCTGAATAACTGATAATTAGAACCTTTTATTATTGAAAGAGACACAAAAATATAAATGAACGAAAGAGGACATGTCCAAAAACAAGTTCACGGGAAAGAATTGTTGCATCAATCGGCTGAGAGAGTGGAAGATGGGGAAAGGGTGGTCTCTAGAGGGATGCTTCACAATGGTTGTGGTTAGGCCAGGCTGAAGACGGTGATGGTGGAGAGGTGATGTGAAAGAAAGCAAGTAATAAAGGATAAATAATAACAAGGTATGGACCAGGGATGTGTAAAAGAGGTGATTGACGACATTGATAAATGAGAGAGGAGTAGAAATAATAACATACTTGAGAGTAGATTCAACAAAGAGAAGGTCGAGGGGGAGCGGTGGTAGAGCTGAACTTCCGTAAGAGCTTGAACGATGCGAGATAAATCGGTTCGGTTAGGGTTCTACTTAAAAAATCAGGAATGATTTTATCACCACTAAAATAATAATCGCTGATAAAATACCTCTTTATTAGTATTAAAAAGGTGTTGATAAAGTCCTATATAATTAATTTAAATAATATAATTAATATAATTAAAAAATTTAAAAGTATATAATTATAAAATAAATAAATAAATATTAATGTTTATAATTATAAATATATTTAAAGATTTATAAATATGTATCTGTAAATATAATTATAGATATATATTTATAATTATAATTATAAATAAATATATTTGTAAATGAATTTATAAATATTTGTATATAATTATAATTATAATTATATAATTATATAATGGTATATATTTATATGATTATATATGTTTATATGATTATATATATTTATATGATTATATATATTTATATGATTATATATATATATTATTATATATAATTATATGATTATATATATTTAAAAAATATATAAAAATATAAATGTAATTACAGTAAATATATTCATTATTTAAATAGATTTATTATAATTTTATAATTATTTAAATATATAATTATTTAAATAAATAATTATTTATTTATAATTATATAAATTCTTTTTAAAAAATTATATTTGTTTATTTATAATTATAAATATATAATTTTATAAATATAGTAAATATACATTTATATATATTTATTTATAAATATTTATTTACAAATATATTTTTAACATTATAATTATTACAAACAGTCGGGGGAGGGGGACTAAAAAACTATAAAGAAACATGTAAGCACACACATGCAAGAAGAAACAGGGAGACTCGAACCTAAGACCTCCCCAACACCCCATAGGACCCTTTTCCACTATGCTAGGCCTTGGGTGCATTTTTAACATTATTAATGAATATATAATCTTAAATGCATGAACTTAAAAAGAAGTGAAATCGAATAATTAAATATGATTAGACTTTAAAAATATTAAAATAACGAGCCTCTATGCACGGTGAAGGACCCCCTGTGATTATCTCCCACGGCGTTGATTCAATTTTTTCCCTTTTCTCTATATACCACAATCCGATGCACCAATGAAAGGCTTCTTGCTCTCAGAAAAGGAAAAGGATCCCATAGTGGCGACAAAACAAAACAATGGTTTTCTGATTCGGCGGATGAAGCTTCTGACAGTGGGTAAGTTCATTGTCAAACACTCTTTAAATTTGATTTCCCTAAATAATACTCTTCAAATTGTGTGGCGTCTGGAGGATGGTTTTTCCATATGTGATGTTGGAGAAGGTCTCATGGTCTTTGAATTCTTCAATGAGAGAAATAAGTGAGAGGTTCTTCTTGGATGACCCCGGTCCTTTGATAACCACATAATTCTTATGGAAGATCTGATTAATGATGGGGACTTACAGAATCATTTCTTCGACAAATATCCCTTCTAGATTCATCTCACAAGAATCCCATTTTGGGGAAGATCAGATCTTATCCTCAAAGATATTGAGGACCGTATCGGATCCTTCAAGCACTGGGATCGGTCTGACCCCATCCTATGGGGTCCTTCCGTAAGAATCAGAGTTATGCCCGATATGGATTCCCCTTTCCTCATGGATACCTTCCTCGAATTAGAAAGCACAAAATCTTGGGTTTCTTATTAATACAAGATATTACCTATATTTTTCTACTTCTACAGTCGCATCGGCCAAACCGAAAAAGATTGTCGTGCCAAATCAGAGGATGAAGATGGTAATATTATAATGAAATTTGATCCTTGGATACATTCCAAAAATCAAGGGATACCCTTTGTTCTATAGTCGGAAAGAGTCAAAGACATATATATTCTAGCCAAAGCCCATCCAGTTCACACAAACGCTGGTGAGAAAAAGATCATAATGTTGCGGCCACCCCATGAGCGTCCTAAGCACAATGAGACCCCACGAGCACTAGATTTACTGCAACCTGTTATCCCATGTCCACTAGAGGTGCAAACCACTTTTCCAGGTGATGCCAACTCACTGTTTCAGTCGACACCATTCTATGATGGGATGAATTCAGGGGCGGTGGGTATGTATTTACCCCCCCCCCCAACACAGAAACAATTTTTCTATAATCACCCAGATCCAAACATTTCCCCACTTGAGGACCCTCCCAAGTGTTTTTCTGAGGTCGATGATGTTATGTGTTTTTCTAAGGTCGATGATGTTATGTCGGACCTGATGACTCTAGGTCCTGGTATTATCTGAAAGTGGAAAAGGAGAGGTAGATGGGATTCTCGAACTGACTCCCCTAAGTTGTTACCCTATGGTTCTAAATGCAGTATTACTGAATCTCTATCAGTGGATCATCTCCCTAAAAGGTGGAAAGTTGTTAGCGATGGATCTCTTCTCGATTTATTAGAGACGGTGGTGGGTGTTTCCCAACCTCACCTTGACCAATGAAAATCTTATTCTAGAACCATCAGGGACTTGGCAAACCCTAAATAGTTCGCACGCTTCTCTATTGGAGCAAAAAACCCTTCCCAGACATGGTTGAAACCATGTTGGAAAGCAAGGATGCTAGCATGTTGGGTTCTAAGATCGGTTTTCAAAATGTCTTTCCTATCGGGACATAGGGAAATTCTAGGGGAATTTTTCTTCTATAGAAAGAAGGCATTGGCATCAAACTCTCCAAATTTTCCAATAACCACATTGTAGTGGAAGTGGATGAGCCATGCTCTCCTCCTTAGTCCTTCATTGGATTTTATGGATGGCCTGGTTACCAAGACAAAGGAAATTCATGGAATCTTTTAAGAAGACTTCGGGTTTCAATTCCCAGACCCCTCCTGGTGGGGGAGATTTCAATGAGGTTCTTTCCCCCCTCAAGAAAGAAGGACGCTGCATTCTGAGTGGAGCGGCAATGGAGGATTTCAGGAGCTCCCTCGTGCTAAACTCCCTACATGACCTCAGGTTTTATGGCTCCCCCTTCTCCTGGAATAGGGGTAGTTCAATGGAAAGTCGCACTGCAGAGAGGCTAGATAGATATGTGGGGTAATGATTGGAAAGATCTCTTTTGAGCCTTCCTGGTTGATCACTTTCCCCCCTGTGTATTATGATCACTCCCCAATCATCCTCTCTACTGTATCGAATGATTATCAAAGGAGGACCATGCATCCCTTCCACTTTGAAAACATGTGGATCCAAGATAAGAGCTGTGAATATGTGATTTGCTCTTCTTGGGAGGGGTAGAATCAGTGCTTCATGTGTAACATCTGTAAAATGGAGCACTGTCTGAAGAACTGGAGCTCAACGAGATTTAGGGATACTGATAAATGTGTTAACAATGGGGAATGGCATTTGAAGATTCTCTATAATATGACTTGCAACGAAACAGTGATCAATGATATATGTTGTGTTGAAAAG
Source organism: Viscum album (assembly GCA_963277665.1). Classification (NCBI taxonomy): domain Eukaryota; kingdom Viridiplantae; phylum Streptophyta; class Magnoliopsida; order Santalales; family Viscaceae; genus Viscum; species Viscum album. Next base: position 963,902,473 of record OY728129.1, read on the forward strand.
ACTCTCAATTTTGCGCTTAAAAAAAAGAAATGCTTCTATTTCGAAAGGGTGAGAGATTCCCAAATAAGGTATGGGGACCAAAATACCACCTATTTCCATCAGATGGCATCTACAAGGAAAAGGAAAAATCAAATATCCCATCTCAAAGACTCGGAAGGAAGGATGAAGCATGATGTTGAAAACATCAATTCCATTATTTTGTATATCTTTAGTAACCTCTTCAAGGCTTATTGTATCGATATTCCTTCCTCAAACTTCATTTTTTTATTTGATTTTCAAAAGTCACTTTAAGGATGAACGGTAACCTGCATTCTAGCGGGAAGCACCTGGTCCAGACGGATTCCATGCGATTTTCTTCAAATGCTTCTCGAAAATTATTGGAGATGACATGACTCAACTGATAAAGAAGTTGTGGGCAGGTAGTGCTTCCTTCAAGGCTATTAACGAAATTGTCACCACTCTTATCTGAAAAATTCAATGCCCCCAAAAAAACACAGAATTTCGACCCATCAGTCTCTGCAACGTCATCTATAAAATTTTCTCTATGATTCTAGTGGATATGCTTCGAAGTATTCTTCCCCTCTTGGTATATGAAAACTAGAGTGCATTTTTCCCTTTGAGGTCCATCACCGACAATGCGACCATTGCCTGTGATATTTTTCACTCCATGAAGGCTTGGTCCTCAGCAATGAATGGTGTGATGGCTTTGAAACGTGACATGATGAAAGCCTTTGATAGGGTCGAATGGCCTTTCCTTGAGCTTTTTCTTTCCAAATTGGGATTTGGGGCCAAATGGATTGATATTGTTATGAACTGTGTTTCATCTATGACGTACAGAATCAACATTAACGGGGTGTGTGCGGAATGGGATAAATTTGCTCGAGGGTTTTTTTATTTAATTAATGGGGTCTTGGGTAAAAATAATTAGGGAAATGGGTCAATACAACGCCAAATGAGTTGGTGTTTTGGGATATAATCCCCAAACATCAAACCATTTGGTGTTTTGGGTTCTTTTCCCAATCAACGCCATCCCCAACACACAATATATATATATATATATATATATATATGATTATATAATTATAATTATAATTATAAATAATTTATAATAAATATTTATTGATTATAATTAATATAATAACTAAAATAAATACAATAAATATATGATTATAATAAAAATATATTACAATAAATATATATTATAATAAATATATAATATAATAAATATATAGTTATAAATATGTTATTATAATAAATATGTAATTATAATAAAGATGTAATTATAATACATTTTTAATTATAATAAATATGTAATTACAATAAATATGTAATTACAACTATTATATGATTATAACAATTATATGATTATAATAATTATACAATTATAAATATAATAAATATATAATTATAAATAAAATAAATATATAATTATAATAAATATATAATTATAAAAATTATATAATTATAATAAATATATAATTAAAATAAATATGTAATAAATTTAATTACTAAAATAAATACAATAAATATATCATTATAAAAAATATGTAATTATAATAAATATGTAGTTATAATAAATATGTTATTATAATAAATATATAATTAAAATAAATATATGATTATAATATTTATATAATTATAATAATTATATATTTATAAATATATAATTATAATAATTATATAATTATAATAATTATATAATTATAATAATTATATAATTATAATAAATATATAATTATAAAAAAATAAGTAATTGTAAAAAATATTTAATTATAATAAATATGTATTTATAATAAATATATGATTATAGTAAATATATGATTATAATAATTATACGATTATAATAATTATATGATTATAATAATTATATCATTATGCATATAATAAATATAATAAATATATAAATATAATAAATATATAAATATAATAAATATAATAACATAATAAATATATAAACATAATAAATATATAAACATAATAAATTTAGAAACTTAATAAATATATGAAAACAATAAATATATAAATATAATAAATATATAGTTATATAATTATATAATTATAATAAATGTATAAATATATAAATATATAAATATAATAAATATTTAAATATATAATTATAATAAATATAGATTTATTATAATAAATATAATTACTAAAATAAATACAATAAATATATAATTATAAATATAATAAATATAAAATTACAATAAATATGTAATTATAATAAATATGTAATTATAATAAATAAATCATTATAATAAATATATGATTATAATATTTATATAATTATAAATATAATAATTACATATTTATAATTATATAATAAATATATGATTACATATTATAATCATATATAATAATTACATATTTATAATTATAATAATTACATATTTATAATTATAATCATATTTGTAATTATATAATAATTACATATTTATTATATATTATATAATAAATATAATATTTATAATAAATATATGATTACATATTTATATTTATATTATTATAAATATAATAATTACATATTTATAATAATTACATATTTATAATTATATCCATTATAATTATATATTTATAATAAATATATAATTATAATGGATATGTAATTATAATAAATCTATAACCATATATTTATTATTATAATCATATATTTATAATAAATATTTATTTATTATATATTTATATTAAATATGTAATTATGTTAAATATGTAATCATATATTTATTATAATAATAATAGTAAATTTATAATACATATGTAATTATAATAAATATGTAATCATATATTTATTTATAATGAATATATATTTATAATAATTATATATTTATTATATTTATATATTTATACATTTATTATTATTATATAATCATATATTTATATATTTATTATATTTATATATTTAATATATTTATATATTTATATATTTATTATTTTTCTATATTTATTATGTTTATATATTTATTATGTTTATATATTTTTATTTTTATTTTTATTTTTATATATTTATATATTTATACATTTATAATATTTATATATTTATATATTTATATATTTATACATTTATTATAATTATATAATTATATATTTATTATGTTTATATATTTATTATGTTTATACATTTATTATGTTTATATATTTATAATGTTTATATATTTATTATTCTTATTATATTTTTTATATTTATTATATTTATAGATTTATTATATTTATATATTTATTATATGTATAATTATATAATTATTATAATCGTATATTTTTTATAATCGTATATTTTTTATAATTACATATTTATTACAATTTTGTATTTATTATAATTTTATATTTGTTATATTTATATATTTATTATATTTATAATTATATAATTTTTATAATCATATATTTATTATAATCATACATTTATTATAATTGCATATTTATTATAATTACATATTTATTATAATTACATATTTATTATATTTATAATTATATATTTATTGTATTTATTTTAGTAATTATATTTATTATAATAAATATATATTTGTTATAATTATATATTTATTATAATTATATAATTGTTATAATTATATATTTCTGATAATTATATATTTATTATATTTATAATTATATGATTATTATATTTTTAATTACTATATCCATATAATCAAAGGGTTTATTTATTTTTTATAATTATATATTTATTATATTTATAATTATGAATTTATTATATTTATTTTACGTATTATATTTATTATAATAAATATATATTTTATATAAATTATTTATATTTATAATTATAATTTTTTAGGCACAATGGCCTCTTTTATTAAGAAAAAAGAGATCGTAAAGGATGAGGGGCATACAAAACAACCAAGTTCAAACAGACAAGCAACTCGAGATCAAGTAGCTTGAGATCTCGTACTCATGACATGGTGAGAAACACATCCACCCCGTCCATGAGGATATCGTCCTCTTCTCCAAGTTTTGACCTATGTCCATGGCCCGCCTCCATCATTTGAGAGATCATAGTCACTAATCACCATCTTCACATTAACATCAGGCACCACTACCACAAAATCAGGTTTCCAAAACGCCACCCTTTAGCAGCGCATTTTTTATTAGCGCTGGTAAAGGGGGTTCTTTTTCAGCACTTTTTTTTACTAGCAATGTTAAAGGGTATGTTTCAAAAATAAAAAATAATATATAAATATATAAATATATTGATATTGATATAAATATAATACATGTTTTTTAAATATGTTTTAGATTAATATAAATAGATATTTACATTTAATATATAAGAAATTTAGTGAAAATGACTTGAAAATATTTTAAAAAATATTATTAATTAATAATTTACTAATTATCATTGACTAATAATCATTTAATAACAATTTGACGACACAAAAAATCAAAAAATTAACAAAAATCTAAAATAAGTTGAAAACGTAACTCAAACATAATACGACCATAACTTTTGATCCGAGTATTCATTTGAGCTCTACAAAATATGAAATCGAAGCCTACGATGAGATCTACATGCTATTAATATAAGGGATCCTTTTGTCGCATTTTTAGAGGCCAAAAAATTCCCAGAAGGCCTCCAAAATTGAGTGTTTAGTCGGGATACCCAAATTTTTTAACATTCGATGGAATTTTAGCCTCGTTTCAGGGGGTATTTTGCCGTTTTTCCATAGGGACTGAATTTATTTCAAGAAATTACATTCATATTGATATTATGGATTTTAAAGATTATTGTTTTTTATAATGTAATGATATTTATAATAAAATATATAACAATATATACATATTTTTTATATATTCACACGTAAAAATTTAATTTTATAAATAAATAATTGAACATATTTACATATAAAGTATATTTCTCAACATATAAGTCTTATAATATCCATTTTATTTAAAATAAAAATATATGTATATTTATATACCTATGTAGTGTGGGGAGCTAGCCGATCAGCAATGCAAGGTGGGGAGCTAGGTGATCAATAACGCATGAAGCTGGGGAGAGGCAGTTCAGGTGGGCTGGGTCTACGGGTCATGTATTGGGCATGGTATGCCTCTGAGCCTTCGTGTCATATATTGTGGGTTTGTCGGGCCTTGTGCCTTGGGCCTACGGGTCATGTACGGGTTCCCCTTCAACCATTAAAAGGGGGATTATCCATAATAAAATAAAAAGAAGGCCTTTAGGTCATTCGAGCTATACAAGTTTATGTAGGGTCGGCCCTAGGGCAAGCCCCAGAACACCTTGGGATAGGGAAACCCATAATCTAGATAAAAAAATACAAAGACAAGGGAATAAATATTATCCTTTTACCGTAGCTCTCATTGAATTTGAGGGAAAAATTTTTTTTGTCAGTCTTGGGAAACCCAATTTCTCGGGACAGTCCTGAGTGTATGTATGTTGTATATATGTATGTATTTATTTATTTATAAACACACACAAAATATATATTTCATATGCAAATAAATAAATATATATATATATATTAATATACAAATAAATATAAGTATATATATATATATATCATTAAACGGAGAACAAAGCAACATGGAGGAGTGGTAAAAGGTCCTGACGCGCATGAGAGAGGTCGCAAGTTCGAATCCTGGGGGATGCAGAGTCTCACGGGCGGGTGCAGGGGTGGCTAGTGCGCGGGCAGGTGCAGGGTGGGGGGCTAGCGCTGTTAAATGGGGGTGAGCATCACTGTTAAAGGAGGGTGGTGGGGGCATGGGTGGGTGCAGGTGGGGGCTAGCACTGTTAAATGGGTGGGTTAATTGTTGTTAAAAGGTGGCTCTGATTCCAATATTTTTTTTTGACTTTCATCAGTTCTTTTAAAAAAGCATTGATAAAAGGGTCTTTTATCAGCACTAGAAAAAGCACTGATAAAGGACCTTTTATCACTGTTTTTTTAGTACTGATAAAAGACCCTTTTATTAGTATTTTTTAGTGCTGATAAAAGAGGCATTTATCAACATTTTTTTTAGCATTGATAAAAAGGACCCCATTATCATTGTTGTAAATGCCATTTTCTAGCACATTTAAATTACATATTTGCAGTAGTGCACGTGATCATTGTCAACCACTTCCTCTTCACTACTTCCAGTAGCAAGAAGATCAAAGGTGTTTTTATACTGGTTTTTGAGGTAGGCCATATGCGAGCAGAACTACTTGAAGATAAACTACCATGCTTTCCAGGGTCATTTTCCCTATCCATACATGTAACTAAACATAAACCATCATTCATTTTAGAATTCATACATTGTATTTGATAAGAAAATACTTCAGGAACCTTCCCTCTAAAGTTGGATTTCAAACCAGACTCAGCAGTGTCACTGGCAGCGTGGCCACATTCAACTACATTGTTTTTTTCTCAATCTGTTAACGGTGAAACATCTGATTTAGTAGCCTGCACAAAGTCAGTATCCACCAAGGAATAGGGCGCCCTTGATCTGTCTTGCTTGATGTCTTTAGTGTTTGCAACCCCTGGAGTTGCCCTGTCAATATTATGGCCATTGACACCATTCTTTAAACAGGGAGAGGTTGCGGGAGATGGAGCTACCCCTACAGCCATGTTCAAACATGATTTCTGAGAGGGAACCCTGACTGAGGCAGGTTCTAAAACCAAATAAGATCCCAATTTTGGAGCAGCAGATTTTTTTAGCACTGATAAAATTCCTTTTTTATCAGCGTTTTTTTGTGCTGGAAAAAGGGGCCTTTATCGATTTTTTTTTAGTGCTGATAAAAGGGACCCCTATCTCTATTGTAAATGCCCTTTTCTAGTGCTTTTAAATTCCATATTTGCAGTAGTGCACATGATCATTGTAAACCACTTCCTCTTCACTACTTCCAATGCCAAGAAGATCAAAGGTGTTTTTAATACTAATTTTTTAGGTTGGCCTCATGCGAGCAGAACTACTTGAAGATAAACTACCATGCTTTCCATAGTCATTTTCCCTATCTGCACATGTAACTAAACATAAACCATCATCTGGTTTAGACTTCATACCTTTTATTTGATCAGAAAATACTTTAGAAACCTTCCCTCAAAAGATGGAATTCAAACCGCACTCAATAGTGTCACTGGCAACGTGGCCACACTCAACTGCGTTGTTTTTTTCTCTATCTAATAACAGTGCAACATCTGATTTAACAGCCTACACAAAGTCAGTACCCACCGAGGAACATGGTGCCCTTGATCTGTCTTTCTTGATGTCTTTTTCTTTGCAACCCCTAGAGTAGCCTTGTCAATATTATGGCCAGTGACACCATTCTTTAAACAGGGAGAGGCTGTGGTAAATGGAGCTACCCCTACAGCCATGTTCAAACATGAATCCTGAGAGGGAACCCTGCCTGATGTAGGTTCTAAAACCAAAGAAGATCCCAATTTTAGAGAAGTAGATTTATTAGAAGCTCTATATAAAAACTCATTGCCATTATTATTTACATAGACCAAGTCAGGACCCAAAGAGTGGGAACTTGAGGCACTGAGAATAGAAACAATTGGTGCCAAACAATTTCCTACATAGTTGAGGTTCAAATATGATTATCCACCCCCTATAGGAGCAGACATCTCCTTAGTGAGAGTATTTTTGGTCGTGGATTTTTTAAAAACAACCTCATAAAGCTTTTCTTTCCCATTGCAGCTATTACAGGAGGCCATTTTTTGTTCCTTCCACATATCATAGTCCACCTCAACTTGTGCAGTTAACTCCTAGATCGCTTGGATATCATCAGGATTTTCTCTATAATCACCATCTCTTAGTCCCCTAGAAAGAGCATCCTTAAATGAAAAACCAAAATCAATAAAATTACCCTCCTCTGCAAAATTTTCCCAAGACTTCGGAGATTTTCCAACCTATCAAACAATCTATTATCTTGAGATCCATCCCCAATATTTTGGGACTTCGAACTTGTAGTATCTAACTTCCTAGAAGTAGAGACATCTGCATCTTTATCCAAAACAGAAAGCTTTGGTTGATTATCCATGCATCTGGTGGTTCCATTACTAACCTTCTTCTGACAATGTTGCGGATCATGTCCTTTTAAGAGACAATTAGAGCAAACAATATCTCTCCTATAATTTGACTTATTGTGTCCAATGATTTGACAAGAGTCACAAAACAAAAGAGTTTTTTTCAAATTCAATATTGAGATTAATCTCATCTGGTGGAGTGGAAAGAATGACCTTGTCAATCAATGTAGATCTAAAGTCCACCTCAACTAACACCATCACAAAATGACTGAAAATGACCAATTCTGTAGCAACATCCAACCTAACTGGGATGCCGATTGAAGAGGCAATGTCATACAAAAATTTTCGATCCCATAAAACCCAATTTAGTCCATGAATTTTGATCCATACTGGTGTGCCAGTGTCTTCAAAATCATTCAGATTGAAATTGAGGTTCCATTCATGAACCCTTAGATTACCCAGACATAAATCAACCGAACCCACACTCCATGCTTGTGCATTAAATTCCGCGGAAGGGAATATGATGTTAAAAAAACCTCGACCAAGAGATACGTATTTGAAATCAGAAAAACCCCAAATCACACCTAACTGAGAGACTAGGTCTACGACATTCCTCTGTTCCATACCCTTCGATAGAGAAATGCGGGTAATAAAAGAATACTTACATAAATCTAACCTTTCTAAAATTGCACCATCTGAAGCTGACACATGTGTTGTCGAACCCTTCCCAAAAAAAAATTGCGATGTTTGATTCTTGAGATGGATGAACGAACCCCCTAAAAAATCAGAGAAGGATGAGAAACCTTTTAAATCAAAAATCAAGTCCTTCTTCAAGAGAGTTGTATTCTGTCTAGCAGTGAGGTGCGTCAGAACATAGGAGAAGAGGTTTATGCTTCTTGGGTTATCGAAAACAAAGCAGTCACCGGAGAGCGGCGAGGAGGATTTCTCCCGTTCCACCATCTACTATCGTATTTATAATTATAATTATATAAACATAATATATATATATATATAGTGGGTTGGGGTGTTGTGGATTGGGAAAAGAACCCAAAACGCCAAATCATTTGGTGTTGTATTGACCCATTTCCTCGATTATTTTTACCCCTCACCCCATAAATTAAATAAAAAAAACCCTTAGTGAAAATTTATCCTTTAGAATGTTTCATTGCCTTGAGAGGCTTGTGTCAATGAGATCTCTCTCCCCTTTTCTCTTCATCCTCATGGACTTAGCGGCGCAAGGTATCACCCATGGGGCTAAGGTATGTCGGAATGGCCCTCCTGTTTCTCATCTTTTCATTGCAGATGACTATCTTTTCTTCATGTAGGCCACCCCGCACAGATTCCATTCTATTATAAATAATATCAAGTGTTATGAAAGGGAATTTGGGAAGCATATTAATGCGCTGAAATCAGAGTTATCCTTCAATAAAGGAAACACTCAATCAATAAGGGATGATCACCAAAGGCTATACAGATTTCCCCTAGTTGAGAAGCACCAGAAATACTTGAGCCTCCCAACCTTTATTGGAAGATCTAAGAAATAGGTCTATTCCTTGATCATGGATAAATTGATTAACTTGATCGGCTTATGGTCTAGCAGAAAGATTTCTAAGGATGGGAAGGAAGTTATTGTCAAATTAGTGTCCCAAGACATTCCCTCTTATGCCATGTCATTATTCAAATTCACGGACACCATCGTGGACTAGATTCATTATCATCTAGATAACTTCTGATGGGGATCCTTCAATGGAAAGCACAATTCCCACTGGGTTTCTTGGGATAAGCTGTGTGTTTCTAAAATTTGTGGCAGGATTGGCTTTAGGAACCTGAAATGGTTCAATGAATCATTATTGTCAAAGCAAGGATGGCACCTTCTAATATTTTGCATGTCCAAATAGGATTGCGGCCTAACTACATATGGAGGAGTATCTGGGGGGAAATACCACACCTTAATAATGGTTTTGTTTGGATAATTGAATATGGTAGTAATGTCAATGTGTGGAATGACCCATGGCTACCGTTGGGGGATTTCATGAAAGTCTCTTCACCTATTATTTTGGGTTTTGAAGATGCAAGAGTTCACGACCTCATTGATGACTCGTTAGAGGAATGGGACTAGGGAAGAATTAATAGATGATTTAATGTCATGACCCATCCCACGGGGCCTGGATGTGACTACCACAAGTCCGCCTTCAATATTCCAGGGGTTGGTGACTAGCACCTGAAGGCTTTTCCCGAATAGATAAGACACTTACTTAGAGATCTGTACACACTCAAAAAGGAAAACTGAAGTAAAAAACCAACAAAAGTAAGGAATAACCATGAGAGTAAAGTACAACCTAAAGTACAACTATAAACTAAAAACAGTGGGCCAGAATACAAGCCCTATAAAATGAAAATAAAGTAAAGATTTGTCGCATCTGTCATGGAGATCCACCTGGTGGGTAGTAGTTGTAAGTCTAAAGTCGAAGAAGAGGATCTCGACTGCTCCCGTCGCACCAAGCTCCACCAAGTCTCAAATGTCCAATGTCTGCCTTGGAGTGTCAGTAGTCTTCACCAGACACACACGTGCGGGCAGAGCCCATGCAGGGGTGAGTATAACAACTCTGTAGGGGACCCCAAGACCCCCAAAGGTCTCCCAGTAATCCACAAAGCAAAAAACACACAAGAAATACCACAACGGTAATATCACAAGAATGATCTAAATCATGCAGCACAAAGAAAAAGAGATAGCTCACTCTAACGATATAACTTCAATTTTACTGGGATTGGGATGACTAGTCGTAAATCCATATCATCCTATCCATAGTAACTCTAATGCTGACCCATATAGGTCAATATATCCTGACCCGTATTGGTCACTAGATGCTGACCCGTATTGGTCACTGGTGTTGACCCGTATTGGTCATTGGTGCTGACCCATATTGGTCGATGGGGCTGGACCTTATTGGTCGCTGGTGTTGACCCATATTGGTCGCTGGATGCTGACCCGTATTGGTTGTTTGATGCTGACCTATATTGGTCACTGGTGCTGACTTGTATTGGTAGTTGGTGCTGACCCGTATTGGTCGCTGGTGTTGACCCGTATTGGTCGCTGGATATTAACCATATTGGTCACGGGTCCTGACTCGTATTGGTCATTGGTATAGAGGTAGGGATTAATATTCATATAGCTAGTTCGTTCCACTCTTGAGTTTCTGATGCTGACCAGTATTGGTCTTTCTTCTTCTTTATGCCACAACCAACTACTGGATTCCCGCACGAAGCACGCTTGATTCTGGGAGAACCATCCTCAAGCCATCGGTCATATTTCAACTAGAACGAAGTCCCACGAAAAAGTAACCCAATGATCTTGTCACATCATGAGGGTTCCAATGCAATAGATGGCGCATCAATCGGACGCCCGGTCTGAATGTTATAGGCATTTTAGTGTTGAGGCCCCGGTTGGATTCAGGTACGATCCAACCCGGGAAAACTCTAACATTCCCCAAAGGTCAGATGGAGTATCTCAAAAGGACTTCCTAGTCCTAAGGGTCCCAACTCCGAAAATGGCTCGTCAATTGGACACACGGTTTGCAAGATACAGACATTTTAGTAACCAGGGGACCGGTTGTGATGGGGCCCGGTCCGACCCGGTCGGACTGACCCGAAAAACCTGTCCAGGGGGTTCCACATACCCCGTTTCATTAAGAGGGACTTGACCCAACCTTGTATGGGTCAAGGTCATTTTGGTCCTTCCTGGACAATGGGCCAGGCCCAATATGTCTCACTGGACCCAGCCCGATTGGCCGTGGGTCCAACCCGCCGAGTCGCCCAGCGACTCGGTCTTGTTAGGCCCAACCCAAAGAGGGCGCGGTTTGAGCCTGTCAGAGCGGGTCCGGGCCACTGAGTGTGGTTCCGGCCTGCTAGTACGGTCTGACCCACCTATATTGAGTCCGGCCCACTAGGCAGTGGGTATGGCCCGACCCGGTGAGCTATAGGTCCGGCCCGCAGTATGGGTCCGACCCGCTGGGTGCTTCATGCCCCGCCCGGTCCACTTCGCTGGATGTGGTCGGGACGGTGTTCGTCTGCCGCCTTCAACTCACGAGTTGCCGCAGGGTGCCTCCTTCGCTACGGTCAAGCGACCGCGACACTGTAGTGCAGTACGCAGCTCAGTGTCGTGTCTGCTCGTCTCTGACGTGGTCGAGCGACCACATGCGCCACCTCCAGCCGCCGACTCAGCTGGTGGCTCCTCCTGCTGCATCGCGGCCCGGTACGGTCGTGACCCTTCTTTCAGGGCGCCATCGTGGTGTGCCGCTTCCCACCCGCGGTCGCCGACGCGAGCCACCACCGGCATTGGCATGCCGGTGGATTCTTCCGCGGAGCATCAGGTCTGCACCGGTGGTCCATTCTTCATGCCTCTTGCACTTGCGTTATCAGGGGATCGTCCTCTCCATTGTGAAAGTTTTCGTCGATTTGAATTTTTTTCCATGAAGAACACCCATGGAAGAGGGGCTCGGGCCTTGTTCGTGTTGGCTCGGGCCCTCCACGTTAGAAGTTTACAAAACAATGGAGGTCCGAGGATTTTAATTTGAACAAAAAAGATAATTAAATCCTGGATAAAGAAACCCAAAAAAAAAGTCACCCTCCCATAGGAACTCACGGTCCGTAGATTAACTTGTTCATGGGTTAATCTGTGTTTGTCGTTTTGAATTAAGAACAAGGAAATATTAAAATCAAACAACCCATACCTCTTGAAATTCATTGTCACACGTTCATCCTCGAGGGGTTATGACATCAATGTCGCTTCTCAGTTCCAATATTCGAAAGGTGTCGAAGAAAGAGAAGTTCCACTGGCGTTCTTCATTGGGGTGGAAGTCCGCCAGAGGTTCGCCAGAGAATCCTCCAAATTTCTAATCCATATTTCTCCAGTACGTCGAACTATAAATAGAAGCATGTCGCACCGTTCTCATTATGGCGCAACGCCGTGTCGTTACTCTGTTTTATTTATGAAACAACATCGCTTTTACGTGCCATTAAAGCGTTGTTACACTGAGAGATAACGAGCCATTGATGAGTCTCATTGATGTTCATCATCATCACCATGTCTCTTTCCAGCAGCGTCGTCGTCCGCCACTCCAATGTGAGCAAGAAAATAAAATAATTTATTTAAATTATTTTATTATTTTTCTCAAAAAGTCTTAAAATTAAATTTTCTGCTCAGCCCTTGTTGGCCAAAGTTAAGTCATTCCTAAGTGAATCCCAACATTCTGAATTCAAATGTGAACTCAGATTTTCGATTCGAGAAATGGTTCAAAAGATAGAAAATCTCGCATGCACGTTTACTAAACATACCTTAAAAAATGTTCAAAAATTATTAATAGCCTCCCTTGACCCGCACCATTCAAGGTTAGGATCTGCCTAAGGGGAACGCGACCTCATGATCTCAATGCTACTCTCATATTTTCAGTCTGAGTTGCTGTTTAGAAGTTAAGGATTTTACAATAAAATAATTTTTACTTAATTATATTATTTAAGTTCAAAAACTAACTTCCACTGGCAGCTCGCGCTGGCCAATGTTAGTATCTTACTAAGGAAAGAATACACTCACGAGTTTAGCGGTGGTCTCATATTTTTAATCTGAGTCTCCGTTTGTGAGTTATAATCATTTAAAAAATAATATAATTTTACTTAATTATTTTATTTATGGTTATGCCATTTTTGGGTTTTCTCACTGGAAGTCCGCGCTGACTAAACATAAGTTGCACCTAGGGTAAACCCACCATCCTGAATGCAATGGTACCCTCAGATTTCTGATATGGGCACCCGCTTAAGTGTTATTCCACATTTTTTTAGGAAAACTACTCACACGTGCTATTTTAAGCTTAATACTTTTTCAACGGATCATTTTGGGAACTTCAGGCCACAGAATCACGTACCGTTAGATTTCACAGTCTCAAAATAATTCCATATAAATAAATAAAAAATTACATGAAAATTCCGTGACTTTACATTCTCCCCACCTTTATACTTTTTGTCCTCGAAAAGCCAAGGCCCAAACTCATGGGAAGAAACCTGGTCCAACAATGGTTCCTATGTTGCTTCTTTTCCAAAGAAACTGTGTCCAACAAAGTTTCATGTACTGCTTCATCAAGGTAATCATAGGTGCTGCTACTCTGGAGAAATCGAGCACGAACCTCTAATAGTATCCTGTTAATCCAATGATTCTATGTACCTCAGTAACACTCATGGGTGGCTCCCAAGTAAGTACCGCCATGATCTCCGCTGGATCCACTACAAATCCATCCTCTGAGATGACATGTCCCAAGAAGTAGACCTTTTGTATCTAGAACTCACAGTTCAAGAGCTTCCCATAAAACTGGTGCTCCCAGAGTGTGTCCAGAACTATCCACAAGTATACATAGTTCTCTTCCTTCGACGCTAAGTACATCAAGATGTCATCGATGAAGACCACTAAAAATCATTCTAAGCAGGTCTGGAATATCCCATTCATGAGACCCACAAACAATATAGGGGCATTTGTCGTGCCGAACGACATAACTATATATTCATAATGTCTATACCGACATCTGAGGGCTGTCATTGGGATGTCCTCATCCCACACACAAAGTTGTTGATGCCTAATCCGAGGTCTATCTTCGATAACCACTTCGCTCATTTCAACAGATCAAACAGATAAACAATCCTCGGGAGAGGATACTTGTTCTTCGTGGTCACCTGGTTTAGGTTCCAGAAGTCCACACATAGCCTCAAACATCTATCTGCATTCTTGGAAAACATCACCAGGGATTCCCATGGAGAAACACTGGGGATTACGAATCCCTTCCTCTGTAAGTCCTCCAACTGCACCCGTATCTCCCAAAGCTCCGTAGGGGCCATCCGATATTCTAATGTAGATATATGTTTTGTTTCTGGGTACAATTCAATGCGGAATTCTACCTATCTACAACGAGGTAGTCCTGGGACATCTTCAGGAAAGACATCCTCATACTCGTCCACCACCGCTGGGAACTGTGGACTCGTCTCATCCACCGTGTTGAATGTCATTCAAGCCAGCTAATATGTAATCAGTTGCACCCTCATGAGTGAAAGTCCATATCGTGTTGTTCTGTTTTCATTCTCACCTAGAAAGTAAAATTGGCCTCCATCTCTACGCGTACATCACATTGTACGTCTTAAGTAGTCAATCTCTGTGTGAATTGCTGATAGCCAGTCCATGCCTAGAATGATTTCTTAGGGCATCAACGCTGCTAATAAAAGATCCCATACAAAACTCTCTCATCCGAGAGTATGATCACACTGTCGACACCAGTGTGTGGCCGCTGAACCTCTTCCCGTAGGAGTATCCAAACACAAAGGTTGAGCTAAAAGCTCAGTCAGAATCTCAGAGTCCTAAACTATGTCTGCGGCAAAGAAATAATTTCTAACACCTGTGTCGATAAGAACTGCTACTAAAGTAAAGAATATACATATCGTACCTCGTATAATCTTAGGGACGTCAGGATCATGAGACTCTACTGCATGTAGTTGGGCCTGTCCCCATCCACCTGCCCCCTGGAGCTCGTGGTGGAACGCTCGGGGTTGGTGGTGGTGGTTCCTAGTGACCCTAACCACCTCCCACTGTACATCCTACTCCCCATCCTCATTAGTTGCCTGGCTGATGCTCATGCTCCTAACAGTGTCGCTACCTCGGTAGCCCCTCCATCGTCTGTCGATCCTCCGTGAAGTGAGTAGGATAGTCACGAGCTTTATGAACCTATCCCCTATAAGAAAAATAAAGCATGCCTCACTGGTGGCTCCATCGGCCTCTCAAGCCTCTCACCTCTTACCATGCATCCCCAGGTCCCCCTCCAGAAGGTCTAGCCCACTTGGGCTTCTGCAGAGTCTGTCTACTACTAGCTGCAGATAATTATGCTTCCTGTCATTCGGTAGAGGATCTCACTGTCAGTGCCTACTCGGCAAGGAAGCTCTCCATCAGCAAAGCTCACGCTAGCACCCTATCTTATGTTGGGATGTTGAGAGAAACTGTCCCAAATCTGATCTCTCATCAGATCCCCTTCTTAAAGGTTTGGGCCCTGACGTAAGGGTCTCGTACCATGTCGGTGAAGTATTGGGAGAGGTTAGAAAATCTTGCCGAGTACTGAGCCACAGTCTGGCTGCCATGTTGCAGCTGCAGCAGCTTCTGAATACGCACAGATCGTAGTGTCGCTGGCATGAACTTCACCATGAAAAGGCTCTCAAATTCTGGCTAGGTGAGGGCCATCTCCTCATGCACCTGGAGCTTCAAGCTCCAACATCATCCTTCCGATCCCTGAAGAAGGCTAGCGGCCAAGATCTCCATATACTCGGTGGGTGTATCTACTAAGCTAAAGACCTGCAAACCTGCCTCAAACCAGTCCTTTACTGCCTGGGATTCCATCTCACCTCGAAACCACGGAGGCCTATTGTAGGGTCCCGAAAAATCCACAAAGGTAAATTTTACCCAAATTCCCCAAAGAATTGGGGAAAATAATCAATGAGGAGACACAAAGGGCCGGTCCACAAACCGGTCCTTGGAAGCACAACGTGGCCAGGAACCGCGAGACACCCCTCTCCGCGGACCATTGTCGTTTGTGAAATGGAGGCGGAGAGCCTCCTCGGTCGTGTGGCAGGATAAGCGCCAGTTCAGTTCACCATCACGTACCTCCCCAACCGCGGACCGCGTCGACCGGTTCAAGCCGCACCCACAGTCGTTCGCGGAATGGAGGCAGAACCCTCTGCAGCCGTGGAGCATTCCCTGAGTTCGCCTCACAGAGGAGGGGAGCAATCAATACCCATCGCGAATTGTGGATTGACCAAGTCAGTTGTGAACCAGTTATTTGGTTATGGGCCTCCACAAAAGGTGCCGCATGACCACAGATAAATTCCTTTCCCCACTCTATAAAAGGAGACCAAGGGGGAAAGAAGAGGTGATTGGGGAACTGGAATCAGATTCGGAGGAAGGAGATCGGTCGAAGGAAGGCTTTGGATTTCGCAAACAGCGAAATTCCCACCCGCGAACCACAACAGGTATATGAATTAAGAAGGAATTGGAAAACGCATAATAATTTGGTGAACCGCGAACCTAAATAATAAAAAAGGAGAACCGCGAACCATACCCCCTCCATGGATGACTTCCCCGCGGACCAGGGAGTTTATGCCTCTTTTCCCATCCATCGTACCGCGTAGCACCCTCCTCCGCGGGCGAAACCCCGACCGACGAGCCTCCGATCGGCACCGCCCTTGCCCGATGCTGCCTGCCTGGAACCCTCCGTGAACCACCCTGGTTCGCGGATTGATCTCGAAGCCGCGAACCACCCTAGTTTGCGGATTGAACCTAAAGCTGTGAACCACCCTGGTTCGTGGGACGCCAATCAATCCGCGGACCACCCTGGTTCGCGGATGGCTTCTCCATCCACATGGCACTTCCCCATGTGAAGGGCGCCACTACCCATACCTCTTGGTGGCTCACCAAATACTTCGGTGTTCTCATTTCCAGAGCCAGGTAAAATCCTTCCGATCTAGCCAGGTCCTCCACAACTCCTTCATCGGCTTATTCATCGGCCCCGAGCCGAGGCCTCCGCCAGAGCCACCGGATCCGCATGGTATAACTTTCAGGAGCATCAGCGCACCATTTTGAGTTCACATACCCATGGTAAACAGGGGAAAAGGGGTTTCCCCGACCCTTGGGCAGATTCCCAAAGCATGATTGGGTTCACATTCCCACGGTAATGTGGGGTCTGAGCCCGAGAGACCCCTTCCTGACTCTACTCGCCAGGATGAGGGACTACACGCTTCAGCGGTCGGGCACTTCTCCCCCCGCCCAGAGAGGGGGAGACATACCCATCCGAAGGCAGCCGTACCCATGCACCTCGGTACTTCCTCGGGTATCTCCCCGGGGAATAAGAGAGGAGATGGGGACAGGAGCACACCCCTTTCCCTCTCCCGCTGGGCTTTGTCGCTCCGGGCGTCCATCTCGGAGTAAGCCCTGACCTTCTGGGCCTCCTCAGAGTGTAAGCCCCAATTCATTACCCTGGGCCACCTTCATGCGTAAGCCCCACTCCGCTTCTCACGGACGCACCTTTCACGACATGATCCTCTGGTCCCTGCTGCCTTTTGTTTCTCACACCGAGCATGACTCACGTGGGATTAGAGTAAGCATCGCCCATGACATCCTCCTATGGGTCTCCTCAGATTGTAAGCCCCAATCCATCATTATGGGATGCCCCAGAGCGTAAGCCCCAAGTCAAAGAAAACTACGTGGACTTTGATCCCTACCTCCTAGACAGGGTATGTAGGAATCCTCCATGAGGTTCAAGCCCACCACCCATCAGACCACCTGGTCTCTCTTCACGTCGGTTCCCTGACACCTATCCGAACTATGTGGAATTTGATCCATACTTCCTAACAGGGTACGTAGGAAGCCTCCCTGAGGTTCAAGCCCGTCAACCGGTCGATCCGATCGTCACCACGTCGGTTCACCGTGCCACCCCTAGTGCCGCCCCAAGTGAGTTCCAACCCTTTGGGGTCATTAGTCCAATGAGGGATGGTAAACCTCGGACATAAATGATTCTGAACCTCTGTGTCCAGTTGATCGTTTCCCTCCAAGGTTAAATCCGTGGATACAATGTTTGGGTATAAACCAAAGATTTGAGAACATATGAATACGTCTTAAATCTATAAGAGAGTCTCGGAACAGGAAATAATCTCCCCCCCCACAAAAGGGTGCGATGAGCCCGAATTCGCATCCTCTCGACCAATGTGAGTTCTTAAGAGTCACTGGTTAGACCATCCAGCGAATTCCTGCCTTTGGAAAGAAGGTCCATCAATCATTGGATATGGAGCCGTTGGGCGTTTCGTGGCTGAAAAACAGAACGAGACAAAAAATGGTGAACTCGACATGAATCTTTAACCAAACATGACGGATTTAACCTAATATCACCCAGTTCCCCCCTTATGCTCCAAAGGAGGGCCAAGTAAGGTCATTAATTACGCATGGGATTATGAGATGCTGCTTTGACGGGTTTGCTGCTTGTATTTTCTAAAATGTTTTGCAGGCACTACTTTAAGAATTCCCTTTGATCCAATGGCATCACAAAGGAACTCACAAGTGCGCACTTCCAACGACGCAAGGACGAGGCCTCCTCAACAATGGAGGACCCCGTCACCCACCCAACATCTTCAACACTGGGTTTCGGATGCGCTCATCCGAGAGTACCACACGAATGGTACTCTCCCAATGGTGGAGGCAGCCATGCACACCCTCCAATCTGTCAAGACTTGCTGGCCACCTGCCCAGCAGTGACCACAAAGGCGGACCCAGACAGCCCCTATTGCTGTCTCCAACCGTTTCGGGAGTCTATCCCTGGAACGAGACAATACATACCTCCCTTATCTTAGGGAGGCGGATGAGGTCAACATTGAGGACTTCATCCCCACCGAACGGGGGTTCCGCTCCAAGGCCCCTGTCGAAAGGCGTCATCACGGTCACACTGCGACCCGACATCCTCGCACCAAGGAGGATGTCTCCCTGAGGATTCAGGCCCATACTCCCCAAGCACCGGCCCCTCGGACCGCCTGACGAGGGCGACAGACGTACAATCGGGGACCGGTCATCACCCTGGTCCCTAAGGAGGAGCTTCGCTGCTCAGCCACAAAGACGTACCATGAACATGCACCTACACCTGTTCGCTCCTCCCAAGCCCGCCATCCAGACATGGAAGCATCATACGAGCCGGCACGCATCCCCGCCGAGCCCCATCAAGCCCGTCGCTCATGCAGGATGACACTTACCAGGCAGGCACCTCTCCCTGCCCAGGGTCGTGAAGCCCACCAGCATGACGTGGTGGCGACCCAGCACCTGCAGGACCAACTTTTGGCAGTTTCTTCAGACGCCCGCTATCCTGATATGGTGGCAATCAACAAAGCCCGCCACCCAGATGTGGCGGAAAACCATAGGCGGGCACGTCTCCCCGCCAAAAAAGGCCACCGAATCGATGCGGTGGGAAATCAATATATGTAGGGCCATCTACCTATAGATGCAAGTAAATTCCTTCACCCTGACGTGGCGGCAAACAGAGAGAGAAACCAGCGTATCCCGGTACAGGGGCAGATTCGTTCACCTGCCCCGACACAGGAGAATCGTCAGTACCCACTGACCACTGGAGGACCGGAGCAGGATATTCCTACTACGATACCAGAATGGTCCTTCATACCCATTCTAGCCAAAGATGTCTCTCTACATATCCTAGAAATGATGGAGGAGCAGGTATCGATCCCAGATCATATCTTGTAGACTTACCAGCATGTGATTGCATCGACGGAAACATCAAGGACTTGGGCCCGTGAGCCCGTCTCCCCAATTGAGGAAACTAATCTAAGAGACGAGATAGCCGCCTCAGAGAAGATATGCATCCCTGATTCAGCCCAGGAGGTTCTCCGGCTATATTTCGTGATGCAAGGGCAACCAGATCGAGCAGCTTCACTCGTTTCAACTGGGGGACACCCGTCCATCACGGTGGATGCTCCAGAGCAGGCATATATCCCTGATAAAAGTCAAGATGTTTGTCGGCGTATCCCGACAACGTCACAGGACCCAATTAGACAGGGACCCAAAGGTGAAGGTCATTGTCAACAGCAGACGGTCCCCGCTGCTTGCAAAAGAGCACCCCGAACGCGCCGAAGGAAGCCAGAAAATAAAGAACGGGTTCATGACTCCGCTCTACTAGAATCTAGGGTTTATGACACCTCTAAGAACGCCACAAAGGTGCAAAACCCTACACACCCATTACCATATTATGGGAGTGGTAGTAGCAGTTGTGAAGGTCCTCCCCGCAATTTCGGTACCAGCAGCTCTGAAGGTCCTCCCCAGAGCACCCGTGGGGGCCTCCCCCACGGGCATATAACGATCGGTCACGAGAGCTTCTCTTTTGATGTGAGTCATGGAAACCCTCCACGTGACCAGAAGATTGAGCTACAAGAAGGTCCTCCACTTTCTGCGGTCCACCCTAAAGGTCCTCCCCGGGGTATACACTGCAATCACTCTCCATGCAGTGGGACCATAGATTGTGATGGTAGTCCTCACTATCATAGTCGCAACTACGGAGGTCCTCCCCGTAGTGAAGTCTCATCACGACAAAAAGTCCCTACACTTGTCGTAGCCTGCCCTGAAGGTCCTCCCTAGGGGTTACGCTGCAACGGAACTCCACGCATCCAGGCATCAGGTCACGGTGGTAGTCCTCGCCACCCTGATAACAGAGGTCCTCCCCGTAGAGAAGTCGAGCAACGAGAAGTCCCTCCCCTAGTTGCGGCACATTTTGGAGGCCCTCCCCAAGATGTATCCCATAGATATTCTCCCTGCGGCAGCAGTAATGGTAGTCCTCTCCATTGCTGCAGCTGTGATGGTAGTCCTCACCACCACGACCGCCATTGTGAAGGTCCTCCCCACAATGGCCCCAAGCAACAAGAGGGTAACCCCTTGCCGCGGTGTATCCTGAAGGTCCTCCCCAGGATTCGTGTCGAACGTCAATCCATGATGGTCATCCTCACCATGATGGCAATTGTTGCTAACGTCCTCCCCATAACGACGCTACGCAGCCAGAAGTTCCTCCCCTTGCTGCGATACGCCTTGGAGGTCCTCCCTAGGGTGTGCACTGCAAAATTCCTCTATGCGGTGAATCATCAAGCAGTAATGGTAGTCCTCGCCATTACGGCCTCCATTACGGTGGTATTCCCTGTGATGACATGTTATTTCGACAGGAAGGCCCTCCTCCTACTGAGTCAAGAACCGAAAGGCCCTCGTATGCCGAGGCACTCAGAAGGACGAGATTGAGCATGTCAGATTCCTATCTTGTCGCTAACGACTCCCTTCTTCGATCATGATCCGTTCCAAGGCCGCGTTCATCTTCTGAACCACCCCGGAATCACCCACAAGAAAATTCAGCACCTACCGGTCCCACTGCCTCTGATCACACTAATAGTGAGCGCCTCAGCTGGGCTGACCAGGTATAAGAATCACATGCAGAGGAGTATGATGATATGCTGCACCTGAGGAAACGACTGGCCATGAATGATATACCAGTCATGTTTTGGCCCACGACCACCTCTCAGTACGACGTACCCAGAGAGTTGTCGGAAGAATGTATGCACGGCATCCACCATAATATATGGATGACCCTCCGCCGACTGAAGTCAAGCTTCCTGCCCTATGATGGGTATGTAGACCACTTCAAGATGGTAGAGGACCTCTTACATCACATTTACCTGGAGGCCCTTTCCTCGATGCGACGACAACGCCCCAAGAGGCGCAAAGGGAATATGAAGGAATCTTGCCTCCGTGCACTGCACGAACTGCACCGCCTCATCGGTGACGCTCTGACGGGATTCCATATCAGGGGATGGGGGGAACACGAAGCTCTTCATTTCACTCCAATCCCCACCCAGAAAAACCTGTTCGACATGGTATCATGTAACGTCGTCACATCGAGAGGGCAATCGAGTGGACCCCCTATTCAGGAAAGGCAACACACCCAATAGAGTCGGGCCTCGAATAAGTCCCAGAAGCGTCATGTTCGGCGGGAACGATCCATTAAAAAACTCTTGAATCAAGCCACGGAGATCATACAACATGCCTCTTGCCTAAGAGAGGCCAATAAACGATCTCTGCTTGCTTCCCCAGAAGGGACTGATCCACAGATGAATTTGGCACCAGATCCGGTTCACCTCTGGATGAGGGAACGTGAGATCAGGTAGGTCGCGATAGCCGCAACCACTACCGCAATCCAGATTCAACCCCAGCCTGCAGGGCTGGGGGAATTTTTAACAACAAATTCCCCCGTAAGACCAATAAAACTGGGAAGAGACTCAATGTCCAGGGAACGGAGCCAGCCCCAGCCCTCAGGGTTGGGGGCATTATTACCCCCTCAACGACAATCTTCCCCATGAGAATTAGTATTCTCTCGTCTAGGGAGGATAGTCAGAAGAGGAGGTTCTTGTACTATCCCGTCATTCGAATCATCATCCCCTATGAGAGGAAGGCGCACCATAAGGTTGCATCAAAGAACTCTCTGCGTCACTCTTCATCAAGAAGTCTGAGGGCAATCCCAAGTCATGAAAGGGAAGGCCAGCCGAAGATGCGGGAGATCCTCTTTCTATTTGGAAGATGACGTCCCCTCCACCCCACAATATGCATTTATTAACGTCATAGAGGCTAACCCTGTGGGTGAAACCAGAGAAAATGAAAATCCAGACGGATCAGGAGACGACGGTTCTGGTTAGGCTGTGACTCACAATGAACCCCCATGTGTACACACCCGGAACCAGAGGGCTGATTTAAATATGGTCTCCCCTTCAGCTAACCTCCCTTCGCCTACCCTGTGATCTTCCAACAAGGACAAGAACAAAGGAAAAATTACCCTTAACCCGTCCCCTTCCCTCGATAAAAACAAGCCACTCACGCTCGAAGATAGGTTCGCCCGACAGGAAGAAGAGATGAAATAATTGAGGCGGCTTAACACCGAGCTGATCTAGAGGAACCACCTTATTGAAAGTGAGTCCCAAGAAGAGTCGCGTCATGCACTCCTAGCAAGTTCACCTCAAAAGCTAAGTCTTGCTCTGGCAAACGAAGCACGATTAGGGCTCCTGCCCAATGAGGTGCCTGGTTTGTCCAACTACCCAAACACGGATGATGAATACCATGATTTCCCTCCACTTAGGAGACAACCAGAGCAAGTACACCTGAACCCTTTGAGGGTACCTCGAACGGAATACGCACCCTTGGTGCCGGCCAATCCGGATCCTCAGGCAATGCCTCGGGCTACGCCTACCCAGGACCGGGGCCAACAGGATGTAAACCAGGGACTCTCCAATACCATCGAGGAATTAATAGCTCGATTAGAAGCGATGGAAGGTCGACACGCTCCGATACAGCCGAAGCGAAAACCCTACCTAGATTGGGTGACCAACACACCACCTCCACCCAATTTTGGGAGCCCTGTATTCCCCATATTCAATGGATCAGGTGATCCAGAGTAGCATTTGATGCACTATGCGTCCTATTGCGACCCTATGATGGGAAATCCAGAACAACAAGAAGCAGTGAAACTCAGATGCTTCATACGGACCTTGTAAGGATCTGCCTTCGTCTGGTATACGAGTCTGCCGGCCCAGTCAATAAAGAGTTGGGAGGACCTCCGGCAGCAGTTCCTGTTCCATTTTAGATCAACCCTGCCTAAAACAATGGTCAACGATCTCATGAATTGCAAGCAGAGGGATAACGAGAGGGTCTCAAATTTCATCGCCAGATGGAAAGGTCTGACCTATTCTCTGAAAAGACCAATGCCCTAAGATGAGATGCTATCCATATGCATCGATAACCTTAGAGATGAGATGAAAACACCGCTCATACCGGTGGAGTGCACCACTGGCTTCCGCCATCTCTCAGCCATTTCCCAGAGAATTGAGGACTCCCTGTAGTGGACTAATTAAAAGTCCCGAATAGCTTCGCAGACTCCTGTGAAAAGAGTCCCTAGAGCTGAAGCATCCGCTGTCACACTCAAGCCGGCCCCTTTGCCCGCTCCACCGCTCAGGCCTCCACAAAATCATTAAGGGCCCCCTGCATATCAGCGGCCGCTCCCGGCTAAACGGGTTGATCAGAGAGGACCGAAGCGGAACCAGTTTGAGGAATGAAGACAAAAAGTATACTCGTTCTGAGATGATCAAGTCCGCGGCTACTTCATCGCTGCCATGAACTGCAACTTGCTCTGCCTCTCGGAGCCAAGGAAACCTGAAGAAGTCGGCCGCAATGACAGGCCATATTACTTCCCCTACCATTGGATGTTGGGGCATATTATCCGAGAATGATTCTTCTTCAAAGACCTCCTACAGATGATGGTAGATTCCGGACAAGTCGAGCTGGGGCCACCCCCTGCACATGTGGCATGTATCTCTACCACCGACTCTGACAAAGAGGAGGGGTGGAAAAAAGTCATAAGTAAGTAGGGGCAGAAATTTGACAACTGGATGACTCTGAAGACTATCAACCGAGCCCAGGGCATACTCCGAGCTCAACTACAGCAACCAGTATTTCCACCAGTAGCCCCTGGAGCAGCAAAGCCGACCACATCAGCCTCACAACCCTCCACAAGACGATCATCCGGATGGAGCTGAAGGAGGAAACAATCACAAGAGGAGCAGTCCGCAACGGGACCAAAGTTAGTCCCGAACCTGGCGGAATTCATGCCCTCAAATTTGGCTCCACGGGCACCGACCCACCAAACGACACCATCAGAGACAACTGACCAGGTTGACCTGTTAGAGGATGAAGATCCAATATTTGGTTCTATCAACGTCATCCATCTAATAAAATCATTCCCTGATGAAGGGTATGATTACGAACCCGAGTTCCCTGCACGAGGAGCTGGGAGGAGGAATCGCAGTGGCAGAGGATACTAGGGGAGGCGTAGCTGCGGCTGAAACCAACCCTACAGTTGGACCCCGACCCAAACTGTCAATATTGAGGAAAACCGTGGGAGAGCCCTTCAGCGAACTCAGCAGGAGAGGGAATGCCCATCCACCCCCATAAGCAGCCACTCTGGTCCTGTTGTTCTGTGATACCCACCAGAGGAGGAGCAAGTGTCTGGTCGCCTAGTGCGTACAAACAGGCCGGCCGAGCCAAGTCCTCGAAATGCAGGAACACCATCGACATCCGTCCCCACAGCCGGTCCCTCCTCGTCAAATGCTCCAGCTCCCAAAGCACCTACTAAGACTCTCCCGCCAAGGGAGAAGCGTCGACCGCTGGAGAAAAAATACGACATCCTTAAGCAGCTGGCGTCAATGCCAGCCAAGTTTTCAATCCTGGATGCCCTGAGTTTGTCAGCCGACCTCAGAGAGGCACTTATAGAAGCTTTGATCAGCCCCTAGGAATTCCAAGCCGAGGTAGCTGCCACCAAAATTTACCGGATGGAGACTGGCTCGGCTGAATGCAATACAGTGATTTCCTTCACCGATCAGGACGAAGATTCCATCATGCAAGGACACATCAGACCACTATATGTGTCCGGCACACTGAATGGTATTGAGATCCGAAAATTCTTTATAGACAATGGCTCTGGAGTTAACCTCATTCCCCTGTGGACACTCCATAAGTTGGGCTACAGTGAGGCCGATCTAATTACCTCATCCACAACTTTTTTAGGTTACGACAAGAGTGAGAAGAAACCAATGGGACATATTAAGATAAAGACCCATTTTGGTGACCTGGTAGCCTACACGGAATTCCTGGTGGTTTGGCAGAGCACAACATTCAATGCTCTACTGGGAAGCCCATGGCTCCATAAGCACATGTACGTTCCTTCATCCTACCACCAGTGTATCAAGTACTACATCAATGTACAAAGAGGGATGTTTCACGCCGACAAGGCCCCTTTCGAGCTCTCTGAGTCACATTACATCGACGTCGGGTTCTATGAGCAAAAGAAGAATAAGACTTTGGTCGACGGCGTCGACTGAATCCCCTCTCCAAATGACCTGGAAATGGTCCCCGATGACCCCCTCAGGCATCTTGGCAGAGATTATGTCCTGCCCATCAACCATGTTGAGAGTAGGAGTTTAAGTCCGGACATTCATGCAGATGTCCTCATGACTTCAACCACGATGGTCGAGCACGAAAATGCGGGAACATCTACCAACCCTCGATTTGAGGACAAATACTCAAGAAGGTATGACCACGATGCCTCTCCCGCAGACCCTCGAAGGCTCAGACTGGAAACTCTCTCCTCGTCAGATCAAGAAGATGAGGATTTGGGAGAAGAAGAGGGGAAATATCTCAGAGATGCACCTCCCGCATTTGAGGAGGGTATCTCCACCACTGTGGACGATCTCAGGGAAGTAAACCTGGGTACCGAAGAAGACCCGAGGCCCACTCTCATTAGCGCGACCATGTCTCCCGAGGAATACTAGGTATATACCTCCTTCCTAAGGCAACATCGGGATGTATTTGCATGGAATTACACGGAAATTCCAGGACTCGATCCCGAGGTAGCAACACATCACCTGGGTCTTCCAGAAGACCACCGGGGCTACAAATATGCCGCTAGAAGGACACACCCCTCACATGCTTCCAAGATAGAGGCTGAAGTCGATAAGATCATTAAATCATGCTTCGTCAGGGAGGTACAATACCCCATTTGGTTGGCCAAAATCATCCCTGTCAAGAAAAAGAATGGGCAAATCCGCGTCTGCATTGACTTTAGAGACCTAAATTGGCATTGTCCAAAATATGACTTCCCGGTTCCAATCACTGAGTTGTTAATTGATGCGACAACCGAGTATGAGGCTCTATCCTTAATGGATGGCTATTCCGGGTATAATCAAATTAGGATGGCCCGAGAAGATGAAGAATCCACTACCTTCAGGGCCCCTCAAGGGGTATTATGTTATAGGGTCATGCCCTTTGGTCTCAAGAATGATGGCGCCACGTATCAGCGTGCCATGCATTGGATATTTAATCCATTCCTGGGGAAATTTGTTGAATGTTACATGGATGACTAAGTGGTTAAGTCCATACAGTGCTCGGATCACCTGTCAGACCTTGAGACCATCTTCAACAAGCTCCGACAGCATAGCTTGAAGATGAACCCCTTGAAATGCGCCTTTGGGGTTACCTCAGGGAAGTTCATTGGCTTTATCATGCGCCATCGTGGCATCGAAGTCGACCCTGAGAAGATGAAGGATATCATGATCCTGCCACATCCTCGAAATCTCATTGAGTTGAGGGGATTACAAGGACACCTGGCCTATATTAGGCGGTTCATTGCCAACCTGGCAGAAAAATGTTTTCCCTTCACCAGGTTAATGAAGAAGGGGGTCACGTACCAATAGACGGATGACTGCCAAGAGGTGTTCGACAACTTGAAGAAGTACCTCTTAAGCCCACCGGTGCTCATGCCCCCGGTCAAAGGAAGGCCTCTCATTCTATATTTTAGGGCCCTAAAACGGTCATTGGGAGCCTTCCTCGCATAGAAGAACGACGCCGGAAGCGAGAACAGTCTCTATTACCTCAGTCGAACCATGATTGATGCGGAGACTCGATACTCAAATATCGAGAAGAGCTGTCTGGCCTTGGTCTTCGTGGTTCAAAAGCTGCAACATTATCTACAGCATCACGAGGTCCATTTGATCTCGTGGAGTAACCCTCTCAAGTACATCCTCAGTCGCCCGATGCTAACCGGACGCCTATCCCGATAGGCAGTCATCCTGTAACAGTTCCACATCCGGTTCGTGCCTCAAAAAGCCATCAAGGGCCAGGCATTAGCAGACTTTCTGGAAGAGCAGCCTTCAACAGGGACCGCTGCACTGGACACCGAACTACCTGATGAAGATATCTTCTCGGTTCAAGAGAAGGTCCCAGCATGGGAAATGTACTTTGACGGCGCGTCCCGAAGCCCCACCGGGAAGAGGATGGAGGATCCAAGATTCAATAAAGTGGGTTTGGGGATAATACTTATGTCCCTAGAAAAGGCATTTTTGTCGTATTCCTTCCTCCTGTCAGAGGGATATACGAACAATGAAGTGGAATATCAAGCCCTCATTGCAGGCCTGGAGCTTGCACTCCAGGCACAAGTACAACACCTTAAGGTAAAAGGTGACTTGGAGCTGGTCATCAAGCAAGTCAAAAGTGACTATGATATTAAAAAGGAGGATTTGATCCCCTTGTTTGACCATGTCTGAGGGCTAATGGACAAGTTCTCCACAGAATCGACATTGAATTATATTCCCCGGTCCCAGAACGCTCAGGCTGATGCATTAGCCAATGCGGCCACAACCCTAGCCGACCTAGACCGGGATGAAACAGTTATCAGTACTGCTCACCATCGAATGGTATTGCCATTTGTTCGAGCTAAGATGGAAGAGATCCACAAAGTAGTCATGTCCCCGAGCCATATGCTCCTGCTATCAACTGGATAACCCCCATCATGAACTACCTTCAACGGGGAGAACTTCCTTCAGGAAGGTATGAACAAGAGAAAGTACGGAGAAGGGCAATAAATTTTGTCCTATATAGCAGCACGGGTCAGCAAGAGGTCCTCTACAAACGAGGCCTCGATGGAGTGCTCCTCAGGTGCATTTATGGAGAAGAAACCACTGCCGTCATGACTGAAGTACATGCAGAAGCATGTGAAGAACATCAACCAGGGACCAAGCTTTCCCATCAGGTTCAAAGGCTTGGGTACTACTGGCCCACAGTGGCACGGGACTGCGAGCAGTTTACCACAAAATGCCACTCATGCCAGATCCATGCCAACTTCATACACCAGCCCCTAGAGTTACTTCATTAGGCTAAGTACTCCTGGCCGTTTGCCGTCTGGGGGATGGACGTCGTGGGACCATATCCTCCCGCCACGACTAAACAGCTGAAATATATCCTCACAGCGACAGAATTCTTTTCCAAATGGGTAGAATCCATACCCCTCAAGGAAGTCAGGGCAAGAAATATTGTCAGCTTCATGAAGAACAATATCATCACCAGATTTGGTGTCCCTCATACCATACTGACGGACAACGACATAAATTTCTGCTCTACTGAGTTGGAAAAACTATACCACGAGTATGGTATCAAGGCTAACCACTCATCCCGCTACCATGCAGTGGCCAACGGACAGATAGAAGCTTTCAACAAGAACTTTTCCAACATCCTCCAGAAAATGGTGGACAAAGATAGGAAGTCATGGCCGGATAAACTCCTCCATGAATTGTGGGCGTATCGAACTACAACCCGCACCTCTACTCGGTCTACCCCGTACTCATTGGTGTACGGTACGGAGGCAGTCCTGCCCATTGAAATCCAACTCCCCTCACTCCGCGTTGCCATCTGTGATAAATTATCCAATGATGAGCAGTCAGAAAAGCAGTTAAGTGAATTGGAACAGCTATATGAGAAGCGGTTGCACACTCTGCACCACCTGGAAGTGTACCAGAACCGGATCGTGCGAGCCTTCAACAAAAAGGTCCGCCTCTGGTCTTTTTTGGAAGGAGAATTAGTGCTGGTCCTCCGGACCCCAATGATACTTAGAAAAAAGCCTCCAAAGCTGGATCCCAAGTGGGAGGGACTATATGCTATACACAAGGTCTACTCCAACGGAGCATATGCCATGATCTCCATGGACGGGCAATCCACCACGGATCCTACCAATGCGAGATTCCTGAAGAAGTATTTCGCATAGAGGCAGAAAAATCTTCGTCCGAGCTGTATGAAACTAAACTGCCAAGCACCTCGTCCTCACCGTATGACGTTAAACTGCGCGGAAACTAATAATTCCTCCACGTCCTCAGTGCATGACGTTAAAACTGCATGGAGTTCGTCCTCACCACATGATGTTAAACTGCACAGATTTCAGAGAACTACATATGGCTTGATTCCTTCACTCGCAGGATACGTAGCGACGCCGTGATTCCCTATCCTGGCCTAGCCACTTCAAAAAAAAATGTGTCCCCTTTCCCCCGTGTACGGACCAGACCTGCATGGGGTGTATCATATTTACAAAGAACTATGTATGGCTTGATTCCTTCCCTTGCAAGATACATAGCGACACCGGGATTCCCTATCCTGGCCCAACCACTTCAAAAAAAAAACAAAACAAATGTCCCCTTTTCCCCATGTACAGACGAGACCTACACGGGGTGTATCATCATTTTAGAGAACTACGTATGGATTGATTACTGACCTCGCATGATATGTAGTGACGCAGAGATTCCCTATCCTGGCCCAGCCACTTCAAAAGAAAAATGTGTCTCCTTTCCCCCGTGTACGGACCAGACCTGCACAGGGTGTATCATCTTTACAGATAACTATGTATGGCTTGATTCCTGCACTTGCGGGATACGTAGTGATGCCAGAATTCCACACCCTGGCCCAGCCACCTCAAAAAGAAAAATAAAAGTGCCCATTCCCCTGTGTACGGACCAGACTTGCATGGGGTGTATTCACGTTCTCACCACATGACGTTAAAACTGCATGGAGTTCGTCCTTACCGCATAAAAATAAACTGCATGGATGAAGAAAAATTAAGAATACCCCTCCCCCCGTTTTTAGACCAGACCTGCATGAGGTGTATGGATTCCAGAGAACTATGTATGGCTTGATTCCTGCCCTCATAGGATACGTAGAGATGTCAGGATACCCAGTATTGGCCCAACCACTTCAAAAAAAAAAGTGCCTTCTTTCCCCCGTGTATAGACCAGACCTGCACGGGGTGTACTTCTTGTCCTTACCGCACGACATTAAACTGCACAGACGTTGATGTTAAAACTGCCCCTTCCCCCGTGTACAGACCAGACCTGCACAGTGTGTATATCTTTGTCCTTACTGCATGACGTTAAACTGCACGGAAGTCGTCCTTACCGCATGACGTTAAACTGCACGGAAGTTTTCCCCACCACACGATGTTAAACTGCGCAGACCCCTTTTTTTTCACGTCGGGTCACCTTCGTCCTTATCGCATGACGTTAAACTGCATGGAGTTTGTCCTCACCACATGACGTTAAACTGCACAGACTTTTTCGTGACCCACCCAGGACACATGGCAATACGAGATGGAGATACTCCTTACACATTTGGATACATCCTTTCCGTACATCAGACTCCACGACCTGGATAATTATGGATCTTCATAACCACTCATGGCCATCGGAAGTGGAAAGTCATCGACCCGTAGACACCTTTTTACGACTATGCATACCATTCCCTCAGCGGCTCTGCATAATGATAGCCCCTGGCTCGTCCATCAAAGGAAAGATTTCCACAGGCGACACTCTTCCTAGCTCCATACGCTTACCGGCCTCAGAGCCCCCATACCATACCCCTTGATCCAGAAGTTTATGGTGAAGTGGTTACAAGTTCATTACCCTTTTCACATTCGAGTGTTTCTAGGGTTTTCCTATCTGGCTAGCCTGTGTGTCTGCCCGTGGTTCACATAGCGACCTGCATCAACAAACATCAAGCCAGGACTATGCTACGTTGACTCAACAGACAATCGTGGTGAAGATGTTTCTTGTATACCCGGACACCATTATCCCCAGGCGCCGAACTCTGCACTGTGAGCAATAGTGAATTTTCATAACCACTCATGGCCATCGGAAGTGGAAAGTTATTGACCCATGGACACCTTTGTACGAATATGCATACCATGCCCTCAGCAGATCTGCATAATGATAGACCCTGGCTCGTCCATCTGAGGCAAGATTTCCTCCGGCGGTACTTCTCTTAGCTCCGTATGCCTATCGGCCTCAGAGCCCCCACACCATAACTCCTGATCTGAGAAAGCTCAAAGTTGCAGTTTACGACCTTCATCCCCCACCCTGTTCTAAGTATATCAGAACATGTTGACCCAGTTATCCTTCGAGTGACTGCAGTAATCATCACCCAATGGTCCGAGCTCTATGACCGATAAACTAGGAGTACTCCATCCTCGCCGCATGATGTTAAACTGCACGAAAACTCTTAAAGATATCTCCATCCTCACTGCATGACGTTAAACTTCACGAAAAACCTTAAAGATATCTTCGTCCTCGCTGCATGACATTAAACTGCATAGCGACCTTCAAAAATGCCCCCCCATCCTCACCGCATGACGTTAAATTGCACGGAAAACTTTAATAATGCTCCTCATCCTTACCGCATGACTTTAAACTGCACGATCGAACCTATCACGGGTTCAGTAAGAAACAGAGGCTTTTCTATGTCTTGTAGTGCACGGGTCAGACCTGCACGAACCACTGCCTCACACCAGCGTGAGAAAGAATTACTTCACCTATTCTCAGGAAGTTTAGTCTAGATATTTCCCCCATATTTAGGCACCCTCTCATCATAAACCCTACTCTGTACTCAGAAAAATCCGAACTCTCATAAGCCACCCCTGGTGGTTCCAAATCTCAACTTCCTTGAAGTTGCTCGGTTATCGGAAGTGGATAGTCTTTGACTTAAGGACACCTTTGTATGACTATGCATACCATGCCCTCAGTGGCTCTGCATATTGATCGCCCCTGGACCGTCTACCAAAGGCAATTTTTCCTTGGGAAATGCTTCTCTCCGTACACCTCTTGGCCTCTGAGCCCCGATTTCTATCCTGGGATTCGGAAACCCTCTGAGCTACAGATTACCAACCTCTTTCAAAATCCTACCTGAATGCGGAAAAATGTCTTTGACGAGATTACCGAGAACCAGAAGAAGTCATTCCATTTCAGATAATGTCCCAGCTTCATGACTTTAAACTGTGTCAAGCCTCAACCATCCCTTATGCTAATTAAACGCGTAGGGGGGTGGTCTCCAGACCACGCTCCTGATCAGTACAGATGTTCCCAAAACCCTTTCAGATGTCACACTCCCCTTCTAAGTCTCCCCTGGTGGTTTTCATTTCTTTCCATACCACCCATCGTGGTTTCCATAAGCCGAACTTCCATGAAGTCCCCTGGCCATCAGAAATGGATAAGTCTTTGAATTAAGGACACCTTTGTATGATTATGCATACCATGCCCTCAGCGGCTCTGCATATTGATTTCCCCTAGCCCGTCTACCAAAGAAAAGTTTTCCTTAGGAAATGCTCTTCTTACCTCTGTACGCCGGCGTGGCTCCCATGCCCTGAGGCATTCCCTGCATGCCACTCGAATTCAAACATGTTTTCCCCATGTGCGTTTAAAGGGTATTAAGACATCTTGTAATCAGTTGAACCCTATTGGGGCCCTTTCCCCACCTTATTTGGTCAAAGATGTTCGACCTAAAACATCAGTAATGATAGTCTTGTCGGTGAGACTTTAAATCGCTCACAGAAGAAAGAGGCACAAAGCCTGTTAGGCCGAAAACCCGAAAAGGGCGACCTAAGCAAAAGCCGGGTTATACCCGCCGGGTCCACATTAATGGGCCCAGGAAAAATCAGGGCATTAAAAGAAGAAAAAGACAAAAAGTTTGTAGGGTTTTCCTATAAAACCCTAGTAATAGTTAGACTAAGCTCATTGGATCCCATGGTCCAGGCAAAAATTAGAGCTTGTTTCCCTGAGTTATGATTAGTTCTGATTCAGTGAATTGTTATCTTCAAAACAATTGTTCTATGTAACAATCAAATTCCACAACAACGAGTGATTAATGGAGACTGTATTTCATTCAGAAGGAAAAAAAGGGAGGACGTCCACAAGCTGGGGTCTCTCCTTTATACAAAAAATAAAGGGGGAAAGATGGGTAAGTGAAACAGGGGATACAAAAGTAGCTATTATAGTTATAAAGGAGCCTAACTTTCTCTCCCCACCAGATCAGTGACTGCGCGACGAACCAACATTGCCTTCTCCCTGGTCTCAGCATCAGCCACCGGACGGATACGCTCCACTGTGGTTTAGAGGTTGTTGATCCCTTTTCTGGTGACTTCAAGACGGCCAGTCATAGACGATAACTGATCCCTCAGCATCACGGCTCGTTCCTCACATGCGTGCAACTCGGAGGATAGGATGGCCGCCTGATCATAGGAGATCGCCTTCCGTGCTATCAGTTGATGGAGATTTGTTGTGGTTTCCTCCAAGGTTCGGGCCCCGCAATGAGTGGTCTCGAAGTGAGAAAGTGTGCATTCACTAGTAACAGCTTCCTCACGGGCCATGACAACTTGGCAAGCAAGAGAATGGAAGTGCCGATAGTCAAAGACACCTGACCCCAAACCCAGGAAGAGCTGACGAAGAGCTTCGGTTTTCGTTGCCATTTCGACTAAGGGGGTTTCAGTGATGATCTCACAGATTCAGTGCCAGGACCACCTGTGCACTGCCCTATGGTCCGCCATGATGCGAGGATCTTTGGTATCCTCGCTGGATGACATGAGAATAAAGTCTGGCATGGCAGCCCGCGCAGACATGTGCTCACTAGAAGTTGGATCTGAAGCTGGAAAGTCTGGAGATCCTAACCCCGGTTCAGGCTTGGAGACCAAGTTGCTATGCCCGGTATCAACTGGAGGAACCTCCGGGATGGTCTCGCTGGGACCCGACACTACATGGTCATCCTCATCCATGCACAAGAAGGATGAACTTGCCCGAACTGCAGCCACCGCAGGGTCGGGAGAGGAAAGTTCCCTGAATCGCTTTGATCGGTGAGCCATTAGTCGGTCCTCCCTTGAAACTGATGAGGAAGGTGTGGTGGACGCAGCAGCCACCATACCTCATGATTTGGGAGTCTGTCGGACGGCCTTCCCTAGGATCCCATCAGGATAGTATTTTACCCATGTCTTTGCATATTCCAGGGAAAGTACGGAAGCCGCGCCCGTATCAGGTAGGGGAACGCTTGCATCAGATCCCTCCCACATCAGCATCAACCACCACTGACGAAGTATGGATGGATGCAGTCCTTGGGCCCGAGGAGGGGGAAGGGAAGCTTGGACTTTCATGCACCCGAACTGGCGAGAAAAGTGATACGGTACGTACATCTCCCACAAAGAGACATCGTCGATCCGTGCGGACAGAAACCCGTCCCGCAGGGAGACCATGTAAGAGCACTCCTCCAAGCTCCCCCGGTGGTTGTCAACTAAGATGCTAGAAGGAGTGGGGTAGGGAGTGAAGATGAACTGGGAGAAGTCGCTCAAGAGCTCGAGGACTTCACTAGAGTTGAGAGATTTCAAGAGAACTTCGGCTATATCTAGAAGGGTAGGTCGAAAGGTAGGAAGCAGGATGGCCGTGTTGTGATGATACTCATAATAGTGATAGTGATTCACCACCCATCCATACAAAAATTGAAATGGCCCGCTTAGACGGTAGGGTGACCCGCCCACCTATATGTGGCCCAGTAGCTCATAGATACGGGCCAAAGTGGGCACGGCTAAATTCACCAAGTGGCCCTCTGCTAACTCGGCTGCCATCATCAAAGTGCAGGCCCGAACACCTGGATTAACATCCTGGGAAGGAAATAGCCATCCGCTCAAAAACATAGCAAATAGACTGGCCAACCAGAGCATAGGCGACACACCAGGGCGCGCCTCGTAACCCCATAAAAGGTAGTCGTCTTCTTCCAGAACCGCC
Source organism: Viscum album (assembly GCA_963277665.1). Lineage (NCBI taxonomy): Eukaryota > Viridiplantae > Streptophyta > Magnoliopsida > Santalales > Viscaceae > Viscum > Viscum album. The sequence continues at coordinate 963,938,496 of OY728129.1, forward strand.
CAGTAAGAACCTTGAATGGTTCGTGACTGCTGGGAAGGATGAGTCCTGGGACGCTTAATCTTCGGCGTAGGACCGGTGGTGTTCAGAAATAACTCTATCCAAGTGCCGTAAAGAATAAGCGAGTGAACATGCAAGGCCTGACCCAGTGACTGCTCCGCCATGGTCAGCAGCTCTTTCACCAATAAAGGCATCTGTTCAACATCGTCCCATGCATCGGGAGTGGGAAAAAATTCGTCATACATCTCGCCAGCAATCGGCAGTCCTCCTATCTGGTATATGTCCCACAGACTAATGTCAACTTCACCGTGAGCAAGGTGGAAAGTATTAGTACTTGAACACCAGCGGCTGAACAGGTCGGACATGATCAAAGACGGTGGGTAGACAGAAAATTGGGAAGCCCACACTGCGGAGTATAAGTTGACAACTTCCATAGAATTGGGAGACTCCCGACAGTGGTGATGGACCCAAAAAGCCTAAGCCCAATCATTTGAGAAGAGCCCGCCAGACCGAAGATCCCACCTGGGAACCCACCCCGCGTCAGGATCCCTTCGAGCAAGATTAATAATAGAAGGGTAGTCCTTAAGGACAGCTCTCTAAGAAAAGTCTTGAGTGCACTGATCGATTTGGGTCAAGATAGAGCTTCTCAGAATGGATGTGTCTTTCAGACCAAAATTATAGATTATCTCCCCGGATTGGGTAATGTTTTCCTGAATGCATTTTGAAGGTTCTTCCAAGAAAGGAGAAGGGAGAACTGCGAAATTAGGGGGGATAGGGATGTCATCTTGAAGACCGAAGCTATAGAGCGGGAGCCAATTAGATAATGGATAACTCAGAAGCTCTGGAGAAAGCAGGTTCTTCAATGAACCATCATCAGGAATGATGGACCGGCTCGGGTCCCCTGTGACACTCTCCGCTCTGCGAATCATAGCCGAAAGTCTCTCTGAAGTGGTGGAGAGGGGCTCTGCAACAGGCCTTGGTGCAGAACTAGGGGGAACCATATTTTCTCCCTGCACAATGAGATAAATCATTATGGAATAAAAATCTGGACAAGAATAACCAAAATGGATGGTTAAGGAGACTTCACAACCAAATCCTCAAAGAGGCCTTGGAGGATGGTTCACGATGAAATCATTCCGCGAACCAGCCTTTCGCGAAATCAGTTCTTGAAGCCCGGGCCCGCGGAGCATTGGCTAGGAAACCGCGAACCAAGTCACTCCGCGGAATTTCAATCCTAGGTTCATTTGGAAGATTCAGATACTTTTTAAAGTTCAAGAGATGTTTAGTCCACGGAGCATCGAAACCGCAAAGAAAGTTCCTCCGCAACACTTCATCACTTACATTTTAATTAATTAAGAGTAATGGTTCATGGTTGGGAAGTCGGTTCGCGGGTGAAGGCGACCGCGAATAAGAAATGGTTCGCAGAAGTTTCTACCGGTTTGCGGACGAGGCACTTTGTGAAGGAGCAAACCCGTGGAGGCGAAGGAGCTCTGGTTTCGCAGAGAATTCGGTAAAGGAAAAGTGAGGGCTCCCCATATTTATAGGCATGGTACCCTATAGGGTCCACCTTTCTACCACAAACCATCTCAGTTTCAGGACCTCTTCGCATCGGAATGGCCTCCTCTTCGTTCCGATCGGACCCCATTCCGATGGGGGGCATTTGTAGGGTCCTGAAAAATCTGCAAAGGGAAATTTTACCCAAATTCCCCAAATAATTGGGGAAAATAATCAAAGAGGAGACACAAAGGGCCGGTCCGTGAACCGGTCCGTGGAAGCACAACGTGGCCAAGCACCGCGAGGCACCCCTCTCCGCGAACTATTGTTGTTCACTAAATGGAGGCGGAGAGCCTCCGTGGTCGCGAGGAAGGATGAGCACCATTTCGGTTCACCGTCACGAACCACCCCAACCGTGGACTGCGTTAACCAGTTCAAGCCATACCCACTGTCGTTCGTGGAATGGAGGCGGAACCCTCTGCAGCCACGGAGCATTCCCTGAGTTCACCTCGCGGAGGAGGGGAGCAATCAATACCCTCCGCGAATCGCGGATTGACCAAGTCAGCTGTGAACCGGGTATTTGGTTATGGGCCTACGCAAAAGGTGGTACATGACCACAGATACATTCCTTTCCCCACTCTATAAAAGGAGACCAAGGGGGAAAGAGGAGGAGATCAGGGAACTGGAATCGGATTCAGAGGAAGGAGATCGGTCGAAGGAAGGCTTCGTATTTCGCAAACAACAAAATTTCCAACCGCGAACCATAGAAGGTATATGAATTAAGAAGGAATTGGAAAAAGCATAATAATTTGGTGAACCATGAACCTAAATAATAAAAAAGGAGAACCGCGAACCATATCCCCTCCACGGATGAATTCCCCGCAGACCAGAGAGTTTATGCCTCTTTTCCCAACCATCATACCGCGTAACACCCTCCTCTGCGGGCGAAACCCTGACCAACGAGACTCCGATCGGCGTCGCCCTTAGCCGCCGCTGCCCGCCTGGAACCCTCCGCGAACCACCCTGGTTCGCGGATTGAGCCCGAAGCCGCGAACCACCCTGGTTCGCAGATTGAACCTGAAGCTGCGAACCACCCTGGTTCGCGGACAGCTTCTCCAGCTGCGTGGCACTTCCCCACATGAAGGGATCCACCAACCATACCTCTCGATGGCTCTCCAAATACTTCGGTGTTTTCATTTCCAGATCCAGGTAAAATCCTTCCGATCCAGCCAGGTCCTCTGCAACTCCTTCATCGACCTATTCATCGACCCTGAGCCGAGGCCTCCGCCAGAGCCACCGAATCTGTGTGGTATAACTTTCAGGCACATCAACGCGCCATTTTGAGTTCACATTCCCATGGTAAATAGGGGCAAAGGGGTTTCCCCAACCCTTGGGTGGATTCCCAAAGCATGCCTGGGTTCACATTCCCACGGTAATGCGGGGTCTGAGCCCGAGAGCCCCCTTCCTGCCTCTACTCGTCAGGATGAGGGACTACACGCTTCAGCGGTCGGGCACTTCTCCCCCCCATAGAGGGGGCGACATACCCATCCGAATCCAGCCTTCCCTATGCACCTCAGTACTTCCTCGGGTATCTCCCCAGGGAATAAGAGAGAAGATGGGGACAGGAGCACCCCCTTTCCCTCTCCCGCCGGGCTTTGTCACTCCGGGCGTCCATCTCGGAGTAAGCCCCGGCCTTCTGGGCCTCCTTAGAGTGTAATCCCCAATTCATCACCCTGGGCCGCCTTCATGCGTAGGCCTCACTCTGCTTCTCACGGACGCACCTTTCGCGACGTGATCCTATGGTCCCTGCTGCCTCTTGTTTCTCACACCGAGCATGACTCACGTGGTATTAGAGTAAGAATCGACCATGACATCCTCCTATGGGCCTCCTCAGAGTGTAAGACCTAATCCATCATTATGGGCTGCCCCAGAGCGTAATCCCCAAGCCAAAGCGAACTACGTGGACTTTGATCCCTGCCTCCTAGACAGGGTACGTAGGAAGCCTCCATGAGGTTCAAGCCCACCACCCATCGGACCACCTGGTCTCTCTTCACGTCGGTTCCCCAACACCTATCTGAACTACGTGAACTTTGATCCCTACTTCCTAAGCATGGTACGTATGAAGCCTCCCAGAGGTTCAAGCCCATCAACCGGTCGATCCGATCATCGCCACATCGGTTCACCGCGCCACCCCTAGTGCCACCTCAAGCGAGTTCCAACCCTTCGGGGTCATTAGTCCAACGAGGGATGGTAAAACTCGGGCATAAATGATTCCGAACCTCTGCGTCCAGTTGACCGTTTCCTGCCATGGTTAAATCCGTGGATACTATGTTTGGGTATAAATCAAAGATTCACGAACATATGAATACGTCTTAAATCTATAAGAGAGTTCCGGAACAGGCAATAATTTCCCCCCCAAAAAGGGTGTGATGATCCCAACTTCCCATCCTCTCGACCAATGTGAGTTCTTAAGAGTCACTAGTTAGACCATCTAGCGAACGCCTGACTTTGGAAAGCAGGTCCATCAATCATTGGATACGAAGCCATTGGGCGTTTCGTGGCCGAAAACCAGAATGAGACACCTATGTATCTGGAACTCATGCAACGCGCTCAGCAGACGTGCATGATCCACTGGTAGCATCTGCTGCTCAACAGGTGGTGGGGATGCTGGTACACCACCAGAAGATGCCATCACTGTGAGTGGTCCTTGTACCAACTCCTCATCGCTCGGTGGGCCACTGTCATGATCTCTAACTAGAATCATGGATGGCTATCTTCGTGGAGGCATCCTATAAGAAATAGATGTGCCACAATCAATAAGTTATACCTGGTGAGATGACTCAATAATGATCAAGAAAACCATTCAAAACAATGGAAACCAGTGTTTTCATGTACCGAGTCCGAAAACAGAATTCAAGGTCCTGATGTATGGATACGTTGACTACCGCACCAACACTAGACACCATGTACTGAAAACCGAACTCAAGACACTTTACACCATCACCTCATTAAAATTAGACCCTTAGTTCTTCTGGTAGAACTGACCACCCTCTGATACCACTTTGTCACAAACCAACCCACGGGGCCCGGACGTGACTACCCTAAGCCCGCCTTCCATAGGCCAGGGGTTGGTGACTAGCACCTAAAGGCTTTTCTCGAATAGGGAAGGCATTTCATTAGAGATCTGTACACACTCAAAAAGGGAAACTGAAGTAAAAAAATCATCAAAAGTAAGGTATAACCACAAGAGTAAAGTACAACCACAAGTACAACTATAAACTGAAAACAGTGGGCTGGAATACAAGACCTAGAAATAGAAAAGAACGTAAACAGCTATCGTATCTGCCCTGGAGCTCCAACTGAAGGGTAGTAGCTATAAGTCTGAAGTTGAAGAAGAGGATCTTGACTGCTCCCATAGTACCAAACTCCACCATGTCCCGAACATGCAAAGTCATCCTCGGAGTGTCAGTAGTCTGCACTAGACACACACGTGCAGGCGGAGCCCATGTAGGGGTGAGTATAACATCTCGTTAAGGGACCCCAAAACCCCTGAAAGTCTCTTAGTAATTCACAAATAAAAACATCACAATAAATTCCACAAAGGTAATATCACAAGCATGATCTAAATCATGAAGCACAAAGAAAAAGAGACAACTCACTCTAAGGGTATAACCTCAAGGTTATTGGGATAGGGATGACTAGTTGTAAAACCAGATCATCTTATCCATAGTATCTCTACTGTTGAACCATATAGGTCACTTTATTCACACCCGTATTGGTCACTAGATTCTAACTCATATTGGTCACTAGTGCTGCCCCGTATTGGTCGTCATTGCTGACCTGTATTGGTCGCTGGTGCTGACCATTATTGGTCACTGGTCCTGACCCGTATGGATCACTGGATGTTGACCTGTATTGGTCGCTGGATGATGACCCTTATTGGTTGCTGGTGAAGACCCATATTGGTCGCTGGTGCTGACCCATATTTATAAGGTCCCAGCCTAAAACATTACTTAATCTTGAGTTATTACAAGAATACACATTGAGTATCTTTTCAGTTTTAGCATTTTAGATAATTAGATCATAAATCATGCATTACATTCCACATTTAAACAAGGTGGTTACATAAAATATAGTATTCATTTTTTACCATCAACAAAAACATATTTAAAATAAAACATGGATTCTTTCTTGACACTTCCTCGACACTATCATCACATCATGCACTTTTCCCTTGACCTGTGAAAAAAATTTCAAAAACTTTGGATGAGCATAAAAAGCTCAGTAAGGGATATAAAAATACGGAAAGAAAACCTTAGTCCATGTATACATAAGAATCAATGAAATCATACTTTACTCATAAAACATAACCACATTAACATACCTCATGAAATAATAATATTTATGAATAACTCATAGAAATCATAAGACATAAAGGTAACTTGAGGCATTCATAACTTTCTTATGTAGGGAGTAACCCTCATGGTTATGTTTGGAATACCCATCACAATATATTCCCTAAATCTCTTCGTAGAAACCTTAGAGTTTAACCCCTTCGCGTTACCCAATGCATTGGAGAGCTATCATGGGCTCACCCACCCTTAGTTTATCACGGAACCACCCGTCTTCATAAACAATGCCCAAGAACCATAACATAATTGTATCACATAAAACATGCATAAAGAAAACATAACATTTCTACATTTAAATCAAAAGATACCAATAAAACACATTGATATAATAAAAACATTATCAAAACCATTTTCAATACCAAAATAAAAGAATATTAAAACATGGTATTTATTTTTCATTTAAAAAAAGTTATGGTTTGTAGAGGAATCCAAAACTCAAATAATGGTCACGGTGGCGGAGAAGTCATTGTCTCCACGTATGACAAAACATTCCTTTTGTCTTTTAGTAAAATGCTTCGTAAAAAAAGATTTCTTTTGAATAAAAGAAAATTTCAAAGGGTTTTATACACCGTATAAAAGAAAGTTGTGTATAAAACAAAATACGCCTCGATGAAAGAAGATTGAGAAGAAGTCCCTTACCTCATGTCTGATTTGACTTGATCATTCTTTAATCTCTTGAATAATAAAATAGAGTTAATTTTTACTTTTTTAAGAACCTTTTTCAAGTTTATTATTCCTTTTATATAACTTATTTCCATGTTATGAACATTATGTAATCATTTAAGTTAATAATGTTCGTTTTGTTGATATTTGGTACTTAAGTCAAAAATAGACTTCTTACAATTACATGTTGTTCATGTGGTCAAAGGTTCATTATATCCAGAATGATATTCATGATTTGGATATCATATATATCATAAATATTCAGCATATACATGTATTTATAATAGTACATAACATTTAGAGGTAATAAATGAAATGCACCATTCATGGAGACGGTAAGCCGTACGTACGCATGAACGCTACCTTCATTTCTATTTCATATTTAATGGAATGGAATCATAATGATATAAAGGTACATTATAATTTCAGTATAATATCATATATAATATTATTAACTTCATCCTTTACACTTCCCACATATGGCATTAACGATTCAAATCACTTTGAGGGGGCGGTAGTCTGCACTTCCTAAAATGAAATTATCGCGTTTATCCATAATGGAAACCATAAAGGTATGCCATAAATGAAAAATACATAATCATAAGGAAGACATAAACATAATATATATCATATATAAATATAGTTACATCTTAATGGACACCATGAAAGGTGTTAAAAGAAGATTGAACAATCATCGTTTCGTGAGACAGTAATTCGCCATCCACAGAAACAGTATGTTCTTTAACCATTAGATGGAGGTGTGTGTAAGTGTAGCTAGAATAATTCTCATAAAAACATACTAGTATATTTAAGATACTAGTTTTTTTACAAAATAAATGAATAAAAAGAGTTTAAGGGGTTGGAGAAGAAAAATAAAACAAAAGAACATTAGAGAAGACTTTACCTTTAAATCGGGTAACTCCCCTTGGTATGAACCAAAAGGGATTCTTGAAGAGCTTTCTACTTAAGGTAAGGCTTCTATGATGAAGAGAGGGATGTGGAGAGATAAAATGAGCAGAGTTTGGACAATACAATGGCTTGAGAGGTGTGGGTAAGGGGGTAGAGGTTGGGGCCTTTTATAATAGGGAGGAGGGGCACTCTTTTAAAGTCATTAAATGTTACTTAATTTTAAAATGAGTTTCGGATTTTAAAGGTCCCAAAATGAGATATTTCTAGGATAAGGTGACAAGGGTTCTAAATCCACCCATACAATAGGTTTTTGACAAGTTTAAGTCTTATATTTTTCATTATCTTTTCATTTTATTTAATTCGTTCATCAATGAGGTAATCACTGCATCATCATGGTGTCATAAATAAATTAATTTATTTAATGTCTAAAAATTATAAAAAAAATACTATGATGTAGGAAATATTTTTAGATTTCCAATTACTATTTATAGTCTAAGAGATCATTTACACAGACAAAACTAAAATTGTTTTACTTAGGTGTTACATACTTTTGTGATATTATCCTTTCTTTAAAAATAAAATGATAAAGTGTCACTATCACCCAAAAGTGATTCCATGGGGTCCCTAAGTTTGGTACAAGGCATCCCATGGTCGGCCATTACACAACCAGTAGTATTAGGACACATGTTGGGGTCATTTTATATTATTATGATATTGGATTAAATGGTAAAAATATATTTTAATTTCACTTTAAAACAAATTAAAAAGATAATCCAACTATATAATTAAATTATATGAAAAAGAATTTTTGAAGTAAAATGCAGTATTTTTCACAATTCATTAAAAAATGAACATTGTTAGAAAAATACCAAAAATTTATCCAAAGTAAATTTCAATGTCCCAATTCTAAAGAATAAGTTTATTTTGACAAATAGAGATTATAAAATTGTCAATAGTTAGATTTAAAAATGGGTTTCCATCAAAAGACAGTAAAACAATATTTTTAAAAATGTTAGTGTATTCTATGCTTAAGATTAGATTTATTCTCATTTTAAGCCTCTAAAACACTATCTAATTCATAAATAGGGATAGATAAGAAAATATATTATTCATTACTTACTTGGGATGTTACATCCTTCCCCCCCTTTAAAAAATTGTGTTCCCACAATTTATTTACTTATCGAATAAGTGGGGGTATTTATCTCTCATTGCATTTTCAGATTCCCATGTTGCCTCTTCAATCATGTGGTTTTTCCAAAAAAACATTTACTTGATGAATAACCTTATTCAGCAACACTTGATCCATGTGGTCAAGAATCTGGACCGGTTTTTCCTCATAATATATATTCTCTTCCAGCTGAACTACCTCTAGACTCAAAACATGAGATGGATCTGGAATGTACTTCCTTAACATTGAAACATGAAAAACATTGTGTACCTGAGATAAACTTGGAGGTAAAGCCACTCGGTATGCAACTGATCCAACTCTCTCTAGAATTTCATAGGGTCCAATGAACCTTGGACTCAGCTTTCCTTTCTTACCAAATCGAATCACACTCTTCCATGGTGAAACTTTGAGGAAGACATGATCACCTACCTCAAAAGAGAGATCCTTCATCCTATTGTCCGCATAAATTTTCTGCCTACTCTTAGATGTTATCATGTGTTTCTATATCAGCTGAACTTTTTCTACCAACTCTTCTACCAGTTCTGGTCCCATCAACTTCCTTTCACCCACTTCATACCAAAAATCTAGAGTTCGACACTGCTTCCCATATAATGCCTCAAATGGTGTGACCTGTATACTGGAATGAAAACTGTTATTAAAAGAAAACTCAACCAAAGAAAGATGTTGGTCCCAACATCCCTGATAATCCATTGAACAAGCACGTAGCATATCCTCTAATGTCTGAATTGTTTGTTCTAATTGCCCATCTGATTGAGGATGAAAAGTTGTACTAAAATTTAATACAGTACCTAACAAAATCTGAAGGCCTTTCCAAAAGTTAGAAGTAAACTTGGGATCCTGATCAGATACAATGGAGAGGGGAACTCCATATAACCTGACTATCTATTTAAGATACAAATGAGAAAGTTGATCCATAGAAAAAGTATCTCGTATAGCATGGAAATGAGAAGATTTAGTCATGCGATCAACAATAACCCAGATTGCATTATTACCTCGAGGTGTCTTTGGTAACCCAACAACGAAGTCCATGGATATATTCTCCCATTTCCACTCTGGCACTGGTAAAGGCTGAAGCATCCCTTTCGATAACTGCCACTCTACTTTAACCTGTTGACAAGTCAAACACTTCACAGTAAAATCAGCAATGTCTCTTTTCATTCATTCCCACCAGTAATATTCCTGAAGATCTCTATACATCTTAGTACTACCAGGATGAACTGAAAACAGAGAACTATGAGCTTTACATAACAACTCTCTCTTCAACTATGAATCACAAGGCATAGAAAATCTCTTCCCAAATCTCAAAACACAATCATTATGAATGTTGAATTCAGGAAACTTACCCTTCTGAACCAGCTCTACCATTTTCTGTAACTCACTGTCTTGCTTCTGTGCTTTCTTAATTCTGTCTGATAGAGAATATTTCACTGATACCTGAAACAAAATAGAAGAACATCCTGCACCAACAACTTCTATTCCAAATTTCATCAAATCCTTAACCAAAGGATCACGTTCCAAATGTAACATTGTTAATGAAGCATTAATTTTTTGACTCAAAGCATCAACCACTTTATTTTCATTTCCCGGATGGTAATGAATTGTACAATCATAATCCTTGATTAATTCTAGCCATCTCCTCTGTCTCATGTTCAATTCTTTCTGAGTGACTATATACTTTAAACATTTGTGATCGGTATATATTTCACAATTTAATCCATAAAAATGATGCCTCCAAATTTTTAAAGTAAAAACAATAGCAGCTAATTCCAAATCATGGGTAGGGTAATTTACCTCATGAGTTTTCAACAAACGTGAAGCATAAACAATTACCTGATCATTCTGTATTAGGACGCAACCATGTCCTTTTAATGAAGCATCACTATAGATAACAAACTCCCCATTCCTGGAAGGTAGTGCCAAAACTGGAGCATTCCCCAATCTTCTTTTCAATTCCTGAAAACAATCATCACATTCTTTTATCCAGATAAAATTAACACCCTTCTGAGTTAGCTTAGTCATTGGACTAGATAACCGTGAATTTTTTTTAACAAACCTTCGGTAATAGCATACTAAACCAAGAAAACTATGAATCTATGTTATATTTGTGGGTCTTGGCCATTCTTCAACAACCTTTGTTTTTGTAGGATCAACAGCCATCCCATCTTTAGAAACAATGTGACCAAGGAAAGAAATTTGTTGCAACCAAAACTCACACTTGCTGAATTTCCCATACAATTTATTTTCTTTTAAGGTTTGGAAAATAACCCTTAAATGTCTTTCATGCTCCTCTTTACTTTTAGAAAACACCAAAATATCATCAATGAAAACAACCACAAACTTATCCAAGAACTCATGGAAAATTCTATTCATAAAGTCTATGAATATAGAAGGTGCATTGGGTAGCCAAAAAGGCATTACTAAAAATTCATAATGGACATATCTTGTACGAAACACTATCTTAGGAACATCTTCTTCCTTTACCTTCAAATGATGGTACCCCGATCTCAGGTCAATCTTTGAAAAATACTGAGCTCCCTGGAGCTGATCAAACAAATCATCGATATGAGGCAAAGTATATTTGTTCTTAACAGTGATGTTATTCAAGGCTCTATAATCAATGCAAAGTCTCATTGAACCATCTTTCTTTTTAACAAATAAAACAGGATCACCCCATGGTGATGTGCTAGGTTGAATGAAACCTTTCTCTAATAAATCTTGAAATTGCTCCTTCAACTCTAAAAGTTCAATTCGAGCCATTCGATAAGGGGGTTTTGAAATTGGCTTACCATCAGAAACTAAGTCAACAGTAAATTCAACTTCCCTGTCTGGTATTATTCTAGGAAACTCGTCAGGAAAAACATTAGAATACTCATTTACCACTGGCACATCATTAATCTGAACGGTTCCTTTGTTTTCAAAAATATGTGCAAGGTAACATTCATTTCCATCTTTTACAAGTTTCTTTGCCTCTTGATATGTTATCAACAGTAAGGGTTCATTCTTGTACACAAACTGAAAGTCTTTCTGAAAATAAACTTCTTTAGCTCTACCATCAATCTTAGCATGGTAAAAAGAAAGCCAATCCATAACTAGGATAACATAAAACTCCACTAGAGGTAAAATAATAAGGTTTTCAAGTAGGTTATTTCCACGGATAAGGATAGGAAGATTCTTATAAATTCTTTTTGCCTCAAAATTTCCCCCAGGTGTTTTTACCAAAAGTTCAGGAGTCATTTCTTGAGATGGAATTCCCAATTTACTAGAAAATTTTTTAGAGATGAAAGAATGTGTAGACCCTGAATCAAACAACACACTGGCATAATCTGAAAAAAAAAAGTACCTGATACCACTTCATTTGATGGCCCAACATCTCCTGAAGTAGTTTTAAAGGATTTCGCCACCCCTTTCTGCTTGTAGTCTAACTGCTTCCCATCATTTGACCTCTTTGTTGGACACTCGTTTGCATAATGACCCATCTCATTGCACTTGAAACATTTCACTAAATGTAAATCAAATTTGGTCTTACCATCACCTTGATATTTTTCAGTGCAATCACGAGCCTTATGTCCTATCTTACCACATCGGTATCACTTTCCAGAATTCAAAAGACATTTCCCAGCATGATTTTTACCACACTTATCACAAACTGAAAACTTGGTTTTCTTACCATCAGACCTTTTTGAAGGATTCTTCCCTTTCTCCTGCCACCTCGGTCTCTTCTTCTGTTGGTTTTTATAGAACACTTGATCATCGAAAAACTCCATTTTCACCTTTTTAGCACATCGAAAAAGCTTTTCATAACTTTTGAACTCACGATAAGCTAATGACCTTCGATATTTTGGCTTTAATCATGAGTAAAAACGATTGATTTTACTATCAAGGTCTCGGATAAAATTTGGAGCATACCTTCGCAATCGAGTGAACCTTTCTTCATAAGAATCCACTAAGTCGTCCTCTTGCCTCAATTCCAATAATTGTTTTTCCATACTAAGTCGAACATCCATAGGAAAATATTTCTCAAGAAACACACCTTTTAATTCATCCCAGTCAAGAGAATCGATCTCATCAGCGTCCCTGATATTTTAAACCATCAACCACCACTAATCTGCTTCACCCTCCAAACGATAAACATAAGTCTAACCTTTTTATTGTATGAACACTACATGACATCGAAAATCTTTTCCAGTGCTTTAATCCACCCTTCAGCTAGCATAGGGTCAGATGATCCTCTAAATTCTAGGGGATGTTTCCTCATGAAATATTCCACCACTGACATGTTCCTCTGCGGTTGATCTGGCTGATCTCGTGCATGGATACCACCACCATTTATCGCTTGAGTCAACTGCGCCATTACTGCAACCAACTGTTCAGTTCCAATTCTGACCATCTCAGGATGATGATTCGGAAGGTCATTTCCTTTGGTATGCCATCCAAGTGCTGCTTCCTAGTTTCCTCTGCAAAAAACCATTCTGAACAAACATGTCTCAGATATAGAAACATGGTAATCTTCAAATGATATATCATTTCAATTTGACCATAAAAAAATATTTTTAGATAATCATTTAATAGAATTCTAACTCCTAAAGTTATCTAAACCAACCTTTGATACTAACTATAAGGCCCCAACCTAAAACATTACTTAATCATGAGTTATTACAAGAATACACATTGAGTATCTTTTTAGGCTTAGAGTTTTAGAGAATTAGATCATAAATAATGAATTACATTCCACATTTAAAAAAGGTGGTTACATAAGAGACTATATTAATTTTTTCCCATCAACGGAAACATATTTAAAATAAAACATGGATTCTTTCTTGACACTTCCTCAATACTATCATCACATCATGTAATTTTCCCTCGACCTGTGAAAAACATTTCAAAAACTTTGGATGATCATAAAAATCTCAGTAAGGGATATAAAAATACGGAAAGAAAACCTCAGTCCATGTATACATAAGAATCAATGAAATCATACTTTACTCATAAAACATAAGCACCTTAACATACCTCATTAAATCATAATATTTATGAATAATTCATATAAATCATAAGATATAAAGGTAACTTGAGGCATTCATAAAATTCTTTAGTAGGGAGTAACCCTCATGGTTACGTTTGGAATACCCATCACAGTATATTCCCTAAATCTCTTCGTAGAAACCTTAGTGTTTAACCCCTTCACGTTACCCAATGCATTAGAGATCTATCACGGGATCACCCGCCCTTATTTTATCACAGAACCACCCATCTTCATAAACAATGCCCAAGAACCATAACATAATCGTATCACATAAAACATGCATAAAGAAAACATAACATTTCCACATTTCAATCAAAAGATATCAATAGAAAACAGTGATATAATAAAAAAATTATCAAAACCATTTTCAATACCAAAATAAAATAAAAGTAAAACATGGTATTTATTTTTCATTTAAAAAAATTTACAGCTTGTAGAGGAAGCCGAAACTCAAATAATGGTCACGGCGGCAGAGAAGTCGTTGTCACCACGTAAGACAAAACATTCATTTTGTCATTTAGTAAAAATCTTCATACAAAAAGATTCCTTTTGAATAAAAGTCAATGTCAAATGGTTTTATACACCGTATAAAAGAAAGTTGTGTATAAAACAAAATATGCCGCAATGAAAGGATATCGAGACGAAGTCCCTTACCTCGTGTCTGGTTTTACTTGATTGTTCTTTAATCTCATGAATAATAAACTAGAGTTAAATTTTACTTTATTAAGAACCTTTTTAAATTTTATTATTCCTTTTATATCACTTATTTCCATGTTATAAACATTATGCAATCATTTAAGTTAATAATGTTTGTTTTGTTGATATTTGGTACTTAAGTCAAAAATGGACTTCTTACAATTACATGTTGTTCATGTGGTAAAAGGTTCATTATATACAGATTTATATTCATGATTTGGATATCATATATATCATAAATATCCATCATATACATGTATTTATAATAGTGCATAACATTTAGAGGTAAGAAATGAAATGCACCGTTAATGGAGATGGTAAGCCGTACGTACGCATGAACGCTACCTTCATTTCTATTTCATATTTAATGGAATGGAATCATAATTATATAAAGGTACATTATAATTCCAGTATAAAATCATATATAATATTATTAACTCCATCCTTTAAACATCCCACATATGGTATTAATGATTCAAATCACTTTGAGGGGGCGGTAGTCTGCACTTCCTAAAATGAAATTATCGCGTTTATCCATAATGGAAACCCTAAAGGTATGCCATAAATGAAAAATACAGAATCATAAGGAAAAAATAAACATAATATATATCATATATAAATAGAGTGACATATTAATGGCCACCATGAAAGGTGTTAAAAGAAGATTGAACAATCATCGTTTCGTGAGGCAGTAATTCACCATCCACAGAAACAATATGTTCTTTAACCATTAGATGGAGGTTTGTGCAAGTGTATCTAGAATAATTCTCATAACAACATCATAGTATATTGAAGATACTGGTTTTGTTACAAAATAAAGGAATAAAAATAGTTTAAGGGGTTGGAGAAGCAAAATAAAACCAAAGAACATTAGAGAATACTTTACCTTTAAATCGGGTAACTCCCCTTGGTTTGAACCAAAAGGGTTTCTTGAAGAGCTTTCTGCCTAAGGTAAGGATTCTATGATGAATAGAGGGATGTGGAGAGATAAAATGAGTAGAGTTTGGACGAGCCAATGGCTTGAGAGGTGTGGGTAATGGGGTAGAGGTGGAGGCCTTTTATAAGAGGGAGGAGGGGCACTCTTTGAAAGTCATGAAATGAAACTTTATTTTAAAACGAGTTTCAGATTTTTAAGGTCTCACAATGAGATATTTCGAGGATAAGGTGATAAGGGTTCTAAATAAACCCATGAAATAGGTTTTTTGACAATTTTAAGTCTTAGATTTTACATTATCTTTTCATTTTATTTAAATCGTTCATTAATGAGGTAATCGCTGCATCATCATGGTGTCATAAATAAATTAATTTATTTCAATATAAAAATTATGAAACAAATACTATGATGTATGAAATATTTTTATCTTTCCAATGAATATTTATAGTCTAATATATCGTTTACACAGACAAAACTAAAATTGTTTTACTTAGGTATTACATACTTTTGTGATATTCTCCTTTCTTTAAAAATAAAATGATAAAGTGTCACTATCACCTAAAAATGATTCCATGGGGTCCCTAAGTTTGACATAAGACATCCCATGGTCGTCCATTACCCAACCAGTAGTATTAGGACACATGTTGGGGTCATTTTATATTATTATGATATTATTTTGTTACCTTTAACTACCCGATTACTAATTAATCACGATAATTAAAGATAATTACCGTCATTACTATTCATAATGTCAAAAAAAAAGAGTCTTAATTACATAATTTGGACCTTATGATTACAAATATGGAATCCATTTTACCAAATTCCAAACACAGAAATTACAGTAATTAATTTAAAAATAATTCGCGTTGCCAAAACAAATAGCGGGTTTTTTTTAAACAATATCTATGAAAAGTTGGGCACTTGTTTATGCCCAATTCCAAAGTGAAATTTATTATAATGACCACAATTGGATTAAATGGTAAAAATATATTCTAATTTTACTTTAAAACAAATTAAAAAGATAATCTAACTATATAATTAAATTACATGAAAAAGCATTTTTGAAGTAAAATGCAGTATTTTTCACAATTCATTAAAAAATGAACATTGTCAGAAAAATACCAAAAATTTATCCAAAGTAAATTTTAATGTCCCAATTCTAAAGAATAAGTTTATTTTGAAAAATAGACCTTATAAAATTTTTAATAGTTAGATTTAAAAATGGGTTGCCATCAAAAGACAGTAAAACAATCTTTTTAAAAATATTAGTGTATTCTATGCTTAAGATTAGATTTATTCTCATTTTAAGCCTCGAAAATAGTATCTAATTCATAAATAGAGATAGATAAGAAAATATATTATTCATTACTTACTTGGGATGTTACATCCTTCCCCCATTTAGAAAATTACGTCCCCGCAATTTATTTACATATCAAATAAGTGGGGGTATTTATCTCTCATTTCATTTTCAGATTCCCATGTTGCCTCTCCAATCATGTGGTTTTTCCAAAAAAACCTTTACTTGATGAATCAACTTATTCCAAAACACTTTCTCCATGTGGTCAAGAATATAGAATGTTTGTTCCTCATAAGATAGATTCTTTTCTAGCTGAACTACCTCTGAAATCAAAACATAAGATGGACCTGGCATGTACTTCCTTAATATTGAAACATGAAAAACATTGTGTACCTGAGATAAACTCAGAGGTAAATACACTAAGTATGCAACTGATCCAACTCTCTCCAGGATTTCATAGGCTCCAATAAACCTTTGACTCAACTTTCCTTTCTTACCAAATCGCATCATACTCTTCCATGGTGAAACTTTGAGGAAGACATGATCACCTACCTCAAAAGAGAGATCCTTCCTCCTATTGTCCGCATAACTTTTCTGCCTGCTATGTGCTGTTCTCATGTGTTTCTGTATCATCTGAACTTTTTCTACCAACTCTTCTACCAATTCTGGTCCCATCAACTTCCTTTCACCCACTTCATACCAAAAATCTGGAGTTCGACACCGCTTCCCATATAATTTCTCAAATGGTGTGACCTGTATACTGGAATGAAAACTGTTATTAAAAGAAAACTCAACCAAAGAAAGATGTTGGTCCCAACTTCCCTGATAATCCATCGAACAAGCACGTAGCATATCCTCCAAAGTATGAATC
This sequence comes from Viscum album, assembly GCA_963277665.1. Taxonomy (NCBI): domain Eukaryota; kingdom Viridiplantae; phylum Streptophyta; class Magnoliopsida; order Santalales; family Viscaceae; genus Viscum; species Viscum album. The sequence continues at coordinate 963,955,981 of OY728129.1, forward strand.
TTTTGTTCTGATTTCCTATCTGGTTGAGGATAAAAAGTTGTACTAAAATTTAATTCAGTACCCAATGACTTCTGAAGGCCTTTCCAAAAGTTAGAAGTAAACCTAATATCACGATCAGATACAATGAAGAGGGGAACTCCATGTAACCTGACTATATCTTTATGATACAAATGAGAAAGTTGATCTAGAGAAAAAGTATCTCGTATATCAAGGAAATGAGCAGATTTAGTCAAGCAATCAACAGTAACTCAGATTTCATTATTACCTCGAGGTGTCTTTGGTAACCCAACAATGAAGTCCATGGATATATTCTCCCATTTCCACTCTGGTAATGGTAAAGGCTGAAGCATCCCTTTCAGTAACTACTACTCTGCTTTAACCTGTTGAAAAGTCAAACACTTCACAGTAAAATTAGCAATGTCTCTTTTCATTCCGTCCCACCAGTAATACTTCTGAAGATCTCTATACATCTTAGTACTGCCAGGATGAACTGAAAATGGAGAACTATGAGATTCACATAACAACTCTCTCTTCAACTGTGAATCACAAGGCGCACACAATATCTTCCCAAATATCAAAACACAATCATTATCAATATTGAATTCAGGAAAATTACCCTTTTGAACTAGCTCTACCTTTTTCTGCAACTCACTGTCTTGCTTATGTGCTTGCTTAATTCTGTCTGATTGAGAAGATTTCACTGATACCTAAAACAAAACAGAAGAAAATCCTGCACCAAAAACTTCTATGAAAAATTTCATCAAATCCTTAACCAAAGGATCACATTCCAAACGTAACATTGTTAATGAAGCATTACTTTTTCAACTTAAAGCATCAGCCACTTTATTTATTTTTCCCAGATGGTAATGAATTGTACAATCATAATCCTTGATTAATTCTAGCCATCTCCTCTGTCTCATGTTCAATTCTTTCTGAGTGAATATATACTTTAAATTTTTTTGATCGGTATATATTTCACACTTTAATCCATACAAATGATGCCTCCAAATTTTTAAAGCGAAAACAACAACAGCTAATTCCAAATCATGTGTAGGGTAATTTACCTCGTGAGTTTTCAACTAACTTGAAGCATAAGCAATACCTAATCATTCTGCATTAGGACGCAACCACATCCTTTTAATGAAGCATCGCTATAGATAACAAACTCCCCATTCCTAGAAGGTAGTGCCAAAACTGGAGCATTCACCAATCTTCTTTTCAATTCCTGAAAACAATCAAGAAATTCTTTTGTCCAGATAAACTTAACACCCTTCTGAGTTAGCTTAGTAATTGGACTAGATAACAGTGAAAAATATTTAACAAAACTTTGGTAATATCCTACCAAACCAAGAAAACTACGAATCTCTGTTACATTTGTGGGTCTTGTCCATTCTTTAACAACCTTTGTTTTTGCAGGATCAACAGTTATCCCATATTTAGAAATAATGTGACCAAGTAAAGTAATTTGTTGCAACCAAAACTCACACGTGCTGAATTTCCCGTAAAATTTATTTTCTTTTAAGGTTTGAAAAATAACCCTTAAATGTCTTTCATGCTCCTCTTTACTTTTATAAAACACCAAAATATCATCAATGAAAACAACCACAAACTTATACAAGAACTCATGGAAAATACTATTTATAAGGTACATGAATACAGCAGGTGCATTGGATAGCCCAAAATGCATTACTAAAAATTCATAATGGACATATCTTGTACGAAACACGGTCTTCAGAACATCTGCTTCCTTTAACTTCAACTGATGGTACCCCGATCTCAGGTCAATATTTGAAAAATACTAAGCTCCCTAGAGCTGATCAAACAAATCATCGATATGAGGCAAAGGATATTTGTTCTTAACAGTGATGTTATTCAAGGCTCTATAATCAATGCAAAGTCTCATTGAACCATCTTTCTTTTTAACAAATAAAACAGGAGCACCCCATGGTGATGTGCTAGGTTTAATGAAACCTTCCTTTAATAAATCTTGAAATACTCCTTCAACTCTAAAAGTTCAATTTGAGCCATTTGGTAAGGGGGTTTTGAAATTGGCTTATCATCAGGAACTAAGTCAACAGTAAATTCAACTTCCCGATCTGGTATTATTCCAGGCAACTCATTAGGAAAAACATCAGGATACTCATTTACCACTGGCACATCATTAATCTGAACGGTTCCTTTGTTTTCAACAATATGTGCAAGGTAACATTCATTTCCATCTTTTACAAGTTTCTCTGCCTCTTGATATGTTATAAATAGTAAGGGTTTGTTCTTGTATACAAACTGAAAGTCTTTCTGAAAAGAAACTTCTTTATATCCACCATCAATCTTAGCATGGTAAAAAGAGAGCCAATCCATACCCAGGATAACATCAAACTCTACTAGAGGTAAAACAATAAGGTTTTCAAGTAGGTTCTTTCCACGGATAAGGATAGAAAGATTCTTATAAATTCTTTTTGCCTCAACATTACCCCCAGGTGTTTTTACCAAAATTCATGAGTCATTTCTTGAGATGGAATTCCCAATTTACTAGAAATTTTTTCAGAGATGAAAGAATGTGTAGACCCTAAATCAAACAACACACTGGCATAATCTGAAAAAAAAACTTACCTGATACCACTTCATTTGATGGCCCCACATCTGCTGAATTAGTTGCAAAGGATTTCACCACCCCTTTCTGCTTGTAGTCTGACTGCTTCCCATCATTTGAGCTCTTTTTTGGACACTTTTTTGCATAATGACCCATCTCATTGCACTTGAAACATTTCACTAATTGTAAATAAAATTTGCTCTTACCATCACACTGATCTTTTTCAGTGCAATCACGAGCCTTATGTCCCATCTTACCACATCGGTAGCACTTTCCAGAATTCAAAAGAAATTTCCCAGCATGATTTTTACCACACTTATCACAAACTGAAAACTTGGTTTTCTTACCATCCAACCTTTTTGAAGGATTCTTCCCTTTCTCCTTCCACCTCGGTCTCTTATTCTGTTGGTTGTTATAGAACACTTGATCATCGAAAAACTCCATTTCCACCTTCTCATCACATCAAACAAGCTTTTCATAATTTTTGTACTCACGAGAAGCTAATGCCCTTCGATATTTTGGCTTTAAGACTGAGTAAAAATGATTGATTTTACTATCAAGGTCTCGTATAAAATTTGGATCATACCTTTCCAATCGAGTGAACCTTTCTTCATAATCATCCACTGAGTCGTCCTCTTTCCTCAATTACAAGAATTGTTTTTCTATCCTAAGTCAAACAGCCTTGGGAAAATATTTCTCGAGAAACATACCTTTGAATTCATCCCAGTCAAGAGCATCGATCTCATCAGCATCCCTGGTATTTTTAACCATCGACCACCACTGATATGTGTCACCCTCCAAACGGTAAACACAAAGACTAACCTTTTGATTGTCTGAACACCCCATGACATTGAAAATCTTTTCTAGTGCTTTAATCCACCCTTCAACTAGCACAGGGTCAGATGATCCTCTGAATGATGGGGGATGTTGCCTCATGAAATGTTCCACCACTGACATGTTCCTATGTGGTTGATCTGGCTGATATCGTTCATGGATACCACCACCATTTATCACGTGAGTCAACTGTACCATTACTGCAACAAATTTTTCAGTTCCAATTCCCGACCATATTAGGATGCTGATTCAGAAGGTCATTTCTTTCAGTATGCCTTCCAAGTGCTTCTTCCCTGTTTCCTCTGCGGAAAACCATTCTAAACAAACATGTCTTAGATAAAGAAACATTGTAATATTCAAATGCAATATCATTTCAATTTGACCATAAAAAAATATTTTCAGATAATCATTTAATAGAATTCTAACACCTAAAGTTATCTAAACTGACCTTTGATACAAAATATAAGGCCCCAACCTAAAACATTACATAATCTTGAGTCATTAGAAGAATAAAAATTGAGGATCTTTTCAGGTTTAGAGTTTTATAGAATTAGATCATAAATCATGCATTACATTCCACATTTACACAAGGTGGTTACATAAAAGACAATATTCACTTTTCCCATCAACGGAAAAATATTTAAAATAAAACATGTATTCTTTCTTGACACTTCCTCGATACTATCATCACATCATGTACTTTTCCCTTGACCTGTGAAAGACATTTCAAAAACTTGGGATGAGCATAAAAAGCTCAGTAAGGGATATAAAAATACGGAAAGAAAACCTTAGTCCATGTATACATAAGAATCAATGAACTCATAATTTACTCATAAAACATAAGCACCTTTATGTACCTCATGAAATCATAAGATTTATGAATAACTCATAGAAATCATAATACATAAAGAAAACTTGAGGCATTCATAACATTATTACATAGGGAGTAACCCTCATGGTTACGTTTGGAATACCCATCACAGTATATTCCCTAAATATCTTCGGAGAAACCTTAGATTTTAACCCCTTCACATTACCCAATGCATTGGAGAGATATCACGGGATCACCCACCCTTATTTTATCACAGAACCACCCATCTTCATAAACAATGCCCAAGAACCATAACATAATCGTATCACATAAAACATGCATAAAGAAAACATAACATTTCCACATTTCAATCACAAGATATCAATAAAACACATTGATATATTAAAAACATTATCAAAACCATTTTCAATACCAAAATAAAATAAAAGTAAAACATGGTATTTATTTTTCATTTAAAAAAAGTTATGTCTTGTAGAGGAAGCCGAACTCAAATATTGGTCACGGCGGCATAGAAGTCATTGTCGCCACGTAAGACAAAACATTTCTTTTGTCGTTTAGTAAAACGCTTCATAAAAAAAGATTCCTTTTGAATAAAAGTCAATTTTAAGGGGTTTTATACACCGTATAAAAGAAAGTTGTGTATAAAACAAAATATGACTCAATGAAAAGAGATTGAGATGAAGTCCCTTACCTCGTGTCCGATTTGACTTGATCATTCTTTAATCTCCTGAATAATAAACTAGAGTTAATTTTTAATTTCTTAAGAAACTTTTTCAAGTTTATTTTTCCTTTTATATCACTTATTTCCATGTTATAAACATTATGTAATCATTTAAGTTAATAATGTTCGTTTTGTCGATATTTGGTACTTAAGTCAAAAATGGACTTCTTACAATTACTTTTTGTTCATGTGGTCAAAGGTTCATTATATCCAGAATGATATTCATGATTTGGATATCATATATATCATAAATATCCAGCATATACATGTATTTATAATATTACATAACATTTAGAGGTAAGAAATGAAATGCACCGTTCATAGAGACGGTAAACCGTACGTACGCATGAACGCTACCTTCATTTCAATTTCGTATTTAATGGAATGGAATCATAATGATATACAGGTAAATTATAATTCCAGTATAATATCATATATAATATTATTAAATCCATCCTTTACACATCCCCCATATGGCATTAACGATTCAAATCACTTTGAGGGGGCGGTAGTCCGCACTTCCTAAAATGAAATTATCGTGTTTATCCATAATGGAAACCATAAAGGTATGCCATAAATAAAAAATACAGAATCATAAGGAAAACATAAAAATAATATATATCATATATAATTATAGTGTCATATGAAAGGTGTTAAAATAAGATTTTACAATCATCGTTTCGTGAGGCAGTAATTCGCCATCCATAGAAACATTATGTTCTTTAACCATTAGATGGAGGTGTGTGTAAGTCTAGTTAGAATACTTATCATAACAAAATCCTATTATATTGAAGATACTGGTATTATTACAAAAAAAGGAATAAAAATATTTTAAGGGGTTGGAGAAGCAAAATAAAACAAAATAACATTAGAGATGACTTTACCTTTAAATCGAGTAACTCCCCTTGGTTTGAACCAAAAGGGTCTCTTGAAGAGATTTCTGCCTCAGGTAATGCTTCTATGATGAAGATAGGGATGTGGAAAGATAAAATGAGCAGATTTTGGCCAAGCCAATGGCTTGAGAGGTGTGGGTAAGGGGGTATAGGTGGGGGCCTTTTATAAGATGGAGGAGGGGAACTCTTTGAAAGTCATGAAATGTCACTTTATTTTAAAATGAGTTTTGGATTTTAAAGGTCCCACAATGAGATATTTCAAGGATAAGGTGATAAGGGTTCGAAATCCACCCATACAATAGGTTTTGGACAAGTGTAAGTCTTAGATTTTACATTATCGTTTCATTTTATTTAAATCGTTCATTAATGAGGTAATCGTTGCATCATCATGGTGTCATAAATAAATTAATTTATTTAGAGTCTAAAAATTATAAAAAAATACTATCATGTAGGAAGTCTTTTTTGATTTACAATGACTATTTATAGTCTAATAGATCATTTACACAGACAAAACTAATTTTTTTTTATTTAGGTGTTACATACTTTTGTGATATTTTTCTTTCTTTAAAAATAAAATGATAAAGTGTCACTATCACCCAAAAGTGATTCCATGGGGTCCCTAAGTTTGGCACAAGGCATCCCATGGTAGGAAATGACACAACCAGTAGCATTAGGACACATGTTGGGGTTATTTTATATTATTATGATATTATTTTATTACCCTTAACTACCCGATTACTAATTAATCATGATAAATAAAGATAATTACCGTCATTACTATTCATAATGTCAAAAAAAAAAGAGTCTTAATTACATAATTCAGACCTTATGATTCCAAATATGGAATCTATTTTACCAAATTCCAAACACAGAAATTGTAGAAATTAATTTAAAAATAATTCCCCTTTTCAAAAAAATAGCGGGTTTTTTTTGAAACAATATATATGAAAAGTTTGGCACTTGTTTATGCCCAATTCCAAAGTAAAATTAATTCTAATGAACACTATTGGATTAAATGGTAAAAATATATTCTAATTACACTTTAAAACCAATTAAAAATATAATCTAACTATATAATTAAATTAGATGAAAAAGCAGTTTTGAAGTAAAATGCAGTATTTTTCACTATTCATTAAAAAATGAACATTGTCAGAAAAATACCAAAAAATTTATCCAAAGTAAATTTCAATGTCCAAATTCTAATGAATAAGTTTATTTTGACAAATATATCTTATAAAATTTTCAATAGTTAGATTTAAAAATGGGTTTCCATCAAAAGACAGTAAAACAATCTTTTTAAAAATATTAGTGTATTCTATGCTTAAGATTAGATTTATTCTCATTTTAAGCCTCTAAAACAATATCTAAATCATAAATAGAGATAGATACGAAAATATATTACTCATTACTTACTTGGGATGTTACCGTATTGGTCGCTGGTGCTGACCCGTATTGGTCGCTGGTGATGACCCGTATTGGTCGCTGGATGCTGACCCTTATTGGTCGATGGATGCTGAACCGTATTGGTCACTGGTGCTGACCCATATTGGTCACTGGTACAGAGGTAGAGATGATTATTCATACAGCTTGTTCATCCCACTCTGGTGTTTCTGATGCTGACCTGTATTAGTCGCTCTTATTCTTCATATCACTGACAGCCGCTGGATTCCCGCACGAAGCACGCCTGATTCTGGGAGAACCACTTCTAAAGCCATCAGTCGTATTTCAACCAGCATGAAGTCCCACAAATAAGTAACTCGATGATCCTTCACGTCATGAGGGTTCCAACGAAACAGACGGTGCGTCAACCAGACGTCTGGTCTGAATGTTATAGGCATTTTAGTGGCGAGGGCCCGGTTGGATTCGGGTACGATCCAACCCGGAAAAACTCCAAATTTCTCCAAAAGTCACATAAAGTATATCAAAAGGACTGACTCATATGAGGGTCGCAATGTCGCAAACGGCTCTCCAATCGAACATACGGTTTGCAAGATACAAGCGTTTTACTAACCAGGGGACCGGTTGCGACGGGGCCCGATCCGACCCGTTCGGACCGACCCGACCAACCCGGCCCGAGGGTTCCACATACCCTGGTTCATTAAGACAAACTTGACCCAACCTTGTGCGGGTTGAGGTCGTTCTGGTCCAGCATCGCCAGTGGGTCAGGCCCAATAGGCCTCGCTGGACCCGACTCGGTTGGTTGAGGTTCCATCCCAGCGACTCTGTCTTATCAGGCTTGACCCGAAGAGGGCGCGGTTTCAACCTATAGGTGTGGGTACAACCCGTTGGGTGTGGGTATGGCCTTCCAGTATGGTCCGACCCACTGGTATCGGGTTCGGCCCACTAGGCAGCGGGTCCGGTCCGGCCCAGTGGGCAACGGGTCCGGCCCGCGGTGCGAGTCCGACCTGCTGGGTGCTTCGCGCCCCACCCGGTCCATAGGAGGCAAACCGGTTTGCTTCGCTGGACACAGCCAGGAGCTGCGTACGTCTGCCGCCTTCGCCCCACGAGTCACCTCAGGGAACCTCCTCCATCTCGGTCAAGAAACTGGGGCCCGTCGTGTGGGACGCATCTCGATGCCGCGTCCGCTGATCTCCGACGCGGTCGAGAGACCGCGTCCGCCACCTCCAACTATCTGCTCGGCTGACAGCTCCTCCTACTACGTCGCGGCCTGGTATGGTCACAACCCTTCCTTCAGCACACCGTCCAATTCTTCTGCGGACCACTATATCTTCACCGGTGTACTGTTCTTCGTGTTGCTTGCACCTACGTTATATGGGGATCATCCTCTCCACCATGAAAGTCTCAAAATAAATTTGTCATCGATTCAAAAGTTTGGCCACGAAGAACACCCATGGTGGAGGTGATCGGGCCTTGTTCGTGTTGGCCCGAGCCCTCCGCGTTAGATTTTTACAAAACAAGGGAGGTCTGGGGATTTTAATTTGAACAACAAAGATAATTAAATCCCGGATAATGAAACCCCCCAAAAAAGTCACCCTCCCGCAAGAACACACGGTCTGCAGATTAACATGTTCGTGGGTTAATACACGTTTGTCATTTTGAAATAAGAACGGGGAAACTTTAAAATCAAACAACCTTTACCTCTTGAAGTTCGTTTCCACACGTTCATCCTCGAGGGATTAAGATATTGGTGCCACTTCCCAGGTCCAATATTCAAAAGGTGTCGAAGAAGGAGAAGTTCCAATGGCGTTCTTCGTTCTTCACCGGGGTGGAAGTCCCTCAGAGTTTCAACAGAGAGTCATCCAAATTTCTAATCTATATTTCCCCCGCACGTCAAACTATAAATAGAAGCATGTCACAACATTCCAATTATGGCGCGACGTCACATCGTTATACTGTTTTATTTAAGAAACAGCATCGCTGTTAGACACCATTAAAGTGCCATTACGCTGTGAGATAATGAGTCATTGATGACACTCATTGATGTGCATCATCACCACCTTTTCACTTCCCCACATCGTCTTCATCCGCCACTCCAAGGTGATCATGAAAATAAAATAATTTTTTTAAATAATTTTTTTATTTTTCTCGAAAAGTCCAAAAAATAACTTTTTAGCTCGGCCCTTGTCGGCCGAAGTTAAGTCATTCCTTAGCGAAACCCGACGTTCGGAATTCAATGGTGCTCTTAGATTTTCGATCTGAGCAATGGTTCAAAAGATATAAAATCCTGCATGCACTTTTATTGAACATACCTCAAAAAAATTTCAAAAATTATTAACAGTCGCCCTCGACCCGCGTCGGTAGAGGTTAGGCTCCGCCTAAGGGGAACACAACATTACGAGCTCAACGGTACTCAAATTTTCAATCTGAGTTACCATTTAAAAGTTAAGGAATTTACAATAAAGTATTTTTTACTTAATTATTTTATTTATAGCCAAAAACTAACTTCCACTGGCAGCTTGCGTCGGCCAATGTTAGTATCTTCCTAAGAAAAGCATACACTAATGAGTTTAGTGGTGGTCTCGGATTTTTAATCTGTGTCACCATTTGTGATTTATAATCATTTGAAAAACAAAATAATTTTAATTATTTTATTTATGGTTATGCCATTTTTGGGGTTTCTCACTAGAGGCATGTACTGACTAAACTTAAGTCACACCTATGGTAAACCCGTCATCCTAAACACAACATTTCCCTAGGATTTCTGATCCGGGAACATGTTTAAGAGTTATTCCCCTTTTTTTATGATAACTACTCACGCGTGTTATTTTAAGCTTAACACTTTTTCAATGGATCATTATGGGCACTCCGGGCCTCAGAATCACGTGCCATCAGATTTCACGGTCTCAAAATAATTCCATATAAATAAAAACATATTACATGGAAATTATGAGATGTTACATTTAACATGACTGGTCGAAATATCATTCTCTGCATCCCTCTCATGCCTGGCTTGGGTGGTGACCAAATCTGTTTGACTGGGGAAACTTATGGGAAATACTCTATCTATTTAGGCTACGAAAACTTTGGTCTACAGAGCTACTCAAGTCCTCCCAGATGATCGATGGAAGAATCTTTGGAAGCTTAATGTCCCACCCAGAGTTAAATTCTTACGGTGGCAGGTTTTCTCAGATGTTTTTCATACTCATGACATTCTTGTCAAGTGCCATATGGCGGAGGACAACATGTTCCTGATGTGTTTCCAACATGTTGAGTCTCCACTCCATGCTATTATTTTTTATCATTATGTGGAAGGGGTGTGGAATAAATGGTCCCCGGGGTATTTGAATTTTTTTAACCGATCCTTGAAGATTGCCCACAGTTTCAATTCATGGGTGTCTTCCTTGGACCCTAATGATGTTGTAAAATTTTTTACTCTTGCTTGGCTCGTTTGGACCAAAAGAAGTGATTGGAATTTTTAGCAAAATTCGACCATTTATCGGATCTGGGTTGAGAGAGCCTCAGAATGGATGAGTTACTAGTTGGTTGTGGATTGAGTGCAGTCCTTGGCCTTCCAAAGACATGAACTGCCTTATTGGTCCTCTCCACCCAAAGGATTCATCAAGATCAATACTGATGTGATAGTCTTTAATGAGCCTAAGATTAGAGTGGGGTTCATTACATGACATTGTGATGGCCAATTGGTGGAAGCTTGCTGTTTGAATTTCCAGTTCTTTTGGAGCCCTGTCGTGGTGGGGGCATCTAATCTGCTGCAAGGGATTCTCTTTGCTCGGGATAAAGGTTGGTCTTAGGAGGTTCTAGAGTCTGATTTCCTTGAAATTGTCAGTGCTCTATCTAAAAAAGGGGAGGACTCTCAGTTATTTGGACTTATTGTAAGGAAAAATTGGGATGTGGATGAGTCCTTCTCCTCTTACACTTTCTCTTTCATAAGGTGTGAGGGTAACTTTGTTGGCCATCATTTAGCGCATTTTGGGATGCATCAGGGTAACCATTTTTGGATCGAATCCTTTCCTGATTGTGCTTGTATGTCTAGTTTGATTGATCAGAAATGCATATTTTTTCTTGCCTTAAAAAATTTAAATATTTGTGTGTGAGAAATTAATTTGTATATATGTGAATGTATAGAAGTTTGATATATGTTTAATTGAACAATGAAATTATATAATATGCAACATCTATTAATGAAATAAATAATAATAATAATTAATAAATTAAAAAAATGAATAATTTTTATCAATTATATAGATAATTTTAAAAAATAAAAATGAATATTTATATATGTTAAAATGGAAATGAATAAATATTAATTATATAAATTACAACCATATTAAAAAAATTAAATGTTAATGAACAAAAATGTATAAATAAATATTAAAAAATGTTTAAAATTACAAAAATATTGAACAATGAAAAAATGAAAATGAATAAATTACAGAAAATATTATATATATTTATGAATAATTATGTATAGAAAAGAAGAAAGGATGAGAGAGGTGGGAGGGTCTCTCTTTAGGTATGGCGATTAGGGTTCACCACCTTGGATCCTGTGAGTGGTTCATCGCTTCTTCTCATTCCAGATTTACGCTCACAGTTCAGATATGCCCAGGTCACCTTTTGGTTCCTGGTTCAGATATGATTTTCAACATTTCATTGCGTCTTTTGGTTCTTCTATGCTGAAGGTCGCGCCTGAACTTGTCCAAATCAGTGCTTGTGATTCAAATATACTTGGGGTGGGTGTGTCCAGATCCATGTTTGTCGTGTTTTCTAGCTATGCTGAGGGCCGTGAATGGTTTCTCATCTTCCAATCCAGCTTTTGTCGTGTTTTATTGGGGCTGAAGGAGGATGGAATTGAGGGAGGTGTATGTAGTGGTGCCGAATTTTTCAGATGACATGATTGGAACAGGTAAGGTATCAACCTCTAATGTGGTTGATACAGTCACAAGAGCCACGAATGATGCTTGCAGAGCGACGAGGGTGACTATGGATGCAGCTGTTTCAGTGGAAGTGGTGGATGGTCCCAAAATTGGTTCTAGATTGAAATGAGCCACTGATGTAGTCCCGGGTTCAACAAATGATGCATCTCAAAAGATATATTAGGGTGGAATTTCTGGAGGAGCAGATGGTTTGCAGATTTCGGGAGATGACAACTTTTTTATGGCCCTCGGGGTGGTGACACTCATAATAAGATTTCAAGTAACGGTGTGTGTGCAGTTGTCGAGTCGAACCCTACGTTTTTTGAAGAATGAATTGAATCCTACAAGCATTTATTCATCACAAGGCTTATCTCACACCATTCTAATCCTTGTATGCTTGAAGATCTTAGGATGTGTGTTGTACAGGTTTGGGGATTTAGCGAGTGGCACATCGTGTTGCTTAGTGTGAATTTTTTTCATATCAAGTTCCGCTCTAATGAATTGAAACTGAGGGCCTGGAGTAGCGGGTTTGTTAATCTCAATCCAGGGATCCTTTGGTTCTAGAATCGAGACCCCTGGTTTGACCCTTTTCAGGCTAAGAACAATGTGGCACAATCATGGATTTGTTTCAATGGGTTGAATTGGGTATTTTGGCACCCCATTATTCTATGGGATGTGGTTATGGCTGTTGGTACTCCCATTAAGCTTGATAAGAAGACTGTAATGGTAGGGTATAGTCACTTTTCTCATATGTTGGTAGAGTTTGATTTATCTTTACCTCTTGTTGAGACTGTTTATTTGTTTTCTGGAGAGTTTAAATTTGAACTTGTGGTTGAATTTGAGTATGTTCCCGATTTTTGTCTTAATTTCTCCTCTATCGGGCATGTAAAGGCTAATTGTCACCGAGGACTTCAATGTTCACATGGTAAAAAGTATGAGCATTTGGTTGAAACATGAAAAATCAAAATGTCTATTGTAAGTTAACCCACTTCTCAGAAGGATGGTGTTGTGCAAAGTAATAAAGACAATGGTGTGAAAAACACTAACGATAATTTGATGCCTAATCGTGGTAATGGTGGGATGGCCTCCTTTGCTAAGATGGTGGTTGGGAAACAAGATTTTGGCAGTCATGGTTCTGAGAATGTGGGTGTGCCAGGAAATGGATATGTCTCTGATACTTTGTTTCAAGGGGAACCCTCACCTTCTAAATGGGGTGATGCTTGTTCGGATCATCTTGATAGTGACATTGAGATTGATCTTGCTTTCTTGATGGAGGGCCCGTTTTTATCTAAAGAGAAATTGGCTCATGGATCCACTCACAATGTTGGGAAAACTCTTTCTGGGAATATCTCCTCTACTGGTCTAGCTATTATGGCAACTAATAGTGCTACTTCCTTGGATCACTGGGTTGTTGTTGCACTTGTTCTTGGTTCCAACGAAGGTGTGATGGTGCTGCTACTAAGGGTCATGTTGAATTTTTGCTTCTCCCTAATGGTGCGATTTCTTGTGGTGCTGCTGGCTCTGGGAAGGCCTCTTATCGGGAGCATGTGGTTCTCGCGCATGTCCCTGATTTACATGCGGGTTCGCCGAGTTCTAGTGCTGTGAAGCACAAATTTTTTACTATCCTAGAATCTATAAACTCTCCAGACAATGATGCACTATACAGGGAGAGCAGGGAGAGGAAAGGTTAACAGATTTCAACATCTCCAGTGACTAATGATTTTGTCTCCATGCAGGTTGACTCCATTGGGAAGCACTCGTTTGAGGGTGTTTTGGGGGAAGAGCCAGCTATTGAAGGTGCTATAAATGATATTGATGGCCGTGTTATTCCAGTGGACAATCAGATTGATGATCAACACGTTTCTGTTGTTGATCATGTTGACACTGATGTTGCTGGTAGGTGGCAGACCCAGAAACAATGGCGAAGGGGTAGACACCCATGGGGTCGAGGCACGTCTCGTGGGCGAGGTGGCCGAGGAGGAGTGTTGTTTTCTATTTATTGTGTTTTTGGTGTGTTAATCACTTTTACCTTGAATCTCTCATCTCATATGTACTTTAAATGTCCATTTTTATAATTTCTGGGACCATGGAGTTTCTCCATGCTATGCGTTGTTTTAGTAATTATGTATAGAAAACATTAAAAATGAATAAATTACAAAAATATTAATTAAATAAATATTTAAAATCTATAAATTATAAAAAGTAAGCACACACTAAACATTATAAATGAATAAATTACATTAAATGAATGCATGTTAAAAATGAGTGAAAAATAATAATATATATATAATTAAATAATTAGTATATTGTTTATAATTAATAAAAATGAATTAAATTATTTAAAAATAAACAAATTTAATGTATATATACATATAGAAATAAATAGAATATTAAGTATTTAATTAGTATATAGCAGTAAACAATATATTAATTATTTGATAAGTATATTAAGTATTCAATAATCTTATTCATTTTTATTAATTATAGACAATATATTAATTATTTAATTATATATATATAATTAATATACTATTTATTACTATATATATATATATTAAATTAAATAAATTTAATTATAAATTTTTTTGGGGTTGGCCAGATCAAGTATGTGAACCCTCATGGATCTATGTTTAAATAAAAATGGATGTATATTAATTAAGTAAATTACAACTGTATTAAAAGCATTAAATGCTAACATATTTTATTAAAAAAAATATTTATAAAATGTAGACACACATACACACAATAATAAATAGTAAATTAATTATTTAATTAGTATATTAAGTATTTATTAAGTTTATTTATTTTTATTAATTATAAACAGCGTATTACTTGTTTAATTATATACATAATATATTTTTTCATTTATTAATTTTTAATTAAATAAGTAATATATAATTTATTATTATATATATATACTAAATTTAATAAATTGCATATATATATATAATTAAATAACTAATATACAAAATATGAATTTAATTATACAAAATAATGAATAAATATAAATAAATATTAAAAACAAATAAAAGTTAAAAAATATTAAACAAATAAAAGTTAAAAATAGACAAATTTAACACACACACACACAAAATAATAAAATGGATGTATATTAATTATGTAAATTATAACTGTATTAAAAACATTAAATGTTAACATATTTTATTAAAAAAATTATTAAAAAAATGTTTATTAATAGAAATGAATAAATCGTACACACACACACACAATAATAAACAGTAAATTAATTATTGAATTAGTATATTAAGTATTTAATAATTTCATTTATTTTTTTTAATTATATATATTGTATTACTTATTTAATTATATACAGAATATATTATGTAATTTATTAATTTTTAATAAAATAACTAATATATAATTTATTATTATATATATATATTAAATTTAATAAATTGAATATATATATAATTAAATAACTAATATAAAAAATATGAATTTAATGATACAAAATAATGAATAAATATAAATAAATATTAAAAACAAATAAAATTTTAAAACATATTAATCTAATAAAAGTTAGAAATGAACAAATTTAATATATATATATATATATATGTATATATATATGTATATTCATATTTAATATATTCATATATATCAATATATATTTTTATATATAAAGTAAGAATTTAATTATAAAAAATTTAGTATGCCACATAGTATTCCACATAAAGGGTCAGTCGTTTAGGCACCCAAACAGAGAAGAGGGTGGGTCAATGGTTGTGGGGGTCATGTATGGATTAAAGCCAGTAGAGAGCATAGGGTCAGCCTATGATTGCACACGTTGTGTGTGTAGGCATTTGTATATTTAGGTGTGTGAAGACTATATGCTGGAGCTCATCCCCGCAACAATTTTCTTATGCGGTCATACTTTGGGGTCATATAAAAAACAGTCGACCGTTTTCTAATTCAACATGGAACTCACATGCGTGATCACTTTAGTTTTATCAATTATGATAAAGATTTCCCTTTACCAGTGTTTTTTTAGCGCTGACAAAGGTATTTTTTATCATCGTTTTTCGCTAGTGTTGATAAAAACTAGCGCTGAATAAATCCAAATTTGTGTCTATGTTGAGTAGGTTTAGGATTAATTCCAGTAAAACTATTTTGATACACCGTGATCCTCAAAATGATTTCTAAATCACGACATTATGTCCAAAAAAATGGTGTTATACACTTTGCCGAAAACATTTTTATCTAATCTAAGATAACAACTTACACCCATGATGGTGTCTCGTTATTGTTGAAATTTTATACTGAGACCACCTTTTATGCTTCCCTTTAAACATTAATGCTAGGCCCTCTTTGCTCTACATTATTTTATACTTCCACCTTTGTCTGTAGTTCAACATTGACACCAAAATAATAATAACAATGACTAAGATCCAAATAGAAATCCAGATGGTGACTTGGTAAGGAGGACCATCCAATCATGATAAAGTGACAGCGGGATTGCACGCAGCATTGGAAGGCATAGTGTCATCCAACGGTTTAAATCCTCCAAATCGTTGTTGAGGGATTTTCTATTTAATGTTCAGTATTGGTGGCCTTTTGTCTCCCACATGCTCACATGCATGCAGGGCATGATTTTTCAGATGAAGATGCTCCGAACACATATTTTTAATTATTAGGAGAATCTGAGGTGACTCATTATTGCAAAGGGATAAATGGAATAAAATCTTATTTCATATAGATATATATATATATATATATATAATTTTTTAGATATTATTTATATGACGCTATAATGCATTATAAATCATATTTATGTGATATATTTAGTGATAATTTAATTAAAAATTAATATTAATTAAAAATATTTACTAATTAATATTAATATATATTTAATAACAATGTCATTTGTTTTTTCAATTTGACATATATATCAAATAATAAATATTTAATTATTAATTAAAAAAGTTGAGTAAACATGTTACACTTAATATGTCATGAAATAATTTAAGACGCACATATGCGAAATTAATTCAATTTTATAGAGACAAACATATACACAAATAATAAATTGTTAATATTATCATTTTAGATTATTATTTATTTATATTTAATAATTAATATATTATATTTTTAATTGTTAAGTTATATTTATATTTATATTTATTTTTAATATGTACTATTTATCACTTTTTAATTAGTATGTGTGTATATATATATTTATTAATTTTATTGATTTTTATTATTATTTATTTCATTAATAATTTTTTTAATATTTTTGTAATTTATTCCTTTTTATTTTTATTTGTCTGATATTTTTGTAATTTTATTCATCTTTTAATATTTATCTACATTTATTGATTAAAATTTAGAGTTTTTAATACAGTTGAAATTTAAAAATATCAAACTTATGTTACATTAATTTCACACACATATAAATTATTAATACAGAAACACGCGCACACACACAATATTTCTGTAATTTATTCAATTTTTAATATTAATACTGGAATTTTATTTATAAAAAAGATATATTATGTTTTTAATCGGAAAATTTTATTGATTTTTTATATTTTTATTCAATATATACTATTTATTAGTTTTTAATATTTTTTCAATTTGTTTCATTTTTAATATTATTTATTCATTAATACACTTAATTGTTTTTTAATTTTTTATATCATTTTGAATTTTTCTTTGCATAATATTTTTTGTAATTTTATACATTTTTAATATTTATTTATACATGTTTATTCATCAACATTTATTGTTTTTAATGTGGTTTTAATTTATATAATTATCATGTATTGATTTTTATTTTAACATATATTCATTTTTTAATTTTTTAATAATATATATAATTAATAACACTTATTAATTTGTTTAAAAAATTATTCATTTTTATTATTTATCTCATTAAAAAAGTTTTTAAAGTTTTTTTAATTCATTCAATTTTAATTTTTATTTGTTTAATATTTTTCATTTTTTATTTATTTTTAATTTTTATTTATACATATTTATTGATTAATATTTAATGTTTTTAGAACAATTCTCATTTTAATAATTAATATATGTATTCATTTTCATTTTATGTATTCTTTTTTAATTTTTTAAAATTTTATATAATTAGTAACTCTTATTCATTCTTTTAATATATTTTTTGGTATATTCATTTTTAAATTAAATTTCACTTATTTTTGACATTCATTCATTTAATATTAATCATTCATTAATAATTTTAAGTGATTTTTACCTTTTTTTAATTATTGATTCATTTTTAATATTTATTCATTTTATATTTTTGTAATTTATTCATTTTTTATTTTTTTATCAATAATTATTCATCAATATATTTAATATTTTAAATATAGAAATCTATTCATATAGATATATATATATATATATCAATATTTTTTTTTTCATAAATATGATTTATATACAAAATATGTATTTACATTTAATAAGTCATATATCTAATGGAAAATAGTTTGTAATTAGTAATTAATATTAATTAAAAATATTTATTAATTAGTATTAAGTAATAGACATTATGTATTATATAAAGTACTTATTTATTTTTTCAATCTAACACATATCAAACTTGTATTTTACACACATACACACACACATTAATTTCATGTACACATTTATGTTGGATCTTAAAAGTATACAATGACTACAAGAGGGTGGGGTGAATTATAGTTTAAAAAATTTAAAACTAAGACAAAACACAAATTATCTTACGTCGAAAAGATCAGACTCAGACATCGTTTGATGATTAGAGTATTATAATAGGAACTAGAAAACTTATGATATATCAGAGTTGTTATCGTTCTCACAGACAGTCCGATAAAACTATTATTAGAAAGATAATTATAAACTAACTTTCTAATGTATATGCACAACAGAAAATAAACTCGTAACAACAAGTAAAATAAAAGCTTGTAATAGCAAGAATGACTAAAAAGCTCTATAAAAGAATTTACTCTTTAACTTTAAGTGTTTAAGAAGTTAGAAATCTTGACATAAGATATTCACTATTTCAATACCTACTGTAAAGGTATGTATTTCCTTACTAGGAAAGCCCTCAATATGATGATCAGAATAATTATGTCTTCCTATCCTCAGAAGCCCTTGATCTGACAGATCAAATTCATTTCTGTCTTTCTTATCCAAGAAATCCCTTGATACAATGATCAACATCTCTGTCTTCCTAGTCCTAAAAGCTCTCGATCCGATGGATCAGATTCACATATTTTCCTATCTCCGGAAGCCCTCAATCTAACCACGATTAGACACAATAAATACAAAACAAAAGTGTTCTATAGAATTTAGAATCCTCACACGGATTCCATAAAACATCAACTCTCTAAGAAATTGCAAAAGGTATAAAACGAGATGTTCAAGAAGAGTAAAAACTTAGATGACTTGAGTTGTCAATTCATCAGTTCCCACCTCTTCAAATCAAATCCTATTTAGAATTAATACTCCAATGATCATATTTCTGAGTTTGTTGCAACGACATCAGACGAATTTCACTTTGATAGCTCATAATGATCTGGATCTTGATCTTGATAGCTAAGCATGAGATGTACTTCATTTGTCCAACATCATTTATTTAGCATCATTACAATGTTATTATAGATTTCGTCTGTTGAAAACAATTCCAAATACTTTGATTATAAACTTTGGAGATTCCAATGGACTTCACTATTTTTTTTCAATATGATAAATTGAATGAAAGTTAATATGATGTATCAGTACCAATGTAAGTCTGATGGTTATGAATTTTTCCAGTCTGATAGATAGGATATTTTCCTAACCAATGGTCAGTGTTGTAGTTGGTCTGATGTATCAAATGCACCTTCGTTTCGATGGATTGGTTTTAAGAATAAAAGTTTATGTTTTTTTATATTAGAACAATTTCTTCATTCAGTATAAAAAGATATTTCCTACAAAAACATTCTAAAACACATGGGATAAATAATGTTAGTAAAATAGTGTTTTAAGAAAGTGTCTGTGATATTCAAAACCAAGGAAATAAAAAGTAGAAATTATAACATTGGACTCAACAATCTCTCCCTTTTTGGAAAACACAAAACAAAACACTTAAGATGAAAACTAATAACTTTGAAATTTTTACAACCCTTTGTACTTTAAGAACATCAAATATATATAAAATCTAT
This sequence comes from Viscum album, assembly GCA_963277665.1. Taxonomy (NCBI): domain Eukaryota; kingdom Viridiplantae; phylum Streptophyta; class Magnoliopsida; order Santalales; family Viscaceae; genus Viscum; species Viscum album. The sequence continues at coordinate 963,976,345 of OY728129.1, forward strand.
TCATTTGTCATATTTAAATTCCACCTGAGTTAATACCTTATTGATCTTTATCATATTTGATCCGATGGAAAATATTAATACTTCAGATTCCCCTCTTATTAGAAAGTCTTCCTCTGGGATTAATATTTGGGTTTTTTAAAAACAACCCCCCTTTGAACAAGATTCTCCAAAAATATTATCCCTAAAACTTATCCCCCAATATTTCTCTAAAAACCTTTGTAATAACTTCTCCCCTTTATGATTTATAAAAAAGATTAGGGAAATTATATAACCTCCTAAAATGTTTAAAAAGTATAACATACAGAACAATTAAATATGAATAACCATTCATCCAAGATATAAAAGAAAGAACATTCACCCAAAAATAAAATTGTAAGACATTCAATCATATAGTATTTGGATAAAAATCCATTCACATTAAACTTTTATTCAAAACATGTTTAATTACATCAAGATTTCAGATAAAAAAAATTCATTCTTTCTTATAAAGATTCTTTATGATCACCTTCAACTTCTTTACATCTTTATGATCCTTCTAAGCTGTAACTACTGATGACTCAAGCTTCTTAATTTTTTCCTCCATGATTGTTTTTTTCAAACCTCTACCTCTAACCTTTCAACCTCCTCACCAATATTCTTATTCTCTTTCTTTAAACTGAATAACATATCTTCACAAGATCAGAGCCTACCATTTTATAATTATAACTTGTGAACCTTTTCATTAAAAACTCTATCTTCCTCACCCCAATTATCAGTCATATATTTGAACTCTTCAACAAACTCAACTCTTTCAGAAAAATCATATGAGAGTTTTTCAAAAGAATCTGAAATATCAACATAAATTATCTTGACTTATATTATCTGACCACCAAGGTCCTTTAAATCATTATCAACTTATCTTGACCATCTAACAATCTGGTTGAAATTTCTATTGTGATCCTTCGTTTCACTTTTGAATGTTTTTATTTTTGATTCATTTTGGATAACCATATCATTCAACATTTTCAATGATTCCAATTTTATATTCATGGAGTTATATATTTTTTTACTCATGGATTCAATATTTGGAAGATAGGGTATCAAATCACTTAAACTTTTTTAGAGTTAGGAAAATGTAATCAATGTTATTTTACACCTCTGTAACCAGAGAGTACGATGAATCTAATTGAATATCTGAAACATGTTGTATAGAAGGTCTATCATCTAACTTTTTTTCTTTTGATTATCCTCTAACATCTTCTAAAACATTCACAATATCTACTTCTTTATCTTAATCATCCTTGTCAGATAATTTTTTGTGAGACTTCTAGTATTTTTCCTCTTTATAAGATAATTTAAACTGAAAAGGTCCAGCCAGAGACAAAGTCTCTGGCCATTTATTAAAATAACCAAAAAGTACAGAAGCCGGTTTAAGGGGTATCCGGTTCCCGAAGACCGCGAATTCAAATTTCAAAAGCTAAACATCATCATCACCCTTCAACTCGATTCACGTGCCTGCCTCGAAGCGGACGCCCATCGCATCGGCGTCAGATCCATCCGCCTCCCATCATCACAGCGCCGGAAAGCCAATCTCGCCGTCGTCACCGGCGTGCCCATCCCGGAGCCCGTCGTCGCCGAAGTAACACCATCCTCCCATCCTCTATCCTCAAAGAGACCGCATCCCTCAACCACCAGCTCAGAAACTGGTCGGAAACACCATTTCACCAGAAAACAACCACGTTCATAAACCAAAACCCATCCATTTTCATCCGTGAAACCAATAAACGCTCGCAAAGCAGATTGCGAGAGGGTGAACATCACCAGCAAACCAGAAATCACTCAAAAGAGAAAATCAAAACGAACCAACATTAGAGAGAATCAACAATCTCAGGAAAAAACCATCCTTAAACGAACACACATCAAACTCCAAGATCCAGAGTTCGACACACATCAAACTCCAAGAACCAGAGTTCGACCGACAAACCTCCCGGCGTCATCTCATCATCTCGAAACGAAACAAACTCCCAACGCCGCCATCCCAGAAGACCACGCTCGACCTCCAAACACCCAGATCGATGGCCAGAGAGCAGATCTCGAACCGTCGGGCCAGGGACTCTGGCGTAGAATCAACACCGAGTCACGAAGACCCCGGTGCGCGCAGGGCGAGCTAAAACAAGGCCGCGACAGTATAGAAACCCACGTCAATCCACCGAACCAGGGAAGAAGGAAAGTCGATCTGGGAAGAGGGAGGCGGCGTGCGAGAAACCCTAGCCGAGCGCCGTGCCCCTTACGGGCTCATCCACCATATAAACTTATATATTTGCATTCTTGTTTGATTGAGATGGAAGATGAGTTGACTTAGAGGATGATTCCAAAAAACTCACTTCTTCCTTTGTTTCTTCCCTTGTATTTGTTTCTTTATATTATTCAACTTCTTCTTCTTGTTCTTCTTTAAGTTCTTGTTCCAACTACAGTGTAGTTATTATAACACCTTTTCCAGCTTTCGTAAATAATTTGGTTTTCTTATTTTCAAATTTATTCTCAACATGAATTGGGACTGATTTTGTAACTTCTTATATAATTTCTTTATCTTTTACTTTTTCTTCAACATCTGGAATGATTAAAGGAACTATTGAAGTTACAAAAAACTCTAAACTATAACTAGGTATTATTTTATCATTGTGGGGAATGTTTTTGAAAACTATAACTAGTTGTACGACTAACAACAAATAAATTTATAACACTGTATTTTCTAATGCTTTCTAACACCCTTTAGAAAATTTTCTACGATCTTTAACTATTCAAACCATTTCTTTAGTTTCTTTCTCTTTTTAGACTCCTTTATCTCATCCACTATTTTTATTTTCAAGTCCATTTCCCAAGCCTTATCTAAACCAAAAATAGTATCACTTGGTTTTTTTGACCTTTTGTTCCATAAAATTCTTGAATTATTCATTAATCATTTGTTTTTTGCTTCCGTTAAACTTTTGGGGGTTGAGGAACCTACATTTATGTTTTCATTAACAACTCATTTTCTTTTACAGGTTGGGTATCAGACATGGTTCTGTGAATCCTATCCAAAAATTTCTTTTACTCAGAATAAAAAACTAACTACATCCGAGCCATGTTCTCTTTTCCAATTAGGGAAATATTTTCCCTCCTAAAATATGTATAGTTGTTAATACAAAAAACTCTCATGAAATTGACTAAATGCATGTTAATGAAACAAAAAAACATAACAATTTTCTATTTCATTGAATCTTTCTTAATCAATTCCACTGATACAAAAAAAACTTGACCATGTATATTTATCTCATGTTCATCAAAAAATCTAAGACAAATATATCGAGTACTTTTAGGGCATCCCTTTCACCCTTCCATGGAATCAGATAACCCTGCATCCATAATGTTATGACTCTTTTGTCTAGTGTAATATGTGAAATTCTTATTACTTTCTCAAAATAAGTAAAAAAATATGCCCCTACATTTTATTTTTTGAAACTCCCAAGATTTTCAAGAATCTTGTGGGAAGGAAGATATGCTTCACCCTCTAGGGGTACTTCCACCAAATTAGAAAATTATAAATAAGAAAGGTTATAGTTTTCACAAAATAAGTAAAACTAACTTTTTCTTTATCCTATTTAGAATTAAACTAAACTAGAATGTAAAACTCTCTCATAATTTCTGGGTTAAATAATTTGAAATCATCTTTTTTAAACACAAATATTTTCCCAACAATGAAACATTATAATTATTTTCAATAAATAATCATACTTATCATAATGGGTTTTCTCGATGAGTCTTTCTCTAAAAACATGCCTTTTAGAAAAATATTCATCAATTCTAATTGTACGAAGTTTGAAACCGAGGATCAGAGGAATGGAAAAGAATCAGAATGAGCACTGAAACAGGCGATGGGAGTCGATAAGAGAATATCTTGAAATTGATGTGGGATATAGGGTGACCCATCCTTATATAGTCACGGGGAGTGATGGATTACATTCCAAAAATTTCAATGGATCAGATTGAATGTCCTTTTCTTATATGAATAACGAGATTTAATCATAGAATGATTTTAATGAAAATTCTGAACTCTAAATGTTTTTAAGAAAAATTTTATTAAATTAAACAATAGTCCGATTAGAAAAACTTATAAGTTTGTAAAAAAAATAAAATTTGTAAAACTAAAAGAATATGTGAACAACAACATTGATAGACTTAAGTAATTAATAAGTGAAAAAACTAAAAGAATACCTTTCGAAGTATAAATGTTTCATCAGTATGAGTAACCTATTCTTCTAGGTTTTTGTAATAGAGATTGATTAGGATAAAGTATATAAAAAAATTATTTATCCGAAAATTTTTATTCAATGTTTGATTTTGGAAAAGTTTTACATCAAAAAAATTATTTATTATTATTATTATTTATAACATTTTGGTTTCAGAGTATTTATATAAATTCATACTCTAATTTTTTTTATAAAATTTATAAATACAAAAAGTAAAATAAGAAAATTAATAAGTTTATAGAGAACTAAAAACTTTAAGATTTTTTTACAAACATGGAAAATGTAAGAAAACTAATGGTTTTTATAAAAGTAAAATATTTAGAAAACTAAAAGTTTTTAGAAAAAAATTCTTTTAGAAACTTAAAAGTTTTGAAAAAACAGATTTAGAAACATAAAAAAATATGTACTCCCCCTTTGAGAAAGATTAAATTAATGTAAAGATATTGTTAAACATGAAGTAGATATTAATGACTACTCAATATTGATCATTCCTATATTCTGTTTAATATATTAAACTCTATCAAAACTAATATGTTTATTAAAAATATCACCATGTTGTTATTGCATTCTAATGAATTGTAAAATGATACCTACTTTATGTGTGTGATCCTGAAGGAAATGGTGCCTTATATCTATGTGTTTAACACATGAGAGATTTTATATTTTTTTTATTTAAGGAAATGAAATTTTTATTGTCAGAAAAAATATATTTTTTAGTAAAACCCATGCCATAGTTAGTGAGTGTGTGTTGTATCCACAACACTTGAGCACAACAATATCTAGTTGCTACATATCCAGCTTCAATAGTGAAAAGTTATACTGAGTGTTGTTTCTTGCAAGACCATGAAACTAGAACGTATTCTAAGAAATGAAAAGTTTTTGATGTACTTTTCCTATCCATTCTACATCCATTAAAGTCAACATTTAAAAAAAAAATTTAACTCAAAATTATTTTCAAAAGAGTAAAACAAACCTAAATCCATAGTGTAACATCCCAGGTAAATAATGAATAAGACACATATCATATTTATTAATATTTGTGAATTAAATATTAATTTTACATTGAAGGGGTTTCTATGTTCGATAGCATAACCGATACGAAACAACGAGTTTCTTTGAAATCTTAAGTTGCACACTAATAATATAATATTATTTTAAATGGCAGTTAACTCCTAGCAGTTGTATTGGGGGGAATGAAAAAAACTAACTAAAATATGATTATACATGTTTTTTAAATGTATTTACATTTATCCAATAAAAGTTAGAGGCTTAAAATGTGAATGAATCTAATTTTAAGCATAATTTACCTTAAAAGGTTGATTTACCACCTTTTAATGGAGAACCCTCTTTAAATCTTGTTTTTTTCAATTTTATTTGTTTTATTTGACCAATTAAAATTCTTATTTTTAATCGGGACATCAAAATTTAATTTTGGTAAATTTTTGGAATTTTTCCAATAAAGTTCATTTTTTAATGAATAGTGAAAAATATTGTATTTTAATTGAAAAATGAGTTTTAATATAATTTATTTATATGGTTATATTATCTTTTTAATTGTTTTTAAAGTGTAATTAGAATATATTTTTACCATTTAAACCAATGTTGGTCATTGGAATTAATTTCACATTTAAATTGGACATAAACAAGTGTCGATCTTTTGACAGTTATTGTTTCTTAAAAACACGCTATTTGCTTTAACAATGAGAATTAATTTTAAATTAATTAATGAAACTTCTATGTTTATAATTTGGTAAAATAGAAATCATTTTTGAATTTAGAATATCAAATATAGCTTAGGTAGACTTTTTGGTAGTTTTCTGAAAAACATCAATTTTTGATGAATAGTGAAACCATTTAGTAGTAATTAAAAAACTGACTTTTTCATTTAAATGAAATTTTACCATTTTTGTGAATTGTATTTAGAAAATACGACATACATTGTTGTTATTATTATGTAAAATTTGGTTCAATAAGATGAAAATAATTTTTCATGAATAGTAACTTTGGATTTTTATTTACACGGTTAAAGGTAAATAAGGTAATTCAAGGTAAAATGAATATTATAATAATTAAAAATTTCCTTAACACTTGTCCTAAACTTGTTGGATGACTAATGTCTGACCATAGCCATCCTTGGGTCGATTATGGGACCCCATGGAGCCACTTATGAATGATAATGACACTTTAGATTAATTAACTTAAAATAAAGGAAAAAATGACATAAACAAATATCTCTTTGTAAATTAATTTTTACATGGTGTTATATAAGTTATCATTTCGACTATAAATATTCATTGGAAGGATAAAACTATTTCCAACATCATGGTATTTTTTTATAATTTCTAGAAATCAAATAAATAAAATTATTTATTACACAATAATGATGCAGTATATACCTCATTAATAAATGATTTAAATAAATAAGATTATAAATATTAAAATAATATCCAAAACCTGCCCAATTCTTATTGGATGAATTTATTTCTACCATGATTCATCTTATCTTCTATCTTACTGAGTTTTGGACCTTTAGAAACCGAATATCATTATATAATAAAATAATATTATCACACTTTCCAAAAGAGCCCCTCCTCCCCCTTATAAAAAGACCTCACTTATAACCCATTACTCACACCTCTCAAGCCCCTTGTCTCGTCAAAACCCTAACCAAATAAGCTCTAAATATCCCTCTCCTCCTTCAAAAAGCCTTACCTTAGACAGAAGGCATTTCAAGAAGTCCTTTTGGTTCAAACAAAAGAAAGTTACCTGATTTAAAGGAAACATCTTCTCTTAAGTTCTTTTGTTTTATTTTACTTCTCCAACCCCCTAAATGATTTTTATTACTTTATTTTATAACAAAAAAGTATCCTAAATATACTAGGATATTTTTATGATATGGATTCGAACTACCCTTACACACACCTCTATCAAATGGGTGAATAACATACTATTTCTGTGGATGGCAAACTAACACCTCCCAAAACGATGATTGTTGGATTATCTCCTATCACCTATCATGGTTGCTATTAATATGAAACTATATTTATATATGATATATATTATGTTTATTTTTTCTTTATTATTCTGTATTTTTCTTTTATAGCATGCCTTTATGGTTTTGCATTATGGGTAAACATGATAATTTCATTTAAGGAAGTGCGGACTACCGCCCCCTCAAAGTGATATGACTCATTAATGACATATGTGGGATGTATAAAGGATGTATTTAATGATATTATATATGATATTATACTGGAATTATAATATACCTACATATCATTATGTTTTAATTCCATTAAAATAAGAAATAGAGATGAAAGTAGCGTTCATGCGTACGTACGACTTACCGTCATCATGAATAGTGCATTCCATTTCTTACCTCCAAATGATATGTACTGTTATAAATATATATATATATATATATATATATATATATACTGGATATATAAGATATATATGATATCTAAATAATGAATATCATTCTGGATATAATGGAATATTGACCACTTGGAAAGCTTGTAAATATATGGTGTTCATTTTTTAATCAAGTACCAAATATCGACAAAATGAACATTAGTAACTTAAATGATTACATAATGTTTATAACATGGTAATGAGTTATATAAAAGGAATAATAAACTTGAAAAAGGTTCTTATGAAAGTAGAAATTAACTTTAGTTTTTTATTCAAGAGATTAAATAAAAAACGAGTCAAGTCAGACACGAGGTAAGGGACTTCGTCTCAATCTCCTTTCATTGAGGCATGTTTTGTTTTAATACATGACATTATTTTATACACTATATAAACATATTTGACTTTTAATTTCATTCAAGGGGAATATTTTTCTATGAATCATTTTACTAAATGACGAAAAAAGAAAGTTTCTTTTTTAACATAAGCGGTGACAACGACCTTTCCACTGCCATGAGTATTATTTAATCTTCGGCTTCCTTAAAAAGCCACAATGTTTTTAAATGGAAAATAAAAATATATATAATATTTTATGTATTTTGGTATGGAAAATGGTTTTTATAATGGATTATTTATGTCAATATATTTAAATGATATATTGTGATTGAAATGTGGGAATTTTATTTTTTCCTTTATGTTTATTTTATGTGTTACAAATATGTTATGGTTCTTGGGCATTGTTACGTATACGGGTGGTTCCGTGATAAACCAAGGGCGGGTGAGCTCGAGATAGCTCTCCAATGCATTGGGTAACGTGATGGAGGTAAACGTGAATGTTTCTCCTAATAGATTTAGGGAATATACTATGATGGGTATTCCAAAGTAACTCCCTATGTAGCTGTGATAGCTATAATGTAAGTATGTTATAGATGCCTCTAGTTACCTTTATGATTTATGATTTATACGTGTTATTTATAAATCTTAAGATTTCATGAGTTAAGTAAAAGATTTTTTGTTTTGTATGTATTTATGAACTAATGATTTCTTTCATGGTTTTATAACCCTTACTCAGCTTTTTATACTCATCCAATGTTTTGAAATGTTTTCACATGACTTAAAGATGTATAGGGTGCAGGATGGGATCAAGGAAAAGTCATTTTGTCTAAGACATGGAACTATACATGACTCTTTATTTCAAGAGTTTTTATTTTTAGAAAAAATGGAAATTGAGTAGAAGTGTTTACTTTGTAATCTTTTGAGATGAAATAGTTATGTCCTAACTCTCTAAAACTCTAAACCTGAAAAGATCCTCAATGTGAATTATTTATTTAATTCAATATTATATAATTTTTAATGCGGGGTCCTTATAGTTTGTATCATAGGTCGGTTTAGATAACTTTAGGAGTTTGGGTATTTTTAAATTAATATCCATAAAGTAATTTATGTTAATATTGAAATCATATGGAATTTAAAAATTACCATGTTGCTTCACCTAAGATATTTTTGTGTTTAGAATGGTTTTCCACAGAGGAAACAAGGAAGCTATGTTGGGATGAAATTAGGAGGAAGACAACCTTCCAAATCAGCAACCTGAGATGGTTAGAATTAGAACTGAACGATTTGTTACAGTGATGGAACAATTGACTCATTCTATAAATGGTGGTGGTATCCATGCACAAGATTAGCCAAATCAACCATATAGAAACATTTTAGTAGTAGAGCATTTCATGAGGCAACATCCCCCATCATTCAGAGGATCATCTGACCCTATGCTAGCAGAAGGGTGGATTAAAGCACTGGAATTTTTTTTTGATGTCATGTGGTGTTCATAACTTCAAAAGGTTAGTCTTGCTGTTTAATGTTTTGAAGGATAAGCTAATCAGTGGTGGTTTATGGTGAAAAATATCAGGGATAGTGGGGAGATTGATGCTCTTGATTGGGATGAATTCAAAGGTATGTTTCTTGAGAAATATTTTCCTAAGGTGGTTCGTCTTAGGATGGAAAAACAATTCCTGGAATTGAGGCAGGAAGATGACTCAGTGGCTGTTTATGAAGAAAAATTCACTTGACTGGAAAGGTATTCTCCAAACTTCATATGAGATCTTGATAGTCAGATCAACCGTTTTAACTCAGGATTAAAGCCAAAGTATGTAAGGGCTTTATATTCTCGTGAGTTTAGAAGTTATGAAACACTTGTTCGTCGTGCGGAGAAGGTGGAAATATAGTTTGCCGATGATCAGGTTTTCTTTTACAAACAAGAGAATAAGAGGTTGAGGTGGCAGAAAAAAGGGAATAACTCTTCAAAAAAGTCAGATGGTAAGAAATTTAAGTTTACAGTTTGTGAAAATTGTGGTAAAAAGCATGCTGGGGAATGTCTTTTGAATTATGGTAAGTACTACCGATGTTGTAAAATGGGACATAAGGCACGTAATTGCACTGAAAAAGATCAGGGTAATGGTATGACAAAATCTGATTTACAATCACTAAAATGTTTTTAAGTGCAATGAAATGGGTCATTATGCAAATGAGTGTCCAACAAAGAACTCTACTGAGGGAAAGCAGCCAGACTACAAGTAGAAAGGGGTGGTGAAATCCTTCGTAACTACTTCAATAGATGTTGGGTCATCAAATGAAGTAGTATCAGGCACACTGTTTGTTTGTTCAGATTATGCCAATGTGTTGTTTGATTTAGGGTTTAAACACTCTTTCATTTCTGAGATGTTTTCATGTAAATTGGAAATTCCAAATCAATATATGAATACATAACATATGGTAAAAACTCATGGATGAAATGTCGAGACAAAAAGAATCATAAGAACATTCCTCTCCTTGTGTGCAGAATGAATCTACCTGCAAACCTTATGGTTTTTCCTCTTGTAGAGTTTGATGTTATTTTGGTTATGGATTGGATTTATATTTATCATGATAATATTGACTGCAGAGATAAATAGGTTTCTTTTTAGAATTATTTTCAGTATGTATACAAGAATGGACCCTTAATTTTGATAACATATTAGGAATATTAGAATCTAGTAAAAGATGGAAATGAATATTACCTTTCAAATATTGTTGAAAACAATGGAACTATTCAGATTAATGATGTGCTAGTGGTAAATGAGTACCTTGATGTTTTTCTTAATGAGTTTCCTATTATTATACAAGATCGAGAAGTTGAATTTACTGTTGACTTAGTTCCTGATACTAATCCAATTTCCAAACCCCCTTATCGAATGGACCAAATTGAAATTTTAGTGTTAAAGAAGAAATTGCATGAATTATTAGATAAAGGTTTCATTCGACCTAGCACATCACCATGAGGTTCTCCTGTCTTGTTTGTTAAAAAGAAATATGGTTCAATAATAAATTTCATTGATTATAAATCATTTAATAACATCACTGTTAAGAACAAGTATCTGTTGACTCATATCAATGATTTGTTTATCGGCTCTAGGGAGCTCAGTATTTTTCGAAGATTGACTTGAGATCAGGGTACAATCAGTTGAAAGTGGAAGAAGCAGACATTTTGAAGACTGTGTTTCGTACTAGATATGGTTATTATGAATTTGTAGTTATGCCTTTTGGTTTAACCAATGCACCTGCTGTATTCATGGATCTTATGAAAAGTATTTTCCGTGAGTTCTTGGATAAGTTTGTGGTTGTGTTCATTGCTTATATTTTAGTTTATTCCAAAACTAAATAGGAACATGAAATTCATTTAAGGGTTGTATTGTAAACCTTAAAAGAAAATAAAATATTTGGGAAATTCAGTATGTGTGAGTTTTGGTTGCAAAAAATTTCTTTATTTGGTCACATTGTTTCAAAAAATGGAATAACTGTTGATATTGATAAAACAAAAGTTTTTGAAGAATGACCAAGACCCACAAATATAACTGATAACCATATTTTTCTTGGTTTGGTAGGTTATTACCAGAGGTTTGTTGATAATTTTCCACGGTTATCTAGTCCAATGACTAAGTTAACTCGAAAAGGTTTTATGTTCATCTGAATAAAAGAATCTGATGATTGTTTTTAGGAATTGGAAAAATATTGGCGAATGCTCCAGTTTTGGCACTAACATCTAGAAATGGTTAGTTTTCTATCTACAGTGATGCTTTGTTGAAAGAACATGGTTGTGTCCTTATGCATAATGATCAGGTAATTGCTTATGCTTCACGTCAGTTGAAACCAAATGAGTTAAATTACTCTACACATGATTTGGAGTTAGCTGCTATTGTTTTTACATTAAAAATTTAGAGGCATCATTTGTATGGAGTAAAATGTGAAATATATACTGACCACAAAAGTTTAAAGTATATATTCACCCAGAAAGAATTAAACATGAGACAGAGGAGATGTCTGAAATTAATCAAGGATTATGATTGCACGATCCATTACCATCCGAGAAAATAAAATAAAGTAGTTGCTGCTTTGAGTTGAAAAAGTAATGCTTTATTAAACATGTTACGTTTAGAATAAGATCCTTTGGTTTTTGATTTGATAAACTTTGTTGTAGAATTTTTAGGTGTAGGAAATTATTATGTTTTGTATCAGGTGTCAGTGAGATCATCTCTATCAGACAAAATTAAGAAAGCATAGAAGGAAGACAGTGAGTTACAGAAAAAGGTAGAGTTGGTTCATAAGGGTAAGTTACCTAAATTTAACATTGATAATTATAGTGTTTTGAGATTTGTAAAAAGATTATGCATGCCTTGTGATTCACAGTTGAAGAATGAGTTGTTATGTGAAGCTCATAGTTCCCCATTTTCAGTTCATCCTGGCAGTACTACGATTTACAAAGAACTTCAGGAGTATTACTGGTGGGATGGAATGAAAAGAGATATTGCTAATTTTACTATGAAGTGTTTGACTTGTCAGCAGGTTAATGCAGAGCGACTGTTACCGAAAGGGATGATTCATCCATTACTGGTGCTAGAGTGAAAATGGAAAAAAATTATCCATGGACTTCGTTGTGAGATTACCGAAGACATCTCGATGTAATAATGCAATATTGGTTATTGTTGATCGATTAACTAAATCTTCTCATTTACTTTCTATTAGAGATACATTTTCTCTAGATAAACTTTCTCGGTTGTATGTTAAAGAGATATTCAGGTTGAATGGAGTTCCCCTATCCATTGTATATGATTGTGATCCTAGGTTTACATATAACTTTTGGAAAGGCCTTCAGCAGTCATTGGGTACTGAATTAAATTTTAGTACAACTTTTCATCCTCAATTAGATGGGAAATAAGAATGAACAATTCAGACCCTGGAGGATATACTATGTTCCTTTTCACAGTATTACCAAGGAAGTTGGGACCAACATCTTTCATTGGTTGAATTTTGATATAATTATAGTTTTCATTCCAATAAAAAGATGGATCCAATTGAGGCATTATATAGAAAGAATTATCGACCTTAATATTTTGGGATTAAATAAGTGAAAGGTAGCTGATGGGACCAGAATTGGTAGAAGAGATGGCAAAGAAAGTTTAGTTGATTTAGAAGCACATGAAAATAGCTCAGAGCGGGAAGAAAAGTTATGCAGATAACCGGAGGAATGATCTTTCTTTTGAGGTAGGTGATCATGTCATTTTCAATGTTTCTCCATGGAAAAGTGTGATGCATTTTGGTAAGAAGGTAAAGTTAAGTCTGATGTTCATTGGATCTTATGAAATCTAGGAGAAAGTTGGATCAGTTGCGTATAGAGTGGCTTTACCTCCATGTTTATCCCAGGTACACAATGTTTTTTATGTTTCTATATTGAGAAAGTATATTCCAGATCCATCTCATGTTTTGAGCCCAGAGGTTGTTTAGTTGGAAGAGAATCTCTCTTATGAAGAACAACCAGTCTAGATTCTTGACCATAGAGAGTAAGTGTTGCAGAATAAGGTAATTCACCAGGTAAAGGTTTTGTGGAAAAACCATATGGTTGAAGAGGCAACACGGAAATCTGAAAATGCTATGAGGGATAAATAACCCCACTTATTTTGATAAGTAAAATTGCAAGGATGCATTTACCAAAAGGGGGGGAAGGATGTAACATTCCCAGTAAATAAAGAATAAACATATTTAATATTTATTAATATTTTTGAATTAAATAATAATTTTACTTTATAGGGGTTTCTATGTTTGATAGCGTACCCGAAACGGAACAACGGGTTTCGTTGAAATCTTACGTTGCATGCTAATAATATAATATTATTTTAAATGGTAGTTAAATCCTTGTCGTTGTATTGGAAGGAATGAACAAAACTGACTACAATATTATTATACATGTTTGTTAAATGTATTTACATTTATCCAATAATAGTTAGAGGCTTAAAATGTGAATGAATCTAATTTTAATCATAATTTACCTTAAAAGGTTGATTTACCGCCTTTTAATGGAGAAACTTCTTTAAATATAGTTTGGGTCACTTTTATATGTTATATTTGACCAAATAAAATTATTATTTAGAATCAGGACATCAAAATTTACTTTGGGTAAATTTTTGTAATTTTTCAGATAATGTTCATTTTTAATGAATAGTGAAAAATAGTGTATTTTAATTTAAAACTACATTTTAATCTAACTTATTTATATGGTTAGATTATCTTTTTAATTGATTTTAAAGTGTAATTAGATTATAATTTTAACATTTAATCCAATGTTGGTCATTGGAATTAATTTCACATTGAAATTGGACATAAACAAGTGTCGATCTTTTGACAGTTATTGTTTCTTAAAAACACGCTATTTATTTTGACAACAGGAATTAATTTTTAATTAATTAATGAAACTTATATGTTTATAATTTTTTAATATAGACATCATTTTTTTATTTGGAATATCAAATATAGCTTAGGATAAATTTTTGGTAGTTTTCTGAAAAACATCAATTTTTGATGAATAGTGAAACCACTTGGTAGTAGTTAAAAAACTAACTTTTTCATTTAAATAACATTTTAACACTTCTGAGAATTGAATTTCAAAAATCCTACATACATGGTTGTTATTAGTCAGTAAAATTTGGTTCAGTAAGATGAAAATAATTTTTTTTGAATAGTATCTTTTGACTTTTTTTTACCGCAGTTAAAGGTAAATAGGGTAATTCAAGGTAAAAAGAATATTATAATCTTTAAAAATTAACTTAACACTTTTCATAACCTTATTGGATGAGTAATGGCCAACCATGGGCATCCTTCGGTCAATTTGGGGACCCCATGGAGCCACTTATGAATGTTAATGACACTTTAGATTAATTAACATAAAATAAAGGCAAAAATGACATAAAAAAATATCTCTTACTAAATTAATTTTTACATGGTGCAATATAAGTTATATTTTCAACTATAAATATTCATTGGAAGAATAAAAATATTTCCCAAATCATGGAATTTTTTTATAATATTTAGATATTGAATAAATTAAATTATTTATGACATAATAATGATGCAGTGTTTACCTCATTAATAAATGATTTAAATAAATAAGATTTTAAATATTAAAATAACATCCTAAACCTTTCCAATTCATATTGGAAGAATTTATTTAGACCTCAATTCATCTTATCTTCTACCTTAATGAGTTTTGGACATTTAAAACCGAATATCATTATATAATAAAATAATATTATCACACTTTCCTAAAGAGCCCCTCCCCCCTTATAAAAAGCACTCAATTCTAACCCATTTCTCACAACTCTCAAGCCCTTTGGATCGTCCAAACCATACCAAAATAAGCTCTCAAGATCCCTCTACTCCTTTTAGATGCCTTACCTTATACATAAGGGACTTTAAGAAGTCCTTTTGGTTCAAACCAAAGGAAGTTACCTGATTTAAAGGTAACGTCTTCTCTTAAGTTCTTTTGTTTTATTTTACTTCTCCAACCCCTAAACACTTTTTATTCCTTTATTTTATAAAAAAACCAGTATCCTCAATATACTAGGATGTTTTTATGAGAAGTATTCGAACTACACTTGCACACACCTCCATCTAATGGGTGAAGAACATACTGTTTCTGTGGATAGAAAACTAACGCCTCATGAAATGATGATTGTTCGATTATCTCACACCGCCTATCATGGTGGAAATTAAGATGAAAATATATTTATATATGATATATATTATTTTTATGTTTTCTTTATTATTTTTTATTTTTCTTTTATATCACACCATTATGGTTTCCATTATTGGTAAACACGATTATTTCATTTGAGGAAGTGCGGACTACCGCTCCCTCAAAGTGATATGACTCGTTAATGCCATATGTGAGATGTATAAAGAATGGAGTTAATGATATTATATATGATATTATACTGTAATTATAATATACCTATTTATCATTTTGTTTTAATTTAATTAAAATAATAAATAGATATGAAAGTAGCGTTCATGCGTACGTACGACTTACCATCTCCATGAAGGGTGCATTTCATTTCTTACCCTCAAATGATATGTACTGTTACAAATAAATATAAATATATATATATATATATACTGGATATATATGATATATATGATATCTAAATAATGAAAATAATTCTGGATATAATGGACTATTAACCACATGGACAACTTGTAAATATAAGCTATTCATTTTTTACTCAAGTACCAAATATCGACAAAACAAACGTTATTAACTTAAATGATTACATAATGATTATAAAATGGTAATGAGTGATATAAAAGGAATAATAAACTTGAAAAAGGTTCTTAAGCAAGTATAAATTAACTTAAGTTTATTATTCAAGAGATTAAAAAACGAACGAGTCAAGTCGGATACGATGTAAGGGACTTTGTCTCAATCTCCTTTCATTGAGGCATTTTTTGTATTAATACTTGACATTCTTTTATAAAATGTATAAAAACCTTTTACTATTCATTTCATTCAAAGAGAATATTTTTCTACGAAGCATTTTACTAAATGAAAAAAAGAAGGTTTCTTTTTTAACGTAAGCGGTGACAACAACCTTTCCACCACTACTAGTATTATTTGATCTTTGGCTTCCTTAACAAGATGTAATGTTTTTAAAAGGAAAATAAAATACCATATACTCTTTTTTTTTGGTATTTAAAATGTTTTTGATAATGCATTTTTTTATGTCAATATATTTAAATGGTATATTGTGATTGAAATGTGGAAGTTTTATTTTTTCCTTTATGTTTGTTTTATGTGTTAAGAATATGTTATGGTTCTTAGGAATTATTACATATATGGGTGGTTCCGTGATAAAACTAGGTTGGGTGAGCCCGAGATAGCTCTCCAATGCATTGGGTAACATGACGGTGGTAAATGTGAATGTTTCTCCTAAGAGATTTAGGGAATATACTGTGATGGGTATTACAAAGTAACTCCATATGTAGCTGTGATAGCTATAATGTAAGTATGTTATGAATGCCAAAAGTTATCTCTATGATTTTTGATTTCTATGTGTTATTCATAAATCTTATGATTTCATGAGGTAAGTAAACGAGTTTATGTTTTGTATGTATTTATGAACTAATGTTTTCTTTCATTGTTTTATAACCCTTAATGAGGATTTTATACTCATCCCAAGTTTTGGAATGTTTTCACAAGACTTAAAGACGAATAGGGACAAGGATGGGATAAAGGAAAAGTCATGTTGTCTAAAACATGGAACTAGACATGAACCTTTTATTCAAGAGTTTTTATTTTATGAAAAGAATGGAAACTGAGTAGAAGTGTATACTTTGTAATCTTTTGAGATGTAATAGTTATGTCCTAATTTTCTAAAACTCTAAACCTGAAAAGATACTCAATGTCAATTATTTATTTAATTCAATATTATTTAATGTTTAAGGCGGGGTCCTTATACATAGTTTCCTTAAGTTAATGAAAACTTCATTTAACAACTTTAAGATGGGACTCTTTTGGATTAGATTGACATATAGCACATAAGAACACTTAAAACATTAAATTTGGATGACTAACTATTAAGTAAAGTAAACTTCCAATCATACCTCTAAAAATATTTTAATCAATTGGTTTAACAACTTCATCAATGTCTAAAGTATTTGAGGTTCTGATAAAAGTACTAATACTTTTAGTGTTTTCATACCCAACTCTATTAAGTAAATCTTTTAAATAATTATGTTTATATATAAAATTTCCTTCTAGTTTTTATGAAATTTAAAAACCTAGAAAGTATGTTAACTCACCCATCATACTCATTATAAACTCAAATTTCACAATATCTACAAAGAAATTTTTTAAATATTTTCGAGTTGAACCAAATATAATTTCATCAACATAGTAACCAATAAATTTAAAACTTGACTTATGTTTCTTACCAAATTGAAAAGGATCACAGACTTTAGAAGTATCAAACCTAAGTTCTGGTAGATCCTTAACTATTACTTTCATAGACAACTTATCTATATTTATGAGATTAAAATTTCCTAATAGTCTATGTCATAACCAATATTTATATTACATTTCACTGAGTCAAGGTAGATCTTGGATCCTAAGGTCTTATAATTCTAAATTGTAAACATTCCATGATGATTGGTTGAAAGAATAAACACATCTTCTGAACTATGAATAGTATATATTTCATTCTTGAAGTTCACAAGATAACATTCATCACATAATTGACTTATTCTTATAAGTTTTTTCTTAAGAACAAAAAAAAAATAAAACATTTGAAATTAAATATTTTCCAAGAATAAAAATGTTAACTATACCGATAATCTATCCCTGAGAATTATCTATGAAATTTACATTACCACCTTTCATCTTTATGATCTTCTTAAAGAAATATTTGTTATTATTCATATGCCTGGAAGAAATACTATCAATATAAGAAATGTTTTTATTGCTGGAACATACTTTATTTTACTGAAAACAAAAACATTTGTGTTTTAGTACCCAAACCTTATTGGGTTCGGTATTATCAGAAAATAAAATCTTAGGTAACCACATTTTCCCAAAATTACTATGTTGAGAAAAAGTTATTTCTTTATAAAATAATCATTATGAAAATCTAAATATTGAACTATGTTTCAATAAAATTCATTTTTTCAATGTCCACCACTTTGACATTTTGTGCCAAATAGAGCACTTTCAGAACTAAATAGTTATTGCTAAAAACATTTTTTGTAAGTAAAGACCATTCTGAAAATATATCTATGAGGTCTATTTTTTTTATACATTTTGTCAAAGTTTTACCTTCTATTGTTAAAATTAGAAATAAAGTTTCTTGAAACTAGATATTCTAGATTTTAGTTTTATAACTATGTTCTTGTCCTCACTAGAATTCGTATTCAAACTAGGTTTTACAAATTCACTATGTAAACTATTTTTCTCAAAAAAAAATTTATCAATGTATTTTGAAATACTATATTTTTTAAAATTATATGTATCAAAATCTTTATAAATATCTGATATTTTAGTAGTTAAAATAGTTATCCTTGAATTTTCCTTTTCTTATTCTTATGGTGCATTATCATGTTTTTTAGAAACATTAAAATTTTTATTCTCAAAAAGTTTTAAAAACATAGATTCTTATTCATAACCAGGTAAAGTATTATCCTCCTCAGTTAAGGAAGATTCTTTATCGTAGGATGTAAATTTTTTCTCATCATTACTATCAGGATAATTAGCATTTAATATAATATTAGTAAGAGATTTAGTAATATGTACCTTAGCCATGCGACATTAATTCACCTTTGTTATTTCTGAAAATAAACCAATGTTTCTCTGTATAGAGCATTTATTATCTTGATAATTATCATAATAACTATATCCTCCACTTTCACTTCAAGTGTCTGAAGCTTTTAAACCCTTCTTGGTCTTGTGCATGTAATACTTCTTAGAATTTCTGTCAAAATCCATCTCATTATTATCCTTTATTTTAAGCTTATGAAAATTAGGTTTTATATATCATATTTTCTTAAAATCATAACATATAACCTTAAAATAATCTTTATTTTTATTATTATCCTTTTGAATATTTTTTTATCTATACTGAAAGTATTTCTTGACAGCAATTTTATTCGTCCTTCTTGAAATATTAGCCAACCCATTTCTTATCTATTCATATAAAATAGTATCTGATTTAACAATGAATTTATTATTCTTAGAAGATTTCATAACTTTATCATCAGATTGAGATTTATTAGGAACATTACATGTAGTTGCAAAAACAAATCCTCTATTTTTCTTTTTCATCTTCTCAACATCCATTTTCAATCTACCTTTGTATTGCATGAGGGTACTAATAAGATCATCCAGAGTAAGATTTGTAATCCTACTCATGTCATAAATATATATTTTTTTAGATTCCCATTCATTATGCATGATTTATATAATTTTATCAACCAAAATTCCATATATTAGATCTTTCTCACTAAGATAATATAAACTATTAACAATGGTTATTAACCACTGTTGCATATTTTCTACCAATTCTCTACGAATGAAATAAAAATTTTGATAGTCAATTTTTGAAAATTTCTCTTATAGTTTTAATAAATTCAAAGATCCAATGTAAGTAACTTCTAAATTTTTCCATATATAGTTAGCTTATTCACAATAAGAAATTGGAATATAAATACTTATTACTATAGAAAAAATTAAATTATTCCTTTATTCTTGATTTTCTTAATTTTTAAAATTAGTAACTTCATTTTTAGGAATATTATAATCATCGGTTAGCTTCAAAAATTTATCCACACTAGTATTGATAAAAAAATTATTCAAGTATTCAAAGTCATTCCCATAAAAAACTGGCGGTCTTCTAGGATTTATATTTTCAAGTTTACCAATATTTAAACCAGTTTTCTTATCAAATAGAAACTCTTTTCTACAATAACTCATTAATGCAAAATCAGTTTATAAAAAATCAGTTTATAATAATATCTTAACAACTTTTAATTAATAACGAATGTAAAAAACCCAAAAAGTAAAGTATTATAACCTGCTCTGATACAAATTGATGGATCTTAAAATAATATAATGGATAAAAGTTGTGGTGGGGGTGAATTTTAGTTTTAAAAATTTAAAACAAAGGAAAAAATCAAATATTCTTAAGTAAAAAATATTGGACTTAAACTTCATCTGATGATCAGAGTATTAAAATCAGAACCATAAAAAAATTGACATATCATAGTTTTTATCAGTCTCACAAAAAATTTGATAAAACTATAATTAGAATGATAATTATAAACTAACTTTCAAATTTATACTCACAACGGAAAATAAACTTGTAACAACAAGTAAAAAAATATTATAATAGTAAGAATGACTTAAATGCTTTATAATTTTTTTCTCATTACCCTTAAGAGTTAAGAAGGTCAGAAATTTTGACTTAAGATATCCACAGTTTCAATACCTACAGTAAATTTATGTATTTACATACTAGGAAATCCCTAGATATGATGATCAGACTAAATCTGTATTCATATCCCCGGAAGCCCTTGATCTGACAAATCAAATTAAGTTATGTATTTATTAACCAAGAAAACCCATGATATGATGATCAGTGTCTCTGTATTCCTATCCCTAGAAGCCCTCAATCTGATGGATTAGATTCAACCATCTTTATATACATATAATCCCTCAATCCAACCATAATATCCCAACTCTTAAAATGGACTAATATTTATAAGAAATCCTCCGACAATCATATTTAGGAGTTGGTTTTAATGTCCTTAGAAAGATTTCACTTTGAGAGCTCATAATGATCTGGATCTTGATCTTGATAGGTAAGAATAATCTGTACTTCATTTTTTTGTTGTCATTTGTTTTAGAACCATTACAATACTATTGTGGATTCTGTATGATAGAAACAGTTCTAAAAAAAATCCAATTATAAACTTTGGAGAGTCTGATGGACTAAAATATTGTTTTCCAATTAGATAAACTGAAAAAAGTTAATATTTTGCATCGATACTGATGTCAATAAGATGGTTATAAATTTTATCAATATGATAGACATGACATTAGTATAACAACTGGTCAGTGCAGTAGTTGTTCCAATGTATCAGATGCAACTTTAGTCTGATAGATCAGTTTGAAGAATAATATTTTATATTAGAAAAATTTCTACATTCGGTATAAAAAGATGATTTCTAAAAAAATATACTAAAACACTCGAGATATATAAATTTAGTAAAATAGTGTTTTAAGAAAGTGATTGTGATTTTCAAAACTAAGGAATGGAAAATTATAAAGTATACCTTTCAACTCAATAATTTGCATAATTAGTGAAAATTTATATAGAAACACATATACACACATAATATTTATGATATTTATTCAATTTTTAATATTCATTTTAGAATTTAATTTAGTAACATAATGTATTTAATATATTATATTTTTAATTGGGAATTTTTTTCCTTTTTTATATTTTTATTTAGTATATACTATTTAGTACAATTTAGTATTTTTATAATTTATTTATTTTAATATTATTTTTTCTATAATGATTTTAATTATTATTTTTATATTTTTTCAATTTAATTTTTTTTGTAATTTATAAATTTTTATTTATTACCATTTAATGTTTTTAATATGGTATGTGCAATTTATTTAATTAATATGTAATTATTTTCATTTTTACATTTATTTATTTAATTTTTATAATAATCTATATAATTAATAACAATTATTAATTTTTTAATATTCTTACAATCTATTGATTTTTAATTATAAAATTTTACCCTTTTTTAACATTCACTCATTTAATATTATTTATTCACTTATATTGTTAATTATTTTTTACTTTTTGGTAATCAATTCATTTTAAATATTTATTTATACAAATTTATTCATTAATATTTAATGTTTTTAATATGTATCTATCTTTATTTTAATACATATTCATTTTTATTTTTTTTACTAATTTATATAATTAATAAAACTTATCTATTTTTTAATATTTGTGAAGTCTATTTGTTTTTAATTATTAAATTTCACTCATTTTTAACATTCATGCTTTTAATATTACATGTTCATTAATAATGTAAATTATTTTTTACTTCTTATTAAAAAATTATTTATTTTTAATACATATTCATTTAATATTTATGTATTTTATTTTAAAAAGTTTTTATCGCCGTTGTTCAAAAAGTGATAATAAAGATGTGTTTTTTCAATACTAAAATAAGATGCATTGATAAAACATATCATTATCGGTGTTAGAATTATAGTGTTGATAATGATAGGTTTTATCAATGATATAATTTTTCACTGATAATGATATGTTTTATGAGTGCTTCTTTTTACAGTGTTGATAAAACTCATCTTTATAAATGATTTTTGGAAAGTACTGATAAAACCCTTCTCATTCTTATAAATTCAACCCTAACGAAACCCACTTCTTCATGCTATTCAAAGATTTTGTGAAAGTCAACCCTTGCTTCTCCTCCTCCTCACACTTCTCAGATGAAACAACCCTCTCAAAACCTAAGGTATGTGATTATTTCAACTCCTCTTTAGTTGATCTTACAATGCTGCAACATCTTTACATCACTAATGCCTCACTATATCCATACAAGAGTTACCAACTTGCACTTCAAATTCCTAGCTCATTCATACACCAGTCACCTGAATCTCATGATCCCCCTAAGACCTCATGCTTGTTGCGTATATGGACCCTTTCAATGCTCTATTTTTGATGATACAGGCTTCTAGTTTTAACTAGATCTCATGCCCAACCCGCATTTGAAAATCATCTAAAAAGAGTCTAGAAGCTTATTTCTAACCTCAATATTCATCTAAAAGCCATGGAGAGAGAGGAGGGAAACATCTCAAAAGATAATTTTTTTAAATAGGTTTTATAAATATTTTTTTAAAAAAATGAGTTCGGACATTGAGTATTTTAGAAAATAGGGAAACCTCATTCACACATATATATTTATTAGGAAGAGTGATCAAGGTTCACCTTCATGTTTATCATTTTTAGTTCTTTCACCGTGTACCATACCACCCCTAATCCCCTATCATAGTGTCTTTCCCTTATTGTAAAGGCCTTATTTTTCTAGTCTCTGACACTATATGAATCACCCAAACCAAGAGAATCATTTTCACAACCCTTTTTAAAAGGTGTCCTCACTGAGATGTGTGTGGGATTTTATTTTTTTATCACCATCATTTAGAGAACTCGTAAAATGAAAATTTTCAAGTTGACTCAATTCACCTAGTTTTTCATTTTGAGCTCCCCAGTTCTATAAATTTTCACTCGTAGTAGTTTCTACCCCTACTGACCCCATTGATGATTCCTTCCACTTTCATTCCAATGTCAGTCCTAATTGTTAAGAATGTATTTCTTCTTAGTGTGTTATTTCTCTTGGATCCACTTTCATTCATTCTGAACACCATTTAATTTCTTTATGTCATCATTCTGACTTTTTTACAATTGAATTTTTTGGTTCATCCCATTAAGACAGACCCACCGTTTTATTTAATACCCATTCCTAGTTACGGGGACCCCCAAAACTCTCTTTAAATCTCCACTCAGACTTCCTTTCACTCCTTAAATTGGAATCATGACCAGCATTCAAAACATCCATATCTTCTTCTGACTTGTTTAAACCACACTCCCAGTTTCCACTCTGAAATTTTTCCAAAGTTTATTCTCTTTGTTAGATCCACTAAAGTTGAGTTTTGTTTTCAGGCGATCCTAAGTAGTTGGGCTTCCACTCCAATCATTAATTTGAGATGAGTCATTCCACTGATCCCACTAGGTCACTACTTCAACTTATGTTGAATTTGATTGTTCCTTATGCCCTAATAAAAATTTACTTTGCTGTTATATGAGCCTTCATCTAAGCCATGTGAATGGTTTAAATTTGAAGCATTCATCAAACCATAATAATATTTTTCTTCAGTTATTATAGTATCTTGATAAACCCAAAATGTGAATTATATTTCATTGGATTTAAATTCAAGAGTTTCTTAAAAGGTTGGGTTCTCAAAACTAGGTGATTGAGCCCTATTATCATTTTCATCATCTGAAAAAAAAGATCATAATCTTAAATTCCTAAGAACCATGTCACTGAAACACCAATTGAACCTCCACGTACTATGTGAATAAATGAATAAACATAAAATCCTCCCTATTGTTGTACTCCCACCTAGAAAAGTTACAATAGCTATCCTTGAATTACCTCATTTTTCCCACAAAACATCAAATAAAGAACCTAGACCAACAACCCCATGTTTACCCTAGGTTTTTTCTTTTTATATTACCATTGTGTAAAATAATAACTTATTAGAAATCATCACCAATAAAATTCAACTGTTGAGTTCTCCTTAATGAAATTTAGCTTTAACCTTGATCTCTCTGCATCATATCTTTCACCCATCATCAATATTTTACTTTAATGCTACAACAAACCATCCTAATTTATTTTAGAAACTCAAAATTATTTTTATAAGAGGAGGTTATAAATGTGAGACAATCTCATAATAAGGAGTCTAACATTACAATTTCAATAACTTGTATCCTTTTTTTCATTACAACTTACATTTTTATTTCTTCTTTGAGTGTCCAAAGTGACTATGAATTTTTTTCTTAGGAAAATAATCCAATTTATTAGAATTTTATATAACTTTATACTTTGATTATTAATACCTTATGTGTAATTATTTATTTTTTTTAAAAAAAATGAATATTTTTTGAACCTAATGGTATGGATATGAATAAAAAATGGTTGTATGCTAATTGTATGACAAAAGAGTTTGAGGATGGAGTTAAATAGTTCATCAAGTTTGCAACAAAGCAAGAATACGACCCTTATCAAATCCTTTTTTGGTGTTCATGTTGTTTTTATTCAATAAAAAAAAAATCTATAATATTTGGAAGAACATTTGATTTGTTAGATAATAGATCAAATCTATAAATTTTGTACTAAACATAGAGAAAAACTAAATATACATACCGATTGGGATGATAATATGATTTATGAATCATTTAATATGAATACTAGTGTAAATGGAGATGGAGATCGTATGGAAGAAATGAAAATGCAAATTTAAAACAACCTTTATGATGGTATAATGTTTTTTGAAAAGTTAAATAGTTTTGAAAAGAGACCATTGTATTATTTTTGTACAAAATATATAACATTTTTAGTTTTATTGATGTTATATAATTTGGAAGATGATAATGTATGGAGTGACAAAAACATTATATAACTACTTGGTCTACTGAATAATATGATACTTGAAGAAAATGAGGTTCCTTTCCAAAAATATGATTCTAAACAAATTCTATGCTCAATAGGTATGATCTCTTAAAAATACATGCATGTATAACTGATTTCATATTCTTTTTAAAGAACCATGAATCACTCAAAAAATTCCATAAGTGTGGTTCATATCCATAAAATAAAGATAAATCAAGTCCTTAAAAAGTTTCATGGTACTTTTATGTTATTTTAAGGTTTAGATGACTATATGGATGTTAGGAAGCCACTAGAAACTCAACATGGGATGCAGATACAATAATTAATGATGAGAAACTATATTACCTTACTGACTCTCCTTAGTAGAAGAAAATTGACTATGAGTATCCTAAATTTTTAAATGAGGTGAGAAACCTCCATCTTTCATTATCTATATTTGGAAGAAATCATTTTGGTGTAAAAAGTTTTACTCAAAGCACATGGCTAGTTATGATGGTAAATTATATCTTTCCAGTATAGTTATTCATAATGAGAAAATAAATTATATTGTATCTACTTATATCTAGACCAAAACAACCCATTAATGATATTGATTTCTATTTGGATCCATTGATCAAAGATATGAAATTGATTTGGGATAGTGGTGTTACATTGTATGATACTCATAGAAGTGAATAATTCAAATTTAGAACTATATTGTACAGGATGATAAATAAATTTACTTCTTATAGAAATTTCCTAGGTTATAGAATTAAAGGAATATCAAGGTGTCCTATTTGTGAAGAATTAACACACTTATTTAGGTCAAAACATTCCACAAAGACAGTGTTTTTAAGGCATCATAAATTTTTACCATGATGAAATAAATATTGATCATAGATGAAATCATTTGATGGAAATTCAGAATAAGGTACATCACCCTCTCTATTAATGGATGATTAACTATTTGATAAAGTAAAATATATTTTAGATGTATTATATAAACCATTTTCGAAAACCCTTGCAATACTAGATTGGAAAATAGAGATCAATTTTCTTTAAATTACCTTACTAGAATTGTCTGTACATCAGACATTTTCTTGATTTAATGTATATAGAAAAAACATATATGATATTATTATTGGAACATTACTAAATGTACCATGAAAAACAAAAGATGACATCAAGGCTAGGTTGGACATTATTAACATGGAGACAATGGAAGAGTTGGCACCAGTGAAGGGTGAAAGGGAAAATTTTCTCCCTCCATTAGCTTAAACTATATCAAGGCTAGAAAAATTTCAATTTTTCATCTTTATTAATCATGTAAAATTTTCATAAGGTTATTCATAGAATATAAATAATATTTTTAGATGAATAATTTGAAGTTACAAAGTCTAAAATCATATGAATTTCATGTTTTCATACAATATTTGATGCCCATCACTTTGCATTACATTCTGCCTAAAAACGTCTGACACACATTAACCAGACTCTTTTTCAAAGCTATATAAATTAAATTTATAGACTTAAAAAAGTTTCCAATCATGAATAAAGAGATTGAAATCATATTATATAATTTTTTTATGTTATTACCACCATTATTATTTGATATAATGGTCCACCTGATGGTTCACTTAGTTTGAGAGATTCAACTATGTGGTCCTATCTATTATAGATGGATCTACCCCATTGAATGGTATATGATGATTTTGAAAGGATATGAAAAGAATCGAAGTTGAAAAAATGGTTGTATTATAGAGTGATATGTTATTGAATAATTTTTTGAATTATGTATTGATTACCTATCAGATGTTGATTACATTGATCTCCTCAAATCTCATTACTATGGATTCCTTATAGGTGAAGGGTGTATCCACCCAAAATTTTATTAATGAAAATTTATCGTGATCTAATTAAATGTATTATTATGTAAAATGGTTGTATAAATCATATGAACTTCCTTGGATTTATGTTTTTGGATTTTAAAATTCTTTTAAGAATTATTACCATTGCAAATATAGTTGTTGAACAGTAACCACATGATTAGTATAAATATAAGGCTTTAACAAATCCAATTAAGTTAGAAAAATGAAGCAATGGACTCATCCAGTATAATTTCTCCATATGAAGACCATTTGTTGGAGCTCATAAAGGAGGTAGCATCACCAGGATTTTTCCGTGACCAATCCCAAGCAGAGCTTCAACACGTTAAGTTGGAACAAAATCACCTATGGGAGAAGTGTAAGTTAATAGTGATTACCACCCAGGCGATGCTATCCGAGCTTCTCCAAGAGCCTGTCACCATCACACACCTTACCCTTAGGTATTATGTGGATGTTATAAGGGGTTATGTAACAAGACCGTAGCACTATGACTATCTGCTTTATTTTTTTTATAAATAACATACATTCATTTTTTTATTGTTACTTTGTAAATGGTTTTTAAAGCACAAATAGTATTTTTAGTTAATATTTAAATTCAATTAAGAAATATATTTTGATGAATTAATGGATTTTATAATTAAATAAAATTTTAATAAAATATTATTACTAAATTAATTTTTATTAAATATAAATGATCGTATAATTTTTATGAATACAATTGTAATTTTTATTCAGATTTGAAAGCTATTTTTGTCAAAAACTATGAATTTATTATAAATGTCAATATTTATTTTAAAATTAAAAATTCACATATTTAGAAAATTATTTAGATAAAATTAATATCATTTTTTTAATCAGGACATTTAAATTATCCAACTGTGATTTTTTCATAATTTTCAAGGACATTTAAATTTTTGGGTAAAAATTAAATACTGTTTAAATATATAATGTGTTTTATGACATCATAATGACCCAATAGTGATTTAATAAAATAATATAAATGGAATTTTCGGCCAATATATGTTTTAACTTTAAAATAATGTTATTTTAGTTTTATTTGATTTATTTTACAGAGCTTTAGTGGACCCTCCAAGACTTATAAATCATTTTAACATTTTAAAATGATTTCCATGAGAGTGTGACTCACCTCTATATAAGAAAGACTAATATTTTAATAATTTTTGCAATTGTAATTATAAAAATAATGTTTTTCACTCCAATTTGACAAAAAAACAGGGGCAAAAACCATAGGATGGTTTGTGGTTTTTATTAGTTTATTGTGTAGTGTTCAAAACCTAAATAATAAAGAATTCCCTCCCTTTTCCTATATAAATACACCCAAGATCCCACTTATATTAACTCAAAACCTTTTAATATCAACCAAAAACTGACTTCCTCTATCTACCATCCTCTCAAGGTACCCTAATCTCACAATAATTATCTCTTAAGCCTCTCCCAAGCCTTTGGGATCACACTTCCAAGTAAGTGATTTCTTCCTTTCACATTTTTGTCGGAATTTATTTATATTGTTATACCATTTTTGTTTTCACTTAAAAATTTTGGGGTATGATTTCTCACCTTCCCCATACTACCCTACTAATGTTTTAATGATAAGATACCTCTTTCTCTCTCATTAATTCCTCCCATGCACATCCATTACCATGTCGAAATTTCGTAAGAAATTTCTCTCTTCTCATTTTCATTCAAGAAATTATTTTATATTATGAATTTAAATTCCATTACTTATGTTGGGAGATGTATCTATATGACCCCCTTATTTATAATTTCTTGTAAATATGATTATATACCCCTTTCTCTCTCATAAACCATTTTTATTAATTCTTATGTCATGCCGTTATGCGGCCAAAATTACACCGCAATTCTCCAAGCCAAAGTTATTATGTAGTGAATACCATGACCATTTTTCTATCAGGGGTATTCAAATTTATGCACATTTTCTTATTTATTATATATTTTAATGTATGAATTCCACATTCATTTATCTCTGAATAAATAATTATTTTTAATGAATCCATGTTGTATGATCTTTGTGGCATACTTATGCATGAAATGAAATGATTAAGAAGGGTGCACCCTGATAGCACTCCAATGCATTGGGTAAAGAATAGTATCATGATACACCATGTGAAATGAGGGTTTAATAATGATAATTTATGTGAAATGAGGGTTTACTCATTCTACATGTTCAATGATACTCGAATGATGTTAATATCATGTTAAATGTTGTTGCCACATTTCCATGTTATGATAATCATTCTATATCATGCCTTTACGTTCATGTTTCTCTTATGATTCATTGATATGCCTATTGCTTAACATGTATTTTATTATTCATTTTATTTCTTGTTTACTCCCTTACTAGTCTTTATAACTCACTCTTTTCACACGTATATTCTCATGTTATCCAATGTAATGCTAAGTAAGAGGGAATGTTGTGGTCATGTAAAAGAAGTTTTCAATAAAGATGTTATACTTTTTACATCTTAAGTTGTCATGTAATTACCCTAATTTCCCAAGACACTAGACCTCTTGATCGTCAGAGTCTTCTTAAGTGCAAGTTTATGTAATAAACCATGTTTAAGTGTGTAATAAAGATTAGGGTTGTTATAGTTGGTACCAAAGGATATTTTCATAATTTTTGGGATTAGGATTATAAAAACCTAGTGAAAGACTTTGGGATAAGACTAATCATAATAAAAATATCCCTAAATTTTGGTGATTATTGAGTATGTTATTTATCAAGAAAATACATCCTTGTCTAGATATGTGTAGGTAGAGACGATTATGGCATAGATGTATCTAGGGGTAAAACCCAAAAATACGGCTTTGAGCTAGACTCGAATGGGAACTAGTGAATGACTGGTTGCGTTGTTGAGTTCATCAAATTAGTTTTTTAGTTTTTACTAGAATTTTTGTAGTATAGAAGCAACCCTAGGTTGTCTCTCAATAGAGCCTTAGACCATTAGTTGAAAAAGAAGGTTTTGATTATGAATATATAAGGGGAATGTGATTTAATAAAACTTGGGGTTTGATGATTAAAGATTACAATAGAAAAACTAAAGAGATAAAACAAGGTAGAAATGAACAATATTAATTAAATGTGATCAACCCAGGGGAGTATCGTGATGCTCATCCTTCACCGCTTCAAGAGAAAGGGTATAGATCTTTTAATCCCTAGTTTGTAACACCTATTACCATAATGTTACCGAGTTTATACTAGGATAACTCTTAAGGTTCAGTCGAAAAAACATAATGATTCATTGGATACCACTGATGATTGGGTGATTTGTGTTTGACTTCATAACAGAAACTCACCAAGGCAACACACAAAGAACTCGATGTGTTATCCAGGTTTGTATGTTATTTCTCTGTGACACCATGAAATAAATGTAAATGGACTTGAAAGTGCATATGTGAGTTCAATTGACCAATATGAATCACACAAACACCATAATTGAATGAGGGAATAAAAATTGGTGAACGGTGTGTGAGACATCACAAGAATGGGTACCCCCAAACATGATTATATGAGTTGAGCATGACATACCAGTACATAAATCAATAAAACTAGAATAGAGGATGATTAAAAACAACATAAAAACCTGGAATTAAAAATATCATTCAAATATTACCAACATGAATCTTGGGATTTACATCACATTCCTCCCCAGGTGATCACGTTTAATTAATCTTGTTTATTTCTACCTTGTTTTATGTATTTACTTTTTTGATTATAATATTTAATCATCAAACCCATAGTTTTATTAAATCCCATTAACCTTATATCTTCATAATCCAAACCTTATTTTTCAACTGATGGTCTAAGGATCCATCGAGAGACAACCTAGGGTTGCTGCTATACTGTAGAAATTCTAGTAAAAACTAAACAACTAATTTGATGCGCTTGACAATGCGATCAAATTTTGTCACTGTTTCCAGATATCCAAGATCATTATTTTATTTATTTCCATTTTTTATTTATTTTACTTCTTAATTAGTACCATTTTCAATACCCCACCCCCATTCTATTGTTTTTTTGGGTTTTTGTTTCTATTTTTGGTTGTTTTTGTGTGTTCTTTCTCTCTCTATCTTTTTTTCTTCTTCTCTATCTCTCTATAATTTTGATGTATAACATTATATTTTGTTTCCTAAATTAATTTAATTATTATTTTTATTTCATTAAACTTCCATAATTTAAAAAAAAACAAAAAAAAAACCACATACAATCAATCAATCAAACTGGATATCCTTGTTGCATGACAAGATCTGGTAAAGAAACACTACTTGAAATTGACCATGAAATAGAAAAATCACTCCATTCACAAATCAAGTCATATAGAGAAGGTAAATAAAGTAAAACTGAGTAACCCATTTTCAAACCTCAAGTGGCTATAAACCAATCAAAAATTTAACCCAATCAATCTCAAGAAAACATGGTTGAAAATAATCAAACCTTAAATTAATTGACCACCCCAGATGTGGAGTACCATCCTGCATACATCCAATATCCTAAGGAAGTAACCAACTTTGATCTACGATAAGGCCTCATCCACCTTCTTTCTAAATTCCATGGTCTTCTCAGTGAGGAACCTCACAAACACCTTAAGGAGTTTCACATAGTGTGCTCCACCATAAAACTCCAAAATGTGTATGAGGGCTTAATTAATTTTAGGGCCTTACCTTTCTCCCTTGATGGTGTAGCCAAAGATTAGATATAATATTTTACTGCCACAATTTGGGGGGCTATAATGACCTTAAAAGACTCTTTTTAGAGAAGTTATTCCCTGCCTCCTAAACTGCATAAATTAGGAAAGAAATCTATGGAATTAGGCAATCACAAGGAGAGACCCGTCATGAATAATGGGAGAGATTCAAAAGACTTTTCTCAAGATGCCCCCACCACCAGATAAGTGAAAAACTATTAATAAAATAATTCTATGAGGGAAATATTCCCATGTATCATGGAATGATTAATGATACAGTCGGTGGTGCCCTAGTGGATAAATCTCCTTCCGCTGCTCGTGACTTAATAGCCATCATGGCTCAAAATGCACAAGAATTTGGTACACGAAATATTGAACCAACCTGAGGAGTTAATGAGGTAATTCATCCATCTATAGAATAAAAGGTAGATAACAAGATTGATGAGATGCATACCCTTCTAAGTAAATTAGTTCAAGAACAAGGTAACTCACAATCTCCTCATGTTTCATTACATTGTGGCATTTTTTCTGAAAATAATATTTTTTACGACTTGTTCCCACAACTTCAAGATTCACCTGAGTCTTGTGCAGCCACGTTCCTAGGGCATCCATTCCAATAAGCACCTACCTTCTAGAAAGAACCATTCATGCCAAATCGAAACCCCAGGTGGGAAGCACAACCCCAGTACCGACAAAGAAGAAACTCAAGCTACCCCAAGTAGAATTGGTGTCCACAAGGCCAAGGTATGAAACCTTCTTATCATTAAACTTCTAGAAAAAATCATACGACTCATCCCAAATTTGAAACAAGCCTCGAGGATATGGTGAAACAAATGGAAACCTAGAACCCCCAGTTCCAATAGACCACACAATCGTCAATTCAAGACCTACGAACTCAAGTGGGACAATTGGCGATCACCATCAGTGAGCTTAAGATGAAAGGTTCTGGACAACTACCATCCCAACCCATTGCCAATCCGAAGAAAAAAGGTAACATATGGGTAGTTACACTTCGTAGTGGTAAATAAGTTTCTCAATCTACTAATTCTAAGCCACATGTATGTCCACCTCTTGAAAACACTCTTCTCCAAACCTCAAATGTTTCACGAAAAGAAAAACAAGAAAAACAGAGTAATTAAATTATAATTAAGGATTATCATGAACAATCCATTCCTCTTCCTTTCCCTCAAAGAATCACTAAAAATAAAAAAACTTTGATAATGATAATGAAAATGAAATAATGGATACATTTAAAAAAGTTCATATTATTATTCAATTGTTGGATTCAGTTAATAAAAATCCTTATTATGCCAAATTTCTCAAATAAATCTGCACCCATATACGAAGATTGAAGGGGGAATGCAAGAGTAAACCAAGGAAGAAATGTTTCATCCTTGATTCAACCAAAAATTCCAACTAAGTGGAAGGATCATGGAATATTCACGATACATTGTACCATATGAGAGACCTAATTTTCTAATGATATGCTGGATTTAGGTGCTTCCATTAATGTAATGCTTCACTCCGTGTATAATTCTCTATAGGTGGGATAACTTCAACCAATAGGCATTATCGTGAAACTTTCCAACCAGAGTACTATGAATCCAATATGAGTGATTGAGTATATCCTTGTAAGAGTGAAGAATCTTATCTTCCCCACTGATTTCTACATTCTTGAGATGGAAGATACACGAACCCAAGGACACTCCCCTCTCATAATTGGGAGCCCATTCCTTAAAACAATAAAGACGATCATCAATGTTCACAAAGGTACACTGTCCGTGGAGTTTAGTGGAGAAAAGGTAAGTTTTAACATCCTTGAGGCTATGAAACACCCCATTGAAGCACACTCCACTCTTCTTGTCTATTTGATGGAAGTGATCTCAAATGATGCACACACACACACACACACACTTCTCTCTTTAACCCATACTCTGATTCATTTTAATCTTATTCACCATTGGATGATTTGAGTTTTTATTCATCTTTTGAGTATTGTGTGGGTTCTAAAAAGTGTAAATTTTGTGCTTTAATTGATGAGTGTGTTCAATATGTGGTACCCATGACCGTCGATGATTCCGAAAATCTCATTTCAATAGGTTCTCTATTAATAGAGAATAAACATGAGCAGATAGAAAGTTTTATAGACCTCACTCCCTTTAAATCCTCTCCCTCAGTCCAAAAACTCTCGGTGTTAGAATTAAAACCACTTCCATATAATTTAAAATATGCCTATCTTGAGGGTATTGACCAATTTCCAATCATTATTTCCAATAACCTCTCTGAAAAATAGGAATAAAAACCGATCAAACTTTCGAGAGTGTAAAAAGCCAATAGTATAGACATTGGATGATATTCCTGGGATTATCCCATCTATTTGTTTGCACCATATAATTTAGGATGATGAGGCTAAGCCCGTGAGACAATCTCAAAACCGGTTGAATCCCACTCTCCTTGAAGTGGTAAAATTGGATGTCAGTAAATTACTTACTACATGGATCATTTATCCTATATCTGATAGTAAATAGGTTAGCCCAGTGTAAATTGTGCCTAAAAATAGGAATAATAGTTTTGTCAAATGAAAGGAATGAATTGGTTCCAACACATGTGCAAAACAGTTAGTGAGTCTGTATTGAATACCGTCAACTGAATCATGCCATGCGGAAGGACCACTTTCCTCTACCTTTCATTGACCAAATGATAGAAATATTGGATAGTAAGCCCCATTATTGTTTCCTTGATGGATATTTGGGTTATATTCAAATCCATATAGCCCATAAGGATCAAGAAAATACAATATTTACCTATCCATTTGGCACATTCTCATACAGAAGGATGCCTTTTAGTCTATGTAATGATCTTGGTACTTTTCAGCGATGTATGTTGAGTATTTTTTCTAAGTACCTAGATAATTTCATGGAAATTTTTATGGATTATTTCATAGTTTATGGAACTTTAATTGATGACTATTTGGTTCACCTAGGTTTAATCTTCCGCTGTTGCATAGAAAAAGATCTTGTATTAAATTACGATAAATGCCATTTCATGGTTGGTCGTGGGATAGTTCGTGGGAATGTCATCTTAAAAGTGGGAATTCAAGTAGATAAATCAAAAATTTAATTAATTTCAACCCTTATATATCCAAAATGTGTTCATGAGGTGCGATCTTTCTTGGGTCAT
Source organism: Viscum album (assembly GCA_963277665.1). Classification (NCBI taxonomy): domain Eukaryota; kingdom Viridiplantae; phylum Streptophyta; class Magnoliopsida; order Santalales; family Viscaceae; genus Viscum; species Viscum album. The sequence continues at coordinate 964,011,931 of OY728129.1, forward strand.
GCTGGTTTTTAACACTGATACATTAAAGACTTCAGTAAGATTTCACTTCCCTTGTCTCGGTTATTACAAAAGAATTATGAGTTTGTGTTTGATAAAAATTGTGAGGATGATTTCAATTTTCTAAAAAATATTCTCACATCAAATCCTTTCATCCAACCACCAAGGTTGGATCTCCCCTTTGAGCTTATGTGTGATGCCTCTAACTTTGTAGTTGGGGCAGTTTTATCACAAAGGGTTGAGAAAGCCCCTCATGTCATTGTGTATGCCTCTCACACCCTTGACCCTGCCCAAGAAAACAACACAACCACTAAAAAATAAATTCTTTATATTTTGTTTTCCTTGGAAAAATTTTATTCATATCTTATCGGGTCAAAAATCATTGGCATTTTTGATCATGCTACCCTTCATTTCCTCATAAAGAAACCTGATTCTATGCCTCGCCTCTTTTGGTGGATGCTCCTCCTCCAGGAGTTTTACCTTGAGATTAGAGATAAGAGAGGAGTGAAAAATGTGTTATCTGACCACATTAGTAGTATTTCACCAACATTGGACCATAATGTTGACTCACCCCTCCCCATTGGAGAATTATTCTCTCTTGAGAACCTTTGTGATGTTGTGGACCTTATGCCCTGGTATGTGGAAATTGTAAATTTTCTAGAAACATATAGGGTCCCCACTTATTTAATCATTTCACAATCCCAGAGACTTAAGTATGATTCTCATTGGAAAATTTGGGATGAACCATATTTTTGAATAATTTGTGGTGACCATGTAGTTCATCGGTGTGTCCCTGACCACGAGTTCACCTCTGTTTTGACCTTCTGCCACACATTGGCCTGTGGGGGCCACTTTGGTCTCAACATATAGCTTGGAAGGTCCTTTACTCAAGAATTTATTGGCCAAAATTTTACAGGATTTCCCATATATTTTTCAAGTCATATAGTTGTTGTCAATTTATAGGTAATATCTCCAAGAGGAATGAAATGCCCTAAAAACCCGTGTTATTCTGTGAATTTTTTGATACATGGGGCATTAAATTCATGGGGCCTTTTCCAAATTCATTTGGAATTTGTACATCTTATTGGTTGTTGACTATGTATCTAAATGGGTGGAAGAAAAGGCCACCAGGATTGATGACTCTCGAGTGGTTGTTGATTTTGTGAGGTCTCAGATTTTTAATAGGTTGGTTTATCGAGATTCATCATTAGTGATCAGTGTTCACATTTTTTCAATGGCAACATGAAAAATTTGCTTCATAATTATGGGGTTGTTCATAAAGTCTCTACAGAATATCACCCCTAAAATAACGGAAAATAAGAAATCTCAAATCGGGAAGTTAAGAGAATCTTGAAAAAATGGTCCAACCCAACAGGAAAAATTAGAGTTTGCACTTGGATTATGCACTTTGGGCGTACTGTATGACTTTTAAAACCCTGATCGGAATGTCACCATATAGAATTGTGTTTGTAAAGGCTTGTCACCTCCTAGTGGAGGTAGAACATTGTGCATATTGGGATGTTAAATAATGTAATATGAATCTTTCAGATGTAAGTGAGCATAAGAATCTACAAATTCAAGAGTTGGAAGAAATTCGACGAGATGCATAGGAGAAATCTTAGATCTATAAAGATTAGAAAATGTCTATTCATGATATAATGATTCATTAGTAGAATTTCCATATTGGTGAAAAGGTCCTCATGTAAAATTCCAGGCAAAAGCTCCACCCAGGTAAGCTTTGTTCCCGATGGATCAGTCCTTATATTGTTACTGATGTTTACCATTTTGGTTCTATATAGGTTTTTCATTAGAAGAGTGGAAAATGGATTACATTCAATGGGTAGAGGCTCAAATACTTCTATGAGGATTTTCCAAAGCATCTCGTGGAGGAAAACCAACTGATAGATGCCACATATGACACCACTTAGCTGGATATCATTTCTCCCTACCTTTATTTATTTTCTATTTATTTAAAAAACCTTCATTGAGGATAATTTTACTTTTAATTGTGGGGGAGGGATTCCATAGTTATGATTAAAAAAAATAATTAAAAAATATTAAAAAGAAAATGTGTTTTCTTTTTTGATTTATTTATTTTGTGTTTTTAGATAAAAATTTATCTTAAAAAGAATATCCAAAATCATTTTTTTGTGCTTGAGTTTATTGTGTAGAAAATTTCATGGTTTTTGGATTTTTTTTTAAATGAATTTTGATATGGAATATTTTTCTAGAATTTTTTTTTCAAATCATTCTTAGCTGTTGAATAGATTTTTGAAACCCATGACTCATTAGCACTGACCAATATTTTAATCCCTTACCCGAGAGATATTCTAAGCCCTTTATAGAACATTATTAATTTTAGTCACTTTCTTGAGAGTCTCGAGTCATGTATAGAAACTAGAACATGCCTTGATTTAGTTTAATTCCATAATATTTAGGTATGCTACATTCATGATAGATGTAATCATTCATTGAACATCCCTTTATACAATTAACCTCTATTTTTTGGACACCTTTACATTTTATCCTTCTTAAGAATTAGAGACCATGAAATACCTATTAGGTAGAAAAATTACAAGAAAATATATCCCTACATACACATCTCTTTCATATATTCTCGTTTTATTTTTAGCAAGTGTGGGAGATAGGGTGTTTCTATGGGAGTTTTTTTGGAGAGAATCATTGTTAGAGTTTGATATAAAGGGTTCCTACATTTTCCTTGGGAAATGGGTTCACAAGACATATTACATCATTGGTTTACACATGTTTCCCACTTTATCTCCAAAATAACTATACATTAAAAAAATAGTTCTGTACATTGAAAAAAAAATGAAAAAATGGAGAAAAGAGGATGTTTACTCATTATTATTCACTACTTGGTTGTGACCCGCTAAAATTGACAATAGGGAGAGTGAGTTGGAGGTGATACATTTTATGAGGGATTAAGTGTGTAAATTAATTGTGAAAACTTGTTGAATTTTGACATGTTTTTTACATAAGAGATTAAACACTGCTATTCTACCTCATATTTTTAAACATTAAATCCTACTAACCCTTGAACCTCAGAACAACCTGTTGGAAGTCCTCTTGAGTAGAACACTAGTTTCTGCCGGTAAAGAAATGTGAATCTTGGCAAGCATATGGGAATATCACATGAACTCTGGGAAAAGAACATAAATCCACTTTCATATGTTCCATGAGTGAAGAGGTAAAATTTTTAGGTGAGGTAGGTTGCGACATGTTTCATGGGTGAACAAATGAAGTTTAACAAATTTGATTGTGAGAAAAGAGAAATGATAGAAAAATTGATTCCATAAATGAGACATAATGAATTTAATTTCAAAAGAATCTTGTATGTTTTCACACCTTTGATTTAGTAATGATACATGATTAGGATATTATACTTTTCTCAGGAGTGCAAGGTTTTAGGTATGGGGGTGTGATCGTACCATGATTCTCTGTTTCATTTTCACCCTTACACCACTGTGCTAAACTTGTTTTGTATTGAAAATTATAATAATCATAACAAATTGAACTTCAAGTTTGATTCCATTATATTTTTTATCACTATTAAAATGGGAAATGTTACTTTTTTTGATGATTTCAATGCAGGAGGAGATTATTTGGAGGGCCTGTGATGAAGTGGAAGAAAAATGGGCCAAAATTGCATGGATCCATGAAGACCTGTCCACTATTGTGCCTGTTTAGAAAATTTCCTTCATCCAAATGGGCTCATATTTTATTGTTCTAGTACGAAATTTAATGTTATACAAATCTTATGAAGGAACCCAATCCCAATTCGGCCATCAAGGTGCCCAACTGGCCTGATCTATCCAAAACACAAAATTTGTGCGAAGTCAAAATTGGCGTTCTGTAATCTGCCCATATCTCTGGATCCTATTGTCCAATTGATGAAAAAAATTTGGTGGAGATAGTCAGGAAGTGGTGATACAAATTTCTAGTTTGGTTAAAAGGGATATTCAATTATCTATTAGCTAAAACACATGGTACAAGTGACTTGAAGAAATCGGTGTGCCTTAAACCACCTTCTAATTTTCCTATAAAATGGAACCTTGGGCTCCCCATTTGGGAGTTCAACTAGAAGGCAAGGTGCTGCCAATTTGTAGTTCCAAAGGTGTCTCCCCATCATTAATAAAATAGATTCACCTTTCCCCCTAATGGGGAGACACCTTTGTAACTCCAACATGGTATCACCTTGCCTCATAATCGAACTCTCAAATTGGGAGCCCAAGGTGCCAATTTATAGGAAAATTTGAAGGTAGTTTAAGGAACACAGATTTCATCAAGTCACTTATACCATGCATTTCGTCTAATAGAAAATAAAATCTCCCTTTTGAAAAAACTGGAAAGTTTTATCCCCACTTCCTTTATATATCCACCAAAAGTTTGGAATCAATTGGTCAAGTGGATCTGGAGATATGGACAGATTACAGAATGCAACTTTTGACTTCACAAAAATTTGGTGTTTTTGGAAATATTAGGTTGGTTGGGACCCTTTATGGATGAATTGGGCTTGGATTCCTTCATAAGAGTGGTATACCATTAAATTTTGGACCAGAACAAAAAATATGAGCCCATTCGGATGCACACAATTTTATAAATAGGCACAACAGTGGACACGTCTTCATGGATCCATGCAATTTTGGCCCATTTTTCTTCCACTTCATCATGGGCCCTCCAAATAATTTCCTCCTACATTTAAATCATTAAAACAAGCAACATTTCCCATTTTAATAATCATAAATACAAAATAATGGAATCAAACATGAAGTTCATTTTGTTATTATTTTTATAATTTTCAATATAAAATAAGTTTAGCAAAATGGTGTAAGGGTTAAAATGAATCAGTGAATCATGGTACGATCAATGAAAATGGGACTTGATTCACTATTTCTTACAACACACTCAGGGGATATGATTTGGTAAATTCATAAGCTTAGTATGAATCATTTTTAAGGGAATAAAAAAATACCCCTAGGAATATATGTTGGGAAGTAGATCATGGATAAAATAGATTGAAGCCTATAAAATCATATGTTAAGAACATAAATGTAATTTATAAGTTATACCTTTTTGTCTTTGGATTACCCTTTATGTGTTACCCCTAACTTTCCTTTTATTCCACCCAATGGCTGGTAATAGGAGGACTCAGACTAACCACCAATTTGAAGATCAATGTGATGACTGTTCTAATGAGATGCCCAATCCTATGAGATTGGAAATCACAAACTTTGTCACGATACTCTCTTAGTTAACTCAAGTTTTAATAGAATCATGGGTCAAGATGACTGTTCACCCCCCCCCCCCAAGAAAGAATAAGCCGTAATCAATAGATTCATTAGACAAAGGCCTCCTGCTTTTAATAGATAATCTGATCCCTCAATCCCCGAACAACGGATCAAATCCATTGATAAGATCTTCTCCATCTTTCAATGTTCTAAAAAAGATAAGGTACTTCTGGATGCATATCATATGGAGGGTGAAGCTAATCAGTGGTGGACATTGATAAAAAATATGAAGATTGAGGAGGAGATCTAGGCATTGGAATGGAAGGATTTCTGAAAAATGGTTTTCAATAAATATTTTCCTCGCACCCTCCAACTTAAGATGGAAAGGGACTTCCTTTCCCTTAAGAAAAAAGACGAAGAATCACTCAGAGCGTATAATAAAAAATTCACAAGGCTTGCATGATATGCCTTCAACTTTTTCATTACCCTCGAATTCAATGTTGACCTCTTCTTTGGTGGGATAAAAACTAGCCTACAGAAAGCCCTAGTGATCTATGACTTCGAGAGCTATGAGGAAATTGTCTGATGTGTCCTCAAAGTCGAAATGTAGATTGACTGATCTCAGGAGTATCATTGGAATAAGAAGATTAAGTTGGACTTTTAATTCTGCCAGTCTGACGGATAAATCCAACGGTGCTAAGAAATTCCAACACCCACTTTCCAAAGGTACGGAATGAAGCACCCTGGAAATTGCCTAAAGGGGATGAGGAAATGCTTTAGGTGTGGAAGAGAAGGACACATATCCATTAACTGCCGACAAAAAAATGTACTTCTGCAAAAGTGGAGAGGAACACTCCATTTGACCCTCAACTCTTTGTTCATTGCTTCAAATAAAAACAACCAGTGAACTTGGAAAACCAGTGCCCTAAGTCAAGGGTTTTCAGAGGCTACCAACAACCTCCAAGGCAGAAAGGGTGATATTTTTCCATCACTACCACCAAAGCAAACCCCGAAAATGAAGTGGTGACAGGTACACTAGTTATTCATTCAATAACAACTAATGTACTTTTTGATTCTGGATCTACACATTCTCTTATATCCCAAAATTTTAGTAGAAATATCCCAACACCACAAAAAATAATGGAAGTAAAGATGTCAGTGATAATGGAAAATGGGGAAATCATTGCATCCCATGAATATAACTCCTCCCCTTTCACAATTTGTGGATTGAACTTCCCAGAAAACATTTTCATACTCCCTTTGGTGAAATTTGATGTAATTCTTGGCATGAATTTACTTTCCCTATATAGAGCCAACATAAATTGTGGTGAGATGGAAATCACTCTCCATATGGCGAATCGACCCCCGATTCTGTACATATGCAAGGAGGAGGATGAATATTATTTATCACTATCATATCAAGCAAGGATATTACTGCCCTATGAGCATGCATATCTTTCTTATATGATTGAGTCTAAAGAAGAAATCATCCTTGAAGACATGCCTATTGTGAGGTAATTCACTGAAGTGTTTCCAGATGAATTGCCCGGTCTTCCTCCTAGAAGAAATGTTGAATTCACAATTGATCTTATACCTTGGGAGTTTCCAATATCCAAGACCCCATATAGAATAGATGTCGTGGAGTTTAAAGATATGAATAAACAACTACTGGAGATTATGGATAAAGGGTTTATACACCCAAGTGCTTCACCATGGGGTGCACCAGTCCTCTTCGTCAAGAATAAGGATGGGTCAATGTGCCTTTGCATTGATTATCGCGAGCTTAATAAAATCACAATAAAAAAAAAATTATCCTATGCCCCGAATTGATGACTTGTTCAATAATCTACGTGGAGTGCAATACTTCTCTAAGGTTGATTTGTGGTCAGGATATTACCAAGTAAGGGTGAAGATGGAGGATATCCCCAAGACTTATTTTTGTACATGGTACATGCACTATGAATTCATAGTAATGTCTTTTGGACTCATTAATACTCCAGAAATCATCATGGTCTTGATGAAGAGAGTCTTTAAAGATTACCTTGAAATTTTTTGGTAGTCTTTATAGACTATATTCTAATATACTCCAAAACTAAGGAGGAGCATTAGTAGAATCTGAGCACAATACTAGAGACCTTTCAAAAGGAGAAGCTCTATGAAAATTAAAACAAGTGTGAGTTTTTGTTGAAGGAAGTCTCATTCTTGGGTCATATTATCACAAGTAATGGGATATCTTTAGATCCCTCTAAGACAGCTACAATTGAGGGATGGCCAAGGCCAACATCAGTGACCAATTTCCGTAGCATCCTAGGGTTATCTGGATATTATTTCTGATTTGTGAGAAATTTATCATGATTGTCAAACCCTATTACCAAGATAACTCGGAAGGGAGTCAAGTTTTCTTGGAGTGATGAATGCGAAGATAGCTTCAAGGAGTTGAAAAGGAGGATTATCACTATGCTTTTTCTTACAGTACCCAAAAGTGGAGAACGTTTTGTGGTATTTAATGATGCTTCGAAGAAGGGAATGGGTTGTGTGTTGATCATTTCCTATGATTCAAAGAAATAGAATGTTCACGAGAAAAACTTTCCAACACTTGATCTGGAGTTGGCTGTAGTGATCTTCGCTTTAAAAATTTGGCGACATTACCTCTTTGGGGAGAGGTTTGAAATAAATTCATAACACAAAATCCTCAAGTATATATTCACACAGAAAGAGTTGAATATTCACTAATGAAGATGTTTAGAGCTGATCAAAGACTATTACTTCTCAATCTATTACCACCCTGGAAAAGAGAACAATGTGGTAGATTCTCTAAGTAGAAAGGACCAAACAATTCTATCATTGATGAGAATTGAAAAGGATCCAATCTTATTAGATTTGATGAATATGGACATGGGAATAATATACAAGGGAACATCATCAATCCTTTCACAATTTATTGGTCAACATTCTCTTTTGTAATGGATAAAGGATTCTCAAAAGGATTATGTGGGACTTAAGACGAAAGAGAAAAATATCAAAAAAGCGAAATCCTCATATTTCAATGTTAATGAACAAGGAATTGTGAGATTTGGGATAAGGATGTGTTCCATCAAATCCGGAGTTAAAGAATGAAGTTTTGTATGATACACATAGTTCAAATTTCTCCATTCACCTAGGAAACACAAAGATGTTTCAAGATCTTTGAGATAATTATTGGTGTGATGACATGAAGAAGGATATCTCTAAGTATACATCAGAGTGCCTGGTATTTCAGAAAGTGAATTCTTAGAGGTATAATATAAGAACCTGGTTTTTGCTACGAAATACTTTGGAATATTCTTGATGATGTTCCAGAGCAGTGCCTTCAGACGACGTGCGAATCCGAGCCCCGGAGTGGTCGGAATTAAATTTTCAGTGCGTTCACACTGGAAACGCCAAATAAATGAGATAAATCCTAAACAGTGATCCGAATCAGAGATCTAAGTGTACGGATGGGTCTGGAGTGGGGTGTTTACCCTAAGAACGACATAAAACTTGTTGGCGCGGGACTTTTGGACCCCCCGCCCGCTTCTGGAACGTTAAACGAATGAATTAATTAACTAATTTATTCGTTTAATGTTGAAACACAAGTATATTTTAAAAGGTATATCATATTGGAAAACCGAGGGCACCATTAAGTCCGGAGCGTGCCGTTTACCCCAGGAGGGGTGTAACTTTCACGGGCGCGAGCCTTCTGTGGAAAACGCCGCCAGGGGCATTTTCGTAATTATGTGGTCTCAGGCGTTAGATTTTATATCTTTCGAATGGAGACTCAGATTAAAAATATGAGACCACCGTTGTTCTCGAGATGTGGTGTTTCCCCTAGGCGCAACCTAACTTTCACTGCGTTTGGGGTTTCAAACGCGGTTTTAAATTGGGTAGAGTTTTTTTAAAATTAATTGAAGCCTTAATTAATTTTATTAAAACCCTTTCTTCCTCCCACCCTCATTTCCACTCCCTGGAGAAAGATCTCCCCTATCTCCCTCAAGCTCTCCTCTCCCACCTCCTCCTCCCCCCTCCCGACCGCAATTTGATGTCCATTTTTCATCAGATCGCGACGATACTTCGAACGCTGATAGATCAGAGCGCATCGAACACAACTGCGGAACCAAAATCGAGGTAGGATTTCTATTTTCGATTCTGCGGCTCCTGACTGATGATTTTATTGTCAATTTCAACTTTTGATCAAAATCAATGCTTTGAAAACATTCATCGATGGCCAGATTAACAACATCCATCGTCCGATTAATTTTTTTTCTTGATTTTCGTTCTTCTCATTCGTCATCCGTTCTTCGGGGACAACTTTTTGATCCATCAAATCATCGACAAAACATGGAGTAAGACATATGTCTGTGAAGACCTTGATCCGTGGAGTCCAGGTCTGTGCTCCATTTTGATTTTCGGGTGTCGGTGGAGACGTGACAACGCGCGGAAGTGGCTGCTATTTTCGCCGCGTTATAATAGTGACGAATCTTCGAGCGAAGGCCACAACGCTGTAGATTAGGTTCTGAGGATCCCAGATCTAGCCTCGGAATAATTTTCCGGCCACCGGAGTTGTCCCGGCTGCTTGCGGAAGGTGCGGTCGGAGAAGATGTTTGAGCCGGTGGTCCGACCAGCAAGCGGCGGAGACCCACGTGAAAGGGGGGGCTAACGTGATTGAAAGGATGAACAAAAAAAAGAAAAAGAAAATTAATTATATATATATATATAAATGGACGTGGGGTTGGGCGCACGTGGAGAATATATGGGGGGATTCACGATTCCCTCCCCCTACATAATTCTTGTTTAATATATATATATATATATATATATATATAAGAATATAATAATGATAATAACATTATTATTATAAAAACATTGTTTCTGATGCAAGTATTTCATACGGCGTCCGATTCACACGTCGTCAGCGACAGTGTGACTCTATCTTCGATGCGGTCTTTTTAAGCCCAATGTTGGGTACCTTTCATTGACTCGTGGAGCGGGTCAATAAAACACCCTATAAATAATATCATCATTATTATTATTTTCAAAGTCTGACTCGAACATAAATCCTACATGGAACGTCTGATTAACGTGTCATCTGCGGCAGTGTACTTCATACGTCAAGGCGAACTTTTTGAGATGGTCTTGGTAATTTTTAATTCTCGAGATGAGGGGTTCGGTGGCACGACACATGCGTTAAGTAAGTTTGACGTTTTTATGGGGTTCATGTTTTGAGTGGCGCGAACGCATCCGACGTCCGATTTGAGCGCCGTCAGCGGCGTTGGGACCCTGGTGCCGAGGCAGTGTTTTCCAGTGTGGTTTCGGGCGTTGGAACCGGAGTTGAGGCGTGGGCCCCATGACCCGTCTGTTGAGCTGTTAACAGCGTTTTGTAAATTTTTCATCGGACGTCCGTTCGGGGCGTGCGAGTAGTCGTTTTTGAGTGTTTTTAGGAGGGCATTGCATTGGCACAGTTTTCCCGCTTTAATCCTGCACGCTGGTGCGAGTACCGCGAGGGTCGTTTTGGGAGTTGGTGGTGATTTTCAGCTTTATCACCGAGTGTCCGTTTTGGACAAGTGAATATTACATCTTGTGTACCTTTTCGAGAGGATCTCGGCGGTGCGATCCGTTCATTGTGCTTCAGGACCGGGATGCGGGTCCCACGTAGCACCGCTCGTGTGCGGTACAACGAAATGCATCTTTTTCTCCGGACATCCGTTCCACGCAAGTAAGCAGTCAATTTGACGTGTTTTTCTGAGAGCATTGTGATGACGCAGTTCGCCCGACCTTTTTCGGGGACGTGGTGTGGGTCCCACCTGACCTGGCTACGGTGAATAGTACCTTCTTCACTAGGTGTCCTTTTTGGGCGATTGAGTAGTCAATCCCGTGTTTTTTTTCCGAGGGGATCGCAGTGGTGTGATCTGTTTGTTCAGTTTTGGGATCTTGGGGTGGGCCCCACACGGGTTGGTTACGGTGAATAGTACCTTTTTCACCGGTTGACCGTTTCGGGCGAGTAAGTAGTCTATCTCGCGTGTTTTTCTATGAGGATTACAACGGTGTAATTTGTTCAGGTGAGCGGAGCCTCCTACATGATCTTATTAAATGTGGAAATATGAAAGGTGCTCTGGTGGCGGTTCTTCTTGCTGTGTTCGAAAGAAAACCCTTTGCGTGAGATCACGTGCACTCCCGTGTGAGTGAAGTAATGCTTAAAGAGTTGTGGTTGGCCGTGCCTCAGCCGTTGAGGTGGAAAGTTGGAGTTGATACGATTATGCCTTCGCGTTGACGTTGGGGGTCGTGTGCATGTTAGCCTTTGGGCTGGAGACGTGGCATACTCTGGGAGTATGCGAGAACGCTGGGAGGTACATGTGGTTGTTTGTATCTGAGAACGTTGTGCGCTTGGTTGGAGTTGGCTTGGGGCCACACAGTAGTTCCGGTTTTACCCTACAATAGAGACTGGGCAATGGGTTGCTCATCGACTTCTTCGGGTTTACCCTCCAGTAGAGACTGGGCAGTGGGTTGCTCACTGACTACTAGGGTTTACCCTCCAGCAGAGACTGGGCAGTGGGTCACCTAACAGTCTTAGGGTCTACCCTCCAGTAGATACTAGGCAGTGGGTCACCCGACGACCTCTTAGGGTCTACCCTCCAGTAGGGCTGGGCAGTGGGTCGCTTGTCTTCTAGTTCTAGGTCTACCCTCCAGCAAGGCTGGGCAGTGGGTCACCTGTCGACTTATTCCAGGTCTACCCTCCAGCGGGGATGGGAAGTGGGTCGCCTGATGATGTATTAGGGTTTACCCTCCAGCAGGGCTGGGCAGTGGGTCACCTGATATCTTGTTAGGGTTACCCTCCAGCAGGGCTGGGTAGTGGGTCACCCATTGACATTTCAGACTCAGTCCTTTCTACTAGGCTAGTTCATGGCTTTACTGCGTGACTTTACTCTGTGACTACCGGAGTGGGACCCTCGTTTGTACGAGTCAGTGATGTGAAAACTTTGACTTTGAGCAGACCTCTCGACTGTGTAATAGTGATGAGGTGTGGTTTGACTTCACTTGGAACTCTCAAGTACGAGGGGCGCTTTCACCACCGATACACGTCCTTATGACGCAACCTAAAACCGTGCGGGCGAGTCAGTGCCGCCCAAAGTGGATAGTGTCGAGGTGCGGTGACTTGAACCCCTTGACTTGTAGTTCGGGGTAGACGTGCGGGATGCTGGGCATCGATGGTGTTTACTTCGGGGACTGTTGGCTACTCACTTTCTTGGGCTGAGCTACAGGATGGAGATCCCCTTACGATCTTGTTTGGGTTTCTTGTTGAGCATACATATATGTATATACCTTTTTTCTGATACCCGTTTCTTGGGTTTTGGTTACTCTCATTCCAGGAGAGGCAAAGACGCGCGGGTTATGCCACGTGCTTTCCGTGTCTAGTTTCTCATGGTTGGACGAGTTTACTCTCCGGCTATAGGTAGCGAAGAATCGACGAGAAGTTCATCTTCTCACCGTTTCCAGCTTCTTGTGTCTGGACAAGTCTACTTCCTTTATTTTGTTGGGTTGAGCTGGACTCTCTACTGGTATTCTACTGCACTCTCAGTTGTACTCCTCTACTTTTCCTGTTCTCTCTAATGCTCACCCTTCGGTACCTCCTTTTGTTGCTCCCTCGAGCCTTCGGGGTATCCTACTGAGTATTTTTATACTCACCCCTGCTTGGGCTTTGCCCGCACTTGGTGTGCCCTTGCAGACGACGGACAGGTGGAGCGTGAATTCAGTAGAGCATAAGAGCTTTGGAGCTTGGACCGCGTGCAGTGGTTGTAGCTGGGTTCCAGGTGGGAGACCGTCAGCTGTTTCTTTTGTTTACCTGTTGCCGGGTTGTGGCACCTTTTCTGGTTGGACGCGTGTTTTGCCCCTTTTTCCTTTTCAGCACTTTACTTGTACTATTTAGAGGTCGATGCACTCTTGTGGTTATATATAGCAGTTGTTCGTTTTACTCTGCTTGTTCTTTCTTTCTGCACTGTTGCATTGAGCGTGCTGCGTGTGTGTGTACATGTACTTAGGAAAAGGTCTCCCCGAGTTGTTGTGCCTTCGGCGCTGGTCGCCAGCCCCTGGCCTATGGAGGCGGGCTTGGGGTAGTTGCGGATCGAGCCCGGGTAGGGTCGGGTCGTGACATATAAGTACAAGGAAATGATACACCCATTAACCATACCAATTTGGAAATAGGAGAACATCACCATAGACTTTTTCACTTGACTTCTGAATATATTCAAAGGAAACAACGCTATCTAGGATATTGTGGATAATTTTACAAAGATTGCGCACTTTATTGAAATTATGGAGGATTTATCATTGGATCAACTAGCATGGATATACATTATAGAAGTGGTAAGGCTGCATGGAGTTCCACTATCAATTATATCTAATCAACATCCAAAATTCACCTCTATGTTCTGGAAGAGTCTCTAATATGATCTGAATACTAAGAAGAACTTCAGTAAAACTTATCATTCTCAAACTGATGGCCAATCCAAGTGAACTATACAAAAACACGAGGACATGTTGAGAGAATTCTCAATGGACTTCGAAGGAGGATGAGATCAACATCTTCCCCTGGTTGAGTTTTCTTACAATAACAGTTTCCACTAAAGAATCCAAATGGATTCTTATGAAGCCCTATATATGAAGAGGTTTAGAACACCGACATTTTGGGATGAAGTTGGGGAGTGAAAACTCTTAGGTCTATAAATGGTTAAAGAAATGGTGTAGAAGGTTAAGACCATTCAGTAGCACATTAAAGATGCTCAGAGTCGACAAAAGATCTATGATGATAATCATCGATGAGACCTAGAGTTTGAAGTTGGGGACATGTTATTCCACCAAATATCACTATGGAAGAGAGTTATGAGATTTGTGAAGAAACGAAAGCTTAGTCTAAGGTACATCGGCCCTTTTTAGATCCTTGACTGCATTGGAGCAGTGTCCTATCGACTAGCACTCCCACTGAACCTATCTAAAGTACATGATGTATTTCATGTATCACTCTTGATGAAGTACATACTAGACCCATCACATGTACTCAATCTAGAGGTGGTATCATTAGATAATAACCTCTCTAATGAAGAAAATCCAGTGAAGATCTTAGATCATAGGGGAAAAGTACTATGAAATAAGGCAATGCCGCACATCAAGGTGTTGTGGGGAAACAAAAAGTTTGAATAAGTAACATGGGAATCATAGGAAGTGATGAAACAAAGTTACCCTCATATATTTTAGTGTGGGAAAAGGAAAATTTCAGGGAGAAATTTCTTATGGGGGGAATATTGTAACGACCCAAACTTTTATTAATAAAAATTCCTCTTGATCTAATTAAATGTATTATTATGTAAAATGGTTATATAAATCATATGCACTTCCTTGGTTTTATGTTTTTGGATTTTAAAATACCATTATGAATTTTTACCATTTCTAATATAGCTTTTGAATAGTGACCACATGATTAGTATAAATATAAGGCTTTAACAAATCCAATTTACTCAGACAAAGGAAGTGATGGCCTCATCCAGTAGAATTTCTCCATACGAATCCCATTTTTCGGATCTCGTAAAGGAGGTAGAATCCCTAGGTTTTTCTCTTGACCAAGCTCAATCCAATATTCAACACATTAAGCTTGAACAAAGTTACCTACGAGAGAAGTGTAAGTTAATAGATATTACCACCGAGTGATGTTATCTGAGCCACCCCAAGAGTCTGTCACCATCGCACACCTTACCGTTAGGTCATATACAGGTGTTAAAAGGGGTTATGTAACAATAACTTAGAACTGTGATTATGTGATTTATTTTTTTCTATAAATAATATACATTCACTTTATTATTGGTTCTTTGTAAATGGGTTTTAAAGCACAAATAGTATTATTAGTTAATATTTATATTCAATTAAGAAATATATTTTGATGAATTAATGGATTTTTTAATTAAATATTTTTTTAATAAAATATTATTACTAAATTACTTATTATTGAATTTAAATTATTGTATAATTTTTATGAATACAATTGTAATTTTTATTAAGATTTGAAAGCTGTTTTTGTCAAAACCCATGAATTTTCAATAAATGTTTGTCTTTATTTTAAAAGTAAAAATTCAAATATTTATAAAATTATTTAGATAAAATGAATATAATTTTTGGAATCAAGACATCAAAATTATCCAATGGTGAATTTTTCATAATTTTATGAGACAATCCAAATTTTGGGTAAAAATTAAATACCATTTAAATATATAATGTATTTTATGACATCATAATGACCCAATAGTGTTGTAATAAAATAGTATAAATGGTATGTTAGTCCAATATATGATTTAAATTTAAAATAATGTGATTTTCAGGTTTTTTGACTTATTTTACAAAGCTTTAGTGGACCCTCCAAGACTTATAAAACATTTTAACATTTTAAAATGATTTCTTTGAGAGTGTGACTCAACTCCACATAAGCAATCATAATATTTTAATAATTTAGGAAATTTGAAATATAAAATAATATTTCCCACTCCACTTTGTAAAGAACCATGGGATGGTTTTTGGTTTTGATTAGTTTAATGTGTAGTGTCCAAAACCTAAATAATAAAGAATTCCCTCCATTTTCCTATATAAACCCACCCAATATCCCACTTATCTTCACTAAAAACCTTGGGAGCTCAAAATAAACCCTGACCTCCTCTCTCTATAATCCTCCCAAGGCTCCCAAATATTTTAAAAATCCTCTCTAAAGGCTCTCCCAATCCTTTGGTATCACACTTCCAAGTAAGAGATTTCTTCCTTTCTCATTTTTGTCTGAATTTCCTTATATTGTTATACCCTTTTTGTTTTCAATTTCAAATATTGGGGTATGTTTTTTAACCTTCCCAATACTTCCCTTCTCATGTTTTAATTATTATATACCTCTTTATATCTCATTAATTCCTCCCACGCACACCCGTTACCATGCCAAAATTCCATAAGGAATTTCTCTCTTCTCATTTTCATTCAAGAAATTCTTTTATATTATGCATCTAAATTCCATTACATATGATGGGACATGTATATATATTACCCCGTTACTGTCCATTTCATGTAAATATGATGATATTCCCCTTTATCTCTCATCAACCATTTTTATGAATTCTTATGTCACGTTGTTATGCTACCGAAATTGCACCGCGATTCTCCAAGACAGAGTCCTTATGTAGCGAATACCATGCCCATTTCTCTTTCAATGGTATTCACCTTTATTCAAATTTTCTTATTGATTATAGAGTTTCATGTATGAATTACACATTCATTTATAATGGAATAAATAATTATGTTTAATGAATCCATGTTGTATGATCTTTGTGGCACACTTATGCATGAAATGAAATGATTAAGAAGGGTTCACCCTAATAGCACTCAAATGCATTGGGTAAAGAATAATATCATGATAATCCATGTGAAATGAGGTTTTACTCATGATAATTCAAGTTCAATGAGGGTTTACTCATTCTCCATGTGCAATGATCCTCGACTCATGCTAATATCATGTTAAATGTTGTTGCCACATTTCCATGTTATGAAAATCATGTTATATCTTGCCTTTATGTTCATGTTTCTCTTAGGATACATTGATATTCCTATTGCTTAACATGTTTTGTATTCTTAATTTTATTCCTTGTTTAATTCTTTAATATGATTTATAGCTCACCCTTTTCACATGTATGTCCTCAGGTTATCCCATGCAATGCTAAGTACGAGGGAATGTTGTGGTCATGTAATGGATGTTTTCAATAAATATGTTGTATTTTTTACATATTAAGTTGTCATGTAATGTCCCTAATTTCACCAGACAATTTAACTATCAATCATTGGAGTTATCTTATGTTCAAGTTTATGTAATAAATCATTTTTATATGTGTAATAAAGTTCAGGGTTGTTATAAATGGACTTTGAAAAGATATGTGGTCACATTCTCCATTACAGAGCGGTATTAAACTCAAATTTACTTTTTACATAATAGTATAAAGTTTTCTCCATAAATTTAATCCCATAAGGAAATTCTTAGAAATTTTAATCCATACAGGGTTGCAGTATGGATATCAAATAACCATAATCAACAGTTTATAGGATAGTTTCAAGACCATGTCTATAAATGGTTATCTGAAAATCTAAATTCAATTTCTAAAAAACTTCAATGGATAGCTAGAGTACCAAATGTAAATGTTATATCATACATTGGTTTTGTAATTAATGGTTATACATTCTATACAAAGGAAAAATATGAACACAATACGATGAAATAAAGAGAAGTTTTGTTTGTGGTGGAAGTGAGGTAGGTACCTAATTCCATGGATAGAAATACAATTTATGTGAATATGTCATATTTCATCATCATTGAATAGATATATGAGTTGTATTATACAACATTTCAAGTGATTGTTTTCTATTGTAAATGGATTGAAAATGAAGTGAAGTTAAAGTCAATGTATTAGGATTCTTAAAGGTGAATTTCTGTGTGGATGGTTATAAGGACGATCCGTTCATAGTGACATCACAAGAAGTGCATTTATTTCATATTCCATATACAATTTACAAGAATTGGACAATTGTTCTATTAGTTACTAAAAAACTATGGGGTCAGATGAAAATTAAATTAAGGATGACCCTTTCATTGGTAGATCAAAATCATTTCATGGAGGTACCAATATAGACAATGTCTTGTATGTTAGAAGGTACCACAAGGAGGAGTTTTGGATAATTTATAGGGGATCGAAATCCCTTTATCCCTTAGAGAAAAAAATATAGTCCAATGAACAAGTTAAATTATTTTTTAATACACTATTCTTCTCTTCATAATATTATGTATTATCTATTACATTTATGTAATCTAAATTAAATGTTTAACTACGCATGACACTAATGAATTCTTCACATGACGATGTAACCAATCTCAATGAAAAATAGGCTGTTGATGTGAAAACAATGGAATTATGAAGGTATCGACAACATGTAAATGATAAAAGTGCATCGTAGCATCACCTTGTCAACTAAAGTTACCAAGGAAATGAGTAAAGGTATAAAATTTGTGGTTGGATAGAATCAACATGGACAACCTGTTGACCCAACATTGGGGTTACATCTCGAATGCATGTGCCAATTGATATAGATACATAAGACAATCATTGGGAAGATATTAGGGTAATGTTATGTTATAATTTATCTATTTTATTGAATAATTATATAAATAAATGTTGAATTTATTTTCAACATCCCCTACAGAGTTCATTTATTTTAGATGATTACTGCAATTATTTTTTTGAATGGTCACTAGAAAATATCATAGTGGCTTCCATACACTTCTAATAAAGAATAATCTCAAGGTTGCTGATGGGAAAGTAAAACTCACACACTAGCTATATATGTACACATTATAAACCAAGAATCATGGAACTATTTCATTAGTAACCATGATGAGAAATCATTTTAGATGAATTATAATTGATAGTATTTTATTTGAAAATATTTATTTTATCCACTTTGATTCAAAATTGTTAATTTATGAAACAACAAAGGAGTACTAAAAATAAGCAACATGCATAAAAAACCATGCACCCCTACCATAAAGTAAGGATGAGGTATTCATCACTTGAGATGAAAATGATACATATTTTAAATCAATAATAATTTCTTTATGTGATATGACACAATATATGTTCCTTTGATCATATTCCAATTTATGAAGCAGAATCCAAAACCACTTCCACCCCATGTCACATGCTATAGAAGGTGGATCATGTAAATAAATAGGTTAAACTTGTAGTTGAAAACACAAAAATCCATATAGGAATCATGTTTAAGTATAAAATAATAGTAATTTATTATGATTTATAAAAATATTTCATAAAAATATGAATTTATTATTATAAGTTATATGATTTCGACATAAGAATCGACATCGATTATAATTGAAGAAAGACTACTTTAAATATATTTTAAGTGGCCAAAACAATATGGTCATGTTAGTGGTTCATGTTTTGGAGGGTCACCTCAACATATTTTGAGTAGATAAATACACAAGGAGATACATATGAGATGATGAAAGGAATATTGGTGTAGGTAGATTATTTGAAAGATATTATTGTTTGGTTTATTTTGGTGGACCAGTATATGTGAAAGTATCAAAGTGAACTCGTAGTGGAATAAGTATCGATACATGAAGAGACACATTAACCCACTACCTTTGAGGCTAGATATTCCCATTTACCACTTGCCTTACTTGAGGTAATCAATTTTTTCACAACTCTTTCTCCAAAATGTGAATAAAAAAACTTTTGATAACTTTATAGTATAAAAATTTTTTAGGGTGAAATTTTATGTAATTTATATCTATCAGCACCAATGCATCACCCTATTGTGATGGGTAAAATATACAACATCATAGGATACATTCTATGTAATAAACAACTACCAAAATATCATGAGAGTGTGTGGATTTAAGTAACTCATGTACTGAGCACCGAGTTATCGGTTCCACTTGATGATATGAATGTTACCACATACAATAATGTTATTATAACTTTCATATCATGACCATAATAAATTATAAAGATATAAGGGGTATTAACATAACAATTTTTTTCAAATGAAAAACATTTAACAATAGATGAGAAGTGGTCTAAAATGAAGTATGACATTTCAGAAGAAACAAATGATGGGGAAATGGATATTCAGATCAAGACAACCCAGTGGATTATCCAAGAAATAAAAATGACCTTCCAAGACTACCATCACTCTTCCAGTTCCACTGCCTCATATATTATCATTATAACTTCATATGGATAAAACATTCAAAGATGTAAATATGGTTAACATTGAATATAGAGAATAAATATTTAGAGAGGTCATTATAGACACGGTTGGTCTGGAGATTATAAATGGAACTATCAAGATCGAATGGTTGGGAGTCTTGATTATTAATACACACATGAGGAATATTTTTATAATATGTATGCACAAATAAATATCTAATATGTTCATAATAGTTAATAAACTTTATTATTTTCTATAGGAATATATATTACTACTATATAAAGGGGAAAATCCTAGAAAACATGATTTTATCTCATTAATCCCACTATCATTTCTATGGAAAAAAATTATTTGGAATTGGAAGAAATTAGAAAGAAAAAATACGGATTAAGTGAGTCATTTTAAAATAAAATAACAAATGAAAAAAATCCTCTTGATGCATATAATGTAGGGGTAAAACTCTACAATTTAATGATATAAAATATATTTTATTTTTTATTACCTATTTGTTTTTGTTTTTTAAGAAGCACTGGATACTCATAAAAATAAAATTAGATACCACAAATGTTTATTTTTTGGATCCAAACCATGGATTTCCATCAGACTGACAACACATAATGTCTATTGTGAATTTTTAATGTGCTGCAATCACCATTATACAGGTAAACTATGAAATATATGTTTTAGTTTGTATTCTAACAAGAATTTTGTTATAATAGAGTGATCTCTAAATATCAGCTAAATCATGGTATGAGATCGGTGAATGAACATAAGAATCCTAATAATTTATTCAAATGGAAATATATTAAGGTATATATAGTAATATTTAACTATAAAAATGTATTTCAAAATAATTCACTTATTTTGGTCAATATTTATATATTGTACAAAGAAAAATAATGATAATGATTATGGTTATTACTTTTTAAAATGTATGAAAGATATCATATACCATCAACAAAATAAAATCCTCAAATAAGTAATTTACAAAGGTAATAATAATTTATTTTAAAATATTTTTTAATAATTTATTTTTTAATATTTTCTCAGTACTACCAAGATTTCAAAGAATCTACATACTTAAAATAAATAGATTTCTTCAGAAATGAGTGGGAAGAGCACATGGTGTTAGAATATTTTCTAATATCAAGTTTAGGTGATTACCTATTATTTTTGTGATCTAATATAGGCTAGGACCTTAGATATATATTTGGGATGTGAAGCATTAATATCACAATTCATAGATATTATTTTTCCAAAAAAAATCATGTAGTTTTCGAAATCTAATTATTATATTTTAATTCTTATCTTAAATTTTCAATTTCTAAAATTATAAATGAGGAATTATCTATGAATCTAAGGGAATTTTTTCAATATAAAAATTTCATTTTATTTTAAAACACCTGTCATATTATCAAAATTAAGGAAATGAGCTCAGATTGCCTTCAATTTTTTTGAAAATGATACATAATTATTTTGTGAATTGTATGAATTTAACTCACTTTAATCTAACACATGAAGTGTTTTTTATTATTATAAGCGCATTTTTTCAATATAGAAGAGTCACTTTAATTTAAAATGCATGCCACATATCTAAAACTATGAAAATGGTCTTGGATTATTTTCAAACATTAGGAAAATGATCCATAATTATTTTTTTACATGTAGGAATCAAACACATGTCAATCTAATACATGATGTGGTCAGTAGGACTTTAAGTGCATGTTTTCATTATAAAATCATCATTTTAGTTTAAAGCACATGTTATGTAGCCAAAATTGGGTAAACAAGCTTGGATTTATTCAAAAATTTATGAAAATGATCCGTAAATCATTTTTCACATGTAGAAATTGACCACAAATAAATCCAACACATAGTGTGTCTGATATGACTCAAAGTGCATTTTTTTAATATACAAGTGTAATTTTAGTTCAAAATGCCCGTTATATTGTCAAAATCGAGAAAACAATCTCAAATTATTTTCAAAATTTAGGAAAATGACCTAAAATTAATTTTTAATGTGTATGAATTAATTGTATGTCAAACCAACACACTATGTGTTCATTATGAATAAAAGTGCATGTTTTTAATATATAAGTTTAATTTTAGTACAAAACATGCATCACATAGCTAAAAATAGAAAAAATCCTCAGATTGTTTTCAAAATTTAGGAAAATGATCCATAATTATTTTTAGAAGTGTAAGAATAGACCACACATCAATCCATGAGAATATGTGGTTGGCTTGACTTTTAGTGATAGTTTTCAATATAAAAGTGCTATTTTAGTTTAAAACTACTATCAAATTGTCAAAACCAAGAAAATGATCTCTAATTATTTTAAAAATTTAGGACAAAAATCCATAATTTATTTTTGATGTTTCGGAATTGACCGCATGTAAATCTAATACACGATGTTGTCATTATGACTCAAAATGTGTGTTTTCAATATATAAGTTTCATTTTAGTTTAAAACGTGCATCACATAGGAAAAACTACAAAACAAGCTCATTGTTTTTCAAAATTTCAAAAAATAATCCATAATCATTTTTGATATGTAGGAATTAACTGAAGTCTAATCAGACACTTGATGTGGTTATCATGACTTAAAGTGTATATTTTCAACATAAAAGTGTCATATTAGTTTAAAACACACATCACATAGAAAAAACTGGGAAAAAGGTCTAAAATTGTTTTTAAACATTATGGAAATGACCCATAATCCATTTTTTACATGTAGGAATCAACCTCAAATCAATATGACACATTATGTGGGTTGTATGAATAAAAGTGCGTGTGGTTAATATTTAGATGGAGAGATTCTCTCTCTACCATAGAGATATTCTCTGTCATAAATTCCATGGAGACTGACATAATCTCATTTCAGCGCCATGAAATATAGAAATAATTAGGCACTTTTAGATGTTTTCAACATGTGTTATCAAGAATCCTTGGTTGGAATTTGGTGGAGTTTTTATTAGAGACTTAGATGGGTTATCCTTTATTGTTTTTTCTGATTGGGAGATTTTTTCTATTATAGAGGTTACTTATTTACCTCATGAACTCAAACAGAGGAACTCTTATTCAAGGTTTTTCTAACTACTAACTCATCCTACATCTGGTAGTGGATTAGCGACGGCGTGACCAAGCCAACACTAGATTTTTTGGTTTGAAGAGTGTAGGGAATAATGATTTTTTGTGTTGGATTTTATCAGTTGGGTTCATAGAACCCTTGTGGTGCAGAACGGGCTTATGAGTCACGATGGTGGCTCAATGGTAGTGATGGTGTTTCAGGTAATAGTTCATGCCGGTGATGAACAAATGATCTGGGATCCTGGTGGATTCCCTTACAATGTATCTCATTGGGATGAATGTGAAGAGGCCCTCCTCTAATGGATTGTAGGAGAGTTGATGTTAGCACAACTTTAGTCCGGTGACCTGAGGTAGGGATGTGTAGTCGTGTTGGGTGTGGATGCTTCCGGTGCTAGTGATGTTGCACTAGAGAAGTTCATTGGTTTCATGATGAGCATGTCTTCTACGGGATCATATGAAGACATTACTTAGGATATTGTGTTGACCTCAAGAGGTGGAACTAATGGCATTAGGTGTGTGTTAGCATGATTATTGTGCAAGACTTCCAAGGAGGGTTTTCGATTGGGCCTGGTGATAATCCATGTGGAGGGTAGGCCATTGACATGGTTGTAGAGGGCCGATGAATATGCATCTTATGGTGATGAATTTTGAATGCAATACTACTTTGGGATATGAACCGTAGGGGAAATGATCTTGACATCTATACGATGGCATGATGCCAGTGTTGTCCTCGTGATGCAGTTGATGAAAGGGTGACATATAGGCCAGTGGGTTCCATCTGATAGGCTATGTCATGGGACATCAAAATGAGTGGATGACGTTGACCTTACGGAGATGGTCAATGATGAATAGAGTAGGACATTGACATGTATCTATAGTGGGATCAATGTTGTCTGGTGACTAGAGACATTTCACAATAGTGCACATGGAACAACCTGGAAAAGACCACAAGATGGGTGGCAATGATCCCAAGATGATCTTAGGACACAAGATGAGAAGACTTTGGGTATTGTGTGGTTGTCTTCCTCAAACTTGGGATGCACTTATGGGAAAGTAGGATACAAGATGTGTTCCAGTGACTTATTACTAGGTGATTGACGACTCGGGTTGGACCTCATTCAGGTTATGCCTTATTCAATTCTGGTTTGGGCCTCAGACCGGTACTTTATTGGGCGGACCATGGGATATGCTATTGGATAATCTAGATTGGGTCAAATTTTGTGTTGGGCATGTAATTTTTTCACTTTAAAACTATTGTTTTCATTTATTGATGGGATTTTTATTTAGTTTTCTTTTGGGAAGTGTTGTCCTACCACCTTCTGTTTTGTGGTACTTATGACACATATCTGAATCCATGTGTCTAATTTATTATACTTAATAATATTTTTTGACTGAGTACGCTCGTATCTTAAACATTCTGGTATGAATCTAAGTGCATATTTTTAATATAAGTGTCATTTTAATTTAAAACACAGGTCACAAATCCAAAATTTATAAAATGGGTTCATATTGTTTTTAAACTTTACAAAAGTTATCTATAATTAATTTCTGATGGGTAGGAATTAACCGCAAATCAATCTGATACATGATGTGTCCATTATGACTCTAAGTGTGTGTTTTCAATATAAAAATTTCATTTTAGTTTAAAATGCATGTCAAAATATCAAAACCAATAAAATGATATTGTAATGTTTTCAACATTAATGAAAATTATCCATAATTCATTTTATGTGTATAAATCAACCACACATCAATCAGACACAGGATGTGGTTGGTTTGACTCTAAGTTTGTGTTTTCAATATAAATGTATCATTTTAGTTTAAAATGCATGTCAGATTTTATAAAACAATAAAACAATATCATACTTTTCTAAAATATAGGAAAATTGTCCACAATTCATTTTTTATGTGCAAGAATCAATCACATGGAAATCCAACACACAATGTGGCAGTATGACTAAAACTGTGTGTTTTTAATATAAGTGTCATTTTACTTTAAAACACAAGTCATATAAACAACACTAAGAAAATGAGATAATATTGTTTTCAAGCTTTAGTAAAATGATCAATAAATCATTTTTGATATATATGAATATAACATATGTCAATCTGATACACGATGAGGTCTGTATGAACTGTAATACATGTTTTCAATTTAAAGTGTCATTTTAGTTTAAAACACGCATGACATCTGAAAAACCAAGAAATAGGTTTTATATTGTTTTAAAAATTTAGTACAATGATCCATAATTCAGTTGAGACTTGTATGAATCAACGAAACATAAATCTGACACTATTTGTCGATATGACTCGAAGTGTGTGTTTTCAGTATAAGTGTCATTTTACTTTAAAACTTTCACCACATAGTCAAAACCAATTAAACAAGATTTTATTGTTTCAAAACTTAAGTACAAATATCCACAATTCATTTATGACATGTAATATTCATCTACACATCAATCTGAAACATCTTGTAGTCAATATCACTTGAAGTGCATGTTTTCAATATAAAAGCGTCATTTTGGTTTAAAATGTCCGTCACATTGTCAAAATTGAGTGAAGAAGATCATAATTTTTTCTCCAAATTTTAGAAAAAACATCCTTAAATCATTTAAGACATGTAGGAATAAACCACATGAAAATATGACACATGATGTGGTAGTTATGACTCAAATTGTGTGATTTCAATATAAAAGTGTAATTTTAGTTTAAAAAATGCATCACATAGCCAAAATACAGATAATGAGATTATATTGTTTTCAATATTTATTAAAATTATCCATAATTCATTTGTGATGTATAGGAATCGTCCAAACTTTAATCTGATAAATAATGTGGCCGATATGACTCAAAGTGCATGTTTTCAATATAAAAGTGTCATTTTAGTTTAAAAATCATTTCACATTGTAAAAAATGAGAAAACATTATTGGAATGTTTTCAAACTTTAGAAAAATGTTCCATATTTAATTTTTTATGAATATGAATTGAGCATACATCAATTAGACACATGATGTGGTTGGTATGACATGACTGTGTGTTTTGAGTATACGTGTTATTTTAGTTTAAAACACACATCACTTAGGTAAAAATGATAAAAAGAGATCATATTATTTTCAAACTTTAGTAAAACAATCTATAATTCATTTCTTACATGTATGAATCGACGACACATCAATCCAATACAGAATATGGGAGGTATGCTTTGAAGTATGTGTTTTCAATATAAGTCTCATTTTACTTTAAAAAGCACCTCACATATCCAAAATAGATAAAAATTTCTCATATTGGTTTAAAAATTTATTAAAAAACCCATAATTCATTTTTGAAATGTAGAAACTGACAACATATCAATATGACACATGATATGGTAAGTATGAATCAAAGTGCATGTTTTCAATATAAAAGTGTCATTTTAGTTTAAAACACAAGTCACATCTCCAAAACATAAAAAACTCACATTGTTTTAAAAATTTAGTAAAAGGATCCACAATTCATTTATTATGTATAGGAATCGACCACACATCAATCTGACACATGATGTGGTCAGTATAACATAAAGTGCATGTCTTCAATATAAGTGTCATTTTACTTTAAAATGCATGTCACATAGCTAAAAATGAGAAAATGTTATTTTATTGTTTTCAAACATTATTAAAATGATCCAAAATTCATTTTTTATGTATATGAATTGACCACACGTCAATCTAACATACGATGTGGTCTGTATGACTCAAGGTGTATATTTTCAATATAAAAGCATAATTTTAGTTTAAAACGTCTGTTGTATTGTCAAAACCAAGAAACTGATCTCATAATTGTTTTTAAAACATTATTAAAATGAGTTATAATTCATTTGTGATGTATATAAATTGACCTCATGTCAACCCAACACATGATTGGGTCATTTTGACTCAATGTGCGTGTTTTCAACATAGAAGTGTCATTTTAGTTTAAAATGCATGTCATGTAGCCAAAACTAAGAAAAAATGTTTATATTATTTTGAAAATTTATGAAAATTATACAAAATTCATTTTTCGATGTATATAAATTAACCACATGTCAATCAGACACCCGATGTGGTCGGTGTGAGTTGAAGTTCATGTTTTCAATATAGAAGTGTCATTTTATTTTAAAACATGCGTCACATTGCCAAAACAAAAAATGAGATCAAATTATTTTCAAACAATATAAAAATTATCCTTAATTAATTTGTAACATGTAGGAATCGAGTGCACATCAATCTGACACACAATGTTGATGGTATGATTCAAAGTGCGTGTTTTCAATATAAATGTCATTTTTCTTTAAACTGAATCTAACAAATCCAAAACTTAGAAAATGATCCTAGATTGTTTTCAAAATTTATAAAAATAATCCATAACTTATTTGTGACAGGTAGGAATTGACCACACATTAATCTGATACAAGATGTGGTTGGTATGACTCGAAGGGTAGGTTTTCAATATAGAAGTGTCATTTTTGTTTAATGATATGATTATGAACAACTATTTAAGTAATTAAGACATTTAATAAATGATTATATCTTTAATATACATCGTAATTAACAATATAATACATATATATTATTAATTAAAATTGTAATTCATAATTCATAATATAATTATTTATTAATATTGTAATTAAGAATTACTATAAAACAAACCATATAATCATTACTAATATAATTAATAGTATAACTGAAAATATCATTAAAATATTCAGAAATTATTAATATAATTTATCATATGTGGATTATATAACATTAAAATTAAAATTTAATTATTTTTTTATATATTATTATTAAATTATTTTTATTGCAAGGATACTATTTTGTACAGAGATTAACCATTGCAGAAAGCCTATAAGAGTTTGGATTTTGTATATCGGTTTGTAATTTTTTTGATTAATTGTAAATATGTCATCAATATAAATATTTTTTATATAATTTTTTAATTGAAATGATGGTGAAATTTAATATTTATATTTTAGTCTAGTTTTATTATATTTTTTATTCTAATCTATTTATATTTTATGATTTAGATTATTGTTATATGGTTTCTATAGGTCTGTAGCTTTGTAGCTGCTTCTATGACCCTTATCAATGATAACTAAGATCTAATAAATTCCACCTTTGTTAGTGCTAGAGAAAACAATGATAAAAGACCCCTTTATCAATTTTTAAAATCAAAGAGATGATAAAGGGGTCCCTTTTTATCACTTTTTCTAGCACTAATAAAAGGCGTATGTGTTTAATATCACTTAGCATGTTAGTTCTTTATATCACTAAAAAATATCTTTTTCAGCACTGATAAAGTATGTTTATGTGGTAATGTTACTTTAGGAATATAAAATATGAAGTATATTCTTCAATGGTAGCTTCACATGGTCAAATTAAATTAAGGAGTAGATAAACTATAAAATCAAGTTCATGAATTGATTATTTTTTCCTACATAAATCCATGCCCCAACACAACAAAAAAACTTCCTAGTATCACTCTATACCCTCCACCAACGATGGTATTTGATCCTAAGTCTCTAGTGGTTGGCATGAAGAAAATGGGAAAAACTGGCTCTTCCACCATGTCCTAGACTCTTAGAGTATTAAATCCCCACACATGTAACCATGACACTGATGTGAAAACCATATGGAGTAAAACATCCAACCTCAAGGACCAAGCCCCTAACATTTTCTACTACACCACCCCTAGATGGGATCATGAATTCTTTTGACTTAATATCACATTGAACATATGATGGAGTTTTGAAAGGATTTACTCGAATTGAAATTTATTTGAGACCAAATTGATACTGAATTCCAATAATAATGGTTTAAATGGAATTTATTATAAGATAAATTCAAACAAGTGAATATCACCACTGAATTAACGTAGATTGAAAATAATGTGTACATCTTCATGTATGAAGACTACTCTATGAAGGTATTTTCCAAGACTAAGAATATATATACCTATGAAGTGATGACCCATACCCAACTAATATATATTTTTAATTATATTTTGGATTTGAAATAAATATTTAATTTAACTTAGTTGGAAATTGGATTATTATACAATGGGTAGTATAATTGGATTTATGACCTTGAATGCATCAAAAAGATGATTTTTTTGAATTTTTATTCTATAATAAAATGTGGTATAATATGTTAAATGATAGAAAAAACTAAATTTTATATAATCCATATATCACTACTATATTATAATGATAAAAAGGCACTTAATTTTATCAATGCCTCTTGTAAGAGATGATATAAGTCCACATTTATAAGTGCTTATTTTCGCATCAATAAATGTCACACCATTATCAGTGATTTATTTAGAGCTAATAAATGTTGTATTTTATTATCCTTATTAATATAGCTAATAAAATATTTTAATGAAAAATATTTAAATATTTTCATTTCAATGAATGATATGTAACTTTAATTTTAAAAATAATTGTTTAAACATTTTGGAATTATCATATTTTTTTTATTTTTTTTGGTATATATATATGTCATTTATATAAATCTAAATAATAATTACTTTTTTTCTAATGTAATTAATATTTTATTATATAAAAAATATAATAAAACCAATATTATATAAATTATTTATAGTTTGATATACAGACGTGTGTGCTGGTTCCTGATTACATGCACACACACACACATGTCCTTGGGTTCTAGATACACACTGTCATGAACCAATAGAGGCTACCCAACCCGATACCCAATCTGGACAATGAAAAGAGAAAAAGGTATTTTTGATCCCCACTGGTTAGCAACTTATGCATGGGCATTAAGGATAAACCTTTGGGAACATTTTTTTCTAATAAATCAATGTAATATTAAGAGGGTCCTAACCATGAACCCAAAATGACCTCACTATGCATTAGTGAGTCATCAAATCAAATTAGAAAAGTTACAACAATCAAATCATCAATATGACATAATATAAATGTAATATCAAAAGAAAACATGACATCAAATAGAACAAGGCGATTATCCAAAACATAACCACGAGGCCCTACATGTATATACAAAAAGAGGTCTAAAACAAGAATAAAAAGGGGATAGGATGGGATCTGATTAGGTGATATATGAGAAAACTACTACAATACAAATTAGATGTAAAAAAATGACCACTAACCATCTTCATGTGGCATGAGGGGTCACTCTCACCATATCACCTCCACTAAACCAGAACATAGCTAGCACGAATACCTACTGCCTCCATGAAATGTCTTTCCATTACCCATATCTATCAAAAAGGATCTACATACACCCAAATAGTGTATATAGGTGGTTAGAATAAGCATCCTATTAGGATATAACCATGTTTTCCATGAGAATCATCTATTAAATATTTTAACCATGCTAGTTTTTAAATAAACATATTAATATACACTTTTATCTTTGATGAATAAGTAACAATATTTAATACATTCAATCATGAAAGTAATGGGCCAAGTAAACATGTAATTATAACCAAGCATCATGGTATATGACCTAGGATAATTATTTTTATGTTCTCCCCATATACTTGTATTAATTCATATCCATACATATCATCTATGTAGAGGCCACTAACTAGAGAAAAATTATAAACTAGCAGTAAAAATCACTAGCTAGAGAGAGATTATTAACTAGTGATATAATCCAAAATTCACTAGGAAGAGTGGCACTAAAACATAATGGTACATTTATTAGGATTATCACCCAATCACCCAGTGTTATCGTGAGGCATAAATTTTTTAAAATATCACAATTTCATCATAAAATAATTTCCCATAAAAAGTGGAATTTCATTAAGCACAGGAAACCTTAAAATCCAAATATAAAACATGATTTAAAAGATCATGTTAATTACTCACATCATGAGAGAAAATTTTAAATAATCATATCATATATAAATCAATATTCAATGGTGTCATGAAATAGTTTTTTCCAGTTAAAAACACATTTGAGAAATTCAAGAAATTAAGGTTCTTCTAATAAAGGTAATGCACAAAGTCACCTAATTTAAACTAATAAAACCACTAGACAATGATAAGAACCCACCAAGAGAGGGGAAGAAAGACCCTTATAAACCAAAATTTAATCCTAAAAAGGAAAAAACCCACCTTAAATTTGCTTGAGTGTGAACCCGATGCCACTATGGACTTAGGAAAATAATAAAATCAAGGGAAAGAGGAGAAGAAGACCAAGGAGAAAGGGAATAATCACTTGATTGATGGTTATTATTAAAGAATACACTTTAATATAGGGTAATTAGAGGAGGCACCGACAATACCTCTACCTGCCGAGCCACCGATGCCACCAACCCTAGCAGCTGAGAGTGAACGTCACCTGAGTGCACTGCATGAGTTTCAACATCAGAGGCCGCCCAGGTTCCATGGAGAGACGGACCCTCAGGTAGCCGAGGATTGGCTGGAGGCTGTTGTCCGAGTCTTCAGATTGGTAGTGACACCAGCAGAACTTATGGTGATCCTTGCGGCGAGTCTCCTGCACGCAGTAGTAGGTAGATGGTGGATCTTGATGCTCCAGGTGCATGACGAGGCATCACTACTTTGGACGGACTTCAAGAGCCTCTTTCACTCAGAGTTCATTCCAGCCACCCTCCGTGCAGTGCGCATCCAGGAGTTACTACAGCTGAGGCAGGGAAGTATGTCAGTAGCCCAGTACTCGGAGAGATTTACTGATCTCTCATGCTACTCCACGAACATGGTACAAGACCCATTCTTCCAGGCTTGGAACTTTGAGCAGGGACTGAGGCATGATATCAGAGCTTTGATGATCTCCCTCAGCATTACGACACAGGAAGGAGTATTGGAGCGAGTCCTTCTTGTGGAGATCTTTCATTCTGAGCCTACACCAGCAGCGAGACCTATCATAGGGCGACACATAAAGGAGTATTCTACAGCTGGCAGTAGACAGATGTTGCAGAGGTCTAAGAAAACTAGACCATCAGGTGGGCAACCTCAGGATACTGGTTTGGATGTGTGGGGAACACATAGTAGGGCCAGTGATACGAGAGGCAGCCAGTTCTATGCATGCGGCGGGCAGGGCCACATGGCTCGTGACTGCCCGACCCGCCATGTATAGGAGCAGCAGACGGTTGAGGGACCACCCAGGAAGAGGCAGAGGTTCGACCGTGGTGGTCCGTAGGGAGTAGGCGGATGAGGAAGAGGAGCTGGCCGAGCAACCATTGGTGGACGATGCTTCAAGGATCTACCACCACCACCACCACCAGGAGGACCACCCCAACCACAGGGAGCTAGCAGACATGGGCAGGCTCATCTCCAGGCAGTCGAGGCCTATGACCACAGCGCACCTGAGATGATTCAAGGTACTATCTATGTATACTCCACC
The DNA here is from genome assembly GCA_963277665.1 of Viscum album. NCBI lineage: Eukaryota > Viridiplantae > Streptophyta > Magnoliopsida > Santalales > Viscaceae > Viscum > Viscum album. The sequence goes on from OY728129.1 coordinate 964,044,451, forward strand.
ATTGCTGCAATTATTATAGACACAGGATCAAGTCATTATTTCATTGCCCCTGCCCTTGTTTGGAGCTCGGAGATTCCGACAGAGCCGTTGGCTCGATCCTTACGGCTAGAGACTCCTACGGGAGCAGACTCGATGATTACGCACTGGTACCGACATTGTGAGCTTACTCTAGGAGGCGAGAGCTTCGGCTGGGATCTTCTTATAGCGGCGTCGAGGCCTTACAATGTCATCTTGGACATGGATTGGTTATCAAGGGTTCATACTCATATTGACTATTTTAGGCACAAAGTGTGGTGTGTCCGCACAGATGGGAGCAGGTTCCCCTTCCCCGGTGAGAAGGGAGACTTTGCAGCGTAGGATGGACTTATGCAGAGGAGAGGAAAACCAATCACCCATCAGTTGGCTAGTCTCATCCTAGGAGCAGTTGATGTGTAGAGTCTGAGTTTTCTTGTTGTGGTGGATCAGTATGCGGACGTTTTTCATGAAAACATTCCAGGACTACCTCCTCACAGAGAGGTAGAATTCTTTATTGACATGTACTCTGGGACAACCCCAATATCTACTCCAGCATATCTAATGACTCCCACAGATATTCCAGAGCTACGGGTATAGATGGAGGACTTGCAGGGCAAGGTATTTATCCGACCTAGTGTTTCACCCTAGGCTTCCCCGATTTTGTTCACCAAGAAAGCAGATGGGAGCTTGCGACTGTGTGTTGATTACCATCACCTGAATCAGGTGACTGTAAAGAACAAGTATCCACTTTCGAGGATTGACGACCTCTTTGATCAGCTCAAGGGAGCATGATGGTTCTCGAAGATAGACCTCAGGTCAGGCTATCATCAGCTCAGAGTTTGAGACGAGGATGTGGAGAAGACGGCCTTCCGGTGTTGGTATGACCATTATGAGTTCTTGGTTATGCCTTTAGGCATAAAAAATGCTTCAGTAGTGTTCATGAGTCTCATGAACAGGATCTTCCAGCCTTACCTCGATCGATTTGTAGTAGTCTTCATCGACGATATATTGATTTACTTGACTACTAAGGAGGAGCACACCTACCACTTGCGGGTTGTACTGGATCCACTCTGAGAGCACCAGATTTATGGTAAACTCTCTCGGTGTCAGTTTTGGATTTAAGAGGTCCCCTTATTGGGGCACATCATCTCTGAGGTGGGAGTTGCAGTGGATCCTGCGAAGATCGAGACAGTGCTAGCTTGGGAGCCACCCAGGAGAGTGACGGAGGTGCGGAGTTTCCTAGGTCTTGATGGGTACTATTGGAGATTTTTTTCTAGATTTATCCAGAGTTGAAGCACCGCTTTCATCTTTGACGAAGAAGGGGAAACCCTTCGTGTGGTCAGATAGATATCAGCCGAGCTTCCAGGGGATGAGACAGAGATTGACTAGTGCACCCATCTTGAGGCTAACGGAGGAGGGCATAGGGTACGTAGTTTACTGAGATGCATCAGGGACCAGACTCGGGTGTGTCCTGATGTAGGAGCGGGCAGTGATTTCTTATGGTTTCTGACAGTTGAGGCAACACGAGAAGAAATACGCTACCCATGACCTGGAGTTAGCAGTAGTGGTATTCGCCTTGAAGATGTGGCGGTACGATCTGATGGGCGAGCGCCTTACAGTATATTCTGACCACCAGAGTCTCAAGTACATCTTCTCACAGAAGGACTTGAACCTGAGACAATGGCGATGACTCGAGTTCCTCCAGGACTATGACTTTGAGATAGTCTATACTCCTGGGAAGGGAAACGTAGTAGCTGATCCTCTCAGTAGGAGGTCGGGCATTCAGCTACTTGGAGAGGTGTTGGAGCAGCTAGTCGCGTTGCAGATATCCTTTATGGATAGAGATGGGGAAACATTTCTACAGTCGCTCACATTCACCTCTCCACTAAATCAGCGGTTCAGAGAGGCACATCGTGGGGACGTTGACTGTGAGACACAACGTACACAGATATCCACAGGACATGCACCTGATGGATTTTCTGCAGGAGGAGAGCACATCATTCTTTTTAGGGGACGTACCATGGTACCCGTCGCATTACAGAAGGAGGTTATAAGAGAGTTTCACACTTCCCCATTGGCGGTACATCCTGGTGTAGCGAAGATGTACCAGGATCTCAAACGACAGCACTGGTGGCCAGGTATGAAGAAGTTTGTGGCAGAGTTTGTTTCACGATGCCTCACCTGCTAGCAGGTGAAGGCGGAGCACCAGGTAACAGCAGGCTTGTTACAACCCTTAGAGGTCCCAGAGTGGAAGCGGGATAGGATATCCATGGATTTCGTGATGGGACTTACACATACTTCCAGAGGTCACGACTCCATTTGGGTGATTGTCGACCGACTCACCAAGTCGGCCCACTTCCTACCTATCAGAGAGCAGGGATCAATGGAGATATTGGGATGCCTCTACATTCAGGATATCGTACGGCTTCATGGTGTTCCATATTCTATCGTCTCCGATCGAGATGCTCTCTTTACTTCCCAGATTTGGAAGGGGTTCTTGGAGGCATTTGGGACGCAGCTACGCCTAAGCGCCACCTTTCACCCTCAGACGGATGGCCAAATAGAGAGGACCATTCAGACACTCAAGGACATGCTCTGTGCATGTGTCCTTGACTTTGGTCACAGCTGAGAGGATCACCTACCCTTGGTGGAGTTTTTATACAACAACATCTACCACTCTACCATCGTGATGACACCATTCAAGGCATTGTACGGCCGACCTTGCAGATCACCTCTATGCTAGACAGACCCTGGGGAGTCAGCACTCGTAGGACCAGAGATGGTTCAGGCTACAACAGTGAAGGTGCAGATCATCCAAGAGCGGATGAGGACTGTACAGAGCCGACATAAGTCCTATGCTGATAGGAGGTGGAGAACACTAGAGTTCGAGTATGGTGACCATGTTTTCTTACAGTTCTCACCTCGACGTGGATTACAGAGATTTGGCCGGGGCGGCAAGTTATCTCCGCACTTCATCAAACCATTCTAGGTTCTTAGCAGGATAGGCAAGGTGGCTTATCGCCTGGATCTTCCACCTCAGTTGCACCGGGTGTACGATGTCTTCCACGTATCTCCACTGAGAAGATATGTGCACGACCCGATGCATATCATCGACCACGGGGAGCTAGACATCGATGACGAGGTGACATTTGCAGAGGTCCCGGTGGAGATCGAGGATCGACAGGAGCGGGTCCTACGTGGACAGTCTATTCCTCTAGTGCGCATCAGGTGGCAGCACGAGAACCTCTAGGAGAGCACATGGGAGCGGGAGGCTCAGATGCGTGCACTGTACCCTCATTTGTTTCCCTATTTTTTGATGTATTTTTATGGGGACGTAAATCCCCGAGGTGGGAGTAATGTAAAGACCAGTAAATTTCATGGAAATTTTTTTCTTAAATTTTTTGAGATTTTACGAGTACGCACTTTCTGACGGCACCTGATTCCGAGGCCCGGTGTGCCTGGAATCAATTTATGAAGTTTAGCTTGGGTACGTTCTGCGAACAAACGAGTGAGTTTTTCTATCTTTTGAACCGATGCTTGGAATTGAAATCCGAGGGCACCGATTAAACCGTAACATCGATAATTTCTTAAGAGGACCTTTACCGAAGATGCGTTTGCTTTGGAGGAGTTGTTAAAAATGTGGATTAATTAAAAAGGGTGAATAAAATTTGTGGTAAAAATTTTATTCCTAACTAAGGTGGTTTTATACTACATGGGGTAGTTAGGGTGGGACCCACTAACATCCTAACTACCCATTGAGGATAAATGTGAGGTGGGGGCCACACGAGCCCCAACCCTTCACATCCCTTAAACCCCTTGTATTTAATTGGATAACTCCCCACTCACCAACTTTAATTCATGAAAACACATACTAAATTAATTGATTAAACCTCTTCAATTAATTTAACTAAGTGTTTTAATTTTAAAGTTTGAATGCATGGAAAAATAATAAAATAAGGGGAGGCCTTATTTTATTTTCTTGGTTGTTGTGTGAGGATTTTGGATGAGATCTCATTTCTCTCTTGAAGAACTTCATCCTCCCGCGAAGAACAACACCCTTCGACAAAGAACGCCGTCACCACAAGGAGAGACGACGTTCCTTTCCTTCTTCTCTCCACAGCTAGTGTGAGACGTCATCCCCTCCTTGAATTCACACCAACGCTGTCTTCAAAACCTCACCCCGTGACGCCATCCTTCGCGTCGCCGGCAAACGATATCGTTTATCGAGGTAGGGGTGTGTTTGGATTGAGTAATGATTGGATTTCCTTCCATGATGTTGTTCCTCTTAAACTGATTGTTATTGGACTAATGCGGAAGGAACCAGACCAAACTAACACAGTTCGATTCCTCCGCCGTTCTTTTGAATTTTTGGGGTTCTTCAAGTGTTCTTGAGCGGTGAATCAAGTTATGTTTTCAGAGACGATCGGAGGCCCGAAAACATCATAAACGGCCTCAGAGCATCGGGACGACCTAGAAGTGGAAGTTTGGTAGCAAAAGGTTCATCGGAATGAAGAACAGACACCACGAGGGGCGTGCTGTCTAGAGGCATTGTTTCTGGAAAATTCCAGAATACACGGCGTGTCCTCCAGATGCACATGCCGTGTAGTACAAGCGTACTGTGGCTTCCGTTTCGAATGTTAGAAAAGTAGTACATGGCATGTGTCTTTAGACACACGACATGTACTCTCCACACTCTCTGTCAGAGGAGACTTTAATGGACATGGTGTTTATTTAAGAAAAATACACGGACACAGACAGAAATACACAACCATGAGGCATGTCGTGTATTATCTTCATAGAAAAGTAGAAGCGGCTTCGCAAGGATCGGCGTGTAATCTAGGAGATACACGGAAATAGGAAGAAACACACGGTCAAGTGGCATGGCATGTACTACCTTCACCATGGTAGAAGTGGCTTTGTGATGACTCAGTGTGTATTACGAAAATACACGGACACAGGATGGAGTACACAGGCATGTACTCCACCACATGGCCAGGCTTGGCTAGCGCACCTGGAACCAACCCTAAAGGTTTGGACACGACATGTAACTATACCAAACGCCGTGTATTTACTTATTTACATGACCAGCCCAGCGACATGGGCCGTATCACACGGGCAGTACCCGATGTATGATGACGCAACGTGTATTGTTTACCTACACATCGTGTACTTTTGGAAAATGGCTTGGTCATCTTGTTCTCCGTGACTTGGGCACATTTTTCTTGGTTTTTCCCCTATGACGTGGGACTGAATTATGGGATACATCAACTTTGGTCTTCATGATAGTTGATGTATCGAACCCTTGGCTCATGGAGCGGACCCTCCCAGAATTGAGCATACTGTGTGCTGGAACCCTAGAGCTGGCTGCGACTGCGATGATGATGACGACTGTACTTAGATCCTACGTGGGTTCATCACTGTACTTGGATCCTATGTGGGTTCGACAGCAAGGCCAAATGTACTTGGATCCTATGTGGGTTCGGCAGCGATGGTTACTTTACTAGGATCCTACGTGGGTTCGGCAGCGACGACTTCTGTACTTGGATCCTACGTGGGTTCGGCAGGGGAGATGATTCATAGGCTACATCTATCATCTCCACCCCACTTCATGAGTAGGATACCTATGTGAGTTGAGTCTTGAATTTCAATCATTATCTTCGATATGATTGACTTACTTTCCTGTGTGGATTGAGTTGTACTTTCCTGTGTGTACTGGGTTGTGCTTTCCTGTGTGGAATGGGTTGTACATGGGCTCAGAAGTTGGAGCCGAACTGGAATTATTGACTTAGGTATATGAATGGGAATATACCTAAGTAGTTTTGGTTGATACTTAGTACTTGTATCTTTCCTTTGTGGTTTATCCTTTGTGGATTATGGGAGGCCTTCGGAGGTCTTGGGGTCCCTACTGAGTATCGTATACTCACCCCTGCAAGGGATATTCCCACACTACATTGTGTTGGTTACAGACGACGGACTGAACTGATCGTAGTTGAGGCTGGTGGAGCGGGGCGGTATCCAGAGGTGGACTATCAGGCGGGACGTACACGGTGTGGACGGGCGAATTCAAGGAGCTGAGGACACCATCTGTACCCACCCTTCAGGTGGGGTTTCCGGAGGACGTCTCGACAGTTACTGCTTTACTTATCAGCTATTGTACTTTAATTTTCTCAGTTGTACTCTACTTTCAGTTGGGTTTGTATACTGTCCCTTTTACTTTCCAGCACTTACTCTTGTACTCACTTTACTTAGTGTTTACTTATCTTGCGTACTCTGTTGTTTTTGTTTCCTTATATAAAGGCAATGCCTTCCCATTTATCGAGAATTACGCCTTTGGTGCTAGTCGCCAGCCCATGGCCTATGGAAGGCGGGCTTGGGGTAGTCACGACATGGTCCCCGAGGACGGTTCGTGACACTTGTAAATAGGCCATAAATGTGAGGCTCGAAGGGAATAAGCTTGAATAGAATTAAAGAACATTCCATGGGAGAAATGAAAGGAATACATTGGTAAAGTGCATATCTAAAAATCAATGTGGGAAAACTAAAAGGTATGATTATATTCCTAATTTATGTCTGGAAATAATTGTTATTGATTTGGAAAAAGACCTAAAATAATAAGACCAAGAAAATGAAAAATCCAAAGGAAAATAAAAGGTTTTACAAGAAGAAGAAATTGAATCTCATGAGAGATTTGGAGCTATGTGGAAGGTAAAAGTTGGTTGGAAATAATTGAAACAATTGTGTAACATTTATTCCATCTAAAAAGAAATCCTTAATAAATATGAAAACTTCATCAAGAGATGGATGTGCCATGATATATTATATTAAATGAAAGATCCAACATAAGGAGATAATAAAAGAACCCATGCATCCAAAAGAAAAATATGATCTAAAAAATGATCGTAAAAGATTAAAGTGTTCATCCGAACATGGATAAAAATTGAATAAGGAAAAATAATTGAGAATAAATTATCAATATGACTACTTACATTGATGAACAAGGAGGTTTCACCCTATTACTTTATTATTTATGTTATATTTTTTTCTAACCTTACAGCTAATTAAAGGTGATGTTCATTCACAAATTGAGAACTAATGAAATAAAATAATAAAAAATAACTATTCCAGATCAGAAGAAGATTCCATCTTGGTATGAATTTTCAAATAGAAATATAAATAATTTTTTTTAGAGATGACTAGTCATGATAAAGGAGAAGAGTCTGTTAAAACTAGATAAGTCTATTTATAAAAGTACCCATCTTAGTGAATATTAAGTACCTAAAATCCTAAAGAGTATATAATTAAGTGAATAAACCATGATGAATAAACCATGAATGCTTCCATTTTGGTGTTATCTCAATAACTGGAATCATAATTCTTACCTAATGATGATATGAATCTTGATGATGTGAATACAGAGTGAATTCTTTGAGGGGGGGGGGGTGATACTTGAAAAGCTTCTAGGATCATTTAATTAATACAAATTTATATTTTTTGGATGGTTCTTGACAAACAGTCATTGAAAAGGTATGAATTCCTATTATATCATTACTTTTTATCAAATAATTGATAATGAAGTTAAGGGGGAGAATTTTTTTTAATCAATGATAATAAGGTTATGAAACCTGAAGTGATCAGGAAATGATTAAAATCAAAACCTTCTGGTTTCACATGAATGATTTTAATTTGTGTGCTATTTATGTTTAGGATATTCATGTTGAAATAGTTTCAAATTGGATACAAGTAAAAAACCATTGAGGAAGATAATTGAAAAATTTAACTATTGGTATCATATTCTAATTATTATTGATAGACTTGAAATCAAAATAAAAAATTATTTCTTTCTACTTTGAGCATGGATCATGTAGACTTTTAGTGGAATGATTGATGAAAATTTTCTTAAGGTAGAAGTGATATCATGCTCTCTCATATGCTTCATAATTATTTTCAATAATGGGGAGAGAGAATAAAATGTAATTAGGTAATGATGAGAAACAATGAGAGATGAAATAAGTTCACATATTGACATATCATTTTATAGCATTGGTATTGAAAACAAATAAAAAGGGGGATATTGATGAACCCACTATTTGTTTGAGTTTTATTTATTATCAATAAAGGAATAAATATGCGTGATGTCAATATTTTATGGAGGAGAATATCTTGGAAGGAAAGTGTTAAAACCAAGAATGATTAGAAGGATCATAAAGTTCCCAATTATTTTTTTTATTCTATATGTTGAACAAAGAATAATAGATTGAAGATAAATAATTTGGAGGGACAAAGATCTGATTCCATTACTATTATAGAAAAGATTATGTGCTAACATTTTCTATAAGGTAATGGAATAATAAGAATAATGCAGTTTCTAGGAGTTACTGTGAATATTTTGATTGGAGTAGTTTTTATGAGTTAAAGGAGGTGCTTTCATAATAATCAAGGATAAATTATTTCATTGAAAAGATGATTTGAAGGTGTTTTTAATCGGGGTTCATATCTAGATTTACTTCAATAAAAAATAAAGATAATTATGGATATTCCATTATATTATATTGGTTCCAATCACTTGATGGAAAATTAATGATTTATTTATATCCTTGAAGATCTAGTTGGAAAAAATATAGAAAAAAATATTTAAGTGTGATGATTGATGTACCGATATTTATGGATACATGAAGAGTATCATAATGAGTAAGTACTATCTATAATATTTTGGAAAGATTTTTTTGTGTAGCTTCCATGCACATCTTCAAAATCTATTGGCTATAATGTTTAATTCTTTCCCAAGTAAAATATGAAGGAGATGAAGCTATTAATAATCCATATAAGTTATATTGAGCATGAAGAGAATTATGAAGACCCATTGGATTATTTTATGATGTTTTTAAGAAGAAATAATGTCACTTTGAGGATGACAAAATTCACATGAATAAAGTTTTCAACCTAGAGATAAAACTAAAAAAATTGAAAATTCCATGATTGTAAGACTTTGATCCTGAATATATAGCATCAACGTAAAGATATGAGTTAATATAAGGCTTTGGGATATGGTAAGAAAAATGATAAAGTCATGATTATAATGCTTCATCATAAACCTTTAATCTTATCATAAGTATCTGATCGTAAATCTTCATCATCGAAAGGCTTCATCATAAGTCTTTAAGTTCCACAACAAGGCATTGAAATAATTGTATGAATTTAAAATTGTGCTAGAAAATTGAAAAAGGAATGAGTTTAAGTCTTTGACTCTGAGAATATGGAATTGAAGAATAATTTTTTACACTAAACACAAGCCATTTTTTTATTGTAATACTTCAATAATTGGAGAATTTTCTGAGTGTGTTGCAGTGTGAACAATCAAGATTCTATAATTTATATTCTAAATAAATAAAAGAATAAACAACTTAGATGATGGAAGTGTGGTGTCATTCATTTAAAAACATCATGATCAAACACATGATCATGATTCATGTATAAATAAAAAGAGTTCTAGTTGGAGGAGAATGTTAGGGTGTATAGAGAGTTCCATTCCACATGCTACAAGATCCACATCACCATGCTTACGTGGAAATATCAAGAGAACTAAAAAGGAATGGTTTTTTTTGGAAAATTTTAATTTATATAAAGATTGTGATAATTCAAAAATCACACCCAGGAAAGAACTAACTCTTCTTAACATTCAAGAAGAATTTGAATAATGATTTGAAAAATAGATCACTATAATTAAAGGTTGATATTTGAGGGAGTTTAAACATGAGAATGTTATGACTGTGCTACCACTATTCTAGATATATATAAATATATGTTCATGTCAATTATAGAGATGATATTTTTGAATGATTGAACACTCAATACAATCAGCATTTTAGAATAAATAAAGAAAGAGATGAACTGATATAATAACCAATTGTAGATTTTTTTATTGAAGAAAATAGGAAGGAATCCAAATGTTATTTTGATGCACTAAAGAAGAAGAAGAAAGAATCTTACCGAACCTACTGCTGATCACAATTAGGATGAAGTATTAGAGAAGGTTTTCCTACAATAATTACCTACTGTGGAAGTCTGAAGAAGGAAGAGTTCGAAAATTCTACTGTTAAACATATATAAAGACAAAGTTCTGAGAGACATAGAGAGAGAGAGGGAGAGAGAGAGAAATAGCCTGTAACATCTTGTTGTAGAAGTATGAAGAATTTTAAGATAGTAATATAAATGCTATGAGTGAGGGAATAATATCATTTATATAGTCTAGGATGGACTTGTACCAACACCGATGATCTCTCCATAAAAAGGTTAAAGTCTGATCTATTATAAAAGGGTACAAAAGTCACTCACTTAATTTGTACCTGGTCGATGCTAGGATAATATGTTCAAGTTCAAAACATTTCAAAGTATTATTTTAATAATAATATGGAAGTCAAGCTCATGAGATAATAACCATGATGCATGAGGATATGATCATCTTAAAGGAGGAGAACCTCATTAACAAAACCTGATGTCATCATATGTTTCTTTCTTGTTTTATATCAATATATCAATTAAATGAGAGATAAATAAATAGATATCCACACACTAAATAATTGATTATGTGATTTAGGAATAAAATTAAAATTATATTAGAATAATAGTCACCCCATACAGATTCAACATCCTTATCAGTGTGGGAATATCCAAAAGTAATCCTAATATATACCTTTAGAAACAAATGTCCACTGACTATAAACTATTAATAATGATGATAATGATTAGAATAATATTTATGGTGGCTATGATCTTTCACCAGTTTCCTTTTTAAGTCCTTAATCATTTAAGTATTCTTTTAAATAAATCAATCCCACCAGATAAGTCTCACCCACCTTGGCTCAATAGTGCAGAGACCGAAAAATATGGATATACAATCCTTCAAAATGAGACAATCATTTAGAATATTGATAGCTATTATTATTAGAAAACACTACTAGTTCTAAATGGGTATCTTATAAGCCCCTAATGTCTATAACTCAAACACAAATCATGTCCTCAATAATTTGGATCGTTCTCTTGATCTACCCATATCATTGCGGATGATAATCCATGCTTAGATTTACTTGTGATATTATGACCACTTGGAATCCCTTCGAGAATTAGGAGGTGAAACCAATATCTTTATAAAAAAAATCACTATAAAAGGAACTCTGTGAAGTTTCATGATCTCTTGTACATACAACTTCTTAAGATCATACACCTTGGTGCTATCCTTGATCAAGACAAAATGATCTAACATACTCAACCGATCAATCCAAACCAAGATATCATTCTTCCTATGAGGGGTTTATGATAATTTGATAATGTAATCCATGGATATCACATCCCATTTATGATTCGGTATAGAAAGGGATGAAATAGACTGATGAGTTTTTGAATCCCATATTTAGCCTACTGATAGGTAGAGAATCATGATATGAAATATTCTATGCCACATATCATTCCATTCCACCAATACTGGTGTCTAATATCATAATACATCTTTTTGGCTCCTGGATAGAATAACCATCAAGAGTGATAATAATTATTTATCACTTATTTCCTTATAGACAGGTGAAAAACACAACGACTCTTGAAACAAATAAGGCCCTTAGAAAATAGAGACCACTTACTTTTGGTCTCTACATCATATAAGGTCCTACTGATTCTCTTCAACTCTTCATAACCATTTTTCTCTTAATAAAAAGATTAATAATAGAAGATTTTGACAAAATATTATCTAGAAACATATTCTCCTCCTCTTCTTTCACCTCTAAGTGACATTTAGTAAAGAGTCTCATCAAGTTCCACTCGTTGATAAATTACTTCAATACATATAATGGAAACTTACTAAAAAAACCACCAACAAAACAATTTCCCTTTACCATTGTATATAATAGGTTAAAAAAATGTTTAAAGGTATTTCACCCATAAATTCTACCTTAGATTCAATTCATTTTTAAGATAAAATACAACTCAAGATTTTATAATTTGTATACACAGTTAAATTCTCACTAAAAGGATAATGTGTCTAATATTTTAGAACATGAATAACCATCACCAACTCAAGGTCATGGGTTGTGTAATTATTTTCGAGTGACCAAACCCGATGAGTATTTTATGCCACCACATGATCACCCTATATAGTCACACATCCCAATCCCATACCTGATTGATCATAATAAATAACATACCACTACCTAGACTCAAATAAGACCCAAATAGGAGCTGGTGTAAAATGACACCTCAAATCATTGATTAATACTTGAAAATAAAATATCTATAGAAAGTTCAAACCTTTCTGAGTGAGGGTAGTTAAGGGTGATGTATATTTAGATAAATTCTGGATGAATTTCTAGTAGTAACCCACTATAACAAGAAACTACATATCTTGAAAACATTATTTGGTTCTCCCCAATATATAATAACTATCAACTTTTTAGGATCAACTATAATTCTTTTTTATGAAACTACATGTCCCAATAACTTTACTTCCAAGATCTAGAAGCTACGATTTGATTAATTCTTATAGAGGGGGTTCACTATAGAGAGTTCCCAAAGAAATCCTCAAGTGATTACCAAGTCCCCCTTTGGTTACAGAATAAACCATGATTTAATACATTAATACAAAATAAAATCTGTAAAGGTATCAATAAAATATTTGGGTTAAAATAACCATGAATTTAATAGGTTAATTAGTTAAACCAAAAGGAACCACTAGGTATTCATAATGACCAAAACTATTTCTAAAACCATTCTTGGTAATATCAAACAACTTTAACTAGAGATGGTGATATCCTAACCAAATTTAAATATTTGAGAGCAAAATTTATCTTTTTAATTTATAAAAGAGGTCATAAATGTGAGGTAAATCGAATTTATTCTTTATGGTCACATGATTCAACTTTATATAGTTAATTTAGAAATGAATAGTTCCATCTGATTTATTGGAAAAAAGTACTGGATCATAAAATGGAGATACACTAGGATAAATAAATCCATTATCTTCCAAGTCATCCAAATGAACCTTCAAATATTTTAATTTTGTGGGTTCTATATAATACAAAGGTAATGATATCAGCTTTATCCAAAGTATCAAATCAATAGAATACTCAACATCCCACTCTTGAGGTAACCAGATGAAGTAATTTGGGAATACATTAGGAAATGTATTGACCATGAGTTGAATCTTTCTCCCAAAGTTCCTTTCATTATACTTTACCATAGGAGATTAAATATGATATATCAATCTACTATCTTTGGGAAGAGTTGGTCCTAAATGAGTAGACTATGGGACCAACCCTCCTTGAAATGAATGAGAGCTCCCTGGAGGGAAAATAGAGTTCACCTTATGATAATAACAATAAATGTAAAATTTAGACATGATTATCCAATCCATATTGATAATAATATCAAAAAGTTATATCTTGAGAGTAAGAAAGTCCCATGATAAATCCACCTTATACATTGAAAAAATACTTGAAGGACATTAGAAGCCATACTCCTTTTTCTTTCTAAGAGGTGTAGATATTTCCATAAGATACGACATATTCCATGATAAAATATTTAATAGATTGAAAATATGAGTAGATATAAATGAATAGTAGGGTCCAATATCAAATAATATAATATCTATAGATGATGTAATAATAATGTAACATTTAATAGTTATCGGTACTGACACAGATTCCATGTGGGATTACTCCATGGCATGAAATTTCTTGGTCTCTAAGTGAGATTAAGGCTTCCCACTAATCTCAGGTTTTCCCCTTTACTAGTTATTTCTATATAAGTATCCACTTTTACCTCAATGCCCATATGGTAATGACCCCATTTACTTTAAAGTGTCTGATTTCACTTGAGATCCATTAGGAGCCAATGATCCTTCACCACTTCAAGGAGAGAGGTTTAATTTACATAATAATATAAGACGAACTAAATTACCATAAGTATGGATAGTCTTGGGGGACTATGTTAAAGATGATATTATATACCAACCCCTCCCCACTGATGAAAGAAATGAAGTTTGCCTCCTATTTTGAAATATGGATCTAGTTGAAAATGCCTTCAACAACCACAAATACCCCTTTTATATAATAAATCATCCTCTTATTTTTTAAAAACACATATTCACACACACTAATAATGAAAATATATTAAATCATCCTTGGAATACCTACTTGATATATCTTAACCATCAAGGCTTGGTCCACTAATTCTGTGTAGGTGAGAAGCTTCAATAAGAAGAGAAAAGATCATATGTCAGGTTAAAGGCCCATTTCAAACCATTGGTATTATTACTTTTCATTAAAACCCCTATTGGGTTAAAATTGATCAATCTCAACAAAGCAATTTTGATACTCCATGACTATATGGTTTCCCTTTTGCTGGCATAAAAACTCTCAAGAATTCACCAGTGCCATAGTGTTGGGATAAAAATACTGGGTGAACATTACCATGAAGTCCATCCACTCCAATTTCTCTCTCAATATATCCTAAGAAAAAAAGACCACAATTTATAGTTAAGGTCCTTGGTAATTAATTCATTATATTTTAATTTAAATGATTCAAGAATATCATGTAATTCAAATATTCACTCAACATTTTTTTTGATACCAAGAGGTTTTGAGTTGTTGTTGGGTTGATGAAGAAGCTATAAACAAGAACTTGGATTGGTTATGGTGTTGTATTTAGTTTTCATCATATAAATTAGTATTTTATGGCACAAAGAGATACTATTTATGATGATTAATATTCATTTCATTAAGGAAAAAATGAAAAGTGTTGGTTATTTACATCATGAAGGCTTCTATTCTTCCATGGAAAATGCTTCCCTAGAATATGGTTTTGTGGGTCAAGATTTAATTCAATGTGATTCCGTGAGAATCAAAACCTCTGATTTTTAGTGATTTTTTGAGAAGAATCAAAAATATTTTACGAGTCTCAATTATTCCAGAAGAAGCATAAAAAATATTTCACGAGTCTTAGTGATTTTTTGAGAAGCATCACAACACTTCCATGAGTTTCACTAATTTTTTGGGAATTATCACATATCTTTAATTAGTATGAATTTTTTGTGAATTTGATAAAAAAATATATAAAAACCTTCCATGGATACAAATTCCTTATGGGAAGACTGTATAGATATTCCATAAGTTTAGTATACCTAAATGTAGTGTTACTTGTGTTCAAGAAAAAATGATTGAGAAGAAAATATAGTAATGAAAATTAAGGTGATATACTAAAGTTCAAATATAATGATAATGACTATCACTATTTTTATAAAGGAGATTTTGGATAAAGACATAATGTGTAAGAGAAAATAAATATCCAGTGTAGGTTTTTTAAGTGTATTAAAGAGAATATGAAGATAAGAAGGTATTTTACATATCTGTTTGCATATGGAGAAATAAGAAGAAGAAGAAGAGAGAAGAGGTGAAAAATTAGTGGTGAAAATCCCTTTTCATATGAAGAAAAATAATGATTGGTCGATTTGGTCATAATGTTCACTTTCATAGATAGGCATTCAATAAATTTGGAAGGGAATTTTTAAGAAGGTATCATGACAAGACTTGTGTTGCAAATGAATATTGACATGTAATATTGCATTAATATATATACTCATGATAATTTCATGCGGTGTATTTTTAAATTATTAAGGAGTGAAGGAGGTATGGTTTTGATGGTATTTATGAGAAATAATTACCAGATTTAATTTCTCAGGATCTCATCACTTTACAATGCATTTATTGATGCATATGTAGGGATTTAATAATATAGAAATATAGGTTTAAAGGATAACTAATAGGCCATGATATTTTTCCATGTTTACATGTAGTTACAAATAGTTATGGAAGTAGTTCTTTATGTAAATTATTGTGAATACTAGATCTGATAATTCTTGCGATTTGAATTTGAAATTATTTTTGTAGTTTCATAAATATTTGAATATAAAAGAAAGAGAATAGGTAACTATCACTACACATATATACATACTATTATTTTAGATCATGAAAAGGGTGTGTGTGGCGTGGAATAAGAGAATAGAGTGAAAAGAATTAGAAGTGGTTCTTTCTTTCTATTGTGTAAAAATTTGAAGAGAAATAAGATATTACTTTCAAAATGTGTGAAGAATTCAAGTAGCATAAGTACGATTCATTGAATCATATGGATGAATGTTCATTCCATTTATTAGCAAACCTTAAGAATTACTATTTTTCTATGGGTTTGATTATATATTTTTTTCCAGTTGATTCATTTATCTATTTCTATAGGAAAAGGTTTTTTTAAAAGAATAAAACATAAAAAGAGATGACCAATGATTCACACCCACTCAAAATGGTCACAAAGAATCTAATTATACCTTATAGTTATTATTAAAGGGAAGTTTATTTCATTTAATCTAGGATATTTTATGTTTGAATAATAGGAATACTTCCATGGGTATTTTGAAATCAGATAATAGTTAGTGGATTCATATCATCTATGGGAAGATATATTATATATGGAAGTGTAAAATGCTATCCTATATTTTATCCATTAGATATGAATTTTTGAAAGATTAAAAAAAAAGGTTTCACTCCTCCTACTTAGGGTTCCCTCATAACAACTATATATAAGAGAAATCTAGAGAATGATGGATGAGACAAAAATGTTATTCTTTCCTCTCCATCTCTCTCTCTCTCTGAAATTTAATTCAAGAGGGTTAAAGGAATTTTAATGGCTAAAGGAATTTGGTAAATATTGAAGAATACTTATAAAGGGAACAACAAATTAAAAAAATATTAGTTAAAAATTTGGAGATTTAAATACTATGTTTTAAAAATGGGATTTGAATAATTTGTTAGGGATTTCCTTAAAAGGTTCAATGATATTGTAAGGACCATATGAATCTTGGAAGAAAAATTTGAAGACTCAATAGTTTTTGAAAAGACCTTGAGAATTATCACTCATAGATTTGATGAAAAATTTTCATCATTAGAATATAGAGATCCTGAAATAATAACTATGGATAATTTTTATATTATTCACATTATATATGAGGTGAGAAAATATTATTATTTAAAAATAAAGGTAAAAGTTGACTATTAAATCTCCTTCAAATCCACTAAGCAAGAAAAGTAAAAGAATGTTTTTGTTGAAAAATAAATCATTTAATTCGATTTTAAATATGAATTGATTAATAAATTTGATGAACTAATGTTTTATTTTCAAAAAATGTGGAAAGAGGCACATGGGAGTAAAAAAGAAATTTACCATTGAAATTATTTAATTGTGGAGGCCTTGGACATTTTACAGTAAATTTTAAAAGACCAAAGGAAGATAAATATAGTGATGAAGATGATGGAAGGATATGAATAACACTAAAAGAGAATATATAAAAATAAAATTCTTATTAAATAGGATTGAATTTCTCTGAATATAAAAATATAAAATTTTTATCCAAATAAGAGGATGATGATGATATGGTTGATGAAGCTGAAGCTGAAAATTCTAGTGATGAAGATACTAAGAAGATTCTTATTGAAAAGTTAAATGATGAGAGCTTTACTAGTGATGATAGAAAAAACTATGAATAAAAATACAAGGAAACTCAAATGGAGTTATTTCTAAAAATATAATTTAAATAATTTATATCAAAAATAAAAAATCCATAGAAAGAGAAAAAAAGATAAATAAAGACGATCAGCCTATTAATAATCAAGAAAAAATGCACGAGGTCGAAAAAAATGATATTTTTAAAAGATATTGAAAAACTAAATAAGTTACATGATGGAAAGAAAAATATCAACATCAAGCTTAATGAAAATATGAGTTAGAGGGAGAAAGAATTTGACCTTGTACAATATAAACTGTTTGAAGATGAACAAAATTTCTAACTTATAAAATTCAATTACAAAAGTTGGAGAAATATATATGGAGTTTAAATCTCATAAATATCATAAAATATCATCCTAATGTTAATAAAAAGTCTTTATATGTTATGAAAGGGTCTTAGAAGAAGAAGGAAG
Organism: Viscum album; assembly: GCA_963277665.1. Lineage (NCBI taxonomy): Eukaryota > Viridiplantae > Streptophyta > Magnoliopsida > Santalales > Viscaceae > Viscum > Viscum album. The sequence continues at coordinate 964,062,477 of OY728129.1, forward strand.
TCAATATGACCATGTATGTAGCTAAAAGAAGTGAATTCTAAAATTATATAATTCTAGAGAAATCTAAGTTTGAAGAAAAAATCATAAAATTATAGAATATATTAAGGCTTAGAAGAAGTATAATATGAATAAGAATATGCGTGGAGTCTACCAATTGTTTTCACAAAAGGAGCCATGATTTATGTTCAGAAAGAAGTTTGAATACTGATACACATTTTTGGAGAACATTCAGGTTACAATGGAAAATATGTTTTTTTATAGATATCATTCGTTTTTCTGAAGGTTTTGTGCTTACAAATAATATGTGTTGGTTCAATAATCAACACTAAAATGGTTCTAGGAGGTATTTGAGGTAGAGTTTGAGGAGGATTCATCCCACTAAATGAATATATACTCAAAAACAATTTGAAAAATGCAATCGAAAGATTGAGAATAGATTCCAACATATTAAAACTCTCTATGAGAGGTGTGATCAACCTAAAGACCTTGAAAATGGTTTTCTTATTATTCTAAAAAACCAACAAAGTTTTTATGGAAAAACTTTAAATAATTAGGAGAAGTAATAAAAGTGAAAAGAAAAGGCTCATGTTGTGGAAAATTCCCTCAAAGATATAAAAAGAAAAAAACCATGGATCTTAGACAATGGGTGTTCTTAACACATGAACATATATTTGAATCTTTTTAAGAATGTTAAAGGAATAAAATAATGAATAATGACTTCTGGAAATAATTATTCTCTCAAAATAATAGGCATTATATCTACCCTTATAGGAAAAGAAAAGTTTAAATCCATAAGTGCCTTATTTTTTGATTGAATGAAACACAATTTTTTGAGTTTTTCACATCTTTGTTATAAAAAAATTAAGTTACATTAATAATATATGGTTTTATTGTGAAAAGGATTAAATATGAGGAAGTAGTGAAAAGAGGAAAATGGACTAAGGAAACTTGTTCTAGGTTTGAGATTCACAAAATTCATATTATCTAAGAATGAAAGAAGAAGATAAATTATAGAACAGGAGGATTATACATATTTTCTATACAAACATGAATAAGTTAACACAAAAAATAGGATTCAATGTTGTCCCTGATATGATAAGAAATAGAGATTTCTATTCTTTCATACGACAAAAATATAAAATTTTAAATTATTTACACAAGAAGATTGAGATACATATATCTCATACCTTAGATATTATTATTTCTAAAATATGTGGACCCATGAGAAAGAAATAAACAAATAGATATAATTATTTTATTTCCTTTATTTCTAATTCCACATGTATTACTTTTATTTTTTTAAACATTTACCAAAGGCTCTTGTGATGTTTAAAAGTTTTAGGAGAAGAAATGAAAAGGAATATGGATAATCTATAAAGTTGATCAGAATAGATAATGGTGTTGAAAACACAAAAGGAATGTTTGAAGGATATATTTAGAAGTATGGTTTTCATCATGAGATTAGTTCACCATACACACCACAAAAAATGGTGTGGATTAAATAATTAATAGAATATTGGCTGAGGTGTCATAAACAATGTTGATGGAATGTGATACTTCTCAATTATTTTTGAAAAAATATATTGGTGAAACATTTTAGATTCAAAATCACTGCTTATATATATCAAATTTATACATGCCTCCATATGAGATTCATTATAAAAAAACCCATGTTTTCTATACTTAAGGGAATTTGGAATCCCCAATATTATAAAAACTTAAGGTGAAAATATTTGGAATTTTGATTAAAGAAGTGTTTTTTGGATATTTCTTGGATACTATCCAAATGGTAGAGGATATAAATGCAATAACAATGAAAATATAATACTTATAGATTTTTCTGATGTAAAATAAATGGAATATTTTGATAGAATTATTTCGTAGTTAGCTGCAGATATAAGAGGAAGTGAAGATGAATTTGTTTCTATTAAAAAAAATGTTGGAGTCTTTAAAAAAAGTGATGATGTAAAAGCTACACATGATGAAGATGTTGATTTATACATTTAAAGTAATGAGATAGAATCAAATTTATCTCATCCAAGGATAAAGAATAAAGTGTAGCTTTAAAACACTATTGGATATCAAGGAAAATATGTCAAGACCATAAAAACATTAAGGACTACTTCATATACCTCATTGCTTTCAAAAGTTGAGCTTAGAGATGTTGAGGAAGCTTTAGAGCATTATGAGTGGATTGATTCCAGGGATAAAGAATTGGATTAGATTAAGAAAAATGTGACATGGGATATGGTACCCAATTATGAAGATAAAAATATGATTGGAACATAGTGGGTTTTCCAGAATAAGGTAAATAAAAGAGGTGAAGTGATAAGAATCAAGGAAATACTGGTTTGTAAGCACTAATCATAGGTTAAAGGCATTGATTTTGATTAGGCATTTTCACTAGTTTTATGACTTGAAACCATAAGAATATTTCTTTCTATTTCTACACAATGGAAATATAAAATTTTCCAAATGGATTTCAAATCAACCTTTCTCAATGGAGAGATAGAATAAGAAGTATATATTGAGAATACAAGTGGGTTCTTGATAGTAAAAGAATAGAAATATGTGTTTAAGTTGAAGAAGAATTTATATGGGATAAATAAATCCCCAATAGCATAGTATTGTATTCCAAATTCCTATTTAAAGATTCTTAACTTCAAGAAAGTAAGAGTGGAATCAATCCTCTAAATATAAGAAGTTAAAAAGGTTTCTATTATTATGATTGTCTAGGTTGATGAAATAATTTTTTGGGAACAATGAAGAATAACATGAGAAGTATTCCAAATAGATGAATATGTTGTTTGAAATGTCTATATTGGGAGAAATGAGTTACTTTCTTGGATTAAAAATATATCTTAAAATGGGTCACAATTTTCTATATCAAGAAAATTATGTCAAGTAATTACTTAAAATATTTGGCATAGAATATTTAAAATCTATTTTCATAGGTATCTCAGTTGGAATAAATATTTTTAAGGATGAATTCAAAAGGAATTTTGATCCTAAATAATTTAGGAAATCAAATGTAAGTCTACTATATTTAACAACCTTTAAACCAAACCTATTTTATGTTGTTACTCGGTGTTCCAGATTTCAAATTTTACCTAAAATGTAACATTTATTGGATAAAATGAGAATTCTTAGATACATTAAGGGAGATAAAAATAATGGGAAAAAGTATGAATATAAAGGAAAGTTGAACCTGTTTGGATATACAGATATAGACTGGGTAGGTTGTGTTGATGACAAGAGATCCACATCTAGCATTGCCTTTTTTTATAGGAGAATGATGCGGGAGTTGGTATAGAATAAAACAAATTTTAGTGTCTCTCATCACTATAGATGTTGATTATGTGGCTTCCACTCAATTTGCAATACAATTGATGTGGATGAAGATAAATTTGGAATATTTTTAATTTATGTAAAGCTTCCCCTTTGCTTGGGTTGTGATAATCAAAGTGCTATTAATATTATAAATAATCAGTTAAAATATTCAAGATCAAATCATATTAATATTAAATATCACCTAACCAAGGAGTATTTGGAATGAAATCAACTCAATTTGGAGTTTGTTTCTATGGAGTAATCGGTGGTTGATATTTTCACTAAACTTATTAAAATAGATACTTTTGAGAAACTGAGGTTGATAATGGGTGTTCAACCTCACCCTATTCAATGCTATGGTATGTGATTTTTATCCCCTCTTAGATCTTTTATTTAAACATTATTTTCAAAGTGTTAGAAATATGAAAACATAAATATATAAATTTATATATTCTTTACCTATTTAGGGAGAGAATATTTTTAGGGTGAGTTTTTAAGAGGGTAACATATGATTTCAGCATGTGTGAACTATTTTAAAATTTTATTGAATTTAGATTAGGAACTATTTCTTACAGGTAAAATATAGTTTCAATTATGAATATATGATGATGAAATAAGTTTGGAATGATTTTTGATAACTTATTTATGGATATAATGGTATTATTATTCAATTATTCTTATTTCCAACACTAAACTAGCCCACACAGGCTTATAATTGTTGGATGGTGATCCATATATTCAGTTTCAGAGCTTTAGTGATATATTTTCATTAACTGAAAATAAAATATAAATGGGGAGATTTTTGAGACCAAGAAGTTTCTATTTGTTACTAGGTTGATAAAAAAGATATGAAAAGGTACTAGGATGGGTTATGGTGTTGTATTTTTTTTATTAACATATAAATTGGTATGTTATGGTAGGAAAAGATATTATTTAGATGATTGATATATTGTTCTTTAAGTAAAATAATATAAGTGTTGGTGATCAACTTCAAGAAGGATTCTATGCTTCTGGGGACTTTTCTTCCATGTGTAAAGCTTTAATGTGATGTGATTCTATGAAAAAAATCATGAATCTCCCACATGTTTCAATGAAATTTGATAAGCATCAAAGATCTTCCAGGATACTTAGTGCATCCATGAGAAACATCAAAACTCTTCCATGATTCTAAGTGAATCTATAGGAAGCATTGTGGATATTTAATGTGCATTAGTGCTTTCGTGAGAATCATCAAAATTCTTACGTGAGTATAATTCTTACATGTGTTTGAGTACATATTATTCACGGGGCTTCCATGGATAAATATTCTCTATGAGAAGTTTATATTGATCTTCACTATACCTGAATACAGTGTTCTTGTGTTCAAGAAAAATTAATTGAAAAGAAAATATGGAAATGACAAGTAATATGATCTAATAAATTTTAAATATCATGATAATGACTATCATGATTCATATGAAGGATATTTTGGATTAATAAAGAAGTTTTAAGAGAAAAGAGAGATCTAATGTATGTTTTTCAAGTGAATGGAAGAAAAGAGAACGAGAATAGGGCACTGTGAATATCTATTTTCACAGGTAGAAAGAATAAGAAGAGTAGATAAAAATAAGAAAAATTTATTGTGAATATCTGTAATGAACCGGACCAGATTACCCTCAAACCTGGAATCTGACCCAATCCGTCACATACCCAAAGGGCGTTCCTGATCCCCACGGGCCGATGAAATGCACCTGGGTATTTAACAAAACAACAGAGGGAATGATTTCTCCTAACCTAAAAAACCACATAGAATATATATATATATATATAACAACAATAAATAGTGGAAGACAAACAAGATATATATTCCATAACTGTATGAAAACAACGGAAATAGAAAACTGAAAAAGTAGCTAAAAACTCCAAGATAAGTCTAACAAAAAAGGACTAAAAACCAAATAGCTAATATAAATGATGGTAGGGATAGACTCCCACCATCTCACCACCAACTGCCCAACTAGATGATAGGAACCTCGTCGCCTCACTATGGAACCTTTCATTTCCTTACACTTGAAGACAAACAATGTTCTACACACCAACAAAAAGGTGCACAAGGTATGAGCTAACGGGATCGGTAGGATCCCACCCAGGTGTTCCATAACCAGTCTCTTTACAAAAAATCCTTGTATGCTCATTTTAAATAGAAATAAACGGTAAAGTAGTTTTATAGAATACAAGGTAAAAATTTCTATTTTTTCACAACTCCAAAAGACAAGCAGGTATTTCAATTTCAAAGAATATTTTCCATATCATCTTCCAAAAGAATAAATATGCATATCAAGGCTAACTCATAAATACAAGTAATACAAAAAATAATCACAAGTATCACAACACAAATGAATACTACAGGTCTAGGATGTAGAGTACTCATACCACAATAATCAAGTGCACATATTCCGATCTTAGAATAATGAGTCTAGGAAGTAGAGGAATACCCCATGAGTAAACCCCCCAAAATGTCAATATCATTCCCCAAGAACATGGGAATAGGAAATGGCATAAATCACCAATAAAATCCTCCTGGATAATCACAAAACAATAGGTTATGACCTCAATTAAACCTTCTACCTAAGTACCCAAGGTAACCCTCGTGTTCTTTTTTACAATTAATTTCAATGCTTCAAAAATACCCCCTTTTCATTCCATTAGTAAATAACTAGGGAAAACCCATTTTTAATTAAAATCCATTTTCAACACACACACAAAAATCATGCCAATTTCAATATTAAAAATAGTTTATAAATAAAAAAAATTAGGTTCATCAACACAGGCTTGAGACAGAACCACCTACCTCAAAACCTGGGTCGCACATGCCCACAATGGAATCCAAAATCAACGAAACCCAAAAATGTCAACAAAGGACCTAGAATAAAATCTAAATCAATATTGATTCAATTTAGAATACAAGTGGTTGGTGTAAGAGCGGAAACCTACACACTTCAAAGACGAACACTTTCTGCACCATGACCAACTGAAGAAAAAGGCCTCCAGAATGAGACCACACAATAGACCTATGAAGAAACCAAGAAGAATAACCAACCATAGACCAATGGATCCAAAGACACCACCCAATAGTGACACTGTGATCAAATGAAAAGATTAATTGGAAAGGTTACTCACCTGGAGAGACGCACCACAGCTGCAATACAGATCAAGTGTCGAACAAATCAATCTAGATGGGGTTAAATCTCTCAAAATGCCTTGGAACTACTTTAGGTCAAGATCCATGAGGAACTGATGAAGGAACTGAAACAATATAGATTTATTCTATTTTTAAAACTGTACACAGGACATTACATGACGTGTAACCCAGTTACACAACATGTAACCCCCCATGATCCACATACGCCAAAAAACACGTCTCCTCAAATTTAAAAATAACCTTTTAACAACTCATTTTGTGTAATTCATGGTCACGATGTGTATCCTTTCATAGTGTAAATTCATCTTTCATGGCTTGTACCCAGCAACAGTTACACGACATGAAATCTTCCGGCATCCTATAGAAATGGTTGGTTAAAGTTGAGAGTCCAAAAAATCTATGACTTCACCATTATATGTTGCACTCCTCATGTTTTAATTCTCACAAATAATTTTAATCATGTTTAACATATCAAAAATCATGTATGAATCTTGTAAACTATCTTTAATATTATTCTATTATTTTTCAGTATGATTATGTTCAATCTTAATTTATTCTGTGAATATTGATTCTTAAGGTAGCTTACAAATATTTGGATAAGTATATAACACCGTAAATTTGCTACCGCTTCCAGATTTCTACAAAGTCTATGACACCATAAGCTTTCTACCGATTCCAAATTTTCGCAAAGGACCTAGAACGATTTCCATGCTATCGTTTCCAAGACATCGTAACATGACACTGTTCATAATTTGGACAATAATCCAAACACCGTTTACCTGACACCATAGTCTTTCTATTGGTTCCAAAATTCACATAGTACCAGACACCGTGACTGTGATATTAGTTTCAAATTTCACAGATGATCTCTTACTGTAATCTTGCTACCAGTTCCACATTTGAAAAAGGACCAGACACCACTCCAGTGATACCTCTCAAAGAAAAATTAGAAAACACCATTCCAAGTGACACAGTGAATGTCACATCGTGACTGTCTCGCCGTGACTATCTCAAAGTGACTATCTCACCATGATTGTCTCACCATGACTGTTTCACCATGACTATCTCATTGTGACTGTCTCACCGTGATTGTCTCACTGTGACTGTCTCACCAAAACTGTGACACCGTTCCATAATTAACCATTTTTCTGTCTTTTTTAGTTAAATTTAAAATTTATTTATAATGGTCACATTTGAGTCATTTAATAACACTGATATAATTAATGTTCTTTTGTAATCTCATTAGTTTAAAGTATGAGGTATGAGGTGTAGAGATCGTTCTACCTATCATCCATAACAAATACATCCTGAAGATAAAATAAAAGGTGGTGCACAAGCTACAGATATCAAAAATACAAGAAAATAGTCGAGCAGTGGATTGCATGAAAAAAGAGAAGAACACATATACACTGAATAACACATGAAGAACTCTTGATTCATGGATGCTGAAATGCTATAGATTAGAATCTCAAACATCCTCACAATAGAAATTCCAAGAAGAATAAGAGCTAAAAAGAACATATCATCGAACTAAAAACCAGATCATGAGATTCGCGATACTTTTTTCTCCTAGAGGACTCAAAAATCACATCTGATGCATCCTACAAGTCCAGAGCTATATAGATCAACACTCAAAGAATTTCTAGTCCATTCTCATTATCTTGGATTTGTTGTGTACTATTTTTATTACTTTTTGAGCAGTGTGTGTATTAATATTAAAAAAAAACACTATCTCCTACATTAAACTGGAGGATACATGATATCCTCACAAAAACATCTTTTACACCTTGTTTCACCCACATATAACTATGTAAGTTGTCCTGTGTGTCCTGGTTATTAGTTTTCTCACATAGAATAGTGGAAAAGGTCCTTCGACCTGGACAGTCCTGTGTACTATTGTTAGTTCGAATCCAGGGTGTTGATCAAAGCTTATTTTATATATTTCTTGGTGGAAGGTAATTACTATGTGGAGTGGATTAGGTCTCATATTTAGACCGAACCACTTGTTTTATCCACTATGTCTTTAAATTTAGTCATTCTCTATTTTAACTAATATTTTAGAAAACTAAATTTTAGTTTCATAGTTAGTCTTGGACAGTACTTATAACTGTTTTTTCTTATTAGAGTAGTTTCAAAATTTGTATCAATATATCATATTATTATAACTGAGAATTAATCAATCTTTTGAGAATCTATTTGAATATTCAAACTATTATAATTTTTCTAACTTGAGTAACTGGGCTGTTTTTAATTTTAATTGGTGGAATATTTTAAATAAAATTTTTACCAGAAATTTTAATAGGAACTCAATTAACACCCCTCATGAGTGGCCTACTTCGACCAACATTTGGTATCAAAGGAGTTTTTAAAATCCCGATTTTCAAAATTTTTAATTTGTTCCAAATATTTTTCAAATGTGATTTAAATTGTGTTTTAATGATCTATAAATTTCTATTAGTTATAAATTTCTAGTTCTCTAAAAGCCTATTTCTTTGTCATGGATAATAGATTGGAAGGTGTTGCTACCAACATTCCTCCATTATTTAATGGAAGAAATTATGAACAATGGAATATTAAAATGAAAATGCACTTATAAAGTATGGGTTTTGAGATTTGGTATTCAATTATAGATTAATATAATATTCCTTCTACTGATAGGCATAATTGGGATGATCCAACTAAGGATGGTTATAAAAATAATTGAAAATTTATGAATACCTTATACTATTTGTTAGGAGATGAAGAGTTTAACATAATTTATTCATGTAAAATATCCCATGAAATTTGGGATACTTTATTAGTTTCACATGAAGGGACCTATAGTGTTAAGAAAATGAGACTTAGAACATATATTATTAAATGTGATAACTTTAAAATGAAGCCTGATGAGCCTATTTCTGACATGTATCTTAGGTTTAATGAAATTGCAAACACTATGATCTCACTAGGAAGAGATGTTATATCTAAGGAAAAAAATCAGGAGAATAATTAGATGCTTACTAGATAGATGGAGAGGAACCTCTGTCCCAATTAGAGAATATTGTGATATTGGTAGGCTTCCAGTGAAGGAGCTGATAAGAAAGTTGATGATGTTTGAGGGAGAATTAAAATCCAACAAATAAGAGGAGGGTAAACCCAGAAATAAATATGTGTAATTCAATACTACTACCTCTAATCACAAGAAAAATGAGAAATTACAAGCCCCTGTAGAAAGTTCCATCACTGAACAATCATCACTAGATAGTGATGATTAAATTTCTCAATTATCTAGATGAGTAAAGAAGTTTTATAGAAGAAATATATTTTTCAGAAAACCCAACTTCAAATTAAGATATGATCACAAGGGAAATTGGATTAAGGATTGGAAAATAAGTGAAAAATATGATGAAATAATATAATATGAATGCAAATAAAAAATACATGTGAAATAATACTTTCCTAAGTTAAAATATAAGAAGATATTTGAGTATAAATATAGAAAGTATAAAAATTAAATATAGGCAAATTGCAGTGATTTTGAGGATAGTTCAAGTGACATAGAGTCTTAACATGATGAATAATCTGACAAAGAAAATATTTGTTTCATGAAAAACACATCTGAGGTAATCCTTGTGTCTCTTGTACAAAATTACTATTTTTCTAGAGATGAACGTGATTCTAAAAATATGATTTGTAATGAATTATTTGAATACTTCCAAATTATAGAAGCCACTTGTAATGAGCTAAAAGATAAATACAAATCTTTAGAGAAACAAAATTCCTTGACCACTACTATCAAATATGAACTTGTTGTAGAGAAAGAGAAAAATGTTCAAATACTCAAAGAGAATAGTGGACTTATGTTATTTAATGAGAAACTGTAAAAGGACATGGAGAAATTTATCAATGGAAAAAATTATCTTACATTAATTCATGGTAAAAAAATTCCCCTAGATACAATACTAGTATAGGATACCAACCTGGGAAAAGAAATCTCACCAATTTTTTTTAACTAAATATAGAAAATCTATTTTTCTACATAAAAATGAAAATTCTATTGGTAGTTCCAGTTCTGGAAAGTCTTTTACTACCTCTAGTTTTTCTGGACCAAATAGGGTCTACTTTTAAAATATATTACATAATTCTTATAGAAAACCCATAAAGTAGTTGTGGGTTCCTAAAGAACTGATTACTAATGTTACTGGACCCAAAAAAATCTTTGTACCAAAATCTACATTTGATAGATTATTTTGTTGGAATGTTTTTTAAAGATATCCTGCGAAATCTTATAGTACTTGGAAAATGGATGATCAAGACACATGATAGGAGATTACTCATGCATCAAGAATTTATTAAATATTGATGGTGGGCATTTCACCTCTGGTGACAATGCTAAAGGAAAAATAATTGGCCATATCTAGATTGGTAACTCTAACCCAATTTTAATTTCTAAAGTACTTTTTTTTGATAGATTAAAATATAATCTGCTCAGTACTTCACAATAATGTGATGATGTACTTATTTTTAAATTTGAAAATTATTCTTGCAATGTTTTTAATTCTAATAGTGAATTAGTATTTTTTTCATTTAGTAATTAAAATGATTCTTCTGTTAACTTAGACTCTTTAGTTTCTAAAAATGTTTCAGGCTTAAGTGTATTTCACAAAGAGTATTTTCTATGGAATAGAAGACTAGGGAAATGTAATATACACCCCTTAAAAATATTACTATAAAAGGTTTAGTCAAAGATCTACCCAAACTTGAGTTTCTAAATGATAGAGTCTATAATCCCTATCAAAAGGGTAAACAATAAAAAATATCTTTCAAACTAAAGAAAGAAGTTTCCACTTCTCAATCTATTGAGTTGGTTTAAATGGATTTTTTTGGACCATCTAGATTTTCCTGTATAAATGGGAAGCACTATTCCTATGTTCTTGTAGATGAATATTCTAGATATAATTAGACTTACTTTTTACTTCACAAAAGTGAAGCATTCTCTCATTGTACAATGTATGCCTGGACAGTAGAAAATATTAGTGGTCTTAGAATTAAATCTCTAAGAAGTGACCATAATAGTGAGTTTGAAAACCACAAGTTTGAATCCTTATGCTCACAAAATGGCTATAATTAAAATTTCTCTACCCCTAGAACTCCTCAACAAAATTGAGCTTTAGAAATAAGGAATAGAAAATTACAAGAAATTTCTGGAACAATTCTTAGTGAGAATGACCTACCTATTTACTTTTGGGTTGATTCGATTAATACAACGTGCTATATTACTAATAAAGTGTTAATCAGACCTATTCTTAGAAATCGTCTTATGAGTTGTGGAACAATAGAAAAACAAAATCTAATTACTTCAACGTTTTTGGTTGAAAATTATATATTCTTAATACTTAGGATAATCATGATAAGTTTTCATTCAATAGTGATGAAGGAATATTTTTAGGTTATTCAATCTCTAGTAAATCCTATAGAGTCATTAACAAAAGAACCAAATGTGTGGAAGAATTTGTACATTTCAAATTTGATAAAATAGATCCCCATGGACCTAATACCTCTCTAGAGAATATTGAGGATGATATGTAAAATCTGGACATTAATAATAAACCCTCTGACCATCTTATGAATTAATTTGTTAAAACTTCTAGTTCTAGAAATTCTCTAGATTCTAGCCATAATGAACCCAAACCTGTTGAAGAATCTTAAATAACTAACCCTTATTTTTATAGAGTTATTAGAACCCTTAATAACTATAATTTAGATGATATTGTTGGAGACCTAGATAAATGAACATAGATTAGAGCTTCTCTAAGAAATCAGGTTGGACATTAAGAATTTCTATCATATCTTGAGCCTAAAAACATCAATGATGCCATCAATGATGAATTTTGGGTGATGGATATACAAGAGGAACTAAATCAATTCTAAATGAATAAAGTTTGGAAACTTATGGATAAACCTAAATACACCTTGACCATAGGCACTAAATGGGTATTTAGGTACAAAGTAGATGAAGTTGGCAACATTGTTAGAAAAAAAGCTAGATTGGTTGCACAAGGTTATAACCAAGAAGATGGAAATGACTATGAGGAAACCTTTACACTAGTATATAGACTTGAATCCATTAGAATGTTTCATGCATATGCATCACATCTCAATTTTAAACTTTATCAAATGGATGTTAAAAGTGTATTCTTAAATAGGTATATAGTTGAGGATGTTTTTGTTGAACAACCCCTAGTTTTACAAACCCCCATTTTCCAAATGATGTTTTTAAATTAAAAAAAATATTTATATAGATTAAAGAAGACTCCAAGATCTTGGTATGATAGACTAAGTAGTTTTCTTATTTCTAAAGGTTTTACAAAAGGTATAGATGATCCTACCATTTTTATAAAACGATTTTTTGAAGATGATTTAGTTGTTCAAATCTATATAGATGACATTAATTTTGGATCCTCAAGAAATTCTTTATATACTGATTTTTCAAAAATGATGTAAAATGAATTTGAAATGAGTTTAATGGGTGATCTAAAATTCTTTTTTGGATTTCAAATTTTTCCAAAAAAATAAGGTATATCTTAAATCAAATCAAATATAAAAAAGATCTCACAAAACGTTTTGGCTTGGATAGCACTAAAAGTAGTGATACTCCAGTGAGTACATCTTGTAAGCAGGATCTCGATGAAAATGGTAAATCTATTGATCAAACCACTTATAGAGAAATGATTGGGAGTCTTCTCTATATAACTTCAAGTCGACCTGATATTATATTTTGTGTTTTTATGCATGCACGTTTTTAAGAAAATCTCAACGAGTCTCATTTAAATGCTGGTAAAAGAATTTTCAAATACCTCAAACATACTACCAATTTAAGACTATTCTATCCAAGAGGAAAATAATTGGACTTAGTTAGCTATTAAGATATTTATTTTGGTGGTTGTGAGTTAGATAGGAAAAGCACCTCTGGAACATGTCACTTTTTAGGCAAGTATCTAGTATCACGGTGTAGTAAGAAGAAAAATTCTGTTGCATTATCTACTACTGAGGTTGAATACATAGCTACTGGTAGTTGTTTTGCACAAATTTTGTTGATGATAAAAACTTTAATAGATTATGGATATCAATTCAGACATGTACCGATAAACTGTGACAATACAAGGGATATTAACACTTCAAAGAATCCTATTACACATTCTAGAACAAAGCATATTAATGTAAGACATCACTTTTTGAGAGATCATTATCAAAAGGATGATATCACTTTGGAATTAATTGGAACTGAACATCATCTTGTTGATATATTCACTAAGACATTAAATTCTGAAAGAATAAATTACATCATAAATGAGTTAGGAATGATAAGCCTTAAGTGAATAGTTTATTGTTTCACAATTTACAGTTTCAAGATTCACGGTTTCACAAGTTACTGTATCTAGGTTATGGTCTCATACTTGATGTATCAATGATACGGTCACACCATTTGGAGTCACACTATAATATTGACACCGTGATTACCTGTTCCGGTCTCACAGTAATGACCCAAACTTCTATTTTTTGAATTTCTTTTTCCCATATTGTTGTAATGATTATTTTATTGATTTTATACCACGTATTTGTGTTTGTGATGTTTGAAATCCCTAAATGATAAAAAATAGATATTTTTTCACTCCTCTCTTTACTTGAGCTCTCTTCCCTTAAAACTGAAACCCTTCTCTCTCAAACTATTAGAACTCTTTCAACCTATCATCTTTCTCAAATCCACATTGTATACCCCTAATGATGCATCCATATTCATTGACTCATGAGAAGTGCAGTTATTAGAAGAAAGTGAAAAATGATCATAAAATAATGCCTGAGAAACCTCTAAATCCAGGCCTTGCAAACAGAACTATAGTAGTAGAGAAATAAATTTTTCTGAAGTGGCTGCTGAGAAGTAAGTTGATTGTCTTGGATGTATTGGAAGAATACAGAAGGTTGGATTGGTTCAAAAAATATAAAATACCCATTTATCTGAAGAATGTTTCTGAGTTTTATCATTATTTATTGTTCTTGTTCAATTTTGAAGATGATTTTGTAATAATAAGCTAGGTGAGTGGTCAAAGGTGTACTTTCTCTTTGAGGATATGGGATTCTTGCCTAGAAATAACTCATAAAATAATTTTTGAGGATTACCAAAGTCATCCTCCTATTCTTAGTGATGTGTTTATCCTAGAAGAGGGTCTTGGAAGTTTAACTGGAAACAAAAACAAGAGATGATCAATTTCTGTTGAGCATGATGGTGAGATAAGGATTTTATTTATGTTTATTCAACATCTTATTTGTCCAAATAAAGGATATTTTTCCACCCTTAGGTATCAAGATGTGTTCTTGATATATCTTATGAAAAATGGGAACAAGATCAATATGTGTAATTATATTATACTTCACATGTGTGAAATAATCAAGATAACTTCAAAATCAACTTCTCTTTTTTACTCAAGGTTAATTTCTGCAATCTTTTTATCTAAGGGAGTAGTTGGTCCGAATGAATAAGTAGTTGAAGTTTAGGAGTTTTGTATCTCAAAGGATACTATTAGGTGGATGAAAATCAACTGTAACCCATGGATGAAATCTTGGGTGGAAGATAATGAATGAATTTATGAAAGTTTATACCCGGTTGAAAACCCATCAAGACATACGAATGTATCTGACCTTGATATGGAACATGATGAAGTTTTTGAATAATCAAGTGAAGAAATAAAAGATGAAAAATTTTCACTTAAAGAAGGAAATGTATTAGAAGAAAAAGAAAATGGACTACCTATTTCAAAAAAAGTACTTTCAAAATATGTGGCTATTGCTAAAAGAAGTACTGATGTAGTGGAATAGCCTATTATTGAAGAAGATACTATTGTTGAGGAAGTGATTATTATTGAATAAGAGACTACTACTAAGGAATAGTCTGAAAAATAGGATGAAATTGAATATATTTTATCTACTGAGGAACGAATGGAACATGATTTTCAGCTATCTAGAAAAGATATGGGTGATCCTGACAGAGATGAGAATTTGGGAATGGGCCTAGAGACTGAATCTCTTAGTCCTAGAAGAGATGCACCTATTGAGGAAGAGAAACACCTTAATTTGGAAAGAATTGAAGTGACCATCCTTGTGGATTTATATTCAGTGGATACCTAGTATAGATTTCTAGAGTATTTTGATGTTACTAATTCTTAGGGAGTCTCAGTTAAATCGATTGATCCCTCCACAGTGTCTAATCTCAAACTGATCATTGCCACAAAAAATGTACCTTCAATGGAATCAGAACCTATATCAGTTCCCACTTATGAACCTTCCTAAGAAACTTCTGCTTATGTAAGTAAAGTTTACTTATAAGACTTTGGAAACACCTTGTTATCTGGTTTTGAAAAGATCATGAAGTCCCAACCTACCCATGTGACTAATCTTAGTGAAAGATATGCTGCCTTGATGTTGGAGAAAATTATTTGGAAGATTAAACTGATGATGATTCATGAAATTCAAGATGTTAGGATTGAGAAAAAATAGTTTAGTGATGAGGTGAAGTCTCTAAAATATATAGTTGAATATATATAGAAACTGTTTCAAACTAGACAAGCTCTTATTACTCATCATGTTGAGGATGTTGGTGATAAGATCCCACTAAAGGTTGTATCTCTGATTCAACCATACCAAGTTATAGTTTATGAAAAGGTGGATGAGAGAAACACTATGATAGTCAATGAGATGAGTGCACTTGTTATTGGACTTAATAAGCTGACTGATGAATATAAGGGATGTTTTAAAAAGATTCTAAATCAACTTAAGTATCTCAAATTAGCTGTTATAGCTTCAACTTAAACTGGACAATCATATCAGCCTATGGACAATGAGTTAATTAGAACAATTTTCAGATAAGAGCTTCAGTCAGTGTTGAGTGCTGTTGACAAGGAAGGTTTCTCTGCTATCATCAAGAACAGTGACCAGGTGCTTGATCCGGAGAGAGTTCATTCAAAGATTTCCAATTATTCTAAAAATTAAATCTATAATAAAGTGGACTTGTACATTAACAAAATTTGTTCTAAGCATGATATGAAAAATCCCTTCATGTATCTTGTAAGGAATTTGAAAATATACCCAGTCACTGAAGCCTTCAAGAATAAAGTTTAAAAGAAGAAATAATTCACTCCTCTATTGGATTTTATTGGAAAACAGAGATGACTTTGAGAAGGCTATGTAGTATGGAGGTGAGATCATCACTAATTTCATTATGTTGTTGAAGCCCTATCTACATGTGCAAAGTAATTCCATTATGGAACCTGCAACTACCCCTTTACAGGTTGGTCCAACTCCTTCCTCCTCCACTAACTTTTCTCCTACTACTATGTCTGTATCTCAGGCTCTGAGCTAGATCAGACCTATTATTATTGAGAAACTATTTCCTCAGTCTTCCTCTAAACCTTATCCTTCACCCTCTTTCTTTGAAGGATTGACATTTCCTTCTCCCACCATTGGATTAATCCCTTATACCACTTCTACTTCTTCTCCTGTGGTTCCTCCTGATGTCTCTACCAAGGGAAAAGAATAGACTAATGGCTCTAAATATAAGTGAAAGATTTATTTTGATAGGGATTTATTGTATTTTTTATTATGCTTGTAATGAACTATCACATTATATTCAATACTATGTGCACTATTGCTGTTTAATATTTCACTTTTTTTCCTTTAGTGTTTCATTTTTTTTGATAATTCCAAAAGGGGGAGAAATAAGGAAAGGAATTTATAGAAGAATTTATGGATAAAGGATATTCATGGGATTATAACCATTTTTATACAGCCTCTCATACATATACTCAAATATATTGTCTTTATTTATGGAATCATTTATGGATAGAGGATCTTCATGGGATCAGAACCGTTTTTGTACACCCTATCATACATACACTCAAATATATTGTATTTAATAAAATATGTGGTTTATAAATGCCATGATTTGTGATCATAAAAAAGGGGGATATTTTTGGACTCCCCATGTTTTAATTCTCCAAAATCATGTTAATCATGTTTAACATATCACAAATCATATATGAATCTTGTAAACTATGTTAAATATTGTTTAACTATGTTTAAGTATGATTATGTTTAATCTTAATCCATTTTGTTAATATTTCTTCTTAAGAAAGCTTACAAAAATTTGGCTAAGTCTGTGACATCGTAATTTTGTTACCGGTTCCAAATTTTCATGAATTCTGTGACACCGTAAGATTTCTACTGGTTCCAAATTTTTGAAAAGAACCTACCACCATTTCCTTAATACCGTTTCCAATACACCATTCAGAATTTTGACAAAGGACTATACACCATTTACTTAACACTATAGTCTTGCTGCTGGTTCCATAATTTACAAAGGACCAGACACTGTGACCATGATATCAATTTCAAATTTCATAGAGGATCTACTACCATAATCTTGATACTGATTCCACAATTGATAAAGGGTCAGACACTGCTCTAGTGATACCACTCAAAGGAAAATCAAAATACACCATTCTAAGTGACACCATGACTCTCTTGCTGTGACTATCTTATTGCGACTGTCTCACTATGACCATCTCATTTCAATTGTGGAAACATTCCATACTTAACTATTTTTCTATCTTTTTCAATTAAATTTAAAAGTTATTTCTAATTGTCATATTTGATTCATTTAATGACAATGAGATACTTAATATTCTTTTGAAGTCCTATTACCAGACAATATGTGGTATGAGTTGTAGAGATCATGCTCCCTATTAGAAATAACAAAGACATACTGAATATAAAATACATGGTGGTTCATGAGATGAAGATAAGAAAAACATGAGAAAATAACCGAGCAGTGGATTTCATGAAAAAAGAGCAGAACACATATACACTGAAGAAAACACAAATAACTCTTGATTCTTTGTGTCTTTATTGTTGTAGATCAGAATATCAAACATCCTCATAGTATTAATTCTTAGATGATAAAGTGCTAAAAAGATAATATCATAGAACTAGAATCCAGAACACAAGATTCACGATACTCTGTTTCTCTAAGAGGACTTGAAAATCAAATCTTCTACATCCTTTAAGTCCAGATCTACATAGAACAACACTCAGAGAATTTCTAATCCATTCTCATTATATTTTCTATACCATGTAGTATTTTTATTACTTTTCATACAGTGTGTGTATCTATATTAAAAACACACATTGTCTCCTACATTAAACTGGAGTATATAGGATATCCTCACTCAAACATCTTTTACACCATGTTTCACCCACATATTACTATAGAAGAGGTCTTGTGAGACCTGGTTGTTAGTTTTCCCACGTAGAATAGTGGAAGAGGTCTTGTGACCTTGAAACCCCTATGTACTATTGTTAACCCCAATCCAGGATGTGGATCAAAGCTTATTTTATATATTTATTGGTGGTAGGTGATCACCAAGTAGAGTGGATTAGGTCTCGGATTGAGATTGAACCACTTGTTTTATCTATAATGTCATTCAATGTAGTCTTTCTCTATTTTAACTACTATTTCAGAAAACTAAATTTTACTTTGATAGTTAGTCTTGGATAGTAGTTATAACTCTCTTTCCTTATTAGAGTAGTTTTAAAACTTGTATCAATATATCATATTATTATAACTGTGAATTAATCAATCTTTTGAAAAAATATTTGAATAGTTAAACTATTATAATTTTTCTACCTTGAGTAACTAGCCTATTTTTAATTTTAATTGTGGGAATATTTTAAATATACTTTTTAATTGAAATTTTTATAGTAACTCAATTCACCCCCTATTGAGAGTCCTAGTCAGACCAACATTATTGGTATCCTCTCAATATAAAAGGAGGGGAAAACCACGATAAGTTTAAGGGAATACAAGATAAGGCAGTTAAGGAATGTGACAAACTCCCCACTATAAAGAATTTCCATCCCCAGGAAGTCATGTGGAAGATGTAATCCGTAGAAAGGGATGAGGCCATTTCTTCCTCATTAACGATTCACATTCTCAGGGTTCATGAGAATCTGATCCTTTTTTCCATAGAACTATGACTAACAGAGTCGAGTTACCACGCAAGACATTCACTTGAGAGTCAATGATATCAATCGATTTATCCAAAATAGAAGCATATAGATATATCTAAATTTCTTCCCAAATCAGAACGTGAGCAGGATCACGGTGATATTTCCTGAGTTGAGATATATGGAAAACATCATGAATATCTTTCAATTTAACCAATAATGATAACTGATAGGAAACTTTTCCTAGCCGGCCAGTGACCTCAAATAGTCCATCATATCTCAGAGAGATATTTCCCTACATTCCAGGTCGATGATGACCCAAACAAGGAGAAACCTTCAAGAAAACCCAGTCACCTATAGAAAACTCCAAAGGTTGATGCTATCGATCCACATATGATTTCTATCTAACTTTCACCGTAATTAGATGTGTATAGACATTCTGAATCTTTACAGATACCTCTTGAACAAAACTTGGTCTAACTAAAGACATTTCATCCACCTCATCCCAACAAATAGGTGATCTACACGGGCGACCATACAATTCCTTTAAGGGTCTATTCTTACCGATGGATGATAACTGTTGTTTTAAACAAACTCAATAAGTCCTAGATGGATATCCCATGATACTTTGAAATCCAAGACACAGACATAGAGCCTATCCTCTAGAATTTTAATTACTCACTCCATTTGTCCATCTGTCTATGGATGGTAAGTTGTTCTCAACTTGACCTGAGTTCCCATCACCTCTTGGAGACAACTCCAGAACCACAAGGTAAACCTAGGATCCCTATCCAAAATAATGGTAGAAGAACTCCCATTTAACCTCACAATATCCTGCACATATAGCTTACCCAGATCTTTAACTTTAGTGGTGTCTTTGATTAGAATGAAATGAGAAGACTTTGTTAACCGATAAATGACCACCCAGATAGAATTCATCACTCATAGTGTCCATTGAAATCCAACAACAAAATCCATGGATACCTCACCCCATTTTCAAACCATCACCAGAAGAGGCTAAATCAACTGAAAGGGTTTCAAGTGCTCTCTCTTTATCCGTTGGTAGGTGTAATAATAAGACACAAACTCTGTGATGTCACACTTCATACCCAGCCACCATAATATCCTCTTCATGTCATAATACATCTTCGTAGTGCCAGGATGTATGACCATGAAGAGATGTGACAATCGAACAAGACTAAACTCATCATAGATACTGGTACGAAAATCATTTTCCCAAAGTGATGCATACCTTATGAATAAAGAGACCAACCTGAAATGGTCTCACCACTACAAAGGCTTTCTCGAGTCATTTGAAACTCATCATCCTGCTGCTGAATCTGCAAAATAGACTCCATGAGAGATGATGATAACTAAACGCTGGCTAAAACCATGCCTAAAACATCATCCTGATCATTTAGGTGCAACTGAGTGAAAATCCCTATATGATTCCACTCCTATTTTGATTCCAGGATATCCTATGATGGTAATTTTATACTAATAGCATCTGCAACAACATTCACCTTTCCTAGGGTATAGGTGATATCGAAGTCAAACATTTGAAGGTATTCTCCCTATAATCTATGTATATGATTCAAGTCTTTTTGAGAATATATATAACTCAGACTCTTATGATTAGAGAAGACAATGAACTTCTCCCCAAAGAGATAGTACCACCAACATTTGAGTGCATGCATGACTAAAAAAAGATCTAAATCATGAGTGGGGTAATTCTTCTCATGAAGCCTAGGCTTACAAGATCTATAAGAAACCACATTGTCATCTTGTATAAGCACACATCCCAAACCATCACCAAAAGCATTTAAAAATATCACATATCCCTTAATGGGATCAGGTAAGACTAGAATTATAGATTACATTAGAATATTTTTTAGTTCATAGAAATAAGTATGATACTTTGCATCACAGGTGAGTTTTACTAATTTCCTAGTAAGAGAATTAAAAGGTGATTCCATCTTAGAGAAGTCCTTGAAAACCCTTGCATAATATCATGAAAGACTAAGGAATATTTTTATCTGAAATACATTCTATGTATCCTTCTATGAAAAAAATAGACTTTACCTTCTATGGATCAACTGATAATCCATGCTTAGAAATTATGTTCCCCAAGAACTTCACTTTGTAAGACCCCAAGCTTCTACGGTACACTTCTGTTTGAATAATGCGATAGCGTGTGTTGTACGCAACATCGAGTTCTAACACACCACAACCAATCAAACCAGCCGTTATGAATAGTAATACCTACTTTTTGAAATTATATATATTTTATATTTCAAAATGGACTTCATTTTTGGTTTCGGAATATTGAAATTATCCTAAGATGAATTTTTGGTATTTTTCTGAGAACTTCCAATTTTTATGAATAGTGAAAAATACTTAAAAAAACTTTTTTAATCAAAATAATTTATAGTGATAAATTATATTATTGAGTGGTTTTAAAGTATAATTAGAATATAATTTTACCATTTTATCCAATGGTGTTCATTATAATTAATTTCACTTTAAAATTGGACCTAAACAATTGTCAATCTTTTGATATATATTGTTTCTTAAAAACACGCTATTTGTTGTGACATCGGGAATTAATTATAAAATTAATAAATGCAACTTATATGTTTGGAATTTTGTAAAATAGACATCATTTTTGAATTCGGAATATCAGTTATAGCTTAGGGTGAAATTTTGGCATTGTTCTAAAAAACTTCAATTTTTGATGAATAGTGAAACTACTAAGTGGTAGTTAAAAAAAACTGAATTTTTCATAAAACTTAATTTTACCGCTTCTGTGAATGGAATTTCAAAAATTCTAGAGACACGGTTAATATCAAGAAGTAAAATTTGGTTTAATGAGATGAAAATAATTTTTGGTGAATAGTAACTTTTTACTTTTATTTACCACGGTTAAAAGTAAATAGAGTAATTAAGGGTAAAAATGATATTAATATTACCTAACACATGTCCTAATTCTATTAGACAAGTGTATCTCGACCAAAAACAACCTTAGGAATAAAATATTATCATTTAGGTCCACTTGGATTAGATTAGGACATTTATTATTATTTAATTCAAAGAAGAGTTAAAAGAGTTAAAATCAAAGTTTATTTAGTAAAACATTTTTAATATTGGGTTATACATAAGATAAATTAGATTATAAATATTAATTAGGAAGATAATAATATTTTATACATAATGATATTTTATTTATAATTGTTAGACATTAAATAATTTAATTTATTTATGACACAATGATGATGCAATAATTACCATAATAGGGAAAAATAAAAATAATTGATATTATAAATACCCAAATAAATATACTTTTATACTTTTAATGAATTACAATAATTTTATCAGATAATATGATATATTAGTATTGATTTAATTGACTTTGTTTGAAGTAATAATTCTGTTATGAGTTTCACAAAAATCAACTATTGAATAGTGTCAAAATTGACATAAAAGAGTTTTTAAAACAAATATTATATTATTAATTGATATTAAATTCTTAAAAATCTAAGGTTCGGCCAAGAGACTTATATCATGATAGTTGTATCATTAATGGACCACTTGGGGGTCTCTTGGATGTATATAGTAAGTTTATTAACTATATAATATAAAAATACAAAGTGACATGGTAAATGTCAAACTAATTAACTAAGAGTTAAAACAAAAAGATAAGGTTAATATAATGACCCAAACCTGTCTAAATTCTATTGGTTGAATGGTTTTCGACCTATCCCTACATTAAACTTTAAATAAACAACTTTGGAGCCATTAGAAACCGAATATGAATTTATTATAAATTAATATTTCTAGCTTTTCCAAAGGTGCCCCTCACCCCTCTTATAAAATGGCACTCCTCCTTCTCATTTCTTCACACCTTCAAAGCCTTTTGTTTCGGCCAACCTATGCCCAAATACTCTCTAAAATTCCCCCAATACAACCTAGAGGCCTTATTTTGATCATAAATCCATCATAAGGATCCCTTTTGATCAAATCAAAAGGAAGAACCCGAAGAAGAGGTAATGTTTTCACCACCCTTTTTCAAATTCATTTCTTCTTCCACTTCGTCTTTCTTTGTTATTACCATTATAAAATAATAACTACAGTATCTTATATATATTGTGATGTTATTATAAATATGGTTCAACCATATTCAGTATTATATCCACCCTTTGAATAACATGTCACCATACGTGCGTACGTACGGCTTACCGTCTCCACGTCGTGGTGTAATTGTTATTCAATATATTATTATTTTGATGGGTATAATAATGATGTGTAACTCATGTAAATAATAAATATAACATGATAATTATTCTGTATATATGATATACCATCCAATTATATATCATTTTAATATCAAAATAATGATATCGTCGCTCGTGCATACGTACGGACTACCGTCTCCACGAACGCGATGAGATTCATTCTCCATCGTATCCATTCAAGTATAATTATCATTTTATGATTTAAAAATAATGTTTAAGGACTTGATATCATTATAGATATGAATAAGATACAAACTATCCATGACAAATATGGCTTACATAACTAAACATATGAAAGAAAACGAGTAAGTTAACACCCGAAACGACGATAATACTAAGATATTATTAACAAAGCAATGTTAAAAGATCCTATATGATATCATATTAATATATATGATTCTTTTATAATTTAATAACAATTATTTCACCATTATACAGGAGGTTAACCTACCATCAACCAATGAAAAGTACAAGGTAAGGTTTTATTTCGCAATCTCTTCATATCCGAGGTTGTTTATACGTAATAATCTACTGGGATCTCTTTATCATCCACATCCATGTTTCTTAAAAATGTATTTCAAAACATTTTTTCTATTTAAAAGAATATGGGTTAAAGTCATTTATACCCTTGTTTGAATTTTTATAATAGTTTTATAAAGGAATCTTTCCTTCGTTTTTCAAACAAGGTGCTTTTTAACCTTTTCGACAGAATTAAGGTAAGAATGTTTTTTTAACTTATACGGCGGGTGCGGTTATTTTCCACTGTTATAAATCGTCGAAGCTTCCCTTAAAATCTTATAGGAATATTTTCAAAGAAAATGTTTTATTTTATAAATATATGACTCTTAAATTATTTCAAAATAGAAAGAGATATTTCTCTAAAAAGAGTTTTGATTTCATCTATCTCAACATCCTTTGATGGATTTTACGCTTATTCGAAGTTGATTTACTATGATACAAAACTTCTATATTGTATTGAAGGTTTTGTGATGTGCTTGACTGTGGATGTGCTATTTTTATACCATTCATAGTTTATGGTGAAAGTATTGACATTTCGTATGCTAGTTTTAATACGAATGTTTATGTTATGTTTAAACCTTTTCATATGGGAATGCATTGGAATTAATATGTGACGGGTGAAGCCCGCTATATCTCCTCGATGCATCGATAGGTCTAATGAGACAAACTAGTGTCTTGGCACAAGGCCTTGGAAAAATCTTATTTGTAGTCTTGGCACGAGGCCTTGGCTATGTGGTTATGATAGTCTGGCATTATGCATTCCATCATTATGAAAGTGGTTATTGATATTGCATGTGATTATTCGATTAGTAGAATATCCATGTGAATAAGTAAATTGAATTATTTCATTTTATTTTTTCCATACTATGTTGAAGTTTAAGTTTAAAAGGCTTTTGTTTTAGTTATACATTACCTTAAATGTTTATTCTTATTTATGAAAGTTTCTGCTATATTTTTATCCTTACTGGGCATTTGAGCTCACCCCTTTTCTATGTTTTATTTTCCCTGGGTTTAAAGAAGTAAATTATGAATGATATGTAGGGATAGTATGAGGGGATAAGAGTGTGGTCTATAAAGAAAACATGTTGTTGTATTTTTCGTTTTTATGTTGTAATGTAAGACTTATGAATATATCTAGTGTTTCCAAGGCTACTAAACCAATCGGTCTTTCAAGATTTGATCTTTCTTGTGATCATGCCAATGTCATGTAATAATGCACCGACTCTGGGTAACTGGGGTCGAGGTGTTACAGTTGGTATCAGAGGAAGTTTAGTACAAACATTGGAAGTTAGATTTAGATAAACTCTGATTAGAGCACATAGATTTAAGATGGAATTTGAGGTTTAGTATAGAAGAACTTCCTATAATTTTGGTATTGTAGAGATTTTGTGAGTTTTCCGAGCAATACATCCCTGTCTGGATACGAGCAGGTAGAGGCGGCTCTGGCACAGATGTACCTAGGGGTAAAACCCAAAAACACCGCTTTGAGCTGGACTCGAACGGGAACTGGTGGACGACAACGGGCCTTGCTGCACTCTTGGTTACGACACTCCTGAGGGATATGCTTAGGATAATTCTCATTTTCTTTACAAACCATTATGAAGGGTTTATGAGTATATACTTCCTCAAAGGAGACATTTTTATGATTATGGATTATATCCATACACTATTTAATTTATGTTATGTGTTTTACACGTTTTGTATTAGGTATTGTTATTCATAAACTAATCTAGTGTATTCCATTGTTTAGAAATGGCGCCCAGTAGAAGGAATGAGAACTCTAGCAATGCACATGATCCAAAGATAAAGAAGGATCATATATTTCATGTTCTTAAGCCGGAATTTATAAGAGAAATAGTCTCCCATGTATTATCATCATATGAAGAAATAATATCATGTGTTGATAAGATAATTAAAGAGTTTACTGAGTCCTATGGCTTTGAAGGGAAGCAAGAGAAGAAAAGGATGGAAGAGAGAAAGATGGATAAAGGGAATAGGGAAAAGAAGAATTTTCCCATATGTGATAACTGTGGGAAGAAACACCCTGGAACTTGACTGAAAGGAATGGGAGTTTGTTATAAGTGTGGAGGAAAAGGGAACAAAGTACGTGACTGGAAGGGTAAGAAAATGGTATCAAATGTACAATGCTTCATTTGCAAGGAGTTTGGACACTACGTGAACCTATGTCCCAGTCATCAGACTATGTCACAAATGATGCTATTGGATAATAATAAAGTTATGATACTACCACAGATGAAGAGGAATGATTAGAGTTCTTATGTTGATTATGTCATTTGAGTGTTGTATCAACAATGTACTTGTTATAATAATTATGGAGTATATAAAGATTGTACTGCAGTATTATTTCATTAAGGACTTGAGATTGTGTGGAACAAAGAAAAGTGACTCAATAGCAGGATAAATTTTTGGAAAATATATGGTTAAGAGAATGATAAACCATAATATAGTTCTGATGCCGAGGTAGTGATTTTGGAATAATACATGATTGATTTGGATAAATTATATTGGATATTATTGACTAACTTGAAACTGATTAATGATTTGTATATTCCATCATTGTTGGGGTTTAAAACATTTTTGGATTGAAGGAGTATATCTAGTATTCTTTAAGGAATGAGGGATCATGAATGTAATCAATAAGGTTTTATGGTAATTCAGGATGTTGTAGTGTTTTAAAAGAATACACGATGAAGGTGTTCACATGTTATTACACGGAAAAAAGGATCTTTATTGTGTTTACCTTCCTTATAAATTTTGGACTGAAGTATTTTGGATAGTTCTAGTTTGGATTATTTTGGATTGCCATAAAAGGACAACCCTGAGGTCGGGCGGCAACCCGTCGCATCTGGCAAGGCCGCAAGACTTGAACCCACAACCGAAGGGCGAAAAGGGTGTATCACCTACCACTGACCCACGGGATGTCCTGGATGAAATAATGTCGTTTTTTAATGGTTCTGCTAGATGAATTATAAATTCATTTTTTTAACCCTATACGAATAGGATAAATAGAATATTATTTTTAAGATCTATTATCTTTTAGAGTGAAAGATGAGTCTATGGTAGAAATTAGTTAAAGGATGGAACTCTACTTATCAAGAATATATTTTTCTTTTTCACTTATTCTATGAATAAATTAATTCTTATACTTTATTTAGGGAATCCTAAAACCAAAAATGTGTTATCCTAATACCTTATGTTTTGTTGAACCGATGGTATTTCAAATCATCATAGATTGATGAATTTAAGGACCTCAATTTTACACTTATTTGTGATTGATGACCTCAATCACTAACTATAAATATTTACGTTTTTCCTCCAATTATATGTGTATAATTGCCACCAATGTTCTCCTAATTAAGATCATAATTTGGTGGTGACCCTTTATTTCTCTTTTCCTCATATTAAGACTAAATTTTAGTAACCCAATTTTCGATGTGGGTTTTTCCACAAAGATATTTTCTATTTTCAACCTTTTATTTTCGAAGAACAATTTTAAATTGCGAGGACACAATTTATTGAAGGAGGGTATAATGTAACACCCCAAGCTTCTATGGTACGCTTCTCTTTGAATAATGCGATAGCGTGTGTTGTACGCAACATCGAGTTCTAACACACCACAACCAATCAAACTAGCCGTTAGGAATAGTAATACCTACTTTTTGAAATTATATATATTTTATATTTCAAAATGGACTTCATTTTTGGTTTTGGAATATCGAAATTATCCTAATATGATTTTTTGGTATTTTTCTGAGAACTTCCAATTTTTATGAATAGTGAAAAATACATAAAAACAACGTTTTTAATCAAAATAATTTATAGTGATAAATTATATTATTGAGTGGTTTTAAAGTATAATTAGAATATATTTTTACCATTTTATCCAATGGTGTTCATTAGAATTTATTTTACTTTAAAATTGGACCTAAACAATTGTCAATATTTTGATATATATTGTTTCTTAAAAACACGCTATTTGTTGTGACATCAGGAATTAATTATAAAATTAATTAATGAAACTTATATGTTTGGAATTTTGTAAAATAGAAATCATTTTTGAATTCGGAATATCAATTATATCTTAGGGTGAAATTTTGGCATTGTTCTGAAAAACTTCAATTTTTGATGAATAGTGAAACTACTAAGTGGTAGTTAAAAAAAACTGAATTTTTCATAAAACTTAATTTTACCGCTTCTGTGAATGGAATTTCAAAAATTCGAGAGACACAGTTAATATCAAGAAGTAAAATTTGGTTCAATGAGATGAAAATAATTTTTGGTGAATAGTAACTTTTTACTTTTATTTACCACGGTTAAAAGTAAATAGGGTAATTAAGGGTAAAAATGATATTAATATTATCCTAAAACATGTCCTAATTCTATTGGACAAGTGTATCTCGACCAAAAACAATCTTAGTAATAAAATATTATCATTTAGGTCCACTTGGATTAGATTAGGACATTTATTATTATTTAATTCAAAGAAGAGTTAAAAGAGTTAAAATCAAAGTTTATTTACTAAAACATTTTTAATATAGGGTTATACATAAGATCAATTCGATTTTAAATATTCATTAGAAAGATAATACGATTTCCTACATAATGATAATTTATTTATAATTTTAGACATTAAATAAATTAATTTATTTATGACACAATAATGATGCAGTAATTACCATAATAGTGAAAAATTAAAATAATTGATATTATAAATACCCAAATAAATATACTTTGAGACTTTTAATGAATTAAAATAATTTTCTATGATAATATGACATATTAGTATTGATTTAATTTACTTTTTGCGAAGTAATCATTCTTTTATGAGTTTCAAAAAAATCAACTATTGAATAGTGTCAAAATTGACATAAAAGAGTTTTTAAAACAAATATTGTATTATTAATTGATATTAAATTCTTAAAAATCTAAGGTTCGGCCAAGATACATATATATTGATAGGTGTATCATTAATGGACCACTTGGGGGTCGCTGTTATGTATATAGTAAGTTTATTAACTATATAATATAAAAATACAAAGTGACATGGTAAATGTCAAACTAATTAACTAAGAGTTAAAACAAAACGATAAGGTTAATATAACGACCCAAACCTGTCTAAATTCTATTTGTTGAATGGTTTTAGACCTATCCCCACATTAACCTTTAAATAATAAACTTTGGAGCCATGAGAAACCGAATATGAATTTATTATAAATTAATATTTCTATCTTTTCCAAAGGTGCCCCTCACACCTCTTATAAAAGGGAACTCCTCCTTCTCATTTCTTCACACCTTCAAAGCCTTTTTGTTCATCCAAACTATGCACAAATACTCTCTCAACTTCCCTCAATACAACCTATAGGCCTTATAGTTATCAGAAATTTAACCTAAGGAGCCCTTTTGATCAAATCAAAAGGAAGAACCCGAAGAAGATGTAATGTTTTCACCACCCTTTTTCAAATTCATTTATTCTTCCACTTCTTCTTTCTTTGTTATTACCATTCTAAAATAATAAATCCAGTATCTTATATATACTGTGATGTTATTATAAATACGGTACAACCATATTCAGTATTCTATCCACCCTTTGAATAACATGTCACCATACGTGCATACGTACGGCTTACCATCTCCACGTCGTGGTGTAATTGTTATTCAATATATTATTATTTGGATGGGTATAATAATGATGTGTAACTCATGTAAATAATAAATATAACATGATAATTATTCTTTATATATTATATAACATCCAATTATATATCATTTTAATATCAAAAGAATGATATTGTCGCTCGTGCGTACGTACGGACTACCGTTTCCACGAACGCGATGAGATTCATTCTACATCGTATCCATTCAAGTATAATTATAATTTTATGATTTAAAAATAATGTTTAAGGACTTGATATCATTATTTATATGAATAAGATACAACCTATCCATGACAAACATGGCTTACGTAACAAAACATATGAAAGAAAATGAGTAAGTTAACACCCGAAACGACGATAATACTAAGATATTATTAACAAAGCAATGTTAAAAGATCATATATGATATAATATTAATATATATGATTCTTGTAAAATTTAATAACAATTATTTCACCATTATACAGGAGGTTAACCTACCCTCAACCAAGGAAAAGTACAAGGTAAGGGTTTATTTCGTAATCTCTTCATATCCGAGGTTGTTTATACGTAATAATCTACTGGGATCTCTTTATCATCCACATCCATGTTTCTTAAAAATGTATTTGAATTTTTTTTTCTATTTAAAAGAATATGGGTTAAATTCATTTATACCCTTGTTTGACTTTTTATAAGAGTTTTATAAAGGAATCTTTCTTTCGTTTGCCAAACAAGGTGCTTTTTAACCTTTTTGACAGAATTAAGGTAAGAATGTTTTTTTAACCTATATGGTGAGTGCGGTTATTTTCCACCGTTATAAATTGTCGAACCTTTCCTTACAAGCTTATAAGAATATTTTCAAAGAAAATGTTTTATTTTATAAATATATGAATCTTAAATGATTTCAAAATAGAAAGAGATATTTCTCTAAAAAGAGTTTTGATTTCATCTTTGTCAACATCCTTTGATGGATTTTACGCTTATTCGAAGTTGATTTACTATGATACAAAACTTCTATATTGTATTGAAGGTTTTGTGATGTGATTGACTGTGGATGTGCTATTTTTATACCATTCATAGTTTATGGTGAAAGTATTGACATTTCGTATGCTAGTTTTAATACGAATGTTTATGTTATGTTTAAACCTTTTCATATGGGAATGCATTGGACTTAATATGTGATGGATTGAGCCCGATATAGCTCCTCGATGCATCGGTAGGTATCATGAGACAAACTAGTGTCTTGGCACAAGGCCTTGGCAAAATCTTATTTGTAGTCTTTGCACGAGGCCTTGGATATGTGGTTATGATAGTCTGGCATTATGCATTCCATCATTATGCAAGTGGTTATTGATATTGTATGTGATTATTCGATTAGTAGAATATCCATGTGAATAAGTAAATGGAATTATTTCATTTTATTTTTTCCATACTATGTTGAAGTTTAAGTTTAAAAGGCTTTTGTTTTAGTTATACATTGCCTTAAATGTTTATGCTTATTTATGAAAGTTTCCACTATATTGTTATCCTTACTGGGAATTTGAGCTCACCCCTTTTCTATGTTTTATTTTCCCAGGTTTTGAAGAATTAAATTATGAATGACCTGCAGGGATAGTATGGGGGGATAAGAGTGTGGTCCATGAAGAAAACATGTTGTTGTAGTTTTCATTTTTATGTTGTAATGTAAGACTTATGAATATATCTAGTGTTTCCAAGGCTACTAAACCAATCGGTCTTTCGAGATTTGATCTTTGTTGTGATCATGCCAATGTCATGTAATAATGCACTGACTCTAGGTAATTGGGGTCGGGGATTTACACACTTCATGAATCCATAAACTACATTTTGAAATATTTCCATAAAAATGGTGACTTCTAAAAACATTCAGAACCAAACTCAGATGGTGCCAATGTGCACTCTAGGATTTTGAATAAACTTGAATATCATCCATGAACACAACCACAAAAGTGTCAAGATATTTATGGAATATCTAATTAACCAAATCCCTAAAAACTACAAGAGTATTAGTCAAACCAAAAGGAATCACAAGATATTCATAACGGACATACCTTCTCCTAAAGGCTGTCTTCGGTATAACAGAACCATGAACTTTGAGCTAATGATAACCTGACTAAAGATCGATATTTGAAATCCACTTTTCCACCTTTAACTGATCAAATAGATCATCCACACAGGGAAAAGGATATTTGTTCTTAACCATTAACTGTATCGGTTTTTGATAGTCCACACATAGCTGAAGTAAACCATATGCCTTCTTAGAAAAGAGCACATGGGCTATCCAAGGTGAAACTCTAGGGAAAACAAACCATTTTTCCAATAGGTCATACAACTAAATCTTGATCTCTTTCAACTCCACTGGTGCAATATGATAATAAGGTATCGATATTGCTTACATACATAGAACAAGATCACTCATAAACCCTACCTCTCTCTCTCTTGAAGAATACCATAGAAATCATCTAGAAAAAATGTCAAGAAAGTCTCAAAAAATAATGGGAAGATCATCAATAGAAGAAATTCCATTGGGCTCAAATGAAACTACAACCAAAAAACTTTTGAGCTTTCGGCGGGAAGGTCTTTCATGACCTGACTTCAGGTTATACTCCCCCTGAAGCAAAATAGAGATCCCATCAACAGTAAGAAACAAAAAATGACGATGATAAAAATCAACCTCATATTGATGAATGAAAAGCCAATCCATACCGATGATGATGTCAAACAGATCCAGACCAAGAATGAGAAAATCTCAGACCAACTTTGTATCAGCTATTGTTAACAAACAAGAGGGAAACCTGAACCCCTGCTATTTACTCTAACCAAGAGGTGTTTCTAATTCCATTTTAAAGGACATAAGTTTTTTTTGTAACTTTAATAACATCAACAGAATGTGAAGATATAAATGAGTGGGAGGCACCAGTATCAAATAAAGCAATTGATACTGAAGATGAAATAAGGATAATATATTTCACTATTGCCAGACCTACATCAAATTCAAATGGGAATTCATTTACTGAATGAAAATGATTTACTCCTGAGGCCTATGGCTAGATCCATATAGTCTATGAAGCTTTTTATTGCACCGCAACAGCCTTTGAAGCTAACGAACCCTGACCATAATGATTTGTAATCATATCTTGACAGAAGTACTGTAGTTGACCAACGCATCCACAACAATTATACTTCTTCATAGGAATAGGAAAAAGAATATCTAGTGTGTCCTACCTTGCCACATTGATAGAAAGTCATAGGCACATTACCCACTATAACAGACAGTGTAGAGGAGGTTCACTGTTGAGACCCACCTCTCTTAATCCTGTGATGATCTATCCAATTCCTCTTCTTCCCATGTGTGCCACTGAAGCTGCCACCTAATGGAAGAGAAGATGTGGAAAATAAAACCTCTCCTACCATATTCATTTATTACATAATAAATTTATCTACAATCTCCACATAGGTAGAATGATTCAGCATAAACACCTGCATTCTGATATCTCGTTACAAACCCTGAAGGTACTTCTAAGCCTTCAGCTGGTTATTCCTCACCACGTATGGGACCAAATGGATAATATCATCAAAATGATTAATGTATGCCGATATTGAACGATCTCCTTGTTGTAAAGATAGGAACTCCAGAGACTTTTCAATAATCAATGACTCTAGAGAAAACTACTAAAAACAGGGTTTTGAAACCCTTCTAATCCAATCCCACATGTCTGTCCACTTGGAACATAGAATCCCACCATCACATGCTAGAACCATCAAGTATGAATGTTGAACACTTCACCCTGATGTTCTCATATGTCTCTAGAAATTTGAATATTTGATCGATCCTATCCAGCCAGTCATCCACCTCTTGAGGTTCTGTTGTTCCTTTAAAGGAAAATGGTTTCTCACAAAAGAACTCCCATGATATCTCTCTCTCTCTCTCCTCCAAATCCCTAATGTACCTCAACCACTGCATTTTAAACTCTTGGAACACATTTATCAACATCACAGAGTTTTTATATGATAGTCTTGATGATATTCTTATCTATAGGTGGGTTCCCTTGAGGAGAATTATTTGTACCTTCCTGAGGAACTAATGGAAGACATCTCAGAGGCATATTGATGTGCAACGAAACATAATAATGATTAGACAAAAAAAAAATCTCAGTTCAAACTAGAAGACCCATATGAAAAAACTGATATTTTTTTAAAACAAAAACCAAAACTAGAGACACACATCCCAACGTCCCATTGAAACTTGAGTCTTGTTACGACAAGATCTGGACAAGAACTTATCGAAACATACCTCTCAAGTCCCAAAAATCCTATATCCAGTCTAAAATATGCCCCAAGACATGAAATGTTAATTAAAAACCTCCTTTGATACCAATTTGTAATGAACCGACCCGGATTACCCTCAAACCTATAACCTGACCCGATTCGTCACATACCTGAAGGGTGTTCTCGATCCCCATGGGCTGGCGAAAAGCACCTTGGTATCGAACAACACAATAGAGGGAACAATTTCTCCCAACCTAAAAAACCACATGGCATATATATATATATATATATATATATATATAACAAGAAGCAATAATAGAATACAAACAAGATATATATTACATAACTGTAAGAAAACAATGGAAATTAACAACTGAAAATGTAGCTAAAAACTCCAAGACAAGTCCAAAAGAAAAGGAATAAAAACCATAAATCTACTTCAAATGATGGTAGGGATGGTATCCCACCGTCTCACCACTTGATACTGAACCAACTAATACAAACCTTACTTCCTCACTGCGGCACCTTGACTTTCCCTACACCGGAAGTCAAAAAAGGTCTATACACCACCGAAGAGGTGTATAGGGTGTGAGATAACATGCTTAGTAGGACCCCACCCAGGTGTTCCATAACCAGTATCTATACAAATAATCCCTGTATTCTAATTTTAAATTGAACATGGCATGTTAAACAATAAAATAGTTTTATTGAAAACATGGTAAATATTTCCGTTTTTTTCAAACCTCTAACACACAAATAGGTATATCAATTTAAAAGAACATTTTCAATATCATTTTACAGAAGTATATAAACATGTATATTAAGGATAAGACCGAAATACAATAAATTTAATATAGAAGAATATTAATCACAACACCAAGGAATACTACAATTCCAGGCCACAGACTACTCATACCACAATAATCAAGTACACAAATAATGATCCTAGAACAACAGAACTAGGAAGCATAGGAATGCCCAATGAGTAAACCCCCAAAAATGTAAATATCGGTCCTCTAGAACAACATTCCTAGGAAATAGAAGAAATCCACAAGACAAAACTCTTTGATAATAAAAAAAATGGATGATGGCCTCAGCTAAACCTTACACATAAGTACATAAGGTAACCGTTGTTCTCTTTTTCACAATTCATTTCAATGCTCAAAAAATGCCCATTTATTATTCCATTTTTCAATAAAAAGGGGGAAAATCATTAAAACCCCTTTTCAACACAATGAAAACAATCATTCCAATTTCAATATACAAAACAGTTTATAAAATAAATTAAGTTCATCAACATAGGCTAGAGACAAAACCACCTAACTCAAAACTCAGGTCGCACATGCCCGAACTAGAATCCAAAATCAATGAAAACCAAAAATATCAATGAAGTCCCTAGAATCATATCCACATCAAGATTTATGAAATTTATAAGACATGGGGTTAGTGTAAGAGAGTAAACCCACACACCTCAAAGACGAACACCCACAACACCATGACCAATGGAAGAAAAAGGCCTCTAGAACAAGATCACATAATTGATCTAGGAAGAACCCAAGAAGAATAACCAACCTTAGAACAATGGATACAAATACGCCACCCAACGGTGACACTGTGATCAAGTTAAATGAAGGAATCAAAAGGTTACTCACTCGGAGAGACACACCACAACCGAAACAAATATCGAGTGGTGAACAGATCGATCTAGAAGGGGTTGAGTTTCTCCAAAACACCCTGGATATATCATAGGTCGAGATCCATGAAGAACCGAAGATGGAACATAAACAAAATATCGACAAATAGTTTTTAAAACTGTATGTGGGATATCACATGTCATGTAACCTAGTCACATGGTGTATAACCCCCCACGATTCACATATGCCAAAAAACCCATTTTCTTGGATTAAAAAGTGACCGTTTATCAACTCATGTTGTGTAAGTCTCAGTCACGATGTGAAACCTTTCACATCATGAAGTTTTATTTCATGGCCAGTACCCAGCAATAGTTACACAGTGTGTAACATAGTTATACAACATGAAATCTTCATGTATCCTGAAAAAAAGTATGGTTAAATTTGATAGTCTAACAAATCTCTAACTTCAACATTATATGTATCCTCACAATCTCAAAGGTGGGTAAAACCATGATAAGTTTAAGGTATTATCTGATAAATTGGTTACAGGATGTTACAATATCCATTTTCACATGAAGGAGATAAAATATTGGTCGACATATCCTTGAAGTACACCTTCACGACGAGGTATTTGATACTGTTCGAAGGTAAAGTGGAAGAAGGTATCATAACTATCCTTGTGTCCTGAATGAAGTTTGACATGTCATATTGTATACATGAATATAAAAAAGATAATTTCCTGTGATTTATTTTGAAATTATCATAGAGTGAAGGAGGTATGGTTTCAATCATATTTTTGAGTCAGAATTCCAATATTAAAGTTTTCCTGATCCAATCACTGTACAATGCATATATTAATTCATATAAAAGGATTTAATATTAATTAAATATAGATTTAAGGTAGAATGAATATTCCATGATATTTTTCATGTTTACATGCAGTTACAAATAGTTATGTAAGTTGTTTCTCATGTAAGTTATTGTGAATACCATATCTGATATTTCTTGAGATTTTAATTTTAATTTATTTACATGGATTCATAAATATTTGACTAAATAATAAATAAAATAGGTAATATTTGGTTCATGTAAGTATTTATAGTTTTTATAGACTATGAAACGGGTGCATGTGGTGTGGAATAATAAAAAGAGGGAAAAAGAAGAGGAAGATGTTCTTCTTACGCTTGTGCATGAAATTTAAAAGGAATAAGATCTGACTTACAGAAATGACAGTGTAAAGAATTTAAATATCATAGTGAAGATGTGTTTAAGCATATTAGTGTAGGTTTATTCCATTAATTTAATTTTTTTATTATATTATCTATAAGAGGAAGCACATGAACTGTTAAAGGAATACCATACAACACAAGTGATGGATATACCATGCTTTCAATAAAGAAAAATGATTGATTTTTTTTGTGGAATGTGTGATATATGATTATTTATAAATCAAGCTAAGGACTATATACTCTTATTGAGTAGCGAAACTTTAAAATTACTATGTTCCTATGAGTTTTCATGTGTGTTGATTTTAAAAAGATTCATTTTATCTCTAACTAGGGGAGGAGGTTTTTTTAAATGAAGAAAACTTAAAAAGAGATGACCATTTATTCAACCCTAATGGCACAAAGATCATGAATATTACTTAACTTTTCTAACCAGTCTTCCACCTCATGAGGGTCATTCCTTCCTTGAAAAATGAGGCCTTATGGTGTTGAAATTCCTAAGCTCAGTCCTAATCTTAACTCAAACACATACTTGACTCTTTAGCTATGTTGGGACAAGTCCCATCTATTGGTTCATGAAATATATTGTTTACACAATGGAATAGATAATATTATAATCTACTAGGGTATTAGATCATAGAAAATTATTTATGGATCCCTCTTGAGAGTTCACAAGGATTATTCAAGGGGGAATGATAATATATAAAATCAAATTGAGAAGAATAGTACTATTAAAATAGATAAATAAAATCAATTAGAACTATAAATATCTATAAAAAAACTATAATAATCACAATAATACATTTAAAAGATAATTAATACATAAATAATAAAAATCCCAATGTGCACACTTAGGTCGCACAATTTATCAAACTGTGCACTAACCATCAGGGTCTCACTGAATGGTTATGATTTTACTACACAGTGTGGCTTCATGGTTTTACAAACAACGTACCAAGAACATGGGGAAAATTACATGAATCTTATAGTATAGGTTTCATGGTTTACCACATATTCTACCTATCATTCACCTTAGTTGTGTACCGAATAAATTCCCTCCAACCTACTAAAAAAATTAAGAACACACTTTCTCAATAACCCAGGAATACTTAAGAATCATTATTATTAGTATTTTCTAGGAACTCACTCACAACTTTCCCCTCAATTACCTATGATCATATCTCTGGTCTACCTTAAATCCCCAAATAACATAAATCAAAACCTGACACTAATACTATTTTTGAATGAAATAATCCAGGATATCCTAACCCACTAGACAAGATAGCCTACAAAAAGTCCTGAAAATAATTTATGATCCTCATGAGATGAAAACTAGTTAGTGGGTATCAAGGATAAAATTTTGGGTATAATTTCACCATATAAATTAATCATCTATCAAGTGGGTCCTAACCGAGAACCTTAAATGACCATGCTATGTATTATCGATTCCTGAACACAAATAAAAGAATCTAAAAAAAATAAAATCATCAACATGACATAATATAAAATAAATATCAATGAAACCTTGAAAAAAATAATAAGACAATCATCCATAATATAACCATGAGGCCATCAATGCATATACAAAATGGGATAAAAAAAAGGAATAAAAAGAGATAAGATGGGAGAGGATAATGTGATACAATAGAAAACTACTAAAATCCAAATCTAAAATAAAAAAATGAATGAAAACCATATTCCGGTAATATAGGGTCTCACTCACACCATTTAACCCCCACTAAACCTGAAAATATCTAACACAAATACCCACCACCTCCAAGAGGTTCCTATGATTTACTTGTATCAATCAAATCAAGGTCTAAATACACCCATAGGGTGTATGTAGGGTGTGACCATATGTATCCAATAGTATATAACCAAGTGGTCCATAATAAACCCTTTTTATATATTCCAATCATACTAGTTTGGAAATAAACATATGAAGACACACTTTTATCTTTGAAGAAAAAGTAGCAATATTAATTGTATTCAATCATGAAAGTAAATTTCTAAGTAATTATGTATTTCTAAGAATGTTTCCTAGGATATTACCTAGGGTAACTAAGTTCATGTTATCCTAAGATACTAATACTAATATATATCCATACATATCAGATGTGCACTAG
The DNA here is from genome assembly GCA_963277665.1 of Viscum album. Lineage (NCBI taxonomy): Eukaryota > Viridiplantae > Streptophyta > Magnoliopsida > Santalales > Viscaceae > Viscum > Viscum album. The sequence continues at coordinate 964,101,761 of OY728129.1, forward strand.
GTTCTAGCTAGAGAGGAATCCAAATCTAGAAGTAATAATCACTAGCCAGAGTGGAATACTTAACTAGTGATGCTATCTAAAAATTACTAGATAGTGTGGTATCTATATTTTTTAGTACTTTTCCTAGGATTTCTACCCATGAACCTAGGGTTCTCATGATGAATAATCATTTCAAAGGATAAAAATTTCATCATAATACTATTTCCCATAAAATATTCATTTCATCATGCACATGTCAGACAATATTGAACTCTATATTTAAAACAATATTTTAAAATCAGTTTAATTAATCACATTAGAATAGAATATTTGAAATAATAATATCATATATAAATATATCATTAACAGTGACATGAAATATTTTTTGATAGTTGAAAACACATTTTATAAATTTAAGCATCCACGATTCTTCAAACAAAGGAAGTGCACATAACCATTCTATTGTAAACTGATGAAACTACTAACCAATGATGAGAATCCACCAAGAGAAGGAAAAAATATCCGTATAAATTAAATAGAATCCCAAAAGGGAAAAATCCCACATTAAATTTATATGAGTACAAACCCTAGGCCACTATGGCCTTAGGGAAAGAATAAACTCAAGGGGAAGAGGAGAAGAATACTAAGAAGAAAGATAAGAACCAATCACTTGAGGATTCTTGATGGTTATTGACGAAGAATCCACTAGAATCAAGTGGATGAGGAGGAGAATCAAAGAGGTTGACATACATTCCATATATGGTTCAAATGGGGCGAGAGAGGAAGAAAATGTGTTTAAATTAACTAGGGATAGAAGATTCATTTCATACTTTTTATATTTTGGGAAGGCCACACAATTAGGTTGCACAATTTAAGAAATGGTGTGATAGTCATGTGGTAAACACTATAACAGAACCCCTTATACATAAGGGTAGTATGTATGGTTTGGAAACATGGTATAGTAAATCACATGTCGGTCATCAAATAACCACTATGAACTCACTCCCCCCTCACACAGTCAGGGTGCCTGATTAGCACTAACCATGTGCTAACCCTGCATCATTTCATTCTTCCCCATTTAATAAGAAAATCAAAGGAATTTTACCCATAAATGAAGATTAAATATAAAAATAAATAAATAATAAATTTAGTGCCTAAAAAATAAATCTTGGGTGTGACACACACTCACACACATATATGTATTAATATATGTAAGATGTAAATTCCTATATATAAATTAGTAATTAAAAACTCACTTAAATTAAATGAATTTATAAAATGAACTTATATATATAATTTTAGAAACTATTAAAATTGAAAATTATATATATTATTCAAATTTAATTTATATTATTTTATACAGAAATTATATTGTAATTAATAATTTATATGTTATATATTCATTAAGTAAATAGAGACATATTTTTAAAATATGAAATAGTATTCATATAACTATAACATCAATTTATATTACATATATAATTAATTTTTTTAAATACATATATTAAATTTGATATAAATAATAATGAATTCTCTATATTAATACAATTGATAATAAATTTGAATAAAAATCATATTTAAATAATTATTAATATATATTTTATATCATTTTCAATAAAAATAATTATATTTGAATATAATTATATATTTATATAGTTAACACTATACTTTAAAAATATTAATTCATTTATATAAATAATAATATTTTTATATATAAATAATAGTTTTGAAATTTAATTTGTATTTAATTTTATTATATATATGATTAATAATATATAAATCTATATACTAGAAAAATTATATCTATTTTAATTTAATTATTAAAAAAATTTATTTTAATTTTAGTTTTTTATAATTAATAATATTTTTTAAAAAACATTTAAACATTTACATTTTTCATAAAATTGATAAAAAATAATTTATTATTAAACTGGTAATTTATATTGTTTTTAAAAATAATTTTATGTTCTTTAAAAGAAAATTATAATAAATTTAATATTTATATTTAATTTGTGATATATTGAAAATAATCCTATGTAAATTGAAATATAGTTATTAGTATACATTTTTATAAAGTATTAAATATTTATTCATTTATATAATTAATAAAAGATTTTGGATATGATTAAGCAGTTGGGATGACACCTGAGTGGTAAACTTGAAAATCTTATATCTAGAAAGACCTAGGTTCAAAATCAAGCATGAGAGAATTTTTGAGTTAATATATAATTTATTCTAGAAGGTACAGTAGTAGTTATTGTATAATTAGAACTATTTACCCAATTTGGGCCTACACACCACCATAGGCCTTCAAGCCATAGGGCCTCTCTCCGGCCTTCGGTCCATGGGCTTTCGATCAACTGGACCCATGTGCACTGAAGGTCAGACCACATAGGAGAAGATCCCAGAAGAGGAATCAGAGAAAGTAATAGACACCAGATCATAGCTAACCAGATTAGAAATGAAGAGAGGGTATGATAACATTTCCATCGGTTTTAGGCACCATGAAGCTCTATACGAGGCAATGCTAGCTGATCAGCCATGCGAGGTGGGAAGCTAGCGGCCATGAATTAAGTAGTTTATAGAGAGGGGTAGTTTCAAGTGTAGTCGAGTCATTGAGCCTTCAGTTCATGTAATGAGCCTTGTGACTATGGGCCTTCGGGTTATGTACTAGGCCTTATGCCTTTGGGCCAACATGCCATGTATGGGTCCCCTCCCAACCCAATTAAATAGTGGATTATCTAAAAATAAATAAAAAATCAAGGACTGCAGGCCATTCCATCATCATATGAGTAAGGTATTTGAATATAATTTATAATTATTAATATTATATGTAATATTATATACATTCATATAAATAATAATTTATTGTAAATATTTTGTATTTAAATACAATTTTTAATATGTTTATATTTATTTATAAATTTATTTAATTAATAATGTATAGTAAAAAATATTTACACATTTATATAATTATTAATATTTCTTAAATAAAATTAGTCACATTGAAATATTATTATTAACAATATCTTTAAATAATTAATATTTAATATTTTTTTAATTAAACTTATGTTGCCTTTTTATCTCAAGGATTTATCTTTTTGTATGTACATGTATAATTATATTGGAATATATTTATGCATTTATATAATTAGTGACATATTTTGAAAAAATATTTATTCATTTATATAAATAATAATATTTTTTATTATAAGTAATAATTTTTAAATGTGATTAATAATTAATTATATTTATTATATATAATAAATATAATTGTTGGTCGGAGTAGTTTACTCAAGAGGGGAGGGGTGAATTGAGTAACTATAAAAATTTCTGTTAAAAGAATATTATTTACAAAAAAATTGTTTCCCCAAAAATAGATACAACCTAGTTAATCAAGGTTATACTGTTATAAGAGTTTGACTTTTTAAACAGCTTCTTAGAAGATTGATTAATTCTCAATAATCTTAATTTGTATAATAAATATTACTTTCAAAGTTATCCTACAAAGCCAAATATGTTATAACTTCTTTCCAAGACTAACTATCAAAGTGAAATCAGTGATTTCTGGATTATGCAATAAAGCAGTCAAACAGAGAAGACTAAATTTAAACAGCACAGTGGATATGAAACAAGTGGTTCAGTCTCAAGCTGAGACCTAATCCACTCCACTTGGTGATCACCTACCACCAAGCAGTTTATATAAATAAACTTTGATCCACACCCTGTTTCGGTGTTAACAACAGTACACATACTATCCAGGTCACACAGGGACCTCTTCCATAGTTTTCGTGGGTAAACAAAAATAATATCCAGGCCACACAGGGACCTCTTCCATTGTAATCATGGGTAGACAAAAATATAAAGAGTTTGTTGTAAGGATTTCAATATCCTACAGTTCAGCTCAGGTGTCAGTGTGTGTCAAAAAAGACAAGGGGCACACACTGCTCAAAATGTAAATAAAAAGTTGATCACAGTAGAGAAAGAATATAAAGATAAGTTTATAATGCTCTTTGTGATGTCAATGCAGCTCTTGGCTTCTTTGGATTGGAGCAGATGAATATTTGAGTCCTTCTTTGGAAGTTGTGTGAAAAATGGAGTGTCGTGATTCAGCTTGTGTTCTTCATGAGTTTTGATAATGCAAAGATGTTCTCTAGATTTTAGTGTGCTTTGTATGTTCTTCTACAGAGTCATATTACATTCTTGTGACAATGCTTCCATTGGAAAATCTTGTAAGATGTTTTTCATGGTCGTGCTCACAGATTTGTTTTTCATTCAGTATCACACTCTACTGTTGTTGGTCACACTTCACTCTTTATCATCGAATGCATGAGTTTTAGCTGACAAGTTCCATGTGTTATACACCTCGTACCTCATACTATGTCTACAATGAAACATTCATTATGTCAGTGCATTAAAGGCATCAAATATGATCGTTATAAATTAAATTTAAAGATGACAAAATAGTTTAAGAAATGGTGTCACAGTATGTTATGAAAACGGTGTCTCCTTCACACAGGGTCTAGACAGATCAAGGTGTCTGAGTGTCACGGTGTCTTGTTCACAGTGTATTGCTTCATGGTGTCTTGTTCACGGTGTCTTGATTCATGGTGTTTTGTTCACAGTGTCTTGCTTCATGGTGTCTTTTATATGGTGTCTGACATACGGTGTCTGGCTTACGGTATCTGGCTTCACGCTATCTTTCTTAGACAAATAACTGTATTCAGACTTGAACAGTGATATGCATGAAATGGATTGAGCATAACCATTATAAAGAATTAGAGAAATTGAAACATAAATACACATGATTGGATATAATTTAGGAGTCAACATGGTTGAATAAGATTTTTGTTCATTAAAACATGATTAATACTTGGGGAGTCCAATAATCTCTCCCTTTTTGATGATCACAAATCATGTACAGTTAAAGTGTAAATTAGATACAACTATATAGAAAATAACAAATAGATAGAGAAAATAACATATAGAAACTTCTCCCCCTTTTGGGATTATCAAAATTTTGAAAGAAGAGAGGGTAAATAGTGCACATTCCATTAAGAGTAAACAGAGTTTAGTACAAAATAAAGGAGAAATACAAAAAACAATTGCATCCTCATCAGAAAGGAGTAAGCACTGGTCTTCTTTCAGGGACTGAACATCCCTTTGCCTTTAGCAACAGAAAATAAAGCCATAGGGGCAGTGGTTGATGTAGAAGAAGGCAGAGACGTGGTAGATAAAGAGGGTAAAGGGATACCTTCAAAGATAGTGGGAGCCAAGGTTGGAGCAGTAAAAGATCTAGGCAGTTGCTGATCAAGAATCACATGCCTAATCTGACCGAGAGCTTGGCCAACAGACATGGTAGTTGAGTCTAAGGGAGAGGTGAAGGTAGGCATCCCTGGTCGGAGAGGTGCAACCGTGGGAGAAAAAAGTGCGGTACTCTGGACATGAAGATATGGTCTCAGGAGTTTGATGAAGTCTGCAATAATCTCTCCACTATATTGAGTGGCTTTTTCAAAGTCATCTTTGTTTTCAATAAACTTGTCCAACAATCAGGTAAAATCATTTAGCTTCTGAACTTGGGTTTTGATGGCTTGAGTCATAGGAGGAATTTGCAGATTCTCTACAAGGTATTTGAAGTGGTTGGTCATATATGTCTTGGAGAAAATTCAGTTGAAATAGAAATCAAATTTCTTAGAAATCTCATGCTGGGCATCATTTGTAATCTTGGAGTGAATTTGTACAAGGTCAAGAAATCTATCACTGTTCTTGACAACTTCAGTGAAAGAATCCACATTAAATTCACTGAAATCATTCTGAAGCTCTTCTTTGACTATAGATCTGAGCAAAGTACTATCTAAGGAAGGTGTAGAGGATTGAACAGAGGTATTAGAAGCTTTGATGACTATGGTCAGAGATTTTATATGATTTAGTACCTTTTTAAGACAACCAGTATACTCATCAGTGAGTTTATTAAGGTTTACCACAATCTCTCTCATCTCCTTTAACATCTGTTTGTGCCTTTCTGCAATCTTTTCATCAAAGGATTCCAGATGAGGCTGAATCTGAGACACAACATCTTGAGGGATTTGAGAAATAGTGGGTGCTAGAGGAGCATAAACAGGCTCAGATCTTGAATTCAACTCTTTATTGATGTCTTTAACCATTCTTATTAGGGTGGTGACTTCATTACTAAGATTCTTATTTTATACTCGTACTTCTTGAATCTCATGGAGCATCTTAGGTTGGATTTGCCAAATAATTTTCTCCAATATCAGTGGGGCATATCTCTCACTCAAATTTTTCATAGGACGATGTTGGGAGTTCATAAGTTTCTCAACACCAGATAAGTGAGTATCTCAAAATTACTTTAAATCATCCTCACTGACAAAGGACGATTGTTCAGGTAATGGTTCAGGTGTACGAATTGGTATAGGTTCAGGTTGAGGTTCCTTCTCAGGTGAAAAGTTTGTGATTGATTTCAACTGAAACATGGAAGAAAGATCAAGCCCGGTTGCAGTAACCTGCTGAGTCTCATTCACTTCATAGAAACTAGGAAATTTGTACAGAGTGTCCACATGACTTGACTCAGTTGGATGTGAGGCTTCACCAGAATCAAGATTTTGGGTTTGCTCCCCCTCAACAGGTGCCTCCTTCTCAAGACCGAGATGATTAGGATCTTGGTCTAAATCGGTAGTTTCATCTCTATGTTCCTCATTCATTTCTTGTCTAGCCAGCTGAAAGGCCATCTCCATCCTTTCTTCAGCATAGGGTATGATTTTAGGAATAGATTTTTCCACAGGGAGTTCCTCCAGATTCGCTTCATGCACAACAAGGAGTTCTTCTAGATTTGCTTCTTGCACAATAGGGATTTCTTCTACTGTAGGCTCTTCCAGGACTTGCTTCTCAGATTCTGTCACCACTAATTCTTTTTCATCCATGAGTTGGATTTCTAGATTGACATCTTCACTAGGGGTAGGAACTTCTTCTTCAAGAACAGCATGAGGAACAATAGTCCTTTCTTCCTCAACAATAACTACTTCCCTTTGTGGTACTTCAGCCTCTTCTTCCTCTTCTTCTGAATACTCAACTAGTTCATCTGGTTTCAAACCAGGATCAGAAATGTCTTTCTGCCTTGATGGATAATCCACAGGATTAAACTTTTCAAAAACCTTATCATTGTCTTTCAACCATTCCTTTTTCCAAGGATTCCAGTTTATCTTCATTCTCTTGATGGTGGATTTAGAGATATAGTATTCACAGTCCATAATCACTTCTTCATTAGGTCCAACCATGCCTTTTTCAACAATAATGGCTGATATCAGTCGAGAGTAGAAAAAAGAAGTGGACTTGGATATAACCTTGATCAACTCACACATATGGCGAATAATGGACTTGCACAGGTTGATCTTATGTCCATTTTTCATAAGGTGGATGAAGAACACATCTTGATACTTTAACACAACAATATCACCTTTTATTAGACTAACCATATTTTGAACAATCTTAAACAGAAGTCTTGTTTATCCATCTCGTTCAGCAGTGATGGACCTTCTCTTGGTGCAATTTCCAGTTAGGGTTTTCAGATCATCTTCAAGATCAAAGAAATCAGTTGAAGGAGGAGGTTCTCTCTGATAATCCTTACATATATCTTTATGAGTCATCTTATGGCATGAGGCCCATAACCTCAAAGATAAGGAGCATCTTTGGCCATTAATCCAGTTACTCACAACATAACTTTCACCAGAATCAAAGGAGAACTGCACGTACTGGTAGAACTGAGCTACTAATCTAGGATAGATGGGTCTATTTTCCATTAAGAACCATTCTAAACAAAATTGTTCTTTTAAAACTTTCAAGACCAGAGATTTTCTAGATATAAGCCATTCGTGGCATATTTCGTTCTCAGGTACAACACTACGATTAACCATATTTGGAATTAAAGGTCCTTCCGGTGTCAGCTTTGGTGCAATATTCTTCTTCTTCAGGCTGTGCTTCTCAGGTGTGGATGATGACAGACGTTTCATTCTTGGCATCCACTGAGGGTTCGAGAAAGAGAGAGAGAGAGAGGGTTGCAAGGTTGAAAGGGTTAGAAATGAGTGAACAAGAGAAGGCCCAAGTTAAGAACCATGTGAAACTTTTTTTATCATTTAGGAAAGCCAAATGTCACAAAAATAAAAATCTGGGAAAGTAAAAGAGGTGAAATAAAAATTACGGCGATACAGGTTTAAAGGAAAACATAAATTTTTTTCATGGTGAGACCATGAGTGGTCTTTACGGTGAGACAGTGAATGGTCTTTTCAGTGCGCGTTATGGGGAGACAGTAAATGTCAGACCATAAGTACAAAGTGCTAACTGTGAGACTGTAATCATAAGAGACATTAACTGAGAAATCGTAATCATGAGACAGTAACTGAGAAACCGTAATAACGAGACAATAAATTATAACATAGTAAAGTGTCGAACAATAAGACAAGTAAGGTATCTATTTGAGATTTATCATTCCAAGATCGTGTATGATGTTGTCTATTCTCTTAGAAATTAATGGTTTGGTGAATATATCAGCAAGTTGATATTTAGTACCATTGAATTCCAATGTAATATCACCTTTTTGATAATGATCTCTCAAAAAGTGATGTCTTACATCAATATGTTTTGTCCTAGAATGTGAAACAAGATTTTTTGAGATGTTAATAGCACTTGTGTTCTCACAATTTATTGGTAAATGTATGAATTGATATCCATAATCTAGTAATGTGTGTTTAATCCACAAAATATGGGCACAACAATGTCCAGCATCTATGTATTCAGCTTTTGTAGTATATAATGCAACATAATTTTGTTTCTTATTACACCATGATACTAGTGACTTCCCTAAAAGGTGACATGTTCCATAGGTGCTCTTTCTATCTAACTTATAGCCACCGAAGTCTGCATCATAATAACTAAATAGTTCAAATGATTGTCCTTTAGGATAGAATAGTCCTAGATTGGGTATATGCTTAAGGTATTTGAAAATTCTCTTTTCAGCATTTAAATGAGATTTTTGAGGATTTTCTTGAAAATGAACACACATACACACACAAAAAATAATGTCTGGACAACTAGAAATTAAGTAGAGTAAACTTCCAATCATTCCACTATAAGTGGTTTGATCAACAAATTTTCCATCTTCATCAAGATCAAACTTACAGGTGGTACTCACGGGAGTGTCATGAATTTTAGTGCTATCCAATCCAAAACGTTTTAGAATATCTCTAGTGTATTTACTTTGAGTTAAAATGATTCCATCATTATTTTGAATGATTTGAAAACCAAGAATTAATTTTAGTTCACCCATTAAACGCATTTCAAATTTGTTTTGCATCATTTTAGAGAAATCAATACATAATGAATTTTTTGATGATCCAAAAATAATATCATCTACATAGATTTGAACAACTAAAACATCATTAGAAATTCGTTTTATAAAGAGGGTAGGATCAACTATTTCTTTTGTAAAACCTTTGGAAATGAGAAAAGTACTCAATCTGTCATACCATGCTCTTGGAGCTTGCATTAAACCATATAAAGCTTTTGATAGTTTGAAAATATTATTGGGAAAATGAGTATTTTTAAATCCAGGGGGTTGTTCAACAAAGACATCCTCAGCTATATACCAATTTAAGAATGCACTCTTAACATCCATTTGATATAGTTTGAAATTCAGATGTGCAGCATAGGCAAGTAGGATTCTGATGGCTTCATGTCTGGCTAATAGAGCAAAGGTCTCCTCATAGTAAATTCCTTATTCTTCACTATAGCCTTGTGAAACTAATCTATCCTGGTTCCTAACTATATTTCCATCTTCATCTACTGTATTTCTAAACACCCATTTAGTGCTTGTGATGAATCTATCCTTTGGTCATTCAACAAGTTTCCAAAATTTGTTTCTTTCAAACTGATTAAGTTTTTCTTTAATAGACATCACCCAAAATTCATCATTTATGGCATCATCAATGTTTTTAGGTTCAAGTTGTGACAAGAAGGCTTGATGTTCAACCTGATTTCTAAGAGAAGCTCTAGTTTTTGTTCCTTTCTCTAAGTCTCCAACAACAACATCAAAAGGATGGTTTTTAAGGGTTCTAACATTTATAGAAAAAGAGGGACTACTGATTTTATGTTCAACAACAGATTTAGGTTCATTATGGCTCAAAGGTAGGGAATTTCCAGAATTGGAAGTTTTCATAGATTCTTTCACAGAGGAATTTGTGGATTTTGAGTTGATTTTCAGATTTGATACATCATCCTCCAGATTTTCTAGGATGGTTCTAGGCTCATATGGATCTGTTTCATCAAACTTGATATGAAAATATTCTTCCACACATTTAGTTTTCTTATTGAATACTCTATAAGCTTTACTTAAAATTGAATAACCTAGGAAAATTCCATCATCACCTTTGGATGCAAATTTGTTAAGATTATCCTTAGTGTTGAGAATAACGACATTGCAACCAAAAACTCCAAAGTAATTTACCTTAGGATTCATATTGTTCCAGAGTTCATACGGGGTCTTTTTGAGAATTGGTCTAATCAATACTCTATTGATTATGTAGCATGTTGTATTAACAGCTTCAGCCCAAAAGTTAATAGGTAAGTCATATTCAATAAGCATTGTTCTAGAAATTTCTTGCAGGGTTCTATTTCTTCTTTCTAAAACAACATTCTGCTAAGGTGTTCTAGGGGCAAAGAAATTATGACTATAACCATTTTGTGAGAAAAATGATTCAAACTCTTGATTTTCAAACTCATGTCCATGATCACTTCTTAAAGATTTAATTTTAAGGCCACCAAGATATTCTACAGACTTGGCATACTTAGTAAAATAAGAGTAGGCTTCACTTTTGTGATCCATGAAGAAGGTCCATGTATATCTAGAGAAATCATCTACCAGAACATAAACATAGTGCTTCCCATTTAAACTAGAAACTCTAGATGGTCCAAACAAACCCATGTGAACCAATTTGAGAGGTTGAGAAGTAGAAACATCTTTCTTTTTTTTGAAAGAGATTTTGTGTTGTTTTCCTATTTGACAAGGATTACATACTTTGTCATGTAGAAACTTATGTTTGGGTAAGTATTTAACTAGGCCTTTTCTTGTTAGATTTCAAATGGAGTGACCATTATAGTGTCTTAGTCTCCTATGCTAGAGCCATGATTCTTTATGAAATACACTTAAGAATGAATCATTTTGCGAAGCTAAAGAATCTAAATTTATAGAATAAACGTTTTCATTCCTTGATGCAAAAAATACTAATTCATCTTTAGAATTAAAGGCATTACAAACATCATTTTCAAATTTAACATGATTTCAATCATCACATAATTGTGAGATACTAAGAAGATTATATTTCAAGCCATTAACAAATAGTACTTTTGAAATTAAAATCGAATCAGTGTTACCAATATGGCCTAAGCCAATGATTTTCCCTTTAGTGTTGTCACCAAATGTGACATGTCCTCCATCTACGTTAATCATGTTCACGAAGCATGAGTAGTCTGCAGTCACGTGCCTTGAACATCCACTGTCCAAATACCATATATTTTTGCAGGAGCCCTTTAAGAAACTTTCCTATAACATGATCAAGCAAAGATATATTTTGGTACCCATACTTTTTTGGGTCCAGTAAGATTAGTAATAATTTCTTTAGGAACCCATATTTGTCTTATAGGTTTCCTATAAGCATTATGTAATGTATTTGAAAAATAAACTATATATGGTCCAAAAAACTTAAAATAGTAGAATATGTATCATGACTTGAGCTAGTTGAGTTGTGTTTAGAAATGGGAACAAAACTATATGTCCTAGACTTAAAAACAAAATTCTTTCTACCACGGTTTCTTTTACTAGGCTGATAACCAATTCCAGTATTGTATTTAGGGGCAATTTGTTTTCCTAAAATTTGGGTAAGGGTATTTTTCCCATTAGTAAACTTTTCAATGTAACTTTTTTAATTTCTCATTAGACATTTTTAATTCATTGTTTTCTTTGAGCAGTTGAGAAATTTTCTCCTTTTCAGTAGTAAATTCAGATTTAATATTTGTAGTGAGAGCATGCTGTTTATTCAATGATTTATATATATCTTTTAATTAATTTCTTGTCTCTTCTAGCATGTTACAATATTCAAACATTTCTTCATAAGTATTATTTTCAGAGTTAGTTTCCTCTTCATAATAGTATGAATTTTGTACAGAAGAGTTCAGTGTTACCTCAGATGTGTTTGTCATAAAACACATATTGGATTTGTTAGACTGTTCATCATGTGATGTCTTTGAGTCGCTTGAATTATCCTCCTAGGCACTCTAGGTTGCTTTAATTTATTTTTTATACTTCTTGTCCTTGTTCTCATATTTATTCTAATACTTGATATTTGGACAATCAGCCTTTATATGTCCTTTTTGCTTACATTCATAACATACAATTTCATCAGTTTTGTCACTTCTTTTCCAGTCCTTTTTCTAGTTTCCTTTTAGATCATACTTTCCCTTGAAGTTAGGATTTCTGAAAAAGTTCTTCTTTTTGTAAAATCATTTGAATCTTCTGGCCAGTTGATACATCTCCTCATCACTGTCAGGTCATGATTGTTCAGTGGTGGAACTTTCTACAGAAGCTTCTAGTTCCCCTTTGTCTTTGTGCTTCGAGGAGGTGGTCTTGAATGCTACATATTTCCTCTACGGTTCATCCTTCTCTTCATTGTTGACCTTCAACTCTTCTTCATACATCATTAGTTTCCCAATGAGTTCTTTTACAGGTAGCTTGCTGATGTCGCATGATTCTCTAATAGAGACAGAGGTTCCCCTCCATCTGTCAGGTAGACATATAAGGATTCTCATGATCTGTTCTTTGGTAGTGACTTCTCTTCCAAGAGAAATCATTGTGTTGACAATCTCATTGAACCCGAGATAAATGTCAGAAATAGGATCATTAGGTTTCATTTTAAAATTATCATATTTTATAGCATAAGTATTAAGTCTCATTTCCTTTACACTATATGTGCCTTCATGTGAGACAGACAAGGTATCCCAAATTTCATGGGCAGTTTTACAAACAAAAATCCTGTAAAATTATTCATCTCCTAAGAACAGTACAACGCATTCATGGCTTAGAAATTGTTATTGTAAGCAAGTTTGGTAGGTTCATCCCATGTAATTATATCAGTCACAGGAAGTTTGTAATCATATATGATGGATGACCAAATTTCAAAACTCATACTCTCTAGATGCATTTTCATTTTAATATTCCATGGAGCATTGTTGGTTCCATTAAAGAATGGTCGTCTTTTGGTTGCAGAACCTTCCAATCTATTATCTATACTAACATATTACTTTAAAAGAGCTAAAAATTTAGAATTAACAGAAATTTATAGATATTTAAAGTACCACTACAATCACATTTGAGTAAGATTACACAGATTCCTTGTAAAGCAACCTCTGATACCAAATGTTGGTTGGAGTTTCTTACTCCAGCGAGGAGGGGTGATTTGAGTAACTATAAAAATTTCTATTAAATGATTTTTTTTTCAAAATAAATAGTTTCCCCAAAAATAAATACAACCCAATTAATCAAGGTTATACTGTTATAAGAGTTTTACTTTTTAAACATCTTCTTAAAAGATTTATTAATTATTAGTAATCTTAATTTGTATAATTAATATTACTTTTGAAGTTATCCTACTAAGAAAACCAGTTATAACTTCTTTCAATGAATAACTATCAAAGTGAAATTAGTGATTTCTAGATTTTTCAATAAAGCAGTAAAATAGAGAAGACTAAATTTAAACAGCACAGTGGATATGAAACAAGTGGTTTAGTATCAAGCCGAGACCTAATCCACTCCACTGGGTGATCAAATTCCACCAAGCAGTTTATATAAATAAACTTTGATCCACACCCTGGATCGGGGTTAACAATAGTACACAGACTGTCCAGGTCACACATGGACCTCTTCCACAGTTTTCATGGGTAAACATAAATAATATCTAGGCCACACAGGGACCTCTTCCATAGTTGTCCTGGGTAGGAAAAAATATAAAGAGTTTGGTGGGAAGATTTCAATATCATCCAGTTCATCTTAGGAGTTAGTGTGTTTCAAAATAGACAGGGGCGCACACTTTTCAAAATCTAAATAAAAAGATGATCACAGTAGAGAAAGAATATAAAGATAAGTTTAGAATTCTCTGTGTGATGTCAATGAAGCTCTAGGCTTCTTTGTATTGGAGAAGATGAAGCTTTGAGTCCTTCTTTGGAAGTTGTGTGAAAAATAGAGTGTCACGATTCAGATTTTCTTCTACATGAATTTTGATAGTGAGAAGATGTTCTCAGGATTCCAGTGTGCTTCGTATGTTCTTCAACAGTGTCAGATTACATGCATGTGATAATGCTTCCTTTGGAAAGTCTTGTAAGATGTTCTTTGTGGTCGTGCTCACAGATTTCTTTTTATTTCAATATCACACTCTATTGTTGTTGGGCACACTTCACTCTTTATCTTCGAATGCAGGAGTTTTAGCCAACAAGTTCCATGTGTTATACACCTCGTACCTCATACTATGTCTACCATGAAACATTCATTATGTCAGTGCATTAAAGGCATCAAATATGACCATTATAAATTAAATTGATGACAAAAAAATTGTTTAATAAACGGTGTTACAGTATGTAATGAAAACGGTGTCTCCTTCACATGGTGTCTATACTGATCACATTTTCTGAGTGTCACAGTGTCTTGTTCACAGTGTCTTGCTTCATGGTGTCTTGTTCACGGTGTCTGGCTTCACGGTGTCCGGCTTACGGTGTCTAGCTTACGGTTTCCATCTTACGGTGTTTGGCTTACGGTGTCTGGCTTACAGTGTCTGGCTTACGGTGTCTGGCTTACGGTGTCTGGCTTACAGTGTCTGGCTTATGGTGTCTGGTATATGGTGTCTGGCTTATGGTGTCTGGATTCACAGTTTCTTGCTTATACAAATAACTATATTCAGACTTTAACAGTGATATGCATGAAATGGATTGAGCTTAACCATTATAAAGCATGAGATAACTTGAAACATAGATACACATGTTTGGATATAATGTAGGAGTTAACTAGGTTGAATAAGATTTGTGATCATTAAAACATGATTAATACATGAGGAGTCCAACAATAATATATAAATCCCTTAGTAACAATAATATATCAATATATTAGTAATTACAAATTTATTTTAATATTAATATTAACATTTTTACCTGTATTTTTATAATTTTATAAATAATAATATACTGTGAATGGAGGCCACGGGCCCAAATGGGGGTGAGGGGCACATTATTGAGGACTTGAGCAATTAAGTCCATGAGGAGGAGTTTGCGGGTGTCCACTAATTATAGGAAGCAAAACCCACTATTTTGGGTTTTCTCTAGTAGACGCTATTAAGAGAACCTATGTCCTGGATGATGACACTGGGTAAAATGATGAAAACATCAATGAAAAGGAAGGGTGGTCCTCAAACAATGAACATGATCTGGAATCAGCTAAATTTCATTAGGAAGCTTACTTCAATTCTACTAGCGGTAAGGAAAGGAAAGGGTTTTCAATGGTGGATCTCCCTCTATCAAAGAAGAGAGGTCTGAATTCCACTATGTATGGTAAAGGGTTAGAACCTTTATCGGTGACAGAGAAGGTTTCAGATCATTTTGGATACCCTATGCTTGTTGAGCACCCCATAATGGTCTGGGATGACCATGATGTCAATGTTAAGGGGAAGACCAGAGTGGATAAGGTTGATCCTGCTACACCCCTAGAAATGATTCATCAGTTTCAATGTGTAGGGATATTGAGGATACCATTAAGAAAAAGGGAAAAGAAAAGATTGTTGATGATGAATCTTTTCAGCTATTATTGCACAAGAAATCGGAGCAGCTTGACATGCGTGAAAAGGTGCATGAGCACAATGAGACCGGGTTCATAATTTTGGAGACCTCTACCCCACTGACCTCTGATATGAATGACTATAGAGTTAACTAGACCCATATATTAAATACATCACAAAACCAAGATGTGTTCTCTGATGAGTTTGTTAATCTGCAGGATAATTCTATTTTGGTTTCAAAAAAAAAAGATTTCATTAGAAATCAAGATATGTGATCCTAAGAGGAGGAAGATGAATCATCAGGTATGGATGATTCAGTAAAAGGTGGGAAATTTCCTAAATAATTGAAAATAGGAATATTTCCAAGAAGTCAGGGGTGGTTCCCAAGGAAGAGGGAATAAGCACAAAAAGTTTGATGCTTGTTGGCTTCTTGATTTGGTGATAATTATATTTCATTTGAATTTCACAGCTTCTATTTTCATGCACTTGTACTTTTTTTATCAATAATTTTTTTGGGATGATGGGTTTTACCCATTTTTCACACTAATTGGTTATAATTTTTTATTTATTATAAATATATTTTTTTTGTATTTAATGTAATTTTTAATAGTTTTATATTTAAATATGAATTTAAATATTTAATAATATATTGTAAAAAATATTTACACATTTATATAATTAATAAAAATTATTAAATATAGGACGTGGGTTGAGGAACCATATTCATTCATCATAAGTTTTCATTTTAGTGCTAATAAATTTATGTTTTATCATCCCTTTTAGTAATCATTGACAAGGGATTCAAATTCATTTTAAAAAACCCCATCCGTGCCTCCACTCAGCATGTTCATCAATCCTTCTAAAATTCAACTCTTTTTGATCTATCTATGAAATATTTTGGAATAAGAAATTGAAGGTATGTTAATAAAACCATTTTTTAAATTGTAATGCATGTGTTTTGAGATGAGGTAAAATTTCAAGGGAATTTCAACCTTTTGCATTTACTGGACTAGTCATTCTTTAAATTGACCTTTGGAATTTAATTACGAGAGTGGGAACACTTCAAAGTGTTTTTTTAGACAAGGATTAAGGCCCTAAGGGTCCCTTGAGTTTCTTGTTGAGTTTCAAGACCACCAGGACCCATAAATCAAAGGTTTGGGTGCTCGGAATAGGGAGCATTGTTTGTCTAAAACCATGTGTCCCCCAGATTAAAATAGTGTGGCTTGTGGAGAGGAGTATATGTGAATCACACAGGCTGCATGTAGTTTTCCTTAATCATTCACCTAACACATATGGTTAGTTCCACTTAGATAGTACCTAAGAAATATTCATTCCAAGGTTGGCGCACAGTTTGTCCAAACCATGAAACACAACTGTGTGAGGAGGGTTTCATAGTTAGAGGTTGTAGCATGGTTGGCACACAATTTGACAAAATTGTGTGTCCAAACCATGCGACCCAATTTTTAAAGTAAAATAACTGTTTTTTCTTTAATTATTTTAAGAGCTCATATATTTTTTTATTCCTCCTCCAGGCAGCTGTGTGAGCCTCCCCTCCTTCATGGGTTTCTCCACCTCTAAGACTAACCTGGGCTTTGATGTATCTTCTACATCTATCATAAAAATAAAATACTGTCAGTATCTATGGATCCACATTGGTAATCTCTAGATTCATTTTTATTGTTCTTCATTTAATTTTCTCTTGAATTAGTTATCGATGTGAAATATTTTTTTCCCTATTTTTAGGGAGGATCTCTATTTAATGGATTTATTCCAAACCAAATAAAATAAAAACTTTATATTGGATGAGTAGATCATCCTAAAAATAAGTAGGTGTTTTATTAATTTTTATTAATCTTCCATTGAAATATAAATGTTTCTGCTGTGCCACGTGCCATCATTTTCCTAGAGTTTCCATTTAATCGAGTCCTTCATATTAAATTGATCTTCTCACATTGTATTACACTCATTTATCATTGTTGAGTTATTAGAGGATTCCAACCTCAATTATGGAAAACCTTGGTATGATAGTTATATTTCCCTTTAGGAATTAAATTATTAATAGCCTAAAACACCTTCTAAGCATTCATATTAGGCTATAAGTGGAGAATTTCTATCGTAGGTAATTGTCCAAGTGAATTTAGCACATTCTAAGTTCATTGTTGAACCTTAATTAATTTTTTGTCTATGATTGATAGTTTCTAAAATCCTTATTTAAAGTGAATTGAGTTGTGATGATTATATTTGAAGCTTAATTGTGATTAAATGAATTTTTGACAAATAATGACATGTTTTATAATAAAACCACTTGAATGTGGTGCGTAGTCTTCAAAATTGCATAGTGGTATTTAGTGAAAGGCACCTTGCATGACCTTAGGACATTTATGTCTTCCCATGCTTTTATTAAAAGTGTGGAAATATGTAATTTTTAGTACATGTACCTTCTTGGTTATTTCTAAATAGAATTTACCTCCCTCTATAAATATTAATTGTAACCATTTCACCTTCTAATTAAATGGCTTGGATTATCCCTATCTAAATAACTAAAGTATCACGATCCTCCTAAGGGCTTGACTTGCTTAATAAAACAGATTAACGATGTAGGTAAGTTCCCACTTAGACCATGGTACCTTCTAAGTACCTCATTGATACTTGTTAAATGATTTTTTTTGTTTTAATAGATTCAATGGAATATTATGAATTGTGTAGTTTATTAATGATGGTTTTTTATTTAAATAATTGTTTTTTGATATTAAATGTAATTGCATGTTCATGATGGATTTCCTTCCTTAGATGAATTAAACGTTTTAATTAATTGTAATGTAAAGGGTTGAAAGGCCACACCATTAAATGCATGCTTAGTATGTGCTGTAATTAAAATGTGATTCCCCTACAGTTATTGGATTTAATAAATGTAGAGAATGACAGGTAACGATTCATTGATATTGTTATTACTATTATCATTATATGTCTACACCTTATAACTAGGTTGTAGATAATGGTAAGGGATCTATTGAGAATGGATTAAAATTACGCTCCCTTACATCAAGTGTTGAGTTCATGATTTCTCACACCAGTGATACTAGAAGGATGTGGGTTGAAGCACCAGAGTCCTAATTTATAGTGATAACATGATGGCTTAATCACCATCCCAAGTGTTGAGTTCATGACATCTCACACTCTATTGGGATGTAGGTAATGTACCTTTTTTCTTGAGCTTATAGGTTTGTTTAGAATGGTCTTAGATGTCTGAGTTACGACTGTTCCACCAACAACCTAGTATTCCAGGTATATGGCCATTAGCGTCAACACACACTTGGTTCATATAGGTGGATGAAATATATAAATATACTATATAGATATTATTACTATATATATAGTTACTAGTCAGACTTCTATTTTTGGCTCTAATCTGAAGAAGGTAGAGCCTCCAGGTGTCCTTCAGGAACCTGAGTGGGGTAGTTTTTTATTTCAGTATAGTTTATTTATTAATTTTATTTAAACAATGATTTAATTTATTATTCAGGGACTAGATTAGTTGTAGAAATAATGGGTTTTAACCTATTGGGATTTATATCTCACACCCTGGTCAATCCACCATTACACTGGGGTACTGGAGTATACCTTATGTTCGTAGGTCCATGGTTGATTGCTTGTAATATTTAGCTTGTACATGGGAGTTAGAAGCACATGATTGAGATAGAGATCATGATGCTCATGGATTTTTTCCTTGGGGATTTTTTTTATTTTCTTATACTTGTATTATATTGTATCTTTCAACTTTTTATATGTTTATTATTTTAATTTTGTATCATATTATGCATATATATGCATCTGTTGTATATTGGCACCGTCCATTTGATTCAGTTGTTATTATTATTCTTCCGCTTCTCTATGTATCTATTTCATTACTTCTTACTCCATCGTTTGTTATTTATTTATGTTATACTACTATGCTAATATGATTATGCGGGTATAGTATCCCCTCTATCACCTCCTTAGACCATGACTGCTTGTCAACACCCTCTAGCATCTGGGGAGATGCGATTTAGGTAATGTGACCCATCGGTCTGGATACCTTCTAAGTGGTTATTTAGGATTAGATGTTGCAAAGTTGTATACGAGTATTACCTTTACTTTTTTTACTATTTTGGGTTGGTATATAGAAGACTAGTAATGTGTCAGTTCTTGGTAAATAGACATGTTTGGGACTGATCACCCCACCCATGGTTAAAAGTCCAAGTGTCGAGTGCTGGGATTGATGTTCATGCTTTTTGATATTACAGTTGATATGATTTCACCTTGATTGGTTGGTGTACAATCCATTTATTAATGATTTATGGATTTATTGTATTTACCCTTGGAATAGTATGGAAAGGATTAATCATTATATTCATCATATTAGGGACATAGAAATTCACATGTCTTGCATATTCTACGCCATGTAGTTTAATTTGTAAGTTGATTTCTGATTTTTATCTTGTTCATGTTATATTCTATGTTAAGTATTTTAGTGAAATTATTAGTTTGTTCCTGTTTAGGTAATTATTTAGCATGCCTAATGATATAACATGCATAGGTGATTATATGCCACTTTGCCTACTTATTTAGCATGTCTTTCCTTGTATTGTGCTTATATGATTATAAGCATGATTATCTATGATTACCACTCTTAATGACATGCTAGTTTTGTTGTTATGTAAATGGTTTCATGGGATGAATTTATTGGTTGCGATTAAACTGGAACTGGTTTTTAATTTTAAGGTGTATGGGTTCCTTATAGTTGGGAAAAGGTAATCCGTATGATCAAACCATTCTTTTGAGATTTTTAAATGTAATTATAGGCCATTGTTAAAATGAAAAGGATATTAAATTTCATTATTTTTAAGTGAATTGGTTTCAATTAATGGGAAATTAATGGGAACCAAATTCCAATCTATAAAGTGTATGGGAATGTAATTTACTAGGAGATGACATCCCATATAATCGAACCATTGAATATTCCTTTGTTAAATTATGGAAATGAAATGATTTTGATTAAATGGGAGCCAAATTCCAACCTGTAATGTGTATGGGTGCTTTATGGATTGGTAGATGGCCACCCATATGACCAAGCCCTTATATATATGACCATGCGATATAATTAGAAATGGATAAATTATAAAAGTTGTTTCATTTTTATATAAAATGAATTGGATTTGTTATTAAGGTTTGTAATTCTATTACATAGGCATAATTAACTATATGGCTAAGTTCATAAATGTACAACTATCCCCATGTAGGTCAGTTAGGGATTGTTTCTTATGAGATAACCCTATATGGGTGTTTATAACTTTATAGTTGAGAAAATGCTATTGGGTTTTATTCTAATGAACCAAGGTTGGCTTAGCGGGACCCTCACAGGTCTCTTTATCTATTAAAAAGGAATTTATATGGAAAATTGCCTAATTATGAAGGGATGTCAATAAATGGTTAGTGTTTTAAAAAAAGTTGTTTTATAATACTTTACTATTGTTCTTGATGTTTTTTTAAATATTTTAAATGTATAAATAATGAATACAATCAATGAAATAACTTAAAATGGATCCTAAAGTGGGTCCCTTTGTTTAAAACCCTCGTCCACAGGTAGTTTAAGTTTTTCTTTATGTTTCCTAAGATTAGAAACATGAGCGTTTTATGTAGGCCTTCCTCCATCATAGAAATGGATTAAATGATAGGCATAGAGCCTAGTGTGATTTTTTATCATGACCTTGTGATAGGTTTTATTCTTGTTCATCATAAAGGGATATCCCAAGGAAGGTGAAAGACTTATAGTTAAATTAATTTCTAAATTATTTGAGTTTTCTGATTCTATGGTATTGTTTGGGTGCTGTTGTCCCTAGTAGGACTCTGAGATTCAAATGAAATCGTTGATCAAACAAGTGTTCATGGTATCCTGGACCTTTATTATGGGTATTAACATCAAGTAATTCTTGATTTATAAAGGTTAGATATGCCAAGGGAATGTTAAGATGCTTAGTAATACACATGAACCTCTCTTCTTTCTCAGTGAAAGATGAATTGGTACTTCATCATATGAGTTAATGGTCATAGGGGTAAATATGACTCTGGGTTAAATCTATTGTATGAAATACACAATACTTGAATGCATAGGGTGGAAAACCTACAGATATTATTGAGGATTTTTTATTTATTTTTTCTATAATCTAGGGGTAGTATGTGTTGATATACGTGGAAACCATTGAGTTTCGGAATTATATAACGAACTGGTTGAGTTCAGTGTAATTGTTGAGCCTTGTGTTGTTGAGTATTTTCACGGGTCATCAACAGAGTAGAGTTTCCTAGGAATTAATGGAGTTTAGTTCATCCCAATGCTCAAGATATATTTTCTAAAGAATCATGTGTATTAACACACCGACTAGTTTGGTTTTGGTTTTCATACCAAATTCTTAAATGTTTACATTTTAAGGTGGTTCTAATCTAGTGCACTTGTTAGAGGCTGGTCTCTCTATTATTTTAATCTCTAAGACACTCCTAAGGTGGGGAGAATCAGGTCAATTCTAGTAAATTCATGTCCTTCCAGGTTTAAGGAACACAATTTTGGAGTACTATTTGTAAACGGTTGATATTTCTTGAATTCTAGTGAGGTTGGTAATGTGTCGGTGCTTGCATGGCAGCCTGACATTGAGGGGGTTAGCTGTGTACACAACCCTTAAGAAAAACCATTGGTCTTGAATGGACTTTAGTGGTTGATTTTGAATGATCATGGATGCCTTGGAGGGTAAGGGCATTGTCATTCAGTTAATGACACACTGACATGGGAAATTGAGATTTTTTTGGGAGTCGACTGGTTGGGGTTCAACTGCCCTTATTTTAATCTTCATGGAATCCTCTTAGTGTACTCTTCTTTAAGATATGGGCATGTACCCTATCCTGACATCATTTTGATGAACTAATAGAACTTTGGTCTTACACCATGATAATTTTTTTAAAGTTTTTTTGATTTTTTAGGTTTTTTTATCAGTTTTACACACCGACATGTGGTTCTTATCAAGGTTTGGTTTGTACTAAGTGATACCAAGATTACCATGTAGGAACACCTTGTACGAAATCTTGGACACTAGCCATTATTTATTTTGACCCAACCACCAGGTGGATTCTACTCTAGGATCAATAAATGTTTTTAAGTGGATGTTGTGTCATTGTGTTAATGTGTCACATGTAAACATGTAGTATGGACTACCTGAGGTTAGTTACTTGGACTCTAGTTGTTTGAATCCGAGGTTACTCTGGATTTTTTTGAGCTCAAAGGTGGTGTTTAAAAAGGGTAACGATTCTAGTGATCTGTATCTGGGTTATACATTTTTTCATGATGAGGAATGAGTGTTTAAATACCTAGGTTATGGTTTGATCAGAGAACATCACTGGGAGTCAGGTATGGACTTCGGTGAACGTGCTCATGGTAAACCTGACATGCCTTGGAAGAAGGTTTTGTGGTTCAGTTTGTAATACACCAGCCGTCTAATCTTATTGTCTCTGAGAATGGTCAAACAGAGGTGGATTGACTTGTTATCCTTCCGTTTTTAGGTGTAATATTGGGTGTAATCGTTTTTAAGAACGTCGTCGGGTTAAGGCGGGTGTGATCTAAAGGGTATGCTATTTATTTCAGAGAGAGCATACATGACTGGTTTCTATTTGGTCAATCAAAATTTTACCATTACATTCAGATGAGGTCATTAATGTGACCTCGAATGCAATCATTTTATCCTAGTTAAATAAATCACACTAAGAGTGTCATTAGAACACTTAGAGGTGTGATTTGTAAGGCAATTCTAACAGTGAGGGTACCGTGGTTCGGAATTGCCCGTCAATTTTAGAAAAACCTATAGTGGGGAGAACCATAATGATGATGTTTAAAGAGAAAATAATGTGATCATGTCTCTATTTAAACAAGCTTGGATAATCTCCTTCCCGATGTTGCATTTGGAAAACAAGCATTGGATCAGTTTTTGATGGCTTAAGTGCCGTGTGATTAATTAATTCTTAATAGTGAGTTGGGTGTTTAGAAATACAACACGACTATTTAAACATAACTTCATGACCCTTGTGGGTCGGGTGATGTTTTCATTTTTCCTAAAGGCTTCTTATGGATGAGAAGTTCTAAGGTGGGGGAGGTTGTAATGAACCATGTTTTGAGCCGAGGTACAATTTCATGGGAATTTGAACTTTTTTCATTTATTGGACATACAATTATTTAAACCGAGATTCAAAATGTAATTCTAATATTTTGAACACTTTAAAGTGTTGTTTTTAGACTAGGTTAGAGGTCCTAATGGTCCCTTGGGTGTCTCATTGATTTTCAGGAGTGCCGAGCCCTAAAAATCAAAGGTTTGGGTGCTCTGAATAGGGCATATGTTTTTTCTATAACTATAAGGCCCCCAGTAGTAATCTGTGTGGTTTGTTGAGAGGAGTAGATGTGAAGCGCTTGGGATGCACAAAGTTTTCCAAAACAATGCACCCAACCCACATGGTTAGTGACACTTAGGTTGTACCTATGCTATATTCATCACACAGTTGGCACATGGTTTGACCAAACCATGTGGCGCAACTGTGTGAGGTGAGTTTCATAGGCATAGGGTGTTGCAAAATTGGCACCCAATTTAGATAAACCATGTGAAAAAACCATGCGACCCATTTTTAGGGTAAAATGGACGTTTTTCCATTAATGAGTTTAAGAACTCATTTCTTTTTTCCTTTTTTCTCTTGGAAGCCATGTGAGCCTCATCTCCTTTGTGGGTTTCCGCTCCTCTAAGCCCAAACTCGGATTTGATGTATCTCCCACATCCATCATCAAAATAAAACTCTTTCAGTATCTTTGGATCTGTATCGATAATATATCAATTCTTTTTTATCATTATTCATTTAGTTTCCTCTCAAATAAGTTATATAGGTGCAAGATCTTGTTTCTTATTTTTAGGTTAGATCTCCATTTCTTAGATTTCTTCTAAACCATATCAAATCAGAGCTTGATATTGGATGAGTAGATCATCCTAAGAATAAGGTAAGTGGTATGGATTTTTACAGAATTTTCTTTTAAAATATAAATGTCATCATTTTTCTACTTACCATACTTTTCTATGAATCTCCTTTTAATTGAGTCCTTCATATTAAATTTATCTTCATACATATTATTAAACTCATTGAGCATTTTTGAGTTATTATAGAATTCCAACCTCAATTATAGATACCCTTGGGTGTATTGGCTTATATTTCCCTTTAGTAATTAAATTATTAACATTATGGAATGCCTTCTATGAGTTTTAATTAGGCTATAAATGGAGAATTTACAACTTTGGTAATTATCCAAGTGATGTTAGCACCTTCTATGTGCCTTATTGAACCTTAAGTAATTGTATGGATGTGATTGATAGTTTCTAAATTTCTTCTATAAAGTGAAATTGGTTGTCATGCTTATATTTTATGCTTAATTATGATTAAATGAATTGTTAATAAATAGTGGCATGTTTTATAATAAAACCCCTTGAATGATTTTCACTTTCTTCAAAATTGAAAAGTTGTATTTAGTGAATTTCACCTTGCATGGACTTTTGGATTTTTATTAATATTATTTTGTTAAAAGGTTCGACATATAGCATGTTTAGTACATGTCCCTTATTGGATATTTCTAAATAGATTTTCTCTCATTATATAAATGTTAAATGGAAACATTTCACCTTCTAAGTGCATGGATTGGAACATTCCTATCTTGATAACTAATGAACCAATCTCCTACCTAGGGATTGAATTTCTTAATAAATGGGATTAACCATGTTGTTAAGTTCCCACTTCGAACATGGTACCTTCTATGTACCTTCCAGATCCTTTTTAAATGAATTTAAATGTTTTAATAGATTCAATGGAATGTAATGAATTGAGTAGTTTATTCATGATGGTTATTTTATTTAAATAAATGTTGTTTGATATTAAATGGAATGACATGTTCATGATGGATTGAGTTCCTTTGATGAATTGAATATTTTATTGAATTTTAATGTTAAGGGTGGAAATTCCACATCATTAAATGTATGCTCAATATGTGCAATAATTGAAATGTGATACCCCTACTATTATTAGGTTTAATAAATGTAAACCATTAGAGATAATGCTTCATATATCTAGTTATTACTATTATAATTAAATTGTTATGCCTTATAAATAGGTTGTGGACTATGGTAAGGTATCTTTTGATCACGGTGGAAAATCATGCTCCCTTACATCGGGTGTTGAGTTCAATATGTCTCACACTAGTGATACTAGTAGGATGTGGGCTGAAGTACCACACTCCCTGATAAGAGTGATGAAATGATGGATCACTCACCATCCAGAGTGTTAGGTCCATGAAATATCCAACTCTATTTGGATGTAGGGAATGTACCCTTTGTCTTATTCTTATAGGATCGTTTAGACTAGTCATGGATGTTTGAGTTATGCCTGGTCCTACCAGCACCTATAATTCTAGGTATATGACAATTAACATTAGAACAAACTTGGAGTATATAGGTGGATGCATTATATAACTATATATATATATTATTACTATATAAATATTTATCGGTCATACTTATCTTTCTAGTCATGAGTAAAAGCAGGTAGAGCCACGAGGCATCCTTTAGGACCCTGAGTGGTCTAGTTGTTTATTTCAGCATTGTTTATTTATTCATATTCCCTACACACTGATTTAATTTATTGTTCATATAATAGATTAGCTATAAACTCTATGGGTGGTAACCTGCTGAGATTTATATATCACACCCTGATTGGGTCACCATTGCACTGGGGTGCCTGAGTAAACCTTATGTTCGCAGGATTATGGTTGATTGCTTATACTGTTAAGCTCTCACCTGGGAGTTAGGAGCACCAGACTAAGATGGATATCAGGATTCTCATGGAGTTTTCCCTTGGAGTTTTTTTTCTCATCTTATACTTTTAATGTTTTGTATCTGGTTATAAGTTGCATGTCTACTATTTTAGTTTTGTAACATATTCTGGACATGCATGCATCTGTTGTATATTAGCACTAGCCATTTGATTAAGTTGTTTTTAAAATTATTTCACTATCGTATCCTTATTTTATTACAAATTCCACAGTTTTCTATTATTTTTTTATGTTATACCATTGTTCTACTATAATTATGAGGTTATAGTCTTCCCTATATCACCTCCTTAGACCCTCACTGCTAGTCGGAGGCCTCTGGTGTACGAGGAGATGCACTTGAGGCCATGTGACCCACTGGTATGGATACCATCTTAGTGTTCAGTCAGGCCGGGATGTTACATTAATGATTTATTAACTGATTATATAATAGTTTGTTTTTTGATGATTTTTTCATATTCTTGTCGCATCATTCCTTGTTTTGGGAAAGGTGATAGGTTTTTTTTAGAAACATAATGATTTTTGTTATTAGTTGATATATTAATTTTATTTAATTTTTTTAGGTTTCTTTCATATATATATCAATATTCAACCTTCTATTCATCCTTATCAAGCCTTAATGCTCTCTACCTACTCTACTTATGTGTGTGTGTGTGTGTTTGTATAACTAGATTTCCATATAAATTTATATATTTATGTACACACATAGGAATACATATATAAGTATATTACCATATCAATTATATTTTTTTATATATGTGTGTGCATATATTTATTATATATATATATATATATATTATATTTTATGTGTTAGAAATTGTAGTTTTGAAGAAAAAACATTTTCTATATGGAATATTTTTTTATCTTATGAAACGAGTTTAATCATACACTTAACATATATAAAATTTATTTATTTTACTTATGGTTTTAAATTTTAAAATGTAACTTGGTCATCACCCTAAAATTTGTTCTATGAACTCTTTTATCATACAACACATGAAATTTATCTGAATTTAAAAATAGAAAACATTTTTCTCTAGTAGGAAATTAATATATTTTATGTGTCTTTACTTATCAATATTTACTTTATAAAAATATAATAATTCCTTCATAAAATCTTTATAATGTATTAAATTTATTTCAATTTAAAACATAATATAATGGCTTAGTCCTTTTTTGCCCGTTAATTTATGTATTTTTTGTGTTGAAGGTGTTAGGAAGAGGTTAGAATAATGGAATCACTATTATAATTGGGATTTATACTCGAATAGGGTGTATTGTATCATGGATTTATGTGTTGTGAATGGTTGAGTTTCCATCAGGATGTGGTGTGGTTGATTCAGTTTCTATGTGGATGTGATTTAAAAGTATCTTCTATTTTCTGTGGTGGAAAATAAAACATGGTATTAGTTGTTGTGGAATGAACCCATGAGGGGATGGTTTTTGGTTTTATCATTTTTAAGGTAACTACATCATGGTTCATAAGCTACTTTATGTGGCTGTAGAGGTTGGATATTTTTGTTCTACCATTTTGAAGGTCCTTGTACAATGGTGCTTGATCTGTGTTGTGGGGTTTTTAGGGTTGAGTTTTGTGGTTCTTCCATATTATAGGTCATCACACAATTGTGTATTGGTTTCATCGTGACCATTACTCAATTATATTGACTTAGTGGTTTACCATGATTTAAACATGGTAAAGATAGGGGAAACATGACATGATTTCTGGAGATCAGTTTGGCCTAACCCCATTACGGCGTAACACTTTCCATTGCATTGTGTTTTTGTGGATTTCTAAAACAAATATAAATTCATAATTCTATTTAGATCCTTTATTTTTAATTATTATCACAAAACCTTAGGCAATCATAAGACCCCCTTATAATACTATTGAGTACCTTTATCTTTTCCATGATCTTTAGAATCAATAGAACAATCGATTATGATCTAAGGTGACTTCCACTTCTCCTTTATTGGTTCCCTCCATGGTCTTCCTTATTAAAGAGGTATTACAGTGGATTGGATTTGGTTTGTGTAGTGTTTCGTCATGAATTTGTGGGTTATTTTTTATAATTTATATTATTAGCGATTCTACTACATGATTTCAGTCTAGAAATATTCTCATTTACTCACCTTAATCTTGTGTAATGGCCGAAATGCTTCAATTGAGGTAGGGTAATTGCGGAATCTCATTTATATTTTCTATAATGTGGGAGTAACATGATTTTTCTTACTTTGGGTGGATGGTAAGGATTAAACTAACAATGATAATGAATCAAACTAATGAAAACTTATGGGAAGGGGGTGAATTGAATGTGGTTACATGGTTCTAGGATTTTTATTATGTGATTGATGACTACATTGGTTGTTATTGAGATTAATTTACTATTGTGATCTATAAGTGTTGTTGTTATGATTAGATTTATGGGTTCACCATTCATAAAAGGTTAATCATGTAAATATGACAATAAATTGGTTGTGTATAATCTAAAATTGAAGTAATGATTCTTTTTAAAGAGAGATTTATGTAATGTAATAGAATTTTTTAAAAAGGGGATTATGAAAGTTATTTAGTATTAGAATTTTTTGTCATGTGTGTTTGATATGCTTGTAGTTAGTGTTGTGAAAATTGTGGCTATTTTGGGGATATTGTGAGGCAATTATTATGTTTGGTTTTGGTTTGTTGGTGTGGATTTCGCAACAAAGCTACGAATTCCTTACTATCGATGGAAATAGGGGTTATTGATGTGGCATAATGTCATAGCTGATTATATGGAAACATGATGTGTTGGGTGGTTGTTGTCTGGGATATTTTCTTAAGATTTGAGATTCTTGTTCAATTGTTGGTTAATAGATGTGATCATGTTTTATAGTTTCCCGATAGCAATAGAATGTTATTCTTAATAAAAATATAGTAATGGGTGTAGGATGGGACTTAATAACTATAGGCTATTAATTAAATTCTTCTAATTGAAATATATGAATAATAATTGGAATTAACTTTGTTAATGACTAAGAATGGTTTATAATTGAATATAAAATTGATTGAAATTATGAATGTAACATGGATGGTAAATGGTAAGTCGGAAAATTGTTAAACAATGTAACTAAATGGGAGTTATGAATAGTTTTTTCCCTTTTTTAATATAGAATATGAGTCCAGTAGTTTCATAATAATTGAAAACAACGGTAGTGTGTGGCAGTGATGGTGTGATGTTCATGACAGTGTGGAAATTTTGTTTTGGTTTGAACCTTTTAGGTTGCGAGCATGGGTGTGGTTGTATTGTACTTGTATTTTCCTTCTGATTTCATACACACACAACCCAAATCAGGTGAACTTATTAATACCCAAATGTTTTGGGTTTTGGGTGTTTTCCAAAAACAACAAGGTTGGTGATGAAATGAATGGAAAACCACTCCCTCTCCCCCACTCCCCTTATAGGTGTAGCCTGAGCTGTGATGGATCAAGTTGGTATAAACATATGGGATATAACGACCTAATGTTATAGTATTTGATATATTGATAGAACATGTGGTTTATATGATAGGGTGTAATATAGTGGGGGCCATGTATAACAGGATGAGGCAATAAGGTTGATATCCCTCATGTTTATGATACCCAATTTTAATTTATACATAACTATGATATGTGGTGGAAGATATGTGATGATGATTATGTATATATGATGATGATGTGGATGTGCTATGTGATATGGCTATGATCTGAGATGTAGTGTGTTGCGACATGGATATGTAAGGGATTAGAAGCACATGAAATTTTTCATTGGGGTGTGAGGGAGACAAATTATTGGGGAAGCGAATAGAGGGTACCTATTGATATATATTATTATGTTATTATAATTGGGTATGATATTGAATGAGTGAGTCTTTGTAATGTTGGGTGATAATTGACTTGATAGGTGCTTGTTAGTTCTTATTCTTATTTAATAAAGAAATAATAACATTATTCCATATTTTCATGAGATATCTTGAGGAGGATCCTACTAAGTATACATGCATTCTCACTTATATATATAAAATTTTATTTTTTCAGGTTTCTAGAGAGATTTTAGAGATCGAGCCGGGCATTACTAGATCAGATCACAGAGCTATAGTAGGTGTTACTTCCTAGGATTTTTTATTGATATTTTAACTTAGAGACTCATATTTTTTTGACATTTAAAAGTATTGTACTTATTATGTGAAATTGGTTTTATTTTTAATATTCTATTTATTAGTGGTTTATTATTATGTTCCTGGGTTTTATGAGGGTAATTCCTCTTATTTTCATGTTTTATACCCTCTACTATAGTTTCCAACCTGAGGCCTATTGGTAGAGGGAATCATGGGTCACAATTGTATTCACTGTAAGCTCAGGTGTGATTCCCAGTGGGTAAGGATCATCAGAAAGTGGTATCAAAGCTATTGGTGAGAGTTAGGATGGTGGATGAAGTTATGGAATGGTGAAGATCTCATAGGAATAGTAGAGATACATTTTTCATAATCAAAGTGTGTTATGTTAAAAGAGATACCATATAGGACATATATGATTAGGGCCTCAAGTGATATGATACAAGTACTGTACAATTATTGAACACCTTAGAAAAGATGTTACTGATAACTGGGTAGATACATGGGAGAGGTACATGCATCATTTCTGTTTATTCTTGGGTTTAAATTGGTGTTATTATAGGAAAATTAAAATGAGTCTAATTAAATAAAATTCAATTGAATTCTATGGTACCATGCTGATGATTTTTTTTCTTACCAAGATGCATGCTACTCATAATTCTCTTATAGTTTGTGTTATAAAGGTGAAATAAGATATTCTAATTAGCCGCTACAAGATTGATCTGGATGAGGAAGGTGGGGTTTGTAGGAGGATGATGTTTGGGTTCCTACATCATGTATTGGATGAGTATAAGGGACACATATCCAGTTTGGATACAATGAATTGGTTGGAGGAGTATGATATAACCTTTAGTTTGATCTATTCTAGGGTAGAGTATCAAGTTCTATTAGTGGTCATCTATATGTGATAATCAACTTTCTAATGGTGGATTCTATTTCTCAAGTATTTAAAGGAGGAAAATATTATATGGGATAATTTTTAAAGGTGGTTTTATGAAGATTTCCTATCATCAATTATGAGGAAATAAAAGATGAAAGAGTTTTTCACCATTTAGTTGGGAAAATTGAGCGTGAAAGAGATTATGATTTGCTTAAATGACCTTCTTCTCTTCACTATAGAGCTTTTACTAGATGAGGAGTCTAAATAATTGAGTTTGAATAAGTTTATGTTCCCATTTATTAATTATTTAATCATTTTATTTACATTTACTAAGATTTAAAGGATTATAATAATTTAAATTTCATCTAGAGGATTCATTCATAGTTGGGGTCATCTTGAAAGGGGAGTCAATATGTCTTTCTGAGGACCTAGGATGCAGATGAAGGGGATTAGATGTCAAGATAGTTGAGATTTTTACTGAAAGGGAGTCTACCTCAGTATTCCTTCCCATGTTTCTTTAGATATAGTAGTTCATATGCATCCACTAATAGTTCTATGCCAGTTTTCTTTAATTTTAGAGGTTAGGATCATCTATGATTTTAGTACCCGACCATTCTTAGGGACTAGTGTGGTGAAAGAAGTTATTTTCCTATGAGGAAATATCAGTGGTCATAATAGTAATCCTTTGTTATTATAAGAAGATATGGAGCTGGTAGATGACATCACCAAGATGTTTCCCACCCTCAAGTACATAGGGTTTAGCATGGACCTCGAAATGGACATCATTAATTGCATGCTATAGAGATACCATTTCCAGATGGGATAGATATTGTCCAAGGTACTATATTCCTTTCATTCACTCTAGATTTTTCTTTATTTGATTATAGATCTTCACACTACATCATTCCAACCTCCTTGTTCTATTCCTTGGGATTGAAGGTGGAGTGGATTTTAGTACCCTTGGTGTTTACAAAACCTATTAGATGTCAGATGAGTTTTCATGATGTGTCTTGTGTTTGTGAGAAGATTATGGAAAAAAATCAATCATCTTGGAGTATATTAGTGGGTTATGTCTGAAATATCTTAGGCTATATCCCTATTGATAACTCTAACCAAGAAGGTCTATGATTTTTTATGGACTGATCATAATTTTTTATCTTTTGGAAACTTAAAGGAGAGGTTGATTAGTGCTACCATCCATTGGTTTCTATAGGAGGGGGTGATGTTTGAGGTTTTACATGATGCTACTCATCTTGGTTTTAGATTTATCATGATATAGTAAAGGGTAATGATCTTGTATGGATCTAGGTAGTTATGTTTCCACAAGTGTAACGATGCCACCCATGATCTTGAGTTGGAAGTAGTGTTATTTTATCTGATGTTATAGATACAATACCTAATTGGTTATAAATTTCTGGGTCTTAATAGATCACAAGATCTTGATGTATGTCTTTCTCATTATAACCTAAATCCGTATTAGCATTGGTGTGTGGAGTCTTGCAAGACCATGAATTCGATATTTCCTACACACTAGGGAAAGGGAATGTAGTATTTGATGAACTAAATAGGAAGACACATTGAGAATATGTTTGGGAGTATTTATATTCCTATAGGATAATGGAGGAGAATCTTGTGATGACTCATTATGTT
Organism: Viscum album; assembly: GCA_963277665.1. Classification (NCBI taxonomy): domain Eukaryota; kingdom Viridiplantae; phylum Streptophyta; class Magnoliopsida; order Santalales; family Viscaceae; genus Viscum; species Viscum album. The sequence continues at coordinate 964,135,206 of OY728129.1, forward strand.
AATAAGTAGGCGGTAGAGGTTTTTAGTACCTGATTATAGTGTGATCGTACTTGTTTCAGTATGTGGAGGTGTCTTAGTGTGAAACATTTGAGGTAAAAGTGTTTTGGGATCATTTCCTTAATGATTATTCTCCTAAGGGATGGTAGGAGGATGATATAAATAAGATATTCTTTCATGGGATATTTTTTGTTCCATCAAAAGTGTGTGAGGAGGTTCTCCATAAATTTCATAACCTAGATTTAGCAGTACAAACCGGTATATCTAAAATGTATCATTCTATGAGGAGTCATTTTTTGTGGTTATAATGAAGTGGTCTATGAAAGATTTCATGTTGCGATATTTGGTCTTACAATAGGTAAATACACGGAATAATGTTACAGGAGGTTTTTTGTAGTCATTGGATATCCCAGAGTGGAAGTGGAAGGACATATAAAAGGATTTCATCATTGGGTTACCTCAAGCCCAGGGAGGATGTGATTCTATTTTTATCATGGACCAGTTAATGATGTCAACTCGCCTATTAAGGGATGATATGATTCTATTAGACTAATTGTGGAATTGTTAATGTACTTATATCACTTTTTGGTGATTTTGGAGTTAGGATCCATGGATTTTCTATAGTGTGGTATGTGAATGAGATCATGAGGCACTATGTTGTACCAAGGACCATTATATCGAATCGGTAGCCCCATTTCACCTTATAATTTGGGGGGGGGGGGGTCTAGAAACATTATTTTAGATCTCAGATACACGTTATCACTACTTTCTATCCTCATATGGATGAGCAGATAGAGAAGGCCATTCAGAAACTGAAGGATGTTTTACGAGCCTTCATTATATATTTTGGTGGATTAAGGGTGAATAACCTACCTTTAATGGAGTTTTATTGTAATAAAATCTACCACTAATCCATTATAATAGACCCATTTAAGTAATTTTATGAGTATATTTATATATCCCCATTGTGTTGGACTGATATTGGGGATTTGGTGGATCTTGGAGTAGATGCAGTGTAGAGAATAGCAGAGAAGGCTCAAAAAATTTATGAGAAAATTAAGTTGGAAAATGAACAACATAATTCTTATATAGATCAGAGGAGATGACCTCTTATGTTTGAGGTTGGAGTCCTTGTGTCCTTAAGGGTTTCCCCAAATCACGGGCAGAATAAGTTTAGTGGTGGGATTAGTATTTCTCCACGGTTTATTGGTAATTATGATGTGTTGGGGAATTTTTGTGATGTAGTGCATATGTTGTCACTTATAATACAACTAGAATATATCCATGACGTCTTTCATGTGTCAAATATTTGTCAATATCTTCATTATGATTCAAATTTCATCAATTGGGGAGGGCTAGATGTGTAGGATGATGCAATAAACATAGAGTAGCGAGTTGGGATTCCAAATCATCAAGAGAAGGTGTTTTGTGGGGTGAGTTATTCCTTTAGTTCATGTTCCTTCAATGCATGGTTGATTAGAGGAATTTATGCGGATACATAAATCACAGATGCACACTCCATATCCTAAGATGTTTTGAATCTTATCCTTATTTATGATGGGATGTTTTGTTTAATACTGATTGAATGAGATTAATTTGTTATGTGATGGTTTTTCTGAGTTCAATGATTCACTACATTGCTTAATGCATTGGTGATGGAATTTTTGTTGTTTGAGTGGTATCTCTGGGGGAAGTATTCAGTTCAGGTGAGTATCATTTTATTCAATCTTAGTTTTTATTCTTGTGGTTAGGAATCATTTGATATGTGTTTAATTAACTTCTTATACCTTTCTATCCCCCTATTTTTAATCTTTTTGGTGTTGGATGTATTGGGAAGAGGTTGGAGGAAGGGAGGCAATATTATAATTAGTATTTCTTCTAGAATATTGTGTTTCATGGTGGAGAGGTATGTTTTGTGTAACAAAACTAGAAAAGTGAGAATTGAAGTACTAAATATTACTACCCACATTAATAAGGAAGATCTTTCATTTCATGAGCCTACCTAGTTAGAAATCCATATTTAAAGAGGTTTATCTTGGAGTAGTGAATATGATGGGTGACCTCCTAGAAATTTTCCATATATAAACTTGTTTTTGTGCTATATAGTAGTTATTAAATTAAATTCCTAGATTTGCGCTATCTATTCATGATAATTTCTTTTTTATGATATATCTATGTTTCCAAGCTATTGTGATACATATCTATTGCCATTAATTTGTTGATATGAGAATGTTTTTGTGTTAGTATATATATGATGAATATATATAATGTTTAGGGAAATAAACCAGAGGTAGTTCTAGGAGGGGTAAACCTTATTTCAAGGATAAAATATAAGGAGAACCTTTCATGATCCCATAGAGTGGATAAGATCTATTTATTTTCCAAATTTAACATTTTGTTATAGAATATTATACCTCAAAAAATGTATGGTGGGACTGCTAGCTGAGTAGGAGGGTGATATAGAGAACATTACAACACCTTCTCAAGTGTTATAGTTGGTAGGATCACTAATTCCTAGAGTCCATCCATCGAGATCCATGGCTAACTATGTTAGGGATTTCAAGCACTAGCATCCTCCATCCTTTTAGGGCATTGGTGGACCATAGGATGCTGAGGATTCGGTAGACATAATTGATGATATATTTGACCTTTTTAAGACCCCAATATATATAAAGGTGATGGTTCCATTCTTCATACTCTAGAGACCTTTTAAGAATTTGTGGGGATTCATGGGACACACTGGTCGACTTGATGGAAACACTAGAGGGGTCTTTAGGAAATTTTTCTTTAGGTATTTCATTCTTGAGATGATGAATAATGACTGAGAGTAAGAGTTCATGGAACTAAAACATGGATCAATGACAATGTATGACTACTCTTCCCATTTTACTGTAATTTTTCTCATTTCACCACTTATTGATGGGAACAAGGATTAAAAGGCTAGGAAATTCAAGATCAGACATTATATTAACATCAGAAAACAGGTTTGGGGATTTGACTTTGCTTTATTCCAAAAGGTTCTATGGAAGGACTTGACCGCTGAAGAGATCATAGAGGAGTGTCAGGAAATTGGCCTCTTTTTACACTTCATGGATCAGTCTGGTGGACCTCCTACAGTTGTAGTGAGTAGAATTTCTAGTAGTTAGAAGTGGAAAACTAGAGACATATAGTAGAGTAGTTGAGTTTTGGTGGAGTAGATATTAGTTTCTTTGGTTCCCTTCAATGGTTACGCACATTGATTCAATTGTGGGAATATCATTCATTACAGTAGAATCTTATCAGTATCTCAAAGAAAGTTGTGATATATCAGATCTAGTTTAATCATGTAACCTAGCCTGGTTGTCCACATAGACTAAAGAAAGCCTCTCTATATGCTAGAGGCTTCCAACTAGAAATGAGGGTCTATGATGGTATGGTGGGTAGAGTATACCCTCATAACCAGATCAATACACAATAATGATATAAATATAAATCAATAATTGAATTAGATAAATTAATAGCATAATATAAATCATCTAGTCATAATAAAAAGATAGGAATAAACAATAAGTGGAACCATGCCCAGTATCATAAATAAAGATGTCATGTCATGATGTTATACAAAATTAGGAGTAATAAAAATAGATACATGTTATAAAAAATAGACAAAAGGCTAAAAAATATATCCAATAGCATCGTGAGAATAAGATAAGTGTAATAACCTAGTTTTTATATGATTTACATATCATTTTTTTAATAATTCTTTGATTTTGACCTAATATTGATTCCCAATAATGATATGGAGAAAACATGGGGTGTTTGGTGATTTTTTTGGAGATTGAAATCCTGGTCAGTGAAAGAAAGAACTTGGAAACATGGTTAATAGAAACTGTGTAATCCATCCTGCATGGTTTCTCAAAATAGTGCAGGTGAATTTTAGTAAGTAGAATAGGGAACTCAGTTTTCCCTAACTGTGAACCCTAAGTCACACACCCATTCATATTATCTATATTTTTTTTTAAATAATAATACAACATGGTTTGTGTACAGTTTTCCAAATCATCCTTATGAACCATGTGGTTCCTCTCATTGGACAGTGGACTAAGTACGATTGACACAAGGTTTGTCCAACCCTGCGACCAAATAGTGTGACCCCTAATTTTTGGTCATATTTATCTTTTTTCCTTTAATTCATTTTAACTTTTACCTACCTATTTACTTCTTTGTTCTAGATGATCAGAGGATCCATATTCCTCCTGTATGAGCTCCAAAAACTACATCACCTAGGTTTGAAGAAAAATTCGATGCATGAACTCTAATTTGACTTCTGTTAATATCATTGGATACATGCTGGTAAGATCTTCATTCATCTTGTGACTTTCATAATTTGACTTTCTGTCAATAATTTTATTTTGGTGAAAGATCATATTCCCTATTTTCAGGGCCTTCTGATGTTTTTCCATCTTCTTTTGATATAGGCCAAACCAAAGGCTGATACTAGATGAGTGATCCTCTAAAGGAATAAGGTATCTGGTCTAGTATTTATCCTTAAAGTTGAGATTCTTTATATTATGTGTCACTGTGACACATGATGGTTTCACCATTCATTGCCCATAAATTGAATCTACCTATAACTGATTTTATATTAATTGGAACTTAATGATTCTATCAGGTCCTATTTAATTGTTGACACCCCTTGAGGTATGCCGATTAAATTTTCATTATTGTTATAAATGAGTCAATGATCAAATAACTTTCTATATGGTTTTGGAAGGACTATAATTTTGATATATTAAATAAAATGGATAATTTTTTTGGTGTATCATGGATAACACACTTATAAATATATAATTAAATGAATGGAAGGGAGTGGTACGACCACATCACATGATTAAATAATAAAATGGTCACACCCTTATCTATAGAGAAATTATGTTTAATTATGAACTATCTATTGGCTCTAATTAAATCCTTTGAATACTTATAATTGATATACATCAAGCATGGGGACCCTTCTATTATAATTTGGTCATGGATACCCTCATGTATTATGTTATGGTTACAATGTCCCTTCTACTACAGTTGTGATATGGGCATGGAATCCTTATACTTTGATACGGGCATGGAAACCCTATATAATGATAGTTGGACATGGTGAAACTTATGAATAATAATTAATGGGCATGGATACCCTTATGAGTTATGATATAATAGTATGATAACCCTATTTTTATATATGTATGGTGACCCTATTATTACTTGGGAACGACAAACATTACTATTATATATGGGCATGACAAACCTTACTTTTATACATGGGCATGAAGACCCTTATTGATAAGATATTGGGAATAGAGACCCTATTGTTATGATTCAATAATGGTGACCCTACTATAGTGGTACTGGGAATCACATCCCTTGGTACTTATGAGACTCATGCTGCAGTCCATAGATGTCTGAGTTACACCTTGTGTCTAGGATAGTAGAAGTATCCACATATATGGTTGTAGACATCACTACATATACAGACCATATATGTGTATACACATGGTTACTTGTTCAAATATTATATAGCATAAGCCGATGTAGGTACTGGTAACTTGGTGTCCTTATGGAACAAGACCTAACCCTTTATTAAATTATTATTGCTTATCATTTATATATATACACACTGTCATATTATATGAGCTGACCAAATAGTTATAGACATGATTGGGGGTGGCCTACTGAGTTTATCTCACACCCTATCTAGGATGTTGATGCTACCTGGGAAGACTATGTGTATGTAGGTTGGGATAGTGGAAAGCACCCAGTGGTTGATACTTGACTCGTTTATAGCTTGGAATAGAGTAATAATATTGTTGGATCATATGATCAAATTTCGATATCAATATTTACAAGAGGGGGAGGGGGTGAATTGTAGTTTAAGAAACTAAGTTTAAAATAATTAAACTAAGAAAAAACCAAATCCTATTTAAGTATATAATCAGATAATCCCTTAGTCTGATTAACAAATTAACAAAAATTGTAATCATAATCAACATGATTAAATCAGAGTGTAAAAGAACAGAATAACTAAAGATCTGATTAATTAGATTTTTTTTATCATAATCATAATATTATAGATAAATAAAATAAAATAAAAATATGAATAAGATGTTTCACTTTCTATTAAAATGTGCAGCGAAAATAAAAACTTGTAAACAACAATTAATAAAATAGCGTAAAAAATAAATAAGAACTTTCAATATATTTCAAAAGAAAACTTATTTAACCTTAAAATAAAGGTAGTTTGTAACTCGTACAAAATGTATCCACTATTTTATACATATAGAAAAGTATATCTTTCCTTAAAAAGGAAATAAATTTATAAAAATATTGTAATGAATTTTTCTTCCTGTCTATGGAATCCCTTGATATGATGATCAGATTTACTCTATCTACCTAGTCTTATCATCCCTTGATCCAATGGATTGGATTCTCTATCTTCCTATCCCCAAAATCCCTTGATCTTTACAATGATCGTATTTAGATTACAATTATTTTTTTTAAGGAGACAACCTAACAAGGTTTCCTTAAGAAGACTACTCTCTAAAGAAACACAAAGATTGACAACAATCTGTTCACACCGAGTATTTTTTTCCAAAATATGATAGATAATGTTATTGATTAGACCCAAACTCTCCAAATTACCTAGTATTTATATGAATTATCCCAACATTCACATTGGCCTCCCAACAGTCATATTTCTCTGAGTTTTTCGTAATAGCTTCAGTCACCTAACACTTGACAGATCATAACGATATGGAATAACTGATTGTGTGACATCATATTGGTGTACACCATAATAGTGTAAATGAGTTCCGTTAAATTAGAAATAATTATTATTAATATGATTATAAACTTATTTCAGTATGATTTACTTCCTTAACAATATCCATATGATTATATTTTTGAGTATTTGACTGATGTTATCAATATAAGTATTAGTCTGATTGTTAATACTTTTTCATTATGACAGTCATGAAGGAACGTATAACTTATGGTATTGATAAAGGTGAGTTCAATTAATCAGAAACATATTATATACAATAATCCTAATGAATAATATAAAATTTATACTCGTAATACTTAATAAATTATTTTAAGTGTGGTAAAATATAATATTTTATACAAAAATTTCTAAACCACTTTGGACATAAAAAGTTTATAAATATGTTTTTATATAATGTGTTTTTGATTTAAAAAATTAAAGGAATGGAAAAGTAGTTAAACTTTTAACTCAAAAATATTCCATTTTTTAGAAAGCACAAAACTCCAAAGCTTTAATAAAATATAACTTAAAAGACTTACAATAATTTTTCTATTATATACTTAATATTCGATATTAATACTTAATACTTAAATCCCATTGAATTTATAAGTATAATAAAAAATATTGAGATAATTATGTTAAATATGATAGACTCCCCCTTAGGATAATATCTCCCCCTAAGGATCATATTCACCCATTTAAAGAAACATCTCTCCCTTTGTAAAATATTATCCCTTAAAAACATTTGTCCATATTTCTATAAAATTATGCCCCTTTGTGATTTTAAAAAATATTGGGAATACTATAAAGTTTCCTGAAAATTTATAAAAACAAACACACATATGAAAAAATATAATGAACTAATTAATCATCCAAAATGTTATATGAAAGAACATTCAACCAATTAGAATTAGTAAAAATTCAGACAAATCATAATGGGATTAAAAATTAATTCATTAATATATTACAAATGATTCACATGTTTTTACGAAAAACAACTACAATTGGGGTTGAAAAGAAAAAAATTAATATTTTTTTATCAAGGTCTTGACAAAGGCTTTGATCTTCTTAAAATCATTTCAGTCCTTCTCTAGCTCGTCAACCTTATCTTCTTGAATCTGAACTTTCTCAGAAAATTATTTTTTCTGATTCCTCAATATATTAATTTCATATTTATTAGATTTGAGTCTAGTAAAATCCAACTTCATATATAAGATATTTCATTTTATATTATTTTCTTCTTTAGTAAGATTATCAGTTGTATTCCTGAATTCTTCCACAAACTTGACTCTGTCAGCCATGTCTTTTGATAATTGATTGAAAGATTCAACTAATTCATTCATGAGTTTCTCCACATCATAAAAATTCTCACCATGCAATTTGATATTATTATCAACATGATGAGACCCTTTAACCATATTTTTATATGAATTTCTAAAAGTTTGAGAACTTTCTGGAAACACTTTCAACTGAGATTCAAGTCGAATAACTTTCTCTATTAAAGCCTTTATCAATTCTGATTTTTCATTAATAATTTCCTAAATAAGTTGGAATCAAGATTAAAGGTTTGGAAAATAAGTAATATTTCCTTATAACCTTTTCAAATCATGAATTATATAATCAACTAATTTACAAGAAATGGTTCATGCTTAATCCGATTGATCATGCTAAACCTCATGAGGTTTTATTCTACCTGTTTTGACATCAAATTTTTCTTTTTCATTTATCAATATTTTAATCAACTTTCTCATGTTTCTTAGAAATAAAATTATCATTTGAGATTTCTAGGATATCCATACTATCAGTGTTAGCTTTATCATCAACCTTGGTTTTTGAATTTTGATCTCCTTCTCCATTCTCTAATGAGGATTCAACTTTCTCTGATGATGATTCTTATTTAGAAATACCAGTTTTACTTTCTATATAAATTTATAAAGCTAGATCTCATGAAGATGATTTTGATGTTTTTTTATTGGATTTAGTTTTCTTATGATCATATGCCTATTCATTCTGATCCTCTTCATCCTACTCTTCCTCAATTTCTTCTTTAATTTTAGTGTATTCTTCTTCTTCATCTTCACCATCTTTTCCTTTTCCTTATTTTCCATCAACATATTTTCTATCAACATTTTATCTTGAAATTATTATCCAATATCATCTTTATGTTCTTTTTATAACTACTTTATAGTTCTAAGATCCCCCTTTCTAGCAATTTGTGGTTCTGATTCCTTTTCTTGAAATATTGGTACCGATTATTTTTCTTGAATTATTTTTACAGATTCTTGCTTACCAACCTTTCCTTTTCCCTTATCATCCAAAAACGAGACATCGACATGGAAAATAGAATTTTCTAAAAAATAAAATATATTTATTGTATTTACTTGATCGTTCTTATAAGAGGGTAAAATAACCTTTCCTGAGGCTATCTCAAAACATTTTAACATACTTTTACAAATCTACAAATCTTGTAATATTTTATTTTGTTTATTTTTCTTGGATTATTTTTATAACGTATCAACAACATTTATTGTCATGGACTTGTTCTTAGAAGGATCGAATTCGATCATCAGTTCCCCAAACTTCTTCTCAAATTTATTTTTCATCTATTCTTCATAGACTTCATCAAGAACATTATTTTATTTTTTGTTTCTTTAATGGGGAGGTTTAAACCTTTATTTTATTATTATTATCAAAATTTTATAGATTTTTATGGATCTATCTCCGATATGGGTCCATAAATTTTTTCCAAAAACTTATTTATCTTTCCATCGAATAAAAATATCATAAGGTTCATCATATCCTCATCAATGAATGAAAACTTCCCTCTCATTAGATACAATTTGTTCACAATCTTGTAAAATTTCATTCACTCAACCAAAAATTTGATAATGAATTTTGACAAAATAATGATATTATGTTTGATAGAACTGGTCTTGAGGTTGTTAATGGTAACAAAGATGAATCCCAAAATATCTATCTTATTTATGTTGATGAGAAAATATAATATGAAAATATCAGAAATTTTGGGGGTATCACGATCCCCTATTCTTAGTGTAAGAAACCCTTGCATCTATAGGGTGACTACACAATTATTTGGTGGAATATAAGATACTTTAATTGTATTTTCATACTTTGAAAATAAATAATCTTCAACTCTAGTTTTTTTGAATGATCCAAGACTATCGGGCAACTTATGAGATGGACAGTAGGCTTCTCCATCTGAAGGAATTCCCACAAAATCAGCTACTTTCTTATATGATAGATTTTACTTATTTTTTTAAATTGAAAAAGATATTTTTTGTTTCCCATATACTTTCAAAAGCTTACCATATTTATAAGAATCATGTACATGATTAGGATAATACAAATAAAAAATAATTTTTGGGTTTCTAAACACAAATAGACTCCCAACATTGAAAAGAAATAAATTTCCGAAGGGTTGAGTCATAATTTTCATACAAATGTATTTCAATTAATCTTTCTATAAATACATGCCTCTTCTTATAATCTTTAGTACTTTCAATTTTATTGAAATAGAATCTGGTTAATTAGATGTAATGTTTTAATTACGAGAAACATGAAAGAAGCACCTGATCAGAAGAAGAAAAACTAGAGAACTAATGTGGTACACATGGGATCCCTCTTTATATAGGCCTTGGGTATAATATTTTATCTTATAAAATAAATACAATGATTGAGAATACAACCAATCTTATCTGATAGTTGATAATAATCCAAAGAAAGTTTTAAAGATTTTTTTTTTGAAAACTTGATGTTTTTTAAAAAAATTAATCGAAATGATGTTAAATCTGATTAGGAAAAGTTCTTAAAAAATTGAAATCTATTTTTTTTATAAAAGTAAAAGTATTAAAACAAAAATGATAAAAAAATTGTAATAAAATAGTAAAAAAACACAATAGAATATGTATGTACCTTTGGAGTGAATAATTCCATAGATGTGATTATCTTTTTCTTCTTGTTTTTTATAAACTATCATATTATGATTGTTTTGAAAGTAAATACTGAATAAAATTATTTTGATATAAAACCTAAAAATAATAATTTTTAGTGGAAAATAATTATGATGATTTTGTTTAGAAGACTAATTGAAATAGTTTTCTTTGAAAAAAATAATATGAAAAATTTCAAATCCAAAAACTTTGTAACAAATTTTGAGATAGAAAAGTTTTTTTAACATTTTCAGTGTCTGAGGATCATTTTAAGAATTATGACTCTAAAATATTTTTGTATACAAACATGAGTCTAGAAAACTCATTACGATAATTTTTTTAAGGAAAATAAAATTTTAGAAAACTAAATTTTTTAAAATAATTAAAAAATATGTAATCCCCTTATGAAAAAGAGTAACTTAATGTAAGGAGATAGTTCAAAAATATGTAGTTATGAATGATAAATTTATGTTGATAATTTTTATATTCTATATAATGTTTTTAAATCCATTAGAAGGAAGTAGTTTTGTAAAAATGTTAGCAAGGTAATCTTGCATTATGAGGAATTGTAAAATTATTTCTACTTTAAGTGTGTCATCATAAAGGAAATGGTGTCTTATATACATGTTTTTTTGCACGTAAGTGATGTGATGGTTTTTTAATTAAAGAAATAGAAATTGTATTATTACAAAGTATAAAAATAAAACATTTTAAATAAGTGCCTTACCAAGTACAATAATGTTACCTATTCTGTTAACCTCTGTTGGAGAATTATATCCAAAAGTGAATTTCCTACCACATATCCTAATTATATTTTTGAAAATACTTTTTTACCAATCATATCCTAGAAAATACACTATCCATATACCATGTATTCTTATTGTTAGTACTTTATTTATTTTCCTAAAAACAAAAAAATTATCCTTTCATCACCCAAACCTTCTTGGGTCCAATAATGTCAGAAAACAAAACATTAAGAATCCAAATTTTTTTAGAAAAATATTCTTGGTGAAAGACTATGGAGTGAAATTTATTTAAATGAAAATTATTTTACCAATGACCACCACTTTGACACATGCAAAAAAAGGATCACTTTTAGTAACAAATAAATTATTACTAAAAATTGGTTTTCTATAAGAAAAAACCAATTTCGAAACTAGTACCATGAGGATGTATTTGTTTATATATATTTTATCAAAATTTTATTTACCATTAGTAAATTTTGATATAATTTTCATCTAAGATGAAATTTCAAACATTAGTGTTACAACTAAATTCTTATCCTCTTTAGAATTAGTTTTGGAACTTAGTTTATCCAAACTAGTTTTAAAACTATCCTTTTTAGAAATTGCCTTTTAAAAATATTTTGCAATAGATTCTTTTTAGAAATTAACATTATCAAGATATTTGGAAAGATCAGACATTTCATTTGTTAAAATATATATTCTTGAATCATCCTTGACAAGTTTTTCCTTAACATTATCATGTTTTTTACAAATTTTTTAATTCTCATTTTCTAAAAGTTAATAAAAATAAGAAACATCGTCATAAGAAGGAAGAGTATTATCTTCTACTCAGGAAGATTATTCATCAAAAGATGTTAAATTCATCTCATCAGGATAATTATCATTAAGGTACATATTTGTATGGTTATTATCTATTCATAACTTACCCACAACACAATGATTTACTATAGGTATGTTTTCAAAAATTCCTCCATTCCTCTATCTGATACTTTCATTATCATATGAATTTTTAGAAGGATCACCTCCATTGACACTCCAAGTTTCATCAGCTTTTAGAACTTTATTTCCCTTTGAGTTGTATTAAATTTTAACATTCCTTTATAAAATATTATATTTTCTATATTTTCTCTTCATATTTGGAAAATATGGTCTGATGTATCCATATTTATTATATTCATAGCATGTGACTTCATCCATTTATCACTTTTATCCTTATGAACTTATTTGTATCAGTGTTGAAAGTATTTCTTACTTAATAACTTGTTAATACTTATGGAGAGTTTAGCCAATTCATTTTCATAATGTTTAGATGTACTTGAATCGGATTGAACAATTACTTTCTTCTTTCTTGAAGACATAACAAATTTCTCAGGAGTTTTATCTTTAGAAGGAAAAATAGTGGTAGTAAAAGAAACACCTCTATTTTTCTTTTTCTATTTATCAATGTCTCTTTTGAGTCTACCCTCGCACTAAATAATAATTCTAATAAGATCATCCAGGGTAAGATTATTCAACTTTATTTTCTCATAAAATATATTTATCTTTGATTCCCACTCATAAGGCACGATGTCTACTATATTATCAACAAGGATTGTTTCATCAAGAGATTTTTCACCAATAGATTGTAAATTGTATATAATTTTTTTGATAATCTGATTGAAAATTATTATTTTTATATCCAAACACTTTTTAGGAAAAAGTGAGAAACCATGGGTTTATACACAAAAGGAAATAACTAAACCATTTAAAGACACTTTAAGATGACCAGATTTTGGCTCCCTATATAGTTTCCATGAGATATAGCACACATAAGCTTCTAGTTCATCTGTTAAGAGATCCTTAAGTGTAAACATCAATTTTCCCAAGTCTAAATATACTTTTCAAGGATTATCTTCCAAAATTCTTAACTTATATCTTTTATAGATACTATTGAAAGCTTTAACAGATGAAATCTGACTATAAATTCTTCTTGTCATAGGATATAACGAAGTATTTCGTACTGTTTAATCCAACTGATATTCTTGTTTTTTAGTTTTCATAATGGTAGTTACATCCTTATAATGAATTTTATAGTTTTTAGTCAACATAACAAAATTATCAATCCCAATGTTGATGAAATAAGTATTCATCATATCTCTTCAGTACTCATATTCATCACCATGAAATATATTTGGTCTATTCAGATTGATATTTCCTATTGGAATAATATTCATTCCTTATATCTTTAAAATAGTTAAAAGAATTACAAACAAAATGTTAGAGTTTAACAATTTATAAAAATTTTTTATAACATAATTTTCAACAACTTGAAATTATAAATAAGGTAAAAAGTCAAAAAGTATTTTGACATAACTTATAGGCTATCAAAATAAAATAAATCTTTACTTGGCTCTGATACCAATTGTTGGATCATATGATCATATTTTGATAGAAATGTTTACAAGATGCGGTGGGAGATGAATCATAGTTTAAAAAACATAGTTTAATATAATTAAACTAAACAAAATAGAAATTCTCTTCATGTAGATTATCAGACTCAACCCTCAGTTTGATTAAAAAAATCACAAAATAGTAATTAAGATCAATACGATTTAATCAAAGTGTAAATGATCAGAATCATTATGGATATGATCAATAAGAGTTCATTTATCCTAATCATAATATTACAAATAAATCAAATAGAAAAGAAAGTAGAATAATATGTTTCAATTTATATTAAAATGTTTAGCGGAAATAACAACTTGTAAAAAACAAGTAATACAATAGCATACAAAAGAAAGAATGACTTTCATTCTATTTTAAAAGATAACTCTTTTAACGATAAGAGAAATTTAGTATATAACACATACTAAATGCATATACTATTTTATGCTAACATAAAATTACGTCTTTCCATACTGAGGAATTCCCTTAATATGAATATCGAAATGGATTTGTCTTCTTATCCCTAATACCCCTTGATATGATGATCAAATTTACTTTGTCTACCTAGCCTCAATATCACTCGATCTAATGGATCAAATTTTCTATCTTTCTATCCCTAGAATCCATCGATCATTATGATGATTGGATGTATATTAGAATGAAAATGATCATAAAGAGACAACCTAAAAACTTTTCCTTAATAAAAATAATCCCTAAAGAAATAAAAATATTATGAATGAGATATTCACACCAAGTATTCTTCCATAAATTATAGATATAATGTAAGTGATCATCTGTAAACTCTTAAAATGATGTATTATTTATAAGAATCCTCCCAATGTTCTTATTTTCCTCCCAATGGTCATATTTATCTGAGTTTTTCACAATGAATATAAACACCTTGCACTTAACATCTCATATTGATATAGTATAATTGATTGTCCGACGACCTATTAGTTAACACCATTATAGTGTAAAATATTTTCCTTACGTTATAAATAAGTCTTCCAAATATGATTATAAAATTAATTTAGTATGATGTACTTCATTTACAATATCAATATGATAATATTTATGAGTATCATTATGATGTTATCGGTACTGGTATCAGTTCAATTGTTAAGACTTTTTAATTACAAAAATGATGATAAATTTTCTAAATTTTGGTACTTATAAAGGTGAGTCTGATTATTCAGACATATATTCATTACAATAATCACAATAAAGAATAGAAAATTTATTGTCATAATACTTATTAACTTATTCTAAGTATGATGAAATATAATTTTTTCTACAAAAACATTCTAAAACAATTTGAATTTATTTAGTTAACATGTTTTAAGTAAGGTGTTTTTGATTTCTAAAACAAAAGGAATAGAAATGTAAGATGTAGAATTTCTAAATCAGCACATATGACTGAGCTATGTCTAGTGATGCTATTGGAGATAGTATTTTGGGTATTTTTTTATCTTTCTATAAATATTGTATTTCATTCCTTCTACTATAATTGTCTGATTACTTTGATGGAAATATAACATATCATTATTTTTTTATTTGATTATGGATGTTTGTTATTTATTATTGTTGGATGCTTTACCTTCCACTGTCAGTTATTTATCACACTTAAACTATTTATCTATCTATTTCACCAATGTTTTACTTTGATCATGATTATATAGTCTCCACACTATACTACCTAGGACCCTCACTGCTAGTTAGTAGCCTCTGGCATATGGGGAGGAAATCATGAGGCCATGTGTCCCACGGACATATGGAATTATTTAGTGGAATCCATGTCATGACGTTACATAGTGGTATCATATATTCCTTTCTTTTATTTTCTTTTGCCTTATCATTTGGGAACATCAAATAGGAGATTAAGAATGTTTTGGAGTTTAGTAATGAGCTGTTTTTGGGAGTAGCTAACCCGCATACAAGGAAAGGCTAGATTACCTTGGATGAGATATTATGTTATGGTTTATACTTTTTATAGTTCATCTGATTTCACCATTAGGTGACATACATTATGTTTGATATTTATTAATATGATTTAGTTTCATATTTTATCCATAGACTAATATATAAAGGAAGCATTATCATGAACTATTTTAGGAACTTTATAGTATTTATATGTCATTCATTATTCCATGCATTATTTACTTACTACATGAATCGATTGTAGCATGCTTTTGTGCATATTTCCATATATATGAATTGTGCTAAAAGTTCATGCTGGGACTAGATATGTGAGTGGATGTGATTAAATAGACACGAAACTTCAATTTATAAGGTGTAATGGGCTTCATAAATTGGAAGTGGTAATCTATAGAGATCAAAATTTTTGAATAAAAACTGACATATAAATGAGAATGAAACTAAATGAAATTGAATTCAAAAATAAAATGGTTAACATTAAACATGGATTCCAATTTACATTTAAAGGGTGTTATCCTCTATAAGATGTAGTTGAAACTCTGTATACCAGGACCTTGTACCTATACCATAGATCTTGACCTAAACCGAACCTTAGTAGTGGGTAGTAGGTAATGTATCTTGTCTTATGAATAAATGATTATATCACCCATACCTGGATCTTTGAGCAGGTAGAGGGGTATGACTGTTACATAAGAAGGATTGTACCTATCCAATTTGTGTATCTGTGATGTAATAGTTGTTAAATTCTATCTAAGGAATGAATTTTTCTTTTTTAGATCTATGCCACCATGATGTCCTCATGTCATGTTCTATGAGGCTGGTAATGACCATGCTACAGAGGTGGGAGGACCTAAACCACCAGTGATACCTCCAATAGTGCCACCCGTGGCACCTAAGATTATCCTTGATTTAAGTGATGATGTTTGGTTTTGAGGGGATTTTCTGAAGCTCATGTAGACTGCACGGGGAGCTTCTCAACCTGCCCCATATATGAGAGAGATTATGTGGGAGTTCCACCAGCATCATCCACCAACATTTTTAGAAGATGGTGATCCCCAAGATGCAAAGTTATGGCTTGAAACAGTATTATCACATGTAGAAAATTTGTTTATAAGTACTGTCCAAAATCATGGCTATTGGGGTTAAAACTGTGGCTATAATCTATATCCATATTTTTAATGTTCTTTGTCTCAAATTGGTTTGGATGTAGAAAAATATATATCCATGGTTGTGATGATCTGTAGCCACATTTTCCACTATGGAAAGAACACCTATAGCCACGGTTTTGGAAACTATGGAAATAGCCAACTCAGTTGTTCACTATGGATATAAGTTTATAAACACAATTTATACTATAAGGCAAGGAAGATTAGAGGGTCGGGCTATTCCCCCCCCACCCAAATTTATTAGTAAAGAAAAAGAGACACAACAGACAAGGGAGGGGAGGGGTCAAACGACCCACACTCGAAAACCCCTTACAACACATGCAAAAGAAAGAAAATAAAAAATACACACAAAATGAGAAAAGAAAGAAGACTAAAAGAAAAGCCAATAGCATCTCCCAGCCAACCCGCACCCAGCATCCAGCACAGGGTCTACCAGCCATCTCTACCACCATCATCATAATCTGCACCAGGGGGTCTCCCTCAGCACCATAGCCAGAGGCTGCATTAGTGTCTACTGACTCTCATTCCGAAGAATCATACCACTTCAAAAAGTTGGTGTAGTACTCCCTTAACTTCACCTGCTCCACATTCAGCTGCTTTTTAGCAGACCGCCCCGCCTTACCAGAGGATTTCTTCAAAGCCTTGCTGGAATCCCTCATAGAAACTGTTCTTGGAATGGAGGAGTAGTCCTTCCTTGGCCTCCTTACTTTCAGAGCAGCGGTGCAAATATCACCATGATTCCCCTGCACAGGTATAACAGAGTCCTCCTGGTTGAGAAAACAAGAGGTGGGAGATGGAAAACACTCCCTGGACAGGCCCCCAAAAAATTCTCTTTCCCTACGAGTATGGCCTTGTCCTTTAAAATCTAGGACATGTTGGATTTCATCCTAGAACCATCATCCGAGCCACTCTCCCAGAGTATCGGGCACTCGGATTCCATTCCCTCCTGCAAAAGAGAAGGCTGCAATGCAAAGTCTTTCAAAAACAAACGTTTTGGAGTTTTCATCCACACTGTCCCTAATCATCCCATCTTCAACAAAATTAACATCATTTGCTCCGAGGGAAGTGAGCACCTATGAAGCATCCACTGTGATCGGAACATGTTCAAAGGATTCTGAAATGTTCATCAAAGGCCTGGTGAGGGTACCCCCATTAGCCTCAACCTGAGCATCATTCACACCATTCTAAGTCTTCAGATCGGCCTTCGCCTCATGCTCCCGTTCACCGACATTATCAAAGCTCCTAGAATTTCTCAAAAACATCTCGAATTCACTAGAAATGTGCTCCACACTCCCTCCCCCCTGCCCAGTAGCAGGCACATTATCCAGCACTTGAGAAGGAGACAATGCGCTCCCAGCATCAACCACCAGAGGGTTCTGGGACACGCTCCCTCCACCATGCCCAACAACATCAGCCTGCACCTTATTATGTATCTGTTCAGCAGACATATCGCCTCCCGCATTGTCCAGGGGACCCTGCGCCTCCTCCTCAAGCTCTAGCCCAGCAGAGGCCTCCATGCCAAGAGAACTTCCAGCATTCGGAAGCTGCAGATCACTCCTCAAGCACTTGCAGATATCATGTACCTTGGGTTCTGGTTGGCACTAGATGGTTTTCCCAAGCGCAACCGGAGGAATAGCATGCACAATCTGTGAGTTCAGTAGTCTAGATCCCAAACCAGGAGCGGATTCCACCCCCTCAGCAAGAGTCCTCTCACTCCCAATTGAAAAGTCCATACCAACCTCCTTGGCATAAACCTCCACCCGAGCCTGAACCCCTCCATCAACCTGCATCAAAACATCCCCAACCGCGATATCCCCCTATTCCTCAGAAGACCCATGATTCAAAACAAACCTGCTGCTACCACCGGAGTTCATCTTCAATCTCGACATAGACCAAATTGACCAGGGGTTTGGACACATCCACCTATATGCAAATCTGAGGTGCAAAGGGATGACATGCAGTGCTCGTCCACGCATCCATACACAGAAATCATCCAATGAGATTACCTATGACCCGAAGGATAGCCAGATTATGGAAGGGGAGTGCAAGTCCAGGAAGAGTTACCCACAAAGCCGAACTTGGGGGATCACGATTTAAGTGGAAATCAAAGCTCCACCAGAACAAGTAGAACCGAAAACTAGAAACAATCCGTGGAGACACGGCCCAGGCCAAGATCAAATCATCCTCATTCCCAAATCGAACCAAAAAGTGTCGAACATAAAGTAACCCTACAATCACTCTTTCACGTAGATTCCAAGAAGAGGCTACAAACCTGTCAAAAATGTCAATAGGAGGCCGAATCCTCCAAAACTGAACCACCAGCGTCAAATCCAGAAGAGCAGAGGCCGAAGAAAGCTCTTGAGTAGAAATCGAATCTGAGGGCACACCGTTCTGGAACCAAGGGACTTTCGGGAAAATCACCATCTCAGGAAAAAGAGGGGGAAACTCCTGCTCTTCTTGTAGAGGAATCCCATCTGCCGCCCCTGTATACCGTTGTTATATGTGGAAAATAAATTGAATCCAACATGAATCAATTTCCATACCTCCATCGCTGGTATCCGACTACGTTACCACTATCTCAGAAGAAAATTATGGTATATAAATACATATTTTGTATATATATTTTTAAAAACCATGTAAATATGAAAATAACTGTAGTAATAGGGCTTCTCGCCAGATTCTCACATGGAAGATTTCCCCACATTT
Organism: Viscum album; assembly: GCA_963277665.1. Classification (NCBI taxonomy): domain Eukaryota; kingdom Viridiplantae; phylum Streptophyta; class Magnoliopsida; order Santalales; family Viscaceae; genus Viscum; species Viscum album. The sequence continues at coordinate 964,154,923 of OY728129.1, forward strand.
TGGCGGGAAACCTATAGCCACAGTTTACATAAACCATGGGTATAGGTATAGGCTTTATCCATGGTTTTATAGAACTGTGGCTATATCCATTGAAAAAATTGTCTATACTCATGATTTAAGAAAACCATGGCTATAGAATACCCTTATAGCTATTAATTTATCAAAACTACGCCAATTTCCTCAACATAAATACCTATAGCCACGATTTTGGAAAACCATGGCTATTGGTCTGTGGTTGTAGGTGGATTTTATAGTAGTGTATCTATCCTTGAGCATGTAGAGAAACCTCATGAGAGGTGAGTGAATCTCGCTACTTATATTCTTTTTGGATCCACCAAACATTGGTGGGATATTTTGAAGTAGGTAGGTCAGTATCAAGATGTAATTTGGATGGACTTACAGTCTGGATTCTATGACTATTTATTCCTAAAGACCATGATGGATGACCATTTTTGGGAGTTTATGAAACAATAGTATAGTTCTATAACAATTATGAACTACTCAGCTCGTTTTATAGAATTTCATCACTTTTCACATATCTATACTACTGATGAGCCAGTAAAAGAGAGATAATTTGAGGATAAACATTGGCATCCTATTAGTTCGCAGATAAATGTATTCCATCTAACTACCATATTGAATATAGTGAATCAGGATCTCATCATTGATCAAAACTAGAGGAAGTCCCATTGTGTGATCCAGGGAAGTTTAGAACCAAGACATGTTAGTGGTTCGACTAGCGGTCAGAAGCAACACTTTGAGAATGCACACATGAGCAGTGGAAGTAAAGTGACACCCACTGATAGTTTTATTATTTTTCAACAGGGTGGGAATCCTAGGCATAAGAATCCCCAGTGTCCCAAATAACCCATTGAGTGCTGATTATATGGTATATTGGGATATTTTTAGCATTTTTTCTAGACCTTACCATTTTTGCTGAGTGGGGGAGGATCAATATCAGCTCTACCATCAAGAGTAGGTTCAGTAACTGTAACAACCCGATATTTTATGAGAATTATTATTTTTAATTTCATTGATGTCTTGTGTTGTATGATACTCCAAAATTAGCTTGTTCTATACGCAACACCGTATTAGCTTGCAGTATACGCAACACTATTCTTGGACCGTGTTTCACAAAATTTCATGTTCGTTTTATAGAAGTTATTCTACGCAACATTGAGTGTATATATATATATATATATTTAATGTATAAATGAAATATGGTTGGATTTTGTTATACTCAACAACAAAGGAGTCTTGAACTACATGCAACCCTGACTTGGCTTACATTACACGCAATCGCGACCTTCCTCGATAGCGTGTGTTGTACACAATGCCTGGTTTCACTAAAACAATGATATATTGTTATAATATTATTATGAACTGGCCATTATGAATAGTATTAACTACATTTTTGAATTTTATAGAATTATTATTCATCTTACACATTTTCTAGAACATGGTATGAGAACAAGATAAATTTTTCAGGTAAAATAAGTATTTTTCAAAAAATGCAGTTTTGCCGCCTTTTGATGGGACACCCACTTTAAATCTAGTTTTGGACATGTTTATAAGTCCAATTTGACAAAATAAAATTCTTATTTGGAATCAAGATATAAAAATTTACTTTGGATAAATTTTTGATATTTTTCTGGTAACTTTCATATTTTAATGAATAGTAAAAACACGCTATATTTTAATTAAAAACAACTTTTTTCATCGTAATAATTTATATGGATAACTTATAATATTAAATGGTTTTAAAGTATATATAGAATATATTTTTACCATTTAATATAATGTATGTCATTAGCATTGATTTTACATTGAATTTGTAGGTTAAATCAATTCAATCTTTTGCAATGTTTTAAACAAAAACCCGTTTACTTTGGACAACGAGATTAATTTTAATTTAATTTCTGCAACTTCTGTATATTGAATTTTGAAAAATGGATTCCAAATTTGAAATCAGTGGGTTTAAATTATATTAATAGACTACTTTTTATTTTTGGGCATTATGAATAGTAAATATGGTAAATTTTATTTACCATCGTTAAAGGTAAATAAGGTAATTAAGGGTAAATATAATATTATAAAATTACCATAACACTTGTCTTAATACAATTTGATGATTATATTTTGTCCTAAGTAATATTTGGGTCGAAATGGAATCCATTAGAACCCACTTGGATGTGATTAAGACCTTTAGTTTATTTTATTTAAAGGAAAGTTAAATATGTCTCACTCAAACTGTAATAATTAAAGTATTTTTAATATAAGGTTATATAGAATATAAATTCGGTTATAAATACTAATTTGAAAGCTAAAATGTTTTTCTTTATCATGGTAATTTATTTGTAAATTTTAAGAGTTATTTAATTACCTTATTAGCTTATACATTAATAATGCAGAAATTATTTATTTAGTAAAAAATCAATAATATTGTTTTTATTGGAATATTAATACATATTAAAGGCCCCAAAAACCTGATAAAAACTTATTGGTAATGTGTATCTACACCATAAGCATCCAATGACCGAATCTATGACGGTTTGGAGTCTTATAAAAGTTATTATGACACTTATATTATTTTATTTTAAATGATGTCAAAGTTGTCACCTTCATAATTTAATAAAATATAACATTTTAAAATATGGGTGCTTTAGAAGATAAATCCGACTAAATGAATTCTTATGAAATATATAATATTTATCTTCATCCTAGTAGTTTATTTTTAATTTTTATGCAACATATAAGTATATTTAATAAATATACAAAAATGATGTAGTAATTAATTTATTAAGAGAAATATCAAATAAATAGTTTTACAAATAGAAAAATAATATTATATGAACTATTTAATGTGATCCAATAATTTTATAGATAACTATGACATGTTAGGAACCTATTAAATATTTTATTTCGAATATATCCTCTTCGTGTATTTTATTTAAATTCAAATAAATTAATAGTGTCAAAATTGACACTATTGTTATTTTATAAAAATAACATATTATTAAATTGTATAAAAATCACAAAAATATTTAAAAATTATAAATTGAAATTTATATAGTCTAAAATTTCATAATGTATCCAATTATAGAAAATTCACAACACATAAGTGATTATTTATAACTATTTAAAATTTAGAATTTTATTACCACAAATAAAATTAAATAGATTAAATAAGGATAAATCAAAATAATAAGGTTCAATATAAAATCAAAACATGTATAAATTTGATTTGTTGAAGATATTACAACCCTATATTATCTAATATTTGAATTGTATCATTTTTGGAGGTTTTTATGTGGGGTTTGAATTTATATTAAACTAATATTTTTGAGGATTCCAAAGGTTCCCCTCTCCTCCCTTATAAAAGGGCACCTCCTCCCTCTCCTATTTACAAAACTTTGAGCCTTAAAGATCAGAAAAAACCTTCCCATTTCCCTTCTCAACTTCCCTAGTAACATACTAGAGGTCCTGGTATTCTTCAAAGACCAATTTTAGTATCCCAAGAGGAGGTTTCAAAGAGGCGTGTCGAAGAAGAGGTAATATCCTTTACCGATTCTTTCAAATTCATTTCTTATTCTAATTCCTCTTATTTTGTTTTTTCTTAATAAAGTAATAAAATAAGTATCAATAATATACTGATATTTTATTATAATTATGAAATAGACCCATTTCACCTTCTATCCATCCTATGGAAAACTAAATCACCGCGCGTGCGTACGTAGAGAATACCGTCTCCACACCGTGGTGTAGTATGTTTTTCCAACACCACCATACTTGGATGGGTATAATTGTGTAAAGAATAACTATATATAGTTATGATAACATAATTATAATTCTAATATATTATATCATCCACTCCAAATCAAATCAATAATTATGGGAATGATATCATCGCTCGTGCGTATGTACAGACTACCGTGTCCACGACGCGATGAGATTCAGTTTCCATGTTAACCATTCAATAATGATTATAATGTATATATAATAAGTAATCATGAAATATAGGACATAATAATGCTATTCTATTTATTTATATATATATATGTATTTCATCTACTTAATTCCATTCAATTCAATAAGGAAACGAAAACAGCGTTCATGCATACGTACGACCTACCGTCTCCATGAACGGTGTATTTATTTCCATTTATCGATCTATTATATATATGTATATTCTGAATATATAATATATATAAATAACGTTTTATATTCTGGAATTAAGAAATAATTATCTAAGTAATCATATTAATAATTACAAGTCAAAACACGGACGATAAATGAAACGATTTTACCCAAAACACAGCTTTAACAAGGAATTTACAAAAGAACGGGTAATATAAAGTCATAAGTAAATCATATATGATATCATAAATATTATTATGGTTTTGTTACAAGTTAATAATATGTTTAAACCCATAATATAGGAGTCTCGGACACATATGGATGAAATTGGACATAAGTTAAGGGATAACTTTTCCAATCTTGTTTTTATCCGAGATTGTCTATTCGTAAGTATTTTCTGGGGTTATATTTATCATCAATGTCCTTGTTTTCTAAAAAATTGATTCATGTATGTTTAATATCCTTTTAACCCATTTTTGAATTTTACTACATGGTATGTATGGAATCTTTCTTTTACGAGGTACTTTTTGACTTTTCTAGAAAAAGTACGAGCATAATGTTTTTTTGACTTATACGACACGAAGAGATTTTTACCGTTTCATAACACCTTATTTTCAAGAAGATTACTCTACAAGATTTCATGATTATTTTCAACAAAATACTTTTCTTTTAAAATTTCATGGCATTTTGTGAAAAGAAAATTATTTTGAATAAGAAAGGATATTTTCCTCAAGAATTTATTTCAAGTGTTTTATCAAAACCATTTTCCATCTAAGATGACATTATTTCATATGTGTATGTTTCAAGTATAATGTCTCTATGATTTACATGGTTTCAATTTTATTATTATGAAATGATATCCATTTCTTTTATATGGATTATGTGATGATGGGATGATGTTTATGAAACCCATTTTATTCATTGGGTTATTATGAATGATGTATGTTTATTTTGTGGCAAAAGTAAGAATGATTTCATTATGAGATGGGTGAGACCTATATCTCCCTCCAATGAATTGGGTAAATATTTATATCTCATGAGATAGACATGGATGGAACGGTAAGTTAATCTGGTTTAGTGTTACAGGACTGGAACAAGGAGTGATCTCGATTCAGAAAGGGACTTTGTCCACTAAGATGGTCTTGGAAGCAATAACTTTTCTACTATGGAAATCATAACATGTTCTTAATGGATGCCACAATTACATGTTTTATTCCCATGCTATTTTATCATGATTGATGTTCCTTTATGATACATGCCTTACGTACTTCCAAGATTTATGTATTTGCTCAAGATTTTGATGTTTAGATTTTATTTTCATGTTTTTGCATTCAAATGTTTATGGATTGTTTTATGTTCTCTATGTTTTCCCTTACTGAGCATTTGAGCTCACCCTTCATATGTATTCTTCTCCCCAGTATTTAAATAAAGGTTTTAGGTAAGAAAACAAAAGGGGAAGATCTTTATGGGATATGTTGAATATCTTTCACCATGATTAGAAGATTATTTTTCCGAGTTTCCAAAGACACTAAACTATTACGGTCCTTGTGTGTCTGTTTTCGTTATGTATTAAATATTATGCAAAAGTAATGTAATGTACATGTACATCAAGCTTTGGGTCTCTACAGTTGGTATCAGAGGAATGGTTTATCCAACCTTTGGAAACTAGGATGCATGAACTTTAGTGAGATCCCTAGAGATATTTCTAAGGTATGTCTAGGGATGTCCCTATGGTTAAGTATACGTATAGGTTATAGTCCTAGAATTATGGTAAAGATATTAGAATTAAACCTAAGATGTTATATATTGAAGGTACTCCCCTTTATTATATTGTTTTCCTAGCATGATTTTTGCCTCTCACACTATTCTTTTTGGGTTTTAGAAAATGGCTGGAAACAGGAAGATTCACGATAATGGAGAATATGATGGACAATGGAATGATATTCTTCATGATCAAACAAATGAAACGGGATTTGGATGTCCAAACATCGTTATTATTCCTAATCATCAATCTCATAATATGATCAATAATCTCAACTTTGGTAAGTATCTAGACTCTGCTAATAAGAGAAATATAGAGTTTCATGATGATCATAGAGGAATGAAAGTTCAATTTCCCTCATGTACATCATGTGGGAAGAGGCATCAAGGAGAATGTTTCAAAGGAACTGGAAGATGCTTTGGGTGTGGGAAGGAAGGACCCAAATCCAGTAAGTGCAAAGGAAATGGTTCAGTTAACACTATGGACAAGGATAATGGTATTCCTACGACATCAACAACGATTAAATGTTTTAAATGTGGAATGTATGGGCATTATGTAAACCAATTCCCTAAGGGAAAATCTAATGAAAAGAATCATCATGGTCATATGGGTAGTATTTATGTTGATGATAATGAAGAAACTACAAATGATATATGAGATAGAAGAAATGATAAAGCTTAGCCAATGGTTTAAGAAGGTAGTGTAATGATTGTATGTTTATCAAGAATAATGTATGGTATTATGGAATAAAGAAAAATCTAAGGATTATTACACTGTTTCCATTGCTAGAGTTTTGAAATTATATGATGAATGGTACCGGAAACCATGAAAGGTTATTCAAATATTTTTGGAAAGCAGATGATATGCGCATAATTAAGGGATAGGGAGAAAATAATATGTTTGGTAGTATTCATGAGATGATGATTGATAAAAGGACAAAGTGATATCATGGTTTGAGTATATAGAATTTTTGGGATTTTGGTATGTGGAAAGAGTTAACTTTTGACAGCATTCATATTGTCACTATGGTTGAATGGTTATTCATTTTTCAATAGAATACATGATTAAGGTATTTACATGTTTGGAATGCGATCAACAAGATATATCTGGGATAAATGATGATATTCACATTCTTGTTATGTAACCTTTCCAGTAATAGTTTTCTTTATACTATGATATTGTACAGATGTATTTTGGATAAGTCTTAAGGTTGTACTGGATTATATTGGGAATCAGATAGTAATTGTTTAAGGCTATAAATTTTTTCGATATTATTTCTGTAATGTTATAATACTGTAGTTTTAGAAAAAAATACAACTTGCAGGACGGGCGACAACCCGTCGCATCAGACAAGGATGTGGGGATCGAACCCACAACCGAAGTGCGACAGGCCTTAATCGCTTACCACTATCCTATAGGAAGTCCCTGGTTAGTAGAAACTAGTTTTATTTTATTAAGCGGTATGATAGATGATGTATAAGTCCATTTTTGGAATCATATATGATTAACCTCACCATAGATGGACTTATGTATATTTGATAACTTTTTCTAATATTTTGTTTGACACAGATCGAATGACCCATCATTCTATCACATTATCTGCTAAGACTTCACGAATAACAAATTTAACTTCATTTCTTTAAGAGATGAAGTGGAAATTGTTCAAGTCACAAACAACAGTAATATTGTACCACAATCATGTAAGTATTTTTTTTAATTCATCAACATTAGGGAAATGATCTTGAAAACCAAAAATGTTGTCTTAGTGCCCTCATACCTGATGAATCAGATGGTACCTTAGATCATCACAAATTTATGGCTTTGTGATTATTGGCTTTTTAATAGCCATGTTCTCTACCACTCTCCATCAGAACTTGATGGTTAGATTTCTCTTCCAAATCCATATTTTCACCTATGTTTTCCTACGTGGAAACCCAGTGATAAGTTAATTTGGGTAAACGTTATGTTTCATACTTTACTTTTTAAAATTAAGTTTTATTGTTCCTTTTTACGATGTGGGTTTCTATGAAATGAACTTTCAAGAAGTAAACCATTTATAACCCTGATGAATTTTGAGGGCAAAATTTATTTTAAGGGGGGTAGAATGTAACAACAAGAGATTTTATGAGAAATATTATTTTTAATTTAATTGATTTCTTGTGTTGTATGCTACTCCAAAATTATCTTATGCTATACGCAACACCGTATTAGCTTGCAGTATACACAACACTATTCTTGGATCGTGTTACACAAAATTTCAAGATCATTTGATAGAAGTTATTCTACGCAAAATTGAGTGTATATATATATATATATATTCAATATATAAATGAAATATGGTTGGATTTTGTTATACGCAACAACAAAGGAGTCTTGCAGTACACGCAACCCTGACTTGGCTTGCATTACACGCAATCACGACCTTCCTCGATAGCGTGTGTTGTACGCAATATCGGGTTTCACTAAAACAATGATACATTGTTATAATATTATTATGAACTAGCCGTTATGAATAGTATTAAATAAAATTTTGAATTTTATAACATTTTTATTCATCTTACACATTTTCTAGAACATGTTATGAGAACAAGATAAATTTTTTAGGCAAAATAAGTATTTTTCAAAAAATGCAGTTTTGCCACCTTTTGATAGCGCACCCACTTTAAATCTAGTTTTGGACATGTTTATAAGTTAAATTTGACAAAATAAAATTCTTAATTGGAATCAGGATATAAAAATTTACTTTGGATAAATTTTTGATATTTTTCTGATAACTTTCATATTTTTAATGAATAGTAAAAACACACTATATTTTAATTAAAAATAACATTTTTTATTGTAATAATTTATATGGATAAATTATAATACTGAATGGTTTTAAAGTATAAATAGAATATATTTTTACCATTTAATATAATGTATGCCATTATCATTGATTTTACATTGAATTCGTAGTTAAATCAATTCAATCTTTTGCAATGTTTTAAACAAAAACCCATTTTCTTTCAACAACGGGATTAATTTTAATTTAATTTCTAAAAATTATGTGTATTGAATTTAGAAAAATTGATTCCATGTTTGGAATCAGTGGGTTCAAATTATACTAATAGAATACTTTTTATTTTTGGGCATTATGAATAGTAACTATGGTAAATTTTATTTACCATCGTTAAAGGTAAATCAGGTAATTAAGGGTAAATATAATATTATAAAATTACCATAACACTTGTATTAATATAATTGGATGATTATATTTCTTCCTAAATCATATTTGGGTCGAAATGGAATCCATTAGGAACCACTTGGATGTGATTAAGACCTTTAGTTTTTTTATTTAAAGGAAAGTGAAATATGTCTCACTCAAACTTTAATAATTAAAGTATTTTTAATATAAGGTTATATAGAATACAAATTAGGTTATAAAAACTCATTTGAAAGCTAAATTTTTTTTATTTATCATGGTAATTTATTTTTAATTTTTAAGAGTTATTTAATTACCTTATTAGCTTATAAATTAATGATGTAGAAATTATTTATTTAGTAAAAAATCAATAATATTGTTTTTATTGAAATATTAATACATATTAAAGGTCTCTAAAACCTGATAAAAACTTATTGTTAATGTATATCTACACCATAAGTATCCAATGACCGAATATATGACCGTTTGGAGTCTTATAAAAGTGATTATGACACTTATATTATTTTATTTTAAATGATGTACAAGTTGTCACCATCATAATTTAATAAATATAACATTTTACAATTTGGGTGTTTTAGAAGATAAATCCGAATCAATGTATTATTATGAAATATATTATAATTATCTTCATCCTAGTATTTTTTTTTTAATTTTTATGCAATGAATAAGTATATTTAAGAAATATACAAAAATGTTGTAGTAATTATTTTATTAAGAGAAATATCAAATAAATTGTTTTACAAATAGTAAACTAAATATTATATGAACTATTTAATGTGCTAAAATAATTTTATATATTAATATGACATGTTAGGAACCTATTAAATATTTTATTTCGAATATATCCTCTGTTTGGATTTTATTTAAATTCAAATAAATGAATAGTGTCAAAATTGTCACTATTGTTATTTTATAAAAATAACATATTATTAATTTTTTTAAAAATCACAAAAATATTTAAAAATTTTGAATTTAAATTTATATGGTATAAAATTTCATAATGTATCCCATATGGAAAATTCACAACACATAAGTGATTATTTATAACCATTTAAAATTTAGAATTTTATTACCACAAATAAAATTAAATAGATTAAATAAGCAAAAAATCAAAATGATAAGGTTTAATATAAAATAAAAACATGTCTAAATTTGATTGGTTTATGAGATTACAACCCTATCTCATATAATCTTTGAATTGAGTCATTTTTTGAGGTTTTTATGTGGGGTTTGAATTTATATTATACTAATATTTTTGTGGATTCCAAAGGTGCCCCTCTCCCCCATTATAAAAGGGAACCTCCTCCCTCTTTTATTTACAAAACTTTGAGCCTTAAAGCTCGGACAAACCCTGCCCACTTCCCTTCTCAACTTCCCTAGATACATACTAGAGGTCATGGTATTCTTCAAAGAACAATTTTAGTATCCTAAGAGGAGGTTTCAAAGAGGTGTGTCGAAGAAGAGGTAATATCCTTTACTGATTCTTTCAGATTCATTTCTTCTTCTACTTCCTATTATTTTGTTGTTTATAAATAAAGTAATAACATCAGTATCAATAATATACTTATATGTTATTATAATTATGAAACATCCCTATTTCACCTTCTATTCATCCTACGGAAAACAAAATCACCGCACGTGCGTACGTACGGAGTACCGTCTCCATGCCGTGGTGTAATCTGTTTTTCCAACACCACATTACTTGGATGGGTATAATGGTGTAAATAATAACTATATATAGTTATTATACCATAATAATAATTATAAGATATTATATCATCAACTCCAATTCAATTCAATAATTATGGGAACGATATCATCGCTCGTGCGTACGTACGGACTACCGTCTCCACGACGCGATGTGATTCATTCTCCATGTTAACCATTCAGGAATGATTATAAAGTATATATAATAAGTAATCATGAAATATATGACGTAATAATTCTACTGAATTTATGTATATATATATGTATGTTATCTACTTAATTCCATTCAATTCAATAAGGAAATGAAAACAGCGTTCATGCATACGTACGGCCTACCATCTCCATGAACGGTTTATTTCTTTCTATTTATCAATCTATTATATATATATATATATATTCTGAATATATATTATATATAAATAATGTTTTATATTCTGTAATTAAGTAATCATGATCTAAGTAATCATATTAATAATTACAAGTTAAAACACGGACGATAAATGAAACGATTTTTCCCAAAACGCTGCTTTAACAAGGAATTTACAAAAGAACGGGTAATATAAAGTCATAAGTGAATCATATATGATATCATAAATATTATTATGGTTCTATTACAAGTAAATAATATTTTTAAACCCACTATAAATGAGTATCGGACACATACAGAAGAAATTGAACATAAGGTAAGTGATAACTTTTCCAATCACGTTTTTATCCAAGATTGTTTATTCGTAAGTATTTAGTGAGGTTATATTTATCATCCACGTCCCTGTTTTCAAAAAAATGGTTTCATGTATGTTTAAAGTCCTTTTTATCCATTTTTAACTTGTACTACCTGGTATGTATGGAATCTTTCTTTTACGAGGCACTTTTTTACTTTTCAGGCAAAAGTACGAGAAGAATGTTTTATTACTTATAAGGCACAAACGTATTTTTACGGTTGACAAATATTTATTTACAAGAAGATTACTCTATAATATTTCATGATTATTTTCAAATAAAATCCTTTTCTTTTAAAATTTCATGGAATTTTGTGAAAAGAAAATTATTTTGAATAAGAAAGGATATTTTCCTCAAGAATTTATTTCAAGTGTTTTATCAAAACCATTTTCCATATAAGATGACATTATTTAATATGTGTATGTTTCAAGTATAATGTCTCTATGATTTACATGGTTTAACTTTTCTTATTCTGAAATGATATCCATTTCTTTTATATGGATTATGTGATGATGTGATGATGTTTATGAAACCCATTTTATTCGTTGGGTTATTATGAATGATTTATGTTTATTTTGTGGAAAAAGTAAGAATGATTTCATTATGATATGGGTGGGACCTATATCTCCCTCTAATTCATTGGGTAAAGATTTATATCTCATTTGATAGACATGGCTGGAACAGTAAGTTAATATGGTTCAGTGTTACAGGACTGGAACGAGGAGTGAACTTGATTCAAAAAGGGACATTGTCCACTAAGATGGTTTTGGAAGCAATGCCTTGGCTACTATGGAAATCATAATATGTTCTTAATGGATTCCACAATTACATGTTTTATTCCCATTCTATTTTATCATGATTGATGTTCCTTTATGATATATTCCTTACGTACTTCCAAGATTTATGTCTTTGCTCAAGATTTTGATGTTTAGATTTTATGTTCAAGTTTTTTCATTCAAATGTTTACGGATTGTTTTATGTTATCTATTATTACCCTTACTGAGAATTTGAGCTCACCCTTCATATGGTTTCTTTTCCCCAGGATTTAAATAAAGGTTTTAGTTAAGAAAACAAATGGGGAAGATCTTTATGGGAGATGTTGAAGATCTTTCACCACAATTAGAAGATTATTTTTCCGAGTTTCCAAAGACACTAAACTATTACGGTCCTTGTGTGTCGGGTTTCATTATGTATTAAGTATTCCGAAAAAGTAATGTAATTTCCATGTACGTCAAGCTTTGGGTCACTATAGTAACACCTCAATATAAATTTTTATGAAGTACTACCAGTCATACAAGAAGAAGAGGGGGCCATGGATGAGATATCCAAGATTCAGATACATAGTTACAGTAGAGTGGACCTACTCTAGGTAGTCAGGTTATAACACAGGGCCATGGATCATTCCATATTTATTCTGTGCAGATTATACCAGAGGAGTAGGGCATCTTGCCATCTACTATTTTAGGTACCATTCTAGTAGCTCTAATATTGTGTATTGTTTATTCTATACAGGGGAATATCACTAATTTATCTCTATGGAAATTGTGGAGATCATTGGGCTTCATATTTCGTGCTTTTGTGGCATGATGACACTTGATACAACTTTGGGTATGCATTCACAATGTATATTCCAATGAAAGGATTTATCCCTTTAGGTAGGAAACTATTGTTTTTTATGGGACCTCTTTATCCTTGAGATGGTGGGATTTGATTTAATTCTTGATATGGACGATTTGGTTCCATATCATGTTTACATGAATTGTTATCATTAAAGGGTGTTGTTTACATCACCAGAGTGTGGTACTTATACTCATATGGGAGAGTGGGATATTCAGAATAGTAGATCTAGAACATATCTTCTTGGTCTAGGTAGAGTGACCTCCCAAAATTCCAGGCCATATATAGATGATTAGGGACTACATCAAATTGATTTCTCTCCTGTATTCAATAGATTTAGGGATATTTTCCATGAATAATTTTCCACAGTACTTCTCAAGAGATAGGTAGATATTATTTTTGTGCTAGAGATAGGAGGTGAAACAATATCCATTCCTCCTTACAGGATATCTACTTCTGAGTTGTAGAAGATCAAGAGGTTGCTAGAGGATTTAGAGGCCAAGGGTTTTATATGTCCCAGTACTTCTCCCTGAGGTTCAACGATCCTTTTCTCCAAGAAGGTTAAGGGAACCCTCAGACATTATGTGGATTAACCAATTTTTAATCAACTTACTATAATGAACCTGTATCCTTTACCATGTATATATGATCTCTTTGACCAAATCGGAGGAGAGAGGGTATTCTTCAAGATTGATTTGATATTAGGTTATCACTAAGTGTGTGTTCGACCTATATATATACCACATACAACATTCTATAGTCGATATAGTTTATACAAGTATCTATTTATTCCATTTGGTCTCACGAATATGACTACCTTTTACATGTATTTGATGAATAGAATTTTACATCCCTATCTGGATTACTTCATGGCGGTTTTTGTAGATGAAATTTTGGTGTATTTCAAATACTTGAAGCGAACATGTCACACATCTTAAGATCATTTTTAATATAGTGAGAGAGAACCATATGTACACTAATATTAGTAAATGATTCTTATGGATCAAAAAGGTTTACTTATTGGGTCATATTATCCCAGTGGAAATAGTTTTAATAAACCCAAAGAAGGTGAGTGTTGTAGATACCTAGGTGTAATCGAAGAAGATATTTAATATATTGAGTTTCTTAGGGTTATTTGGTTACTACAGTTCTTTCATACATGACTTATCATGCTTAGAATAACCTCTTATGTGATTGAATAAGAAGGGCATAATTTTCTTATGGTCGGAATCCTATGACGAAGCCTTTCAAGACCTGAAAGGGAATTTGGCTTCAATATTGATCTTGATTCTTCTAGATCCAGGAAGAAGCTGTATATTATATTTTGACGAATCTTGTATCAATCTAGGATCATTTATAATGTTGTAAGATTGATTCATTAGATAAAGGTCCCAGAAGTTGTAGCCTAATGAATGGAATTAGCTGATGAATAATCTTGAGTTGGCAGTTGTTGTTCACACATTACATTGTTGGAAGCATTACCTGCTAGGAGAGTGTATTTCAATGTTTACAGAACACAAAATCCTCAGGTATATTTTCACGCAAAATGACTTTAATATGAGGAAATAAATGTGGGATTAGTCACTATAATCATTTTATTTTAAATTTCTTATACACCTCGGAAATGAAATGATGTTTATAATTATCTGAGCAAAAGGACTAAGACACAGGTGGTTCTGGAGGCCAGTAGCGAGTGGCAGCTAATGGCCCTATTTTCCAAGAGGAATATAGAGGTGAAGGACCTTCATGGATAGTATATACTTGCATTGTTATCAATGACCTATTAACTTCTAGAGAGAGTGAAGATGAGGCTATTTTTAGATCCATATGGTTTGGTTCTATGAGTGAGTCTTTCAGGTGAGGAGTCTCCATTGGATTGGTATGTTGATAATGATGACATCCTGTCTATACATGGTTGTATCTGGGTTCCTAAAAATATGAGAGAGGTTTTTATGTGAGATTCACATGCTTCTCATTCGGAAGTGCACTTGGGTATCTCTAATATGTATTATGTTTTTTACTGACAAAATTAGTGGCCAGGGATGAAATGTCAAATTATGGGTTTTATCACTAGGTATTACACTTGTTATCATGTGAAGGTGGAACATTAAAGGCCTGTAGGATTGTTATGTCCATTATAGGTATTTTAATAGAAATGGGAAGATGTTGTGATGGATTTTTTAATCGGCTTAATGAGGTCTCCTTGAGGTAGTGACACAGTTTGGGCAGTCATGGATCGACCAAAAAAGGTATCCCACTTCCTTTCTATCTAAGAAACTTTCTTAGTTGATGAGATGAGAAGTATATATGTCTGTGAGATTATAAAACTACACAAGGTATATAATATTATCATTTCAGATAGGAATTAATGTTTTACATTTTTGTTATAATAGGTATTATATTGATCTTAGGGTACATAGGTTCTTATGAGAATATATTTTCACTATCAGATTGATGGCCTCTTAGAATGAACTATACCACTGTTGGTAGACATGCTTTGAAAACGCGTCCTTGATTCCGGTGGTTCTTAGGAGAAGAAAATACCCATCATCAATTTTTTCTTATAATAATAATTTTTAAGTGATGATTCATATGGATCCTTATGAGGCATTATACGGTAGGTCGTACCATTCACTCATGTGTTGGTTAAAGGTAATAGAGGTTGTGCTAATATATCTAAATCTCATGTAGGATACCTTGAATTAGGTAGTTTTGATCAAAAAATACATGTCTACAACTCAGTATAGACAAAAATATTATACCAATCATCATTTAAGACCTATAGAGTATGTGGCCGGGGATCATACTTTCTTATGGGTATCACCCAGACTCATGAATAGATAGATACTGAGGCAAGAGAAGTTGTTAACTTTTTTTGGGCCTTTTGAGATCCTAGATAAAGTCAGGCCAGTAGCCAATTATTTTCTATTACTTATGGGGTACCGTTCCATGCATGAAATCCTCCACATTTACAAGCTTCACAAATATTATACCGACCCATCTTATAGTTTTGATCCTGAGGATATTGAGTTAGATGTTGATGAATCCTTTGAGGATTATCCTATACACATCATTAATCAAATCATGAATATAACACCCCTAGATTTTATGAGAAAAATTATTTTTAATTTCATTGATGTCTTGTGTTTTTTGCTACACCAATATTAGCTTTCTCTATACACAACAACATATTTGCATGCAGTATACGCAACACTATTCATGGATTGTGATACATGTCATTTCATGTTATTTTTATAGAATTAATTTCACACAAGACCGAGTATAAGTGATAACAAAATATTATAACCTAGTCATTATAAAGGCGCGTATGAATAATAATAACTTCCTTATAAAAAACTATTTAAATGAAAATAAGTGAGTCTATATAATAATAATATCTCTCTTTATAGATTTAATTAGTGAAATATATATTTAATATATTCAATTTAATGTGTTAAATTCATCTTATATTTTTTCTTGATATGATATAAGAACAAATTCAATTTTTTGGAAAAAATAAGTATTTTTCAAAAAAATACAGTTTTACCACATTTTGATGGTTAATCCATATTAAATCTAGTTTTTGGTAATTTTATATGTTCAATTTGACATAGAAAAATTATTATTTGAAATCGAAACATTAAAATTTTCCTTGGTTGAAATTTTTTATTTTTCTGATGAAATCCATATTTTATTGAATAGTGAAAATATTGCATTTTAATTCAAAACATCCTTTTTGTCTAATTTATTTATATTGATAGGTCTTCATTTTAATTGTTTTTAGAGTGTAATTAGGATATATTTTTATAATTTAATACAATTTTGGTTATTGTAAATTATTTTACATTTAAATTCTACAAAAACCAATGTCAATATTTTGATAGTTTTTACTTCATAAAAACCCTCTTTCTGGTTTTGACAATAAGAATTGATTTTAAATTAATTTTTTAAAATTATGTGTTTTGAATTTAGAAAAATGGATTCCATATTTGGAATCATATGGTCACAATTTTTTAAATAGGTACATTTTATTTTTGGACATTATGAAAATAACTTCAGTAATTATTTTTATTTACCACGGTTAAAGGGTAAATCAGTAAAATAATAGTAAAAATAAAATTATAATAATATAAAACTACCCTAACATGTGTCATAATACTATTGGATGAGATATGTCCGACCATGAGCATAATTTGGTTGATTTTAGGACCCCATAGAGCCACTTGGGTGTGATAATGACATTTTATAATTTTTAATTTAATGAAAAGGGAAATATAATATAAACATATATCTCCTAACTAAAACAATTTTATTTTGGTTAATTTTAATGATATCTTCAACTATAAATTTTCATTAAAAATATAAAAATATTTATTACATCATGGTATTTTATTTATAATTTTTATACATTCAATAATTAAATTTATTTATGACACAATGATGATGCAATGGTTACCTTATTAATGAAATATTTAAATAAATGATATTATAAATACTGAAATAAATGTAATTTGAAAAGTTTGATACCATAAAATAATTTTATAGATAATTATGACAAGTTATATTTGTGTTAATATATATTGTTCGAATGTATCAAGTTTTTATAACTTTATCAAAAATAAATTACTAAATAGTGTGAAAATTGATATAAATAATTTTAAAAAATACAATTTATTATATGATATAACATTCCTAGAAATATCATATTCAGCCATATAACTTATAAAATGTTACAAATTTCATTAATTACCAACTTTTTATTTTTTTGTCATTTTATAGTAACTATAGTAACCATATATTATGAAAATAAAAGAAGACATGGTAAGAGTTAATATTTTTAACTAAGGGATAACGCTAAAAGATAAGGTTAATTTTGTGACATAAATTTGTCTAAAACCTATTGGTTGAGAGGATTTTGACCCATCATCTTATTTTCGTTTAAATATATCACTTTGGAAGAATTATAATTTGAAGATAAATATATAGTAAAATATTATTTCAATAATTTCCTAAATTGCCCCACCTCCCTCTTATAAAAGGCCACCACTACTGGAATTTGAGTTATTTGCGATGGGCTATTTGCGATCAGATCCCGTGAAAAATGATCTTTTGTGATGTGGTCCCATATTAAATAGCTCGTTGTAAAAAACGACGTCACAAATTGTTTTTTTGCAATGGGCCCGTAGCAAAAAAATACTATTTGCGATGGGAGGATTTCCCGTCGCAAATAGTAAAAGATTATATATATTATTTATATAACAACCTGTTGTGACGACCTCATCCCAAAAAGTTATTTTCAATGGTCCCGTTTGTCCATCGCAAATAGTTTTCCGGTTATATATATTATATATATATACACCTTTTGCGACAGGCCCGTCAGAAAAATATATTTGCGATGGGCCCAATTTTTACTTTGAAAATACTTATTTAAAAAGTATACACACTATTTGCGATGGGAACCAATTGCAAAATGTCCCTTAATAAATACTTAATTAAAAAATTATTCAATATAATTATGATAAATTAATATTAGAAAATAATAATAATATTTATACCATTAATATAAATAATATAATATTATATAATAAGAATAGTAATATTAAAAATATAAAAAAATTATATTATTATTATATTAATAATAAAATAATACTAGTAATATGATAATGTTGTTATTATTATTAATATTTATGAAAAAAATAATATTAATATTATTAAAATAATAATAAAATAATAAAATATTAAAATTATCAATATTTAAAAAAATAATAATAATAAATTATTTTTATTATTATTAGTAAAATAAACAAACATTAAAAAATATAATACTAATAATAACTAATAAAATAATAAAATATTAAAAATAAAAAAAAATAAACAAATTTAAATTATGAAATATTCACACCAATATAAAAGATAGAAACTTTAAATAGTTAATATTTCAATAAAATTTGAATTCAAATGTTTTTAACATTTAAAAAAATCACCGGGGGGATAGTCTTCTGGAGGAGGTGGAGGAGCTGGAGGAGATGGTGGAGGAAACTCCATCCCTAAACTATGAGTCAGACTATGCATGCACTTCATCTGCTAGTGATGCTGCTACTACCATCGACGCATCTCGTCCTCGCACTACTATTGTTGTTGCTGTTGCTGCTGACGCATCTTTTCATACTACTTATGAAACCTCTCTATAAGCTCACTCTGAGCTTGCAGCTGCTCCTGATACTGTGATCCAGAAGATGATTCCCCTCCACGAGCTCCTCTTGAGCCGGACTCCGACATTGCAACCATACCATAATAAGTCCCAGGAGTCAAATGAGAGCTGATGCCATCTACTCGGCCTTTCTGGGAGCCATATTGGGTCGCCTACATCATGCCACCTCATCGAAATGTTGGGCACTAGTTTGATCAGCCGTCTCGAACTGACTCTCAGCCTGTGTCTCATAGGTCGCGACCTCATATGACTCCTCTAATTCCAATTTAAAATTAAAATAATGAAAAGATTATATGAAGTTAATTTTCAAATTGAAAAAGAAATAATACTAACAATAATCCAACAATGGCGATCACCTCTAATCTCTCCCATGGCTGGATCACTGTACATCCTCTGATAAACGTCGTACTACGTAATATCGGGTTGCTCGAAAACCTTCATGAATATAAAATAAACTATTTATATTTAAAGTTATATAAAATAATTAAAAAAAGTACATACCAGATTCTCTCTATTTGTACTGAATGTACGACAACCAGCTCGATGTGTTACCTCCTATCTCCCCAGGTTCTGTCAGCCCAACAAAGATATCCTCTAAAATCCACCACCCAACCAGTGTGAACATAATCCATACGAAACATGAGATGAAATGTACTCTAGTCAGTGGGCTCAACATGACTCATCAAATACTATGACTCCTACTTTTTTCATGGCCGTTCTTCTCAAATTGTGCAAACAATGATGAAAATGGTCATGCATAGAAACCTCCCATGCCGCATGGATAGCGGTACACATGCTATCATTGATGTGATACCATAAATTCTACAGAAAATGTATAATATCAAGTTATTAATAAAATAAATTTCAAAATAAATATTATTTATTTACATGCCAGCCAATGATCAAACATTCTGAGATCACATCAACTAGAATCTACTCCCATGTGATCCAGGGATGAGAAAAATAATTGCACAAGATAGTTCTCCCCTGTCCAATAGCTATATGCGCGAAACTGTGAAAAAAGAAAAAATAAAAAAATAATTTTTATGTAAATAAATAAATGAAATATGAATAAAATATAGAGGATACCATACCTCTGTGTGTGTGGATCGAAGACAAGATGCGGACATCGCTTGGGGATAGGATCAAGAATCATCAGTCACGCAAGACCGCACCCCCTCCACGCACCCCCTAAACTTCCAGTAGGCTGAGGGTCAGATGATCCGAAATCCTCATCATCCAAAGGTATCTAACCCTCCTAAAACTGATGAAATAGATCATCATCCATCTGAAACACAAAATGATTGTTGTTATAAAATAGTTAAAAATAACTATTTTATATAAACATATATTAGTTATTATTATAACCAGCATTTAGCTGTGTTAATGTTCACCTTCATCATCATCTTCATATTCGAGGATATCAATGCCTTCATATTTCTCCTCAGCATCATCAATATCCATATGAGTTTCAGTTTCATCATCTCCTTCCATTTCAAATTTATTTGTAACATAATTAACATCACCATCATCATTGACCCTTAATTGTGGGGTGTCATCATGGATATTCAAGTCTGTTTGTAAAAAATATGGATTTTGAGTAGTAACTTGAAAAATTTCAATTCCTTGCACTTCAGCGGAACCAAATTCACTTTGAGTAAACTAATTTTCCTAAGATTTCATTTTTTATGCTCCACCAAGCACTCAGGTCTCTTGAAGCATCACAATACTTTGTGTTTTGAGGGATATTCAAAATCAAAATAACGAGAGCAGAAAAAATAAATTTCCTCTTTCGAATAAGCTTCAGCAATTGAGCCTTCAACTGATACTTTGTTACGTACTTTTTTCTTCAATTTCTCCATGAATCTCTCAAATGGGTACATCCATAAAAACTCTATCGGGCCTCCACATTTTTATTCATGTGGAAAATTTAATATCAAATGTTTCATTGAGTCAAAGTAAGCTGGTAGAATGATTTTTTCCAGTTTACCTATAATTAAAACAACATCTTCTTCCAATTTTCATAGTGCATCATATTCTGTTGTTGACGCACAAATCTCTCAAAAAATATATGATATTTCTATTATCGAATACCAAATCATATAATTCAACAAACCTCTTAATCCAATCAGAACAAGTCTTTCCATTATAACATGATAATAATGACTTTTTAATATGTTAATATGACCATTCCTTACTCATCTTCACAAATTGGAAGCATAGCCATTTGGAAGTCTCAAATCTGAAATCCACTAAAAAAATAATTAGTGACTCTGTTTGGACAGGGTATAAGCTTCTTTTGGCTTCATTAACCTATGTGATCTGACATTTCAAACAGTTCGAGTTCTGGTCAACTGCAAATTTGGGCATGATCTAATCATGCCTTTACATTATTTTTGGTCTTACCTTTTGTATCCAAAATTGTATGAAACAAATTATCAAAACAGTTCTTCTCAATATGCATGACATCCAACATGTGGTGGACCAACAAATCAAACAAATATAGAAGATCCCAAAATATGCTCTGTTTTATCCAATTGTGTTTTTCCCAAAGCCATGAATTTTATTTTGGTTTATTGTTGGTCAAAATTTGATGGGTGGTAATTAAAATAAAAATGATTTTAACTCTGTGCGTGAGATCAATTTTGGAGTTCCATTGCTTTCAATTGTGTATTTTCTGAAATGATATTTGTTCCTCTAAAAAGGATGATCGGTTGGAAGAAATCTACAATGACATTCAAAATATCAAGGTATTTTTTTTTCAATTGACTAGCATAAATGCTTTGTTGTCTGCCATACAATAAGGAAGTGATTTTGAACCTTGTGTAATCCATCCAGATAAAATGACATATACCGAAAAGTCACTAATTTTCCACATCAATGAAGCTTTTAGTAGGAAACTTTTTTTTTGCAAAAAACATCATATGTACTAACACCATTACCCCACAATGAATTTAACTCATCAATCAATTGTTTCTAATAAGCATCAATATTATTTTCCAGATGTCCTAGGATTAATAAGGTCAAAAATATATAAGGATCCTTCGTCACCATCCATGGAGGTAAATTATATAGAGTTATAAATATAGGCACCAACGTGAATACTAACTACAATAAGAACCAAACGGACATAAATCGTTAGTAGAAGGAATCAACCGCATGTTCCAGGATTATAAAGAGAAAGATAGATGCAGTCGGTCAAAATGTTTCCATGAATCACCATCAGATGGATGATTTAAGATTTTACCGGTTGAAATCTTGGTTTTTTGCATGACAACATTTTATCTGTGTTCTGAGACATAAATAAATGCTGCAGCCTCAGTGTAAGTGGGAAATATCTCAACTATTTTACATGAATAAGTCTAGACTTTCCCCTTGAGCTTCTTTATACCTCAATTTTCCACATGTGGGAAAACTTTTAAATGACTCATTTTCACTAGAATATAATATGCAATCATTCTCACATGCATGAATCTTCTAATAACTAAGGCCCAAATTACGAACCAACCTCTTTCTCTAATAGTAACTTGCTGGAAACACATTTCCTTCAGGTAAAAGTGTTTTAGTCAAATAAAATATCTTATAAAAACAGTTGTTTGACATTCCATTATTTGATTTAATAGCCATAAATTATGAAAACACTTCTAATTTTCTTATCTTGAAACCAGGATATAATGCATCCGTAACAGACCTCAAAAACTCATAAAATTAAGATTGTGAAAACTCAGGAGTTAAATCAATATCATCTTGAGTTTCAGTTTGTTGAACAGATGGACCTGCAACATCATGTACTAAATTTTTACACCTCGATGGATCTATAATCAAATTATTAGTATCTTATATAGAACTGTGTTCACTGTGTTGATACCAAAAAACATAATCTGGTTGAAAACCAAAATGCAACAGATATCCCCCAAAGTTGTCAAATGCGTTAAACATTCTTAGAGCACATTTTTTACAAGGACAGTTAATTGTGCCTTATGAAACAAATTTTTGTTTTGATGATTCAAATGATAAGAAGGCTTCAACACCCTCAATATATACAGGATTTAAACCAGAACCTTTTGTATTTCTGCACTGATTTATCCAAGCGCGATCATCTGATAATGACTGTTGTCAACTTCCTTATTCCATATTTTTCTAAAAAATAAAAAATCATTACTATTTGTGAATAATTCAAAATAATATAAACACTATAAAAAAAATGGAAGATGTATAATTACAACTACTTCTTACTAATTACCACTAATTATGTGCGACATAATTTCCAGTGGATAAGCGGATGCTCTTTCGTCGGACAACTCATTTACTTGCAACTTTCTCACATTGAAATCATAATAAATAATCTACTCAGAGGTACAAATATCTATTCCCATGCATACACAAATACATAAGCGTACCTCAAACCAGATTCTTTCTTGTGATTTTAGTGTGAAAAAGATGCAAGTAAATGAGTCATCGAGAAAAAGAGCCCCCTTTTACTTGATGAATCATCTTCTTGCAAATGTCACTACCTAAAAAAATTATGAAAAATGGGGTCCTACGATTGCATATCCAATCTCATGCATACAAGATTAGATATGCATACGTAGAATCACATTTTTCAAAATGTTTTGAGTCAAGGAGAGTTTGAATTAGAAGATTCATTGAGAAAAAGGAGTGTCGCTAATCCATTGGAAATTGTTCCATGTTCTTACAATTTATTACAAATATTCCTATTTAGTACTAATTTTTGCTAATTACTACTAAGTAGTGCTAATTATTACTAATTATTTCTAATTATTAGTATTTATTGCTAATTATTTCTAATTATTCGTAATTATTCTTAATTATTTCTAATGTTGCTAATTATTGATAATTATTACTAATTATTGCTAACTAATACTAATTAATACTAATTATTTCTAATTAAAATTATTGCTAATTATTGCTAATTATTTCTAATTATAATTATTGCTAATTATTTATAATTATTTCAAATCATAATTATTGCTCTTTATTTCAAATTATTGCTAATTATTTATAATTATTTCTAATTATTGCTAATTATTGCTAATTATTTCCAATTATTTCCAATTATTGCTAATTATTCCTAATCATTTCTAATTATTCTTAATTATTGCTAATTATTTCTAATTATGGATAATTATTGCAAATTATTTCTAATTATAACTAATTATTGCTAATTATTGCTAATTATTGCTAATTAGTAGTATTTATTGCTAATTATTAGTATTTAATTCTAATTATTGAAAATTATTTCAAATTATTTATAATTGTTTCTAATTATTCTTAATTATTGCTAATTATTTTTAATTAAACCTAATTAATCATAATTATTCCCAATTATTCCTAATTAAAACTAGTTATTCCTAATTAATCCTAATCAATCGTAATTAAAACTAATTAATCCTAATTATTACTAATTAATTATAATTAATATGAATTAATAATAATTAAGACCAATTAATACTAATTGATACTAATTATTACTAATTATTACTAATTAATTCTAATTATTACTAATTATTACTAATTATTACTAATTAATTCTAATTATTACTAATTATTACTAATTATTACTAATTATTACTAATTATTACTAATTATTACTAATGGTTACAAATTATTAATAATTATTTCTAATTATTACTAATTATTACTAATTATTACTCATTATTACTAATTATTACCAATTATTGCTAATTATTACTAAATATTAGTATTTATTAGTATTTATTAGTATTTATTAGTATTTATTAGTATTTATTTGTATTTATTTGTATTTATTAGTATTTATTAGTATTTATTAGTATTGATTAGTATTGATTAGTATTTAATAGTATTGATTAGTATTTATTCCTAATTATTTAATAATTATTACTAACTATTAGACATTATTACTAATTATTAATAATTATTAATATTTTTTACTATTTTTACTATTTATTAGTAATTATTAGTAATTATTAGTAATTATTTGTAATTATTAGTAATTATTAGTATTTATTACTAGTTATTAGTATTTATTAGTATTTATTACTACTTATTAGTTTTTATTAGTATATATTTATAATTATTAGTATTTATTACTATTTTTTACTAATTATTACTATTCATTCCTAATTATTACTAATTAACGTTAATTAATATTAATTAATGAAAATTGCTGCAAATTATCGCTACTAATTACTAATTACTACTAATTATTTATATTCATTACTAATTATATTTAATAATTCCTATTACTACTAATAATTAATAGTTAGTACTAATAATTTCAATTTATTATTACAAATAAACACTGATGAGAAAAACTATCTAAATCTAATTTAATTACATCTAATAATTAAAATTAATATAAAAAATGAAATAAATATTAAATTAAATAAAACATAAATACCATTAAACTTGGTGTTTTATATGTGTAAATGACTTCAAAACTTGTTCAAGAAAAAAAATTTCAACAGAGAGAAATTTTAACTCTAAAATTAGAGTTTAGCGAGAGAGAGAAGGTAGGAATTGAGAAGAAGAATAAAAGAAACGGATGTGGGTATATATTGGTTAGTTGATTTGGGATGGTACTATTTGCGATGAGACTTCCGTCGCAAAAAATACTATTTGCAACAGGTCCATTTGCAAATACCTTCGACCGCATTAATTACTATCGGCGGTTAAAAGGGTATTTGCGACAGGACCCGTGGGAAATAGTGACATTCCAACACACTATTGGCGACGAGGGAATATCCCATCACAAATAGCATTTTCCACCGTCGGGTATTTGTGATGGGTGGATGCTTCCCCGTCGCAAATAGTATTTACCGCCACCGTATATTTGTGACGGGGAGGCCCCCCCATCGCAAATACCCTTCACGCGGTTTTGGCGCACAATCCGCGCCACACATAGCTAAAAATTTTGCGACGAAACCCCTAATCCCATCCCAAAAAACCCATTATTTGCAACGGGATTAGGGTCATGTCGCAAATAATCTCTTCGGCGAACTATTAATGACGGGAATAGATCTCGCCGCAAATAATCTTTTCAGTAGTGCACCACCACTACCCACTTACTCACACATCTCAAGCACCTTGGTTCATCCAACTTCTACTCAAATATTCTCCAAACATCCCTCCTATACTCTTATAGGCCACACTTTGGGCAGATTGCTATCCTGGGGAGACCTTTTTGAAAAACGAAAAGAGATACTTGAAAAAAGATAATTATTTTATCACCTCTTGCAAAATTATTTTCTTCTTATACTTCCTCTTATTATATTGTTTCCATACTAATGTAATAAATTCAGTATATTATATATGATGAGATGTTATTATAATTATGGGACAACCTTATACCTCCTTTTATCCATCCTTGAAATAACAATATCCCCATGCATGCGTACGTACGGATTACCGTCTCCACACTATGGTGTAATTTGTTATTCAACAATAATTAATTTGTATCGGTATAATGATGAGTATAATGGATTTAATAATTAATACAATATGATAATTATTTTGTATAATTAATATACCATCCAATTCTATACCATTTAACTATTAGGTGAATGATATCGTCGCTCGTGCATACGTATGGCCTACCGTCTCCACAGTGTGATGCGATTCATTCTACATGATCTTCATTAAACTATGATAATATACATGAATGTAATGAATAAATTTGATATATATTATATTAATATCATTTTGTAAATGATATAACTATAACCTAAGAAGTTGAACATGAACTTATCCGAAAAAACATTCCTAAGAACAAAAAGAAGTTAATATCCGAATAACAGGTGACAAACAGATGATAACATGATTGTATATGATATCATAAAAATGTCTATGAATATATAATATGTCAATAATACTATTTAAATCATTATACAATAAGTTTAGATACATACGAACCATATCAGACCTAGGTTAACAGAAAATTTCTCAATCTCATTATTATATGAGATTGTTTATATGTAAGTATTTACTGGGGTATATTTATCATCCACGTCTATGTTTCCTAAATATATAATATTATTTCTATTCTTTTACTATTGTTTAAAGCCAATTTTACCCATTGGTGAATTTTTATAAAATGGTATGGAAGGAATCTTTCTTTTTTTTTCTATATGAACTACATTTTGACTTTTCCAACAAGACTATGAGAAGAATGTTTTTTAACTTGTACCAAATGAATGGATTTTTATGTCTTCTTAATGAATTATTTCCATGAAGCTTCCTCTACAAGATTTCAATTTTATCTTCTAATAAATTCATTTCTCTTAAAATTTATTAGCATTTTGTTAAATGAAAACGTTTTGAAGAAGAAAGGATATTTTCCTCAAGAATTAAGTTCAAGTGTTTTATCAAAAAAAATTTCCATCTAAGTTGATTCTCTTTAAATAGGGTTATGTTTATATCCCCATTATTACTATGATTTGATTGTGTTAACGATGGAATGACATTTTATATGGATTATGTTATGATGGAATGATGTTTAAGAAACCCATTTTATTTCTTGGTTTATTCTAGGATGAATGATTTATGTTTTTGTTTCACATTTAAGCATGATTTCATTATGAGATGGGTGGGACCTATATCTCCCTATAATGCATTGGGTAAATTTTTATATCTCATGAGATAGACAAGACTTGAATGGAAATTAAATCCAGATCAGTAATATAGGGCTGAAATGACAAGTAAATCTGATTCATTAATACATGGATGGAACGACTATTAAACCTAGTTCAGTAATGGACTTTGTCCACTATGATGGTCTTGGAAGTAATTCCATGGTTACATTGGAATCATATTATGTGATTATTCATTTTCCACAATTCAATGTTTTATGCCAATTCTATTTTATCATGGTTAATTTTCCATTATGATCTATGCATTACGTACTTCCACGATTTATTTCTTGACTCAAGATTTTGATATTTAAACTTTATGTTCATGATTTTACATTCTTATGTTTAGGGTTTGTTTTATGTTCTCCATGATTACCCTTACTGAGCATTTGAGCTCACCCTTTTTATGGTTTCATTTCACCAGGATATAAAGAAAGGTTTTAGGTGGGAAATCCAAAGGGGAAGATCTTTATGGGAGATGTTGAAGTTCTTCTACTAAGTTAGAATATTATGTTCCAAGATTCTAAATACAATAAACTAATATAGTCTTTGGACATATATTTATGTAATGTATTAAGTATTCTGCAAAATAAATGTAATGTCCATGTAGATCAATCTTGCGTCGTTTGAATGATGGATCTACGAGGCTAGTATATCCCTTTATTACAAGTGATATGGAAGCATAGACGGGTATAGTATTAGACTAGGGAGAGAGAGATTGACTTACATGCTCTTTTTCATATTTGTTCCTAGATAGCATTTTACTACTGTTAGAATGGTAACTTGGGGATGAGTTCTATTAAGGGGGGAATACTTAAAGAACCCAATTTTTATATGTGGTGAATATCCATTAATTATTTGTCTAAGTATTTGGTTTTGACCTAATATAGATTCCCAGTGAGGATATAGAAGAAACATGGGTGTTCGGGGCTTGTTTGGAGCTTGGAACCCCGACCGGTGAAAGAAAGCATGGGGCTGCACAGTTAGTAGAAATCGTGCTACCTAGCCCACATGTTTTCTTCTAATCACGTGGGGGAATTTCAGTGAGTAGAATATGATGAATGATTTTTTCATAGCCTCATTCCCTACTACATACACACATGCAGAGTCTCTATAGTTTTTTACAGAGGCATATGGCATGGTTTGTGTACCGTTTTCCAAACTGTTCACATAAACCTGGTAGTTCCTCTATTTGGACAGTGTCCTGAGCACGGTTGGCACAAGGTTTAGCCAACCATGCAGCTAAACCATGAAAACCCTAATTTTTCAGAAAAATTAAAATTTTTACCTTAATTATTTATAACTTTAACCTACCTCTTTCCTTCTTCATTCTAGCCAACATGAGGCTCCATCTTCCTTCCATATGGGCTTCCAAACCTCCATCACCTTGGTTCACTGATAACTTCTCCATCCAAACTTTGATTTAACTTCCATTCATATTTTTGGATGTGTGCCAGTAATATATTCCTTCATTTTTACCTTTCATCATTTTTATTTCTCTCAATGAAGTTTTTTAAGTGCAGGATCATATGCTTTATTTTCAGGGCATTCGTCTATTTTTTCATTTTATTTTGATATGGAGAAACCAAAGGTCGATACTAGATGAGTACTCCTCTATAGGAATTAGGTAGGTTGTTTAGTGTTTATCCCTCAAGTTGAGATGGTTTATATTATGTGATATTTTTCTTCACACCGGTTTCACCCTATGATTCCCCTAAATTGAATCTCCCTACATCTAGTTGTTTATTTTTTCAGAACCTAATTATTCTATTAGGTCCCCTTAATTTTTTTTCCACACATTGGTATGTGATGATCAAATTTCCTTTGTTTTTTATGAATTAATAAATAACCAAACCACCATCTACATGGTTTTGGTGTTACTTCTAATTGTGATATCACAAATGAAATGGATAGTTTTTTACAGTTTAGAATGAATAACACACTTATTAATCTATAATGAAATTAATGGAAGTAAGTGGTATGGACATGTAACTTGATTAAAAAGGAAAATGTTTATTCCCTTATATAAATGGAAATTCTATTTAATTATGAACTATTAGTTGGCTTTTATTAACATCTTTCATTGCTTATTACTAATATAAATTGGGCATAGAGACTGTACTGTTATAATTTGGTCACGATGACCCTTATGTTTTATGTTACATGCATGTAATCCCTTATACTACAGTTATGATATAGGAATGTAGTTCTTATACCATGATATGGGCATGGTGACCCTGTATAATGACACTTGGGCATGACTAACCTTAGGAATAATAATGAATGGTTATGAAAACCCTTATGAGTTATGATTTATAGGCATGAAGACCCTATTATGATATGGTCTTGATGAACCTATTATTATTAGGGCATGATGACCCTCATTTTTATATATAGGAATGTAGACCCTTAATATTATACATGGAAATGATGGCCCTTGTTGATATGATACTGGGCCTGGTGACCCCACTGTTATGATTTGGGAATAGCAACCCTAATACGGTGATACTAGGAATGGAATACCTTGATTCTTATGAGACTCTTGATATAAACTATTGATGCCTAAGTTACACCTTGGGTCTAGGATAATAGCAACATCCACATATATATATGTATAAATCACTATGTATACAAACCATATATCTGTATACACATGGTTAATTGTTCATATATTATCTTGATTAGGCCAAAGTAGGTATTGTAATCATTTTTTCATTTTAGAACTTGAGATTACCCTTTACATATTTATTACTACTTATCATTTATATATCTAAAATATTCCATATTATATGTAATGAATGGTTATTTATAGACACTATTGGTGGTGGCCTACTTAGTTTATCTCACACCCTATCTAGGTCATCGATGGTACTTGGGAAGATTATGTGGATGCAGATAGGAACTAGGGAAACCATTCAGTGGTTAATACTTTAATTGTTTATAGAATGGGAGCGAGGAAGAACAAGACTGAGCTATGGATCATGATTATATTTCATATAGTATTTTTGGCCTTTTTTCTATTTTGATATATATTTTATTCCATGATTGATACTATACCTATGTGAACACTTTTATGGAAATTAGACATATCATCATTCTTATATGATTGAGGATGTATCTTATTTATTATTGTTGGATTATTTACCTTATGATGTAAATTATTTATCACGATTTTTCTATTTATCTATCTATTTTACTTCTATGCTACTATTCTATTGAGGGTATAGTCTCTCCACCATACCACCTTGGACCCTCACTTCATGTCAACAACCTATGATTTATGTGGAGGCATGTTTGAGTCCATGCGGCCCACTAGATTGGGGAACTATTCAGTGGCATCTAGTTCGGGAAGTCAAAATGATTCCTCTAGTACTATACTCCATCCTAATACAAAATTTCAAGAATCCATAGTTGACTACTTTCCTTTGTCCCAACCAGCATCCATGAAATCTTTTCAAGTACCAATCAGCAGCCTGGATAGGGTGTGAGTAAAACTAGTAGTCCACCACCAATGATATTTATAACTAATCCTGTCTATTATTATATTACAAATTAGTGTTCTGGTAGTACTAATGAAAGAAGTAAATGAAATAAATATTACTCTTGTCTTCTTGGGTTCCCCAGTGAATGACCATCTAGAATTACCTATTCCAAACTAATCTAAAATGTCTCTAAATGATGGTTATTATATAATAAGGGAGCAGGATTTGAGGTTGTAATGAAGGTTTTTGTGTATAATGATAATTATATAAGGGATCAAAAATTCCCATGTTTAATTTTAACTTAGTTGTTGAGATAAGTCAAGGAAATCATGTATCAAAACTCATTGATTGAATCCAAGTGTGTTCTTTGACATGGAAGAAGTATAATTTAAATATATTGGTAACCTATGATCATCCTTGGAAAACCAAATAGGTAATCTAGGCATCACTCAAGGTATTATATAAACTCTATACTTTCTGAGTCCATACAAGGAATTATGTAGTGGATCCCAAGTATCACCCAAGGCTTATATTATTCATTCCCCCTCTGTCCCATAAAAGGTATTCCAATTAGGATTCCAAGTATTAACTATGGAATAATATAATCTCATCTTCTTGGTGAGCCCATCTAAGGAATATATTAAATAATCCATGTATCTTTCCCAACACATCATAATTCCATTCAAAATCATTTATTTGAAAAGTACAAGGATCCCATCTAAGGAATTCCATAATGGAGCCCATGTGTCAACCATATAATTTCATAATCCCATTTATAACTCATTTGATCCAAATTGGTCATTTCATTTATTGGGTACAACTAAAAAAAAGTAAGAGGAAATAATGGGATAAGTGATATGGTATCACCACTATTTGCCTTTAATTTAATACACATTAGATGTTTAAATTAGGAAACAATCCCAAACCACTTAGACGATGGTTTGGTCATAAGAAACCCATAAAATAATAAGGGAATCATATTCAAAACACCCAAAGGGATGGTATTAATGGATTTGGACAACTACTATGTTGTAATTTTTCACACATAGGATAGGAAACACTTTGAATTGTAACTTATTTAATCAATATTCCATTTAAGGGGGAAATACATGGTGGGTCCGGTAATCATGATAGAACGATTCATCACATAGAAATAAAAAACATTATGGAACATTAATAGACCACCTACCATATACCATTAGTTGAATTCTCATCCAAAATTATATTCTAATATGGGCTAGAATAGAATAAATCGTATAAATAGATAAATTACATAGAAATATGGCATAATTTATTGTAAATAATTAGTATTCCATACTTCAAGATAAACGAAGAAAGGAACACAGGGGAATAAATAGCTCACTAATTTATATACAATGAGACCAAGGATTCTTAATCTAGAAGTCATATAAATGATAAGGATTTAATCCTAGATCTAGGGAGAAGGAGAATATATCAATGTGAAGGAGATGTGGTATGTGTAATGTAAAGAATAAATAAAGATATAAGATAAATATAAGGAGGGGAAAAATGAAAATTCACCCATATTTAAGGGGTGGATAGTTTGTCCATACGATTTTCCGAACCATGTGCCAACCATGCTCTAGTACTGTATGTGGTGGAACACCCCTCACATAACTACATGCATAGTTTGAAAACCTGTGTGCAGTTCGTGTGTGTTCATTTTCCAAGAACCATCCCCCTTTCATGGTTTAAACATGGTTTGAAAAAATATATTCACACCATACTGATCACCTCTGCATCTTGTCTATAGTTTTCCACATGGCAGTGTAGCCTCCCTTGAACATTTTACCATACTATCCTCCTCCTGATATTGGTCGCATGTTTGAGCATCACAGTTTTTATTAACCATACAATTCAATATCCTTCTCTAATAACAAGATATCCTTGCTTCTAACAAGCCCCAAACACTCCCAAATCCTCCCTTAAGCCCTTTGGTACTTTTATTAAATTTAAAAGAATTATTTAAAAAAAAAATTAAAGTATTTATACCTCATGAGAAATGTAGGGATATTACAACCTACCATCTTTAAAACATCTTGTCCCTGAGTTACACTTCTGAGGGTGGCCGATCAACATCTATGAATAATTCTAGCCACTGAGCATGCACATCGGCCTCCCACTCCTAGGTCTTTCCTTCCACATGGTCATTCTATCATAGTACCTATACTATAGGAACTAACCTACCTTAGTGATCATTTGTTCTCCAATAAATAACGCAAATTGGATGCTCCTAAAAAAGAATCAAAGTCCCACTCAACCTCATTAGGATAAAGGACATGAGATAGGTCCACACGATAATGATGTAACTAAGAAACCTGAAATACATCATGCATATCCCTTTATCTCTTCCAATAATGTACTAATCCAACCCTCTCTAAAAACTCATAAGGTATGAATAATCTAGGTGGTAGAATTCTCTACCTCTAAATTTTTCGTTGATCGTATCTAGAAAAAACACACCATAAGAACTAATATCCCACCTTGAAATCCAAATGTTGGTAGAGATGATCAACATATGACTTATACCTAGATTGAGTTGTATCTATACAATTCCTATCAATTTTTACCTTCTTCGAAGTATTCTAAATGAGACAAGGTCCTAGTAGCATTACCTCTCCCACCTCTAACCATCACAGGGGTGAATGACATGTCCTACTGTATATGGACTCATAATGAGCCTTCATTATATTTGATTGAAATTTATTATTATAAGAAAAATAGTTAATAATTCGATGTTTCTCCCAAGAACCTCCAAAATCAAGGATGAATTCTCAGATCATGTCCTCTAATACCTAAATCATATTCTTAGACTGACCACTAGTCTATGGGTGATTGACAATACTCAGAAGTACCTATGAACTCAGTGTCTTTTTCAATCCCTACAAGAACAATGACATAAAATGTGCATCATTGTCTATTATGATGGTATGAGGGATACCATGAAGATTTATAATCTCCAATATATAATGTATTACTATGTCATCCACTTATAATGTCTCTTTGATAGGTAGGTAATATGAAACCTCTATTACTCTATCCATGATAACCCATAAAACATCACTGGCTTGAGGGGATTTCGATAAGACTATCACAAAATCCATATGTACATCCTACCATTTCCAATCCAAGATAGTTAATGGATATTAAAAACAAATAGGTCACTAGAGATCCACCTTCACCTACTGACAGATGGAATACCATATAATGAAACCCACAATCTCCCTTTACATCCCTGACAACCAATATTGGTGGTGTTCATCATGGTACATCTAGGTAAGAATTGGATGTAATTCCCAACTAGAGGAATGATAATGTTACTAAAATTACTCTCATATTTCTATAAGAATCCAAAAAAACCCCATGAATATTCAAGGTATCAACCCCATCAACAACCTAGCTAGGCGGTGGGCCCTCACCCAAAAAGATCACCCTTAGGACCAAGCCCTCGGGATCCGAAAGCCACCAAATCAATACTATATAAAAAAGTTAGTAGGTTACTAATAATTATGTGAGAACCGGTTGATCATGATGGTATTTCAATTCCAAGTGCATCTCATAATAAAATATCATCAAATGCCATTAACTACTGGAATCTTTAACCACTTATGTCTGAGTATTTTGGATTAGAGCATCTACCACTGTATTTCTCTTACTAGGTGTATAAGAAAGATGAAAGTCAAAGGACTATAGGTATTCAAACCAACTTCAACACAAAATGTTCAATTCAATTTTAGGGAATATGTATCTAAGGCTTTTATAGTCCATACATACTAGGAACTATTCCTCAATAAAGTAGAATCGTCAGTAACACAAGGCACGTACCACTACTACTAGATCAAGGTCACTCATCAGGTAATTATACTAATGATTCCTAAACTTTCAAGATTCCTAATCCATGAATCGATCCTATTACATCAAAATAGATACTATCCCAATTCTTGAATCATCATAATAACTGTATAGGTGCTAGCAAGATATGAGAGAATCAAGATCAGAGTTGAGTTAAGTCTTCCTTTTAACTCTAGGGAGGCCTTATCACACATTTTGGACCATAATAATTTGAATACCTTCTTTTTCAAACCCATAAGTGGTACTTCACGATATGAGAATTCCTAAATAAAACACTTATAATATCCAGCAATTCACTTGAAACATTGTCTATCAAATATGTTCTTCAGATACTCCCAAGAAAACAAAACCATCACCTTGTCTACAACCATAGACACTCCTAACACCGAGATAATGTGACCTAGGAAGTGACCAATATTAATCCAAAATTGGCATTTTTTGAGATTAGAAAAAAAATATATGCTCTATCAGTGTGCTCAGTACGATATCAATGTGTTTTCCATGATCCCGTCGAGTGTATGAGTACACCAATATGTAAGCTAAAAAACAATGAAAAAATCTCGATACATGTGAAGAAACCATTTCATCAGATCCATGAAAATAATAGGTTTATTAATGAGACCCTATGACCATACCAAATACATAAAAAGGACATAACTGCTTCATAAAGTAGTACGTTGTATATCTGAGGGCCTAACTCATACCAAGTGATATCCCTAGCTTAAATAATTTTTTGAGAAAACCTTTTCCCCTTAGAGCTAGTCAAAGAGGTCATCTATTTGAGGTAGAGGATACCATTTCTTAACATAACACTGGATCAATTTTCAGTAATCCACACAAATCCTGAGGTTACCATTCAATTTCATGGTGAAAAGGATAAGTGAACCCTAAGTAGATATTCAGTTTTATATAAAAACTTTAGATTTCAGGTCCTCTAACTGTCACTTGAATTACTGATGCTCAGTTGGTGCCATCTTGTAAGGATGAATAGATATCGATGCGGTTTTTTGAACTAGATCAATAATAAAATCCACCTATATCTTAGAAGGTAAACTAGAAATGTCATCAATGAAGGAATCAATAAATTTATCCTCCACCATAGGGAAATATATTTGATACATCAACTGATAGGATAAAAATGATTATAAATATGGGATAAAACTTTGCTCATCCCACGATGTTCGGATCTAGCTCTACTTTTCAAGATGTCTCATTCCCCCTTATATACATAGATATGTACCTATAGGAATATAAATGACACTCTATGCAAAAAATAGTCAATACGAGAATTATGTGGGACCAACCAATCTATCTTGGTTATGATATTGAGTCCTTTTATCTCAAGGGAAAAATTCAATAAGAAATGATAACTTTCTATACCAAGAGGGAATTCCTTTCATTGACATATACTATTTGATTACACTCCCAACAGAGTGTCACGAATTATTACCCTATAGAAATACTCAATATCAAGGATGATAATTTCCATAATATCCATAGTTATAATTTTTTTAAGTACCTATGTCAAATAAGTCATACAATAAAATAGAGTCTACTAAAATCCTACCTCATTCTATAGAAGGCCCGACACTCTGCTGCTCTGGTATAGGCTACACTAAATGTAACTGGATAGATCCAAAACCCTGAGAAATAACTTTAATTACCTAAGAAGACCCTCTCTACTAGAATTGTGTCTCATAAGACTAAAATCCACAACCATACCCACATCCTCATCTTAAAAGAACAGTAGTACATTGGATCCCTACTTAATGTGGAGTTGCTGATCGTGCTCTAGAATATGGATTCGGTGTTGAACTAATTTCACAATGAATTTGAGAAAAAGTTCTATAAAAATACTGAAGATGGCCCAACTTACCAAAATATTAGAACTCAACTGGGTTTTTGGTATATTTTTGCTTCTTATAACCTATCCTACCACCCTAGTGACATACCACAAATGTTTCATTTCACACTATCTGGATTCCACTACCCCTGCGAACAGACTCTAGGTGATGCTTCCTACCACTAGATGAACCACTTGCCTATCTAGGGGTTGAACCATCCTAGACCAAACCTCCGTCTTCCCTTATATTTCACTATGTGATATGGGACTAATACACTATCTCAAAAATGGTAGTTAACCAAAATATGTTTACCTCAAATCAAATCACATATGAAAGCTCATCCTCAAATCATCTCACTCTCAATTGATCGTCACCTTTAAGAGTCTGTGTGAAGTGATGTAGGTTAGTAAAGTGATCTGAATGGTCCATGATGGAAATGTTACCCAGTTGTAGATGTATAAACTCCCTCACTCATTCTAATATCAGCATCTATGAAAATAAGTAATCATATAAAGAAGTTTTTAAGTCCATACAGACCATATTTTGATGATGATCTTATGGGGTGTTTTGCCTCCGAGGAGGCGCGTCTCAGGTTGATGGTGAAATGGTCTTACAAGGATCATCACCCACCATTTTTTACAAGATAGGTTCCTATAAAATTCACCATTTATTTTGTTTAGACCCGTTATTAATCATTATCCAAGTTGGATTAACCCCACAGGGACTGGTCAATTCACCCCTTTCACATTGCGAAGAAAATTTCATGGTCAGTCGATCCCAGTGGGCGATTAAATGGGGTCAAGTACTCATGAAATCAGTCCTCCTCGGATATAACTTCCTTATATGGTCTCCAATGTGTTTATTTGTGGAGACAAAAACACCCAATGAACTTGGTACCATGATTCATGGACCTTCTTTCCAAAGGGAGGCGCTCATTGATTGATGATTCATCCAATGACATTTGAGGACTCCATTGGTTGAGAGGATGGGAATTCAAACTCACTTCACCCTTCTGGGGGAGGATTATTACATGTTCCAGGACTATCGTATAGATTTAATTCATGTTCATATGTTTTTTAATCCTTGGTTCATTCCTGAAGAGTGTGTCCACAGGCTACCCCTGGTTTGCTAGATCATCATAGGCATGCATATATTTGATGCTATGGAAGGAATACTGACTTGAGCCACATAATATGGTTCTCTATAGTTTATCATTATCCAGGGGGATGAAAGGTGACTTGATGTTGGGATCTTACCCATAAGATTGGTTTCCTACGCATCCTTAAGAGAGGAATCAGAACCCATGTAGTTTGGAATCATTTGGATGTTGTAATTTTCACAAACCTCTAAGACCACATGAGTCATGGTCAATGTGAGAAACAAGAGGATTTGAAAGATCTAACCAACCACATGCTTCCTCTCATATTGGTGGGAGATGGAGAGCCCACAATGCAAGAGGTTTGGGAGACCGTGGGTGAGGGCGCAAAATGATGAACCTTTCAATATGAAATGAAATTTAAAGTCATGCGGATCAACCTTGGTTAATTGGGGAATTACCTCAGTGGGAGGGCCCAGAATGTGTTCTGGAAAGTGGAAGAGTTTCATCCTCATCTAAGGGGAGAGCGTACATAACCCCTTTGACTGATCACTATTCCTTATCGAATGAAAATACAAGTGATCAGCCTCAATCCCTAGAACGTGGAAGTTCACGTTGGCATCCCAAGGTTAGAATCTAGTTTACCATGGGAATGTAGACCCAAAGGCATTCCCAAATCCCAAACCATTATGGGTAGAGCCTTTGTGACTTCAATTACCTTGGGTACGTAGACTCAAAGGGGTGAACTGATGCACCCGATGGTCTGATAATACGAGTCCGGTGTCTTTGGAGGAGGCTTTGGCCTGATATCGGAGGACTGGTTAGTGGAGGGATTATAGAGTACTGGGCAGTAATGGAGGGGTGAGGTTGGAACTAGATGAAATAATAGCAAAAAACACCCCATTCTGCATATTGGTTTCTTATGAGGGATGAGGGAGGCTCCACATTCTATAGTGGTATGCGGGTAGAGGGGCCATCCACATACCAATGCGGTACATAGGAATAGTTATAGATCACTTAGTACCATAGTGGTATGCATCCCATCACACCGCTTTGGGTTCCATTCACGTACTGATGTAGTACGCAGTGCTGGGTTCAGTCCGCAGAGCGGTACACTACGCGGAGCACCATATTGATGGAGGGTTTAGATGATTATCATTCGCGAGGAGTTCATCTGTATGAAGTATGTGTTTCTCAGTTCACCAATTACGTTTTCTATTCTATTATTATTATTCAATTTCCCTGTTTCATGGTTCATGGATGACTGTACCTATAAAGAGTGTGGTTTGTGATTCCGGCTTCCTCAATGAATCAAGAATGAAGCCAAAGTCTTCTCTGAACTCTTTCTGCCAACCTCTGATTTCCCATTAAACTTTTTTCATCCATCATTTCATCCCTCCTACTATGATACTTTTATGGAGCATCATGAAAATTGTATCTATTGGGAACACAAAACCATTTGCGGAGGCCCATGAAGAGATATCCTGAACCACGGAATACTCAGTCAATTTGAGGTTTGCGGAGGCTTAGGTTCGCAATAATGGTTCGAGGAACCCTACTAGTTCATGTTGTCCACAAACTGATAAGTTCAAAGGATGGTACGTGGATGGGATTTTTGCGTATGAGTCCATTGGTGAAACAATTCGCATTATGCCTTGTTCGGTGGCCATCACTCTACGGTTCAGTGCCTTCGGGATCGTTCGGTGTACCTATCAATTTGTGATCGAGGTGGTCTGCAGACCATTCCCGATGATGGTACATGGGCCACTTGAAAATCCTTGAAAACATGAATCCCTTCAAGTTTCTTCTGAAATTTGAAATATAATTTGAGTTCATTCACCTTTCTAGGCTTGTATTAATACTTGATTCCTTCTACAATGTGATTATGGGGGTATTTCCTTCCCTTGGAGGAATTTTTAGGACCCTAAAAATTCACCCCATCAGAATGGGGTCCGTTCGGAATGAAAAGGGGACATTTTTTATGTAGAAGTAGTCATGAACTAAAATGGTTCACGGTAGTACATATGGGCATGGTAGGAGGGGACCACATATATATATAAGGGCCCATTCCATTTTTATTTTACTATTTTTAATTGAGAAAATCACTCTCAACTTCTACAGCTTCTTCTGCTTTTGTGTAAAATGCTCCTTTCAAAAACCCCATTCATGAACCACTTCGTACGTACTGCGAACCGATCTTCTCACCATTTCTCTATCTTTGTACAATGTTTTAGATTTCATGAACTACATTGAAGAATTTTAAGAATAAAATCTTTATTGCACGTAGAAGGATGCTACGTGGCTAGCGTGTCAGCATACTGAACTTTAATAATTAATAATATGTACTAAAACATTAATCCGAAACTTCTGAACATAAACATAATCAAGGAATAGGGTTTCGGTATCAACCTTCTGCGAACCTTTCTGTTCATCCGCCAATGATCTGCATAATAACACCTCACAGATGGTTCACGTACCATGGGTGTATGGGGTGAAATGCATCCATGTACTGTTGCCATAGGTGGGGTTGTTTCTATGTATCACAAAGTACACAGATTGTGCCTTACACATAGCATTTCTAGGAACAGTACACAGAGCTTTATACAGACATATTTTGATTTCTTTATTGATTCTTCCATATCATTTATCCAAACAATTTTTTTTGGACTGACTTTTTTTTTGGCTTCTGGATGCAGGTTACCATGGCTGCTTCACAGGCTGTGATAAAATCAAAGAAGATGAGGGAGACCATGGTGGGGAATAATGGGGATCATCTTCGATCCCACATCATTCGTCTTGACAGATTCTTAAATTATTTATTGATGTAAGATCTTATAGACTATTTATTATCTATATAGTCACCACTTTACAGATTTGGTCTCCCTGAAGACATTCCTTTGTCGTTGGTTGACCCCGATACCCATTTCATCCTCTTACAGGCACCACAACGACATGCTCATACCAACATTTCCCTAGTATTAGAAGTTATTTCCACTATGATTAAGGAGAACATCTTCATAATATTAGGCTCAACATGGACTTGGGGAAACCGCAGGTGTCCTGATGGTGTCCCGACACTAGACGCCCAAGAGTACCCATCCATTATCAACATCTCCCAAGAAAATCCTAACAGTGGGTGGAGCACTAAGTGAGATCCACGGGCCATAGGATGTTTCTTTGATGAGTGGACCTAGATGTTTTAGGTACATCAGACCTGTTTGGAGTGCCCTGACCAGTTGGAGGCAGTGGTCTTGTATCAAGTGACTTGAGATTCTCAGTTTGCAGTCTTCTCCCCTGGATAAATCCTTCCTGAGTTGTTGAGCCTCTATTGCTCAAGCACCAACACCTTCCACATATTTCATGGGGAAGTGGGAATCATATTATAGTATATCCATCATCTTGGAGGACTCCCTATCCTTGGAGAAATGTACAACGAGTTTCTCCCAGCAGTTGTTACTTGGAATGACACTGATCAAGTGTCCCCTTTGATAATGAGTTTGTTGGCCAGGGCAGATGTATTACATGATCATCCACTCCAATATCACTCTCTTATCCCATTTGAGGTTTTGATAGGGTTATTCTTGCAATATAATAGACCCAAGATGAGGGATCGCCATAGTCAAACTCACCAACCTTGTCAGTCTCTCCAGACTCCTAGGCCATACTGTGCTACCCTTGAAGCAGGACGATATTCCACATGGGGATACGAGATTCATCCAGACGTATTACCTATACTTAGATTATAACATTTCTTTTCCATGTTTTTGAGCAGATGGATTTTCCCATCCTGCGATGTATATACCGAGGTTTGGACCTACACTTTGATGATGGCAGCCATGCTAGCAGAGGGTTGCCCCATTATTTTTTTCCTTCCTACCCTCT
The DNA here is from genome assembly GCA_963277665.1 of Viscum album. Classification (NCBI taxonomy): domain Eukaryota; kingdom Viridiplantae; phylum Streptophyta; class Magnoliopsida; order Santalales; family Viscaceae; genus Viscum; species Viscum album. Next base: position 964,197,086 of record OY728129.1, read on the forward strand.
CTTGGATTTATAAATTATTGGAAAAAATATAGAATGGTAGGCCCCCAAACTGTCTCAGCAGACCATTTCAATTTCTTTACAAGTGGATGGAAGAACACTTCCCCTATTATGAATTTCGGTATACTGCAAAGGTTCCTCATTATGAATTTCAACCCACCCTTCTCAACATTTTCACTGTTCATCCTAAAACTCTAAGAAATATTGATGCGGTTGGGCTATTGAACGATGCTTCTCTCTTCTCCTTTTCACCGAATCCTACCCCTCATGGGTCATTAAGAGATGACATGAATAGTTATTCAGTGTAATGTTCATATATCATCACACTTCGGGATGGATGATCATCGTTCGTATAGATCAGGTAGTCATTTGTGAGACATACTTCCCCTATCATTTTCCATGAAATTTGGATGACTTCAACAAACTACCAATGGATATTCAATTAAGGAGAGTGACTCATCCCATAGTTCTTCAATAATTATGAGTCATAATGATTCATGAAGGTGATTCTATGGAAGTTATCATCCCCAATACAAGAGAATCCACCTTTCTATCATTGGAATATTCCCAACTATGGGTAGATTGTTACCCGAATAGGATGTTTAAAGAACTAGTTCTGCGGGTGAAGAATCCTTTAACTATTTCTTTTCCCATCCTTTCCCAAAGAAAAATGACACACATTCCTTCTAATATGAAGAGTGATACAACTATACCTTCTACTTCTATCCCTACAATAGCCATGACAGATACACCACATTCTTCTGCCCTTATAGTAATAAGAAGTTTGGTTCATCATCATAAACGTCTAGAAGGGGATTCATCAGTACAACCTATTTTAGTGGGGAGAGATTCAAACTGCTCCCCTCCTACGAATAATTCCCAAGACCTTAATTTGGTTTGTAACAGCAGATTATCACCAATCTCCTCGGAAGCTGCAGCTAGTCCTCCGTATCTGGATTCCGCGATTGAACCATCTGAGAGAAAAGGGAGTCCTCTATCTTGGGTAACCTGTCTTAGGTCCCTCCCCACCCATGTGATGACACTTCCTGCTTATATACATGCTATTTCCGGTGAGGATCGAGGTAGTGGTGCTGCGGCGAGGAACAAGGTAGTGTGAAAAGAGGAATGGTTCTAGTTATTTTCTCTTTCCACAGAGACAATTATAGCCAATTTTGATGAGGAGGGTGACAATTTTCAGCAATTATTCACAAATATGGGTTTCGAAAACTTTTATTATTGGCACTTATACCTCCTTATCTATCAAATCATCATTTCCAGGGAAGACATTTCCTCCTACATGGACATGCTGGCCAAGTTCAATTCTTCCAATCACCAGGTGGTGACCTTTTGAGATGTTTCAGAACAATTCGATCATCTAATAGCCGAGGAGGTGAAGGCTCATGATTTGGTGGACACCCAATATGAAGAGTTGTGGGAGTGCGAAGCTTGCACAGTAGGACTGAGGGATCAACTTTCCTCTTCACATGCCAAATATGAAGCCATCTAAAAGAAGGGGCGAGTCCTTAATGTTTTTATGGAGTGTGTGTGTCCGACGGTCAAGGATGAAATAGAGGAGAGATCTTATTTGTAGAAAAATATTGTTGTCCTGTGGAAATCACTTGTTTTATTTATAGAAAGGGTGAATCGATCCTTGTTTTAGTTCAATCCCATGTACTCTTTCACCTCTTTTTTTGATAGTTTGGTGAGACTCTAAACTGGGGATGCTCCTCCATTTTTCTGAAGTCAATGAAACTGATTTGACTTTTAAATCCTCTTTCTTTTCCTTTTCCTATCATTTAAATTGATCATAATTAATCATATAAACATTATTACAATCAAGTATTAACTTTAAACCATGATTTGAAACCAGTAAACTAAAATAATTGAACCGGGATCTAATTTTTTCCTGAGCCACTGGACTCAGTGAGCATAGTTCAAATATTGTAGAGGTTTTATGGAACACCACAATAACTTTTTTGTCTTTAATTATTACATTAATTTGTTCTGAATCCTACTTATCATGGGATTTACGAGCATAACTTGACTTTTTCTTAGGTTGGCCTTTGTGGGTTTTCGACCAAACAAGCTTGACGCCTTTTTTAATGGATCACTGTTTTTTTAATGAACCGATACTTGATGTTTATCCAGAGGTTCCTTCTGTGAATTTTACCTCTAAAAATTATGCTGTCTTTTTTACTGGTAGTTCATAGTCCTGCCAATCAACTTCCCCTACATGGGTCTTACTTGCGTGGGGGAGAGCTGGTGAATGGCCAGTTTAGTTAAAAGTTTTTTAATGTCCGGGTCATTTGGAAAGAATAATGTATGTAAGATGTTATCCATAATTTTTCCAAATCCGGTGGTGTGATAATACATGAATGTCATTTTAGTGTACATAGATTGGGAATGACTCCCCTGGGAACAAATTTTCCTTCGATTGATGGCCATTTTTATGCGAAACATATACAGAGCCTCTGGGGCATTGTGTGCATAGTCAAGGAAAGGATTCCTTAGGACACCAAACATCCATCTTCGATGGCTATGGGGGAATTATGGAGATTGGGAACTTTCTAAATATGGTATGTGACCTTTGACAAGGGGTTCCCCTGAGTACAAAAAGGGGAATTTTAATAGAAATTTTACCAGAAATTATTGGGGGAACTCTTCTTTTTTATGCAGATGAACATCACACATATAGATGGGGTACCTTTAGAAACCTCAAAAAGGGCCAGAGATGAATCAAGCCTGCATGTTCTAATATATCCAAGATGTGTGTAGGGAGGAGAATATAAACCATGAATTTGAGGGCCCTTGAATTTTGAGGTATGGAATGAGGCTTGGAAGACATTGGGCATACTGAGATAGTATAGGACTCTCGTAGGGATGAATTTTCCTTTTTTTCATGTCCATTTTTGTGGAAAACATATACAGATCCACCGAGGCATGATATACATTGTCAAAGAAAGGGGTCCACCGAACACTGGCCTTCTATCTCATATGGCCATGAATGATTACGAGGATTCATGATTTTTCAAAGAACAAAGTTTGAGGTATGATAGGTGTGTATCTAGACATATTGGGGACATTTGGGTTGCAATTTAATAAAGGAATAAAGTATCCCTTTTGTGTATCTAACTTATACGGTGGGTGATGCATTCATTCCATCTTTGGGGTACCTGGCTATTTATCATTGTATGGCTAGGACATGGAGTTCCTCTTGGGGAAGGGAACAGTGACATGCCTTTTAGGGTCGTGCTTCTAGGAAGAAATTCTTGGATTGGTTTTCAATAATGTCATGGTGGATATCTTTCTAATATCCCTAAGCTCACGTGAGCTATGATTGGTTTGAGAATGAAGGGATTATGATAATTTCTGGTCATTACCTAGGAATTGAAAAATCCACATCAGAGGGCACTTTAGGCTTAATCCAATGCTATGCAGTTTAACGTCATACAATAAGGAAGATTTTGGCCTTGTAGTTAAATATTGTGCGATGATGACATGACGTTGTGCAATTTAGAGTCATGAATCGAGGATGATTATGTCGTCATAAAGATATTTAGTAGTTTTGAGTTAATTGCAATCAGGATTCTCTATAATTCCCTAGACATGAGTGATGATTGAAGGTGTAAAACATATTCCTAGGGGAAACTTGAATCATGAGGGATGACATGGGGCTTGGAAGACATTGGACATACTACTATTGGAGAGTACACGCCTGATGATGAATTTTCTTTTGTTTGATGACCATTTTTGTGGGAAATATATGAATAGCCTCTAAGGCATGATGTTCATAGTCAAAAAGGTGTCTGTAAGACAATGGCCTTCCATATCAGATGGCCATGAAGGATTATGGGGATCCAAGTCTTCTTGGGGTATGGAGTTTGGAAAATGGGAAAGATGTGTCTGGGAATTTAAATAATACCCAGAACATGATTAACTGTAAACCACTAGAGCTTTCACATAGGTCTGACTCATATGTATAGGGGGAAGCATGAGTTTTTGACTTATCATGAGTGAGGGGAATGTGCGGGATCTCATGAAATTGAGAAATGTGCCACACATAACTCTTGAATAATTTTGAATCTTACTGTCATGCGATTTGGACCTATCATTGAATCCTCATACAAGTTTGACCTATATATGGGGGAAAAGGGGCATTTTTTATAGTGGATGGGTTGGGATACAAAATACGGGTGTCACTACATATCCTGCAAGAGCAGGAATCAAGCCACAAGTAGTTCTTAATGTTCCATATAAATGTTTACTCGATGTGTAGGGACATTTGAGGGATTTTTTTTATGATGATGGCTGGATAGGGATGCCAAATATGGGCATCACTACGTATCCTGAGAGGGAAGGAATCAAGAAACATATAGTTCTTAATGTTCCCAATACTGATTTGGATCCGTCCATGTGTGAGGAAATGTGAGTGAATTTTTTTTCCTTTTCTATGGTTGCCAGGTCTACCATATTTCCCTATAATTTTTATGTGTAAGAGAATCCTTACCATTGATCCTAATCTCATGTGAGTTATACTCGATGTGAGAAACAATGGATGGACATAGGGTTTCCTTAGAAATTTTGGGGAGGTAGAGAATATGATGGGGCATTTTGTTTTGTGGGGGCTGGGCCAATATCGAGGATCTAGGCATTGCTATGTATCCTTCGAGGGTAGGAATCAATCTATACTTAGTTCTGTGAGAGATCATGCAGTTTATTATCATACAATTAGATTTCTTTGTGCAATGTAGTTTAAAGTCTTACAATGAGAACATGAGTCAAAGTTTAATGTCATGTTCCATGGACGAGTTCCTTATAGTTTAATGTCACGTGGAAAGGACAATGACTGACAATTTAAGGTCATAGAGTTAAGACCACAGCTTCATGGTATTATAGCTCATAGTTTAAGGTCGTAGAGCTTGGACCTCGACTTTAGGGTATTATTAATCATAGTTTAAGGTCTTAGAGTTTGTACCATAGCTTCATTATTGTTCAGTGTAATGTTGCATGGACTAATATCGAATAGTTTAACATCATGTGGTTTGGGCAATAACTCATAGTTTAGGGTCTTAGATTTTGGAAATAGACATGGGGGGATGCTACTATGAGAAGTATTTCTTCAAAAACTTCACATTTGTGGGAGTTGTGATGAGCTGTTAGTCCATTGATATCTAGGAATATGATCCATTAGAATAGACCCTATATATAACATATGGTGTTTCCTACTTTGGTTCATGATTTGGGAGCTTCTTACCGAGTATCATCGAGTTTCTGAGGACTAACACCATTTATCCTTCATATAAAGATTGAAGGTGAACCTTTTTGTTGAAGGCTCATGCAATTCAGTTTTGGTAGATTTCCAAATGGTGTAGAGTGTGGAACCTTTTTTCATCTAGCTGTTCCAACTCATCAAACCGTCTCATGGATTTCTCATTCATGGACAGTTGACCAAAAATGGCCACATGATGTTATGTCACTTGGTTTCTGATAGGCAAAACCTCATCTACCTCATATACTAGTGAGTATGGTGTTTCATGGGTGGTGGTGCAGGTCATGGTCTGGTAAGCCCACGAAGCAATAAGAAGCTTCTTTGTCCACAATTTCTTATCATTATCAATCCCATTTTAGAGTATGTTGGACAATGTGTTGTTGAAAGCCTTTATCTACCCATTGGCCACTACATGGTAGCAAGATTAATGGTTGGCTTTGATTCTATACACTTGTTACAACTTTTACAACTCAACAAAGTAGAATTCAGTGCCATTGTGTGTCAGTATTTTATGAGGGACACCAAACCTGGTAATGATGATGGCCTTCAAAAATCTAATGATGTTTTTCACCCTGACTTATTTAACTAGTATGGCTTAAAACCATTTGGAAAAGAATTCGGTCTCTGTGAGTCTTAACTTGAATTGTCTAGATGTGGTGGGAGGATATGGTCCAAAAACATCCATATACTAGGTGGTGAATGGACAAGAGTACTTATTTGTATGATGTAAATACGGGGTAAGTGTATGAAGTTGGCATGAACTTGGTAGGAATGGAACTTCTTGGTGAATATGGAACAATCCTATATCATACTGGGCCAATAATACCTAAGCCTTCCTATTTGGAGAGAGAGCTTGGATGCTGATTAGTGCACTCCACAAGTTTCGACGTGCACTTCATTCACAAAAGTGACAGTCTCTTCCCCATCAATGCACTTGATATGGAATTCGACAAGGCCTCATTTGTAGAAAACCTTTTCTTGGTTTACCCCATTGTATAAGACAAAGTTAACTGCCCATCTTCAGACATTCTCCCTTTCAGCCCTATCTGGTTAGAGTTCCCATTCCTAAGGTAATTTGAAATGGGCATTATCTAGCTGATGGAGTGACCATAAGGCTTAGAAACATGGATAATTTCATCAATATATTATATATTTCTATAGATGAATGGAAGGACCATCCAATGGTGGGCTACACTAATGATCATTTCACCCTAGTCTGGATCGGCCAAGGTTGTGGTTGTATTTTCCAAAGTGTTGTCTTGGTAATTTTGTGACCGGGGGACACAAGTCAATGTTGGTTCTAATGGGAACTCTACTATCAGTTCTCAAATGTGTTTTATCAAGGGAACCAATACATCTTTCATAATGTCTTAGTCACCACTGACATGTTTTATTAATAGCTCTGAATAACCATTTATTTTTAGGTTCTTGGATCAAGCATGAAGTTTCAGTTTTAGGCCAACAATGAGGGCCTGATATTCCACTTCATCATTTTCATACCCTTCTAAAAGCTATCAAAGAGTAAGGAAGGATGACATTTTTAGGGGATACAAGTATAATTCCCAGCCCCACTTTGTTGAGCTTGGTATCCTCCATCCTTTTCCATGTCGGGCTTCAGGAAGCACCATCAAAGTATATTTCCCATGTATGGGGGTCCTCTCGGATGGAAAACACTTCTTCATTCGGAACAATGATGTTTCTTCTGAGGGGTGCTCGGCCAGGAAATTTTATAATGTATGGACTTTGATGGCCTTCTAGGGTACGTACTGTATGTAAAACTATTTTAGGATGACCTCTTATCATGATAGGTGCCCATTCAGCATGGAACAATTAAGGATATATTTAAGTGGGATGTAGTGGGAGACCTGTTGGACCTCATGGTACTTCTAGTAATGCCTGAGTTTTTAAACTGTGAATATTAGGGCTATGTAGTTCTTTTCAATTTTTGAATACCTAGTTTTTTCATCGATCATTTTTTGGATGAGGTAATAGAGTCTGTTCCTGCGGCCAACATCATTTTTCTATACAAGGAAGGTGCCTAATGACTGTTCCAGGGAGGTTATGTACAAAATGAGTGGCCTCCCCTCAACTGGTGGCATCAGCACCGACGAGAATAGGAGATACCTTCGGCGATTTTCAAATGATTCTTGGGAATCATTATCCCACTCAAACATAACTCCTTTCTTCATATTTCTGGTGAAAGGTTAACATTTAACTTCTATGTTTGTTATGAAGTGACTAATGTAGGAGAGGTTCCCCTGGAGACCTCTCAAATTGGTGAGGTTGCGAGGTGTTGACATTCCAAGGATGGATTTTTTCTTCTCGGTGTCAACTTCGATGCTGCGATGGCATAATAAGAAGCTGGTGAATTTTACCTAGGTAACACTAAATGTGCACATTAGGGAATTCATCTTTAAACCATGCTTATGAAATTTGATGAAGATGATTTCAAGATCGACCAGGTAGTTTAAGTGATGTCATAATTTAACCACCAGATCATCGATATAACACTCGATGAACATTCCCAATAAGGGCTTGAAGATGTGATTCATGGCACACTGATATGTGGCACCGAAATTATTTAGACCAAAGGGAATCACTTTATAACAGAGCACTCCCTAAGGGGCCCTAAAAGTGGTAGCTTCATCATCTCCCAGGCCATCTAGATTTAGTTGTATCTAAAATAGACGTCCATGAATGTGAGAGCTTAATATCTGAGGGTTGAATCGATCAAAAATTATGTGATCGGGACCAGGAAGTTGTCTTTTGGGAAATGCCAATTAAGGTCCCTAAATTCAATGTAGATTCTAATATGTCCATTATTATTTTTGACAGGGACTGTGTTTTCCATCTAGATCAGATATTAGACCTCCTGTATGAAGTTTTCTTTGATCAACTTGTCAACTTTAGCCACTATTTTGGCAGCAAGCATCGGGTGAGTCCTTATGGATTCCTTTTTATAGCCCCAATGGTCTTTTGGTAATCCCAAATGATGAGTGACAACCTAAGGATCGAGGCCTGGAATTTTGGTTTAGTTCCAGGAGGACACATATTGATTCTTATTTAATAAGGAGGTGTATTCATCCTTCTCCTTGACAGGCATAGACACACTGATTAGAGTGGGCCACATGTCATCTTTAGTGCCCATATTTATCTCCATAAGATCATTGATTGTGGTGGAGACACCTTATATGATTGGAAAAGGGGAATCATTGAGGTTTTCATCCACTTCTTCTTCTTTATCATCTTCATCTTCATCTAATGGAGAGAGTATTTTCGAGACAAAATCTCCAATAATTGGAGAGAAATTGTGTTTTTCCTTATTGAGTGAGGCAAGGGTAGGTTGAGGTCCTGGGGATGGGCTAAGAGAATCTTTGGAAGGGATTTTCCTGACATCAAAGAATTATCCATGTGTATGGACTTGGTGGCTGTAACAAAGACCATGATGACAATTGAACCTGCATCCAGACTTGACCTTATGCATTCAACTTAGTTGATGGGTAATACATACTCTTCCCCAAGATGCTAAAGGGGATCACTGGGAGCTTTTTCCAATCCTTTCAGGGCAATAATCGAATCAATTTTGTTATCTTAAAGATGTTTTTCTTCTGATTAGAAGAACGCTGTGTTGATATAATGCGAATCATAGGACTCAAATGGGGATTTATCGACGTGCAATGTCCCATTTTCCCATTGGTGCAATATTTTATGCATTGATGGTATGATGACGGAATTGTAGCATGCTGATGCAGCCAAGGCCTCCCTAATAGGACTTTGAAGGATATACTTTTTCATACTACCAGAAACATAGAATCTGACAAGTGGATTCTAAGACAAGATTTAAACTTGATTCATCCCAACAGTTTCTACTCACTTTTTTCATATCCCAACAGAGTTGTAGTGAAGGGTGTCAATATTTCTTCATCATAGCCCTTCCGACAAAGCATTTGTAGTGGGAGGAGGTTAACTCTAGAGTCGTTGTTGATGAAGATTCTCTAGACATCAATTACATTATTTTTTTTGGACACATATAAGGGTTTGATGTGATATTGAATGATGGAATACTCATCCCTATCTGTGAAGGAGATGACTAAATGACATTCTTCGGGATTGATCTATGTATGGTAGACTTCATCTGCTGCTACTTCAGCCTCAAACTCTTGGAGACTTAGTAAGGATTCGATGAGTTCCTCCCTAAGATATGCGGATAGACTTAATTCATCAAGGATTGATAGTTTTTATGCTACTGAAGCCATATGCTTTATAATATCATACTTCTGCTCTAACGTTTGGTGCTTACCGGCTCGGGGTTTCTCTTTCACAGACACTAATGGGGTTTGATATTTGGATGTAGAGGGTTCAACCTCTGTAACAAGGCTGATGGTGCTGTGATCCTTTAAAATTTTGGTCGAATTGGTTCTCCTATATGCCTTGGGTGATTTGATATTTTTTCTTCCCCTGATGGCTATTCTATGATAACTTGACTAGTTTTCCTTAGGATGGCGGCGGAGGAGCATTCCAGTTCTTGTTGCATCTGCTGGAGGGTCCTTCCACGAGTTTCTGTAATGTTAACAGTTTGATTTATAGTGTGGTTGGAAATTTGACTCCTGCCATGATCATACCTTCCATGAAATCATTGGCCTCTATAGCCTCTTCCTAAGGTTCTCCGGTTGGGCACCAGGAATTCGGGTTCGTGACCATATTATCCATCCAAGAAGGGGTCCATCAAGTGTATGACATTAATGGAGTCGACAATTAGTTCTTAATCCGACAATATTTCTATTTAACTATCTTCTTCTGATGGTGTTGTTTGGTGGGGTGGTGCCCATTGTACCATTTGGTGGGGCATTTCCCATTGTACCAAGTCTGATGGTATGAAGTCTAAAGATTCCAACACAGAATTTGACTTTGGTGTCATCTAGTACTCTTTCTATTTCTTTCTAACCATCTGGACTTTAGAGGGATACATGTTTTAGGAGGACGACTATGCTGTATTAGGAGCTTTGGGGGGAACAATTGGCTATTTCAACTTCACCTAGAGGATTCCATGGAATCTGTTGATGGTCTTCTAGGTCATCCAATTGTCAATCTTCTTCTCTTTACTAGAGACAATTTTCCATTCCTCTTCCTCTCTTGAGTATGAGGTTGAAATATATGCCACTTGTGCTGGTGGAAGTCCCACCTTAACATTCCCGGAATCCACTATACTTTTTAGGAGATACTTGAAAACAATCAATTACTAGATAGTGTTTCTCAGTATCTTGTGATAGGGACAATAGTTTGGATGTTCGTCGAGACCCACTTCATCGGATCTCTTTGGATCTCGTAGCTAGATCAAATTGAAATGCATTGTGGTTATGAAATAGCCACGAACCTGGTCATCTCAGAATGAGTAAACTTTATTTCTTCATTCTTCAAATTGATTTATTTTAGAAAATTGTCTTTCATCTTGCCGAGGTGGGGGTGGATATTGGTGTCCAGGGAGTCCTTCACGGTTCGTTGGGGGCCTTGCAACTGGAGCTGGTACCATGGATGGCTTAAGCGTTACAAATGCCGCTCTAGAGTTTCCCTCTCTTTTCCCAGGGGCTGATGAGGCCACTCAGAATATAATATTGGTCCGTTGTAAGGAGTATTATATTCTTTGGGTAATAACAGAGAAGTCTATAAATCCACATGTGTACTTCACCAGGATGAGTGTTTTTCACAATTCATCCCAAAGTTTATCGATGTACATGGATAGAATTTGATTCTAGGGTAGCCACAGTTTAAGGAATAAGTCAAGCCTTTCCATTTGGAAATAAATTCTTTGACTATTTTGTTATCTCGTTGAAAGCAGTTCATGAGATCCCTAACCATCATCTTAGGCAGCGTTGAGATAAAATGGAAGAGAAACTATCTCTGGAGGTCCTCCCAGCCTGTGATTGAATTGGCTAGAAGGATAGTATACCATACAAAGGCCGATCATTGTAGGTTTCATACGAAGCAACTGAGTTTTACCACTTCTTGATGTTGGGGAGTTCCCATCATGGGGTCATAATAAGATTCACAGTGCATTAAATGCTGTTCCGGGTCCCATGTGCCACTGAATACTGGGAATATGGGGATTCTAAATTTTGGCGGTGGAAGAACATTGGTCAACCATTCAGGGTAAGGTTTGCGCTCAGGTTGTATCGGATCACGTTGCCCCTCCATAGCTTCTAGGTAAGCTATTAATTTCTTGACGGTATTCAAGATCCCTTGATTCATATCCTGCCAGGCTTGATCTTGGGTGGGTACGGTAGTGGCCAAGACTAGGCATGCTGGTTCTACTAGAATTTGGGGTGGATACACAGCTAGGGGTATCATTTATGGGTTTACCTGAATATATTTTGGCTACCTTCCCAGGGGGGAAGTCTTGATTTCCTTCTAGGGCTGGGTTGAAAGGTCCATAGAGATTGGATACATTCACCTAGATAAGTTCCTATGGTATGAGAACCTCTTCTAGGATCACCAGCTGATGTTCTTCATGGGGAACACATCCGGAGATATAGATCCCTCAATGTAGCTCAACATTAATTCACATGAGCTCTTTTATTTCTTCCTCCAACTTGGGAAAACTTTCCTCGAGACTAAGGAATGAATTTATAGGGGGAGAAGAAGGCAGGTCATAGAAAACCTTGGATTTATTTTTCTCCTTTTTGGGGTTTCGAGCAGGAGGTAATGTCAGATTGACTAAGGGGGACCCAAATTTAGGGCATCTCTCTAGTTCTGGGTATTCACACCATTAGGCTCAGTGTGGGATGCCTCTGGGAGGGAACCATCTTCCTTTGCATCCTCTCCATTTATGTAATTTCCTATAAGATCTATGGAGTTTACATTTACCATGTTCACTGAGGCATACTTCATTATGGGTGGTGTACCTAGTGCCGAATGGTAGGAAGGATTTCATTGTACTTTGTTGGACTTTCTCCTTCTATTATGTGGTATTATTCAGATTTCTTGGTGAAGATTGGCCCAAAAGGAGCCTTGATCTTACCTCGTAATTCACCTTTGTCTCAGAGGGTGCAAACCATGGGAAGGGGTGTAATGGGTAACTCCTTTGTCCATTGTTCTTCTTAGTCGGTAGAAGACAGATGACCACTATGTGGGGCCTTGAGGTGAAAATGCTCCCAGCCATACGGGTTGGGGTTGTTCCTGTTCTTCTGTAGATTCACTACAACATCAATTTTTTGGTCTTGCGAAGTCATTTCGATTTAAAAATGCACCCAACTCTATGGGATGGGTTTATTCCCATATTTCAGTAGCATCGTTTGCTATTTCCACATTTTTAATTTCACGTACTTCCACGCAGGTGTAATCCAAGTATGTCATTGGGCCTGGGTGGAGTCTATGGTTTTTTGAAGACATGATAAATGATTTTTGGTTGGATCCACTTAGGCGGGAAGCCTGCTAGATGTTATTGGTTGCCTGAATTAGAAGATTTTCGGTGGATTGATCTCTTCAGTCTTAACTCTTTTGAGACATACTCCAGGATACTTTTTATCGAGTATCCCATATTTCCTGAGAATAAGTTTCATTTGATTGCTGCCTCTAGGTGATGATAATTTAGGATTTCATTTCTAATGGCGCCTTTTTGATGGGACAAGGGGTGAAGTGTAGAACTCTATGTTCTCCCTATCTCTGAATGTGAACTCCAGTCAGAGTTTTTCCAGTGAGGGGACACAACTTATGCACTGCATGAAGGAAATCCAGTTCATTTTTTTTCTTTCACCTTTCCGATCTTGGCTGCCATGTGGACGGGAGGGATTCCAAATCAATAAGGTGGTGAATATTCCATATAGTATTGAAATGGTCTACAATCCATTCTTAGGGTAGGAATTTTTCTTTCAACTGATGGATCATTGTCCATATATAGAGGCGAATTCCATGCATGCATTCCCCAGACAACTCTCTTGGTATGTCAAAATGAGAAGTGGTTGTAGGCCAATACATCACTTGTATGTTATCCTTATCTAGTTGTCTTATCACAAGAAATATATACTGTTGTTGTTCTTTGAGAGGCTCCTCTACTTGATATGCCCAACTTGACTTCTTCTTAATAATTTTGTTCCAAGAAACTGGTCTGTTGGGAGCCTTATTGATATGCAGACAATGTGAGGGTGGCTCAGAAGATGAGCATGGCCCCGGGCCATCCTCTGGTTGAGAAAGTATATTGCTCATTATAGAAAGACTGCCCGATGTGTCTGACTCCTTTATGAGTGCCTCATAATAGGAGGACTTTATCGCATTTATTCCGGTAAGGGGAGGACCTTCCTGCCAGTTTGAATTTTTGTTGAAGGGAGGACCTTCGCAATTGATGCTGTAATGGCGAGGGATATTATTGTAACTTGATGCCTGAATGTGTGGAATTTCTTTATGGTGTATACCATGGGGAGGACTTTTAGGTAGGGCTACAGTGAGGGGAGGACCTTCTTGCAGCTTGATGTTATTGAGGGGAGGACCTTAACAACAATTGACATTATGGGGAGGGCCTTTGCAATGATTGTCAAAATGGTGAGGACTACCATCATGACTTGATACCAAGATGTAGGTAGAATTTATGCAGTGCACATCATGGGGAAGGCCTTCAAGATTTACTACAATGAGGGGAGTACCTTATCATTTATTGGTGTTACTATGGGGAGGGCCTTCACAACAACTATCACTATGGGGAGGGCCTTCACAATGACCATCATCATGGAGAGGACTACCAACATGACTTGGTATCTGACTACAGGGAGAAGAATATCTGCAACATATACCCTGGGGAGGACGATCAGAGCGAATGAAAACAAGAGGATGACCTTTTTACTATCTGATCATCAGGGGGTGGGGAGGGGTAAACAACCCCACATCAAGAGATAGGCTCTCATGATCGATCATTCCTGGCCCACGTAGTGAGACCCCATGGGTTCCCTGTGGATGACCTTTAGAGTTGCTGGTAGATACATTGTTGGGAGGGACTTCGCAACTTCTACTTCCACTTCCATAATTTTGTAATGAAATGTTAGGGTCTTGAGCCTTTATTTATATATGTTTGAGGGAATCAAGAACCCTAACCTTTATCATAGAAAGATCATGTACGTGCTCTTCATTTTATGGTTTCTTTTAGCACATTTCATTTTTGAGCACTCTCTTGCGGGAAACTGAGGATATTTGCTGTTGGTAATGGCCTTCATATATGAGTCCCTATATTTTTGGTTCCTGTGATTCCATAGGGATACGCCGACATACATGATGTGTTTTGGAAGGGATATATGCCTGCCCTGGAGTGGCCACCACATTGGACCTACATCCTCCAGTTGGAAAATGTATTTGTTCCTGATACGATTGTTCGTATATCGCGGGATATTTCTGTAGACCCTCCTACATTTTAGCATGGATGCATAAATACTTCGGAGTGACTAACTCATTTTGCAAGTGAGTCATTCTGTTCAACCAAACTGGGTTGTGGGCCTGGTTTCTCACCTTTTCCACTAATGCAATGATATATTGGCATGTTTAAGGATATGATCAGGAATGGACGCCTAATCTTTCATCCTTTATAGGATGTGCTGACATAAATCTTTGGATGTAACTAGTATGAAGGCCCATTCTGATGTTGGAGTAGGAGTTTGTGCCTGCTCTAGTTCTCCATGAGTTCCAAGTAGATATTGGCAGTTCTCCTGTGATGGGACAGAGGAACATGTCTTCCACCATTTTTCTTCTCCGGTTGCCACCATATTTGACTGATGGTCTCCATATAAATGAGTGGGGATTTTCATCTTCTCTATTTTCACAGTATTTGTCTCACGGTCTCTGTATGCATCTACAAGAATTTGAATCTACTCATATTTACAAGCTGCCCTATTTAGTTGACGAGCTTGAAATGCATCAGTAGGTGTTTGTGCCTGCATGTAGCCAGTTGATGCCCAATTTGGATGACATGATTGAAATGTTTTAATAGGTGTTTGTGCCCGTGTGTAGAAATTACCCACACTATTTGGTTGACGGGCTTGATATGCATCGATATATATCTAAATCTACCTATAATTTACCGCTATATCCCCACAGTGGGTCCAGCGAGCACTAGTAGGAACATGCATGTTCTCATATTGTGTCACCCTATTTCTATGGTGGGATTGAGTGGATGTGGAAGAGTCATATGTCTACCTTATGAGTGCCACTATTTTAGTATGATGGATTTTCTCCTCAGGAACTACGATGACAACTTGTTCTTGATTATATATTTTCCACCTTGGTGGAATGCCCGAGGGGCCCGGGTCTCCTGGACTTTGGCGGGTTCCCTCAATATAAGGTCTTATTTGGTGGGAAGAGTTCTGGTCTTCTGATGTCGGTGGCGACGCTGTCTGGTGGGAGCCTGTGAATTGGACCCTTGTGCAGTTCAGATGAAGTTTTCAGCAGTGATTTCATCTGCCTCCCTAAGATAAGGGAGGTACTCATTGTCATGTTCCAAGGACAGGCTCCCAAAATGGTTTGAGACAACCATCAAGGCCACCTTGTACATGGGTATCGGCCACGGCTGAGGAGGCGGTTGGTGGACCTTCATAGACTGAAGGGCTTGCCTCGCAACCTCCATCATGGGGAGAGTACCATTTCGATGGTACTCTCTGATTAGCGTGTTGGATACCCAATGATGAATATGCTGGGTAGGATAGGGGGTCTTGCTATTTTTTGGAACCCTAGCTGCCTATAGGATCGATGATTCATGTGTTTGCATTGGTCATCGGGATGTTATTTGGATTGAAGGTTGCTCTGTGGGAACATGAGACATACATTTATGACAGACATGCCAAAAAACCTCATCAAAGTAGAATTATTTCAAACATATGTATATTGGGAGATTTTTCTTGGCCTTCTTCCCCTTTTATTGTGCTGTGGGGAGAAGGGGATTATGTGGGGTAGAACCGCCACCTTGGTTAAGGATTCTCATCGAGTTCACCGTTTTTGTTCCACCTTCGAGGAGACAAGTTTTTCTTGTATCAGGGTGAACAAAATGGGCCGACGTGCAATGTCCTTTTTTATTTTATCATTGGGGTTAGAACCTCCATCTTGGTTAAGTATTCATGTTGGGTTTACCATTTTTGTTCCGCCTCAGAGGTAGCATGTTTTGGGTTGATTGTGAAATGGTTCGACGATGATCATCACCCGTACCTTTTTTCTAGATAGGTTCCTATCAAATTCACCATTTATTTTTTGGACCCATTAAGAATAATTATCCTTTAAATAAGGTTGGATTAACCCTATGAGTATTGGGCAATTCACCCCTTTCACATTAAAAAGGAGATGTAACCGGCAGTCGGTCCCAGCAGGTGATTGTGTGGGGTCAAGTACTCTTGAAATCAGTCCTCCTCAGATATAACTTCCTCAGATGGTCTCCAATGGGTTTATTCATGGATCCAGAAACACCTAATGACCCTGGTATCCATGATTCATGAAAAGTATGTGATCACCCTTAATCCCTAGAACGAGGAGGTTCACATCAACATCCCAAGGTTGGACTCTGGGTTACCATTGGAATATAGACCAATAGGCATTCCAAAATCCCAAACCATTGTGGGGAGAACCTTCATGAATCTACTTACCATGGGTATATAGACTCAAAGGGGCACGCTGATGCACCCGATGGTCAGATCATACAAGTCTGGTGGATTTGGAGGAGGCTTTGGCCTGATGTCGAAGGACTGGTTAGTGGAGGGATTATGGAGGACTGGATGATAATGGAGGGGTGAGGTTGGAACTGGAGGAAATAATACCTGAAAAAACCCCATTCCTCATATTGGTTTCTTAAGCGGGATGGGGGAGGCTCTGCATACCATAGTGGTATGCAGGCAGAGGGGATGTCTGCATACCGATGTGGTACGCATGCATGGGTATAGATCACCACATACCATACTGGTACACAGCCCATCACACAACTTTGGGTTTTATCTGCGTACTAATACATCACACAGTGCGGGGTTCAGTCCATGTAGTGGTACACTACACAGATCACCACATTGAAGGAAGGTTCAAGGGATTATCATTTGTGGGGAGTTCATCCACGAGAATTACATGGTTCATGGTTCACCAATTAGATTCATGGTTCTATTATTATTACTAAATTCCCCCATTTTATGGTCCATGACCAGCTGTACCTACGAAGAGTGTGGTTCGTGTTTTGGGATTCTTTGATGAATTGAGACTGAATCTGGAGTCTTATTTGAACTCTTTCTTCCAACCTCTGATTTCCCTTCAAGCTTTCATCATCTATCAGTTCGTCCTTCCTACTATGCGAATTTTATAGTGAATTTGGAAATTGAATCTATTGGGAAGACAACACCATTTGAAAAGTTCCATGAAGAGATATCCTAACCCATAGAAGACCCAGTAAATATGGGGTTTGCGGAGTCTTCGGTTCATGATAATGATTTTTGGAACCCTTCTAGTTCACTTCATCCACAAACTGATAAGTTCATGGGATAGTATGTGGATGGGATTCATGCGCATGAGTCCTTTAGCAATGTGGTTCACAATACACCTTATTCGCTGGCCATTGCTCCACGGGCCAATGCCTTGATGATAGTTCCATGTACCTATCGATTCACGATCCAGGTGGTCCATAGACCTTACCCGGTGATGGTATGCAGGCCACTTGAAAATGCATGAAAACTTGAATCCCTTCAAGTTTCTTCGGAAATTTGAAACTTTATTTGAGTTCATTCGTCTTTCTAGACTTATAGGAATACTTTCTTCCTTCTACAAAGAGATTGTGGGGGTATTTTCTTCCCTTGGAGAAATTTTTAGGACCCTAAATTTGGTAATAACACCCCAATAATGCTTAGCCGAATTATATAGATATAACATAAAAGTTTGACCCTCTACATTGGAGGCATCTCTAGATTCTTGAAAATAGTAATCATGTACTCCATCCATGACTCAGCAGCCTAAGGGACACTATCCCACAAAAAAATAGGCAGCTACTTCTGCTAAAAATATCATATCAACTCTACCATAGTAAATAATGTCCACATGGTATCTTACATAGTCTTAATAATCCACATGAATCCCACTCAAAATAGGGCATCAGTTCCCATGATAGGTATAACTAGAGGTGACATAGGTGGCACTACTGGTGGGTTATTTACCACTACCTTAGGTGTGTGGTCTTCACCACCTTCCTGGAATTCGACCTGAGACCATCGTAGAGGCATATATCTATTATTCTAAACACATGCCTTAGGAAAATTTTGCTAAGAGAGATGATTTTGACATTAAATAAGGGTAGGTACAAATCCTTCCTATTATAGAGTAAAATAATCATTTACATACACCCTAATCCAGGACTGGTTCAAGGTTCCATATTATATAGGGAGGTCCAGGTATATGGTGTGTCAATTACATGGTATAGAGGAAGACACCCATTATGTTGCAATTGGAATATCCATTTATCAACAACCATTTTATTTATGAAACAATAATTTAGTTAAATTTTTAAGTTTATAAAATGGTAGTTAGATGAAATACCATTCCTAAGTTATAAAGGATTACACTTTATAAGTTATAGTTGGAACTTCATGTAATTTCATCCCGATACTTACATATGATATCAAGGTGTAACAAGCTATATACAATGATTTGATTAAATGAATACCCATTCCCAATTTATATAATTAAAATCTTTATGAATTATAATTATAATTCATTTAATTAAAATTAAATAAAATTTCAATCAGTACAACCACAGTCAAATAGCGAAAACATGTAAAAAATAGTTAATTAAGGGTCCACCCACAATCTATATGAGGGAACACCATTTAGGTCAAGACTGACATTTTAATAACCGATTTTTCCTTTTTTTCATACAAGAAACATTCACCTAATTTTAAAATATCTTAATCAAGGTACTAATAATATACAATAGGAAATGATTGCAAGAAAATAAATATGGCATGTTGCATGCATGACAGATACCCCAAAGTTCCTATAAGGATTCATGAGAAAATACCTAATTGCCTTATCAGACTATGATTAAAAGATAATCCACAACAACAGAAACAACAATAATAATATACATAAAAATCATATTTTTTACCCATCAATGAAATTAATACAATGATAATCGACATAATACAAAACAACAAGTCCCAAACCTGGTAATTTGGGTTTTCCCTATATGTGGGTTACCTACTCCTAGGCACATGATCATTACCATATCTTTAAACATTCTTAGTATCTAGTATATCAACCAAAAATAGTAATAAAAAAGTAAAAAGGTATATGATAAAACTTTGGGACATCTTGGACCTGATTCACTCATAAGTAACCTAACCCGGTTAACCAAATGGCCTCAAGAAGTCCTCCCTATACACCAGAGGCTTCTGACTGGTAGTTAGGGTCCATGATTGTATGGTGCAGAGACTATACCCTCATAATCAGATTGGTAGAAAATAGTGATATAGGTATAAAATAATAAAAGAATTAGATAAAGAAACAATGGAAGATAAATCATCCAAATGAAATAATAATACAAGCATAAATAATAAGCAGAATCAAATCCACTATCATATAAAAAGATGTCATCTTATGATGCTATGAAAAATTAGGAGTAAGGAAAATAGGTAGTGGGAATAGAAGAATAAATGTTATAAAAATAGACAAAACTTTAAAATCTATCTATAATATCATCATGAGCACAAGATCAGTCCTCTTCTCCCATAATCCATCCTAGTATATAAATTCAATCATTTATAATATGCATTTTACCTTTTTCCAAACCTGTATCCACTAAATCTATCAGGGTACCAATCAGAGGCCCGAACAAGGTGTAAGTAAAACTCAGTAGGCCACCACCAATGGTATCTATTACTAATTTAATTTTTGAATATATAATTATGAAGTGTGTATGTAATAATAATTAAAGTAGTAAATTAAATAAATAATACTCTTGTCGACTTAGGTTACACATTGGATTCCTGTTTGGAACTACCTACCTTGAACTAATCCAAAATGAATTTGATTGGTAGATATTTTATAATAAGGGAATGAGGACTGAGGTTGTAACCGAGGAATCTTTATATAATGATAATCAAATAGGTATCAATAAGTCCCATGATTAATTATGACTTATTAGTCAAGATAAGACAATGATGTCATGTATTGACTCACATTAACTAAATACAAGTTTGTTATTTTACATGGAAGAAGTGTTTTTTAAATAGGACAGTAACCGAAGTCTGTCCTAGGAAAACCACAGAGTAAATCCATGTATCACTTAAGGTATGATATAAATCCAATATCCAATGATTTTATCCAAGGCGTTCCACAACAAAACCCATGTATCTCCTAAGGATTGTAGTAATTCATTTTCCCGTTGTCTTATCCATGGTATTCCATTTAGGAATCTTAGTATCGACCCTAGAATAATTTTATCTTATCAGCTTGGTGATACAATAAAAGGAATTCCATAAATAATCCATGAATCAGTCCCAACACATCATGATTCCATTTATAATCATTCAACTAAAAATCCCAATGAGACCATCCAACACATTTTGTAACGGAACCCAAGTGGATAATGGAATTTCAAAATCCCATTTATAAATCACTCAGTCCAAATTATGAATTTCATATACCATTGAAAACTAAAAAAAAAGTAAGATAAAATCATAGACTTAGTGATATGGTCTCACCACCATTCACCCTTAATTTAATACACGTTAGCAATTTAAATTATAAAATAATTCCAGACCACTTTGATAGTGGTTTGTTTATAAGGAACCAATAGTGTAATAAGGGAATCATATTAAACACACCCAAAGGGGTTGGTATTAATGGTTTTGGAAAACCACAAAGGGTGTAATTGGGTTAAAATCAATTAAAAATCACATGCTAATGAAACTTATTAATTAATTTACAATTTAATGGTTCAACACATAATGGGTCTGATGTGCATGACATAATGACACATCACATAGACATAAAAATTTGCGTAAATGTAATCAACCACCTAATATATACAAGTATTTGACACTTCATTCAATATTGAATTATAATCCATGATAGAATAGGATAAATTGGAGAAATAGGAAAATTTACCTAACAATAAGATGTATTATCACAAATGGATTTATCATTCCATATGGCCAGATAAATCTTTTTGGACAATTATGGAGAGCTCAATGGTAATTCACCATAGGGTTAACCTGTGTTCTTCTCCATCATGATGTATGGTAGTCTTTAGATCTG
The DNA here is from genome assembly GCA_963277665.1 of Viscum album. Taxonomy (NCBI): domain Eukaryota; kingdom Viridiplantae; phylum Streptophyta; class Magnoliopsida; order Santalales; family Viscaceae; genus Viscum; species Viscum album. The sequence goes on from OY728129.1 coordinate 964,218,597, forward strand.
TTTCAAATAAGAGAAGTTTAACAAGGTGATAGTGAAGAAAATTTATCATTTTCCCATGATTTAAAATATTTTTGATCAATTATGTTGAGCTCGATGGTTCTCCAAGATTGATCTTCGATCAGGTTATCACCATACATATGTTAGAGAGGAGGGCATTCTGAAGGCGGTGTTTTAGGAAAATTATAGGTTGTATGAGTATTGAGGGATGCTATTTGGATAAAAGAACATCCCAAAAGTGTTCATGGATCAAATGAACATGATATTTCACCTGGACCTAGACTTGTTCATCATGATTTTCATTGAAGACATTCTCATCTACTCAGTAACAATGGAGCATCATGCAACACATATTGTGATAGTATATAGTGCACTTTTATCTTATTAACATTATGAAAAGAAATCAAAAGTGTAAATTATGGATTAAAGAGGTGAATAAGGGAGTAAACACACATGATTTCACTGATATTATCAACATTTTATCCAGGATTTATCATGATTATAAACACCCAAGATTGCACTGATGAATAAGGGAGTAAATTTCTAGTGGTCTGACTATTGTGTAGATGTGTTTCTTGAATTGGAGAGGAGGTTGATTACAGCTCCATTAGTGAAACTCCCTAAACCTGGGGTTGAATATATATTGTATTGTGATGCATATGGTGTTGGTTTGGGAGAACTGCTGATGCATATGGAGATAGTGGTATCTTATGGATCATTTTTTCCACAACCCCATGAGTGAAACTACCCTACTCATGACATAGTGCTGGAAGTTGTGTTCCATGATCCAAAGTGTTGGCAACACTATCTCTTTAGTGACAGCTCATTTATCCGGATGAAGCACAAGTGACTTCTCTACTTCTTCACACAATGGGACATGAACCTAATACAGAGGTGTTAAGTAGAGTATCTATAGAATTTTTACTTCAATATGGATTATACACTAGGTAAGGGTAACATTGTTACCGATTATCTTATCTGTAACATATAGGTAGATCATGCATTTGTTGAGTCAATACGGTTTTCCTTATGAATTTTCCATTCCTTTATAAAAAGGGAGATATTGTTAAGTCATTAAGGTATCTTTATGACTTTACCATTCCTATTGCTTTGAAAATCACAAACACCTCATTTCAAGGAAAAACTCATTTTACCCATGTTTTACTTCCATAAGGAAAATTTCCTTCCCAAAGGAAATATACCCCAACCCTATTTTCATTGTTCATATCAATATTTTTCTTAAGTACAAAAATAGGATTCATATCTAAAACCTCGGAATCGTATAATACTTAGATATAAAGCATTCTGTTTTCTAATCCGAATTCATGTTATGAAATTTTATGAAGTTCTACTCCGAATTCCCTATTATGAACTTTTATGAAGTTAAACTATGAATTCTGATTACGAACTTATATAAACTTCTAACTACGAATTCTGATGATGAATTCTGATTATGAATTCTCATTATGAATTCTGATGATGAATTCTGATTAGGAATTCTCATTACATATTTTGATGATGAATTCTGATTAAGAATTCTCATTACAAGTTCTGATGTTGAATTATGATTACGAATTCTCATCAAAAATTCTGATGATGAATTATGATTATGAATTCTCATTATGAATTCTGATTGAAAATTCTGATTATGAATTATGGATACGAACTCGTATGATGTTTGACTCTAATTTCTCCTTCAAAATAGAATCTAAATATCTCTTTATTGACTTCGAATTCATTTTCTAGTTAGACTCCGAACTTTAACTTTCAACACTTTGAACTTTCGTTTTCTCCATTTCGAATATCAGTTTAAGTTATTCTTTCACTTGTTATATAATAAAATGATGTCGTAACTTCTGTTATCAACTAACCGTTGGTTGAGTGACACATGTACAGGTCCATCTGAAATTCAAGGAAGAATATGACCTTTGGAGGAGGGATCTGACCGTTGGAGCTTTGCCTATAAATAGGATCTCATTTGAAAAGATATGACACACTTGAATCGATCTTTGAAATCTGTGTTTACATGCTATTGAAGTGATTTCTAGAGAGAGAGACTCTTATAAACTCTCAAGATTCGTGAAGAATGTTTGAACGGCTTGTTCAAACTTTGCTTCGTGTAGAATTGCTTCGTGCGACTCCGATTGTTGCTGTGTACAATTGAGGGATTTTGGGGATAGAAAGACAGAGGTGTCGACTACCTGATAGTTGAGGGTTTGTGGGGATATCAAGACAGAATCCAATCTTCGTATCGAGGGAATACCCTGGTGTGGGTACGATAGACTTTCTTGAAAGTATAAATCAAGGGACCTTTATCCAAGGTTGTTGGATACCCTTCTCTTTGGGTTAAAATATTTAATACTGGTTACTAGTTTTGTTTCTAGTTTTTCCAATTCATTTGTATTGTTAAGGAAAGTATGACATTATTATACTTCCTCATACTTATACTCTTATTTAGTTAGCTTCTATACGCTTTAAGGTAGAATCTTAGATGGTGTAAACTTTTGTTAAGTTTCATTTCCGGAATCACTTTTCCAGAATCAATCAAGTTATTAGATCTTAGAGGTATTGTGAATTTTGGTTACACAAAATTTCCTTAAGGATTTTTAAACTATACAATTCACCCCCTCTTGTATTTGAGCATCTCATACTATATATTCGATCCTAAAGTTGGTATTATAGATTATACCATACTCATATACCATCTCACAATTGGTATTAGAGCATTGGTTCAATCTGAATTAATCTCACCAATAGATTCAGAAGACTTTCTTCTTTTCTTAACTTTTGGAATTTAATATTCGGTATTGCTTTTTCTAGATTCAAATTTTCGGTATCTGTATTTCGGAATCGTATAGTTCGGATCCATATTTTTTCCCTCTATATTTTTTATTTCTTAGAATATATTTATTGTTTACAAACTCATACTTCTAACAAATTTGTGTGCCAAATATTCTTCTTAAGAATGGCATGTTTAAATGTTGGTTCTATTGATAACCTAAATCATACCAGACCTCCTGTTTTTGATGGAAATGATTATGATTATTGGAGAGATAGGATGAAAACATTCTCTATCAACACTGGAGTTGATAACTATCTAATTCTAACTGAAGATTATAATATTCTAGATAAGGAATTGAGAACCTTTAAAAATCAGGAGAAATCAGAATATCAATCAAATTTCAGAGTTAGGAATACTTTGTTGTGTTCCATCACTGGGAACATCTATAGTCAAATATCTTCATGTGAAGATGCAAATAGTATCTGGAAGAAACTTGATGTCACAAATTTTGGTACATCCAAAGTCATAAAGACAAGACGATCTATGTTGAGAGCTGAATACCATAACTTTAACTTTCCTTATGGAGAACCTATATGCAAAGTACAACAAAGGTTTATAACTATCGTGAATATTTTACAGTCTATGGGAGAAAATGGTTTGGATGATGAGGAACTTGTGGACAAGATCATAGATATCATTCCAAATGAATGGGAGTCCAAGAGGATAGCTATTGATAAGAATAGGAAAGTCACTCAGATCTCCTTAGATGAGTTGTTTGGAACTCTTCTTCAGCATGAAACTAGAATGAAGAGAGATGCTGAAAATTTCAAGAAGAAGAAGAATGGAAATAGAGGAGTTGCTTTTACAACCACTTCTAAACATATGAAAGCCAAGACCTAGAAAGAGTAACTAGATCAAAGACAAAAAAAGTTATTATTCATTTAGAATCTAATGACATAGAAAAGTATGAGAATGAATTAGCTAATAATGCTTAGAGAATGAACAACATTGTAGCTCAAAGGAACTATCAGAGTAAGTATAAGATGAAAGACTACGAAGATATTAAAGATGGAGAAGTTTCTTGTTATGAATGTAAAAGAACTAGTCATATCAGACTTGATTGTCCCTTATTAATAATGAAGGAAAACAAGTAAAGGAATTCAAAATGGAACATGAAGAAATTCTATCGATCAAAGCACAAGAAAAGTCCTAAAGATAATGATACTAGGAGTGCTAGATATGGAGATTCTTCAGATAGTGAATCTTCTGAATACAATTCATCAGCACAAAAGAATATTGGATTCATTGCAACTAATGCTTTCCCCAATAAATGTCTTATGGATATGGTACGGTCTGCCGAGGCTTTAACAAATATATCTCTTGATAAGAATTACTATTCTGAAAATAGTATTTCTAATGAAGATACTTCATCCTCAGAAAATGAAGAATTACCTTTATATGAAGAAGTTTCTAGAATTTCCAAGATAGTTGATGCAAAAAATTGTAAAATTTCTAAGAAATTAGACAAGGAAAATACCAGGTAAGAAATTCTTACAAAAGAGATTTCATATCTTTCTAGAGATCTGAGAGATAAAGAAGTGCTTTTAGAAAAACTTTCTAAAAACCTTGAGAAAGAAAATTCTGATAAAGAAGAACTAAAGATCATAATAATTCTATTTTAAAGATAAATGTTTTTGAGGAAAAATCTAACTCTAAGGAAATGATTCCTGAGGATAGGAATTTAGTCATCAGACTGAAATCCAAAATATTTTCTCTCAAGAAGCTCCTTGAAAACTTAACCTCTAAGAAGGAAACTTTTGACAAGATGTACTCTCAAATTAAATCTCAAGGAAACACTACTGGAGTAGGTAATACACACCAAAAACTGGTTTTCAAAATCAATTATTTTGTTCCTTATATAGCCCCTTTTTGCACAAATTGTCAAAGTGGTGGGAATTGGAAGAAAAATTGCTCCTTAAATAGTGTTAAATCCCTTGGGCTTCATACAAATTATTTTTTCTAAACAAATTTTGATACCCAAAATTTTGTTATCTAACAATTCCGGATCCTAGAAAGTTTGGATTCCAAAAGTCAAACTTTTTCTTAATTTCAGGAAAATAGGGAAAGTACCAATAGAAATACATGGTACATGGATAGTGGATGTTCCCGACATATGACTTGTAACAAAAATTATTTTGAAAATATTATCAAGAAGAAATGAGGAAAAGTAAATTTTGGAGATAATGCTCAGGGAGAAATTATTAGTATAGGTAACATCATTTTTCTTGAAAAAAATTGATTTGAAATGTTTTATTTGTTAAGGGTATTAAGCCCAACCTCATTAGAATAATCCAATTATGTGATGAAGGCTACCTTGGGAATTTTAGGAATGATAAGTTCTTAGTACACAATTCCAAGGAAGAATTTATTCTTTCTGCCAATAGGCAAGATACTTTTTACACACTAATCTTAGAAGACCTTAGGAGCCAAGACTTACCTTGCCATAGTGCAATGGAATATTACTCTTAGTTATGGAATAGAAGGTTTGGTCACTGTAATGTTAGGAACCTATGAAAACTCTCTATGAAAGGACTAGTTAAGGATCTACCAGAGATTAGATTTTATTCATCAAAAGTTTGTGACCCTTGTCAATATGTCAAGAAACATAAATCAAGTTTTAAATCAGTCAGTGAAGTCTCAACTACTGTTGAATTATAGCTAGTGCATATAGATCTTTTTGGTCCAACACAAACTGGAAGCATTGGGGAAAATATTATGTATTTTTACTGGTTGATGATTACACTAGATTTACATCGGTCTATTTTATAGAAAAGAAATATGATTATTTTTTTTATTTTAAAAGTTTTAGAGCCCAAGTTAAAAATGAGAAAATCCTTCCATTGAAAACTATTCATAGCGATCATGGAGGAGAATTTCAAAATTCTGATTTTGAAACTTTTTGTAGTAGAAAAAGGATTACTCACAACTTCTCAACACCCAAAACACCTCAATAAAATGGTGTTGTTGAAATAAGAATTATAATTCTTCAGGAGACAACTAGAACCATGTTGAGTGAGTATTCACTAGCCATACATTTTTGGGTAGAAGCTATAAATACTGGTTTTCATACTATAAATCAGGTTTTGATTAGACCATTTCTTAATAAAACTACTTATGACTTATAGAATGGTTGAAAACATAGACATTATTATTTTAAGGTTTTTGGTTGCAACGTATTCATCCTTAATACTAATGATAATCTACACAAATTCACACCAAAATCTAATGAAGGAATTTTCTTAGGCTACTCCACAACTTCTAAGGCATATAGAGTTTTCAATAAAAACACTTGTATTGTTGAAGAGACACAACATGTTAAATTTGATGAAACTGATCCTTTTGTTTTTAAATAACCCCAACCTACATCCTTAGATGTGTTTTCAAAAACTGATTATTAACATTTGATAGAAAATCCTTCTGTTAAGGAAAATGTTCAAGAAGATACCAGTGAAACATTTACCCTATAATATTTTTTACCCTATGTTGATGAATAGGTTTTACAAAATCCAAATCAGTTGTTTCTAAAGAATCATCCCAGTGATAACATCATTGGTGATGTGAATCAACATGTAAGGACTAGAAATTCCTTAAGAAATTAAGTAGAAAATCTAGCATTCCTTTCCCAATTAGAACCAAAAAGCACTGATGAAGATTCAGGTGATGATGATTGGATCAAATCCAATGAATATGAACTAAATGAATTCGAAAGTAATAAAGTCTGGACCTTGATTGAAAGACCTAAGGAAACTTCTGTTATTAGAGTAAAATGGGTCTTCAGAAGTAAGTGTGATGAAAATAGAATCATTGTTAGAAATAAAGCTTGATTAGTTTCTAAAGGCTATACTCAACAATAAGGAATATACTATGAAGAAACCTATGCTCTAGTAGATAGACTTGAATCTATTCTTATTTTACTTGCCTTTGCATCATTCATCAATTTCAAACTTTTTCAAATGGATGTGAAATGTTCTTTCCTTAATGGTTATGTTCAAGATGAAGTTTTTGTTGAAGAACCTCCTGGATTTGAAGATAAAAAAAATCCTAATCATGTTTTTAGACTTACCAAAGCTATGTATGGCCTTAAATAAGCCCCCCCCCCGAGCCTAGTATGATAGACTTACAAGATTTTTGATTCCAAATAACTAGGTTAAGGGGAATGCATATCCAGCACTTTTTATAAATAAAGACAAGAAAAATGTTTTGATTGTTCAAAATTTTGTTGATCACATTATATTTGGTTCAACTCAGCAATCCTTAACTGATTCCTTCGCAGATCTAATGAAATATTAGTTTGAAATGAGTATGATGGGTGAGTTAACATTTTTCCTAGGTTTTCAAATTTCACAAAAACCAGAAGGAATCTATATATCTCAACATAATTATATTAAAGACCTTCTTAAAAATTATGGATATGAAAACACCTAAAGTGTTAGTACTCCCATTGGTACCTCAAACACACTTGATCTTGATGAAGCTGGGAAACCATTAGACCAAACATATTTTATAGGTATGATATGAAGTCTACATTACTTGATAGCTAGTCATCCAGACTTAATGTTTTAAGTATTCTTACGTGCAAGTTATCAATCCAATCCTAAGGAATCTCATTTAAAGGCAGTGAAAATATTTTTTCGCTATGTAAAGGGAACCATGGATTTAGGACTATTTTATACTTCTGGAAATGATTTTGTCTTAAATTTTTTTTAGATGCTGACTTTGGTGGATGTAGAATGGATAGAAAAAGTACATCTGGAACATGTCATTTATTAGAATATTCATTAGTTTCTTGGTCATGCAAGAAACAAAACTCTGTAGCACTTTCCACTACTGAAGTTGAATATGTAGCAGTTGGAAGTTGTCGTACTCAAGTGTTGTGGATGCAACACACACTCACATACTATGGCTTGAGTTTTACAAAGACTCAAATTTTGTGTGATAACACAAGTGCCATTTACCTTAGTAAAAACCCTCCACATCACTCTCGTGCAGAGCACATAGACATTAGGCATCACTTTTTTCGGGATCACACACAAAAAGGAGATATCATTATTCAGTTTATCAGAACACAAGATCAACTTGCTGATATTTTCACAAAATATTTACCCTCTGATAGATTTTAATACATCAATCAGAAGTTAGGAATGATAACCGTGAGGTAATATTCCTCCATTAACTTCCTGTTAAACCAATCTCCTTACAGTAATATACTCCTTTTCTTAGGGGGAGTACATTTTCTTGTTAGCATAATCAAAATTTTTCATAATTAGTTTTTCAAATTTTCGTAAATGAAAATTTTCCTAGACAGTTTTTCAAACTTTCGTAATCAAAAATTTTCATAGATATTTTTTTAAACATTCATAATAAAAAAATTTCTTAGAAAGTTTTTTAAAATTTCCTAATGAAAATTTTTCATAGTTGGTTTTTCAAAATTTTCGTAATGGAAATTTTTTGTAATAAGAATTTTCGTAATGGAAATTTTCGTAATGGAAATTTTTGTAATGAAAATTTTTGTAATACAAATTTTTGTAATGGGAATTTCTGTACCCATAATTTTTTTAATCGAAGTTTTTATATTCAATGGTTTTGCAATAAAATTTTTTGATCTTAAGATTTTCATAGTGAGTTTTTTCGTAGTCAAATTTTCTTCAAGAAGAATGTGACCTATTACGAATAATCCTCCTAGCCAATCCAAATGGTATTATTTCCTTACTCAAGTTTTCGTAATAATATTTTACATATTGGTATTTTCTTTTGAATTTTAGTTTCTCAGAGTTGTTTTTTTTATCCGAATGTTCTCTTTTTAAAACCTCAAAAGATCGGATTCAACAAAATTCTTCCTTGCAGCTATCATATCAACCATTAGATCAGATCAAGGAGTTTTTCAACAGTTATATTGGTTTTGGAAGTTGAAAGGTCACTTCCATCGCCTAAATAAAGTGGACCCCCGATGGTTTTCCCGCATTGGTTTCCATGCTCTCGTGACTCGAAGCTCTGCCCCTCTAAAAAAGACTGTTCCGAATTCTTCAGAAGTGATCAGTTCGAATGTCTGCAGAAGTCCCTTCTCAGAAGATGTCTTCAATCAAGCTGATCTCGGAGTGGCAGATATATAGGGAGAGGTTGGTACAACCAAACTTTTTCAATATGCATGAATCTCTAATTTTCAATAACAACATGCTCAATGGATGGGAAGATATAGCCATTTCTAAAACTCGAGATCAATATGTGGTGTATTTGGACTTGCTTATAGAGTTTTATGAGTCATCTAGTTTCTTCAAGGAAGATGGTAGAGAAAAGTTATCTTTCAAAAGAAATGGTAAGATGTATGCTCTCTCATATACCGAGGCAGCTAGCCTGGTTAGAATACCCTATGAAGGAGAGGTAGAATTGTTCTCTCATAAATTGCCAGAAGTTCAGGGAATTTTTTTTAAGGAAAAGGCTATAGAATGCCTTGGTCATTCTCATATCAACACTGCAAAAAATATCTCCCATATTTAAACCAATTATAGGATTCTACAGCTTTGGGTCACGGGTTTATCGTACCGAGGAAGGGTGATAAGGATACCTTTAAGAAGAATGATATGTATATTCTATATTTTTTGGTAAATCTAAGGAAGATGAATCTCATTATACAAATTCTTATTACGATTCAGATCATCAAGAATGGGAACCTCAGAGCTTAGATTATTATGTATCCATCCTTGCTTTCTAAGTAGATAGTTCAGTGTCTCGAATCCTTCAAGATCCCATGTAGTTCCAAGCCTAGGAATTTCAAGGTGATGCTGGTCAGTGATGACACTCTTAAGAGGATGAAGATTGATTTCTCAAAATAGTCAGGTGAGTTCTATGATCTGCCAGAGGAGGAGAAAGAAGCCAATCCGGAAATCGTTGAAAAAGATGAACCATATAAGAAGGCAGGGAAGAAAAGAAATCTAAAGGATGTGGAGGAAATTGACAAAACCCTCAAAGACAAGGAAGCTAAATCCGCACCTCCTAAACCCAAAAAGAAAAAAGAATACCCTGATGAAGTCATAGAAAAATGGAGGTAGGATAAGCAGAATAGAAAAGTAGGGGAGCCACAGTTTGGTTTGGATCCTACTGAGGCTACCCTCATGAAAGAAAAATCATCTGATGAGTTAGAGAAGGAGGCCAAGGAGAATAAGCTCAAGAAGAAGCTGTCAGAGGCCGAAATTTGTCAATCCATTCTAAGGGATACTGAAATTGCCTTTGAAAAAATTCAGGTTCCGAAGTCATTTCTGGCGGAACAACTACCTGAGTCTCCGGGAAAGAAGACTCTGAAAAAACAACAAGATAAGGCTGTAGAAGAGACAATGGTTGAAGAACATGCACAACAAGCTAAGAGCAGTGGAGGCTCTGATGATGTGATCAAGCATGTTGAAAAGTATCATGAAAAAGAGAGTGCTTCCAAAATGTTTTCACTCCGGACTTCTCAAGATGGATCTTCAAGACTTGATACACCCACAAATGATGAGAAGGGTGAAGATGAGGTGAAAAAACCATCTAAGGAAGAGAGTCATAATCATGACTTTATTCTTCCCAAGAACATTGAAGCTAGAGTTGAGAAAGAGAATGTTGATGAAGAAAAGATTGTACAATTATTTGGAATTGAGCATGAGTCTCTAGAAGAAGAGGCTACTCAGAAAATTGATAAGGGTAAACAAGTTGTTGTTGACACCCCAAAAAAAGATATTATTAGGAAGAAAAAATCAAGAGGATCCTCTAAGAGGAAGTTTGTATAGTTACAGGAAAACCATCTCCTAGTAAATTTTCTAATTCGGAGTCATCATCATTGAGAAATGTTTTTTTGTTGAGTCCTTAAAAAAGTGGGTTGATACCATTCTGATCTTTCCTACAATAGATTCTAGATGCCAGATGCTTCATCACAGCATGAATAGAAAGTCAGAATCCGTATCCATGGTGATGGATAAATGTGTGAAGATTGAGGAAGAACATAAAAATTTTCTTACGGATTATGGGGTCCACAGAAAGTCTTACAACAAAATGAATCTACGGTTGAAGAAAATCAATGAAGATTTGGCAGATCTTGAAATGTTTCAAGAAGATGTTATGGAAGCCTTTGGTACTGATGATGTAAATATTAAAGATATTTTAGATAGCTTTTAGGATAAGCTAAATCTCGAACAAGAAACATGGATTCAAGAGGTGAAATATCTGAATGGGAAGCTCAGTTATATCGTTCAATGCTTGAAAACACAGAAGGATCTCTGGAGAGATATGCAAGAAAAGATTTTGAAAAAAGATGAATTGATGGTTGCTCAGGAAGAGGTCATGAAGGCAAAAGAAGAGAGAATCAAGGCATTAGAAAAGAAAGCTGAGGAGGATCATAAAGAGCTTAAAAGGTTGAAGACCATTGTGAAGATGCTAATTCCCAAGGAAAAAGAACAAAAATAAATCCCACTCTGAACTTTGGTTTTATATGTTTTTCCCTGTACTAATACATTCAATCGTAATGGAATTTTTGTTGTCTTGTTTGTCCTTGTATGTCTTTACTAATATTTCAGGTACCATATTTCTTTTCCATTCCCTGAAAAAATCTTTTTGAAAATCACAAATAGGGAGAAGGAAGAAGAACTCAAGAAGGGAGAAGGAAAAATCTAAAAGGGAGAATAAAAAGATATATATGTAAAGAAGAAATTTCCCTAAGGGGGAGCTTATTTAAGGAGACGTTTCTCATTAAATAAGATTTCCATTTTCAAGATAATGAAAATTCCATTCCATAAATCTAGAATATGATCCTTAGAGTTCCAAATCCTAAGGGGGAATTAGTCGTATTCACCATTGTCCATGAACAAATGGAGATAAGTTTTAATTTCAAAGTCTAAAGAAAATTTTCCAAGTCCTTATATTATTTTTCATAAGGATGTATATGCTTTCCAAAAAGGGGGAGATTGTTGAGTCAATAAGGATTTCCTTAATACTTTTCCATTCCTTTATAAAAAGGGGGATATTGTCAATTCATTAAGGTATCTTTATGACTTTACCATTCCTCTTGTTTTGAAAATAACAAACCCCTCATTTCAAGGAAAAACTCATTTTACCCCTATTTTACATCCATAAGGAAAATTTCCTTCCCAAAGGAAATATACCCCTACCCTGTTTTCATTATTCATATAAATATTTTTCTTAAGTATAAAAATTAGATTCATATCTAAAACCTCAGAATTGTATAATACATAGATATGAAGCATTCTGTTTTCTGATCTGAATTCCTGTTATGAACTTTTGTGAAGTTATACTCCGAATTCCCCATTACGAACTTTTATGAAGTTCAACTCTAAATTCTAATTAAGAACTTATATAAAGTTCTAACTACAAATTCTGATGATGAATTCTGATTCTGAATTCTCATTATGAATTCTGATAATGAATTCCGATTACGAATTTTCATTACGTATTCTGATGATGAATTCTGATTACGGATTCCCATTAATAGTTCTGATGATGAATTCTAATTATTAATTCTCATTACGAATTATGATGATGAATTGTGATTCTAAATTCTCATTATGAATTCAGATTGATAATTCTGATTACGAATTATGGATACAAACTCTTATGAAGTTCGACTCTGATTTCTCCTGCAAAAAAGAATCTGAATACCTCTTTATAGACTCCAAATTCTTTTTCTAGTTAGAATCTAAACTTTAACTTTCAACACTCCAAACTTTCATTTTCTCTATTCTGAATATCAGTTTAAGTTATGATTTCAATTGTTCTATTATAAAACAATGTTGTGCCTTAAGTTATCAACTAACCTTTGGTTGATTGAAAAGTGCACAGGTCCCTCCGATATTCAAGGAAGAATATGACTGTTGGAGGAGGGAGCCGACTGTTGTAGCTTTGCCTATAAATAAGAGCTCATTTGAAAAGAGATGACACACCTGAATCGATCTTTGACTTCTAGGCTTACATGCTGTTGAAGTGATTTCTTGAGAGAGAGGCTCTTATAAACTCTCAAGCTTCATACAGAAAGTTTGAATAGCTTGTTCAAACTTTTCTTCATGCAGACTTGCTTTGTGCGAATCTGATTATTGTTGTGTATAATCGAGGGCTTCTAGGGATTGGAAGACAGAGGTGCCGACTACCTGATAATTGAGGGCTTGTGAGGATAACAAGACAGAATCCGATGTTCATATCGAGGGATTACCCTGGTGTGGGTATGACAGAATTTCTTAAAAGTATAAATCAAGGGTCCTTTATCCAAGGTTGTTTGATACCCTTATCTTTGGGTTAAAATATTTACTACATGTTACTAGTTTTGTTTCTAGTTTTTTCCGCTACATTTTTAATTTAAAGGAAAGTATAACTTTCTTATACTTCCTCATACTTGTACACTGAATTAGTTAGATTATATATGCTTTACGGTAGAATCTTAGTTGGTGTATACTTTTTTTAAGTTTCATTTCCAGAATCACTTTTCCGGAATCAAGCAAGTTATTATAACTTAGAGGTATTGTGAATTTTGGTTACACAAAATTTCCTTAAGGATTTTTAAAGTATACAATTCTCCCTCACTTTTGTATTTGAGCATCTCATACTTTATATTAGATCCTACATTTGGTATTATAGAGTATATCATACTCATATAACATCTCACAGAGTTAGGTGAATGAACTTTATAGAAGAAATGTTTTTTGATGATATTATTATTTGAGTGGAGGATGAATGATTTTTAGGATTAGGGATTGATGACTTGTACCCCCTTGGTGGACACATCTTCTTGATTAGATTGGGTAAAGGTAGATCACGAGTCATACCTTGAGTGTGTTGTGATGCAATAACTACTAGCTAGAGGTGACTCGATGACTGGGAGGTCATTGGGAGATGATGATGAGATCCTTTTGTTTGGGATAATAGTATCACCTTTTTCTATTAGAGAGGGGATGATGAGGGATTCCACACCTCTATATGGGTGGTAAATCCTAGAGCAACAAAGATGCACAAAAATTTTAGATGATTGTTATGGTGTCCATGGTTGAAGAGGAACATCGCCAAGTTTTCATCATGATTTCTTACCTTCTATAGGGTAAAAGGATGAGCATAAACATCAAAGTAGTTTGATTTATCCTCTTTTAGTGACCATGTGAAAGTGGGAAGACATCATGATGGAATTTTTGATGGGGTTACCCAAGACCCCAAGGAGTCATGACCCTATCTAAGTGATTTTTTATTAGTTTATGATAGTTTCACAATTCTCACCAATCTAAGAAACTCACTCTACAGATGATATGTTAATGCTATATGTTGAGAGATCATTTTTTAACATGTAGTTATATTAAGAATTGTATTAGATAAAGATGCATGTTTCACATCACAGTTTTGAAAAGGGTTGCAGAAAGACCTAGGAACTTAGTTAAGGTAGAGAATAGAATATCATCCTCATATAAATGGACTGTCAGAGTGAAAAATTCACATATTAAAGGATATGATCATATCTTGTTTTCTAGATTTCAGTGGATCTTGGCATGCTCACCTATTCTTGGTTGAGTTTTCATACAAAAACAATTACCAAGATTCAATTTAGATTAGAATTTATAACGCTTTGTATTGGCATTCATGTTGTTCACCACTTTTTTGGAATGTGGTTGGTGAGGCAATGTATGTGGGTCCCATTTTTGTTTAGGAGACCTCGAATAGAGTGAAACTGATTCAAAATAGGCTGATCAATGCTTAAAGTAAGAAGAGATCAAATAATGACTAAAGGAGGAGACCTTTCAAGTTCTCTATGAGTGATCAAGTTTTCTTTAGAATGTCTCCTCAGTTAGGACATAAAAATATAAGGAATAAAGGAAAGACTATCCCATGTTATGTTGGACCCTTCATGATCTACGAGCATGTTTGGATAATGAAATATTATCTAGAGTTTCCTTCTTGCTATCAAGTTATACAAGACATGCTTTATGGGACATAGATCTAGAGGTACATGACTGATCCTATTCATGTTATGAACCACATGGGAATTGAGTTGGATATAGATGCATCTTATAAGGATCATCTAGTGCATATTATAGATCAACACCAGAATTTTTTTTGAGGGAAGATAATGCCACTTGTCTGTATTTAGTGGAAGTATGGATGGATCCAAGATGAGATGTGGGAGTGGGATTATTATGTTCTATCTTAGTGTACTAAATTGTTCAAACCATATTTTTAGAGTCACTTCATAATGACGAGAAGTCACTATAGGGGGATAATTGTAATATTAACTTTTTTAATTAATCCTTAATCCCAATTTTATTTGTAATTTATAAGTGTTTTTATGTGAAAATATAAAATATCAATAAAAATCACCATATATGTGGTTTTAAGATGCGGTATAAGGCTAGGGAGATGTTTTAATACCCCACCACATAAGGGTAAAACCCACTTTTTATGTCTTGTGTAAGGGTGTCTTGGCCTGCGTAAGGGTAAGGTATGTGATTTGTAAGGGTGCCTAGGACTATGTAAGGGTAAGGTATGGATTGTGTAAGGGTATAATAGCCTACATAATGATACCTAACACTACATAAGGGTAATCTAAATTATTCAAGGGTAAGATGACATATATGTAATGGTGGTCCTTGAATTACAAAGGCAATGTAAGGGTGTATTTAGCGCTATATAAGGCTAAGAAGGACTTTTCAAAGGTTGCATAAGGGTACTATCAGTTTACATAAAGGTAATAATAGGATTGAGAAATATGTAAGGGTAAACCATACTACCAATATGTTATATCCATAAGCTACCTAATGGTAAACCATGTTTCCCTTATATAGAACCTATTTTAGAAAAAACACTTTTAAAACCTCATTTTCTCATTTATCCTTTTTCAGCTAACCCTACAACCTATTTCAATGGCATTAAATTCCAAAAAATCATGGAATTATTCTTTTGATTCCTATGGTGAAGTAATCATCCTGTTGGATTTGTCATTCCATATATCTTGACAAAAAAAAGGAATCGTTTAGCTACACTTTAAGATGCATTATCCACTCCATGTCGTATGATAGGAATTTCCATGGTGGTGAAGTACTTTCATGTCTAGGAACATGATTTCACAAAATATGCACAAACAATATGTACTCAGTGTCTAGGATCCACCCCTTGCATAGTTTACGCACGGTTTGAGGAACCATACGAGAATAGTGAAAATAACCTATACATAGTGTCTATAGCTATTTAAATGGTTGTGTAAACTCCATTTCATCGTTTACCAAACTGTTCTCCTCTAGATACAGGTTACACAGTTGAGCTGCACAATTATTAATAACTATGTGCCAACCCTGTGCTTCAATCTGCTTCTCAAAAAACATGAGTTCCGAGATCCAACAAGCCCCAGATTCTCCCAAATCCTTCCTTAAGCCCTTATACACTTTAATTAGATTTAAAATAAATAATTAAACTGATATTTTAAAGATGGATACCCCATGAAAAAGTAAAGATCTGGAATAAGTGCTGAGAGTGTAATAAAATGGACCATCTCCATTAGTTTTTCCACAATGTTTTGAGGTCAAGTTTCCATAAGTGGGGATGGTAGAGGCGACCATTGAATCATGGATCCAACTAAGGTTCTCATTAATAGGCACATATGATGATGAATCAAGCAAGTAATGATTATTAGGGATAGGGTCACAAATCTGAGGAAAGATGATTCTATGTAGTAGATCATAAATTAGAAGATGATGGAAAGGGATAGTATACAACATGAGGCACCTTTTTAATCATTTATACATTATGTACAACCTTGTTCAATACTAGTTCTTCCCATTCGTTCTTATTTGGACAATTAGTTTCTAGAATTAACATACCATTCAATTTTTCATCTAAGTTAGTCTCCCATGACACACCATTAGACATGAAAATAGACTATCTTTGGAAACTACCAAATTTTCCTATAGTTATCACTGGATATAATAATCTGTGTGAATTTATGATTTTGGAGATGATGAGATTCAAGGTGATTTTTAGTATAGACCGGTTGAATACCTTCTAAGATCACATTTATTTTCATCAAAGATGGGTATTTTTTACTTGAATAAAGGGAGAGAGGTTATTTATGACTAGAAAATGGGAACTAGTGGAAGGTAGAGTTAGATCATACTTGATTCATATTGGAATTATCACAACACGAATGCAAGGATTGGATCTTTCAACAGGATTGGTGGAAGTCTCATTAAAATTTTCTCTAATCATGGATCTATATATGGGCATCCTTCCAAATGAATTCATATGATTCCTCCCAATATAGGAGTTCAACTTGAGATTGACCTCATTGCATGTTCATATCCTATTTTGATACCCTAGTATTTTATGGATCTAGTTAAGTTAAAGTATCTCAATGTGAAGCTAAATGACATGGAGTGGAAGAGCTTTATCGAGATGAGTACTTCACCATAGGGTTCAACTGTGTTCTTCTCCAACGAGATGTATGGTAGTCTTTAGCTTTATATTGATTACGAGAAGTTTAGCAAGGTTACAGTGAGGAAAAGATACCATTTTATAATGATTGATTTTTTTGATCAATTATGGTGGGATCAATGGTTTTCCAAGATTGATCTTTTATCAGGTTATCACCATCCATATATTAGAGAGGAGGGCATTCTGAAGATGGTGTTTTGGGGAATTTATAGATTGTATGAGTATTTGGTGATGCTATTTGGATAGAAGAACATCCCAAAAGTGTTCATGGATCTTATTAACATGATATTTCGCAAGGTCCTATACTTGTTCATCATGGTTTTCATTGAAGATATCCTCATATAGTCACTAACACCAGAGCATCATTATATACATCTTGAGATAGCAATGAGTGCAATTTTATCACATTAGCTTTATGACAATCAATCAAAGTGTAAATTATGGATTTAGTAGGTGATATTTTTAGGGCATGTAGTGTCTGAAATAGGTATATCTATGGACCTAGATAAAGTAGTGTCTATAATTTCATGGACACATCCATAACACATGTTCAAGATAATGATCTTTCTAAAAAGAGTAGGATATTTTCAACATTTTATCAAGGATTTATCATGATTATAAACACCCATGATTGTACTGAAAAATAAGGGAGTGAATTTCTAGTGGTCAGACTATTGTATAGAGGTGTTTCTTTAACTAGAGAGGGGGTTGATTACAGCTCCATTAGTGACACTCCCTATGACTAGGGTTGGATATGTTGTGTATTATGATGCATCAAGTGTTGGTTTGGGAGCATTACAGATTCATAGGGAGATAGTGGTATCTTATGGGTCATTTTAGCCACAAACCCATGAGTGAAACTGCCCTTCTCATGATATAGAGCTAGAAATTGTGTTCCATGTTCCGAAGTGTTAGAAACACTTTCTATTTAGTGAGAGTTAATTTGTCTGGATAAGGCACAAGTGAGTTCTCTACATCTTCACACAATGGTACATGAAACAATGACAAAGGTGTTGGGTAGTGTATCTATAGATTTTTTACTTCAATATGGATCATGCACTGGGATAGGGTAATATTGTTTATGATTCTATTATTCGTAAGATGTATGTAGATCATGAGTTAGGTGAATTACCTTTAGATAATAATTGGTTATTGATGAGCTTATTAGTTGAGTGGAAGATGAATTATTTTTAGGATTAGGTATTGATGACTTTTACCACCCTGGTGGACACATCTTCTCTATTAGACTGGGTAAAGGTAGGTCATGTATCAGACCTAGAGTTTTCTGTGATGCAATAAAAACTTGCCAGAGGTGACCAGATTACTAGGTGGTCATTAGGAAATGACAATGCGATCCTTGTGTTTGGGATAATAGTCATACCACCTTCCATTAGAGAAGAGGTGACGAGGGATTCCACACCTCTAGATGGGTGGTATATCTTGGAGCAACAAAGATGCTCCAAAATTTTAGGCGATTGTTATTGTGTCCATGGATGAAGAGGAACATCGACAGGTTTCCATTATGACACCTTACCTTATAGAGGGTAAAAGGATGAGCATCAGCGTCCTGTTAGTTTGATTTATCCACTTTTAGTGAGCATGTGAAAGTGGGAGGACATCATGATGGACTTTGTGATAGGGTTAACCAATACCCCATGGAGTCGTGACACTATCTAGGTGATTGTTGATTAGATGATAAAGGTTTCAAAATTCATACCAATATAATAGACTCACTATATGGATGAGATGGTAATTCTATATTTATGAGAGATCATGTTATTACATGTAGTTCCATTAATCATTGTATCTTATAAGGATTCATGCTTCTCATCATAGTTTTGACAAGGGTTGCAGAAAGACCTAGGGACTTTGTTAATGTTGAGCATATAATATCATCCTTATATAGATGGACATTCAATGTGAAAAATTCACATATTAAAGGATATGTTCTGATCTTGTGTTTTAGACTTCTGTGGATCTTAGCATGCTCACATATCCTTGATTGATATTTCATACAAAAACAGTTATTGAGTTTCAATTTCGATAAGAATTTTTAAGGATCTGTATACAAAATCATATTGTTCACCACTTTGTTGGAATGAGGTTGGTGAGGAAATGGTTGTGGGGTCCATTATTGTTTAGGAGACCTCTAATAGAGTGAATATTGTTCCGAATAGGTTGATCAATGCTCAGAGTATGATGATATCAAATAATGACTATAGGAGGAGGCCTTTGGAGTTCTCTATGAGTGATCAAGTTTTCTTGAGAATGACTCCTCAGATAGGACATCAAAATATAAGTAATAAAGTAAATATAGCCCCATGTTATTTTGTAACCTTCAAGATCACCGGGCATGTTGGGATGATGGCATACTACATAGAGTTTCTTTCTCGCTATCTATTTATACATGACGTGCTTCATGTGTCATATATCTGGAGGTACATGATTATCCTATGCATGTTATGGACCACATGGACATTTAGTTTTATCTAGATGCATTTTATAAGGAGCATCTAGTACATATTTTAGTTCAACACAAGAAATTCATTAGAGGGAAGATAATGCCACTTGTCTGGATTTAGTGGAAGTATGAATGGATCTTGGATGAGATGTAGGATTGGGATTCTGATGCTTGATCTTAGTGTCATAAAGTGTTCAAACCAGATTTCTAGAGTCACTTCATAAGGATGAGAAGTCACTACAGGGATAGAATTTTAATATTTACTTTGTTTAATCCTTAATCCCTATTTTATTTGTAATTTATAAGTTTTTATGTGAAAATATAAATTTTCATTAAAAATCACCATAGTTGTGGTTTTAAGGTGTTACATAAGGGTAGGGAGAGGTTTTAATACCCCACCACATAAGGTTAAAACCCACTTTTCATGTTTTTTGTAAGGCTGCCTAGGCTTGGATAATTGTAAGGTATGTGACATGTAAGGGTAACTTGGCCTATGTAAGGGTAAGTTATGCATTGTGTAAGGGAATACTAGCCAACATATGGGTACCTACCACTACATCAGGGTAATCTAAATTATGCAAGGGTAATATGGAATGCATGTAAGGGTACACTACTACAAATTGGCCCATTATCAGTGCTAAAAACCGACATTAACAGTGCTAGAAAAGCATTGTAAATGCCAGAAAATATAAGGCATGGGGTCCCCTTTATTAGCCCCCAGAAAAGCGCAGATAAAGGGGACCTTTATCAGCAGTAAAAAAAGTGCTGATAAAGGACACCCTTTATCAGCGCTTTTTTAGCACGGATAAATGTCCCGTTTATCAGTGCGTTTCGGAGCGCTGATAAAGGGGACCCCACCTTTATCTACGCCGGTATTTACAGCACTTTTATAGTACTGATAAATTGGTTCCTTTATCAATGATCTCTTTAGCGCTGATAAAGGGTTATATTATCAGTGCTCAAGATAGCGCTGATAAAGGGTCATATTATCAGCGCTCAAGATAGCACTGATAAAGGGCCCTATTACCAGCGCTCAAGATAGCACTGATGAAGGCTTCTTCAGCTGCACATGCAAAACCAGCACCTACACAAACCTGAACCTGCACCGATACAAAATAAAACCTACACACCTATACAAAAAATCACCCACACACAATATTTTGACAAACAATCCTATATACATTTACTTAACATCATGAATACAAAAAAAACAGACACTGCTATATACATTTCAAACAATGATTTACATGGTTAAAATTACAATTATCCAACAATAGTTATAAACATTAACGTTTCATCCTTTTATATCCTTGATCCTCTCTCAAAAATTGTCGTCCACGGTATTTTTTACCGAACAAAGCATTCGAACTCAATGAAAAAAATTCACCTATATAAGAAATCAAATATTATGTTAGTAATACAATAATGAAATAAATTAAAAAATTAATATGAAAGAATACATTAATATGAAAATGTTAAACTAAAATATGGAAATTATAAACTCAAATGTTTTCATTACGATAAAAATGAAAGGGAATAATGTAAAATCAATATGTTTTTGGATGATTTATCTCATTTAATAAATACTGATTCTTTATCCAATGAAAAGATTTACCGGACACACCGTGCATCGGATTGAGGTGCGGTCAATTCGTACACCTCAAAAATGACTCATGGATCGTTTTCCTAAAGTATCAAAACAATCTAAACGCGTTTGCCTGGTATTCCGTATGTAATTTGTGTTGTTTTATAAACTTAATGTCAATTTGAAACTGGTATCAGAAACTTTTAGCCATATCGGTCACACCGTGCGTCAGATTGAGGTGTGATCGATTCGTACACCTCAAAAATTACTCATGGATCACATTCCTAATGTATCAAAACAATCCGAATGCATTTTCTAGGTTTTCCATATGTCAGTAGTCTTGTTTTCTAAAGTTAATGTCAATTTGAAACTGGTATCAGACACTTTTAGCCATAACGGTCACACCATACATCGGATTAAGGTGAAATCAATTCGTACACATCAAAAATGACTCAAAAGTCATTGTCCTAAAGTATTAAAATAACCCGAACGTGTTTGATTGGTTTTTTTTGTCATTTGTGTTGTTTTCTAAAGTTAATGTCAATTTCAAACTGATATCAGACACTTTTAGCCATACCAGTAACATCGTGTGTCGGATTGAGGTGCGGTCGGTTCATACACCTCAAAAATGACTCATGGATCATTTTACTAAATAATGAAAACAATCCGAATTCATTTGATTGGTTTTACGTATGTTAGTAGTGTTGTTTTCTAATGTTAATATCAATTTAAAACTGATATCAGACACTTTTAGCCATACCGGTCACACCGTGCATCGGATTGATGTGTGGTCAATTCGTAAACCTCAAAAATGACTCATGGATCATTTTACTAATGTATCAAAACAATACAAACACGTTTTCTTTGTATTCTGTATGTCATTTTTGTTGTTTTCTAAAATTAATATCAATTTGAAACTGTTATCAGACACTTTTATCCATACCGGTCACACCGTGCGTCGGATTGAGGTGATGTCGATTCGTACACCTCAAAAATGACTCAGGGATTATTTTCCTAATGTATAGAAACAATCCGAACATATTTTATTGGTATTCCATATGTCATTTGTTTTGTTTTCTAAAATTAATGTCAATTTGAAACTGTTATCAGACACTTTTACCCATACCATTCACACCGTGCATCGAATTGAGGTGAAGTTTATTCATACACCTCACAAATGACTCATGGATCGTTGTCCTAAAGTATCAAAACAATCTGAATGCATTTTCTCAGTTTCTCGTATGTCATTTCAGTTGTTTTCTAAAGTTAATGTCAATTTTTAACTGATATCAGACACTTTTATCCATAATGGTCACACTGTGCGTCGGATTGAGGTGCGGTCGATTCATACACCTCAAAAATGACTCATGGATCATTTTAATAAAGTATAAAAACAATCCGAATGTGTTTGATCAGTATTTCGTATGTCATTTGTGTTTTTTTCAAAAACATAATGTCAATTTGAAACTATTACCAGACTCTTTTAGCCATACCGGTCACACCGTGTGTTGAATTGGGGTTAGGTCAATTTTTACACCTCAAAAAATGACTCATGGATCTTTTTCCTAAAGTATAAAAACAATTCGAAGCGTTTACTTGGTTTTCCATATGTCATTTGTGTTGTTTTCTAAAGTTAATTTCAATTTCAAACTGATATAAGTCACTTTTAGCCATAACGGTGACACCATGCGTCGGATTGAGGTGCGGTAGATTCGTAATCCTCAAAAATGGCTCATGGATAATTTTCCTAAAGTATAAAAAAAATCCAAACGCGTTTGCTCATTATTCCGCATGTCATTTGTGTTGTTTTCTAAACACAATGTCAATTTGAAACTCTTATCAGACTCTTTTAGCCATACCAGTCACACTGTGCGTCGGATTTAGGTGCGGTAAATTCGTACACCTCACAAATGACTCATTGATCATTGTCCTAATGTATCAAAACAATATGAACTCATTTTATCAGTATTTCGTATGTCATTTGTGTTGTTTTCTAAACATAATGTCAATTTGAAACTATTATCAGACAATTTTAGCCATTTTGGTCACACCGTGTGTCAGATTGAGGTGCGGTTGATTAATACACGTCAAAAATGACTCATGGATCATTTTCCTAAAGTATCAAAACAATATGAACACGTTTGATTGGTATTCCGTATGTCATTTGTGTTTTTTTATAAAGTTAATGTCAATTTGAAACAGTTATCAGACACTTTTAGCCATACCGGTCACATTGTGCGTTGGATTGAGGTACAGTCGATTCGTACACCTCAAAAATGACTCATGGATCGTTTTCCTAAAGTATCACAACAATCCAAACACGTTTTCTCAGTTTTCTGTATGTCATTTGGGTTGTTTTCTAAAGTTAATTTCAATTTCAAACTGATGTCAGACACTTTTAGCCATACCGGTCACACCGTGTGTTGGATTGAGGTGTAGTCGATTCGTACACCTCAAAAATGACTCATGGATCATTATCCTAAATATCAAAGCAATACGAACGTGTTTTCTCAGTTTTCCGTAAGTCATTTTTTTTGTTTTCTAAACTTAATGTCAATTTGAAACTTGTATCAGACACTTTTAGCCACATCATGTGTCAGACTGAGGTTTGTTCAATTCGTACACCATAAAAATAACTCATGGATCATTTTCATAAAGTATAAAATCAACCCGAACGCGTTTTCTTAGTTTTCTTTATGTTAGTAGTGTTGTTTTCAAAAGTTAATGTCAATTTGAAACTGGTATCAGACACTTTTAGCTATACCGATCACACCATGCGTCAGATTGAGGTGCAGTCGATTCGTACACGTCACAAATGACTCATGGATCATTTTCATAAAGTATCAAAACAATTCGAATGCGTTTTCTCGGTTTTCCACATGTCATTTGTGTTGTTTTCTAAAGTTAATGTCAATTTCAAACTGATATCATACACTTTTAGCCATACTGGTCACACCATGCATCAGATTGAGGTGCGGTTGATTCATACACCTCAAAAATCACTCATGGATAATTATCCTAGAGTATCAAAACAATACGAATGCATTTTCTCTGTTTTCCGTATGTTAGTAGTGTTGTTTTCTAAAGCTAATGTCAATTTCAAAATGATATCAGATAATTTTAGCCATACCAGTCACATCGTGCGTCAGATTGAGGTGCAGTCGATTAGTACACCTCATAAATGACTCATGGATCGTTTTCCTAAAGTATCAAAACAATCTGAACTCATTTTCTTGGTTTTCCTTATGTCATTTTTGTTGTTTTCTAATGTTAATGTCTATTTCAAAATGATATCAGATACTTTTAGCCATACCGGTCACACTGTGCATCGGATTGAGGTGCGGTCAATTCGTACTCCTCACAAATGACTCATGGATCATTGTAATAAATTATCAAAACAATCCGAACGTGTTTTTTAAATTTTCTATAGGTCATTTGTGTTGTTTTCAAATGTTAATGTCAATTTCAAACTGATATCAGACACTTTTAGCCATACCGATCACACTGTGCATCGGATTAAGGTGCAGTCGATTCATACACATCACATCTGGACACCCCCTCTCTCTTGGGCACACCCCATACTGGACACCCCCCACTCCTAGACACCCCTCCCTCCTGGACACCCCCACCCACATATAAGGGAAACTAAAATTAGAAAATTAAAAATCCAAGATATTGGTTCCCATCAAGATTTGAAGATGCTCGTGAGTGGACTGAATGACTATGCATCGGTCGACTTCCACACTATCGACCAATGTAATCCAATGAGTTATGCTTTACTAGAAATACTAATCATATCTAAAACCATTCTTCATAACCTAGGGATATAAAACATAATAAAGGGTGATCATATATGCTCAGTAAGTGTAAACATGGGAGACATCAATGATCATACATGGATAACATTAGTAGGAATTCACCTTTATCCTATTTTGTGTACAATCTTCCATCAGGTATATTGCCCATTCATTTCTAAACACATCTATATCATCTTCTGAATATGAGTTTTTGCGACAATCATAGTAGTACTGAAAAAATATAAATACACAAAGGATTAATAAATATTTTAAAATAACTCATAATTATTTTCAAAAATACCTCATCAGGGATGCTAGTTTGTTGATGAAATACGATCTCTTTCATAAATTTACAAACATAATAACCACAGTCCTTTCTATATGTTAGTTTTGGACACTGAAGAAACATCGATAACAATAAGTAATTTGTTTTGATATGTGTTTGGATAGTGCGATGTTATTATATATACCTGTATACTTTTGCAGTTTTAGATCTTGTAGGCTTTATCATCCTTATGCCTTGGATTCATTCCATGCATTAGATGATATTGATGCACCGCCCTATCATAACAGAATACTCATTAAAAGATAACATAAATTATATAACTAGATTTTTAGTTTTAAAATGTTGGATCTAGTGTATTACATATTAACAAACACCATCATGTATGGTCGGTTTGTTGGATATCCATGCATTGAATCTAGAAAATAAATCTTTGGAGTATCGAAATTGACTGAAATCAGCAGCCAATGCTCCCTAAAAATACCAAAAAGAATAAGTAATGAAAGAAATGAAAATATAGTTTATATGATTAAATTTTAGAGTTTTACCCCTACATCGTTGGCATTAGAAAGAGTCTGTCATTCGTAATTTTGTTTTCAAACGATTTGAGCAGGGATGAAATTATTGCAGCCTCTTTATCAGAATCTATTTCTTTGTTTGAAGAGGTGGTGTGAGGACTAACAAGTCAATTTTTTTTCATGGGGTAATCCCTTCATTTGTTTTTCATATATATGCCTGATAAAAATATAAAATGTATTTAGTCATTATTATCAGAGTATATCAGCTTTTATAAAATCAAATCATGAAAACATACCTCATGTATACATTTACAACTGAGGCACCTTGCCATTCATACTCGAGGATTTCATTTACATTTTCATCAGTAATGAAATCTGATGTTTCCTCTCCGTACATATTGTTTTTAAAAACAACTGTTTCTGCATTGCTGTCTATCAACTTTGTATCCACATGAGCCTGTAATGATATTAACTGTGGATATAGAACGGGCGGGGTTAAGGTTCTCTCTGTAGACCATTTCAATCGGTTGGTTGATCCTTGAGAGGACTTTAAGCTGATATTTCCTTTCACCCCCTTCTATTTGTCATTCTGTAATAACATTCATCAGTTCAGACCTTTTTTCATTAAATGTTAAAAGTCCATCTTGAAAAACAACATGGAAATGGATACCTCATTATCGACATGTTTTTTACAAGAACTGATGGCCGTGCAATGAATGTTCCAACAACTTGTTCAACCGTATGAATGTCTTCATCGTCATTTGGAACAGGTAGCTCGGCACTCGGTTCATTAGCTACGTTAATTGACACTCTGAAATGATCTTTTGGAAGCTGTCTGTTGTGTATCATGTCGTTCTGCATATTGAACACTATAGATCTCGTTAGAAGGCGATAGGTGGGAGTTGCTAGATATAAATCATAGTCATTTTCACCCTGTAGAATATTAGTACAGGAAAGGTATCAGTGTCTATGTGAATCACATTTCACAGAAACAATTATTAAAACATTGATTACCTCATCTAAGTCAGGGTTTTTAGGAAAATGGCTTGCTCAAAGATGGTGGGGGGTGGGGCGGGATCGTCACACACGAGTTGTTGTTGAGTTGTTTCTTCTATTTTCATCTCCCCCATCAATGTTTCTATCATCTCTATCTAGTATTGTAATTCATCTTGAAAAATAACTACTTTTTCTTGCATCTTTTCCATTTTTTCATTTTCATCATCTGCTTGTTTTTGTTTTTGAAAATCTGTTCGGGGTGTCACCCCAAAACCCGCACCTCTAACGCGAACATACTAGTCTGGTCGCTTCAAGGCTACTAAAAGTATGTCTTCATCTGGTGTGGGTGTTGTTGATTCCTGTGACTATGTAAGATAGGAAATATTGAAAAATAAGTAGTCATTGTAATGTAATAGCAATTTAAAACAAATCAAATTTATATTATGTCATACTTATACATGTTTCCCACACTTTTTTGTGTGTTTTAATCTATCAGTATCCCCTCTTTATTTACACAAGCATTCTTCTATAGCACATGGCGTGGGATGGATTTGGATTTTGATTTTGATTCATCAATCTTCATATAAACAGAGAAACATGGTTATGGTGTTGTTTTATGTCACATATAAGTAGTACGATAGATTTAAAAGACGTACCAATTTTTGCTCAATTGAAGTGTACCCCAACCTTGCTTTACGGTAAGGGTACGCTAGTTCTGCTGCGCGTCTTTTATTTTCAGCACTCAGTTGTTGTTTCATAAATAAAAAACTATCAATCAAAGTTATGAATACAAGCAACGTCAAACAACGTATTACCCCACACAATGTACCTGAAATGTCTGCTCCCCACGACGGTTGATAAACACGTCCCACACTGCTTGGGATATTAAGTGTGCATAAAGAGGAGGTGGGTGCGGCTTGATTTTCTCTTCAGCATCTTTAAGATGATATTTCATTAAAATTGTGCAGAAACCTCTATGAATCCTTCCTACAAATCTTAATACATATTACTTGTGCGAGGAATCTACTATAAATTCACTCTATAATGGATGATGAAGAGTAAGTCAATGTTTTGGTATTTTATTTTATTAAATTTAAAAAATGATATCATAATGTTACCGTAATCTTTTCCCACATTAGTGTCTTAAGACCGGTGACAACATGGTGCCACGACTATACATCATTTGACGTGCATTACTGAGTGAAAATTCTAATGTAGATACTAAAGATAGCTTTTTTGGGGTTAACATGTTGGCCTCTCTTATTCTATCCCACCTCAAATTTGATGCCTTTTTCTTTTACCTTTAGTATTTTGGATAACATTGTCAAACTATGGTTCTCTTGTTTTTTTTTGCACTTTTAGGGTTTTATTTCCTACCATTTCTTCAGAAGTATCATCAATATATTTCTCCAAATCACTAGCATCAGCACTAGGACCAGCAACAACAGGTTGAGAAACTTGTTGTTGCTCTGCACTGGGACCAACAACAACAGGTTGAGAAACTTGTTGTTTCTCTGCACCGGGACCACTGACAGCTGGTTGAGAAACTTTTTGTTTCTCTGGACTGGGACTACCATCAGGTGGTTGAGAGACCTTCTGTGCCTCAGGATTGGGTGCATCAGCAGGTGCAGAATTCATTATCTATAGAAGCGGATTAACATTTAATTTAGATTACATTAAAGCAGTAGCAGACAGATAATAACATAAAGTAACACAATTTATATTACAATAAAAAAATAACCTGATTATTTTAATCCTTTTTTTCTTTAACGGATGAAGAGATTTGACTCCTCTACCGACTATGTAAATCCCTTCATTATGGTCTCCTCTGACATACAAAACACCGTCTACTTTGGGACCACTACGAAATGATTGTGAAGTCCCTATAAAAGGGTCATCCTCTGTTGAAATTTCATCTGACACTTCAGTTGTTTTGGTATATAACAGAACAATTGACCAATTTCAGTTTGCGGGGTCTGGAACATAAAATACTTTTACTTCCTGTGATTCCATTATAAATGGTTTTTCTTTCTCCCCTTACTGAAATCAACTTTCACGAATCCTAATTTATCTATTTTAACAGCACTCCTATTATCAACCCACTTTCATTGAAAAATCGGCACTTTTAATTTCATATAATCCAACTCTCATATTCGTTTGATGATGCCAAAGTATGACATATTCGCATAAATTTGATTTTTGTCCATTGCACTGGAAACATGCATCGCCTCAGCCACAAGTGTAACCCCACTATTCTACATGGTACTGTCTTCATCATATTAATTAGTATTGAATGTATAACTATTTAATTTATAAGAATTGTAAGATAATACACACACACTTTCTCCTCTGGCTAGCCATCAAAGTCGTTCTGAAATTGAGTCTGGATTTTCATCTAACTGCTTCAAAATATGGTCCTGAAATGATCCTATAAACTGTCGATTATGTGTATCTGATATCCATTTTTCAGCCCTAGATAGATTCAAATTCCTAATAATTTTTTGTGGGTTTGAACATATGGGTCAACATCAAAACTATTGTGCAAAACGTAAAGGTGAGACTGATCCCGATCTGTAATATTGATTGTGACAACCTCTCTTCCAGAAATTTCTTCACCCTCAAGTCACTCAGTGTGATGAGATTTTGGTAGGCCAAAGTTTTCCACACCAGACAGGTATTCCGTGAAAAATTCAATGGCTTCCTCAACAATATCTTGCTCCACAATACAACCCTCTGGCCGACTTTGATTTTTGACATACCCTTTCAAAATCTTTATATACCATTCAATGGGGTACATCCATCTACAATGTACAGGACCAGATAGTCGAATCTCTCTCACCAAATGAACCATCAAATGAACCATCATATCAAAAAATGTCGGCGGGAAGGACATTTCCAATTCACATAATATGAAGGAAATTTTTATTTCCATACTTGGCAATTTCCACGGGTCTATAACTTTTTTTCATATAGATTTGAAGAAGAAACAGAGCTACATTAATATATGGTGTCCATTCTTGGTCAAAATTCAACACAAAGCTATAAGAATTAGATCTTGCATCAAAACATGACAATCATGTGATTTCAGACCCTTTAATTTTAAATCATTAATTGACACGATGTTCTTGATATTTGATGAATACCCCTATGAAACCTTTACATCATTCAAGAAGTTGAAAAACTGATATCTCTCCTGTCTAGAAAGAGTGTAAGCAGTAAAAGGAAGAAATGTTTGTTTTTCACCCTTCACTGGTGCTAACTCTTCTCGTATTCCCATCTCAACCATGTCCAGTATAGCCTTAATTCCATCCTTCATTTTTCCGGGTGCATTTAGAAACATACTGATGACACTATCACATACATTATTTTCAATATGAATAACATCAAGAAAAAGTCTAACATACAGACAATTCCAGTATGGTAATTAAAAAAAAACTGATCTCTTTTTCCAACCAATTTTTGTATGGTTTTTCGAAAATGGTTTACCAAAATTAGTGTTCAAATATTTTACCTTATAAAACAATTGATCACCTATTAGTGAAGACGGTGTTGTACGTTCTTCTGAACTTCCTTCAAATGATGTCATCCAAGATCGGTACTTATGCCGTCGGGGTAGAAATATGCGATGTCCTAAAAACACAGTTTTCGATGAATGCTTCAACCTAATTGACTGTGTAACTTGTTCACAAATGGGACACCCTTGAGTTCCTTTAATGCTATATCCTGACAAATTTCCATATGAAGGAAAGTCATTTATCGTCCCATACAACATGGATTTCAAAGTGAAATCTTCTTTTTTGTATGCATCATACAACGTAACACCTGAATCCCACAATATTTTCAAATCCTCGATCAATGAATCCAAATAAACATCAATATCACTACCCAGTTGTTTTGGTCCCGATATAAGCATAGATAACATGATGTATTTTCGTTTAATGCATAACCATGGTGGTAAGTTATAATATACCAACATAACTGGCCATGTACTAGGACAACTGCTTTGAAAACCAAAAGGATTCAACCCATCTGTAGATAATGCCAGACGAAGGTTTCTTGGATCATTTCCAAATTCAGGATACTCATGATCAATTCTCTTCCACTGAGGAGAGTTTTCCGGGTGACATAGTTTCCCATATTTAATTCTTTTATTGGCATGCCATGTCAATTGTCCTACAGTCTCCTCTCTTCCATATAGGTTCCTAAACCATGGAATGATTGGAAAGTACCATAAAACTTTTGTAGGACTAGAATCATCTTTATTGAATCGAGAAGCACCACACTTTGGGCATTCTTTAAGTGATTTGTGGTCTTTGTGAAACAATATACAGTCATTTGGGCAGCCGTGTATTCTTTCAAAGATCATAACCATCAATTACAGCATTCGTTTGGCATCATATGTTCGACTTGGGAGTTCATTATCTTCTGGGATCATGTCATTCAGGAGAGCAAGTAGTTCCATAAAACTGGTGTCACTCCACCTGTTTCCTGCTTTCAAATTATACAGCTTCAGTATGGCTGAAAATGCTATATATTTTGTGCAACCAACATACAATGACATTTTTGCACAACTCTTTAACTTCTCAAATAATTTTGGGAAATCATGAAGTTCATCTTCAACTGTCCTTGTCATTTCCTCAATACGATCATCATCATCATTCACATCTGTAATCACACCCTCCATACGATCATCTTCACTGTTCACGCTTGTAATTATATCAGATATTCCATACAATGTCATGTTATCTGAGCCACTACCTACATTATCTTTTCCCCATGTTTATTCCAACATGTATCACTTCGATCTATTCCGTGATAGGTCAGGTGTTCCTCCAACTCCTCTGGACTAATTTTTCTTGAATAACAACAATGTAAACACAGACAGAGGATTTGAGAAGGGTCATATGCATGATCTCCTGCAAACTTGATAAACTCTTTCATGCCATCTTTATACTCTTTTGTCAATCGATTGGCATTCATAAATTCTTTATTCATATTCATTGTCTTTATGGGTTCGATCTTGAACTTTCCTAATATTATGTTTTAATTAATCATGTAGCATTGTTTGGGTTTTATAAAAAAAATCATGGTACAAATGCCTCTACAATGAAATAGAGGAACCTACCCCAAAACATGTGAAAGTACTTGAACTCTATCTATATACGGGTGATTGTGCCCTCTCTTTTGTATATCTCCATGGAGTACCTAAAACATATACATGGAGGACTCTTAACCGAAACATGGGAGAGTAACATACTCTATATTTTCTCCAAACATCTCACTTTTCACTTGTCAACTCTCAAGCAGAGTGAAGATAATTAAAATATCCAAACCACATCGTGTGCAATTTCCAATGAATGAGGGAATCGTAATATTTTGATCTAGATGAGAATATATTTATAAGGGGATACTCATACATGAAATATTATCATCTAAGTGAAAAATTAATCATAATAATGAAATTAACATAGAACACAATTTGTTCAATGGATACACAATGTGTAGGGTTCTCAGTCAAGGTTGGTTGTATACTACCATTTCTAAACTCACGTGAAATCCATATACATGGTGTGTCCAGTAGGGTGAACATCATCTATGGATAAGATATCTGATTTAATCTAACATATATCAAATTAATTCCATGTTAGTCTTTCAAAGACTGCATGATTCCATTGAAAATACATGACATATAGAACAACTTGAGCTAAAGGCGTGTACTTTAGATATAAAATGAGTCACTTCACCGGCTATGCATCACATTTTTGTGGAATACACAGTGTGTAGTCCTTAAATGACCACTAGGGGTGTATAGTCTATACACATCAAGTTTATATGGTATCTATACATGGTGTGAGGGAAGTAAAACACATATTATATGGTTCTACCATTATTTCATGGCATGTACATGGTTTCATGCTGAAGTATATGTCTTGGAGATGCATTGTGTGTGACCTATGTTCACATGACATGTAACATTTAAAATAAAACTTATTCCAGGTTTGATTCAGAAGATGAGTCATGTGGTGTATATTTTGGAGGTAACTGTTGTCTGGTATTAAATTCTATATGAAACCCATGTATGGTGAAGCATGTTCCATTTAACAAGACTACATATCATGTATTTTAAAAATATATATAATCTGAAAAACATCATCTTTACACCATAAAGTGTCTCATAGAGTCCTCTAGAAGTGGTTTTTTAGGATTCAGTGGAATTGAACTAGTAACAAAGTGGTGGTTCCATTGAAATGGGTAAAGTTTGGATTGATATTCAATGGTGGAAGAACTAAAAAATGGAAAACAAATGGCATATCAATCATTCCAACAACCAAAACACCATACAAAAACACAATCGTGCTCACAATCGCTACACCATACAAACCAAAGAATCACAATTTTAAATTTTACAAAGCATCCCTTATTCAATTTTGTTTGTTAATTCAGGGGTTATCATAGAAGTTTTATCATCCTGGGGCGTTCATTCATAAGTCAAGTATATGTAAATTACTAATTTTTATATTCAAATGTTCAACAAGAACCAACCAACATGCAATTCATTTAGTGCGCAAACAAGGACCACCAATAGCCATGATTTTCAGCAGGGAGTTTGGCCCGTACATTTCACATTATAACCATCAATATCAAATAGTAATAACATGATAACTAGAGGAAATCAATGAGTAATAGGATAAAACTCACTACGAAGGTGTCGTTAAGCACACGACAGAGGTGCGTTCGTGGCAGAGGAGAGTTGCACAACAGAGGAGATTTCCAACTAAAAAGAAAACTTAAAATAGGGGATCTCATGAGAATAAAATAATCTAAAACCGAGTACACCATTTACCACATCCCAAAAACCCAAAGAACCCACTAAAACCGAAATCAACCCACACCATGGTTAAACAATCCTTATGATAACAAGAAATTATAGAACCCACCTTCGATAGAACGAGTTCAACAAACTTTTTAAATTATAAAAGATGAACATACAATGGGTAATCCATGACCAATAGGTCCTCCTTACTAGGTATAATCCCCAAGTTTATTCTAGATAGAATATCCCAAATGAGTAAGCCCTGATCAATCCTCTATTATCACACCTTTCATGACACATACATCCTAACCGCATGACTTTAAACTTTATGGTACAATCTTTTCAACACAACACGTGGTATCTAGTGAGTAGGATCATATCCCTATTAAAACTCAATGAGCCTAGCCATACATCTTGACAAAAATTAAGGGGAACACACATATTTACAATGGGACACCCCTGGTACTCTTTTCCAATCTTAACATCACACCATGCCAAAACTCACCACACGATCACCAGTTACCCAACATTATTCCAAAACCAAATGAATATACCCATGATTAATTACCCTAAACCCATATATCTAGGTTCAATAGTGATGGTCACATTAAAACCATGCTATAAATCAATATGGTTAGGAATCCAAATGATCATGTCCCTCAACCCATTCATAACACAAAAACTCAAGAATAGAGAGTGCTTCCCTTATACAAATCCAAGGCATGACCATTCCTTCGCTATCAACTTGATGACACCTAATATGCATAAATCCCTCATGTCAAAGAATCTACACTAGATTTATGTATCTATGGTATTCATAACACCAAGATAACCCCACTCATTTGTCTCCCCTAATCACCAAAACTCACTAACTCGCTACCATCCTGAGTCACATGCTAACGCCCACTGGGATCTCACACAAAACCCTTACATCAATTCTAACACAATCCTTAGCCCATGGGTGCCACTATTATCCCCACCTCAAAACAAACATCATCTAGTGAACCAAAACAACCACTTACTATAGGTTCTTACACACCTGCTATCTAAAAGAACCTAAAATACAAGGGTATCACCACCTGGGCTCCCAATCTTGTCCCAACTACCCATACATAGGTTCAACTAACTTATAAAAAAACTATAAGTCCACATAATCATTCAAGGATCATAATTTCTCATTTATATTAACCCAAGAGAAGGAAAAATACTCCTACACTGACCAGCGGCAGCGGAGGCAGCGACGGTCGTGGCAGCGGAGGCAGCTGCAGTCACGGAGGTCACAGTGGTGGTGGAAGCGGTGGTCGCAGCAATGGTCGCGACGGTCACGACGGTCGCGGAGGAGGAACAAAACCAACAACGCGGAGGCAACGATGGAGGAGAAAAACCCAATAGCGGTGGCGAAGGAGGAGGAGGAAGAGGAGGAGGAGGAAGAGGAGGGGGAGGAAGACGAGGACGCGACGCGGATGAGGTGGACAAGTCGCGGTGGAAGAGGATCCTTGTTCAACTTCCACGAAAGCTTTACTGCATGCGAGAGAGGAGGACCTGTTAGAGTTATTAAATAGAAACTACTGGAACATTTATCAGTGATCATTAAGAGCACTGATAAAGGTATGTTTTATCAGCACTTTTATTTTAGCGCTGATAAATATTATAATTTTATATAAATTAAGAATAAAAACTTTCCTCAGCGCTAAAATAATCACTGATAAATGTGCCCTTTTATCAGCGCTAAAAAATGCGCTGATAAAGGGTATACCTTTATGGGCGCTTATTTTAGCGCGGATAAAGTTTATATTTATCAACGCTTTCTGTTTAGCGCTGATAAAGGGCAGCACTTCCCTAGCCTCGTTTTGTGGTAGTGGTAGTCTTAAATTACAAAGTCTATTTAAGGGTATATTTAGAGCTTTATAAAGGTAAGAGGGACTTCTAAAAGGTTACTTAAGGGTACTCTCAAAAAATATAAAGTTAATCATGTGATTGAGAAATATGTAAGGGTAAAACATATTACCCATATATTATATCCATGAGCTACTTAAGGGTAAACCATGTTTCACTTATATAGAACCTATTTTGGAGAAAACACATTTAAAACCATCTTTTATCATTTATTATTTTCTATCTCACCCTGCAACCTATTTCAATGGATTTAAATTTCAAAAAAATAATGGAATTAATTTTTTTGATTCATTACCTTAACTAAAATTCTGAAGTATATTAAAACTCTCTATTATTATGAATTCATTGGGTGAAAAGTTAAACTATTAATTTAATTGTGGCATTAATGATACAACTCTAAATGTGGTGTTGATATTTGTAAAATAACTGAAGCCATATGTCTTCATTTTTATGATTATATTAATTCTAGGTATCCTTGGAAATCCTTTATGCAAGATTTCCAAGGCCCTCCTTCGATCAAGCTATGCCTCTCTTCTGGTTTCTAGGAATAACAATTTCTCTTTCTCCATTTTTCACTATTGGTTCTACATTTTAAGGGAAAATTTTTCCAAGTATTCATTTAGGTTAATTTTTTAAATTGATTTCTTCCAATTCTTTATAAAAGTTCAGGAAAAATAATTCCTAAATTATATCAATCTAAAAATTATTTAAAGAATTATTAATGAAAATTTCCGGTTTATTATCAATTATGACAATCAAAATATTTGTTTATAATATAAAATAATAATAATAAAAGGATTATCACATGAATATTATTCTAGAGAGTTAGAGTATCATCACATGTGGTTTATTATTATTCATTGAGGGGGAAATTTCTAACACATGCATTTGAGTATGTTGATAATTAATAAATTATCAAGGAGAGATAAACTATTACTATTTGTGATGTTTTATTTCTTTTTGGAAACAAATTTTTTTGTTTTGGTTCTAGGAATCCTTGAAAAACCATGAATTCTGGCATGTGTTCATCTATAAAAATAAGGCCTAGGAGGAGGTGTTCTTCGATGTGGAGGTTTCCACTCCAACATTCTAATCACATAGGGTGGTTTATCTATGACATTGACATCGATGACTTTGAGGTAGGAAGTACTATACCTTTTTGGGGCACTCATTTACACATGTTTACATATTGTAATTTTTTGTTAATGGAATAAATAATAACAATGAATAATTATGATCACATGGTGGTGTTTGTGTATCTCATGAGACTTGTTATGATATTTCATTCCATGAGTATTTCTATAGTATCTTGTTTCCTTATTTGATTATTATCACATGTTTTTTTTGAATTCATACTTTTTTATCATGACATAATTCTATAATTCCCTTGTATGATCTACCCTATTATGTGTGTTACCATGCCTTGTAGGTTGTTATTAGTACTTAATACTAGAGGAAAACTATGTGTTCTTTATCCCTTAGAGGGAGAGTGTGCATGACTTACGATGATGATAACAATGATGGACCAGAGCCTAAAGTTGGAGCATGATAGTTTGGGGGCCTGTCCCAAGGTAGTGTGTTTGGGGCATGATGTCCTGGGGGCCTGAAC
Organism: Viscum album; assembly: GCA_963277665.1. Taxonomy (NCBI): domain Eukaryota; kingdom Viridiplantae; phylum Streptophyta; class Magnoliopsida; order Santalales; family Viscaceae; genus Viscum; species Viscum album. The sequence continues at coordinate 964,255,831 of OY728129.1, forward strand.
CAGGGCATGGATAAGGTATGACTATTTTGAGTCCTAACCCATGAAAAATCCAACATATGATGGTCTAGGGGCCTGGTCTAACATGATGCCTTAACACCATTAGAAGAGATATTATAATCCTATCAGATTTTTCTTACAATATTGAATGTCCATGATTAACCTTATAATGTGGATATAAAGCCAGTAAAACTAGGGGTTTTTGGTGTCTTGGTTAGTTCATGACTGCATGGTTTGGATTGTATTTTTTTATTTTTAAGAATTTATTATTATCTTTTCATACAATGGTTAAACATGAGCACATCAGTTAAGGATGCTTTGGTGGTGTCATACCAAGTCTTGTACTCACACCCTACTCATCCATTTGGGTGTGCTTGTAGATTTCATGGAAAGGGATATAAGAAAGGGAAAAGGTCCTATGAAAGATGGTTGAGCCACATAGCATAGAGCTAGAGGCAAGATCAATATAGACTCTAGGGATCAGCACAATTGTTTTATTATTTATTTATCTACTTTATTTATACTCTGACTTGGATTTCAACATTATGAGCTCGTTTTTTTATCATTCTATGATTTTTATGTGATCCCTTAGTTTCCAAATCCTACTCTACTTATTTATTGTGTAATTTTTATTTTATTTTATGAAATGATATGAAGGGTATAGTATCCCCACTAATTAACATAGTCCTTCACTTATAGTTGAAAAAATCTTGTATATGGAGTGTCACACATCTGAAAATGTGGAACTCCGGATCAGACCTGGTGGTTCAATTAGGGATGTTACATGTTATTTTTTGAATGGTTGAGATAAATTCAAATTATTGTGTAGTTAATTCAGCTTCTCTGTGGAAACAAGTTGAGGTGGTTTCTTTATTTTCAATGGAGGAAATTGTGGTATAGTGTAGGTGGTCACAGTGTGGATCCCAGAGGGTATGGTTTTATAGTTCTTTCATTTGGGAGGTCAATACATTATAGTGTATGAGCTATGTTGTGGGATTTTATGGGTCGTGTTTTGTGGTTCTTCCCTTTTGTAGGTTGTTTCACCATGGTCCTTGAGCAGTGTTGTGGGGTTTTGGAAGTCAGGTTTTGTGGTTCTTCTATTTTAATGGTTGTTGTGCATTTTTTCTTTGGTTATGATGAAAACATTCCTCTTTTATATTGAGTAAGTGGTTGTCCATGATTTAAATGGGGGCAGAGATAGGGGAAAAATTTCATGATTTCTTGAGATCAGTTAGACTTATCCCCATTATTGTGTGGCCCTTTCCAATTCACTAAGAATTTGAGTATTTCTAGAACTAGTGTAAATTCAAAATCCCATCAAAATTATTTATTTTTAACCATTATCTGTAAACTCTAGTTGAACTGAGGTGCCCCTTTTGATACTTTTGGGTACCCTTAACATGGAATGGGTATTCTTCTTCAAGAGACTATTCAATTGTGATACGATGTGAGTTTTAATTCTATTAACTTGGTTCCCTCCCTGTAATTCATTCTCAGAGAGTTTGTGTAGTGGGTTGGATTTTTTTAGGTTATTTTTGGGTCTTGGATTTATGAGGGATTATTTTGATTTAGATCATTGAGGATACTCTAGCATGATTTTGGCATGGTGATAATTTATTTCCCTCACCATGATCTTGCATAATAGTCACAAATCATTAATTGAGTTAGGGGAATTGAGGAATCCAATTTATATTATGTATAAAGTGTGAGTAATATGGATTTTATTTATTAAGGTGGATAAGAAGTATTAACCTAAAAAAGATAATGAATTGAACTAAAGAAAATTGATGGGAAAGGGGTGAATCATATGTGGTTGTATATTTCACTGTTTTTTCATATATAATTAATGAATTCTTATTTTTTCTGCAAATCCTTTTATGTTGTGATATATATATATATATATATGTGTGTGTGTGTGTGTGTGTGTTTAGATTAAATATACGAATTCAAATTTTATAAAGGTTAATCATGAAAACATGACAATAAATTTGTGTGTGGAATTTAAAATTGATGTATTGATTCTTATAAAAGACAGAATGATTTAATGTAAAATCATGTTTTAATTTCGAATTATGGAAGTTCATTTTTATTGGAATTAGTTGTTATGTGTGGTTAGTATTCTTCTTGTCAGTACTTAAATTGTGTGACTATTATATAGTAATTATTGTGGTTGGTTTTGGTATGTTGGTGTGGATTGTGCATTGGGGATATGAAGACCTTACTAGGGATGGAAATATGGGATTTTATGATGTGAAATGATGGAGTAGTTGGTTTTGTTAAAAGGGGATGTGTTGTGTGGATGTTGTTTGGGATTTTGGATTAAGTTTCAGGATGGTTGTGTGGTGGTAGGATGGTGGTTGTGGGAATATTTTATAGATTCCTAGAAAAAATAGAATGTTATTGGTAATAATGTATATCGAAATAGGTGTAGTGTAGAATTGAATAACTATGGTATGTTAATAAAATATTACTTATTGAAATAGATGAGTAACATCTATAATTGATGTGGGTAATGGTTAATAGTTTTTTTCATCAAATATGGAATTTAATGGAATAATGAATGTAACATGGGTAGTAAATGGTAAATCATGAAATGGATTTGATTAAATGGGAATTATGAATGGTTATTGTGGCTATTTTGTGTATAAATCCTGGCTAGTTTTTGTATAGTAATTGGAAATGATAATATCTTGTTGTGATGATGGTGAGGTGGTTGCAATAGTGAGGTGGTTCTATTTTAATATAACCCTTTAAGTTGGGATTATTTGTGTGACTATATTATACGTTTATTTTACTTTTTATTTCATATACATCCTAACTATATTGAATAACTTTATCAATGGAAAAATGTTTTTGGGTTTTGAGTGTCCCCCCAACATTTAGGTTAGTGAGAGAACATATAGATGACTACCCCCACTTCCCTGATCTCCCTTTCAAGCATTTCATGGGCTGTGAAGGATCATGTTATTTGTAATAATATGGTATATAATGGATTAAATTTATAGTATAATATATAATGTAAGAACTTATGTGGTTTATTAGAGGATGAAATATGATGGGGGTCCTGTATGGTAGGAGGAAGGAATGGGGTTGATGTCCATTATGTTCATGATACCCTACTATCTTGAATATGTGGCTGTGATATGTGGTGGATGATATGTTATGATGATGGTCTGGATATGATGATGATTATGTGGTTGTAGTATGTAGTATAGTTGTGATATAATATGTGGTGTTCTGTAGAATGACCATGGAAGGGATTGGGAGAACATGACCTTTCCCATTGGGGAGTGCGAGAGATAAACCAGTGGGAAATTGTTTATGGGGTACCTATTTATATATATACATATTCTTTTTTATCAAGTTATTATACCTTAATGAGATGTTGGGTTAGTGAAACATGGGGAGGTTCAGTGATAGTTCACCTTATAGGTTCTTGTTATTTCTAATGTTTTTTCACTAAATCATTTGTATGCTTATTCCACATTGCACAAGTGGTCTTGAAGATGATCCTATTGTGTATAGATGTATTTTTACCCCTATATATATAAATCCATTTTCATGATTCCAAGTTTAATTTATATATTATGTTGGGAATTAATATCTTGAAGCTTAGAGCTATGGTCAGTGTTGCTGCAAAGGAGTTTTAATTTTTGTATTTTATCTTAGATACTGGTATTTTTATACCATTTCCATGCATTATAATTATAATAGTATATTGGTTTTATTTAATAAATTATTTTTATTAGTGGGTTTATATTATGTTCCTAGTTTTTATGAAGGTAATGCCTCCTTTCTGTGTGCTTTATGATCTCAGTGTCAGTCTCTAACCTGAGGCTTATTGGATGTGATTCTTAAAGGCCTCTCTCATCTTCACTACAGTCTTATAAGGTGTTCTTAGTGGGGGTGGCTCATGACATAGAGTATAATTGTTAAATTTTATTTATTTTAGATTTTTATTAAATATATTTAAACTCTATATATTTAGAAATGCAATTTGAAACTCAATCTTTATATCTATTATTTTATATACTATATATATTTATGGATTATTATTTATAATTATTGTTTTTAAATCTATACTTTATATAATTTATTCTTATAAAAAATGATTCATTATACACAAACCTTTTGTGGGCTTTTTTTAGGTAGGAATATTATTAAACTAAATTGGTTGAATATGAATATAAAATGAATAGATTCCCATCATATGATAAAATAGTATGAGGAATAGCTAAAATAGTTTATCATGTTTCCAATAGATCATAGAAATGAATCTTTTCAAATCATTTGTTTGTGTTTGTATTATTATTGTTCACAAGAAAAGTTTCTAAATGAGTTGGAATAACCCTTGATCTGTCACTGAATATATCAAAGTTACAAATTTAGTTAGTGATAGATATAACACAATGGTTTATAGATTATCTGATTTGAGTGCAACTATAAATTATGATGAAGATCATATTGAGGAAATGACGATGAAAGTCTAAGATGACCTTCATGATTGTCCAAAGCAACTTTAGAAGTTAAATAGTTGTTCAAAGATACCACTGTATGTTGGGTGTAATGAATATATAAAATATTCACTCATAATAAATCTATATAATTTGAAAATGGGAAAATAGATGTATAACCACCTGTTTTATTGAACTACTTAATATTTTGAATGATAAGTTACTAGAAGATAATGAGCATCCTTATCAAACATATAATGCTACAATTGTTATGTTTAATGGGTATGATCTCTGAAAGAATACATATTTTTCCAAATAACTATATATATTTTTTTCATGAGGACTATGAATCATATAAAAAATTACTTAAGTGTGGCGTGGATCGATATAAGAATGATGAATCAAATCCTTCAAAATTTGTATGAAAATTTCCAATCATTCTAGGGTTTTGATTTCTATATGGAATTTAGGAGATTACAAGGAAATTGACATGGAATATAGATATAAGAATTCATGATTGTAAATTTTTTTCACTTAATACACTCTCCATATTGAAATAAAATTGATCATGAATATAAGGAATTTTGAAATGATCTGATAAACCTACATCTTGCACTATCTATATATGGAATGAATCCTTTTGATATAAAAATTAACACTCATAGCACATGTCCAAATATATTTATAAATTATAACTTTTCACCATGTTTATCTATGAAATACAACTACATTATGTTGTCATTTATTATGTCATGACCAAAATAACATGATAAGGATATTGATGTTTATTTGGATCTATAGATCGAAGATATAAAATTGATGTGGGATTTAAGTGTTATATTTTATGATTATCATAGAAATGAAGAGTTCATGTTGAGATCCATGTTTTTCAAGATGATAAATGGATTTCCTAATTGTATATTTTTTAGGATATAACATTAAGTGAATGTCAGAGAGTATTATTTGTGAAGATGGTATACACTCAGTTAGGATAAAATATTCATTAAAAAATGTGTTTTTAGGTAAATATTAATTTTTATCCCAATAATGTGAATAATAATCTTGAAAAACATCATTTGATAAGAATTTAGATGAATATAAAATACCCTCTAAATTAATAAGTGACATAAAATTTGAGAAAGTAAAGAATACTATCACCATTTATTGTTAAAACCATTTTGAAAAAACATACAAAAATGGTTGTATAAATAAATAATTATTTTGAATTTCCATATTACAATTTGTTGTATGTCAGATCTTTTCTTGATGTCATGCGCATGTAAACAAATTATTGAAAAATTCCATTAGAACATTAGAAAATGAAACTAGTAAAATAAAAGGTGGAATTAAAGATAGATTGTACATAATTCATACGAAGATAAAGGAAGAGTTTGCACCTATTAATTGGGAAGTATGGATATTTTCTCATCCAGTGGATTACACACTTTCTAGAAATGGGATATTTCAATTTATTAATTTTTGTAGTGGTGTAAAAGTTACATAGGTTTATTCATAAAATTTAAAGAATATCATGACAATGAATTATTTTAATTTGAGGAGATTAAAATTAAATTAATATCTTGTTTTTGTGTAATATTTAATATTTTTGGATTTATATTTCATACTACCTAAAAATGGATGAAACACTTAACAATGATTTCTTTCTTTTCAAAGTTATATGTAGTGAAGTTTATGACCTAATAAAGTTTCAAACCATAGAAAATGAAAAATTTATCATATTGTTTAAATTGGAGATATTTTTTCCACTATAGTTATTTAATATAATGGTTCACATGATGATTCACTTGGTTATAGAGATCTGACTTTGTGGTTCTGTACATTATAGTTGGGTGTAATCTATTGATAAATATATAATTACTTTGAAAGGATATGTCAAAAATCAATTTCATTCAAAAGGATGTATTATAGGGTGATATATTATTGAGGAATTTATTGAATTATTTACTAACTGCCCATATGATGTAGATAATATTGGTCGCCCACTGTTTCCTCACAATACGGACCTTATTCGTGAATGAATTTTAAAAAGAGACATTGTTGCAATTAATTTTAAAGAGTAGGATAATGATCAACTTTACATTTTACATAATAGTATAGAGATTGTTCCATATTTGGAAACTCATAATGTAATTTTTATATATTTGAATATATTAAGGGATGAAAGTTCGATATAAAATACACATTATCAATAGTTTTTAGGATGGTTTTGTGAATATACATTTAAGGAGTTATTTTCAAATACATGAACAATTTTAGATTGAATTTGATGGATAGACGGAGGACAAAGTGTACATGTATTATATAATATTGGTTATATAATTAACAATTATATGTTATATACAAAGGAGAATGATGATTGTAGTATGATGAAAAATAGAGTTTATCTTATGGCACAAGAAATTCACATATATGGTACCATGGATATAATTTTAATTTTAAAAAATATTTCATATTGGAATCATAAAAAATTTGAGATTTAGATTATATAATATCCAAAGTGTTTATTTTTCATTACCAAGTGGTTGATATTATTATTGTAGTTATAATATATAAATTTTGATTCATAAAAGTGAATTTCAGTAAGTAAGGGTACAAGGATAAACCGTTAATAATGGAATCATAGTAAATACAAGTATTTTATACCTCATATCCTCCAAACACAAATTGTTCCATAGTTCTGTGGTTGACTAAAATAAATATAGGTTCAAATGAAAATTCCATTGAGGATAATCCCTTCATTAGGATGTCATAATTATTTTTTAGTGGTCCCAATGTATACAATGTATTATATTTTATATAGTATCCCAAGGATGGGATTATGATACTTCATAGAGGGGCCAAATCCCTTTAAAATTTAATGAAAAAAGAGATCAATGATAGGTCAAATGTATCTAAATAGTTTTTTATATATAATGTGTCTCCTCATAATAATATGTGTTCAATACTATGTTTTTGTAATCTAATTTAAATATTTAACTAGTATTTTAGAAAATGACCTTTAATTTAATTGATGGTACCAATATTAATAAACAGTATTTTGGTGTTGTTGAAATTAACAAAATCTTATAAGGTGAAAAAAAACCTAGAGGTGAGAGATAACTTAAAGGTGGTAAAGAAGGAAAAATCAATATGGTTGAAAAAAGGTAAGGGTGGTGTAGCATGACAGTGTTAGTAAAAATTATTATGGTGCGAACTAAAGTTAAAAAAATTGATGTTCTATATAATTCATGTGGTCAAACTATCAACCTCAACAAGTCAATATTCATTAGTTAAATTATGTCCAGTACTCTAATAAATGTTTTGATTGATATAGATATATGGGTTAGTGATGTTCCTTCAATGAAGGAAATAATTTGATAATGAATTAGGGTAATATAATGATATTCTTTCTCTATTTTACCAAAAAATCAAATAACAAAATGTCTATTTAATCTTCATTATCTCTTCCAGATTACATTTATATTAGAATATTTTTGGATGAAGTTCATATTAATTTTTTCTATAAATGAACATAAATAATTTATGAATATTTTTATGAAACATTATCTTAGGGATGTTTTAAATACATGAAAACTCAACTAGACGACACACACACACACATATCATAAACCAAGAAACCTAGGATGCTTTTTTTGGTCTCATGGAAGAGGAAGTATTTAGTGTACAATATAAGTGTTATTATTTTATTTTAAATTACATGCATTAATCAATTTTAATCATAAAATAATAATTTATAAAAGGGTAAAGGTGTAAAAAAATAACTTGCATTGAAGCTTCCATAATCACACCATAAAGCAAGGATGATTTATACTTCATGAGAAAAAGAGTTATATATTTTAAATCTGTAATGAAGCTTTTATGTGATATGAAACAACAACATAGTTATGTTCCTTTGTTTAACTACATATGGATGAATCAAAATATCAATAAACCTACATCCCAAATAATGTGCAATGTAAGGAGGCTCGTGTAAATAAAAAGAGACAAATATTAAATGAAAACACACCAAATGTATGAGATCATGTGTAATTATGATATAACAGAAATTTATTCAACCTTAAAATAGTATTACATAATAATGAATACTTATTTTCCTATAGTTTTTATCTAGTTAAAAAAACTATCATCATATATTTTATTCAATTCATGAATACATTTTGTGGATTTTAAGCATTCAGAATAGTATGGATGAAATGAACTGATATTTTGGATTCTTAAATTAATACCATCTTTCATAGATTGTGTCATACCCAACACAAAAATAATGTAACACCCAACTAAAAAAACCTACACATATTAAAATTACATAAATATTATAATCACTAGTAGATAAATAGATAATAATCAATTAATATAGTTACATTTTATTATTTTTTTTGATTATTATTTTAAAAAATAAGCCTTTTAGAGAATACTTTTTAAAAAGGGTATTATGTTTTTACTTAATAAATTAAATTTATTACAGTTAAACATTTATTATATTAGGATACATTTGTATTTATAAAATTACCTTTCAATAATCAATAATTTTTAAATTTATATGAAATAATATTAAAGACATTTGATATTTTTAAAAATGATTTTTTGTTTATATATATTAAATTTTTATTTGAATGATAAATTTATAAATTTTGGAAATTTAGTTTTACAAAATGAAATTTATTTTTTAATTCCACATATCGAAATTATCATAAGGTGAATTTTTGAATTTTTTCTAAAATAATTAATGTTTAGGTGAATAGTTGACAATACTGATTTTGAAAATACCGTCACTTTGGAATTAAATATTTATCAAATAATTTTATATAAAATATATTTACCTATAAATAAAACTTAACCATTTTTAAATATTATTTTATATTTATAAAACCTAATTTTTGTATTTTGGAAACATAAGTCTTATTTTACTGTAAAAACAATTTTTATTCCCTAATATAAAAAATTGGTTTTTATCACTTATATAAATAAAATATATCAAAATAGATCCAATATTTTATATCAAAAATTTAATATTATTTAATAATTTAAAATTAATATTTATATAGAAAATTATGATTACTAATATTATAGTTAATGATAATGATAATGATAAAACTGTTATTTTCAAAGAATTATTTTATTAGTATTGAATAATTTTTATTTAATAAAATAAATTAATCTCTTACAAAAAATTAATTTAATATAATTTTAAAACTGGTATATAAATATTTTACCACTCATTAAAATGTTAATAAATACTCAATAATATTATGAACACTTAATGGTAAAAACCACGTATTTCTACAAAATAGTTTTTTCTATATATTAGATGCTATAATTAAAAAATTTATTTTCTATTAATTATAATTTGAATTATTTTAAAAAAAGATTAAATTTGGGGTCATCACACAGAAAATTATTATTATATTATATTTAATATATTTAGTGAAACATATTTTTCTTAGTTAAAAACTAGTTACCAATGTTAAAACCAAAATGGAAAAACATAACAATCAAGTCATAAGAGGTTTTAAAATGTTGAAAATATGTGCTAAAATGATTTTTTAATTCTTAATAGACCTTATATCACCCCAAATACCACAATTTACCACTTTTGGAACCATTGAACCTTCCATAGTGGAATTCTATTATTGAAAAATAATGGGTGTTCACAAAAATAATTTTTCTTCTATTGTAAAAGGGGGAACTTCCACCCATTGATGCCACACCCTAAAATTTGAATTTATTACTAAAAATATATGAAATTTTAACTTATATAATATTCTATAAATTTTTTAATCCTCAGGTCTTAGTTATTCACTATGATCCCTTCATTTTCTAGGACACCTTCAAGAGAAAGTTCAAGGTCCCAACAAGAGTATTAGTTAATCCTTATCATTTTATTATTATTATTTCTCATAAAAGCATAATATAACTATAGTAATATAATTTAATTATTATAATTTTTGTACTAATGTTTAATTATATTAATTTAACCGCAATTATTTATTACTTTCACCCACTTAGACAAACAAAAGAGCGCTGATCGTGCGTTGTACAGACTACCGCCTCCATGAAATGTGGTTTTTTAATTTTTCATACTGATTTTCATTAATTATAAATAAAACATAAAATATGATCCAAAAAAAATATATTTTTTATTAATATCATTATTCCTCTATAATAATTATGTTATATAATTTTTTTACCATACTCACCCATCAAGTTATAATGTGTCCCTATTTGGGTCATTTTGACTACCTGTAAAAATAACCCTGTAAAACTATATCATAGATGAATTTGAGAACATAAATAATCATATTATTATAATTTTTTAAGAAAATAATAATTTTTTAATATTTATGTAAAGGTTATATTAAGTATTTAAAATATTATTAAAATATCATTCTCAATCGCTAAAATTATCAAAATAAGCCAACACCGATTCGATTTTCACACAAAATAAAAAAATAATAAAACATTATATAACAAGTAGATATAATAGAATAATAAATATTCATTAGTTAATTAATTATATATGAAAAGGTTTCATAATATGGTATCTAATAAAATTAATTTTATTTTTCAATAAATTAGGCTCATGCGCAGAGCAAATCCGAACCATGTAAAGGGTTTCTTTGTCTCATTTTTGAATCCAAGAGACATGTTTGATATTACAAACCATAATTTATAATTTTTGGTGTATTCACTACTGTATTTACTTTATATATATTTAATATCATTCATTTTATTATATTTGAATGTCTATTTCATGGTATCCCTCTTATGTTCTTTGATTCTTACATTTCCATTACTATTAGGGTTTTAGTTAACTCTACTACCTTCATTGAGTTATAATATATATTATTAAATTTATTTATTCCAATACTGGTTTCATCCACACCGAAATTATATTTAATGGTACATTAACTTCCTATCTATGGAAAATGAAACTTTTTATTCAAATCTTCCCCCTCAATGATTTTCTCCATTAAAAGTATATCATTATTGAGAGTATTTACCATCCTATTTAATGACCGTTTCCTATAATTATCTACATTTACCTTTCTATCCAATGTTATAATTTATATTTTGAAACCTAATTATGTTTTTACCTTATTATTTACCTTATATTATTTTAAAGAATAAGTTTTGTTATTCTTTTTACTATAAAGTTTTTCAAAAATGGTATTTCAAAATATTTAAAAATATTTTTATTATTTCAAAATAAAATGTTTTATCATCCAAATCACATTTATTTTTGATAACCATTATGTATTTTTCAAGTCCCAAATATTAGTTTTTTTAAATTAAATGTTTGACAATGTTTTCACAAGACCTTTGTAAAACCATAATGTCCTTTTCAAGGTTCCATTATTGAAGATTATTTTTAAAAGTAAATGTTTTCAATGAATTTTGACATCACATTTTTGAAACCTTTAAATTCTGTTTAAGGATAAAATATTGAGAGTTACTTTTAAAAAGTAAATATTTTTAAAAATTATTTACTTCAACTTTTAAAAAATTAATTTTTATATAGACCATAAATTATTATGTTATGCGAGGGATAAAATAATTTTATAAAACATATTTTTTGATATCAAAACAATTTTACTCTTTATCTCTGAGGAAATTATTTATTGGAAATTAATTTTGATAAAACACTCTATGAATTTTCTTATGAATAAATATTTTACGGGGATTGAATTTTGGTTATCAAAAATTTATATTATTGAGGTAAATTTTGGTCATACCATCTAGAAATGGTGTGAAACCCATTTTTCATTCCATGGGTACTTTATGATTGTTGGTACTAAAAAAGAATCATAAACCTCATAATGAATAATGTAACCAATAAAATATGGAATACAAGACTCAAAAATAGTTTGAGAATCCAAGGGGAACTTTCACACAGCTTTCAATGTTTGTGCATAACTCCCATGTTTTTCATGAAACAATGTGGTATGATAAATATGGCATGAAATGATTAGAGTTCCATGGATACATGAAAATACCTCCAAATATAAAGGGGATGAACACACACAACATTACAAAATGAATAAAACTCCATTAGGTGATAAGTTATGTTAGAAAGGTGATGTAAAATGGTATATTTTCCAGGGAAAATCCACCCACACTCTAGTGGAAAAGGTACAAGTGTTATGAAACCCAAATTTTCACAACACCTGATTAAAATAGAATTAATCCCCTAATATTTTTTAGCTAGTTCCATGAGGTTATACATAGATGTAATTTTTTGAAGAAAAAACCTAATAAGAAAAAATATCTATAAATAGGGCATGACCCCCTCATTTTGGGTTCAGGCCTCAAAAGATGAAGATTCATGCTCCCATCTTGTGCAACTCTTTATTTCAAGACTTCACAAAGTAAAATCATCCCATGTATTCTTATTTTTATAGAAATTGTGCAACAACCCTCACATAGGAACTAAATTACCTTGTATTATATTATAGATGACATTTTAAAACCTCCCTTGATGAACATATTAGTTTTTAATGATGACATTCCATCCAGCGACTCTAAGAATTTCCCAACAACAAAAGTTTCCTGAAAATATGTATCCACCATCCATGGAAAATACTTGTAAAATGGTTCATATAGTACTAATTATTAATAAAAATCCAATGTTTCATGATATAACCTACATGTCATGGAATTTATACCTCCTTTTATCACTCATAGTTGCACAAAAGTTGAGTGATCATGAGGCCTACACCTGCTTGAACCGAAATCACTCATGAAAATATCATCTACACAACTATTATCATGGATACTAATCCTCATGTAATTTTCTATGATAATGGTATGGTAACCATCATTTCGTTATTCTCATAAGAATAAGCATCCTCACCTTTTAACCCTTGTATACTACCTAAAATGGGTAGTGTTCATGACTCTTTCGCTTCAGAATCATTTGAATGATGGACACATAAGCCCTAGAGGAAAAATCATCGAGGGAAACTGACCATAGTTTACCATAATGGGCACACACAAGATCCCAATATCTTTCTATCCATCCACCCTAACTAGGAATGAGAACTTTTATGTGTAAGTCTCAATAATACCAAAGTTTCAAGACTTTAAACTTCACTAAACAATGTCCTAGTCGCACGACTTTAAAAAACATGAAAAAATCCTCTAAATAAGATGTTAAACTATTGAATTACCCTATGTTATGAGAATGGGATTCCTTGTGTGATGAGAATAGGATGAATCATATGAATAACATTATATACCTCATGTTAAGGTCTTGTGGAGTTACCCCCAACTTCAAGGTAGCTCTTATGTGTAAGCCTCACACATTCCATTTTCATTTCCCTTTTCATGATATAAGAATCCTTACCACATGACATTAAACTTAATGGTATGGTCCTACTACATGACCTTAAACTGTGTAACCAAACTACATTGGTTTTGATCTCTATCTCCTAATTGGGTAGATATAACACCATTTTTAGGGTTAATCCCAACATTTACACAAATCTCTCCCCATCCAGTAATTATAAACATATAGGCCTGATCGTCTTTATGGAGTACACCTAAACTACCATAAATCCAAATTTCCCCTAGAATTTTGTGTCCCCATGGGTTTCCAAAAAATGTCTAGCCCAGTATGTGACAAGAACATATGGGAAGTGTCCCCTAATTGGATTGTAAACTTGTGAGTGACTTAACTCAACTGTAAACAAGTGCTTATCCCATTACACAATGAGAATATTGGGATTATCTCCCCACAAAATTGTAATATTGTGGTCACCTGAACTTTAATTTAACCCCGTGAACCCCCACTCCCCCCAATACATCTAAATCCCAACCCTAGGTGGTGATCCAAGGTTTCCTTAAGTAGTGAGACTAAGAAGAGTACATGAGTAGAATATGATCTCTTATTACCTATTTAGGAGAAGAGATTGATGTTTATACATAGATTGATGAGCACTGTATTTCCTCGGTGATGATCTTGGGAGGCCTTAGGTGATGAGCATAATTTTTCTGGTGTAATAGGAACTAGACGACCCTTAAGAAAAATGCAAGCTACTTTGTGCAACAAACATTAATTTACTAAGCTGAAGATACTAGGATGCCTTTCCTACTAAATGTATGTTTAATCATGATGATCACGAGATACCACAAGTTGTTTACCTGAGACGCCTTATGTCATGAATATAAAATTCCATCATGATCCCAAATTAAAAATAACATTATAGATACCACTAATTCCAAATGTAATATAACATTCCCTACATATTCATCATCCCCTAACTACATGTATCCACCTTTCCATGACAGAAACCGATATAATTAAGTGGTTTACATGAGAATACGGTGTTGATAATGAAATTCATTAACATGTATTAGATATGGGAGGGAGACCCATACTAAGTGACATAATATTAGGAGGAAACCATGGAATAAAGGACTAAAATCCCATAATCTTATCCCAAAAATAAATTAAATATCCTCAACTATGGTGATGAAGATTTACTTCCATTGGAAAGCTGGAATGTGGGGAAACTAGGACCGCGATGAGTCCAAGTGCACAAATTCCTAGTGTGAGAGTAGCACTCTAGAGAAATCATAAGAAAACAGAAATGGTGAAATTTATTTGAATCACTTATCCATAAATTATGAGAAGATGATGATAATTGGGTATCTATGGCTCAAGACATCATTGATGTGGATCCCTTATCCTCCACTTGGTAGAAGACAACAAGTTTTGGAAATTTTGGGAAACACCTTAATTAGAAATGTACTATTATTGATTTTATAAGTCATACATGAAACTAGATACTATTAATTCTTGATAGCCTATCCTTAACAAGAATAGGTTCACAAGGACCAATCGTGTGGTAATCCCATGCAATTACACTTCTGCTACAGAGACCTTCTCTCCCATGGATCTTGGGAGCCCTATCCACATATCTCCCTTGGAGATTATTAAGAAGAGGGTTATCAATGCCCCATTTACAGATAAAAGGAGGAAGGGGTTATCAAAAATAGTGATATGGCTTGATGTGATATGGAATTTGCAACACCACACTGCATCCATTGATCATAGGGACTGTGTTAGGGGAAATTTCCTAGCATTACCGCAACAAATAAATTTTTGAGTCTCTCCATGAAAAGATTTAAATCTTATCTTCATTACAACAAGGAGGTTGGGTATTCATTGGTCACACTTTATGTGAACACTCCCCATGAGTCACCTAGGAGGGATCCCACCACCCCGTGTCACTGATAGTGAGGCCAACCCTTCAGGTCGACGAGTAGGTTGGTCCTATCACTGCTCCAATGAACCTAGTCTAGGGTGCATAAATCCCATTCTAGTGGAAGGCCATCAAAACATCCCAATGACAGGTTTGTTAAAAAACTAAAATGGAACCTTACACTAGTTATGAATTCCATACCATCCAAACCACATATAGGGGAACATCCTAGATAGGTTAGGATAGCGACCCCAACCTCTCACCAGGTGGGATTGGTCTACTCTCCCCACAATTGATACCACCAATAACCATCACAAGGGACCACTGCATGAGGAATAATTACACCATATATGTCATACATTCGATACCATCAATACACATGGGGTCCCTCCCCATTCCAAAGACTTCTAATGACCTGAATATACCACTTAGGGTAAAAGAAAAACTAATCAATGTATTGTCCCTACCCTTGGTTCTAAATATAACATGCATGAAAGAAACCCTCTAGACCATTAGATGATTGTGATTAGAGAGATTACCTACCATCTTAAAATGTAGGGGATGGGGTATCAATATTGTTTCACCATCAACCTTTCAGAGTCCAAGGAAACTGATGAATCTAGGGAGATTCCCCCCCCCCTCCACCATTAAAGCCAAGGGGATATATCCCTTCGGTTGAGGTTTACCATCCCAAATGATAAGGGTAATAAGTTACCTAGATATCTCTTTATGTACCTACACATGGAGGATATGTTATATTTTTTAATAAACTCTCTGTGTAGCTTTTCATACCACCATAAAATTCCCCTCCTCTCCACCTCTACTTAGAAGCGTGTGAGATGTTGGGGTCGAGTTTGGGACCCTCAGGCGATGGAGAACACCCCATTAATAAATTAGTGAATGATGAAATTCCCTACTAGAAATATTCCACGAATTCCCCCTCCTACATGGACATATTAATGAAATTGGCTCCACCATTGGAGGACACTCCCTCATTACAGAAGCAATTGGATCATGTAATCCTGCATATGCAAAGAGTTAGAAACAAAGATTATTTTAATCACTCTCTCCTTAGATTCCTAATTATTGAAATAGGGGACTGGGGGTTGGAAAATATTATCCTCCTAACAAAAAATAGGAGGATGAAATATTATTGGATATTTTTCACATCTACTAGTTACCAGTCATAATTTGGCATCCTAAAAACATGAACTTTACTATATCGAAAATTCCCACTGAGAATAAAACTGTATGAATTATTTTAAATTTATAAGAGATGTTTAAATAAATTTTATACTATCATAAAAACTATTTAGGAAGCTATGAACACATTCAATATTTCAATTCATAGTTCTATAAGGTTGAAATCACAACAATCCTAGTGGATCAACAACCTGATTTATATGGGTTCCAAAATATATTTCAGTGGACCTGTATCTAGAGCCTCACTATGATTCTATGGATAAGGGAAGAGGTATCTCTCAATGTATATATTTGGGGTTACATTTAGTGTTATATCATCAAATTCATTCCACTCTCATGGAAAAAATACCATTAAGATAATCTTACCATCAGTGGTGAAATTCCTTCCACAACCACTGACACTGTAAATTTTGTCACATTCAACCCTCAAGATCATCAGGGGAATAAAGCTAGTTATTAAGATTATGTAGAAGAAGATCCAATTAGGGGAGAGAAATAATGTCAATAAGACCTTTAAAAAGGTTCCTGAAGTCCTCAAAAAAGATAGACATAGAGTTTTGAGATCCCCACATAGGCACTGATGCATGTTTTGTGACATCTCAATAAGGGTAACAGAGTTACTATACCCATTGTTCCCTTTAATCCAATATCAGAGAATGAATTAGATTCTAGAATATCATATTTAATCTATTATCATGAGGGTTACAAGGGGTCATTGTTGAACTTCTCACCAAACATCACCAAGAGTGGGAGGATGTATGAGAGGATCTAATCATTCCCCCAGTGGAACATCCAAAAATGATCCTTCTCAATCAATCATTTAGGGTAAAAATGATCAGTCCCACATATCTAAAAAATAGAGACCGGTGACTATACTCAACTGAGTCACAAACTAGTCTTACTTGTGTCTCCGTCCCTATTTGATCAACCTGAATCATCACCTAATCATTTCCTTATAAAAGATAAAAATCACATCAAGGGGAAATTTAATACCATACTTGAAACAATGATAACATATATACTCTCACCAATCACCTTGAGGCCTTAGAAATACAACAAGAATCAATATAGTATAAAGTTTATCAGTATCCAGCATGGGTGAATCATACTCATCCACCCCCAAACTTCAACAACACAATATTTTCATCGTTTAAAGGTAAAGATGAACTGGGGAAATATCTAGTCCACTTTTGTTATAGTAATGCCCTAATGCTGGGAAATAAAGAGAAATATGAATCTACCTAACTTTGGATTTTTGTTCAGACCTTATAGGGACCCACAATGGTCTGGTAGAGCTAGTTGGTCTTACGGTCCATCACTAGTTGAGAAGATCTTCTTAGAAAGTCCATTTACTAGTTCAGCTCTACATTATGATGAACCAGTGTCACTGACCTCTCAAAATGAATGTAGAGGGGTGATGAGTGTGTCACTGACTTCATTTCTTAATGAAAGGGTCAAACATTTTATCTTAATGTGTATCATTCTTAAGAGTATATATTGGGTAAGTGTATGGAAAATGTTCATGAGGAGCTAGATCCTACCCTAATATCTAAGAAATATCAATGAATATTTATAGATTTTTTTATAAATATTAACATTTATGAAAATACCTATATTTTACTTAAAAGAAATCGTGCCTAATAACTTTTCCAGGTCCAATGTGGAAGCCAGTGAGAGTAAATACATACACTGATGTGAAAACTTAGGCCCCTCAGGCAGTATGAATTTAGGAACCACCATTAAATATGCATTGATAAGTGGAGACTTACTATGACTGTGAAACTCATGACACAAGATAGTTTTAGTAACCCATGGTTCCCTTCACAGAATTAAATAACAGGGTATACCACTTTAAGATAGGTCCCATGTTACTTTCTTTATTCCATGAAGAATAACCTTTTAAAGTTAATAAAAAATAGAAGGGTCTAAGAGGATTTGTTGAAAAATAAAGATGATTAATGTTTCTAGAATAAACTCATTTGGAATAACATCAAAGAGTGATTTTTCTTTGAGGAATGGCTCTAGGTCTAGGTAGACCATGGTTAGGTTAAGTTGGAAAATCCCCTAGCATAGGTGATGCATGTATCTACCACCCCCAATGGTAATGATGAAGAATCTATTGAATGTTAGTAGATTTTTGGTGAAAGGGAATAACATTTTTATTTCAATATGAACAACATGTTTTTATATCACTCCTATAATATTATCCATGACCAGATAAACCATCTGACACCTCATGTGGTCTCCATATCATTTTTAGTTACTCAATTGACATCACAACCTCCCAAATCTCAGAAGAACCAGTGACGATCACACCATAGAAATTAAGATCCACCACCAGTACCAAAACCACTCTATAACCATGGTGATTTTATGTCCCTTAAATTGGATTAATGATCTAGAATCTTTCCAAAATAATAATACTCCACTAACGAAGAGAAATATATTTTTTAATACCATTCGACTAGTAGATCATTGTGTAAGAGCCAATGATAATATATTTTTTTAAAAACATTAGAAACCTCTAGATGATGTAATTAAGGAAAGGGAGTCAACCATGCCACCAAGAAATATTTTCTGGATGGAACCCCAGAAAGGATGGTTCATACTACTCAAACTAGAAAAAAAGAGTAACTCATGTATCAATAGGAAAAGTCCCTAGTGGCCACATCATTAGGAATACCCCCATGACCTATTAGGATGGTTAATCAAATGGATTAGAAATAGAAACCTAGTTATTATTTACAACTAATCAATGACTAACCTTAAATATCCATTGCCCAACCCAATCCTCTGATCAAATGTGGAACTCGATAAACATTGGTTAGGCACTAACACCTCATATAACCATTCCCAACGTACTTCTTTTGAATGAGATACCTTCTGTTTGTAGGAATATTCCTCTTTCTTAGAAATATAAAATAACAAGGAACCTCATTGGTAACCATCATTAATATCGATAATGTATGTTCTTATCCTATCAAATGTGTTGCATGAGGCTCTCACTGAGGTTAGAAAGTGCCCTAAATTGTTTGAAACTAATGTAACATCAACTAAGGCTTATTATATAGAGGAATCTAAACAAGAAGAGTGTAAATCCATCATATCCTTCTCCAAGGACGATTAGGGTACCATCATTTAGGGACACATATTCCCGATTTATGTCTTTAAAAAATTTAATGGCATTTAAATATTTTACATCCTAGTAGACACTAGATCTGGGATCAATCATATCCAAACTATGAAACTCCACAAGCTAGGGATCACTACGGTGGATTTTACCCCATACAAACTGACAATCAAGGAAAATTATGAGAGTGAGAAAAATTAATTTGGTATGATTTAGTTAGAGACCCAATTTGTAACTTGGTAGAAAACACAAATTTCATGGTTATCTTGTAGGACACTTCATACTACACCTTCCTGGGAAGGACCTATATTTACCTGCATATGTTGGTTCCCCATTATTATCATTAGTTCCTCAAATACCCCCTTAATTGTCAAATAGGGTTACTCAATTAAAATTTCCCCCCTTTGACACTTTTTATTCCCCTATCAAGATGATGGGTATTACAAAAGGGTAGTTAAGCAGTTCCATATTGATGGTGTTGAATGCTTCACTGACCCCAATTACTTGACAACCACCTTGAAGAATCCTTGGTTAGATTTAAAGAAAAAAAATCATCCTACCAATTCAACCATTGGAGGAAACAACTCCATACCTTGGGAACCATTTCATTATTCCCAAGAAGAAGGAATGATCATAAATGACCTTATATTACTATAAATGTAAGATATTTCTTAAGTTAGAAGGACTCACTCTAGTTTCATATTGGAAGGTTCAACCCCTAGTTACCAACCTGGGGTAACATTGTGTCTTGTAGATGGTGGGATTAATCTAATTGAATTTAAACCAACATCATTATTTTGACAATAAAGGTAGACCCCACCATCAGAAATGACATTAGATTAGGTCATTAGCTTCTATATTCATGGAATATATGAGACTCGCGGGATAACAACCCATCACTGAATATTATCCCTATATATAATTAGGTGATAGTACTACCCCATGATCACTTATTATTAGAGTTTTATCTCCTTCCTATGAACTTCATGTTTCTTGTAATGAAGATGGAATGAATGATTCCCCAAGTTGTTTTCCACTATATTAGTCACCCTATTATCCACCATTGGTTTAAATAGGCCCATAAAAGATACATCCCTCACATGGTTCCATGGTTGAATCCAAATATGATAATCTCATACAGTAAAAATTAATCAGGGAAGTCTAATACCTGAAGTGCCTAGCCAATATCATTGTTTACAAGATAAAGAGTCGATAGATAAAAGTCTTCATTAACTTATAAGCCTCAATCCCCATTTACCAACATATGAATCCCCCTTACTAGTGATATAAATAATAATTTATGTGACTACTGGTTTCTAGGATTTATCTTTAATATATGGTTATTCTGAGTATAATCAAATCTAGATGGGCCCGGAGGATAAAAAATCAACAACTATCATGACACCGTAGAGAACATTTTATTACTGAGTGACTCCAGTTGGTTTGATGAATGTTGGGGCCAATTATTAGTGTTACATGTTCCACATATTCTATATTATCATTGGGACACTATTTTAGTGTTATATGGATTATTTTGTGGTTAAATAATTCTAAATACATGACTATCTCAAAGATATTGAGAAACTGTTCAAATTTCTCTACTCTAATAACTTGAAAATGATCCCCCTAAAAGTGTGGATTTGAGGTTACCTATGTGATGTTTCTTGTATTTTTGTTTAGGTATAGATGCATTAATTTTGATCAAAATAAGATCAAAATCATTAGGAAAATGCCTCTTCATTGTAATCTCTTGGATCTGTGGGCTCTCCAGGTCTATCTAGCCCACATTAGATATTTTTTTCTGAATTGGATTGATAATTTAATTACTTTTCAATTATTATGAAGAAATGTGTCACTTATCAATGGGATGAGTAATTCTTGACTAAATTCTATGAAATTAAGTAATATCTTAATTATCTAGTAGTTCTGTTTTCACCCATCCCAAGGATGGCCCTGGTTCTTTACATAACTACACCAGAATGATCCCTCAACACCCTATTGGACAAGAAGAAAAAAAGGAAAAGATAATAGTCTAGACTATCTCAGTCACATAGAACATGACATGGAGATAAAATATTCTCCCACAAAAAAAATTTTCCCCCCATTGTTCTTCACAGTTCAGATGTCCTTAATTGACCCTCTAAAGTACATTCTCTTCCACCCCATGCAGGCTAGATGATTTTTGTGATTTGAAATAATCCCTAAATAGTTCAACATTAGGTTCATTCCCTATAATGATGTAAAAGTATAAGAGTTATTAAATTTTCTAGATATGCATCCAGCCTATGAGGAACTGCCCTTGGATATTGAGTTATTAGAAGAATCCATACTCTCCATCGATTAGGTCACACCATGCTAAAGATGCACTTTGATATAGCCTCATGCATCTTGATTAGGAGAAGGGTCAATAATCCTAAACTCAATAGGGTTGGACTTGGGATTGTCTTCATCATGTTAGGCTATATTTTCATACACATTAATTTTATCATAAGCATATACCAAAAAATAAAGTTGAGTATTGGGCCCTAATAACTAACCTCAAGTTAGATCTCAAGATCAAGGTTAAACAATTTCATGTGAAGGGTGACTCAGTTCTGGTCATTAAATAGATAAAATTTGGATAAACTTTTATGGAAAAAATATTGACCTCATACATTAGTACACCCATGAACTGATGGACCAATTCCCATCTAGGCCCAATGTTACTCATTTTCCTTGGTCTTATAATGATCCAATGAATTCCTTGGAAGGTTTGTCTGCATCCTGCATAGATCCCAACCAAGACAAACTTCTCATTCATATGGTGCATTGGATGGTCATTTCCATCATTACTTCTAATGAAGAGGATTGAAATGTTAACCAAATTTACACTGAAACATCCCTAGAAGGACCCTTAAATGCCACTGTGAGATAAAAATCATCTGATTGGATGAATCTTTTCATTGATTAGACCCTTCCATCAGACCAATCCAAGCATGAGAAAATCCACAAGAAAATTGTGAATTTTACACTATGGTATGACCCCAACCTATATAAGGCTCTCAAAAAATGTGGCTTTGTAAGACCCATCCTCTATTTCATACATGGGAATGAGGACCCTTAGGTCATTTAATAAGTATATTTCGGGGCATGTGGGGCCCATCAAGTAGGGTTGAAGCACTCTCTCTAGATCTAAAACTTGGGGTTATTTTATCCCACTATGTTCTGTGGATACATTAAATTCACCAAAAAGTGTCATAATTTCTTGATCTATACCAATATTGTGTGTTAGCTATCATATCCTCTCTATGCCACCATGTACACCTTGCACTTCATAACATGGGGACTTGACATGGTTTGTTCTTATATTCTTGTGAAATCTCTAAAGTATAAGTTTATCCTTAATTCAAAGTGGGTAGATGCTACCCCCCTCAAAGAGGTCAAGACCAAGTCCATGATAATGATTTTTAAATCCCATATCATTCATTGACTTAATATTCCTCATGCCATTCCCATAAACAATGTTAGCAAATTTTAGGTTTTTGAGATGAATAAGCTATATTCCATGTGTAGAATCTAATCCAATCATACATGATACTATTATGTTTAGGAAAATAGGAAGATAAAGGCATTAAAAAAAATCTCTAACATTATGCAAAAGACATTGGTAAAAAAATAATAAATAATCTGAAAAAAATATCTAATAACCTACGGAAATATCATAAGATGACTTGAAATTCCAAGTAGGTGAAACTTCACTCTCTTGTGTATGGGGAAAAGCTAGTTCTACTGGTAGAGGTTTAACTTTCATAACTCTAGAGGACTGTTTACAATCAATAAATTCTAGATAAGAGAACTGAATTTTGCTTGGATGAATTCGAAGTCCTCAATGAGAGAATGTTTAAAGTGTAACATAAACTCGAGGTTTATTTGAACTAGTTAGCAAGAGAATTCAATAATAAGGTTCACATCCACTCCTTCCTTTAGGTAAATATGTTACAGACATTAAGGATATCAATGATTATCGAAAAGAGGCATCCAAGGGTAGTGTTAGAAAGTCTTTATTTTAATGATCCTAAATCATGTTTGTTACATTTTTAATGATTTCAATGTTTTAAAATAGTAAATCATATTCTGGTTAAATTGTGAAAAATTAGATTAGTGCTAATCTATTTCTAGTTATACTGATCTAAAATTATTTAAGGATATCTACTGTATGATCTAATTCCAAGATTGATCTATCGTCAGTTCAAAGGTTCTACCTTCAGAGTGAAGTTACCATTAAAAATATATACTGTTAGAGAGATATACCATTAGTGAAGATGTACCTCTTGACTAAATCTACCACTAGAATAGATCTATCACCCAAATAGATATATTTCCTAAATAATTCTACCACCATCATGATCTACCACAAGGTCATGCGATCTCCAAGTTGTGTTACCACTACTGCCACATCATTGCTACCATCAAAGTATCTACTACTCGAGATGCTACCACTGGTGATATATCACAAAAGGATGCTACCATAAGTTAAATATAACTACATTGGGGAATCTAAAGCTGGAGTGCTACCATATAATTCTATAATTAATTTCAAAATTAATTCTACAATGTCCAGTTTAAGGATTTAAATGCAGTGAGAGCCACTTGCATTTAAGAATGATTATTATTAAACCACCCTATGGATTCTTTTATAAAAAATACAGTATTTTTGGATCTTTTGATCATTATAAGGTACCAGTTTTTTATAATATTATTCTTCAATTAATATTTGGAACTAGAGAACTTTAAATTCTATGAATATACATTGTGTAAAAAAATACGTGAAAGGGTGATATAGTATCACATGCTTGAGAAACATATCACATGACTGAAACAGGTGGAATAAGAGACACATGTTAGTGGAAGATACCCATACTTTATCGACTAAAAGTTAATGGATTTATCATACTTTCATGAACTTATAATTTATTACAACTTATTATAAATTGGTTTGAAGTTCTGTAAATTAAAACTTCAGGGAATCCAAAATAACAAACCTATTTAGACTGAGAAACAATACATTTTTTCATCTCTAAACTCTTTTTTTTATGTTTATGATATATATTATAGTTTTGTATTAATTTTGATCTATTTATCTATACACACAGTCTCTTGTAAAAAAAAATAGAGTTCTTAACACACACACTCTCTATTTTCATCAGTTTTATTTCGATGAAGAACTATGGAAGAGGTCATTTGTGACTTGTAATTGTTTTAACCCACATATTACTATGGAAGAGGCTTTTGTGCCTGGATATTATTGTGCACTATTATTTGTAAAACCCAACCCTGGTTTTAGATATATTTATTTTATAACAAATTGATTATAAAGAGGTGTTTTCCATGTAGATGGGATTATAAATATTTGATTGAGATATAAACACTTAATAAATTTCCACAATGTTATTTATATGATTTTTTTTCATTATTTATCTCAAATAATATTTGGTTAGTTGTTTATTTAAACAAAATTTTACTCTGATATTCAATTTTAATTTTTTTTATATATATTGTTTAGTTAAGTAAATTAATTTCAAAAGTTGAAGTACTTTAATAGTTATTTTAATTGTTCCTTAATCCCTCTTTTGAGAATCTATTTGAAAATCAAATTATAAATATCTATAGTTTTGATTAATTGGCAGATTTTATTTAATTGGTGGGATTTAATTTTTAATTATTTTAAATATAAATTATATTTGAAGCTCAATTTATCTCCCTCTTGAATTTTCCACAAGGAGTAAAAATTTTTATTAGTGAAATTTTTAACTTTCTCTTATTGTGATCTAGTTGAATTAAAAGATAATAAATTTCTAGTGTTTATAAATTTAATTATTTATGGATAACAATAGAGAAGAAGGAACCAACACTAATCCGACTCCATATTTTAATGGAAATAATTATACATAGTGAAATATTTAAAAGAAAATTCATTTAGAAATTATATGGTCTGATATATGGACTTCTATTGAAGATAAATTTTAATAAACTAAATATCCTAGAATATAATAGTGTGATTCCACTAAGAGTACCAATGATTGTAATTGAAAATCTATGGATGCTTTATTTTTTCCTTAAGAGATAAATAATTCAATATAATATATTCTTCCACAATTTATTTGGATATTTGGGATAAATTTTCTATTTTTCATAAAGGAGATACCAATGTTAATGAAATGCTCTTAAGTAATTATACCCTTAAATATTATACATTTATGATGAAACCCGATGAACCAATTTCTGACATAAGTAAGTTACTAGTGAAAGAGATTATTGGAAATCTCATTATGCATGAGGAGGAACTGAAAGTGAAAAAGAATAATATTATGAACCCAAGAAATGATTATTATCATTCAATACTTCTAAATCAAAGAAAAAAACGAAATGTCCAAAGTTAAAAGATCCAGTGATGTTGAATCATCACCAGAAAGTGATGAAGAGATGGATCATTTATCTAGATGATTTAAGAAGTTATAAATAAATAAAAAAGTACTTCCGGAAACCCAATTATATAGGAAATAATGAAAAATTTGTGATTGGAGAAAATATTAGAGGAAGAATGATTCAAAAAATGATGTATTTTCCTATGAATCCAAGATAAAAGGACATATAAAAGAATATTATACCTTGTTAAAGTATAAGAATAAATATGAGGATAAGGGAAAAAAGTATAAAAAGGATATCAAAGGCACTTAGAGTGACTTTAAAGATAGTTAAATTGAATTAGACTCGAGCATATAAGAAATAACTGATAAATCTAATATGTGTTTCATGAAAAAACATCCAAGGTACAAAATGTTTTTCCTGAATCCCCTATACATATTTCTATTCCTTCTGAAATAGTAAATAATGGTGAGAATAGGCCCAATGAGGATTTATTTGAATATTATAACATGATGGAAGAAACATTTAATGAATTAAAATAAAAATACAAAACTTTAAGTAAGGAGAATGACATTGCCACTCATTTTAAAACTCATCATACAATAGAGAAGGATAAGAATTATCAACTGATTAATGAAAATAATGAGATAAAATTATCTAATGATCAATTTAAGAAATATCTAGAGAGGATCACTAATTGAAGGAAAACATTAACCCTTATTTTTGGAAAAAACATCACCTATGTATACCACTTAAATTGTATATAAACCTGGAAAGAGAAGGATTAGCAAATATAAATTCCCATGTTTAAGTAATGCTAATTTAATTAGTAGTTATTTTTTAGTAGGACCTGATAAGGTATTTATTTCTGAAAGTATTAATCATGATTATATAAAACAAGTTAAACAATTATTTATTCCTAAATCATTTATTACTAACATCTATAGAACCAAGAAAATATGGGTAAGAAAATAATTCTTGGTCTAATTTTTTTTGAAACACGATTGAAAACATCCAATATGTAATTATGGTACTTGGATAAGGGATGCTCCAGTCACATGTCTAGGGACTACTAAAGCTTAAAAAATTTAATTAAAGTTGAGGGTGGACATGTCACCTTCATTGGAAATTCCAAAGGGAAGATAATTGGGCTTAGTCAAATTAGGAACTCTAATACTATTTTAATTTATAAATTATTATAAATATAAGAATTAGAATTTAATCTACATATCATTTCAAAATTACGTGATCATGGTTTACATGTTAATATTTAAAATAATTCTTGAAAAGTTTTTATTCTAAAAATGATTTAGTTGTTTTTACTTTTCAAAAGAATAATGTTTATAATACATATTTAACTTCATTATTTTCTCAAATTGTTTCTTGTTTAAGTGGATTTCATAGATAATATAATCTTTGGAATATGTGACCAGGCCATTACAAAATTAACTAACATAAAAAATCATATAGTAAAGGATTATCTTATGATCTACCCAAACAAGAATATCCAAGAGGCAAATTCTGTAATACTTGTAAAAAGATAAAACAACATAAAATATCTTTCAAACCATTGAAATAAGAATCAACATATCAACCTTTATAGTTGGTTTACATGGACTTATTTTGAATCTCTAGGGTATATAGTTTAGTTGGAAAGCATTATTCTTATGTTATTATGAATGATTATTCAAGATATTCATGGGAATATTTATTTGATCATAAAAGTGAATCTCTTTCTTGTTTTTTCCAAATTTTTTAAATCGGTAGAGAATATTATTGGGATATTAATTGAAGCCTTAATAAGTGATCATGGCCATTATTTTAAAAATCAAGAGTTTGAATATTTATTCTCACATCATGGCTATATAAATAAATATTATTCTCCTAGGACCCCAAAACTGATTATTATAGTATAGAGAAGAAATATAACCCTTCAATAAATTTCTTAGACCATAATCAACGAGTATGGTCTACCTATTTATTTATGGGTAGAATCTTTGAATACAACTTTCTATATAATTAATATAGTTTTAATTAGAACTATTTTAAAGAATACCTAATATTAATTATGGAATGGTATAAAACCAAAGATTAATTACTTTATATTTTTTTTATGTAAAGTCTTTATACTCAACAAAAATATAATTTAGATACATTTTCTTCTAAATAAAAGAATCATTTTTTATTAAATATTCTATATCTTTTAAATCATACAAGGTGTCTAATAAAAGAATTAATATTGTGTAAGAATATGTAAATGTCAAATTTTATGATACAAATCCCCATGAGCCTAATACCTCTCTATAAATCCTTGAGGATGATCGTTCTTGTTCAGTTATCAATTTGGAAACTAGTGACGATTTTTGAAAATCCTTCAGAAAAATCCTTCATTCTGATTAGTAATTTGAAGTTGAATATATTGAATATAATTAATTTCCCAATATTTGTCTCCCTAAATTCATTAGTACTCATAGATATCATACAATAGATGTAGTTTTAGAAGAAACATATAAAGTAACTTAGAGAATAGATTCTATTAGAAATCTGGTTGAACATCAATCTTTCTTGTCACATCTAGATCCTAATAACATCAATGATTTAATTAATGATGAATTCGTGGTGATATCTACGAAAGAAAAATTAAACAATTTAAAAATAAATTGAGTTTGATAACTAGTTGAAATACCCAAATACTACCTAACTATTGGCATTAAAATGGTGTTTAGAAATAAGGTTGATGAGTTCGGAACAATAGAAGAAAATAAAGCTAGATTGGTCACACTAGGACATGGTTAAAAGGAAGGTATTGACTATGAGGAAACCTTTCAACCAATAGAAACAATTAAATCTATTAGGCTATTTCTTACCTATGAAGAACATTTGAATTTAAAACTATATTAGATAGTTTCTAGGAGTGAATTCTTGAATGGATATATTGTTGGGGATATTTTTGAAGAGAATCCGCAAAGATTTCAAAACCCTCACTTTCCAAATCAGGTTTTTGATTTAACAAAAGCTTTATATGGCTTAAAATAAGCACCTAGAGCTTGGTATGATAGTATCAATACATTTTTAATTTAAATTTTTTTGTAAAATTATTACTAATCCTACTTTATTTATAAAAATAATTTCAAAAGATGTTTTAGTAGTAAAAATTTAGGTTAATGATACTATTTTCGGTTGTTTAAGAAATTATTTGTGTACCAAGTTTTAAAAAATGATGAAAAGTGAATATAAAATAAATTATAGGTGATAAATTAAATTCTTTATTAGTTTTCATTTCTTTCAAAAAAAGATGGAATTATTTTAAATAGATGAAATTACACTAAATATATTTTAATTTTTTTAGTATGGATAATACTAGAGGTAGTGATACTCCCATGAGAACTAACTATAAATTAGATCTTTATGAAACTAGAAAATATCTTGATCAAACCAATTACAAAGTAATGATTAGAAGCATAATAATTTAATTTATAGCTGGTCTGATGTAATGATTGCTGTGTGTATGTGTTTCCGATTTGAAAAAAAAACTAAAAGAATCACATTTACTTTCTTTAAATAAATTTTCAAATAAATAAAAATTACAACCAATTTAGGTCTATTTTATTCTAGAGAACAACCATTTGACTTTGATAGTTATTCTGATGTTGAATTTAGTGGTCATAAGTTAGATATAAAAAGAACCTATAAAACATGTCGCATTTTTGGAAAGTATCTAGTTTGATGGTTTAGTAACAAAAATAATTCTGTTTCATTATGCACAGTTGAAGCTAAATATTTAGCTAAAGGAAGTTGTTGTGAAAATATTCTACAGATGAAAAACAGTTTACTAGAATTTGGATAATAATTTAGAGTTGTACCTATAAATGTGATAATATAGGTATGATCAATATCTCTAATAACCCTATGTCTCATTTTATAATGAAACATATTTATATAAGACATCAATTTTTGAGAGACCATTTTCAAAAGTGTGATATAAATCTAGATTTTATAGTCACAAAACATCATATTTCTGCCACAATCAAAAATACATTTAATTTTTAGAGATTAATATATATAGAACATGGACTAATAATTATTAACTTTGGACAGACTTTTATCCTCAAATTTATTTTTTATTCTGGTAGAAAAATCTCAAAACTAGCTGATCTACCATTTAGTAAAAGATTCACCAATGGTGATCTACCATTAGTAATCAACCATTGGTGATATAACCTTGGTAATATTGCATTGGTAATGTACCATTGGTAGTCCACTATTAGTGATCTACCATTATTCATCCACCATTGGTGATCTATAATTAGTAATCAACCATCAATTATGCCACTGTGATAATCTACCATTATTAATTTTCTATATTTAATTTTTTTACTCGTATTTCTTATTTGTTACTACTTGTATTATATTTACATTTTATTTTCGAATCTCTAAGTTTTTTTTCTTGAAATTGGAATTTGAGAACCATCACACTCGCACCTCATTTGATACTTCCTTTCCTTTTTCTCTGTTGGCCCACAACCTTCACTTTTTTTCGATTAAATGAAAGGATGATGAGTGTCAAATGAAATAATATTTTTCCTCTTAAATAATCACACCCCATGAAGAAATCATGAGGTGAATCTAGTTGGTCCGCTATTTACAAACTGATGAACCTTCAACCCTCATCCCAAGTTACCATCGCTGGAAAGAAAATAGATACTGAATGGTTAACCTCAATGAATTTTCTTGTGATAATAATGATCCAGGAGCAAGGATGGATTGAATGGTTCTTGAAGAATGGATGACCATTATATCATATGTTGGGTCAATAGTTATATTAGTTTTTATAGTATTATTTTGGTAAGAAAAAAAATGTTATTAGGACTATTATTGATGGAAAATATTTAACCTTATCTTTAATGCAATGGGCTATATACTATAATGTACCTCATAAAGGTATATATAATGATTCCTAATGTTTCATTCTTAGTAATAGGGTGAATTTATTAGATCAGGATTCCCTAATTGATCTCAATGGAAATTTTGTTGTTTGAAGGCCTATGACTATAGATCTTGATGTTAGTGTAGGTTGATGTTCACATTTATACAATTTTTGATTTTTCCTAAGAGGGGGGAATTTAGTATCATGTGGAAACAAGATGATTTTTTTTATCATTTATTGTTAAAATAAGAGATAAGAAATATTTTTTTAGGTGTTTTATAGTCTATATAATGTAAATGAGCAAGACTGCATCTAGATCTAATCCTATAATATACTCTATTTTTATTTCAACTATATTGGAAGCCCAAATTGAATGGTTTAACCGTGAATAAATAGTAATAAAATGTGTTGGTTTTTGCCTATGTCAGTTTACGTTTATGATAATGAAGGTTAATTGGAATCCTTCGCTAAAGAGGGTGGTGGTATAAAATGATATGATTCATGAGATATGTAATTCAGTGTAGCAACCTACCAGTCCTTGATACCTTATTGAACCTGTCTTAGAGTAGGACGAGGTTGTGTTATATTATTATGACGAGGAAGTGATAACTGAAGAAGAATCCAAAGAAGTTTGAACTGAGGAAGAAGTTTCTTAGGCAATTTCTGTGGTGGAGGGTAGTGATCTTGATGTGGCTAAGATCCCCATTTTATATTTTGGAGTAGCTAGTCCTCTTCTCTCTGTTCCTACTAGAAAATTCTTTATTGAGAGATGATGAAAAGTTTTAAGAGTCATAATTATATAATGGTGATCAGATAAGGTCTTATTTTGAGATAAATTATAATGTGGTAGAGTTATCATATGACTCTGAGTACAATGTTGATGGAGGATATGAGGATGATAAGTCTCATCCATATCAATATATCATCGATTCCAGTATATATTCTAGTTGTGAGTAGATGGAAAGAGCACATTTAGGTTCAAATTTATAGGTCTTCAGTGATATATATGATCAGGATGATCAGACTTATTCCAATAAAGTTTAGACATATTCCTCTGATATATCTTTGAATGTAGTGCCTTATAAGGGTTAGAAATACCCAGTATCTGCTCATCTTGGTTTATAATACTTAGAGTAATAGGATTATGGTGATTATGATGATCAAGGAAATCCACAAGAGCTTGGTGGGCCGACCATTTTTATGTGGTAGTGGTCTTAAGGGATCATTAGCAGAGAGGATTTATAAGGTATGATAGTTATTGGAATTTCCTTGAGAATACATACTTTGGATACTAGAATAGAGGATTATATTTTTCCTATACATGAGTGGATGTCTTATCCTACTCCATACAGATATGTGACTATATATTATTTGGATTCCTTTAGGGTCAACATGTTATCAAATATCAGTGGGATTCTCAAATATGAACCTCCTCAGGAAACCCGACTCAGTGAATCCGATACCATTTGTTATTTTCAATATTTTTTTATCACATCAAACCTAACATGATTAAGAAAATTCAAGAACTATACAATGAAAATGAAAAGTTAAAATTGAAGATGGATATCATTCATAGAACTATAGAGGATATGAGTGTCAAATTTACTAGGATAGAGATATCTCTTTTAGAGAGACTAGAGAGTTTCTCTACACATGGAGAATATTCTTACCAAGATACACCTTCTCCTTCTCATTTTAATGGATTTAGATTTGATTAGATTCATAGTAAGAGAGGAGATTCGTGTTTTGATAGATGATATTTCCTTTTCTCACCAGGACGATCTTCACCAGATTAGATCTCTTGGTGAGAATATTTATAAGTTTTAAGTGAATTTCTAAATGATACAATAAGTGATATGGAGACTATTACTAATTCTATAAAATATTATCTCCCAAGTATTTATACCAATCATGAGCTAAATTATCATTTTCAATTCTTAGATCAGAACTTAAGGATCCATCCTATAATATGGCCATCAAGGAAAATGTGATCTATCAAAAGACTTTAGCATATCTTTTCAAGAAATTCATAGAAGAAAAGGACAATTTATTCAGATAAATAGAGAATAGTGGACATGTGATTACACAACTTAGAGTCAGTGGAATATTTAATGTATAATATTAGGATAACCAATATTTCTCTAGTAGATCCTAATCTAACTATTCCCTTTACTACATCTATTTATACAACAATATCTATACCTATTTAGACTATCTCTATTTTAGTGAGCCCCTCCAGCATCACTCCTATTAAAGAAGGGAGACATCTTAGGCCTATGAAAGCTACTGGAATTTTTTCTGACCTCTTGCACCTCCATCTCCAACTACCCATCTTCTATTACTCCTCCTACTAGAAAAGAAAAGTAGAAAGTAAATCTATCCTCTATTATAAACATGGATAGTTCTTTATATTCTGATTAGACTTCTGATAGGGATTTTTTTGACTTGTAATCCATAAATATTTTGTAATATTTTTTTGTAATGTAATTTGAAGTATTTCTCTCTAATGACAATCTTTTTTACTTATATTTATCCATCTTATTTTATTTCATTTTTATTTTACCTTTTTGATTATCCTAAAATAGGGAGTAGTAATTATTTCATTTCTTATGAGTTATTTTAATGAACTTATATAGATTTCATAAAATGAACATTGATAAACTAATATATGAAGACTATATTTTATTCATCTTTTTTTCATATGTAAAAACATTAAAATTTGATTATAAATTCCATGATTTGTGATCATCATAAACAGGGATATTATTGACACAACCTTATTTTAATGATAACAAATCATCTTTGTTACATTTCTATTGAGTTCAATGTTTTATGATAGTAAATAATATTTTATCCCAATTGTGAAAATTTATATAAGTGATGATATACCACTATTTATACTAATCTATATTTAGTTAAGTCAAGATTCCATTGGATCTACTACCAAGACCGATCTACAATCAGTTCAAAGGTGCTATTTCCAAAGTGAATCTCTCATTCCAAATATTTATCATTAGTTGGATCTACCATCGGTGAAGAGATACCGCATGACCGGATTTGCCACCAGACTAGATCTATTACCCAAAAAGGTCTACCACTTAAATAGATCTACTTCTTAGATGATCTAGCACCAAATCATGATACTGCTAGGCTGTTCTACCGCTATCTCCACAACATTTGTACCATAAAATTATCTACCGCTTGAGATACTAACAGTAGTGATTTAATTCCAAAGGATGATACAATCAGTTCAATATTCTTCCATCAGGGCCTCTACCACCCAAATGCAACCACAACTATCCAGAATTAATTTCAAAATTAATTCTCCAACAACTAGTTTATGTTATTAATTATATTTAGAGCCATAGGGATTTAAGAATTATTATCCTTAAACTATTACTTATAATCATTAAAGAAAAATTTAGTCTTTTCTAGATTTTTTTGATCACTACGAGGTCCCTATTTTTCTAATTTATTTATTCAATAGATATATAGAACATGAGTAATTTAAATACTATAAATCTCCCTCATATGCTAAAATTAGTAAAAGGGAGATATATTATCCCATTCAAGAATAAAATATCACATAATTGAAATAATAGAAATAAGAGACACATGATAGTGGAAGATCACTAAACATTATAGACTGAAAAATGAGGCTTTTTTAGACTTCCATGAATCTTTATTTTACTATAATTCTGAGAAAATTGTTTTAAGTTCTTCCAAAGAATACATTAATGAATCCAGCATAAAAAAATCTATTTGGACTAAGGATCACTATATATCTTCATCACTAAACTCTTTATTTTTCTGTTTATGATGTATATTATAGTTGTGAGTTGTTTTTTCCCTTTTTACCTATAAAAAATATCTTCTGTGAAAAAATCAAGAATTCTTGATGCTCAATCCCTATTTTCAACATTTATATTATCAAAAATAACTATTTAAGTTTTCATTTGTGACATTTACGTTTTTATCCCATGTATAACTATAAAAGTTCCTTCTTTCTGGAAAAAACTTGTGCTTTTTAGTTTTTAAAACACAATCCATCTTGTGGATCTATTTATTTTATAATAAAATTATTGATAGTGGGTTATTTATAAGTGTACGGGATTATGTCCCGAAATAATACCTAAACCATTTTAAAATTTATGCTATGTGATTTATATACATTGTTTTCATTATTAATCTCAAAGACTATTTTTTAGTTGTTTTTGGAAATAAAACTTTACTATGATAGTTAATATTAATTTTTGTATATACAATGTTTGGTTATGTAAATTATTTTCTAAAGTTGAAGTACTTTATAAGTTATTTTAACTCTTCCTTGATCCCACTTTTGAGATATATTTGAGAAATCAAACTATATATTTTTATAGTTTTGATTAAATAGATGATTTTATTAATTTGGAGTATTCAACTGTTAGTTTTTTTAAAACATAAATTTTATTGGAAACTCAATTCACCCCCTCTTGAGATATCCACTAGGACAAAATGCTAGAGCCTAAGTGGGAGGTCCCTTTAATTATTCATCAAGTTTACTCCTATAGTGCATATGAAATAATTAGTACGGATGAGGAGAGTATAAAATCTAACCCTAATGAAAGGTTCCTCAAATACTAAATTGCATAATTATTTTGATGTATCATCCTTGGGTAAAAATGATAAACTACAAAAAAACAACCCAGTCAAAAGATGTTAAACTGCGGGGAATCTTACTGATCATAAGATGTTAAACTATAGGAAAACATCCTAGCCACATAACATTAAAATGGCCCACACATCATCCTCACCGTACAAAATTAATCTATGTGTCCAACTTCCTCGTGACAAGATCATCCACATCCCCATCGATGATGTAAAAATATGTGATGGTAAGACCTTCCCCGAGGAGAATCTCCCCTTTGTGTGCTAATATCCTAATATGAAACACTCAAGAAATTTTTATAGATTCATTCACATTTCATTAAATATATAGATATGCGTGGATTTATTAACCCTTTCACAGATGCTGGCCTATTTTGGGTTATCCCCGTGAGAAAAAACTCAACTCTAACTCAAATCTATTCTAACTCAATGTGCTCAAATTCACAGCAACGTAATGCATAGAGTGTTTAAATATCCACATACATCCCTTTATTCATTATTTCACACTTATATATTTTCTTGAATTAAATCCCCATATTATTCCATTATGAATAGGTTCCCATTTGGAAATTGTTCACTTCTAAAAAAGGCCCACCTTCAGTCCAGGACACACATCTTGAAGGTCATATTGCAAATAGTTATTGATCTCATATTTTTAACATGATTAATAACTAATATAAAGTTTTCTATGCCCAAACTTTATGATTTAATTATGGGAACTATGTATCAAATATCGAAGACAATCATCCAAACCTATAATAAACCAAACCGGGTTAACTAGGCTAGCAACCCTGAATGGTCTTCCACATGGTGAGTCACAAAAAATAAACAGAAGTCTCATGTACTATTTAATAAACATCAAAACATAATGAGAAAGAAATTAATACATATCCATGAGACATAAAAAGTCAATCCAAATATGCCATACCATAAATATAAATATGATAAGACTATGTAAGTCTCCATGTGACCATATGTCACCACCAAACTATACTACTATGAACGAGACAAATAAAAAGAGAACCTAACATGTTACATTATTCCCATCCCTTTACCTGAGTCCTATAAAACAAGGTCTATAACTGACCAAAAGAAAAAACTAGTTTGTGAGAACAGATCCCATTAGGAATCCACCATAGAATCTATAAAAGTTATAATATCAAGAACACCGAAGTTTCAGCTTAATCAAATCTAATTTATAATTAATTTTCATAAAGAAAACATTTTTAAACATTATTCTATTTTCCATAAATTCATACCATATTCTCTAAATCCCAGAATATGTCAAATATAAAATATGGAAGGTAAGAATATGAAAAACCAACCATGGATACAAAATAAAATAATAACATGAGAAAATAACCATGAAATATTCCATCATGTGATAAAACAAGTATAAATGAAAATGCCCCCAATTTTGGGATCCAACCTATTGGGATACATACTAGTGATGAAACAAAATCCCTAATCTAAGACAAAGGTGGATCCAAAAAATATAAACTCTAGTGGAATTACACATTCTAAAGTAACAAAAAACCCCTTGTGGAATTACAAACAAGAAGAGTGAAAAGCATATTCCCAGTTCACCCAAGGATACAAAATGTGATAAGTCTGTCAAAAGCTATTTCAATACCAAATCGACCCATTAAAGTATTTAGTTAAATAAATTATGTGAGAAGAAACTATTTTTAAAGAAAAATCCCTTAAAATCCCTGAATCCCTTCCAACAAATCATTTTAAATGTCAAAGCATGTTTGTTCATTCAATAACCCAAAAGAATTTAAAATAAAATATATCAATATAATAATTAGAACAACATGCATAGATACACAAACCTCAACATAGATGGAAACATATCCTCCTTTGAAAATAAATATTGGAAAAAAATTAATCATCCTTTGAAAGACATGGAATAATGTAAAACTAAAAAGGATTGATAGAAAACACTAACTAATCACAATTATAATCACAAACATAGCCAATGCTACAGACTCAACTAATGGAAATAAAGAATTATAAAGGCCACTTACGAGTGATATGTGATACAACCTCCATGGGAGTCAAATGCAGATCTGATCAATCAGAAAGGATAGAGATCACCCATAATTACCCAAAATTTCCCTAAATACCCAGATGGGGTATTTTGAACTAGATTAAAAAAATTATTCCAAAATTGTGTTTAAAAAAAATAAACATAAAAAATTCATGTCATGGACCCCTTTCATGATGTGAATTTTAGGAATTCAATGTATACTAAAAAAGGAATTAAATCAGGTTAATCTATATATAAATCAACCCCCTTTGATAGGTGTTATGGTTTTATGGATTTTAAAATTTCATTATTTGAAAAAGTCTCCAGAAATATACCCTGTGACAGGTTCACAACATGCAACTCCTTCATGATTTGAATATGCCCAACATGAACTGCAGAGTCCAGTTTTCAGTAGAAAGTCCCTAAACCATCTTTTGAGGCTCTCTAAAACCAGAGGGCTCCCTCAAAATCCATTTACACATTTATGCCAAGAATCAAAAAATAAAACCGACATACATACTTATACATTAGGTCATTTTCCCCAGTAAAGGATCTTTATCCCTAAGAAGCCCTATATGCACCCAAACAAAAAGGGAAACAAAAACAAGAGTCAAAATATACATGAAAAAAAGGTTATAGGGTGTTACAATCTCCTCACCATAAACTCTTTATGTCACAAGAAAGTCCTCAATATCTTGGACTCATAAAATGAGAAGGAAACTACTGCATCAGTAACAATTCCCACTCCCATGTCATGTGGTTTTCCCATACAAACTAACATAGTACGCAGAACAATGAAATCATTTTACCACACAATACTTTCTCTTGGTAATCTATAATCTAAACTGGTTTCTTAACAATAGTGATTTTAGTATCAAGATCAACATCCTCCCATTAAATAACATGGGAAAGATTTGGTTGATACAATATTAGATGGGAATCATAAAACAAATCATGGATGAATGTCAAAAAAGATAGTAAGTCTAATAAAAAATATGCCTTTCTTAGTCATCCAATTTTCTAAAATGGGTCAAAAACCCTCGGTTCTAACTTACCCTGATTACCCAATCGATGATGTTAAAAATTAGGTTAAACTATGAGAAAAACATGATCACCAAACTCAAAATCTTATGGTTTCTAATAACGATCAACATAATATTTTTGATGACTATGTGCCATGATCAAATTCTTTTGGATCAACTACACCTCTTCAGTCGTTTCTTTAAATTGACTCGATCCAATCGAGGTCCTTTTTCCAAAATCTTCCCATCGCATAGTATATCTATAGGTCTACTCATACAAAACCTCAATGGGTGACATTTTTATTAAGGCCTAATAAATATTGTTTTTGGAAAACTTGACTAAAGGAAAATTAATTTCCTAAGAACCACCAAAATCAAGCACACAATATTAGAGAATATACTTGAGAACATGGATATCCTTCATTGTATGTCCATCCATTTGTGAGTGATATGATTCAATTAATCAAGGAACCCATATCTTCTTGTAAAACTTTCCAAAATTTGGATGTGAACCTCAGTTCCCTATCAAAAATAACTATAAAGAGAACCCCATGAAGTCTCATAATATATCATACATACAAGCCCCCAAGATTGTCAACTTTCATAATCTTATTGATAGGGAGGTATTACACTAATTTCATGAGTGGATCAATGATCACACAAATCACATCCTTCCCACTCAGATTCTATGGTAAAAGAACATTTAAGTACACAGAAATATCATCCAATTTCCATAACGGAGTGGGTAAGGTCTATATAAAACCAACAAGTATATTTTGCTCCACCTTAATTTTAGGACCCATAAGACACCATGATACAAAATATTTAATTGATCATATTATCTCTAATCACCAATACCGACATCTCAAATCATGATACATCTTGGTATTCCGTGGGTGCATGAACCCATAATAATGGTTCCCACTATCCATTAACTCCTGAATCAGAGAAAAAGGGAAAATAAACATACCTTTGGAAACATAATGCTCCAACGGGAGACTAAGACCACTCACCCAGGGTCTCCCCACCATAATGGTTCCGAATAAATCACTGGAACTCAGTGTCAGATACTTTCTTGAAGCGAACATTCTTGTAAAATGAAGAGTCAACCTTCATTGAAGCCAAACATAACTTCCCATTGAAGTCTCCCATTCCAAATATCAAATAAATAAAACTCATTATAGACCACTGTTCCACTAATTCCTCCACTACTTCTGTCAACAATTTCATCCTCATCAAAATGAAAAGCACATTCCATTTTCCTGGAGTGTAATCAATATCAATATCAAAAGTTTTGAGATACTCTACCCAACATATCTATATCAATTCTAGATCCCTCTGATTGAAGATATACCCCAGGACATTTTGATCAGAATATATAGTAAACCACTCCACAATGAGGTAGTGATGCCATGTTTTGAGTGAATACATAACCACTACCCACTCATGATTATTGGTATGGTAGTTCTTCACCATGAGGTAATAACTAGAAAGAGTAGTAGGCCACCACTTATTACCCATGTATCAAGTCACACCCCAACCCATGGGATAAGCATAAAAAAATATTATAACTTTTACCTCATTATGGAAGAATCAAAACTAGTTCTAAATTCAATATCACCTTTAGTTTCTAAAAATATCTCTAACATTTGTCCTTTCACTCATAACTTACACCCTTATGGGTAAAATCTGTCATCAGAGATGAAATCATAGAGAAGTCCCAAACAAACCTCCTATAATTACCATCCATCCCCAAGAAGCTATGGATCTCAAACAAATTTTTTGGGTTTCTTCTAGGAAACAACTACCTATAACTTTTCAGGATCCACTGATATTCTTCTCTCAGATATAAAATTTCCTAGAAACTTTACTTATTGAATAGAAAAAACACATTTAGAAATATTACCATACAGATGATGTTCCATAAAAATTATAAAAATGATATCGAATTTTCCATTTCATCCTCTTTTGACTTGAAGTAAACCAAAATATCATCCTCTAAAATATAAACAAAAGTGTCCAAGAGCCGATGAAGGATTTGGTTCATCAATTTCATAAACACCACATGAGTGTAATTGAGACTGAATGTCATAACCAAAAACATGAAATTCCCATACTAGATCATAAATGTTTTCTTAAGTATATAATCTTCTCAAATACTCAACTAAAGTTACCCTAAACGAACACCAATCTTTGAAAACTAATGATCCCCACTAATCATTTCAAAGAGATCATCAATCCTATAAAAGGGATTTTTTTCTTGCTGGTCCCTAGATTAAACATTAGATAATCAATAAAAATTATGAGGTTCCTATATTACTTATTAGTAAATAGGACATGTGAGGCCCTTGGTGACATACTCGGATGAATAAATCCTTTGTCCTCAAGACCTACAAGTTAGACCTTATGTTCCACAGACTCAGCAGGCTCTGTATGATAAGATGGAATAGAAATAGGCATCATACTAGGTATCAAGTATATGGTGAACTCGACCAATCTGTGTGGAAGTAAACTAGAAATATCTTATGTAAAGACCTAAGGGTATGAAAAAATCACCATAGGGATCAAAAAAATCTTGGAACATTTATGACAACTAAAATGAGATCACCCCATTATAGGGGACAATATGCCCTTCCCTCCCAAACCTAAAAAACCAATCACCCTGAAATAAATGAGTGATTCTATATGGAGGTGAAAACTGAACCCAATGATGATATAAACCAATTTGGTCCTTAAAACTGATCTTTTAATCCAAACTAATAATTAGGTAGAAGATACATAGATTAGGCACTAAGATGTCCCACTCGAACTCATGGACTTCTACCTGTAGTCAAAATACCGGACACTTGAAACATTGTTCAGACCTCTTTAAGAAATCCATAGAAATATCCAACAAGAATATAATAATCTCTTAACTCAATCCATATACATTATATAAATTTGATTATTTAAAATATTGAGTATCACCTATATCAAAAAAATCTCAAGCCATATAATATAAAATATACACTATACCTCTAACAGTAGTCGGTCCTGCTCTAGATTCTTCTAGTTCATACTCCACCACATAAATATGTTCTATCTCAGATCCTCCCTGATTTCATAGGAACACGATAACCCCCTTAGATTGAGGATAATATCCACTAACCTTGGAAACATTGGTATGAACCTATTAATCCTTAGTGAGTGTGGATAAAACCTTATTTCCTTGGGACATCCTTTTACGAAAATTCCATAGTTGGATATATTTTACTGAAAAATGAAAAGCATTAGGAGCCTCTATATAATTAGTCTTTGTATGATTTGTCCTTCCAAACTGATTGAAAAAAACCCAATGCTGTCCTGATGAAGCCCCCAAAATTGGTCCTAAAAAAACTGGATACATTGGCACATCCTTTTCAAGCCAGAAGATACACCATGGATGATGTCAATTTCAACTGATGATTCACCCAAACCTATTTTTTCTAGCTATGTATACCTCTTCAAATGTTTCCCTACCAAATACCTCCTTAATTGTTGGAAGGCACATGATAATTATCATCAACTGAATATCAATACTCGACCCCAACTTAAATCTCTGAGCCTT
This sequence comes from Viscum album, assembly GCA_963277665.1. NCBI lineage: Eukaryota > Viridiplantae > Streptophyta > Magnoliopsida > Santalales > Viscaceae > Viscum > Viscum album. The sequence goes on from OY728129.1 coordinate 964,298,459, forward strand.
TAGGAAATTATTGTTATCTATCTCCAGTGATAAGTGATGCAATTTAGAAAAACAATTGAAATAATTCAGAACAATACACTCTTCTTTATCTTATGTAAAATACTACTGGTTCTTTTCCCCTCATAATGTATCAGGGTAAAATTGATGGTTGAATATTTTCATGAAAGATTCCCAAATGAGATCCTCATTCAACTTAGATTTCACAAAAGTGTCCCAAAATATCCTTCTTAGTCCATTATGTATATTTATGGAAAAACCCACCTTATAGTAATCATGAGTTGCTAGAAATTTAAATACCATCTCAATCTACTCAATCCATTCTTCATATTATTGGGGTCCTTTATCACCTTAAAATATAGGTGGATGTTTCATTATAAATTTTAATATGTGATCCACTACTAGTCCCAGGTTACCTACACCAAATTAGCCGAGAGCTATAATATTAAATATTATGGTTTATACCAAAGAGGGGTCCAATGGAGGATCCAACTAAAAAACCTATCTCGTAAATTCCTTACTCATATTTTGAAAACCTCTTCTAGGATTAAATTTCTAATAATCATAAGACAAAAACCAATCAATCATTATTAAATTAAAAAAAATCATAAAACAAACATTAGGTATCCATATCAATGCATTTAATTTTTTTTTACAGAAATTAGGGACTAAAAAATATATAAAAAAGGAGGGAAATAGTCCATTTATATACACCCCATATCAATTAATTTCCAATAACCTCATCCAATATGTCTCAAGCCTAAAAATATTGCTAACTACCCATGGTAACTCAGATTAAAAATTAAAGTGAGCCAACTAGGACAATTTTTCACACCTACTAACCTAATTATTATGGTACTTAGTTCTACCAAAACATCAATCCACACCTAGTCTGTGTCAAAAACACTTCAGGCTAGGTATTCCATTTGATACTAATTTATAACCAACCATCCTTGGTCAAATAGAAAATCCAACCTCCAGGCCCCCCCACATGGTGAGATATAAAAAATAACCATAACTCTCATGTATAATTGATGAAACATCAAAGAATAATGTTGAAGAAAGGAATAAATATCCCCGAGACATACATATTCATGACAAATTTTCCAAACTAGAAAGATAAAGAATAAAATACTAAATAAGTCTTCAAGTTACCATCCATCACCACTAATCCATCCCACTATGAAGGGAATGAATGAAAAGATAACCCAACATGCAACATGATTCCCTCACATTTACCCAAGACCTATAAAAAATGTTCTACAACAACCCAAAGGAAAAATTATGGTTTGATCACAGATCTTGGTAGTATACCACCAATGAATCAATACAAATTCTAATATCAAGAATTCACAAGTTATAACCTTAAAATAAATCCATTTTATAAGTCATTTTCACAAATAAACTATTTTTTAAACATTAATTTGTTTTCCTAAAATTAAATCCATATTCACCAAATCCAAGAGTAATTCAAATATAAAAAGAAAGAAGGTAAGTAGAGGAAAAACCAACCCTGAATACATCATAAGATAATCATATGAGTAAATAAACATGAAATAATTCTTTATGTGATAAACCAATTGTAAATGAAAAAGCACATGATTCTAGTATCCAACCTATAGAGATATATACAATACATGAATGAAAAATCCCAATCTAGGCCTATGGTGGATCCAAACAAACTAACCTCTAGTTGAATTATGCGCACTAAAGTGATATAAAACCTATTGTGTAATTACACATGTGAAGAGTGACAAATATATTCATAATGAATTGAAGGTTACCCAAGGGGCCAATCCTATAAAAACTCATTTAAAAAAAACCACCCTTTAATGAATTTAATAAACTAATTGTTGCATGAAATAAAAATCATTAATAAAGAAAAATCCCTTTAAAAAGTGAAACCTTTACAACAAAACACATCAAATGTAAAATAATTCATATTTATTCAATAACATGAAGGAAATGATAAGAACATATAGAAATACAAAAATTATAACCACTTGTATAGATACACCTACATTATGAATTATAGAAACCTAGTTGTCTTTGAAAAAGGTTACTGAAAACAAATGGATCAACCTTTAAAAGAAAACTCATGAAGTAAAACTACAAATGGTCAATAAAAAACACAAACTGATCATAATATGAATAAAAAACACAACCAATACCACCTCCATGGTCAATAGAAATGAATTAGTAGATATACCACTTACTAGATATATGTGATGAAACAACCATATGAGTCAAATTAATAAAAAAGTGATCTAGAAGGAGGGATATCACCTAAATCACCCTAAATCTCCAGAGGGAGTCTTTCACACTAGATAAACAAATTTATGTGTTCAACATGTTTAAAACCATTGAACTCGATCAATTCAAGTCGTAAAACCCTTTCATATTGTAATATCCATGAATAACATGTATGATGGAAAAGGAATCCCCTTAGGATAAATTAAATCCCAATTGACCCCCTTCATGATGTGTAATGGTTTCAAGACTTATAAATCATTAAATTACGAACATGACTCTTAATATTTTCCCTGTAATTGATTCTTGTCTTGTAAAACATTTTTTGATGTGAATACGTTCAACATGTAGTGTGTAATATTTTTTGAGAATTTCCATGAACCAACATTTTTAAGTTCTCTAAACTGAAGGAGAACAGTCTAAATCCATTTATACTTTTATGCATGGAATCCAATAATCCAAACAAAAATACATCTTCATAATTTAGGTCATTTCCCCCAGTAAATCCTCTCTAACCCCAAGAAGTCTATAGTGCACCCAAATAAAAAATGGAAACCAAAACAAGAGTCAAATCCTACCTAAAGGAAGGTAAAGTGGTTTTAAGAAACCCACTCATAACCCCCCTTTTTGTGGTTTAGATATCATAACTAATTATTTACTTTCTCTCCACCTCCCTTTGTTCTAGTAGAGTTTTATCACCCCTAGGGATACCCTATTGTGCATCCACACACATTGGATGAGCAATTCAATTTCTTAGGAGCCATACCAAGACAGATTATTTTTCCCATATCATGCTCTCTTATGTGACATGGGAGTTCTCTAACCACTCCTTGTTCCCTACACTGAAAATAGTTCATGTGTGAATTTGAATCTAGGTGGTTCCTCCCCTACATTACTAATACACACAAATATTCCCAAGTAGGAAACTCTCATGGTCCAATATCCATAACCATAATCTAGAAGCAACACCCCATAGTCCAATATCCATGACCTTAAACTAGTAACAACCCCCATGATACAAGCATTATGAACTTAAATCTTGTTTAATATTCTATGCATAAAACCCTAAAATATGTGCCCCTCTCGCCATGGGTTTACTATACTAGAAAAAAGCCTGTTGGGCCATCTACACTCTTATTCACATCAGGTACGATCCACTATAGATGAATATGAAACCTCAAACCTTTCATTATATAAATCATGACCTTAAACTATATGTATTGGGTTCATGCACTATTACCCTAAAATTAATGCATGATCCAAAAAAACACATGTTTTTGATGCATCAGGATACTTTTCCCTTTAATCATGTTAGACCCTCATTACCTTTGGTGTTTCATATGATAATGTTACCCTTCCATCATCCAAAATTCATGATGTTAAACTACAAAATATAGTCCCTATAGAATGACCATAGACATATACGACACTTTCAAACCTCAATTAAGAGGATCCCCCCTTCCTGGTGCTAGTCTCACACCACACCACCCTACACAACTATCTGTGGATTGGTTCCCATTTCATGTGATACATAGTTACGCATAAATTCCTTTTATTGGGACCAACCATAATGACCCCAACCCTCCTTTCTTATTTTTGAACTTCATATCCTATTTCCAAACATTAGTGCCTTTTTGGCACTCAAAAGTGGTCCATACTCTATGAACTTAAACTAGTAGCCACCCTTGGTCTAAGAATTCGAACCTTAAAATGTATGCCATCTTATTGGTACGAAATGTTTTATAGGCCTAGGAACCCCATGAGTGGATATGAACAAACCCAAATATGATATAAAGGGTAATTTCTTTAATACTCAGGTTCCTAGTATGTAATGAATTAATTTTATTAAAGGCATAAATGGAAATATTTTAAATCTTACCTAATTTAATGGTAACATGAAATGGAATTAGGTAAATAAATATTATTTTAAGAATAAATTGTATTTAGGGAATAATAATACTTTAATTCCTAATTTTGTTTCTTATATATTAGCATACAATAAATGTCTCACATTCGTAAGGGTACAAATTTTTTTTATACTAATTCAATTGGACCCAAACTTTTTTGGGTACCAAAATAACCATATTCTTGATTTGTTTTATAGGAAACCTGCTTGTAGACTTCCAAAGGCACATGGTACATGGAAATCGGGTGATCAAGCCACATGATTGGTGAAATTCCCATTTTCTTTTCTTTTAACTATTGTGACAGAAGTACTTTTACTATTGTTGATAACTCTAAATGTATGGTAAATATTTTTTGAGATTTTTTTATATTATATTCTCTTATAATTTATAAATTAATTTTTGTTTAAGTATTAAAAAACAACTTAATTAGCATATCAAAACTCTGTGATGATGGTATGTATGTAAAATTGGAATATAAAAATTTTCTTTGTTTATAAATATAATAAAGTTTTACTTTATGCTAATAGAAAAGAAATTATATATTCTATTGATTTTTTAGAACTGACCAAGACAAATGTAAAATACATAAATGTTTTAGATACAAATCATATTTTGTGGCACATGAGGCTTGGAGATGTTCATCTTCAAAAGTTGTACAAGAAGTCTTAACATGAGTAGGTTATAAAACATCCATAGTTTAGTACATGTAAGTATTATGTATGTGATTATTTATTAATAGGTATGCATCACAAAGATTCATTTGGATCTGTAAATTTGGTTAATACTGCTAGATGCTTAGAACTACTATAACATGATCTTTTTAGATCCATGAAAATTACTTGTTTTGGTTCTAAAAGATATGTATTTTTAATTGATGATGATTACTGTATATTTAGTTGGCTTATTTTATTATCTCATAAAATTGAAACATTAAAAAAAATGTTACTTTTTGCAAGAAAATTCAAAATAAAAAAGGCCACTTAATTTTTTTGATTAGAAGTGATAAAAGTAGAGTTTTTAAACTGTTTATTTGATTTATTTTGATTTTAGTGGATATTTTAATAATTTTTACACCCTTAGAACACCATAATATAATGGTTTTGTACAAAGGAAAAATCGAACTATTTTAAAAAATAGAAAGAATGGTGCTTAATGAATTCAACCTTCCAGAATATTTTTGGTCTGAATATATTAACACAGCATTCTGTATCTTAAATAGAGTTTATATCATACCTTTTATAAAGAAATATTTTTATGAAATATTTAATAATATAAAAACCAATTTTGGTTATTTTAATATTTTCGGTTGTACTATCTATATTTTAAATACAAAATATAATATAGAAAACTTTGATTCACAAAGTGACGAAGTTATCTTTTTTGGATACTCTAATATTATTAAGACTTATAGGTTATACAATAAAAGAACTATTATAATGGAATAATCTCTACATGTTAAATTCATTAAAAATAATGATAAAGAAAATAATGATCATATAGAAAATGATGATGATTTTAAATAATTGGTATTTAATAAAGATAAACCTGATTGTAATGATGCATAACTTGAAGGGGGGCATGTATCATCTTAGTATGATCCTTTAGTTTGGAATATTCAAAAGATCAATCTCTGAATAGTGTTATACGAAATGATGAATCTTGAATTTGAACTAGAAATTGTAATTTATATTTTTTGTGAAAATTTTTCATTTGTAGCAGATTTTGTTCTCATTAATTTTAATGATTCTTTTGAAAGATTATAATTGGGTAAATTCTATGCATGATAAACATGAAAAATTTGAAAGAAATAAGTTATGGAATATCATTGAGTTACCTAATGATACACAGTATATAGGTACTAAAGGGATTTTTTGAAATAAATTGGATGGATCAAGAAATATAGTTTAAAATATGGAAATATTAGTTTTCCAAGGTTATCTTCAAGCAGAAGTTATTTATTTTGAGGATTTAATTTCATTAGTTTCTATTTTAGAATTCATTCGTATTTTACTAGATTTTTAATGTTTTAAAAATTTTAAACATTTTCAAATGGATGTAAAAAATTAATTTTTAAAAGGTGTTATTTTTGAAGAATTTCATGAAAAACAACCACCTGGTTTCAAAAATAATCTATTTCCAAATAATGTTTTCTAACTTTATAAAGAACATTATGGTCTTATGCAAGATCCTAGAGCTTGTTATGAAAGACTAAGTCATTTTTTAACTTAGAATTATTTTTTAAAGGTAAGGTTGATCAAACATTTTTCTTAAAAAGAGTTTCGAAATATATACTGTTAATTCAGATTTTTGTTGATGACATCATTTTTGGTTCTAGAAAAGATTAAATAAGTAATGAATTTTCAAAATTAATTTCAAATTAATTTGATATGAGTTTAATGGGGGAATAAATGTTTTTTTTATTAGTTTGGAATTTAGTAAATGGAAAGATGGTATTTTCTTAAATCCAGCCAAGTATAAAAAAGAACATGTAAAAAAGTTTGGACTTGATTCTTGTAAAATTATAGGAAACCCTATGAGGACAAACTATAAACTAGATGTAGTTAAATCTAGAAATTATGTTTGTGATAAGCTGTATAGAGGAATGATTGAAATTCTTCTTTACCTTACTTCTTCTAGGCCAGATATTATGTTTGTTACTTGTATGTGTGCTAGATATCAATCTAACCCCAAAACAATTCAACAAAAATATGTTAAAATATTAATTAGGTATTTCAAAGGAACTATTAATATTATACTATTTTATTATAATGATAATTTCTTTGATTTACTATCTTACTCTGACTCCGACTTTGGAGGTTACATATTTGAACGGAAAAGTACTTTAGGTATGCGTCACTTTTTTAGGAAAATGTTTAATATCAAGGAGCTCTAAAAACGCTGTTAGTAGTATTTTCAACTGTTGAGGCTGATTATGGGGCTGATATTAGTTACTATTCAAAAATTATTTGGATAATACAAACTCAATGGGATTTAAATATTAATTTTGATAAAATCCTCATGTACTATGATAACACTAGTTCTATTTAGATTTCTACAAATACACTTCAACACTCAATAACTAATAATATTGATGTTAGACTTCATTTTCTTAGGGATAATGTAAATAAAGGTGATATATTATTAGAATTTATTCCAACTAAGAAAAAAATAAGCAGATATTTTTATCAAACCTTTGGATTTTTTTAAATTTGAAAACATATGTTTGAATTGGATTTGTTGGAATGTTAACTTTTTATTAGTACATTTTTTGTTTTCATAAATCTATTCAATGATTTTGTGTATGTCTTCTATAATTTAATGTTCACTATTACACTCTGATTTATTTTTATTAAATAACTCTTTTTACTTGAACATTACAATTATATGTTATTTTTTTATTTTATTGATATTTTCTACTATTTTTTAATGATAATTAGATCATAGTGTTCAAAATTACAGAGTTAAAAAATAAAAATTCATTTTTTTAATACTGTATCTAAATATAAAATTTTAGTTGTTTCTATCACTATTTTTTTGTACATTTTGATAAATTTTGAAAAAGGGGGGAATGTTTTTGGAGATTTAATAGTTTTCTATTATATTTTTTGAAAATTTAATAAATATTATGTTTTTTAATTCAAAAAATGGGAGATTGTTTGTAGTTGGGTATTAACTAGTTTACAACACTTTTTTTATTGAGTAATAATTTCATACCCTTTAATTTAATTCAATTTTTAAATGATTATTATTTCATATTTAGATGTATTGAATTTTTATTATTATATCTAATTGTTTTTACTTTTTATTTTTATTTTTTTATTTAAAAATGAAGCTTATTGTAAGCCTCTTTAATATAGACCTCAACCACACCTTTAATGGGGGCCAGCGATCTACCCCATGGCATGTCCATCCACTGAGGCTTGAACATACCCTACCAGAGCATAGTGAACATTGCATGTTTTTAGTCCATATGGCCCAAGGATTCACCCACATAGTTTGGGATTTGGTTGACCACCAAGTATTTGTGTTTTTTTTTATTCTGGTTTATGTCTTGCATGCTCTGGTTTAGATACAAATGATTACCCATCGTTTAAATTTGACGTGGGATGATAATATTAACCTAAAATTATATCTAGTTTGTTGATCACCTATACATTTCTCCCAACTATTAATCTCTTATCTCATCCATGCACTCATACATTTTTTTGAACTGCCGAACCAAATTTCCTCTATCACACTAGATTTTCCTCCCCCACTCATATCCTTCTATAGTAGACCTACCAACGTCATTATCTTCTAAAAAGAACCCACCATGTCTTCTCTACCAACTATTTTAATTTTTTTTTCTTATGGTTTGTCTTTCAATTTTTTAGATCTAAGAGTGTCCCAATTTACTAGAATTCTTCATATTCTTTTGGTTTCCTTGAAGAATGCTGAAGTTTTCCAACATTTTATTTTCTTCCACTAATCCTTTTTGTTATCTTTTATTATTGTTCTTTCTTCTGAACTACCTATTTCGTTGTCTCCTATTTGTGTTTTTTTAAGACACCATTGGAAATTATCCAACAATGACAAACTTTTCACCATTGGGTTTAAAAATGTCGAGACATTTTGTCACTGTTTGTGTTGACCAATGGTGAGACTTTATCACTGTTGGTATTTACCAATGGTGATTCTTTTAAAACCACAATTTTTTTCTAGTGGTGAGACTTTTCACGGCTAAAATATTTCTCCATAAATTACACTTTGAATCACCAATAGGAGTTATTTTGCTTCAATATTCCTTGGATGTTCCTTATTCTACCTCTTGTATAAGTTATATCCACTTTCGTTAATAAGTACCTTGTTATATTGATTTTATAATTTATCTAACTATATTTTCTTAATTTTGTAGATGTTATTAATTATTCTTACATGTTGTTGTTTTTATGTGTTTTCAGTTTGTGTTTAGAAATATCATTTACTAATTTATTGCCTGAGATTATATTTTTTTGAATGTTTTGCAACTATTTGTTTTTGTATTGAATCAATATTTTGTTCTTATTCTTATCATAAGTTTTTAAATATATTCTTACACAAATTTTTAGTGATATTTTATTTCATTGATGTATGGAAGTATTTTTCATTTCAATTCATTATGCTTAAATGGTTTTTTGTATTAAATTAACAGAACTTAAGATCTTCTCATTTAAGTTGATTTTGATTATTTGGTCAATTTTTCAACAAGTCACCATTAGAACCCAACAATGAGATATAAGTCACCGCTGGAACCCAATGGTGAAGCATGGGTCACCAGTGGAACCCAACAGTGAGTCATGTATCACCAATGGACACCCAACAATGAGTAATTTTATATTATTCTCATTAATCCATTTGATTTTAAGTTTCATGGAATTGATTTCAATTTTGTTTAATTCATTTTATTGTTTCATAAAATTGAAATGATAGGTAAAACATTGTTTTTCCAACATTGAAAATTTCCAAAAGTGAGAAATGTCTTATCGCTCTCCATTTCAACGGTGAGTAATGTCTCACCATTATTTAAAAATTTAGTTTCAAAATTTTTATCCACTTACTTTTTTATTTTTTATAAAATGAATTATATATATTAATTTTTACTATTTTATGGTGAATTAAAATATCTATATTTTTTTAAAAATAATTTTAACATTTTTTTACTGACATATGCACATGAAGAATGGTTTATTATGATGATATGTTTTTTTAACTTTCTTTTGTATCTATAAATATGCCTATGTCTATTATTATTTCATTTAATTTTCAATTTTTATTTCTTTAATAAATTCTACTTTCAATATATTAAATATTCCTTTTAATATTTCATAAATAAACATTTTTTCGAGTGTCTTTTGTTTTCAACGTGGCCTTAAGAAATTAAGGTAATGGTCTTATTATTTTATTATTACTCACTAACAAGTTTCATGAATAGATTGGACAAGGAAATTATCCAGTTGATATATATCTTAATGTTATGGGGGAATTCTTCAAGGATAAAAACATATGTTCCAGCGTAGATGATTTATTCGACAAGGATATGATATACATTCCTTTTTCTCTTGAATTGAAAAAGAAACTTCTTCAACAACCACTATTATACTATAATCACTATAGATTTTCATCGACTTTACCTTCCTCTACTGATGTGATCAAATAACCCGAGTTTCACCAAATCCCTTCATTATCTTCTTAACTAATATTTCATTTTTATTTTCTTCTTTACTCTGTTGTAATTCTTCCAATAACCTGTTTTTTCTACAGAGTCAAGTTTTAATATTTTCCATCCAAAATATATCATTGGTTTATTACTCCCATATAAATAGAATGTTCGGTTATTCCTCATATAAAAAGGAAGGTAGGTTGTGACTCATTCAAAAGTCAGGTGTTATACCACCATGTGTAAAAAAGTTATGTCGGGTTACACCACCATGTGTGAAAATGATATGTCTATATTTTTATATAATTAGGTTTTACCTCTCTAAAAAAATTGAGGATATAGAGCACAACAATATCATCTTTGAGTAGAGGATATTGAATAGAGGACTAGGATCTTGGTGATCCGAACCTCTATAGAAATCGCATGTGTTTTCTGTTTTACTTCTATGGCAACATTTAACACTATTATATAAATCTAATAAATTATAATTTGTAATAATAAATTAAAAATGACTATTCACCCCCTCTAGTCACTACTTCCATACCATGGGACTTAACACTAATCAAAATAATTAATGGTTGAGGGAAATACTATGGGAATTAAAGATTGAAAAAATGGTTTTTCTAGTATTAGGAACATGTCATATAGTCCTATAATGACCTATGAAAGAGGATAAAATTAATGTCTCAAGGGAAAACATAAATAGACACCCACATAAAAATAAATCCTAGAAAATATAAAGAATCCCAAAATTTATTCATAAAAAATGATAATATTTAAATGAAATTAAACTTATCACATGAAAATAAACCATGATAATATGAATAAAACATTCATTACATTTACAACCGTAATGAATATAATTCAAAAATGTAAACCTGTAAAACCAAATTCCTAAACCAAAACACATAATTCCCATCCACCACCTAGTATCACTGATTTTGGAAAATATAAAAGACTATGTAAATTTAAGAACAATTGCAGTATGACTATAGTTAAACTATCAATACAAATATCCTTATTGTGTATCAAGGTGATATACACCTACCCAAAAGTATTGAAACCTAAATATAATTGTTAAACATTCATATAATTAATAACCTAATCGAAGAAACTATCTTAATTAAGCATATAAATCATCTAATTGAGTTCCTAGCACTACTTACCTACAATTATAGCAGATCACATGCCAACATAGGTCCATGAGAAGCTCACGAGAGCCTATAAAAAACCAAACCACAAATAAGCATCCAATTCCTCACATAAATAATATATGTTACAATATATTTACCTATATGAATAAACTAAAACAAAAAACAATTCAAAATGGAAGTAGCAGAATTTCAAGATAACACCACAAAATTCAATCAAATGGTAAACTGAAATAGCCCAACCAATATGGCTCTCCTCCTAAATACACATTTTCTAATTCATTTTTATTAATTATATATGAATCTAATTCATATGATTATTCAAAAGATGATAAAAAAAACTATATTTATTTTGATATTGTCCTGTAAAACTGTTCACCTAAAGGGGATAACCCAAATACATATTGAGTCTAATTCAAGTACAAAAGAATACTCATTGATTAAGATCTATACATATCTCTACATAATGTGATCACAATTCCTAAACTAATTCCAACAAATGTTCTATAAAAAATGGGTATCCTATATAATAACAAAAATATACTAATATTATCTCAAAATCTAATGGTAGAAAAGTCACAAAACACCTAGGAAAAAACTAAAAGGCTCTCAACCATGATATTATTAGGCCAAAACCTATAAAATATTCCTAGACCCCAATACCAAAATTCTAAGGAAGATAAAGGAATAAAGAGAAATAATATGATTCTATCTATCAGAACACAGTAAAACAAAGAAGGTTATAGAGAATTAAAAAACACACAACCAATCTAAATAGAATGAAAAAATAACGTCTGATACAACATATCATAAAAAAATAAAAAAATGAATTTTTTGACCCAAAATTAAATCCTAAATGGATAGGTTATTAATTAAATTGGAATTTATTGTGAGAAAATTAACATTAAATATCCAAAAAGATACTTTTGGAATGAATTTTGGTTCTCAAAATTCCAAACATGAAACAAAAATTTATATTATTATGATTTCATTAAAAAAACAAAGAGAAAAATATTATCAATAACATGTAAAAATTATAATTTTTACAACTAACCAACATGTATAATAGAGAAATATATCCAATTTAATTAACAAAGCATAAAAATCAAGATGATGAAATCTGAGATAAAACATATCCAACAGATGTGTTGGTAAACATTCACAAATGGCATAAAGTAGTAAAGAATTCATAAATAATAGACAATGATGTTAATTTGTTTCAGTCAATAGAACTATTTTCATAGGTTAGTAGCATCTAGGGTTCACTATTAATGAAATATAATGAGTATAATAGATATGAAATATTTAATAAATAACTATTTAATGAAAAAAAATATGAGGAAACTATCTAAAGGTTGGGTTCTTGTAGCTTCAGAAATCATGTTGAAATTAATCATAATATGTAAAATATACTAAGAACCTTGGATAAACACTAAAAAAACATGGGAAATAACACAAAATAACATGTAAGTATAATTCAAATGAGGTAATGAAGAAGATAAAAAGTTGATTGAGACTCCCTTTATAAGGCTTTGTCTCACGTATTTCATTATTAGAGAGCCTTAATCTAATTAAAACTTACCATAAAAATTTTCAAGATCATCATTATTTTTACTATACATCATTATCCTGGTATAAAGAATATGCTATAGCAGTATCACTATTTATATAGGAATCCCCCATCATACACTATAGTAGGGAACATTAAAATATCCTTAGAGAACTTTTCTAAGAATCAAGTATGGTGACAACAACCTTTCCCCGTCTATGTTTCTTCTATGGAAATCCAAATATAGCATGAAGCCACTCACTAACCCCCATATAAAATACTATAGTAGATAAATAACAACAATCTCACCCAATATAACCACCCATGAAACAAATGGGAACACCACCGAGATTGAGGAGGTTCCACAATAATATTGGTAGATTTACATTCATTCATCCAAAGGGATAGAAGGATAAAAACAGTCAAATAAAAATATTGAGAATCAATCCTTATAAAAAAATGCAGTACACGCCACACAAAATTATAGGGAAACCATATAAAATGTGGATCCATACACATTGTCATTGTGAAGAAATAAAAAAATAAAACTCAAAAAGGGAGAGGTACTGTCTACTAAATTAAAAAAAATCAATAGATAGATGAAATAATTAGGGGAAGTATGAAAATTAAAAGAGAATAGGACATATATATTTTTAGGAAAGAAAATTGAGATAAAGTATATACTAAAGGCCTAAATATAACACCAAGGTGAGAATATAAATTAATAGCCCATATAAAAATAAATTCTAAACAATATAAAAAACACCAATTTTATTAATAAAATAAAATGTAAATATTTAAATGAAATTAATATAATTAAATGTAAATAAACCATGATAACATTAATAAAATATCTATTAAAAATTTAACCACAGTAAAAAAAAATTATAGTTTGGGTAGTTATAAATTGGTTAGGCCATATCACAAGATGAGAGTTAGCATGGATTGCACTAGGGAATGTTTAGGGAGGGGTTAAAGAGTTGTTTGGATAAATGAATTGAATTTGGAATATTTTTAGTAATGGTGAGATTTGGAATAATAACCATAGGTTATGGATCAATAGAGTTGGTTTTGATTGAAAAAAAGTGATTAAACATGGGTTTCATTTTTATTTTTATGTGTAAAAGTAGTATGGAGAGTTTTATGACCCTATTATTGATATTTTGGTCATATTCTACAAAAAAGATAAAATTTATGTTTTTTTTACAAAAATTCACTATTTGGGTAAAAAATTATATATTTTTAATTTTATGGATGATGTATTGTTTTGAAAATATTTATTCGACCATGAATCCAAACAATGAAATCCATTTAAATTAGGAAATTTTATTTTTAAAATGATGATAAAAGTGGGATTGGGATTCATTCTTCCATAAATAATAGAAGGTTGACTGAGGTGTGTTATTCCACCCATTTCTTGTATCATTATCCATTTGATAATAATTTTTTATCATTGGTGATTGTATTCCTCTCTCAATGAGGACATGATCAAGTGGATTCTCATCATCTGTATCCATTGTTGGTTTGTGATGATTTCTTTAAACCATTAATTTTCTTCATTTTGGAAGGATTTAGGAATTTTATTAAATTAGAGTGGTTTTAGTTGGTTTATTTGAAGTAATGGTTTCTATTACTACTTATGTAAGTGACCTTTACCATGTACTATAATTTATAAAGTGATTCATCTGTATGTGTTTTGGGAACCGAATATTGGGAAACAAATGTGAATGCTTAAGAGGTTGGAAATTAATAAGTGTTTGGTATAGACCATTAGGGTTAGTTTAATAATTATATCAATGAAAAATAAACTTTTAGTGGCTAGAAAACATACTCACTTTTTCATCCATAAGTTAAAATGATTGATAGATAATTAATTGACCATATAAAGAAAATTGTAAAAGTGAAATGGGTAATTGTGGAATCACCTCGCTTATGGGAGTGGGATGATGGGTGGTGAATATTTATATTATCACAATGGGACACCTTTACTACGTTAAATATACAATATTTAATAGTTTTACTATGTTTTTTAATGTATATATGTGATTTAGTAGTGGTAATGATGAATTAAACTATTGGGGTCATTAATAGTTGAACATTGGTAGTAAAAACAATGAGATGAATTATATTATTGAGATGTGACTAGTTGGGTTAGAGTAAACTAATGGGTTAGAGATATGCGATCAGTGAGGTTAGAGTAAAGTAGTGGGGTTTGGGAGATGTGGCCAGTTGGGTCAGAGTATACTAGTAGTGTTTGAGATACACGAACAATAGAGTCAGTATAGACAAGTGGGGCTTGTGAGGCATGGTTGTTGAGGTTAGAGTAGTCTAATGGGTTCTCAATGATGTGACCAGTGATGGTAATATATGCTTGTGGTGACAGTGAGTCATGATTAGTAGGGTTAATGTAGACTAGTGCGGTTAATGGAAACTATTAATATCTATGAGGTGTGACCAATGTGGTCAAATTATATAAGTGGAGTCCATTGTATGTGAATAAATAGGTCAATTAAATAACATTAGATATAATTCTTGATATGATCCATTGGTTCCAATGTATTACATCAACAATTAGGGTTGGACTATAGTTTTAGATTGAGAATTGATGTTTATAATAAGAAAACATGAGTCAACATGACTGATACAAAAACATTTCTTAAAGCATGTATGGTTGGGTGTCTTGGTGGCCTTGTTAGCTTACAACACCTTCAATTGATTGTTTATATTGAGGATGAGATAATGCATCATATCAAATGCATACAATGTAAATAAAAACAATTACTAGAGTTCATCTAGTGAAATATTACTGTTTATATGGACTCCTATCTTTAAAGTGCACAATAGTGGATGTTCAAATTTAATGTTTCATGATGTATGAAAGATGAAGCGAACTATGATAAGTGATAAAGTTTGTTAATGAACAACTGGGAGTAAGATTTTAGCTATATGGGGAGAAATATGCCTCAGGAATGTTAATATTTTTAAATATTTATTAACACGTATATATGAATTTTTTTGTGTCTTATGTACTAATATATATATATATATGCTTAGAGATACTGATTAGCATGTATTTTTGATATTTATTAGTTTTTTATGTGATTATGAGATGGTTTTATATTTCTCTAAATGTGTTTTTTTATTTTTTTCACTATTAATGTTAATTTTATGTATTTTTTATGATATTAAGGGTGTAGTTTTCCCATGATATTAATCATTTCCTTGGTACTAATCACCATCCTCTAGCATACACGGTGACACACTTGAGGGCACACGATACTCTGATCATAGTGTTCTGGGATAGGGAGATAAAAATGGAACTAAAGTGTTATATTTTTTGGATTTTTGATTTAGGGATTCAAAACTAGAGACATGACTAGTTTGGATTATGATGGAAGATATAGTTCTCACCACCCGATATCTCTACTATAGATGTCATAATTAACTGGTTTGTACAAAACATATTTTATGACATCTAGATGATGATTTATGGGTTCATGATATTGATTCTTATATTATTTCTCTCATTCATGAAGTGAAAAGAGAGTATGAGCTCCTGTATCATGCTTAGTATGTATGATCACATGACATTTTATTCTTGTATGTGATTGTGTACTCACATGAAGAATTCATACAATTAATGTTTATTAAATAATTATAAATAAATTACTAGTCATAACTAAATACACATGATTTCTAAGATACCTAAATAGGAATATCATTATTTATGAGTATTCATATCTACCTAAGGGACTAATAAAGAATGTTAAATTGTGGAAATAATAGGTATATTGGTTGTAATATCAGGTATTAATACATATAGATACTTTTTGGCTTATTGTCTCATAGAAATGGATTTTGATTGGTATAATTATACACATTTCACATTATTATATGAGAAAAATTCTACCTTCAATGTTAATCAGTATTGATTCTGAACTATCTCTTGGAATTATAGAGATATGCCCCCTTAACATCAACTATAAGAGAAACTAATAAGAGAGGCAGAGGATGTACCTATTGAGGTATCTTGAAAACCACATATGGATGATCATTTCACGGTGTGTTTGGTTTGGGATATATGGTATATATAGAGCTATTTAACCTTAAATGTTTGTTTGATTAAATCTTTGAGTTTTAAATAAAACACTCACCCATTTATATGGACGACATGGAACAAAAGAATGGATAATGATGATTCAAAATATCACTATTCTGATCAATATTGACAATGATAGAAAATTATTACTAAATATGTTAATATAACAGGGGATAACTCAATGTGGGTGGGATATACTACTTTAGGACATAAGGGATGAGGTACTGGCCAGGTAGAACTTCTATATGTTATATTTTAATAATTCTTCACTAAGATATTGAAGATGAAAAAGGCTATTATTTTCATAGAATTCTTACTCAGAGAAATGATAATGATGGTTTATTTTGAAATATTTATAAATTTACGGACATTTCCTTAAAAACTAATGAAGGATGAGTTCATAGAAGATTATCAATCTCATATATGGTTGAGAGTGATGATTAAATCTCATGTGAGATTATTTTTTTTACTATCTTATATTGAGGTAGTGAACAAGTCAATGAATGAATATAAGAGCTTAGGTGAGGGTTAACAGGTTGGTAAGACCACTTTGATAGTGGTATCCAATGGTATATCATCAAGAATTATAAATATAAGGTTTAAGGAGTTGAACTAGAGAAGTTGTTAAGGGGGTGATTAGAGTGGAGGATAACATTCACCTCTATATAGAAGATATAATCTATTTTATATTTAGTGCGGATGATGATTCTATATATAAGATGGTAGTCCAAATTATCTAATATATTGTTATATATATGAAAAAATAGGGCATCTCTAATACATTTTTCATGCTAGACATTAGGATAATAGTGGACCAATATAAAGGAGTTCCTAGGGTCCATAGATACACCTAAGAGGGTCACTAAAGGGCCACAATCAATGTTTTATAGAGAGACCTGGTGATGGAGGTAGTGAAAGCTTCAAGATTCCATCATAGAAAATATTAAGATCATTGGGTGGATTGGGCCATGATATAGGATTTTTTAAATGTATTATTAGAACTTAGGTTGTTCATAAAGTGAATGTCAAAAAAATTCATATAATAGATGTAATTGTTTAAGTATAGTGAATCTAACTTCTTTTCGTTAGAAAATTGGATTAAAAGGTCAAAATTTGAGGTTCACTATAAGAAAATGATCATTTAATGATAGTTTTCAATGTCGTCATTTAATGGTACACATTATTTTTTAGTGGTAGGTTTTGAAAACTAGTTCTAATTCATGATGAGTTTTTTATGGTACTTTAAAACACCCCTAAATATTAAATATTATTATTTATTTATTTTTAAGGTGGTTTAATAGGATGGTTTTAACCATTGATAAATACTAAATTTTATTTTTTGTAATAATTATTAATTAATAAAAAATAATAAATTATTATTTAATTATTATTAATTTTTATTTAATAATTACACTTTATTAACAGTTAAATATATCTTACAAATTAGTAATTTCATATGATTAAAAATAATTAGTAAATATATATATATATATATATAATTATACATGTAATTATATATATGTGTGTATATAAGTAAATATTTTAATTATATAAATACAAAAATAAGAATTTACAATTAATAAATAATAATATTTTTTGTAAATTAAAAATTAAAAATTAAAAATTATTTTTTCTTATAATTAGCTATTAATTATTTCTTATTTATTAGTAATTACGTATGATTAATATTATTTATTAATTAATATTTGGTAAATAATTATTTTTATTTATTAGTTATTGAATACTCATTAGTAAAAATTAAGTTGATATATATATGTCTACATATATATTTATAAATATATATAAATATATAAATAATATATATATATACACAAATATGTAAGTATATAAAAATTAATATAAATTGTCACACAAAGACAAATAAATATTTAATTAGATGATTATATATAAATGTACAATTAGTTGCTTATATATATGGGTGTGTGTGCGTGTGTGTTAATAATTAACATATAGTAATTTAGAATTATTAACACATAATTACTAATTTATTAATAAATATTAATAATCAATTTCAAGTAATTAGTAAAAATTATGTATAATTTATAGGGAATATTAATTAATTTATAAAAAATAAATATTAATTACAAATTAATACTTAGTAATTTTACACACACATATAAATGTATATAAATTTATAAATATAAAAATAAAGATATATAAATGTATAAGTCAAGAATAATTAGTAGTAAATATTAATGAATTCATAATTTATAAATAATATTTAATAATTAGTAATTAACACAAACTAATTAATATATATATGTATATTTTTATATAATTACATGTATTTATATATATTTATACACATTTATATATAATTATGTTAATATATGCAGTTGTATTTGATTATATGTAATTGCGTATATTTATGTGTGTTTATAATTATATGTATATGTATATATATATATATATGTTTTTATATTTTAATTAGTAACTTTTAATTAAATATATAAATAAAAATAATCACTTAATTATTAGCAGTGTCTTAAACCTTTGTGAAACAAAAAACCCTTGTAAATAAACTATTTCAAAATGATTCATGAAATCGCAATCTATGATGTTTTTTAGAAATCATAACACAACTTTTAATAGAAATTTAAATTATTTCTAAATTCCCCTTTTCATATAATGGTATGTAATGGCTAAAATTTTTTAGAGTGGGTTTGATGAAGCTTGATAAATTTTTGGGTAAAGTATAACAAAATATTTAATGGTTAGAAGTTTTTGTATGAAGAATTATCTTTGAATGATTTTATTGTATAAATAATTATAGGATTTTAATGTGTTGAGAATTAAAGCTACATAACACCATAATGATAAACCACATTATGGTTCAATAAAAAATTTCATTTTTTACAAATCATCATCATGGTTTTGGAAGATTTTATCATAGTTAGATTGAAAAACTCACGGAACACCATAGAGTATCTAAACCGTATCATGGTGGGATTTGAAGTGCAGGTGAAAACCAAGAGTTTCCCAAATTATTAATAATCCAACTTATTGTAGTTCATGTGGATGATTAAAAAATGGACATAGTTCAATAACCAAACCATAGTGAATGTAATTGTTTAGTTGTGTATTTTATAAGATCTTTAACTAAAATTGGATATGAAGGATTATAGTCATGATTAAAGGCTAGGAAATTAGTCATGGTAATAATTATAGTGTAAGGTATTTTTCTAATCAAACCAACTAGTGATATTTTAAGAGATAAGGATTAAATCATGACCTAGTGAGAAGAAACCCACATCATGGTACATTGGAGATATCAAATTAAAAATAAAGAAACAATAATATTTTTATGTGGATCAAGATATATAAGACATGTTTTTGTTATAAAACTATTATGAAAGAAAACACACAGTAGTTTTTAGGATCATGTCTTATTTTTCAAGAAATTTGCTGATATTATAGTTTAGGTTGGAATTTCCTAGATGAAAATATATTGGATTTAATGGAAGATTTGAATCGATCAATGAAGATGTTTCAAAATTATAATAAAGTCATTATATATTGAAAATGAAGTTAGAGTGTTATATAAAATGGTGTTAAAAAGACTAAATAATAGAATTGTAGAATGTGGAAAAACAAAACTATATTAGAATAAATCCAATGCATATTTAAAGAGTGTGTGATTACTATAGTGATTAAGACAAACACACTTATATATCAAAATTTTTTGTTGAATTTGAAGTTGAAGAGTAATTGTAAAGAATCAATCATTTATCATTAAAATTTCCATTATTTTAATGTCTTATGGATATAGAAAAAACAAGCACTTTATTATTGTTATTTATTTTTAATTTCCGTTAAGTATCATTACCATTGATAATATATCCATTGAATAGTAATAACCCAATTAATATAAATAAAAGGTTTTAACAAATCATTTAAACATAGACATAGGAGATGATGGCCTCATTTGGTAGACTCGGGAAATTTGAAGGTCATTTTTCAGATCTTGGAAGGTAGGTAGCGTCACTAGGATTCGCTTTGGACTAAGACCAAGATGCGCTTTAACAAGTTAAGTTGGAACAGAACCGACTATGGGAGAATTTCAAGTTAATAGATATTACCACCCGGGCGATGTTATCCAAGCCACCCCAAGAGTTTGTCACCATCGCACACCTTACCATTAGGTCTTATGCGGGTGTTATAAGGGGTTATGTTACAAGTTATTAGTTACTTATTGTGCAATCACTTTCTATAAATAAAAGTCTTATTCCATAAATTCCTTTACAGGAGTAGTCTTTATTAAAAAATGCTACATTTTATAGATTGATTTTTCATGTAAAAATGGTACTTTTGAGAAATATCTGAATTATTGTATTAAACTATGTTTTTATTAATAATAATATAAAAACAATTACTATAGCTAATGATTATATGAGTTCCTTATTTGTAAATGACTAGGTAATTTGTTTGATAAGAGTAATATTTTTATACGATAAAAAGAAAAGTGTATTTAAAAAGAATTTATTTTAAGGAATTAATGATTTTTTTTGAAATAAATAATATCATAATAAAATATTATTATCAAATTAATTTTATTAATAATAATTGTGTATATATTTTTTTAAAGTCAAATGTAATTTTTTGATTTAGGTTTAAAAACTATTTTTGTCAAAACCCTTCAATTTTTAAAAAATGTCAGTGCTCATTTTAAAAGAGAAAAATCACATATTTAAAAATATATTTAGATAAAATAAATATTATTTTTGGAATCAGGATTTTGAAATTATCCAATGGTGAATTTTTCATAATTTTGTAAGACAATTGAATGTTTGGGTAAAAATTAAATAATATATAAATATATTGTGTGTTTCATGACATCATAATGACCCAATAGTGATGTAATAAATACCATAAAAGATACATTTGACCAAATAATTGTTTTAAATTTAATATAATGTGATTTTAGATTTATTTGACTTATTTGATAATGCCTTAGTGAATCCTCCAAAATGTATAATATATTTTATGATTTTAAATTCATTTTCTTGAGAGTGTGACTTAACTCCACATAAGAAAGGGAAATATTTTAATATTGTTGGACCTTTTAATAATAAAATAATATTTTCCTTCCCCTTTGGCTAGAATCCATGTGAAAAATCCATGGGTTGGTTTGTGGTTTTGAATATTTTAGAGTGTAGTTTCCAAAACCTAAATAATAAACAATTCCCCCTTTTTTCCTATATAAACCCACCCAAGCACCCATTACTATTCACTCAAACTCCTTAAATCTCATTCTCAATTATCTCTCCACTCCCTAGAGTCCTCCCAAGGCACCCCAAGATCCCAAGAAGCATCTCTTAAGCCTTTGGGATCACACATCCAAGTAAGGGTTCCTTCTTTTCTAATTTTTTCCAAGTTTCATGATATTGTTATACCCTTTTATTTTTCAATTAAAAATGAAACATTATGTTTCCCCCCGTCCCCTATACTCCATTATTATGTTTGTATTATGGGATACATATTTATCTCTCATTAATCCCTCCCCTGTACACTTATTACCATGCTGAAATTTTATAAGAGTTATTCCATTTCTCCTCTTTCTTCAAGTTCCTTTATTAGGTTACGCCTCTAATTTCCAAATTCCTTGTGTTTGTACATGTATTTATATGAACTCTTAATTTAAATTTCATGTATATATTTTTATAGACACATTTCTCTATCATCAACCATTTTTTTGAATTTTTATGTCATGCTGCTAGTCTGTTGAAATTGCACCACGATTTTTCAAGCCACATCCATCGTGTAGTGAATACCATGGCCATTTTTCTATCAAGGGTAATCTATTTTATGAACATATAGTTATTGATTATAAACGTTCATGTATTTATTCCACATTCCTTTATCATGTAATAAATGATGATGTTTAATGAATCCATGTTATATGATCTATGTGCCACACTTAAGCATGGGATTGAAATGATTATAAAGGGTGAGCCTTGATAGCACTCCAATGCATTGGGTAATGTTTAGAATCATGATACCTCATGTTGAGATATGGGTTTACCTTATTCCTTGTTGGAAATTTTCCACCATTTTGGGACAGGCGTTACCCGATTCTTTTATGTTTATAATGCAGTGTTTTAAGTTGTTACCACATTTCCATGTTATGAACATCATGATATATCATTCCTTTATGTTAATTATTTTTATTATTCTCCATTAATATTTATATTTCCTAACACGTATAGTATTCTTCATGTTATGCCTTGTTTAATCCCTTACTAGGCTTTATAGCTCACCCTTTTCTTATGTATGTCCACTGGTTGTCCCATCAATGCTATGTACGAAGGAATGTTATGGTCATGTAAAAGAAGTTTTCAATAAAGATGTTGTATTTTATGTCTTAAGTTGTCATGTAATGTTCCTAAGACCCAAATTCAATAGACCTATCAATCTTATAGGTTTTATTAATTGAAATATTATGTAATAAATCATATTTAAGTTTGTAATAAAGACCAGGGTCGTTATAGAAATGACCTTATATCCATGGTGTATTTTTTTATCCTTATTCATATTCACTATAAGTGACATCCAATCAATATCTTATTTATTTTTCTTTGAGTGGTGAGTGGAGGGATAATTATAAGGTGTGACCCTTGGATTTG
Source organism: Viscum album (assembly GCA_963277665.1). Lineage (NCBI taxonomy): Eukaryota > Viridiplantae > Streptophyta > Magnoliopsida > Santalales > Viscaceae > Viscum > Viscum album. Next base: position 964,322,231 of record OY728129.1, read on the forward strand.
ATTGTTGGTTGATCTTAGACTTTATAATCACATGGAAGTGATTCATTGATTTTCTTGGTACATCAACACACCATTGGTGTATTATCCATGGATAAAACCCTTAAAACTGAACAATATAAAATAATCATATCACATTACTTAAGTATTCATATTTTGAATCATTTCATGTTTTGTTTGAATTAAATTGTTTAAGTGTTCTTGATAACACACAAAAATTATCTATTTGAATAATGGAGTTTATCACCCTAAATAAAACCACCTGTTAGGGTGAGTTGGTATGTTTTTATTACAACAAGTTGTATTGGATCCATAAGGATATTGATTTGAGAATCTATTATAGTAGCATATAATATTTTTATTAAATCACTTTTAAGGAAAAAAGTGGGAAACCATCCAGTTTCAACAACATGCAATCAACCAACTTCATAGTGAGAATCTATTGTAAGAACTTCATTGACATATATAATTATTTAAATTTAATTTTGATATATCCATAGTTTTTTAGAGATTGCTGTAATAATGATAGAATTATATAAGCGCGTTGTTTGTAATTTTTTCATTCAAGGCTGAGAATTTGTTGTTTATGATGTTATTTGGATATCTATAATTCATGGATAAAATTAACAAATTTATAATGAATTTTGGATGATAATTTTGTGAAGTATGATCTTACCACATTCTAGTGATGTTGATTATTAAGTTATAGGGATACATATGGGGAAGTTCATCATGGTTGGCAGAATTTTGGTATGTTTATCAGGAAGTTTAAATCCATATACAAAACAGGATAGGGATTATGTCTAAGTGGATACATTTGTTTGATGAAAAATGATGATTTAGTTGGTTTGAGTGGAATCTATGACCATAGTGAGTCTGTGTGAGTTGGAAGGTGAAATTACACGATAAATGTAGTTTATGATATATAAAATATTATGGTCTAGAAGATTAACTAAAAACTACCTGATGTATACGACCGAATTTCATATAAAGTTATGGATCATTATAAAAAATTAGTTATAATATGGGGAGTATAAAATTGTATTAGAAGAGTTTGTGGTGAGTCTCACTTATGATTAACCCAATTCAGGAAAAACAGTAGAAATTACATGGTTAAGGATACTTTTCCTATAATGTTTGATAGAATGAACTATAAAATATGAAACATACCTTATATTATTCCATAGATAAAAATGTTTCACCAAGATATTTACTAGGTTGTGTTCATCAAAACAATATTCCATGGGGAGCATATATTTTATTAGTTTCAAAATTTAAAATGGATGAGTTTATTAGGATATAGAGAACATTGATCCCATGGTATGTGGAGTTAATATATAGAATAGATAAAGAATATTATGTATTTGAACTGACCATTCTATGGTGAATGGTCATTCTTTAAAATATTGAATATTTAAGATGATTTGGATTGATGAATTCAAGAGAATTTAATTAGTGAATCTAATTAATTTATTACAGTTGAATTGAATTTTTAATCAATAAGTTACATGAAGGAGTCCAAAGGAAGAATTTTTTTGGAAATTAAAAGTGTTTTTATTTAAAGAAGATTTTTAGAGAATGAGTGTTTATAGAAAATATAGACGAAGTACTAAAATATTTGTACCTTAATGGAGTACAATTACTACTAGAGGACTCCCGAATCCTATCAAGGGGATTGTAGACAATTATCATTTCAATTCCAATAAGGATTTTCTTGTTTGGGAACCTGCTCATAATGGATTGTTAGATTCTAAAAAATTTTATCACCATCACTTCCATAATGAGGATGAAAATTTTAATTGGATGGCCAAATTCAATAAAGCCTGGATCAAGCCTTCTCGTCTTACTCTTATGTCGCGTATTGCTCATCAAAAAATTCCAACTGATGTTTTCCTGCAATCGTATGGCTTTTATATTTGTTCTAAATGTAGATTATGCAATCAGCATCACGAGGACATCAATCATATTTTTTTATCTTGTGATACTGCTATGGCCCTTTGTCATTACATCTTTGACCTTTTTGATTGCAGATGGCTTTTAGACACATTTATTTTCTCACAATTGAAAAGATCGTTGGAGTTTCCAAGGTCTCCCCAAATCAATAATCTATTTCTTACTTCTGGTGTGAAGCTTCTGCATATACTATGGTATGGTATACATGATTCTTTTTTCAACAATAACTCTTTTAATTTTAATACAGGTAAATTGAGGATTCTTCTTTCTGTAAAGGAAGCGGCTATGATCCAAAAAGACTGTTGTGACAATTCTGTCATAGATTTTGAAACCCTCTGCCGAATTGGTGTCAAAGGTATCTTCCCGAAGCCACGCTACACTATTGAAGTCTTATGGCAGGCTCCTACTCATGGATGGATTAAGATAAATTTGGATGGAGCCTCAAAGGGCAACCCTAGACTCTCGGGATGTGGAGGAATTTTTAGAGACCATCAGGACCGGATCCTCGGATGTTTCTTTGGAAGCTGCGGCATTTCTTCTGCACTGGATGCAGAAATGCTTGCTACCATTCATGCCATTTCCTATGCAAAGTCTTTCAGTTGGAATAATATCTGGATCGAGAGCGACTCCACTACTATTGTGCAAGCCATTTGGAAGGGTGATGCTCATCTTGCATGGTCTCTCACCCCCTGATGGATGGACTGCCTCTCCGTGCTGAATGGCCTCAACTTTATTTCCACTCATACCTATCGTGAGGCTCATATTATCGCTGAGGGGCTTGCCAACATGGGGGTCTCACAAGAGATCACCTGGAGGAATGAACTCCCTCCGGAGTTGACACCTTTTTTTATTAAAGACTCTAGAAAATTTCCCTCTTTCCGTTTGTTGTAACTTGTTTGTTTGTCTTTATTTTTGAATAAATCCCTATGTTCTGGTCTTTTAACCAGAACTGACCCGCCTTAAAAAAATTACTACTAGAGGAACAATTTAGAGATCTGGATCTTGATAGGGAAAATTTATTGATAAATGTGATACTCTAAAGGATTTAGTGTTATCCATTTACATGGATTTTATTAAGAGAAACCTCTATATCATATATTTTTCTTACATTTATTCCTTAAAGTAGCGTGTGAATAGAGATAAAGAGGGAGTATCCATTGGAACAATAGTGAGTTCTTCCAAAACATTATAATCTCATATAGTTCATAGTGATATTTCCTATTATATTAATAAAACGTTAGTGTATGCTCCATAATGGATCCTTTAGTGTTTAAACAAGAGAGATTTTTGGGTCACTGCCCCTTCTTCATTTATGGATGTTTTTTATGGCTGATTTGTTATAACATGTTCCTTTCATTGTTTCCAATATGAGAATAAGATCTACCAAAATATAAAAATAATTCACACCTTTATTCACCCCCTCTTAAGGTGTGTTTGGAATGCTATGATTTCAACAGGTAGTATATGATCCATAAATTATTATTAGTGAATCTATTAGAGAAATTTTAATATTATATAGATTTATGTAAATACGAATGATTTTTTGTTTTTTAATGGGTGAAATTTTCAGATTTGGAAGAATAGAATGATATCACATTTACAGTCTCTTAGATTGGATGTTTTGTCCACTTTCATACTTTAGAAACATTTAATTGTTATTTAAGAATTTTCAATGATAGAAGAAAATAATAAATTACTCAAAACTGATTAATTGGAACAAAATTATTTTTCTTGAGTAGTATTAAATTAGGATTATATGAATGTGATGATTTTAAAATTATCCAAAGCATTATGGGATAAATTATCCAACATCTATGAATGTGACATTAATGTAAAAAAGGAAATGCTATAGGTTTTAAAAAATAAGTCTATCTATTAAAATTTGAGTTCTAATGAAAACATTAATATTTTATTCTACCACATCATTGAGTTGGATGGATATATTCATGGAATCGATGATGAGATGAAATATTTAATCAAAATGAATAAAAGTTTATAAATATTTACACTATTATACAATCCAATATTGATAGATTTAGATGAATTAAATATTATAGTGTTATACCTAGATGTTTTACATAGAAATATTACAAATTATGAAATAAGAGTGAAGATAAAATGTTCTTTGAGTCATCATCAAAAGTAATAGTATTTAAATCCATGAATAATCATGATATTAATGATTTCTAAAATATAAAAGAAGTTTTAAATGATTAATTATTATCACTCATAGTAATGAAATTTAAGTGGGGGAAAGTACTATTTTAAGAGAATCTAGAATTGGAATGTTTTAATTGTTGAAAAGTAATGCATATCATAGAAATATATTTGAGGAAGCATGAAAGTGAAAAGTGTGAGTTATATTACTCAAAAAAGATATCAATGATGGCTTCACATAAATGAGTTTTCAAATATGGAAACAAATTTTGTAAGATGTTTCAATGAAAATGTTTAGTGAGAATGGAAGAAGAATATGACAAGGAATGTTTTGAAGAAGATTAAGATAATTTCAAATCCAATTAATAAGATATAATAAAGTCAACTATTGATAAAGATCTCTCTAAAACTAAGAAATAAGATAAAATAAAATGTGTGTTTAACTTGAAGGTTGAACTTGAAGTGACTCTTGAGAATTTGGATTCTCAACATAGTAGGAAAATTGAATATTGTTTTTTTTCTTGAATGAAAAATTAAAGTGTGTTTACCATGTTAAAGTTGAAATCACTCAGTTATTGAATGTTTTAGAGGAATAAGTGGTATCTCAAAAATTATTGAAACACATTTCAAAATTCAAGATGAAAATTGAAAAACAAGACATGGTGATTGAAGAACATAATTAATTTATTATAAAGAAAAAAATAATTGGATATTATGAATAATAGTTGTAAAATCTAATAAATAATCGTTAATCTAAAATGATATCAGTTGGATCAAATAAGAAGTTGATTTTTTAAATGTTCTTGGTTGAGGATCTGAAGTAAAGGATAGAATTAGGCACAAAAAGTGTCAAAAAAGTATTTAATAACCAAAATAAAAATCACTTGAGTAAATGTGGAGTTGTATATGAAGAAGAAACATACATGATAGAGGTAATAATTTATAAAGAAAAAGGTAACAGGATTGTTGGATATATCTCAATCATAAAGATTTATAAAAAACCCAGGAGCAATTTGGTGGCTATAAACTTGTAAAGGGAAGGTAGTGAAACAAATTTCACTTATTGAAGTATAAATTATATATTTATCTAGTATTCATGATGAAATATTATGAAGTTTCATAAATCTACATGAAAGGAAAATCACCTAAGGGACAACAAAGGAAGATAAAAACATATCCTTCATTTCAAAGTTGAAATGCATTTATTGGATATTAATTCCATCCTTTTAATTTTGTTCATAAATATATTGATTAAAGAGTTTTATTCCCTTTGGATCATAAGGAAAATTAATTATAATATTTTTTTATCTATTTTTAGGTTATAAATGTTTGTAAGATTTTGGGGGTGAAATTTTGGAATTTTGTGGGAAACATGCCCGAATCACAATTTGGGCACACAATTAGTAATAGGCATGTGGTAATCATACGATATAGATCTATTGGTTATAATGGTTATTCTATGGAAAATGTGTAACTTAGTTCTCAAGGGATAGTGGAAACTTCATGTTTAGCACATGATTTTCTACTAGTGTGACCTAACTATGAGACCTAATTTGATGTTCTTAAAATAGAAAATTATCCCAAATCCCTGGAATTTTCTGAATCTTATCTTCATATAATATATCCTTAGCTAGAACCCACCACTCCCTGACTCTCTAGTAGATTCTCCCCTTGATACCATGGTTATCCTAGATCAAATTGTGTGATCTCATTGATGTATATTTAGATTTATTGTTTATTTCTTTTATTTTCTCTAGATTTATCCTTGACCACTTTCCTATTGATCCATTGAAATCCAATTGGGATGTGATTTTTGAATCTAGAGAGTTTGACCAAGAATTAATGATGTTACATGTAGATCTATTATTTTGTAGACCATATCTCATATTTTATATCCTATAATCTGAAGGCATCGATTTTCTATCTATTGGTGAGGTAGGTGTTTCTATCCAATGGATTTTATCACTTGGAAAACTTGAATGTTCTTGTGAAATAATTTTATTTTGGAATATTAAATTGATTGGTTTGATGTTGTTAAGGGTTAAATTGAAATCTATTCTTTTTACTCAATCTTTGGTGGTGTATTTTTTAAGGGGAATTTCTTTAAAAACATTTTATGGACTTAAAGTGTTCAATGAAATTACCCAATGATAATTTTAAAATATTAGAAAACTATTCGATTGAACATAATATCAAACATTATCATTTTGGGATGAACATTTGATACATGTATTTTTCTGTACCTAGGATTCACTATGTCAGATAGAGTTCCTTGGATGTCATGGTATTATATACCCCATATTTCGGCCCATTTATGCATTGTTCGTAGAAATTAAAAGGACGATAGTGTTTTACTTGTGTATTTATTTTATTATGAATAGATTTTATGGTTATTTAGAATTATTTAATAAAACATTCTTTACTTCCATGTTCTTATTGATTTTGATAAGGATTGTTTTGAAAATAGAAGTCAAAGCGATGTTTTTTGAAAATGTGTTTTCATATAAATTGATTTATAAAACTTATTTTGATATAAAAAACTTACAGTTTCATGATAAAATACTTTATATAGGTTCCTGTTAGAATCCTTATGGGTATTTCCTCACACCCTACACATGCCTTGTGGTGTATGTAGACTTTTTTTGTAGGAATCAGGTAAAGGAAAGGGTAACATGTATCATGGAATGTCCTCTTACCCAATATTATATTTGAAAACTTTATGATAGAGATGGAAAATTTTCAAAAGGAGATAAATGTTAATATTATAGTATGTATTGTGATTTATACCATTGAAATTTTATCATGATAAGTCTTATGAATTTTTTATAATTCTTATTTCTAATATATTTTGGATATATATTTAAATTTATTTTCTTTGGTACATCAGAAAGTTTGGACGTTCAAGGTTAAATCATTCACATTCGTTATTTTTATAATTACTAGGTGCTAGTTACCAGCCCATGGAAATTAAAAAAACACTTTTGGCCTTATGTTGGTCCGTTTTGTGTGACTTTTTAGGTCGAACTAGGTTCGTTCATTACAAATTTGGTATAAAAGGATGTCATCTATGGGGTTATTGGTAGGATGATGTATAGGTATCAGAACATGGGAGGTAAGTTAAGAAGGGTGATTGAACAAATAACTTATGTATCTAATCATGATTTAACATGTATGGGAAGGGATTTTTAATTATGATTTATTTTTAGTTTATTTAAATGAACTTGATTTTGGGGTTTATTTAGATGAAACTTGTATTGTCTTCAGTTGGTTTGTAATGTTTCCATATCTCGTTCGATGATCCAATAATTGATTTATTTTTTTTGTTTTAAGGGATTTAGTATAGGTTATTTGTGTTCATATTTTGATTTATATTTTTGTTTATTTGTTGGTAAGATGCTTTATTTTTTGGTTAATAGATAATTACACCCAAAAACCTCTTCTGAATCTAGGAGAGGAAGCTGTGTGAAAAGTTCCATGGTAAAATCCTTTTGTAGACCCTTCATTGGTAGAATCAGTTTTCCAGACAATCCAAACATTTGGTTAGGTGTGTTTTGGAAATTAGGAATGGATTTTAGACTATTCTTTAGAGTTTCTCAAGACGAGCCCACCTATATTTCATGGTGAAAAACGAATTGAGAAACTCTAGGAGTGTCTTTAAAATATTGAAATATTTTTCCACTTATTGAAGACTATAGAGGACTCAAAGTGAGGTTTTCTACATATATACATGAAGGATCAGGGATGAAATGGGGGGATCCATTTTACAAGACAAGATGCATGAGGATCATACACAGACAACATTCAATAAGGTATTCAATAAAAAAATTTATACTCAAATTCTATGAGTGGTGAAGAATCATGAATTTATAACCATGGGGAAATGGGTATGCTTAGTTATGGAGTATTCCAATTGTTTCACTAAATATGGGAACTTTTCATATGATATTGTTTCTAATGACTACATTAAGGATTATAGGTATGATATGTGTTTGAGGGATAATATATAGTTGATGATGATTTTGTTGTTCCTACTGAACTTTGCTGAGGTGGTGGATAAACCAGCTAGGTAGTAGTAGACATATCCAAAAGATTGGTCTCAGTGGATTTTCTGTAACCATAAGGGGAATCCAGGATGTGTGTTACAACTAGAAGAGGAATCTTGTTGAGCCACATCTGGAAAGTGGAATTGGTGTGATGTAAAAGTCAGGTCATAGACGTGTGCCCTGCATCTAATTTGGGATATATGACCACACCAAAGCTGATTGTTGGAAAAAACCTATAGTATGCACTTCTATTGATAGTCTGGTCATCTCTAGTTATTATGTGCAAAGGAACCTCAAGGAATTGGGGCTGGATCCAATGTTTCAAATGGATCTCAGTTCTAATTAGATGTAACAAAAGTGGGTGGTTCTCACTCTTATTCTAAAGGGGATACTCTAGATATGAAAAAAACTGAAAGGAGGAGCTAAGGATGGTCATCTCTATATAGTGGAGTACTCCCTAGAGGTATTTAAATTAGATCCATAAATTGTGGTAGTTAAATTATTTATTTCATCTTCTATTGTTTTGGAATTATTAAATACTAATTTATATCATTTATTCATATCTTCTAACATGATTGATATATTGGGTCTATGATCATATTTTATGCCATTAACAAGGGATATTTCCACTTTGTTGGGAAAGAGGAGGGAAAAAGTTTTTAATGTTTATAGTGATGGGTGATAAGTAATGAATTTGTTATTTCATGGATATTGATATTAATATATTAAAATTAATAATTAGCATGGATTAGAATATCAGTTTTATGGAGAGTATCCATTGATATCATAATCGAGTTTAAATTCTATGTTCTGATGGAGTCCCTCATGTCTTTTAGGGAGAGTACGATCCTAGATTAGGGAGAGAAGGACATATTTTTATTTATAGAGGAATGATATGATACCCATTATAATAGATGTTTATTGCTTTCATTGGATAGTGTTTGAGCAGACTTGATCCAATGTTGGTGAGTGAGTACCCTAAGGTCTTTCTTAGAAATATTTTTGGGTTACCACCCAAGAGAGAGGATTGTTTCCCTATTGACACACTTCTAGTGATGAGACCCATATATTTACCATATTATCATATAACACCCACTAATTTAAAATATTTTAAAGTTTAACGTGGTGATCTTGATGATAAGGGATTTATTCATCATAGAATGTCACCTTGGTATTATCTACTTCTCTTTATAAATATGTATTACGGAAGCCTCATGATTTTTATTAACTACAAAAAATATTAATCAAGTGATTATTGATAACATGTATCATTTTCCTAGGATTTATGACTTATTTGATCAACTTAGCAGAGGATGATGGTTTTCTATGATTTTCCTATCATTTGGGTACCATTAGTTAAGATTTTGAGAATATGATACAATTAAGACATAATTTAGGATCCGTTTTGGGAATTTTTATGTCCTAGTTATCCCAATTAGTATTACCAGTTCTCCAATAGTATTTATGAAACTGATGAAATGGATCTTTCATCATTTCTTGGTCTCATTTATAGGTTTCATTATGGTTGATATTTCGGTGTACTATAAATGGAGAAGAAACACAAGGATCATATGAATATATTCCTTAGAATATTGAATGAACATAATATATATAAGAAGCTATTAAAATGTGAGTTTTGGATATGATAATTGATGTTCCTAGGCCATATGACAACAGAGAGGGTTATCTTAGTGGATCTAGATAATATTTAGGTAAATATTTCTTTAGTACAACCCAATAATGTGTTTAAGATAAATTTATTCTTTGGTTTAATAGGATATTACAAGAATTTTATTAAGGAATTCTCCATGTTTTCATCTTCTATGCTAGATATGGAACAATAGGGTGTTAAATTTGAATGGAATGATAGGTATCAAAGGTAATTTGAGTAAATAAAGGTGATATTAAATTTGAATCCAGTTTTAATTCTACTGAATCTAGGTGCTTACTTTTTGGTTAATGTGATGCCTCAGGTATTGGATTGGGACAAATTCTAATGCATGGAAAGAAGGTTGTGGGCAATGAATCTCAATAACTACATACTGAGGAGAATAATTATCATACCCATGATCTTAAGTTGTTTGCATTGATGCACTCTCTTAATACCTGGGGATAATATCTCTTTAGTGAGTATTTTACTATGTATTTATATCATAAGAGAATGAAGTACATTTTACCCAAAGAGACTTGAAATTATGATAGAGATGATGGGTTGAATATTTTTATACTTTTGATTTTGATGTCTTATATAAAACCGGAATATCAAATTTGGTCTTTGACTCATTGAGCAGGATGTTACTAACTCAAGACTTGAAGGAATACGTTAAGGAGTGGTCTTTGATGTGTCTATTATTTAAGATGAGATTCAAAATGGTAGAGGATAGTGGATACATTTTTTTATCATGTGTGAAATATGATTCATCATATAATTATCCAATTAATCTTGGTAAAGAAAAATACATCAATTGTTAGTGTTTTAGTAAAATCTTTTATGTTGGGGGACCTCAGTTGATTGGACTCAATCCATCGATAGTGCTTTTCTATTCTAAGGTAGATTGGTCATTACAATATATCTTGAGCATCAATTTATGGATAATGGACATCGATTGAGTTAGTCTATATAGCTATAATATAATAAAATGTATCACAACATGAGATGTTGATATTGGTAGTTGGGGATGAGGTGATTGATTGTTGACATTATGTGACAATGCATTTCATTATAGAAGATTAAGGTAAAGATACAAATACCAAATAATTTATTACATCCCTTACCCATTTTAGTTTGGAAATGTGATGAGATATCCATATAGTTTGTGATTATAATACATCAAACACCAAGTGTAAGGGATTCTATTTTGGCAGTCATCAATTGACTCACAAAATTGGCTCATTTACTTCCAAATAAAAAGTTGATGAAGGTAGAAGTTCTTAGGAACTTGTATATCTATTAGATTTTGAATCTCTATTGAGTTACTCTTAGGGTTTTATTTGATGTAGACTCATGCTTTACATCCTGGTTTTGTAATAGATTTCTGAGGTGATGAGTACCCAAATGAAGTTAAGCGTGGTGTATCATCCTTAGATGGATTATTAGACTGAGTGAGCATCTATATTCTAGATGATATTCTTCGATCGTACTTACTTTAATTTAGTGTGTCATAGTAGAAGAATATACCATTAATGGAATTTTCCTATAAAAATATTTGTTTGGATTTAATAATAATGGAACCCTTTGAATCATTTTTTGGGAATCCATCTAGACATCATTTTAGATTACCATATATAGAGATTTTTATGGGAAATTGATTATTTTTATTGTAAATATAGTCTAGTGAAGACCATATATCTCGTTTCCCATCACTGAATTCAAATGTATAAATGTTTCCTTCATTGGAGAGGTTGGTTTCTCTATCCAATAAATAATTTCCCATGGGAAAATAAAATATTAATAGTAAATCATTTAATTTTAACATATTAAAATGATTGGTTTGATTTTCTTAATGGGTAAATTGAAATATATTATTTTTACATAATCTTTTTTTTGAATGAATATTTTTTAAAGGGGATTTTATTTAAAAATAGTTTTTATAAACTTTAAGTGTTCAATGAAATGACACAACGATAATTTGAAAATATTAGTCTTGGATTCTCTTACATATAATCATAAAATTTAGAACATTGTGAAGATATTGGATTACATGTCTTTATATGATTCTAGGATTCAACATGATTGTTAGAGTTCCTTGGACGTCGTAGTATCCTATAACCTATATTACGACCTATTTTCTCATTGTTGATAGACATTACATGGATGATTGAGATTTAAATGGAAATTTATTTCATTATACATGAATTTATTAGTTATTTATATTAATTTATTCAAACGTGTTTTATATAAATCTTCTTAAGTCTTGGGATATATATTATTTTGAAAAGGAAAATCAAAGGGATGTATAATAAAAATTTGCCTCCATATGAAATTATTTATAAAAATAGTTTTGTTTCCAAACTATAATTAATGGTTCCAAGGTGAAATAATTTTTATAGCTTTATGGTGGTTTCCTATTGGGCATCACCTCACTCCAAATATATGCCTTGGTGCATATTTAGAATTGGTTTATCAAGACTCAAGTAATGGGAAGGGTGTTATGTATATTAGAGGCTCCACCGGGAATGCATTATCTTCAGGTGATTTGGTATGGTGGAAATGGATTGTAACCCTAATATGGACTCTTAGATCATGGTTTGTCTCGTGATTTGAACTATTGAGTTATATCATGTTAAGTCTCAAGTTTGTTTTAGACATTTTCTTTGTACTCTATTTAATGTTTATATTTGAATATATTTCACTTGGTATATGATACATGTATTAGTGATGTCTAGGGTTAAATAATTCCCATAACTTATTTTATTGATACCTAGGTTATTTTTAATAGACCGTGGTGATCAGGAACATGGTTTTGGCATTATAGAGGACCATCTTGGGTGACCTGTCAGGTTGACCAAGTTGGTTCATTACACATATAAAGAATAAGTGAAAATTACTTATATATAATTAAAAAAAGGATGGGTGAAAGAAAACTAAATAATATTTTATTGGGAAATATATTTATCTCATGTGATGAATACATGTATGACTATGTTTCTTATGATGAAGAGAATAAGGATAGTCCGTCTCATGTATCATCTCACCCAGACATTTTATGGAATAAGAATATAATTAAAGAGAAGTTATCGTTATTGATATCACATTGAAAGAAACAAATAACAACAACACATAGATTATTAATAGTGGGTGTTCATCCCACATAATGAAAAAAAATTATTTAATTAAAACTATTAAGGGCAGTGTTGATGGTATATTTTTGTTTGGAAATGTTGTATCGCTAAAAAGAAATGGAAGTGGATAAAACAATGTTAGTCAATGATGATTTGAAAAATAAAAATTTTCTTTATGTGGATAGTATTTGAAATAATATTTGGAGTATTATTCAACTATTTTACTTAGAGATTAGTGTCACATTTAAACGAAATGGTTTCCTAATCAAAGGTAAGGCTGGAAATTCCTTGATGAAGGGATGGAGAATAAATAGAAATACATATTATGTGGAAAATAATGACACAAATTGACTACTTATGGAGGAAGAAGGGAATAACTAATTGAATCGTAGGATTAGGTACATGCATAAAAAATCATAGATAATTTTTAATGATGAAGGTATTGATAAATATTTTCAATTCAAAGTATGGTTAGGAGAACAATTATGAGGAATATTTGAGAGGGATAATGGTGATAAATCTCTTCTGGTAAAAAATGGGAATCAAATTTATTGAACCTAATCATCATTAATGTGTTGGTTCTAATGATGCATATCATATAATGAGGTTAAATATATTTTCTCTTTTTTAATGATGATTATAAAATAATGAGGTTTTATGACGATGAAAAATGGGTCATATGCCGGCAGCAAATATGGGTTTGGGGTTGGGTGGGATTATTAAGAAACATCTATATTTTAAGAGGTCTTATTTGGATAACATTTATGGGTAGCTAACCCATAAGGGAAAAATCATGTAGATATTGGTAAAATCATGAGTTTTCATTTTGATTGTTTAAAAAACAATAACTATATGTGACAAAAAACTACATTTATGATCAATGATAACACTATTTCACCCCGCATGAATGTTTGACTCCACACCTAAAACTCATCCCCTTATGTTTCCAAAAGATTCCTCAATATCCCAAGATCACCCCTCCACTTAGACATTCATTTATTTTCCAAAAATGTTACAAATCCCATATACTCCCCTCCATCCCTCCTTCATGATCTTAAAAAATTACCCTAGTCACCTACCCATCACTCACTAATCTCCCTCCCTCTAGACTGGACACAACCCTACACCTCATTGTTTACACCTCCTTCCCACCAAATATGATAGTGTTTCCCAGTCCCCTCATCATTATGAGATTCCTTCCCACAAGACTATATAAACTTGTCAACTATATCCCTCCATTAATAAAAAATAAAACCCCCAATTACCTATCTATCACCTTATTCTCTCCCTAAAAACGTGACATATACCATTTTATCACAATATCCTACATTCTCCCCTCTATCTTGATGAACAAGTCACCTCCCTCTCTATATCCTAACCTGAAACATCAGTAATATCAAATCCTATATCCCTCTAGAATATCTATCTCATTCAAGACTCAATCATTTCCTCTCTATCATCTGAGTCCATTTCTCATCCAACTACCCTTGGTATCTATTAATTTTAAATCATCAATTATGTTTTTTTATTTTCAACATTATGTTCCCTTATATGGACTATATTTTTTGTTAATAAGAAAGGTTTTCAATATGTGCTGTAGAATAATTTAGGTAATTATGAGTTTTTTCTATTTCCAATTTAAAAGTTTAATGAAGAATATGTAAGCTACTTCCATTGAATAGTCTTGAGAATTCATGATTTTTTAGGAAATAAAGTTGGAAGATGAGTTGCTACCTTGACGAACTTGAATTAAACAATTTAAGGAAATGACCATAAATGTGATTATTGATGTTATAATATTCTATGAAACTAAGTAAATTTGTTTTTAGTTGAAAATAACTATATTTAACAATTTTTTCTAAGATAATATGCTATCAAATGTTTAGATTAAAGGATCAAAGTTAAAGGCTATTATTATTTAGAATTATCCTAGTTTGTGTAAGGGTCATCATATGAGTAACTAGAGGACTTTATATGAGAGATTTAATTAACTATGTATATTTCATTCAAAGGTACCATATAAAAACCGAAGCCTCATACACAAGTTATTACATTATTTTTATCATAAATATCAAATAAACACAACCCACAGATCAAGAGTCCCTGTGTCTTTGGGATACTAGGTTCATATTACATAAAAATGAGGATAAAAAACAAAATATTTATTTTATCCTCTATATGATCACCTAAATCTCTTTGATATCCTAAAAATACATTGGATAATTTATGGAATACATAAGAAAAATGGTGATCTATAAATCATATTAAGAGAATACTCATGATAATTAATCATAACATATGTTTCAAAATGAATTAACATTATATCATAAAAGAAAAGCATCATGAGTAATCATATGGGAGCATTAAATTAATAATATTCAATCAAAATTTCATGGAAACATAAAAATATGGAAGTAATAGAAAATATGATATAATCATAATTCAAGTTTAACCGCCAAGACAACATCACAGAGTGGACAATGTCTCATCTTGGATTAGGTTTACTCCCCAAATCCTATACATATTTTCTCATGATACATAAAAATTACCTAATTAATATAGTTAAATCTAGGTTCACCCATCATAACATTCATATGGTTATGTATTCTAAGAATATAAATCAAACATATGGAATAAACATAATAATTACACATGGAAATAAATCGGTTGCATAATTATGGATTATAGAATAACTAGATGGTTTATCATAATGGCTTCCACGATAGATTGGACTAAAACATTATTGGAAGTTCATAGGTAATCAAATGATGATTGTTTAGGAAACAATGATATCTATGAGAAGTTAATAAGTGAAAAAGAGTGGATAGATAAATTTATATGTGTACTACTTAAGCGGGGTTTTAGGGAAAAAATAAAGAGTCTTTAAATAGGGGAAAGAGATTATTAATTTCCATAAAATAATAAATTAACTAAAAAATGTTTTCCATAATATAATGAGAAATTTTAGAAAACATGGAGGGTATAAAACATTTCATGGAGTGGTACTTGAAATTCGGTGGGAAATAGAGAAGTCCCCTTTAATCGAGTGTACTTATCGAATGAAACTGAGAAGGGAACTTTTATAAAATGTATATCCCTAGAAAAAAAGTGAATAAAACTAGTAAAATATTTCCATGACATATATACATAATATATAATAATAAAATAATAATAATAGAGATATAAATTTAGGAAAAGACAGGGAAAGTGTATCTTGAAGAAAATTGGGTGGTTCAGAGAGATCCCTTACCTTTGGTCCAAAATCATTAAGTACATGAAATTAAGGTCTTGAATTATCAAAATAGATTAATTAATTACTTAATTAAGAATCTTTTACATATATATTTTATTTAGTATAATTATTTTATGTTTATTTATAACCATTTCAATGAGTTATAAAGTTTAATTTCACTGACTGAGGGTAATCATTCAGTGGTTCCAAGGTTAAATAACATGTGCATAATTATTGAAATTATTTTCAAATGCGACCGAAACTCTATAAGTGAAATGAAATTATATTCTTGTACTTCCAAAGAATTAAATGGTACCCAATATCCATATGTGTTCTCATATAGGTATGATTTATTTATTATAAACGATATCGGTATACAAATAGTTCATTTATGTGGTTTTTCTGACCATAAAAAACTTGATTTTTTAATTTAATTAATACATTATTGATTATTAAATACGTTATAAATTATTTATTATGATCACATTTAACCAAAAAATCATTTTAAAACCTTTCCTTTGTTAGGTCAGAATAATACAAATCTATATAAGATGGGGTAAGTAGTGTTCTTTTACAAATCATGACATATTCAAATTTTATACCTATTTATATAATATGATGATATGTGGTGTTATATTCTTTAATAAAATCTATACAGTAGAAAAAATAGATAACAAGAACACATTAGTTTTTATAGGGGATTAGGGTATGAAGATCCCTTAGTCCACTCCAACAACGCTCTCTCAATGAGTTTGGTGTTTTTTTCACTTAACAATTACCATTTGTCACAAAACATCAAAAACTATGTAAAGTTTGTTAAAAAATTCACATAATGTCTTTTAAAGGTCATTATGGTTATTTTATATAGAATTGAAATATCCACATAATATAACAAGAAGCTGAAACTCCACCATAACTTAGTATGAGATGCCGATACTCTATGAAATCAAGATTAATTTATTTGATTGAGATATATATTTATCTCATAGTTACAACATATATTGATTGATAATGTATATTCTTATTCATAGATATAATTCTTAAATAAAGAAAATATTTGAAGTGATCCTAGTTTAAAAATTCCTTCAAGAAAAACATCAGAAGAAAAATATAAGTAACTATAATAGAATAACTATCAATCAACACAAGATCATAATAATTATGTATCAAAATTTTATCACTAAAAAATAAATGAGATGACCATTCTTGTCAAAATTTACCTCTATTTTAAATGATACAAATTTGGTTATTTAATAATAGAAACATAATTTTCTTTTCTTCAAACAAATCCAAAAATATCACCTAATAAATGACAATCATTTAAATTTAAAACATTCAAATAAAATTGCAGTTTCCCTTAGAAATAAATACTATTTAATCAATTGAACATGATCCTTTTAATTGGTTTTTAAGAGAATTTGAAAATATATTTAATTAAAGTGATACCATTATAGAAAATGTTGAAAATATATTGAATTTAAACTCCATCATTAAATAGGTCAAATGTAGGGTAACACAAAAAGTACGGTTGATAATGTATGGTTAACATGAAAATATTAGGTTGTTGAACCATACATTTGTTTCTAAAATGTAGGGTTTCTTCTCAAAAGTATGGTTCCAGATCAATAATTTTAAAATAGTGTAGTGTATATGATCTACACATTCTACTTAAAACTTAAAGTATGAAAAGTGTTTCTGGACTACTTAAAACATATCCAAAACACTTTAGATAAAAAAATTTATAAGTAAGATAAATTTAACAATAAATATAATCATAGAAATCACTTAAACTAATTTCATTAGTAAACCAAACAAGGGTATTTGAGAGCATCATAATCAATAAATTTATAGATTTTTGTTGAGACAATAAATTCCAAAAAATATCCCCATTTTTGAGGATAAAAATATCCATATTCTAAACACTTACAAAAAATATAGGAAATAAAAACACAAAATAAAATATAGTCCTAAAGAGATATAATAGAAAATTTAATTATCATTTATTTCTTTATAAAATCTGATTTTAAAGATTAAATTAATAAAGAAAATATATTTTATTCGTTTTATATAATATAATATTATTAATAGAATGTTGTGTTTATCCAAATTTTATCCCCCTTTTGTGATATCAAAAATAAAGTAATGAAAAATGGTTTATAACATAAGTAATGTACCACAAAACTGGTATTAAATGTTTTTAATATAACAAAAAAATGATTCATGTTCAGTCACAAGAGATAAATATATAATAGGAATTTAAATAAACATAGTAATAATGAAGAAAATAATTTCATTTAAATTTTTTTTATATGATTAAAAAAATATTTGTCTTGAAAAGATTAAGAAGAATGATTGGTTTAGGAAGAAGGTTCTAGATTATAAAAGGTGTCATTTTTATATGAATTTTGAATAATATGATGAACATCATTGATCTCTTCCATAATTCCATTAAAATTGTGATTAAAAATATCATCCCACTATTTCATTAACTTCTTTGATTATTTTCCCATTTTAAAAATTTTAATCTAATTGACCATAAAAAACTCAGGGATAGTCTCTATAGACTGTAATTTTTTTTTTCAGTATCTCACTTAGGTAATTGATAAGTCTTCAATTACCAAGATAATTAGATTTTAAATTTTTAACTAGATCCTTTTGATTTTCCATAAAAATATTAATTGGAACACTATCACACGAAATATTTTATATCTAATAATTTATATTGGATAAAACCATAGTAACAGATTAATAATTCCTTAATAGATCAAGAGAAGTGTGATAAATTGAAGTAGAACCCCTTAATTGACTTTGGACAATTCTTATTGATTAAAATTGAATTCATAGGTATTTCTTCATGTCCCCAAAATATGAAATTGAAATATATTCTTCTTTGAGGTACCCAATAAGATCAAACATTTCTCTATGAGATTCATTAAAATTTATTCTTTAGGTTTTTAAAACTAATCTTGAACTAATTATATCTTATTTTTTTGAAATTGTTGAATTCTTTAAATCTTCCAATTTTTTATGAAACTTTCTGCTCACTATGAAAGGTTGGATTCTCTTCTTTCATCTTATTGTAATTTAAAACAAAATATTCTATTTGAGCATTACTATAATTAACATATTATTCTTATTTAATTTTATATTGTTTTTTAACTTCAACTATAGTTAAGGATAAACCTTCATTATTCTCACTGAAATATGATATATATTTGGTTCTTGGGGGTACAATTACAGTAAACCCATACACACACCACACACTGTCCAGAAAGATAGTCCATATCCCCCTAAGTGATATCCAACCCATCTAGTATTATTAATCCAGTACATGGCCCGAAGACCCAGTGGTAATGAAGCCCATTAAATAGACCAAAGGCCTAGTGTAACGTCATACCTCCATCATGGCTACATCACTATTTGCCAATATAATGTCTACAACATTGACTACCTGCATCATGTCTGCATCAGCACCTACATGGGTCATTCCTGCGTCACCACCTACCAGCATCATGCCTGCATCATCACATGCCTAGTGAAAATTTCTCCCACTCAGGTTTAAAATTGGGTCTGATATAGGATTACGAGTAGACATTACCACTTTTGAATTCCCCCAACTACACTCGAAGATTATGATAGTGGAAAATGTACTTTATTCTTCTCACTGAATTCCAAAGCATCATTTTCCACATATTCTGCAGCAGAAGAGATTGTATGATTTTTTATTATTTTAGTATTTTCAATTACTATTGGTTTCACTTGCTCCCCACCTGAGCATTCTTTTCAACCTGATCTTCTTCACGTGCTTCCATATCATCTCTCTTACCAGTTGGTTTTTCTACAGAAGAAATTGTTACATTTATAAATATTAGTTGTTCAATTTCTATAGATTTATCTTCTTATACCTAAACTTTAGGATATTCTCTTTTCCAAGGCCTTGTTATAATATATTCATTTTTGTCTTCATTTGAGGGTTATTTATAATAATGATCAACATTTCTTATAGCATGAGGTTCACTAACATCAAACCGAAGTCTCCTCCCTATTGCTTTAACCAAATCCACTATTATCGATTATCTAACTTCTTCACCAAGAATCCATATTGATCCATATGACTCCTTAGTACGCTGATCCCCCTCATGATGTACACTATATTATTGTTTTTCATCCACACTAGTTGTAATTATCTTTCCTTTTTAGGTGATCCAAAAGAATCAAAACTTTTTTAAGGTTTCAATGGAAATAAATTTATTATGATGACATCTAATCGATAAATGAACATCATAGATCTTATTTTTTTACTGAATCAATGAAACAATACATCCCTTTATATAAAAATAAAGACATTCCTCTTTTTGATGAAAATAGTGCATATAATTTAACATATATCGACTAAGATTCTTTTTTATTTCACTTAACATATGAAAAGTTATATATATGTATGGAAAGAAAATTTTCTATAAATCATAAATACATTGTACTATTATAGATTGATTAATTTTACTATTAACTTCTGGTTAACCTCAAGATCATTAATATAAATCTTTTGTACCATGTTATATCCAAAAATAAAACACATAATATCCTCATATTTATTCATCTCATCTCTAATAGACTAATGATTAAAATAAAAAACCCCTTCACAGGGACACTAAAAAATATTAGTTATTTTGATATAAGATATTGAAAACTTTATACAATTTACCTTTAGGGAGATGTGGTCCTCTATGCCTCCCAAAATGAACTGGGCATGTTTATAAAACTATTTTTCTTCATCATCTAAAACATACTCTATATTTCCATAATTGAAAATGAATTCTAGATCTTGAAAAGATAATTATTTCTTTAACATCATATTAATCTAAAATAAACTCTAAAAGTTAAAAACCATTCCTTGAAAGACTCATCTCTTAGCTCTTGATGTTTTTTGATTCATATATATAAGCTTGGTTCAACTTATTCTGTCTTTTTTGTCTTTTCCATTACTGAAAATATGAAGGTTTGAGGTTATAATTTTTGGGTTTGGAATATAAATCAAGAGCTCAAAAAGTCATGTGGGTTTGAGATAGAGGTTGAGAGAGAGAGAGAGTTTATAAAAGTTTTTGTTGATGTTGGTTTAGTTTCTTGAGCCAAAATACACATATTAATCATTGTATATTTTAATTTTGAATTGACACAGTTTCAAAATGAGTAAAAAATCCAGGATTTATTAAATAACCATTAAATAGATAAACAAAAAAACAATTAAAACTAGAATAAATTAAAAACCTAATCAATATTTTATTTATTAAAAATTAAATAAACTTTTTACCCCTTTAATAAATTAAAAAATAGCAGTGGGAATTTGTTTAGTGAAAATACCATCAAGTTGATATTTTGTATTAACATATTCCAATGACATATCTTTTTTTGGAACATGATATCATAGGAAGTGATAACTTATATCAATATACTTAGTTATTGATTTACTTATTGGATTTTTTGAAATAATAATTACACTTTTACTATCACATAAAATAGAAATATTATTAAAATTGAGTCTGAAGTCCAGTAGTGTGTGTTTCATCCAAAACACTTATGCATAAAAAATTCAAATAGATATATATAACACCTTATTTGTTGGAAAAAGATACTGAATTTTGTTTATTAATTGATCATGAAACAAAGGAATTCCTTAAAAAGTATCTAGTTCCTAATGTATTCTTTCTATCAAACATATATCCTCCAAAATCAACATCTAAATATTACATTAATTTAAAATCACATGTTTTGGCTAAAGTAAATATTGGAAAATGGTTCCTTTAAAATATCTAAAAATTCATTAAATAGTAGTAAGATGAGATTACTTTTGATTTATTTGAAATCTATCACAAAAAAATACACAAAAAAAATTATGGTCGAAAAGCAGTAAGATATAAAAAACTACCAATAAATAATCTTTATAACTTTTTTGTAAACTATTTTTTCAACTTCATCCAAATAATTTTTTATATTGGTACACATGGTAGTTGTATAAGTTTTACTATTTTCTAGTATAATATTTTTTAATAAATCAATAATATTTTTAATTTGATATTAAACATTCCAAAAATCATGTTGAAAATTTTAAAAACGATGAAATAAATTTAATTCTTTCATCATACTTATTTTAAATTCCTTTTTCATAAGTTATGAAAAATAATTGAAAAATTTATTATTAGTTGAGTCAAAAAATAACATCATTTAGATAAATATATACTAAAAAATACCAGAGAAAACTATTTTATTAAAGAGAGTAAGATATTATAATCCTATAAAAATATAATTTCTATTAAAAAAATAACTGAATCTTTTATAACAAGATCTTGGTGATTGTTTAAGGACATAAAAAGATTTAGTAAGTTTGAAAACTGAATTTGGTTGATGTGGATTTTGAAAACCTTGTGGTTGTTCAATATAAACATCATCCATCAAATACCTATTTCGAAACTCTGATTTTACATCCATTTAATATAATTTAAAATGTAATTACTTTGGATAAGATTGAAGGTTTCTAATATATCTTAATATATAAATAGGTGAAAAGGTTTCATTATAATATATTCCTTCTTCCTAATTATATCCTTTAGAATCTAATCTAGCTATATTTCTAGTAATTATTCTTTATCATCTTGTTTATTTCTAAAAACCCATATGGTTACTATCACTAGATTTTTAAATGGTCTATAAACCATTTCCAAAACATTATTTATTATAAAATGGTTAAGTTATTCTTGTATAAATAATAACCAAGTTTCATCTTCTAATGCTTGTTCGATAGTTTTATGTTTTAATTAAGATATAAAGGAAGATAATTCAGCAATATTTACCACATTCCTTCTTTTCCTTTGTCTTGTATAAATATTTCCTATTATAGTTTATAAAGTATGATCATTTAAGGTTCTAGGTAGTCAAGGTTAGACACGTTTAGTTTCAGCAGTTTCATGTTTTTCTGGACTGGTCTAAATTTCTTCATATTCTAATTTATTTTCCAAACATCACATGATCATATTCTTCAACCATCATTGAATTTTTATTATACACTCTATATGATTTAGAAGTAATAGAATATCCTTGAAAGATCCCTTAATCATAATTTAGATCAAATTTACCATGATTTTCCTTAGTATTTAGGATACACACATGCATCCAAAGAAATTAAAGTATATAAATTTATATTTTATATTATTATGTAGTTAATAGGGAATATTTTTAAGAAAGGTTATTATCAAAACTATATTCATGATATAACAAGTTATGTGAAGAGAATCTTCCCAAAATAGGTAGGATGACTATATTTATTCGATATGGTTCTTTTATGTCATGAATAGTCCTACTTATCTTTATATAATTCTATTTTTAAAGGTGTTCATTGTTCAGAGAATGTATATTTAATACTCAGGTCTGAGAAAAAGGAATTAAATTATTGATTTTTAAATACTACACCATGATCAATTCTTAATGAAATTATTTTAATTTTTTTTATTTTGGACAATTTTAAAAAAGCTTACAAAAATATGGTAAACCACATTTTTATGTTTTAGAAAATAAAAACTAGTAAATCATTAAAAAGCATAAATTAAAACAAAAACATAAGATCTTACAACTGAGATTTCTACTCTTTATGGTTCAAATAAATCAATGTTTATAGTTCATAGATGTTTAGATGTATAAAACCTGTAAATAGATTTGAAGGATTACTTGTGTTGTTTTGATAAATGGTATGCATCAAAATAACAAAATTTAATACATGGAAAATTATAAACTAAAATTTTCTGGGACAATTTATATAAAGTAAATACATCTCAGGTTACAAGTCTCCTATTCAATAATCATGAATAAATTGTCTCTATAGTAAAAAATTTAATTTTTTGACAAAGTGAATTAAGATCCAAAGTATAAACATTTTCTATTTTGGGAGCTCTAACATTAAGAATATTTTTTTAAAAACAAAGAAAGAATTATTAGATAAATCAAAATAAAAACCATCACCAAAAATTTGAGATATACTTATCAAATTTTTTTTCAACCCTTGAACATATAGTTTTTTGTTGATCAAATTTGATTTTGGATTTCCAACTGATCTAACTCCAACTATTTTTTCTTTTGCGTTATCTCCAAAGTTAATCAGGACTCTACCAAATTTTGTTAATGTGTGATGATTGGAAGATTCCCCACTCATGTTTCTTGAGAAAAAACTATACATTTACCATAATAAATTTTTCTTATTGTGACCTTCCTACAAATCGTTAAAAAAAATGTTTTTTTTGTTACCCTAATTTTGTTGTGTCCCATTATGTTAGCGGGAAAAGATCTAGGTAACCAAATTTTCCCTAATTTGGAAAAAATTTATAGGACTGGATTTATATATATCTATTAGATAAAAATCTTTTATAATTCCATTTATTTGTTTATTTTTCAAACAATATTTATTATAATAATTACCTTCAATTCCATAATAAAAATATGTGATATTTTTATAACATGATAAAATATAATTTCTATACAATTTTTATTTTTCTCTAGTGATTCCTATTCCATATTTCTTCTTTTTATGATTATTTTTACCCAGAATCAGAGTTGTAGATTCTTCTTCCTTAGCTAATTAACTTTAATGAATCTATTTCAAATTATAAATCTTTAAATCTATTTTTATGAATAGTGATTTTTGAGGTAGATTTGATAAATATTTATTTTAAGTCCAATTGTTTTTTAAACATGTCACCTTCTTCTCATAAAACAACATTATAAATATTTTTTTGTGGATTATTATTTTTTACCAAATACTAATAATTTTCATTGAGAATTGAACAGTAAACAACTAATTTAATATTAGAATAACTTTCAGAATCAGAAAAACCATAATAATAAAATTGTACCTATTATTCTTATTTATCCATGAAGCACATATTTTCATTCAGATTGGTTCTATTTTTTCAGGAATCAATTTTATATGTAATTATATTGTCCTTAAATACACTCCAAGTAGCCTTTAGAGATTTTTTTATCTTTTCCCTCATAATCAGTTCTCATTTGATACTTCCTTTATTTCTTTTCCATTTTTATTTACACTTACTTTAGTTTTGGGAAATATATTCTGAAATATACAATTTGATTTAATTAATAAAATATTACTTCTTTAAGTCCTTGAGGATATTTTTTTCATATTTTTGAAGGAAATTTTGAATCCTTTATTATTATTATAAAATTTACTAGCTATATGATCTAGTTTCATTCCAAAATCTGAACATTCTGAATCAATTGAGTGTATATAATCCTCATTTTATTTATTTTCATATTTTTTAGAAGTAACTTTGAGATTTGTGTTCTTCTTTTTTACCATCATATTATCGTCAACTTCAGCTTATATTTTATTCTTGATACATCATTAGTGTTCTAATCAATTATTTCATTTGTAGTTGTGAGACCAGAGTGGATTGTTTGATTGTAGTTGATATCCCATTCCATTTAGAGGGTAATGGTCTTATAAATTTTATCATTTCATGTAATTTTTTAATTGGATCTCCTAAGATAGAAACACTATTGATTATTTTATTCAATATTCTATTCAAATGAGTGATTCTTTCACTGTCATACATTCTAAAAGTATCAAATTTGAACTTTTTGGTATTGTATCGTAATTTTCTGACATTTTAAGTTCATTCATAAGATATGATGATATTTTTCTATACCTCATGGGAACTAGTACATTGATAAATATGATTTAATTCATATAGACCAAGTACACATATAATATTATTCATGGATCTTTAATTGATATCATAATGGAGATTGTTAGTAGCATCCCATTTTTCTAGTTCATTAGGGATCTCATAAGATTTTCAAATCCTCATATAAACTTTTAATCTAAGATTATCCAAATAGATAATAGTACAAAATTTATAGAAACCATAATTATTTCCATTAAAATAAGAAGAATAGATCATGGAAATTCTATCCATTAGTTCCGAAATTGACATTTGTCTTTGTATCAACCTTTTTTCTTGAGATTTATAAAGATCATAAGAATTCTTCAAAAATAACTCCTCTAATACCAATTTATAGGTTTGAATAATACAAATCTATATACGAGGGGGGGTCAATTGTATTGTTTTAAAATATTGAAAGATTCAATTTTTATAACTCTTCATAAAATATGATGTTATGAAACATTCCCTTCTTTAATCAAAGTCATGTATTGGAAAAATAGAGAAAAATAACAAAACATTTTTCAACCAGTTTAGTGCAGAGATACCCCCTATTCCACTCCAAAAAATATTTCTCAATGATCTTAGTAATTTTCACTAAATAGGTCATCTTATCATAAGACCACAAAAACTAGATATAAGAAGTTGAAAACTTTAAAACCAGGATTACATAGGGCCTTATGGATCCTTTAAATTGAAATTAAATATCCATAGCTTAGAATGAGAAGCCAATGCTCCACCATGACTTAGTATTGGCAACCAATACTCTATGAATTCAAGATTAATTGATTTTATTGAGAGATATATTTATCTCACAATAAGAGTAACAATTGAGAGATAATGGATCTTATTCTTCCTAGAGACAAGTCTTTAAGAAATAATATCTTTGAAGTCATTATTGTTGTATAATATATTTAAGAAAAATAATAACATAACATTAGAATCAGTAATAATAGAATAATATTTAGACAACACAAGATCGTAACATGTATGTCTCTAAAGAGTATCTCTTTATAATAGAAGATATGGCCATTATTGTTAAAAGATCTCTCTATTTTTAATGATAAAACTCCTATTATTTAAAAGGATAGACTTGATTTAATTTTAGTGAAACTAATCCAAAAATAATGCTTAACAAATTGTTAGTATTTAAATTTAAAATGTTCGAACACAATCTTAATTTCCCTTAGAGATAGGAATGTTTTAAAATATTGAACACAAGCCTTTTAATTAATATTTAAGAATATTTAAAAAGAAATATAATTCTAGTGAGAACATTGTAGAACATTATGAATATATCTATAATTTAAACTCTATCATTAACCAAGTCAAACGTATGGTAACTCCAAAATTATGGTAGATAAAATTCGTTTAAATTAAAAATGTTGGGTTATTAAACCATATGTTAGTTTCTCAAATGTAGGGTTTCTTCTAAAATTTTTGGTTCATAATCCATAATTTTACAACAATGTAGGGTTTCTGATCCATAAATTATGCTTAAAATGTAGGGTATGAATAGTGTTTGTAGACTACTTAAAACATATCTAAAACACTTGAGATAAAAAATTTAACTCAAAAATAAGATAAATTTCTCAAGAAATATAATCCTAAAAAAAGGATTATAGTAATTTAATTAGTAAACCAAATAAGGTTATTTGTTAGAATAAAAATAAAAACGATTCATAGAGTATTTTTGAGACCATAAATTCCCAACATCCACAAAGGTGGTAGAGAAAGACGATGTATGTTGTTTTTAGAGGCATCAAACCCACCATAATATAAAAAACATTTTCATTTATAGAAATAGAGAAGAAGGGAAGAGAATGGATAATAGATATTACATTAAAAAAAATAATATTCTAGTATATTTATGATACAGGAGTCATTATTTCATGTTGGATGGAATTTATTAGTAAGATGATAAGGAATAAAAATAATTTAAAGGCTCTGTTGAGAGTATCACCTTCTCCTTTGGATGCGTCCACTTGTAATTCCAATTAAGGCACACTAGATTGATTTTTTTATGAGAACAATGATTATAAGGTTGTTGGGGAGAGATAATTATATATTTTGGTAGATTTTGGGTAAGGTCAAAGGCTTATAATGTGTGAGGAGAAAGGGTGGTATTTAGAAGGGAGAGACGGTTATTTTATGATTATTATATTGAATATTTTATTAATTTTAATTAGGACTACCAATAGTGATGAATATTATTAATAAATAAATTAAATGTTGCGTGTGAGTTTGAACTAATGGTTTCCTACATCTCCACTTTTGAAATTAATCATTTATTTAATTGATAATGTGAAATATCATATTTTTCTAATTTCATTATTCACAAAAAATTCAACTATTTTTGAAAAATACCAAAATTCACCCTAATTTTTTTAATATGTATATCTAAATAATGAAATCCATTTTATAATTTTTTTTTAAAAATATGATTTATTTAATTTTTTATTAAAGACATTATTTGTTTGAAAAAAATATTATTTTAATATTATGATCATTTTTCATACCATTTGAAAAAATATTTATGGTCTCATAAAAAAATTATTATTTAAATGTAACATAATATTATTTATAAATACATTTTTTAAAAATAAATATTATTTTAATTCATTAAATTTTTTATAAAAATGAAATTCAAAAATATACGTTTTATAAAAAAACAGACAATCATGTTATCATTTTCAAAACATTTATTTACTTTTATCATGATATTAATATGTTTTTTATTAATAATTATATAATGTGCAATTTCACTGTTTTGAGGGAATTTGATTCAGGGTTCCATGGTCAGAACACTTATAGATGATTATTAAAGTTATTATAAAATGAAACTATAACTCTAGAAGTGAAATTAAATTATATTAATGTCCTTACAAAAAATTAATTATTTACAAATATCCATATGTTTTCTAGCATAAGGATGATTCATTTTGTTTGAACGTTAACATTTAAAGTTAGTTCATTTATGAATTTTTACCAACCATCATTAACTAGATTCATTTTATTTAATTAATACATTATAGAATAATAAATTAGTTATAATATAATTATCATAATCATATTTAACTATAAAATTATTTCTATAACCATCCTTGAAGGCGGTGGATGAAAATTAAGTACATTGTTCATGGAGGTGGTGAAACCACCCTAATATGAATAACATCTTTGTTTTTATAATGGGAGGAGAAGAGAAGAGGATAAATGATAAATATTACATTCAAACAATAACATTCTAGTATATTTATGATACAACAGTCATTTTTTCATGTTGGATGGAATTTTATGGAAGATGAGAAGGAAGAAAAAAATTTGAAAATCTTTATTGAGTGTATTACCTTTTCCTTTGGACGTCTCCACTTGGGACTCAACTTAAGAAACCATGTACTGGTATTTTTAAGATAAACAAAATTTAGGATTGTGAGATATGAGGAGGAATTTTAGAATTTTTTGGGTGAGATATAATAATTATATTGAGAAGAATGGGTGGTGATAGGTGTAATATATATGGGGGGAGAAGGGTTTTTTTGAATATTATATTCATTAGTTTATAATTTTCGATCAAGATAACCAATAGAGATGAATCCTTTTAATATATATAGTAAATTGTGCATATAAGTTAGAACTAATGATTTCTTTCATCACCACTTATGAAATTGATCATATCTATATCTTTTAATGTTAAATATAGTACATTGACGTACTTCATTATCACCAAATATTTAACTATATTAGAAAAATACAGAAAATTCATCCTAATTTTCTTTTCAAAGTGTATATTTTAAAAATGAAATATGTTTTATGAAAATATTTTTCTAAATATGAGAAATTTAATTTGTAAATAAATTTATTATTTATTTTTTGAAAATAACAATTTTAATATTATGATCATTTTTATGACCCTTTGAAATATTATTTATGGTCTCATAAATTTTTATACTTATTGTAAGAAAAAATAATATTATTTTATAATTACATTTTATGGAAGTAAATTTTACTTCAAAACATTTTATTTGTTATAAAAATTAATATAAAACATATATATTTTATAAAAATGCAAGAAATTATTTTATCATTTTTAAAACATTTATTTACATGTATCGATATATATATATGTCGTATTTTCATTTTATAAGATTACTAAATAATATTTTACTTGTCCATATATGAGGATAATTTTCTAAAGGTCATGTTACTATTCCTAATAGTTATACAAATATTCCAATGCTCAGATTTGTAACAACCATGTGGGTTTCCTACCATCTATAAATACCTCCCATTTCTTTCATTATTCATTCATTTTTATTTTTTCTCAAGGTTATATATAATTTAATTTTTAAAATGAATATTTTATTACTAATATGATGATTCATTTTTAATGTGTTGTTCATGAGGGTGATCATTTCAAGGGATCACGAAGATTCAAATTTCTATATTATAGTTATTTTGTTTTGTTTTATTTTTTGATCCCATTGTAACATTTTCAATTTATATGGATCTATTTATTCATTAAATATAATTTCCAATACAATATAATAAAATTATGTTAGTTTTATATATATGTTCCTTGTTATTTATAAAATACTTCATTACTAAGCATGAAACATTTATATAATCAAAATTGGAAATCCCATCGATAAAATTATTAGTTGTTTCATTCTCTCTCGTTAAGAAATTTCATCCTAAAAATTTTAATTTTACATACTATGGTGAAAATAGGTAAAGGTACTTCTATTTAATTTCATTATCTAGTTACCATATAACCTCCTTATACTTATGGTTCCATCCTAATAATTTCAGTGGGTGAGTTGTCTTGTTGCATAGAACATTTTCTCTATGGTCTAAGATTATCACTGGATTATCCTGATAGGATATATCAATTTCTAGCTATACCACCACTAAATTCAGAACATGTGTGGGATCTTGTAGTTACTTCCTCAAGAGGGATACATGGAACACGTCATGTACTTGATGTAGGGTTGGTGGTGGTTCTAGCTGATAGGTCACTACTTCAATGTGATCAAGAATATCAAATGGTCCTATGTATCTGGGAATTACCATTCCCTTATTCCAAAATACCATGACCCTCTTCCTTGGTGATATATATAAGAACAATTTATCTCCAACCTAAATCTCTAGGTCACTTCAACAGTTATCAATATAGCGCTTTTGTTGACTCTAAGATACCCCGATGTGTTTCTGTATGGTATTGACCATTTCAATAATTTCTTTGAACATTTCAAGTCCAAAGAGTTTGTGTTCACAAACTTTATCCCAAAATTCCAGTGTTATAAACCTTTTTCCATAAAGGTGTTCATATGGATTCATTTTTTTTCTTGAGTGAAAGATATAGTTGAACGAAGACATGAAAAAAGGAATATGTTGTCCCCATCCTTTTTTGAAGTCTATCGAGAATAATCTCAACATGTCCATAAGTGTTTGGATAGTCAACTCAGGATAAACATACGTTTTTGGGTGATAAGTTATACTAAATTTTAACTTGGTGTTTATATAATTTTGGATACTTTTCTTAAACATGGAGAAAAACCATAGATTTTAGTTTTATACAATCAATAGTGTTATTCAATGTTACGTCACCACTTCTCTGTTGTATATCATTGCGAGTTTATCAAGTGAGAATTCTTCTTCAATAATGGTGAAATAAGAATTTTTTTAGATGTTTTACCACAACCCGTATAGAATTATTCCCTTTGTTTGACTTTATAACACTTGACAAAAAATTCATGTTGTTTTCCCATTTCATTATGGGTTTGGGTACGTTTTTCATCATCACCTTGGACTTTTGATTTTCTACCTCCACTTGCTGGCATACTAGGTAATTTGATCAAAATTCTCTGATATGATTCTCTATGTTTTCCTACTAATAGGGCTCTCAGAGTTCTCAATACATATTTATTCTCCTAGGGTAGATTGATAAGGTTGAGATATGTTCATCATTCAATAGATCCTTATATTTCTTAGGCTTTGATGATACACATAGTCATGGGCCAAAACTTATAAATCATTCTTCATCAATGTTAAACATTGAGGTTTTACATTTTGTTATAGCATTCAACTTCTTCTATATTTCCACATCATCCCTTTTATTATCCTTTATCTTATCAAAAATGGATGATGGAGCAATCTCTTGAGAAAAAATTTATGATGTTCCGTCATTTATGTTTTCCATGTCCATCATTTGCATGCATAACTTGATTAGATACATCACAATCCTCATCATGGATACTTAGATCATTTAACACTTAACTTACCTTCTTACGATGGTAATATATTGGGAATTCATTGTACTTGATCATCTCCAACCATCTTCACAAGTGAATATTAATATCCTTATCTACGAATAAATATTTTAAGCTCTTATAATCAGTATATATTTGAAACTTTTCCTAATATAGATAATGCAACCAATTTTCAATTAAAAGATAACTACAACCATATCTTGTTCATGCGTTGGATAATTATACTCTTGAAATTTAAACTACTTTGAGGCTTAAGCTATCACTTGATCATTTTTCATTAGTACACAACCACTGACATTCTTTGAAGCATCGCTTTATACCACAAAACATCCCCACTTGATGGTGTATAAGTTATGGTGTAGTGATAAACCCATTTTTTAATTCATTAATGCTCTGTTCATATTCATTTATCCATAAAAATTTACTACTATTTAATTTATCTTGGTTAGAAGGTTTAAAAATCAGGATACGTTCCTCACAAATCATCTATAGTACCCAGTTAGTCAAAAAAGATTATGGATCTATATTACAAAAGTTAGTCCAGGACACTTTTCAATTTCCTTTAACTTAGAAGGGTCTACATAGATCAATTTTTTTGAAATAACACACCTCAAGAATAATAATTCCTCCATCCAAACTCATATTTACGATACTTTTCATATAGTTTCTCCTTTCAAAAACACTTTAGCACAATATTCAAATTGTCCCCTTGTATCTCCTTGATTTTAGAGTAAATCAGAATATCATCTATAAAAACTACCAAAAATTTGTTGAGGTAATATCTAAAGATTATATTTATTAAGTTCATGAATATTGTTACAACATTTTTGAGTCAAAATGGAATAACTATGAACTCATAATGTCATTATAAAATAATTTACATTTAAATACGTTTTCTCAAAATGTTTCTAATTTTAAATTTAGCAAAACTTTCTATAAAATGATTCAAAATTATCCAAGTTTTTTATCAACATTATAAAACATTACTAATTTTTCATTAAGCAGTGTTTTCTAAATAATGTGTCTAATTTAACCACATTTTTATGAAAACATGAATAATAATATTTATGTATATAAAAATATATGTTATAATTTATTAATAATATATAACAACATATAAAAAAGTGCATATATATTACAATATATATATATATATAATAACAATATATATAGCAATATAATAATATATATATATAAATAAATATATATGAAACAATATGTATAAAAATAAATATATAACAATAATATATATATATATATATAAAAATGGATAACAATATATATATATATATGTATATACATGAAAAAAATATATAAAAATAAATATACATAACAGTATATAATAATAAATAGATGACAATAATGTTTTCAACAATATAATAACAATATATACCCATATAATAACTAAATAGAACAATAAATAATAAGAATATATGATAAAAATATCTAAAAATAAATATTATATTAATATAAAAATTTAATAATAACACCATTATTATAATTCTAAATATTATTAATATTATAATTAATAATATTATAACAATATTATAAAAATAAATAAAATTAATATATAATAAAAATATAGTAATATAATCATAAATATAATAACAATATATAAGACTATAATATTATAACAATATATTGTTATAACAGTATAATATTATAAAAATAAATTGTTATAACAATTTAACCGTAAATATTATAGTAATTAATATAATAACAGTATAGTAATAATAAATATAATAACAATATATAACACTCTTATATATATATAATAAATATATATAATAATAAATATATAACAATATATAAAAATAAATAAATAAATATATATATATATATAATGTACACGAGGTTTTTTTATCATTAACAATATATATATTTATATAATATATAACATAGATATATATATTTTTATATAATATGTTAACAATAATTTATCCTCATTATATTAATATATAATTTATTAATAATGTATTTTATAATTTTAAAACATAACTAATTTATATATCAAATGTGAACATGAGTTTTTTTTGTTATATTTTGTTATATATGCTGTCTGAGGGTTTTTAGTTATATATCTCTATTTATAATATATTAATAATTTTATTTATTTGTTATTAATATCAATATGTATATATATATATTATATATATATATATATTGTTATCTAATATAATAAATTATTTTTATTATATTAATAGAATATTTATTAATAATATATTTTATTATTTTAAGACATAGATAATATATATCTATATATATTTATTTTTATTATATATATAATATTAATTATACAAGTGTTTTTGTGTGTGTTGGGTGATAGTCCTACATCGAACCTCGATGTAGACCATCTGCGTCATAAAAAGAAAATGGGGTAGGTGTTGTGAAATAAGAATGAGTGTGGGTCACCGGTAACTGGTGCATGGGTGGGCGAGTTAGTTGCCAGCGTATGGGGTGGTGTTGATGCTGGGGACAAGGGGGTGAGGTCAGCGGGTTGGTGTTTTTTTATGGGAAACTTGGTCATAGGTGCCTGGGGCAGGGGAGAAAGGTTTGGGGTAGCTGTAGGTCACTGATAGAGATGGTGGTTTGGGGTGGGGTTGGGGTTTTATGATGGTGAAGGGAAAGGTTGGGTGGTGTTATGGGGTTGTCAGTAGAGGAGAAGGGGGTGGTTAGGTTCAGGCGCATGGGGTGAGGGAAGTCGTAGATCACCGATATGGGGGGGGGGGGTAGGTGTTCAGTGAGGTCAGGGTCTGGTGCATGGGGGTGAGGTCAAGGGTGGTAGGGATAGGGGGAGGGATTTAAAAAAACTGTTAAAAATCACTTTAAATAAAAATATACCCATGTTTAAAAACATATATAAATAAAACTAAGGGGGTATAGATTTTAAAAAAAACTACCAAATAAAATTTACCTATACTTCAAAAAACACAGTTATATAAAATAAAAATTTTTAACAAAAAAATTATATTAAAAAAATACCTATGTTTTTCTAAACATAGGTAAAAAACTTTAATCAACTTTGTTTCTTAAAATATAGGCAAATAACTAATTTATGACATTTATAAGCATAACTAATTTGTGACAATACATTTACCTATGTTTTTTAGAAATATAGGTAAATTCATTAGCATTGTTTTGAAATTCATCTAATAAAAAAATAGGTAAATTTCTTTTCTTTATAGTGTGTCCATATATTGGTTAAAAGGTAGTCTTGGGAATATCCTCTCTCCACACCTTTATTTGATGATACCCTAACTAAAGCCAAAACCTAGAGAATTACTGGGCCCCACATAGCTAATCAAACAAGTCATCAATCAATGGTTGGGGATACCTTTTTTTATCATGATCGTATTGAATTCATGGTAATCAATGTTAATGTTCCATGAAACATTATTATTCTTGACGAAGAGGACTGATGCACCCCACAATAAAGCACTCATGTGTATAAAACCCTTGTCCAAATTCTCTTATAATTGTTTCTTTAATTATTTTATCTCAATGGTGGTTATTATATAAGGAGTCTTTGATTTGGGATGAGATCTAGGTTTAAGTAAAATTGAGAACTCAACATCTCGACTTGGATGGAGACTAGAATATTCTTCTAGAAAAACATCAGTACAGTCCCTCATAATAGGTATTCCTTCAAGCAAGATTATATTATTTTTCTCAATCATTTTAGCTAGATATGTTTCTTTATTAGGAAATAATATCCATGCTTGTGAATAATATTCAAAATGAGATTCCTCCACCACCTCAAATATGTATAGAATCTATGTATGACTCAGTATGTAAGGGGTAATCTTTCTGTCCTGATAATTAATGTTGGATTTATATAAAGAAAACCAATCCATGCCTAATATAACATTAAATTTCACTAAAGTATGTATTAACATATTTTTTGGGAGATTAATCCCACAATCATTTACTAGTTATGTTTTTTATATATAGGATTGAATAAGTGATACATTTTTCTTTTCTCAAAAATAACTCAACCTCTATGTTTTTTAGGTAATGTTTGAATAGTTCTATTACAAATTCCAGACATAGAAGTGTGAATAAAACCAGAATCAAATATTAAATCTTCTATTATTGAATGAATAACATGTTTTGCTATCAAATCATTTTTTCAAGATCCACCTCATCAGTGGTGACAACGTAAGCTATTTATTTCTCTTTATGTCTTGGTGGTTGTTTCCACTGATTGTTTCTGAGAACCCTTGGCTTAGGGAGTTTACTTGTACAATACTTGTGTTCCTTATAGGTGAAACACTATACTATTGTATTAGTGTTGATCAAAACATTCTTTTCTTTCATCACATTAGTGGGATTATTCATCTCTCCTCAACATTGATTATCCTAATTCCCCTCTTTTATACACTTGGAGAATCTATCCATTCCCTTGATATAGTTTCCAAGATGCTTACTCCCATATTTTTAACTTGTGGGTATTTTTTTTTCATGGTAGATAGATCTAGAGAAGGATGAATAGAGCTACAAATAAAAAATTCTGTTTAAAAACAATTTACTACAAAATTAATTTTTTTGAAAATATACTGGATTTAAAATAGTGAAATTATATAATTTGATATTTTCAGATGGTTTTTCAAAGGCTCGATCAAAACCCCATTAAAAATAATTTTAAAATAAATTTAACTTTTGAAAAAAAAATCTAATTTTTACAAATAGAATATATAAATCATTGATTAAAGATGACTATTAGAGCATTGTTTTGCCTAATATTTTTGGAAACTAAAACTATTTTTCAAAAAAATAGAAAAAATTAAATAACTGGAAATATAAATAAATAACTGAGTTTTAGTCTCAAAAAAATTTCTAATTATATCCTCTTAACCATCACCTACTCCAAAACACATTTGAAAAATAATAAATAGATCCATAAACATGACCAGGTTTTATAGATTCAAATTAAATCAAGGTAGTCCAAAACAAAAAAAACCTCTTCCAATATTATCCATGTGATTATTGATGTAAAATAATTAAAAAGATAGTTTCTTATTACTCTCCAATACATTACATGTGATTTTTTCTAAAAATATTATGTATAGAAAGTATAACTTGAAAGAAAATAAAAATAAGAAGAAGAGAAAAATAATATGAATTTTTTTATGAAGTTATATTTCTTTTATCACCAATGATATGATCAATAATGATCTTCTTTTTCAATTATATTGTCTTTAAATCCATAATTGATTCCACTTTGATGAATCTTCTTCATGGCTTCCATAAAGGATCCCTTTTCACATAAAAAATAGTGAGTAGTGAAAGGCTCTAATGTTGGAAATTGTGGTATCCTTTATCCTCATAAGACGCTTTTCATAATTTTATTTATTATAACATTGTTCACATGAGTTTCATTATATTTATATAATTTTTTATAACAATAATTCTCCCTTACATGAAAATAATAATATAAATCCCAATATCGAGTACACAATATGGGAAAAGTGATGACTTTTTCTTTAATGATTCTGAGTAACCATTCCTAAATATTAATACTAACCAACTCTCTAGATTTAATTAAATTAAATAATTTATATCTTATAATTTTATTTAAATTTAATTTCAAATAGTCATGAATGTAGAAAACTCAATGAAATAAGACATCAATGAAAACTGATACCTCAACTGAAGTAGATATGACTTCAAGGTAGAGGATTGTGATTCATTGTAGAGGATACTAAAAATAGGTACAGAAATCATGTGAATATATTACAACTCCATTAATAGTATAAAAATTCATATTAAGATTGAAAAATAGTTCTGACAAAAGATGATTTGTTTTTCCAATAGCAGAAGTCTTCTTTCGGTAGTAGTAGTCAAATTATGGTAGCAACATATACATAGAGAAACTTAATAAAAGATATAGAATTATTAATTTCTATCATTCATCGCATAAACAATTATTAATAAATTAAGCATGATATGTGATAATTAAATCAATAAATTTGGAGACTAATCCAATAATCTTCCCCTTTTTGATGACCATAAATCAAGGTGAAAAATAAAATGAAAATAAAAGTTTCAATGATTTTTAGTGTATAATAAGGTTCCAAAATAATAATAATTAAGGTCAATATAGTATCCTTTTTCATAAATTCATTAAAATGTCACATTATAGTATAATGATTTTTAGAAAAAATTAACAAACATTCCACATATTCTCCCCCATTTTGGATTATAAAAAAGGCATAAAAGTATGGACCATAAAAAATAAATAATAGAATAACACTAAGTTTCTTTTATTATAAAAGTGAAAATATTATATAATATAAAATAAAAAGTGCACTATTAGATCATAATTAGATTACAATACATCCTCATCCTGATGGTAGGAAGAATCAATTTGTGTTTTGCCTTTGACATCAATTGGAGATGGAAAAGGGGTAGAGGTAGATGGAGGTGTTGGAGGCTTGAAGACAAAGCTAGATATAAATGGTTGAAGCTAGATCACTTCTTAAACTGGTTTAAGACCCAAAGGGATCACTATTATGTAATTAGTCTCAACTAGAGTTAAAAGAGGATCTAAAACTAATTCAATATTGGGCATTGCAACTAAATAAATCACATCAGTCCTGATAGTATAAATATAAGGTTCTATTAAATTAACAAATTGGGAGGTTTCTCAACTACCATGCTCTATTAAATGAATTAATTCCCTACTTTATTTCATAAAAAACTTCAAAATAGGATCTAATAACATTAACTTATTCACTAATATCTTAAAGTCCCTAGTAATAGGTATCATTTTGATATTTCTAAGAAAATATTTAAATCAGAAGTAAGATCATTTTTTTGTGAAAATATTAAAAATTTAATTAGTTATAGATTTCTTAATGACAAAAATTTCATCCATACCATCACTAATTAATTCCATGACAATATTATAAATTAGATAATAATGGGACATTATCTACTAAAATATTTCTTAATGATAAGTTGAAGAATCTCTCAACACATTCTGCAACTCTTCTTATACAATGATCCTTACCAACTTGAAATCGAAAGGGGTAGCCACAAAAGGAGGAAGTAATATAGAATAATAAGTTAAAAATGTATAATAAAGGGACTAAATATTCCCATTAACTATAAAATCACTTTGAGTTAGGTCCACCCTCTTGTCCTCCAATTAATATTGAATAACACCAATGTTCTCATTCAGATTCTGATTACCCACATACAAATTTACAATATTGAGAAATATATTATGATATAGATGAGTCAAAATAAGAGAAAATATTAAAGAGATATAATACCCATTAATAGACTTATCTTAGTAGAGACAATACTCTATAAAATCACTAATATCAGCCTACAAATTATGTAAAGAAACTCAGTTCAAGAAATAGAAATGAAGAGGAGGAGTATAAGACCTCTTTATACACATGAAGGTGTGTAATGAGAAATAGGAGATCCTTGACACGGATCCTCAACTCTATCACCTATATTATGTACTTAATCTAGAGATTATTCATCATAATGCACTAAATCTACAACTAATTCCTTATATATAGTTCTCACAACTATAAGAAACAGCTCTAGAATATCACCCTAATCGATTCTTTCAACAGAATAAACCTTTGGGTATGTTTAAAGAACAAGGATTGAAGGTACACCATGATTTGGTTGACTGCCTCTATAATTACCATTATCATCATAATGTAAATAATCCAAACCAATAACTACTGATCCTCGAGACTTTTACCCCTCAGTTACTTCATCCATTTAATATGATATTATTAGGAATCCTGAAACATGTCTCACTGAGTGACCTTGGGAGTTATTTTTATAGTCAATAATCCTATTCTTTCTAGGATCATAAATAGATATTAAGGGGTTAGTATATTTATCATAAAATTCCCCATCTACATAATATAATTATTTATATTATTTCATAATCATATCTTTAAGATTTATGAATTAGATCCCTCAAAAGGAACAATAATGAAAACCTATGTTTATGATAACTCATCATCTTCTAAAAATATTTACTTAGAAGTTAGGAAAAGAGGTGAATCAGGAGAACCATATAATATATTTTAATATCTCACCATATTAGGGTCACTCATAGATTCAACAAATACTACATGTGATTCTTCTTCCTCAACCTTAAAACTCGATTCTGCCACTTCCTCATCAAAAGAGTATGTCACACCCTCATATGGTTCTAAGATGTGATAAAAAAACGTAGTTTAAGGTGGGTTCTTTACTAGAATGAAACTTTTATAAATTATTTCACTACCCACAACCCATTTTTTATCCATGGATTTCAGTTCACCTTCATCAACTAGTAGTCATCTTAGCTTAGAGATAAGATATCTCACCGATTGACCTTTTCTTCTCCTACAGGAAGAACACCTCTATCTTTTAACATGAATGATATAAAATTAGGATAAACTATATAATTTAATCTATTGGTGTAATTTCAAAAATCCACCATATGAACTATAATATATATATGCAAAGATTTAACTTATCCCATCCTCTTTATGAGATATAGAAAGAAAACATTGTGGAACCTCAGTATACTAAATCCCCCCTTCCCAGTAAAAAACTTATACTTGATTGAATTGAAAAGAAGTATAAACTATTCATTAATTTACATAATAACTAGTCATCATTGGTTATCTTCTCTAGTTATCTCCTAGAAATATTATTTAAAAAAAAAATCAGTATGGATGATAGGATAAAAACCTTTGAAATCCACACAAATAACTTCATCAGTGAACTCCCAAATTTTTTTTCCATTGGAATGAATAGAATATGAGATCTTTAACTCTATAAAAATTATTTGTAAAATCCTTCAATTATTTAAAATCAAATTCATCATTCAAATAGAAATAAAAAACCAATCCATGGTAAAATGGTGATTTATTCTTAGAGAATGAAGCAGTCTAACCTTACTCTTTATCTACTCTCCATGCTAGTATCTTGCTAGATTCTTACCAACTTTTATCCATTTATTTATTAACAAAACTACTCTAGATGATAGGATTGGATTTCATGGATCAACTGATTGATTTGATTCAACCTTGGTTTTCTTATACGCTCAATGTTCCAACACAGAACAATAAATAGGTGTGTTTGATCATCACAATTTTAGGAAAGACTCAGAGGTTTGAAGGTTGAAGTTCGGGTTTGAGAGAGAAAGAGAGAGAAATTTTGAATGGAAAATGAGAGAATAGGATTGATTATTATATATCTAAATAGGGATTTCAATCATCTAGGAAACAAATATACTTTTTAATATTAAGGGATTTTAATTTAAGTAGTGTTTTGAACATAAGAGTTAAGATAATAAAATTAGTCATGGTAGAAAAAGTCACATTATTGTATTCATGGTAGCACCCAATGGTACCATCTAATAAAAGTGACCACTAGTTACACCTAACAACAGAATTTGATAGTATCATTGGAATGATAACACCCACTAGTGGCACCCAAATTATTTTAAGCACTATTATCACCCAAATATTTGTACATATCTCATGACGTAACTCTTCCATATTAAAAATAAATCATGAACTAAGAAATTATGAAGAATTTTTCATACCAATGACATGTTTGATATAGGTTAATCTCTCAATATTAAAAGGCTTTGTAAAAATATCAATAAGTTTTTTTCAATGCCAATGAATTTAATAATTATATCAACCTTTTGAAAATATTCTCTCAAAAAGTGATGTATTGTATCATTGTGGTTTATCATTGAATGAGATACAAGATTATTTGAAATGTTAATAATACTTATGTTGTCACAGATTGTGGGGACTTGTCTAAAATGATATCTATAGTCTAAAAATGTGTGTTTGAAACACATAATCTATGTACAAAAACTGCCTATAACTATGTATTTAGCTTCAATATTGGATAATTCAACAAAACTATACATTTACAACATTATGAAACTAGAGACTTTCCAAAAAAAAGTGAAATATTTTTTAGGGGATCTTTCTAAAATACAACTACAAAAATCTACACCTGAATAACTAACTAACTCAAAGTATTTTCCTTTAGAGTAAGAAAATAAAAAAAAATTAATTTTATTCTTGAGGTATTTAAAAATTATTTTGATGGTATTTAATTGACATTCCTTCACGTTTTAATGAAAATGAGGGCACACACACACTCACATTATTAAAAATATTTGGTCACTTAGGTTTAAAATAAAGTAACATTCCCATCATACCTTAATAAATTATTTGGAAAACAATTTTTAGAGTTTTATCAAGATCTAATTTAAAGTTATAAGTCATTATAGTTTAGCTTATTTTTTATCTATCCCTACTAAAAGTTTTTAAAATTTATTTTGTGTACATACATTTTTCTAAATTAATTAATATTTTATTTTGAGAAGTTAAAAACCAAGAACTCTTTTTAGTTCACCCATAAAACTCATTTCAAATTCATTTTTCATTTGTTTTGAATATTCAGTACACAAAATATTTATTGAAGAACCAAAAATAGTACAATGAATATATATTTGTGCAAAAAAAAAATTTATGTAATTTTTATAAATAATGTGGGGTCAACAATAACATTTGTAAAACCATTTGAAATATGAAAACTATCATGCTTATCATACCTATATATAAGAGCCTATTTTAAACTATTAACTCCTTTTTCAATTTAAAAACATGATTTTTGAAAAGATTATTTGAAAATATTGGTGGTTATTTATTGAAAATATCTTCAATAATATAACTGTTAAGAAAACAAATCTTTAAATCCATTTGATATTGTTTAAAATTCAAATGATTTGTATAAAAATGTGGTATCATAATAAATGAAATTAAATCTAAAGAGGAAAAGGTTTTCTCATAGTCAATAAATTCTTCTGGACTATAACCATGTTCCAACAATAGAGTCTTATTTTTAATAATATTTATAGATCCATCATCTTGTTTATATATACCCATTTAGTTTGAATAGTCAAATGTTTTTGGGTTTATCAACTAATTCCAATAATTTGTTTCTTTCAAACTAATTCAATTATTATTTAATATTCATTAAAAAATATTCATCACTAATTTATCATTAATGGTATTGGGCTATTTCTATGATTAAAAGTCTCAATGTTCAACCTAGTTTCTAAGTGATTCTCGAGATTGACTTCCTTTTCTTATATCACCAACAATAGTATCTTGAGGATGGCCTCTATGGGTTGTAATAGTTTTGGGTATTGATTTATTTGTTTCTTCTAGGTTTTTCTCAGATTTTGGTTCCTATAAATTTTCTTTTCTCAGATATTTTTCATGTAATAAACAATATGATTATAAGTCTTGGAGGTGTTATTGATATTTCAGTTGGACATATCATCTTATAGGTTTTCAAAGAAAACTATAGGTTTATATGGTTCGACCACATCAAATGTGACTTGAAAAAATTCTTCCACCAATTTTTTTATTTTTTTATAGACAATAGGATTTAATGTATTTAGAATAAGCAATGAAAATTTCTAAATCAATATTTGATGAAAACTTATCCTTATTATCTTTCATATTGAGAATGAAATCATTGCAGCTAAAAACATTCAAGTAATTTATCTTAGTATTCCATTAATTCAATATTTCATATAGAGTCTTATTTAAAAGGGGTCTTAGTAAGACTCTATTAATTAAATAACATGATTCATTTATAGCTTCATCCCAAAAATAAATTGTTAATTCATTTTCATTAAGCATGTTTTGGGATATTTCTTGAAGGATCATATTTCTTCTTTCAACCACCCCATTTTGTTAAGGACTATGAGGAGAAGAGAATTTAGGATTATAACCATTTTGTGAGGATGAAAATTCAAAATATTTATTTCAAAACTCATATCCATGATCACTTACCACACTTTTAATGGTAAGTCCGCTCGAGTTCTCTCTTGATTTTGTATATTTATAAATTGTTTTACATGACACACTTTTGTGAAATAATAAATATACTAATGTAAACCTTGAATAATCATAAATTATTACAAAATAATAGTATTTTTGGCTATGTTGGAAACATTGTAGGTTCTAAAAAGGTCCATGTGAATCAGTTCTATTGTTTGATTGGTAAAAACCTATTTCTTTAGTTTGAAGGAAATTTTATGTTTCTTTCCCTTTTGATAGGGATTTCATAATTTATATTTTGTAGAATATAGTTTTTTTAAATCCTTTACTATATAATTTTTATTATCTTTCAAGGAGAGTGTATAATACAATGTCCTAATCACCTTTTCCATAGCCAAGATTCATGAGGAAATACATTTCAAGAATATATATTTTCATAAAATAAGGAATTTAAATTAACTACATAATCATTTACTTTCCTCAAAGTAGAAAATTCTAAATTAAACTCATAATAAAAAATCTTACATAAATTATTCTCAAACATTATCTTGAAACCATCATAAAAAAACTAATATATTATTAGGAAAATATATTTTATGCCATAAAAAATATAACATTGAAATTAAATTGGATTTATAATTGTTAGTGTTTGTATCTTAGAACGAACTATTTTCACTTTGATTACATTAATATTTAATTACATATTGTTCATTGTTCTGCAAGACTATAATGTAATTATTTCCTAGTGTATTTTTTACATTGATAAGGTCATATAAGTTCCCCACTATGATGAGATCCTTGATGTGCTATGACTGTATTCATAAATATAGTTATGTGGTTGGATGACATGATATTATGGGATACATAG
Source organism: Viscum album (assembly GCA_963277665.1). NCBI lineage: Eukaryota > Viridiplantae > Streptophyta > Magnoliopsida > Santalales > Viscaceae > Viscum > Viscum album. Next base: position 964,367,103 of record OY728129.1, read on the forward strand.
TATACAGACTGTCAGGTGCAAGTAATAATAAACCTATGAGAATACTTCTCATGATGTTCTCACCTGGTAATCTCTATGATAGAGGATTATTAAAACAACCCTACTAGTAAAAATTCCTCATGTTTTGGTGTCATCAGATATTCTTATCTGCAAGCATGTGAAATAGTCCTTAGACTCTTAGATTATCATTAATACGTGTCACGACTCATGGATGACACGTTATTAATGGATAAGTTTAGGAAAGATTTATACCTTCCATTTAAGGATGTTGATATCTTATAATTTTGATTGAAATAGAACCATCACCCTAAATTCCATGGCCATGGTGTAATGATGAGTTTATTTCAGGTACTCCAAGAATGATGTATCATGCATATAGGTTGATGACACTATCGTGAAACCTTATGGATGAGATATTTTGACAAAGAGATTATATTACATAGTGAGCATCAATGTGTGGATGTGGTCATTGTGACTTAAAGTTCATTCTCTTGGGGTCATTAACCTGTTTCTAGATAGTAATATTGGAATTTGGGCAAGCCAAACTAATTACAATGAGGAAGAATCCTAGAGGGTCACACACTAAGGGTTTTTTCTAGTCTCAATTAAATTCTATATGAATTTAATTAATGGAATAAATATTATTTCAAGACCAAGTAATAATTCTATTCAAGTAAATATGAACATATAAATTAAATAAATATTTATTCAGTGGATTGTGAATCAAATATATAATTTTATTTTATTGAACATTTAATAAATATTTATTTACTGTTTTTTAAATAAAAATATTCATCTAAGAGAATACATCATTTTTATTCATGAATTCAACAAATTGAAGAGGAGTTCAAATGGACCAAGACCGTGTCTATATTAATTATTTAAAAGTTGATAAAAAATGTTTATACAATTTTTGGAAGTAATAATAATAATATTATTGTTATAATTTTTTGGCACATGATTTCATTTATGGTTCTATTTTTCGCAAGTTGGCGCACCAAAAATAATGGTGTTGTTATGGTTATTATGTGGCATGACTTTTCTATAATAGTTATAATTTCATTTAATTGTTGTTTTGAAATTAAATATTGTAAATGATAACCCTTGTCGATTAATAGGTAGGTACATCAATTGTGTCAAATCCTAATTAATTGATAATTTTTTAACTAAACATTTTCTAAATCAAATCCTCTCATCTCTCCCCCTCAAGAACGTGATAAGTTCTTCAAGACCTAAGAACGAGCAGTCAAGAACGATTAGCACAAGACATTTGTTTCACTGCACTATCACTTGGAGAATGAGTGTCATTGTTCGAAGACCATTGGTTCTTGTGTGGATAACCACTTTAGGGATTATACTTTGGATCCTTCTGAGAGAAATAAAGACAATACTAAAGGGTCTTTCCGTATGATCAACTATCATCGATGAAGAAAGTACCAAATACCCAGGTAATTAATTTCTTCAGAAATTAATAAATTAATGATAAAAATGATGTGAAAGATACCCTTTCTCAGATCTAGTGAATTTCTTCTCTTTCTAGAAATATTTTATTTTAATACATGGATACTATAATTCTTCGTCTTCTTGATCCTAGATTAGTCATCGATTAAGGAAATAGAAAATTCAGGCCCTCTCAACTTCCATGATTCCACTACATTTGGATCCTATAATTGGTATAGGAGTGGGATCATCATCATTTATTATTATTTAAATAATTCATTACTGATTTATGATTTAATAATTTATTTTTTTAATTCATGTTTAATCGTTCATGTACTCTTAATTTTGAGGAATGTTCTTAATTTTTTTTCCTCAAAGATCTAACAGAAAATATAATTTTTTTAAATTATTTCAAGAATCTCATCCGGAGGGACCAAAAAATAAATCAAGGTATGAAAACTGTACACATCATGTATTCAGAGTTACAAGATGTGTAATCTACCATAAATTTCATGTAATCCGGAGTATACACCATGTAGTTCTGTTCAATACATCTGGAGTAATTCAAAAATTTCTCAATATGTGCACATTAATGATACATGGTGTAGTTAATTATTACACCACGTGTTGACTATTATAGACTGGTGCACGATCAGCCAGATTACACACCATGTGGCTCACTGGACACAACGTGTAGTCCCTTTAGGTCCAGGACCAAACTGTGTAACCCATACACGACTAAGATGACTAGTAACCATATAACCTGGAGACAACATGATATGTGCCCCACTAGAGACACCATTTACTCCAAGATTTTCAAAGTATGACTCACATGCCGAGTCCCTAGGCGTGTAATTTAGATAAGATAGTGAAGGTAGTAAATGCCAAGTAGTTAAAACTACATACCATGTACTCTACCAAATTACCCAGAATTAAAACTGTAATGTTTATTTAATGCTTAATATTACATATCATTTATATTTGAATGGTTGTTCATCATGTCACATCTAAGATTATGGATTAGAATCTAAGATAAATTTGGAAAAGGATCACGATAAAAGGATAGATTAATTAATTATTATAATTAATTGATTTGAGAATGATTTATCATAATAATAAAAATTAACGAATTGAATTCTAGTATTATTAAATGTTTAATTCATTGCATATATGTGGATGATCATGAGATATACCAAACCTTTGTTTGTTATTGGTTTCCTTTTATTTTATTTTAAATTAAATTTTCATCCTATATTCCATCTCTCCTCAGTAATATGTTGGGACTATGTGCCTGTGTTTTCTTTTATATAAACCCCCCTTTTACCCTTCACCTATATGTGAGTTAAAAAAGCATATGTAATGGATGGATCCAAAAAGATTATGGAGGTGGTTCAAGTAAGCAGCTGAGGAAAAACCAATCCAAGGAGATACGATGGATAAGTGGAAAGCTATAGACAAGAACCATACACGGTTCAAGGTGTTTCTCTCCAAGGAAAATGGTTAGTTTATCAACCACTAGAAAAAATAACTATTAGAATAACTCATGATCAGGCCATTTACTTTATTTTATTTCTATCAGTTGCATGGTTTTTCATTATGGATGTATTTTTGTGACTACTAAATTAATTAATTAAAAATCTTGCTATATGGAACTAAAATAAAAATGTATTATGTGTAAATATCATCAAGACACAGTTAATCACATAAGTAATTCCCAATTAATATTAATAATCATGTGATAGATATAATAAATAACTTTACACATAAGAGATGAAAAAATCCCTCAACAAAATATTAAGTCTGTCTAAGCCTTATGTTACTTGATTAAGGGAAAGACACAATAAAACCAAGTGTTTGAACAACCCTTGTTTGGACACTTACTTTTATCGAGGAAGTAATTATGAAATTTTAAGGTTTAATTAACCATTATACATCAATAGGAGTATCCCTTTCTATACTTGGTTTAAATTTAGAGGCATGTGTTGAGTAAATCCAAGTCAATATTTTAGGATTACGGAGTCCACTCAATGGATCAAGGAGCTACATGCCCATAGTTGCAAGAGACCTACCTACCTAAATACCTTCAAATAGATTGACCAATCCTTGTTGGGGTTATATAAAGGGGAATACAAATTACTTCAACTATAATTTCCTATAAACTAGAAATTCTGGGTTCAATGGTGAGGGCCATTGGGAATTTATAAATTAGTGGGAGACTTAATAAAATGAATTTACTATTTCTCATAAAATGTAATCATGAAATTACTAATTATCTGCTATTTTAATTATTGAATTAAAACCAAAAGACTTTCAACCACACTATCCCTATGATCAATACTGGAAAAAGACAACATCATCACTTATAGTAACTTCTAGGAATGGTATAGACACATTCGGGTAATTCTACTCCATGAACAAAAATCTTACATATTGGAGTCCTCATTACCTGATTCTCCTTCCGATGACATGAGTGATGAAGAGTTATTTGTCTATGAGAAACATATGGATGAAATGGTTAATGTAAATGTTTGATGTTATCATCAATGTCTAGTGATCTCTTGAAGTCTCACAAAAACATGGATTCCTATAGAATGCTTGAGAACCTCCACGGTGTTTACTAGGGGAGAGAAAGACAAGAACAGTTTGAGATCTCCAAGGTGCTCTTTTATAGTAACCTTGGAGAGGGTGACCCATCTGGCCCAAACATAGTCAGGATCATTGGATACATTAATTTCCTAGAGCTTCTAGGGTTTAAACACCCCGAAGAACTGGGTACCGATGTCATTATCACATCAATCCCTAAGATATTCTCCAGTTTTGTTATGAATTTCAATATGAACTACACTGAGAAGTCTCTACCAGATCTTCTTATCCCCCTCCACCAAGTGGGTAAAGTCATGAAGAGAGAATTTTTTTTATCATTATGGTGAATAAGAGGAAAGGGAAAGAGAAGAGATTTAATCCCAAGGCCTCTTCACACCCTTCTAAGAAAATAATGATCAAGGGGGAAGGAAAGAAACATGAACCAATTTGTTTCATATGTGTTAAGAAGGTACACTGGATGAAAAACTACACCCAACTAATGATGAAAGGGGAAGCTTCTTGTGCGTTTGTTATTGAGTGAAATTTATCTTTTTCTATAAATTTTTTATTAGATACAACTTTTGATTCTCACATATGTATCAAAGTAAAAGATCCAAGTATATTCAAGAAAATTGACTAAGGGGAGGTATATCTACATGCTTCCAATAGAGCTTGAGTTTCTGCTATAGCTTTTGGGTAATACCACCTCACTATGCTGTTTGGGATGATCTTGGTGTTAATAGGTTGTTATTATGTTACTTCTTTAACCAAAAACATTATTTCTCTATCCAAAATAGATACAGATGGATTTATCATCATGTTCAGAAATGAATGTTTCCTCTTTTATAAAGATAACATTTTTTTGGTAAGAAGGATTTATATAATGGTATTTACGTGTTGGATTACAAAAACCAAGTAATTTCAATCGATAACGAAGATACTTCACATGACTCATACTGCAACCAACTTTGGAATCACTAGCTAGGTCATGTAAATGAGAAATTATTGACAAAGTTACATCAAGATGTATATTTAGAATCTTTTGAACTAAATCCACTTGGTGTATGTCATTCTTGTTTTCAAGAAAAAATGTCCAAATCCCCATTTAGTGGGAAAGGTGAAAGGAACAAAGAGATTCTTTAATTGGTTCATACCGATGTGTGTGGACTATTTCTAGTTGAATCAATGTGTGGATAATCATACATCATAAGTTTTATCTGTGATTTTAGTTGATATGGATATTTATAATTAATGAGTTATAAGTCAGATTCCTTTGATATGTTAATGGAATACAAGAATGAAGTTGAGAACCTGCTTATTATGAAGATTAAGAAAATCTGCTTAGACCAAGGTGGAGAATATCTTAATCAATAATTCATTGATTACTTACAGATGTTTTGGATCATATCCCATCTCACTCCCCCTTACATGACCCAGTGTAATGGTGTAAGAGATATGAGGAACCTCAACTTATTGTACATGGTGAGATCAATGAAGAGTCAGGAAAGTATTCCATTATCCTTTTGAGGATATGATTTAAAAACAGAGGCACACATACAAAACCATGTACCAACTAAATCAATAAATGGTATTCTATATGTGCTTTGGAGTGTGAGAAAATCCATGTCATCGAATTTACATTTGTGGGGAAGAAAAACATTTTTTAAGGCCTATTCAGGTAATAAACTCGCACCGCAAGGCACAAAGTGTACATTTACAGGATACTCCATAAAAAAGGGGATATTACCTATACAAACCATAATAAAATAAGGTTATAGTGGAAGGACCCACCACATTCCTTGAGAGGGAGAACATCTCTAAAAGAGATAGTGGGAGTGAGACAGACTTTAATGAAGTCGAGGCTCAAGGAACATAAGAGTTGGTATAAGAGTAGATTTCATAAATCCACATTGATGAAAGATATGTTCTAGAGACATAAGTACTATGTAAGAGTACAAGAGAGGTTGGAGAAACAGAATGATATAGTTTTCTAATTAACACGGAGGGTGAGTCATCATTAGTTGATAATAATGATCCTCTAACCTATAATGTAGTAGTAAGTGGCACATTCATTTCCAAGTGGATAGAATCCATGAATTCTAAAATGGATTCCCTGTACCAAAACCATGTTTAGATTTTGGTAGATCCTCCAGTAGATGAAAGACCTGTTTGTTGAAAATGGTTATTTAAGAAGAAATTGGACAAGGAAGTACAAGTCATTACCTATAAGGCATGAATATTTGCAAAAGGGTTTAAACAATGTGAAGTCATTGACTACGATGAAACCATTCCAGAAGTTTCAATGATAAAATCCATCATAATTCAACTGTCCATTTACTCTTACCGTTACTATGAGATTTGATAAATGGATTTCAAAACAACAATATTTAATAGGAACCTTCATGAATATGTTTACGTGACAGAACCTTAAGGGTTTGTGACTCCAAATGATTCCAATAAGATATGAAAGTTTCAAAAATCTGTTTACGGATTAAAGAAAGAATCTAGGACATGGACCATTTATTTTAATGAAGCCATAACAGAATTTGGTTTTATAAAGAATGAATGTGTGCCTTGTGTCTACAAATGGTTTAGTGGGAGTGCAATTGTTTTCCTAACAGTATATGTTGAAGACATATTACTTATTAGAAACAAAATACCAGTCATACAGTCTATTATGGCATGGGTGAATAGATGATTTACATGAATTAATTGGGTGAGGAATAATATATTATTGAGATAAAGATCCACCATGATAGATCCAAGTGATTTCTGGGCTTATGTCAAAGTGCATACATTTACAAGATACAAATGTGATTCAGTATGGAAAAATCCAATAGGTGATTGCAGCTAACATCACAATTCATTCATGCTTCCAAGAAAATGTGTCCTCAGATGCATGAGGAAAGAAAGATAATGGAAATTATTCTATATGCATCAGTGATTGGGTTAGTCATGTATGTTGTGATATGTACCAGGATATATTTCTCTTATACAATGAGTGTGTTAGGAAGATATCCAGCAGATCCTGGTGACCATCATTGGATGTTAGTGAATACTATCCTTAAGTATCTGAGGAATACTAAGAATCTATTTTTGGTTTATGGAGGAGATGAAGAACTATTCATTAGAGGATATGAAGATGATAGATTCCAGACTGATCAACATGGTATGAAGTTGAAAACATTATACATATTCACCTTGAAAAGAGGTTCTCAGAGTTGGAAGAGCTCAAAGCAAGGTGTTGTCACATATTCTATAGTAGAGTTCGATGATATCACATCTTATTAGCATGTGACCCACTGGGAACACCATGTAATTTATGATTTATAAAGAATGCCTCACATGCCAAGTCCTTAGGTGTGTACTTCAGATAATATGGGGAAGTTATTACCCACCGTGTACATTACCAAATTACATAGATTTAAACTTTATTGTTTGTTTAATGTTCATAATTACATATCATGTAGATTTGAAAAGGTGGCCACCATGTTACCTCCAAATTTATCGATGAGAATCTCATGGAAATTCAAAAAATGATTAAGATAAAAGTACTGATTAATTAAAGACAATAATTAATTGATTCGAGAACAATTTATCTTAATAAGAATGATTAATGAATTGAATGATAGTTTTACTAAATCTGTAATTAGTTGCACGTGTGTGGATGATCAAGAACTAGAAAAGACCTTTGTATGTGATTGGTTTCATTTTAATTTATTTTAAATTAAATTATTGGCCGTTGTGCCATGTCTCCTCATTAATATGTTGGGCCTACATGATGATGGTTTCTTTTATGAAAACCCCCCTTTTACCTCTCACCTACGTGTGAGTTAAAAATAATATGTAGTGGATGAAGCTCCAAAGCTTGTGGAGGAGGTTCAAGTAAGGATCCAAGGAGATACCAATCCAAGAAGATACAATGGTGGATAGGTGGAGAGCTGTAGACATGATCCATAAATGGTTCAAGGTGTTTCTCCCCTAGGTCATCCGTTAGTTTATCAACTACAAGATAAACTAATCATTAGAAGATATCATTATTATATCCTTTAATTTATTTTATTTTTGTCAGTTTCATGGTTTTTAATTATAGATGTATTGTCGTGATTACATAATTATTGAATTAAAAAGAATGAAAGATGAAACTAAAATAAACCAAGCTCATGCATAAATATTATCAAGATATGGTTAATCACTTATGTAAGTTACACTTAATTTTGAAATGAATGTGATAAAGATAACAAGGAAATTTACGCATAAGAGATAAACAAATTCCCCAATCAAATATTTAGTAAGACTAAGCCTTCCATTACTTGATTAAGGGCAAGACTCAATAAGTGTATGGGTTTCAAAAACCCTTTTTGGGACACTTACTTTTATACAGGAAGCTCTTATGAAATATTTGGGATGATTTAACCATTTTACGTCTTGAGGAGTATCCATTGTTAGACTTGGTGTAAATTTGGAGGCAAGTGTTGAGGACATCCAAGTCAAGATTTCAGTATTAGGGAGTCCCCTCAATGAATCATGGAGTTTCAAGCCCATAGTTGGAAAAGTCGTACCAGCCTAAATACCTTCAAATATATTGACTAATCCCTGTTGGGGTTATGAAAAAGGAGATATGGATCCATGCCACTAGATTGTCCAAAAAACTAAAATTCCAATTTCAATAGTGAGGACCATTGATAATTTATAAAATAGTGGGATACTTAATAAAATTTATTTAATATTTCTCATAAAATGTAATCAAGAAATTACTAATTATTTACTCTTTTAATTGTTGAATAAAATTACAATCTTGTCAACCACACTATACCTGTGATCAATACTGGATAAAGTCAACATTCTCACCGGCAGAAAATTACAGGAAATTTTTAGACACCTTCGGGTCATTCTATGCCACGAAAGGAAATCTTATGTTCTAGAGTCCTAATTACCTGATCTACCCACGTAAGAGGAAAGTGATGAAGAGTTCCTAGTCTATGAGAAAGATATGAATGATGCAGTTGACATTCAGTGTTTAATGTTATCATCAAGTTTTAGTGAACTCAAGAAATCTCATGAAAAAATAGATTCCTATAGCATGCGTGATCACTTCCATGGTCTTTACCATTTCAATATTTCTCTCTCCTAGTAAAGAACATGGAGGTTATCAAGCATTCTATATGCATCCATGCATTCTTGAGACTTCATGAGTTCACTAGACATTGATGATAACATAAAAAAATTGATCATCAACCACGTCGTTCATATGTTTCTCATAGACCAGGAACTCTTCATCACTCACCTCTTGGGAAGGTGAATCAAGTAATGAGGACTCCATCCCATAAGATTTTTGTTCATGGAGTATAATGACCTGAAGTCATCTAAACCATTCCTAGAATCTACTTATAGTGAGGATGTTGTCTTTGTCCAATATTGATCGCAGGGATAGTGTGGTTGATGAACTTGTCATTTTTATTATTCAATTAAAATAGTGGATAATTATTAGTTTCATGATTACATTTTAGGAGTAATAATAAATTGATTTTATTAAGTCTCCCCCTATTTTATCAATTCCCAATGGCCCTCACTATTAAACTTATAATGTCTAGTTTCTAGGACATTCTAGTGGAAAGGATCCATATTCCCCTTCTCATAACCCTAAAAGGGTTGGTAAAGCTATTTGAAGGTATTTAGGTAGGTATTTCTTTACCAACATTAGTCTTGAAGATCCTTGATTCATTGAGTGGACTCCTCAATCCTGAAATACTGACTTGGATTTCCTCAACACTTTCTTCCTCCAAATTTATTCCATGTGTATAAAGGGATACTCCTCTTGATGTAAAATTGTTAAGTCAACCTGAAACTTTTATAAGAGATTCCTCTATAAAAGTATGTTCCCCAAAAGGGGTTGGTCAAACACTTAGTTTTATTGAGTCTTTCCCTTAATCAAGTAACGAAAGGCTTAGTCTAAATTAATATTTTGTAGTGGAATTTTTTTATCTCGTTTGTGTAAAGTGCCTTATTATCTTTATAACATGATTGTTAATATTAAGTGGAACTTACTTAAGTGTTTTATCGTGTCTTGATGATATTTACGCACAATACTAGATTATTTTAGTTCCATATAGCATGATTTTTAATTCATTAATTATGTAGTTTCAATAATACATCCATAATTAAAAACCATGCAACTAACATAAATATAATAAAGTAAAGGTTAGGATAATGAGATATTATAATGGCTATTTTATCTAGTAGTTAATTAACTAACCACTATACTTGGGAAGAAGCACCTTGAAACATTTTTGGTACGTGTCTACAACTTTCCACTAATCCATCATTGTATCTCCTTGGATTTTTTTTCCTCATCTCCTTACTTGAACCACCTCCAAAAGCTTGTGAGATCCATCCATTACATATTATTTTTTTAACTTACATGTTGGTGAGGGGTAAAAAGGGGGATAACATAAAATAAACAATGGGCCCATAGGACCTAAATGTTATTGAGGAGAGATGGCATGATGGAAAATAATTAAATTTAAAATAAAATAAAATGAAACCAATCACAAGTAAAGGGATGGTCTAGCTCATGATCATCCACATACATGAAATGAATTAAACATTTAATAAAACTATAATTCAATTATTTAATTGTTTAATTATGATAAATTATGCTCAAATTAATTAATTATTATCTATAGTTAATCAATCCTGTTATCCTAATCCTTTTCAAAATTTCCCTAAGATTCTGATCCATAACCTTGGAGTTAACACAATTAACACCCATTCAAATCTACATGATATGTATCTATGAACATTACCTAAACATTAAAGTTTTAATTTTGTGCAATTTGGTAGAGTACATGGCATGTAGTTGCGACTACACAGTAGGTATTTCCTTCACCATCTTATCAGAAGTACACACCTAGGGACTCGGCATGTGAGGTATACTTCAGAAATCATTGAGTACATGGTGTGTCCAATGGGCCACACTCGGTGTTGTCTATAGGTTACATGGTTACTAGTCGGCATAGCCATGTATGGGATGCATAGTTTGGCACTTGACCCAAAGGGACTATATGTCGTGTCCCATGGGCCACATGGCATGTAATCCAGCTGACTTTGAGCCAGTATGTCCTGGTCAACATGCAATGTAAAAATTAACTACACCGCATGTCATTAATGCACATGGATTGAGTAATTTTGGAATTACTACTCATGCACTGAACACAACTACACGACATGTAATCTAAATTACATGACATGTATGTAAGATTACATGATGTGTAACTCCAAATAAAAAATTTTTACTATTGAGTTACCTGGACAGAATTGTCGGTGCCTCCAAATGAGCACCTCAATCTAATTTTAATCAAAAAATTATTCATTTTTGTTAGATTAGTGAGAAACAAAAAGAAGAAGAACATATCTCAAAATTAAGATTATATAAATTATTAAACATGAATTGAAAAAATAAATTATTAATGCATAAATCATCAATGAATTATTTAAATAAGTATAAATGATGAGGTGCCCCTCTCTGATACCATTTGATGGATCCAGACATAGTGGAAGTGTGGCAGTTGGGAGGGACCAAATTTTCTTATTTCGTAATTGATGACCAATCTGAGATCAATACGATGATGAATTTCTGTATCCATGGATTAAAATCAATTATTTTAAAAAAGAAAATAAATGAACTAGATCTGAGAAATATGATATTTCACATCATGGTTATAATTAATTAATTAATATCTAATGAAATTAAATACTTGGGTCTTGGGTACTTTCTTTTATGATGATCACTGATCATCTAGAATGAACCTTCTGAATTGACTTCATTGCGTTCATGAGGATCCAAAGTAGAATCCTCTAACGGTGATCCAAATGTACTCCAATGGTCTTCAAACAAAGCAACTTGTTCTTCGGGTGCCAGTGCGACATAGTGAATGCCTTACACCGATCATTCTTGACCGTTCATTCTTCGGTCTTGAAGAACTTCTCTCATTCTTGAGAGGGAGAGATGAGAGTAGTCGAGAGAGAAAATGTTTGGCTCAACAATTATCAATTCATCAGTTTTTTGGCATACTAGATGTACCTTCCTATTAATCCAAATGGGGTTTTAGTTATAATATTTAATTGTGAAAAATCAATTAAATACAATTATAACGATTATAGAAAACCCATGCCCCATAATAACAATAACAACACCATTATTTGTGGCACACCAACTTGTGAAAAATGAAACCCTAAATCAAATCCCATTCCACATATTGTTAATAGTATTATTATTATTTCTTGACCATGTTGATAAAAATTATTTACTAACTTGTACATAGTTAATTTATAAACATACACAGTCTGGGTCCATTCGAACTTCTCTACCATTTATTGAATACCCGAATAAAATATTTTATTCAATTAAATAAATATTTTTTTTCAAAAACTAGTAAATAAATATTTATTAAATGTTCAATAAAATAAAAAAATTAATTTTTTTTCACGATATGGTTAATAAATATATTTTATTCAAAATATGGTGAATAAATATTTATTTAATTTATGCAATCATTTTAACTTGAAAAAAATTATTCCTCATTCTTGATAATAATATTTATTCCATTAATTAAATTAAAAAAAATTATCAAGACCACTAGAAACACTTACTGCGTGACCCTCTAGGATTATTTATCATTGGCATTAGGTGGGTTTGCATAAAGTCCAATATTAATATCAAGCTACAGGTCAAGGTACTCAAGGGAAAGAACTTAAAGTTGAAGAAAGAACATCCACATACAAATTATCACTCTATAATATAATCCCTTTATCACAATATCTCATCATGTAGGTTTCATGATATTGTCATTAACCTATATTCTTGATAAATCATTCTTTGAATACCTGAAATAAACTTGTAATTACACCATGGTAAAAAATTTCTGGAGATGGTTTTCTTTTAATCAAAGGGTCAAGATGTCAACTTCCATAAATGGAAGGGAAAAATCTTTCCTCAACTTATCAATTAATAACATGTCATCCTTGACACACCCAAAATTCCCTACTTACCACCAATATATGGCATGGTGGTTCTTGTCAGTAAATCAAAGTGCATGAGTCATGACACATATTAATGATTATATTAAAGTCTAAGGACCATTACACATACTCACAGATAAGAATACCCAATTAAACCAAAACATGTGGAATTCTTACTAGCGGTCTGGACCTCATAATCCCCCGTATTGGAGATTAAGAGGTGAAAACTTCATGATAGGAAGTATCATACAGTTATGAGTACTCGCACCGGATGGTTTTTATACTATCTATCCCATCATATTATTTCATCCAACCAAAAAACTATATTTAAGAATATTTTCATAGAACTTCAAGGTTGTCATCATAGTGTTGAACTGCTATGACCTTATTAATGCGACAAATACTTTTGGACAATATTAAATTATAGTCATGTAGAACAATGAACAATATGTAATAATACGTTTAATATTTAAATACATTAAATATTCATGTAATCAATGTAGAAATAGTTGTTTGTAGGGGATAAAATCCAACAGTTGATCGACTGACTAAATCAGAATATTTCCTTTTTATTCGAGATACTCTATCTTTAGATAAACCTTATCAACTATACCTAAAAGATATTTGAAAATTACATGGATTTTTATTCTCTATTTTATCTGAACGTGATCCCTGATTCACTTCTAACTTTTAGAAATACCTTTAGATTTTTTTGGAAATGAATTAAATTCCAGCACTGAATTTCATCCACAATCTGAGGGACAATCAGAGTGAAAATTCAGACCTTGGGAAACATGATACATGGTTCATCAATCGATTACCATGGAATTTGGGATCAAAATCATTATTTAGTTATAATTTATTATAATTATAATTTTCATTCCAGTAGATGACACCTTTGGAGGCATTATATAGAAAACAGTTTCAAACTCCATCATTTTGGAATGAAGTTAGGGAAAGTACGTTGATGGGACTAGAATTATTAAATTAAGTGGATAAGAAAGTGAAGTTGATATACAAAAATATGAGGATATCTCATAAAAGACCAAAACGTTATGCATATAACATGAGGAAAGACCTTTCTTTTAAGTTAGGTGATCATGTTTTCCTTTAAATATCTCCACAGAAACGTGTTATGCATTTTGGTAAGAAAGGAACGATAATTCCATGGTTCATTTGACCTTATGAAATCCAAATGAATGTTTGAACAATTTTCTAATGAGTGCATTTTCCTCCGAGTTGATCCCAATGTCACAATGTTTTTCATGTTTTGATGTTAAGAAAATATGTTCCAGATTCATAACATGTTTTGAGCCTAGAAGTAGTTTAGCTATAATAGAACATTTCATATGAGGTAAATCCTATTCAATTTCTTGATCTTAGAGAGAGAGTATTATGGAATAAGGTAATTCACTAATTAAAGGTTTTGTCGATAAACCACATTGTTAAATAAGCAATATAGGAATGTAAAAGTTCTATGAGGAAATGGTATCCCCGTTTTTTTAATAAGTGAATAAATTGTGAATAAAAAATTTAAAAAAGGGGGAGAATATAACAACTCAGGTTGAAATAGAATAATTTGGTTTTATATTAGTATTCTTCAATTAAATAGTTTGATTCATTATGTTATGTAATTTTGAAAATAAATTTTTTTAATGTAAATAAATTTATTAAACTAATTTATTATATATAAATGAATAATTTTCAGATTATAGAATTTTAATTTGAAAAAATTAATTTCATTTTTTCATTAATAATTGCTAAATTATCCTAGTGTGATTTTTTAAGAATTTTTTAAAAAATGTTAGTTTTTTATGAATTGTAAAAAATACAGTTATTTAAAATAGGGTATTTTCTGTGACATTTCCAAGACACAATTATGATATAAATTTCCTTTAACTTATGTAATGACTAAATAATGATATTATAATAAAAATATTTTTAAAAAATAATCCATAACATGTAAATTATAATTTATTTCTTAATAAGTATAAACACATTGTCAGTGCTGACGCAATGCCCGCACAGTGTAGGCAAAGTCAAATTCGGTTTCGTATGAAAGTAATTAAGTGATAAAAATTATTTTAATGAATTTTTTATTAATTATTTTGTATAATTGATGTTTTTTTGTAGATATTTTATAATTTTATATTTATATAACTTGAACATTATCCAATTTCATTTTCAATGCTCGCACAAGGCAAGAAAAGAAAAATTATAAAATTAAAGAAGTTAACTTTCCATGGATATGATTAAATATACATAATGAATGAATATAATGGTTTATCATGATACTAATTAATTATTTTATATATTTTTTAATTTATTTTACATTTTAATATATGAAATAATTAACTTTAATGGTTATGCAATGCTGATGTAGTGTTTGTTAAAGTAGAAGAAAAATTAACAAAATTATTTCAATTAAAACTATCAGAACCATTAAATAACCAAAAACATGGATAAATATTATTGGTTGATTATATATTGACCATTCATGTCCAAGGGTATATTTAATAACCATTTGGATCCACATTTATATGATTAAGTCCCTTATAAAATTTATTTAAAATAAAGTAAAGTTTTTTATACTATAGAGTCTAAATAATATAATATTTTAAAGTATAGTTTTCCAAAATATTTTTTAGATCATAAATATTAATTTTAAATATAATAAATTTATCTTATTAATGGGAATTTATTTTTAATTTTTATGTAACAAATAAATATCTTAAAGAATTTCATAATGATGATGTTGTAATTATCAATATAATGGAAAATTCAAATAATTGATATTAAAAAAATTAAAATAAATATAATTTTAGATTTTTTATGTTGATCCACAACTTCTATAGATGAATATAATATTTCTAGGATATTATAATTTTTTCTAAGTTTAATATTTGTTTTGAGGTTTTTCAAGTCATAGTTATGGATAATGTTTAATTTGACAAATATTATATTTCATGAATATATTATTTTATTAAATTATTTAAAAATCACAGAAATAATGAATAAAGAAAAATATGATAATATCATGTCAAAAAGGTAAACAAATTTATCTTTTTAGGTTTTTTGGAAGTATTTACCCCTATATTAGACTTAATATATTTTAATATTTTTTGTAATTCAGAAATTTCCCCTCACCAAAACTATAAAAAGGGACTCATTCCTTCACTTAATTTCATTATATTATGAAATATTTATCAAATATATTCTTCCAAATTACATTTTAATCATCTATTTCCATGTAAAACAGTATTTGGTCAGACAAATGGACCAATTCCAAGTGCCCAATGAGGTTCTCAAGGAGAAATATATCCAGAACTAAATTCAATTTTCTTCTCTTTTAAATTATTTATAACTTATACCTTATACACACCCCATATAAAATAAGTTATGATATCTATTGTATAATTTAGATACTATAATTTTATTTTTTAATGGTATATTTATCATAAAATATCTTATCATCTCACTTTTTTCTTAAAAATGAAATCACCGTCCATCGTGTGCCAATTCACCAACTTCATGGATGATGAGTTTTCATTTCTCTTTTCCCCATTCATATATAGTTTAAATTCACTTATAATTGTTTAAAATTACCTATATATATGTTCTATCTTCTAGAGTATTATTTTCATTTAAAAGGAAAATCCTTAATGAACAGACGATAGATCCATGAAGAGAACACACTCGATATAATGGAAATAACAAAATATTATTAATAAATGGGTGGAAAGGTCATCTACTCTATGTGAAAAAATTTTGACATAAAAAGAGTTCATGTTAAGATGAATTACTTAGGAGATCCCATCTTCTCAGGTAGGCTTCACATATGGGACATTGATCACAGTATCATAAAAATTTCATACCGGGTTCTCAACTGGAAAAAATATTACATATCCTTATGGGGAAGAATAACATTGGTTAACAGTGTGCTCTTGGATATCCCTATCCATGGACTCTAATCTGTCAATTTCCCAAAAGGCCATATCTATAATATAGACAAGATCCAAGACAATTTCATCTAGGATTCTCTCTCATAGGGAAAACATCATTGGGTATCTTGGGTTAAGATGGAAAAGCCCATCCTGGAGGGTGGTATAAACATTAGAAGAATAACCAACACTCTTTGATGCATGCTTACAGAATTGGTATGGGATCTCTTGGGGAAACATAAATTATGGGAAAATTCCATGGATAGAAAATAGAGAGGGAACTCTGATATGGATGAAGGGAATGTGTCTCCCATTTAGTCCACGATTCTTTCCCCCATCCTAGTTCTCCAACCCTTTTCCCCTTGGATTATTGTGAAGTGTGACATATCCCTTTGGAATTATAAATTGGAAGGATCAAACATAAGTTTCCCAGGATTCCCAGTCACCAATATTTCCCTCAAGGAAGATTCTATACACCCGTCCTTCATCGCGATCGTTCTGGAAAAGGATCAAAAAGATTTTTTCAATCTCATTGAAATCAAATGGGAACCAGACAGGTGAGTCTTCACCATGTCCAATTTAGAGGTCTTCAGTACAAGGGATTTACTATGGATCTCAGAAACAAATGAAATTTCAAATGGTTGGAATGATAACTTATTGTATAGAATAATTCCTTCTATGTATAACTTCCTCACCATGAGAATAAGGAACAAATAAATAACCTCTTAAGATAACATCAAAATTTGTGGGATCAACATGGAATATAGGTGTTTCTATTGTAAAAATCATCATGAAGAGAATAAATATCACATATTCCTTGAAGGTGAAAGTGCACAAGAAGTATGTAAACTTTTTAGTGAGTTTAAGTATCTCTTTAATCACATCATGACTGATTACCCTTTCTTGGATATATGGTTCTATGGTTTGGGCAATGCGGGTCCAGAGAGAATGGATCGAGCAATTGTGTTTCATACTGAGTAATGGTGTGTATGGAAGGAAAGGAACAAGTCAAGGTGTGAGGGGACTAAAACCTCTATAAGGTACATCATTTTAAGAACATGGAACTTACTAGTTGACATGGTTAGGATCATCAGTAATTGGTGCAATTCTTCTACCCTCTAGTGGATTCTCCTTAGCAACCACACGACCCACCCTAACACTAATGACTTGATGTCTCTAGGGGTTCATTATCTCCCACCCACAATGGGTTTGATACTATACCCTAATGGTTATTGTAGATCAAGAGTCATCATAGGAGGAATGGTTGTTCGTGACACTATAGGTTCTATCATCTTGGTGTTTATAGCTCACCTCAGTAGCTATTCCTCACTCCAGGAAGAAGTCAAGGCTATGTTTATGGTCTTATCTCTTTGCCGACATGATACGTTGACATCATTGAGTGGAAACTTAATCCATGAAACTAAATAATTCCTTAAATTCCATTGGCTCTACCCCATGGTAAATCTCCTACACCATATAAAAAATCCATAGGTATGCTTAACAACAACACCGAAGTAGTAAATACATTATGTGAAGGAAACAATGTTGCAGATTATATTGTATCCTTAGCTGACTGAGGCCTCAACATTTCCTACATACCGAATGTGATCCTTTTGAATACTAAGGGGGTTAATCTTATTTGAGGGGATTGATTCAGGTTTCACTATTTCATACCTCCTTACGATCCTTCTTACCCTTCCCCCCTTATTTTTCCTATATCATTTTTCTTTTATTTTTAATAAATAAATGATGACAATGAAAATGGTAGAAAGATGTTACAAGAAGATCATGTAAGGTACTATGAATATGAATATAGTAATGTAATTCATTAATTCAACTATTTAATCCAATTTGTACGCTTTTATGAATTATGACCTAATTATCTAAAATATCAAAAGTAAAATTATATTTTGTAATTTAATAAGTGAATTATAGTTGAATTAACTAGATTATGTAATGTTTAAGGTTGGATCTTTATAGCCATATTTCACTATTCACAAAAAATTCAACTGTCTGAGAAAAAATTTAAAAATTCACCATACCCATTTTTCGACGTGTAGAATTAAAAAATAAACTCCATTTTAAGAAACAAATTATCTAAACATGAAAAAATTAATTTTTATTTTAAATAACCATTTATTCAAAAAATAACGATTTTAAAATTATTACTGATTTTATGACACTTTGAAAAATTAATTAAGGTCTCATGAAATCATATTATAATCATAAGAAAACAAAATATTAATTTATAAATAAATTTTAGGAAAATAAGTTATCTTTTAAGTCATTAAATTACTTATTAAATTATAAATTATAAGTTTATATTTTATAAAAGTAACAACACTTAATATTTCATTTTCAAAAAAAAATATTTACTTACACTATGATATAATTATATCATATTTTCATTTATTATATGCCCAAATTATATTTAAACATTCATAAGTTAGGTTATTATTCTTTTGGTCATATTACTATTCCTAATGGTCATGTTACTATTCCTAATGGTCATGTTACTATTTCAAGTGTCAAGTTACTATTCCATCAGTATAAGTTCCTTAATTTATATGAATATTAATTATTTTATTATTCCTCTATGATAAACATGTTTTTATTGGGATATCCATACTATGTACGTGTGTTTTACTATATAACATAATTCTACGAAGTTAAAAAATTCCATTGATAAAAGTTTGGGTTTTTATATATCACTTCACAAAAGTAATCATCTTTATTCTAGATTCGTTTTCTCTCATACTCTCCCTTGAAATTTTATTTCCAAAATAATTTATTCTTATTGTAAAATTTCATGAATATTCCTTCCAAATGGTAAATTAACTCATCACTATTAGAATCACCATCTATTCCACCAATGCAATCTTATTTTATTAATTCCTTAGCATTTGATTGAGATATTTTGAATACAATTAACCTTTTGTGCTTAGAATCTTCATTATTCACCTTAATACCTTCCTTGAACATCATTTGTTATCCTATTAGATCCTTTACTAGTAGCTTTCTTATATCACGTGATTGACGAATTAATACATTTGTGTCTCTCCATTTTTCTAGTAAGCATCATAGAATCCTCAGTAATTATTACTTTTCATCAAATTCCCTCCAATTATTACAAGGTGTTTATAATATCATTCAACCATAGATACATATTTTATTTTGGATTAATAGGATCCATCTTAAATGTATCATACTTATTATTATATGAATTTAATATAATTTATTTAAAATTATACATTCCTTCATTAGAAAGAAAAATAATATCCCATATTAAAAAAGTAATATCCCAAGAAGATATTTGATTAAAATCATACTATCCTAAAGAAAATAACAAATAATTCATAAATTTTTAATTATAATACTACACAGCTTTAGTCGGTGTATCCGATTATTTTCTAGCAGTTTTTGTTTTTTCCTATTTATCTTCAATAGATCCCCAGATGTCAAAACCAATACTCTCAAGAAGAATTTTCATTTTTATTTTCCTCTTAATATAATTTTACCCATTAAAATAAATAGTTCTATTAGTATAATATCCTTTAGACTTAGTAGAAATATTAAAAATGTATAGAAAAAATTGAAATTAAAAAGATCTTCTCTAGAACTAGATCATGGTTAAAGGAAAAAAACCAGAACAACTCGGATACTAAATGTTGGTCCTAGTGGATAGATCAAGAGGGTGTGAATTGAGCTTCAAATAAAAATATCTATTTAAAAATAATCTAATAAAAAATCACTAATTTAAAAAACAAATAAGTGAACTAAAATAGAAAAAATATATGATTTGATATTTTTGAAAGGATTATCAAATGCTTGATCATAACCAAAATATTTTTTTTAAAATTACATTATGTTTTAAAAACTCCAATCATATAAAATAAAATATATAAAACACTAATTATGTTTAAATATCATAGTATAGTTTTTCCTATGATTTTTTGGAAAAATCAACTTTTTTTAAGACAAATTATGAAAAAATAACATAAAATAAAAATAAATACTAGATGTTCAATAACATGGTGAGATATAATATTCTATACTTGAAAGTCCCTTTTATAAATAATATTTATTAAATAATAAATAGATCCACAATCTAGATAGGGTTTTATATACCAAACTACACCCTATGTAGACAAGGCTAGAATCAACCTCTTCCACTATTATATGTGGGATGATATATTTAAAATAAACACAAAGATAATTTCATATTAATCCACAATAAAATGAAGGGTATTGTGCTCAAAATAAAGTAAATAATAAAAAACTTGAAAGTAAATAAATACCAATAATATGCGAGAAATAATATAAAAGTGTTTATAATGGTCAGTTTCTATGATAAAGTGTTATATTATCAGTAATGTTCTTCTTCATCTATAATATTTTCTTTAAATCTATCCTTAAATTTACTTTGAACAATATTATTCTAGACTTTTATAAATGGCCAATTTTCACATAAAAAATAAAGAGTTTTGGAAGGCTCTATAGTTTTCACTTTTTTATCCAATAACCACAAGGGAAACTATCTATGATGTGCGATTTCTAATCACATTTTGAAAGTGATGCTCCTATGATTTATTTAATTTTCAATAACACCAACCGTCCATTATATGAAATTAATAAAATAAATCCTCAAATCATGTAGTCAATCTGGGGAAAAAGATTTACTTTTTCTTCAATGATTTTATGTATCCATTTAATAATTATCATTATAAAATCTTCTTACTAATAATATCTATAAATTTTATTAAATTAAATACACTAGACATTATATTTAAATTTAAATTTCATCTCAAATATGCATGAAATTAGAAACCTCAATTAAAGAATACATCAATTGAAAAAGATTCCTAAATGGAATCAGACCTAAATCACATTAGTGTACTATGATTTTTGATAGTTTATCCTTATAAATCATAAAAAATATCTTTTAGGTAGAATATATCATCTAATAGTATAAAAGTTCATTTGAAAGTAGAAAACTTGTTCTGATAAAGAAATATTTTTTTGTTAGTACCCCAAGTCTTCAATCTGTAGAATAAGTCAACATATGTTTGATAATTATACTTATAGAAACATTATGTAATAACCATAATTTTTATGTTTCAAAATTCATCACAAAAATAATTAGTAATAATGTGATCATGATTTTCGAGCATTTAAATAAGGAATTGTTGGACTGATCCAACAATTGAATTTTTTTCTTCCTTCTGATTTATCTATTGATCAACCAGAATTAAATCCCATTTTGTGCCTTTGCTATCTAGCCCCAGGATGCCACTAGGAATAACCAATATCTATATTAAACTTAATGTAACAAAAAAAAAATATATTTATAGCTATAAAAAGTCTTTAATTACCAAATATTTTCATATACTTGTATTTAATCTGCTAGATAAGTGGTTCATCTTAATTTTATTGTTAATAAATAATCCAGATGCATGCAATTCCATCCTTGTTAATGTTTCCTCATAATACCTTTTAGAATCATATTCCTTTTGATTTATTCCAAGTAATTCCCTTGACATTATAATATGGATAGTTTGGGGAAAATATTCATTTAAAAAAATTATTGAATACATTCTATTACTTGGAATCAATTTCTTAGGTAGGATTCAGTTTCTTAATTAGTGTTCACCACTAATCATCTTCCCCTTATTGGTGAAAAATGAACAGTATATTTTTCTCTTATTCCGAGCATTAGATTTTAGAAAATATATTTTCAATGGACGCATTACATTTTTCCATGATGATGGGATCATATGTTACACTAAATATAGAAGGCCTTTTCCACATAAAGGACTTGACAAAAACTTTCTCCTTCTTTGGAGAAGTTGATAATTCCATATGATTCATGTTATTATTCATAACATGAGTCTATTGAGTCAGTACTTTCCTAATGTTCTTATCTCCCACTGTTATCAAGTTTGACATATAATTAGGGAAACCATTACATTTCCTATCACATTGGTTATTTTCATGATTATTTCTACATATCATCATGACCTAAAATAGATGAAATAAAATTTTGGGCTGATAATACTCAAAATAAAAATCATTAAAAATGTATGACTATAAAATTAGTAGGAAGAAATTAAAAATGAAACACATATCTTAACTTATGAGTCTCTATGCTTTAAATTTTTTTATCCATGGTTAGGTTTATATTAGGTTTATAACCTAACAATATATTCAATCCCTACATAATATTTTGTAAATATTTAGTGATTTTTTAAAATCATATCCACTATGAGTTCCCACCTATGGGTTCAATAAAGACAAATTTTCTTGCACTAGATTCAATTTGATTTAACAGTCAATAAACATTTACATGTTTATTTTAAAATAATAAATCTTTATGAGGGACACATCTACTTTTAGTATCTAGATAATGGTTTAATTTCTAGGAATGAATCACTATAAACTGTAACCAAAATTTAGTATTTTTTCTATAATTACACTTATCCCTAGAGTTTATATATTTTATTCTAGTCTTAATCCCCAAAAATAAATAGGCCTTTATATGATAACAACTATAAGAACCCAATACTCTTAAACATAGTATTATATTATTTTTAATATAAATATAAATTAAGAACAACCAAAGGATAGAGAGGCCTAGTACCTTTTAGAGACTAGGTTCTTAATATATCAAAACTCAACTAAAATAACAGGAGTATTTTATTTTCCCTAATGAAATCAAAAATTCCTTTGACATTTAAAAACTAAATATGATTACCTAGGTAATACTTAACAAAAATGTTGAGCTATAAATCTCAATAAGAGAATATTCATTATAATGATGTATATCAAATGAGTAAAAAGGTATAAAATGACATAATAAAACAAAAGGATCATGAATAATCATATGGGATAATGTAATAATGAATAAGTAATTATTATATCAAAGACAAATATGAATGTGGCATCAACATAAAGAAAGACATAAGTATATGTCAAGGATAACTAACTAGACAACATCACACGGTAGAAAAAGTCCCATCATGTATTAGTTTTGCTCCCCAAATCCCAAACATATCATCACATGATAAATAAAAATTTCTTAATGTATTAGAGTGTTATATGGTTTGACCCATCTTGACATGTACATTCATATTGTTTTCAAAAATAAAAATCAAATGTAATTTATAAAATAAATAATTACCCATGGAAAGAAATGGTTTGCATAATCATGTATTATAGCTTAACCAGATGGAATACCATAATAATTTCGATGAAAGGAGTTATTAATACATTTTTGGACGTTAATAGGTGAAAAATAATAATATATAATGAAAAATGATATCCAAGTCAAGTGAAAATGTGAAAAGAGTGGATATACAACTTTGGAAATGTACCACTTAAGCAGGGATTTAGGGAAAAGGGTAAAGTTTCATTAAATAGGGGTAAGATCATATTAATTTAAATAAAAATAGAAATAAATAAAATTATTTTACATAATATATTGATTAATTATAGAAACTATGTATGTTTTAAAACATTTTATGGAATGATACTTGAAATGGAGTGAGAAATAGAAAATTTCCCTTTAATGTGTTTTTCTTCTTTAATGAAATTGATAAAGGATCTCTTAAAACATATATATACCAATAAAGGAAAAGTTAATTAAACTTTTTATATACTTTTTAGTCATATATATATATAATATTTAAAAGTTAAATAATAATAATAGAGAGATAAATTGGGGAAAGGGGAGAAAGAATATCCCAAAAAATAGGGTGGTTTAGAGAGATCCATTACCATAGGTCCGTAATCATTATGAAATTGCACTTAAGATCTTGAATAATAAAATAGAATATTTAATTACTTAATTCATATCCTTTTACATCTATATATTTTTACTATAATTATATTTTTTTCATTTAAAACCATTTCAATGAGATATACATTTGATTTTTTTCCCTTAGGGCGTTCTTTTCATGGTTTAGAGGTTATATCAAATGTGGATAATTTTTGACATTATTCTGAAATGGGAATTAAAAAATAGAAGTGAATAGAAATTATATTCATATTGTTACAAAAATTTAAATGGTATATAATATCTATATTTTTCTGACATATGGATGAATCATTTGGTTTAAACATTATCGATATATAGTTAGTTCATTTAGGATGTTTTACTAACCATTAATATGTATATTAATTTTATTTAATTAATAAATTAAAAAACATGAAATAAGTTATAATATAATTATTATCATTATAGTTAACTATAATATTATTTTATAACCAACCTTGAAGAAGGTAGATAAAAATGAATTATGTTTTTCATAGAAGCAGTTAACCCACCATAATATGAACAACATTTTCATTTGTTTAACGTGGGGAGATAAGATGAATATGGGTGAAATATATACATTGACATAATAAAATTTCATTATATTTATGATACTAGAGTCATAATTTCATTTTGAATAGATTTTTTTGGGGGGATGAGAAGGA
This sequence comes from Viscum album, assembly GCA_963277665.1. Taxonomy (NCBI): domain Eukaryota; kingdom Viridiplantae; phylum Streptophyta; class Magnoliopsida; order Santalales; family Viscaceae; genus Viscum; species Viscum album. The sequence goes on from OY728129.1 coordinate 964,392,563, forward strand.
ATAAAATAGGTTAAAAGACTTGGTTGAGGGTATTACCTTCTCCTTTGGATGCCTCCTTTTGTGCTTCCAATTAAGGCACATTTGATTGGTATTTTTATGATTCCTAGTTTTATAGGTATGTGGGGGAGAGACATGGAGAGATATGGGAAAATTTTGGGTAAGATCAAAGTCTTATAGCATTTTTGGATAAAGGTCAGTATTTATAAGGGGAGGCTATGGGGTTTTTTAATATTCTATTCATTACATTATTATTTTTGCTCAAGACTACCAATAGTGATTAATCTTTTTTTACTATATGAATTAAGTTGGGTATTTGAATTCTAACTAGTGGTTTCTTACATCTCCACATATATAATTAATCATGTATTTAATTTATAATGCTAAATATTATATGTTTTCATATTTCACTATACATTGAATATTTAATTATTTTAGAAAAAATAAAAACAGTTCACCATAACACTTTTTTAACCGGATGATTAACACAATCAAATCAATTTTATAATATTTTTATAAATATGATATACTTAATTTTTAAACAAATTCATTATTTATTTGAATAAATATCAATTTTATTATATGATCATTTTTTACCCTTTGAATAATTATTTATGGTCTTATTAAATTACACAATTATTGTAATGAAAAAACTATTGCTTTATAATCACAATTTAAGTAAAAATATATTTCAAAAAAATATATTTATTATAAAAATGAAAATTCAACAAATATGCTTAAAAAAACAAATTATTACTTTATTATTTTTTAAAAAATTATTTTCTTGTATCATGATATAAATATGCCATGATTTCATTTTATAACATACAAAAATAATATCTCACAATTCCTTATGCGAGGATACTACTCTATTGGTCTCGTTATTATTCCAAATAGATATATTACTATTCAAACGGTCATATTACTATTCTTACGATCGGATTTGTAATAGTCATATATGATAACTACCTTCAATAGTATCATCATATTTTATTCATTACTAATTATCTTATATTTACAATATTTATTATATAGATTTTCATTTTCAAAGTGAACATTTCATTATTATTATTCTTATTCACTTCTAATGTGTTTTTAATGAGTGCAATCATTCTAGGAGATCATGCATATCCAAAATTTTAATTTATAGTTATCTTATTTTCTATTTTTATCTAATTTTAATATTTTAATTTCTTATGGATATATTTATTCTCTAACTGTAATTTCTAAGTCAATATAATAAAATGTTGCTACTATTCATTATGTATTTCATGTTCTTTATATAATACTAAATTACTAAGTATGATACATTTATATAATCAGAAGGGAAAATTCCATTGATAAAATTTTTGGTCGTTACAGACCATATATTCTTACAAGTCTGTCATGATTTTATATTGTTACTTAACTATGAAATCGAAAAATTGGCAAAAGGAACAAGACTTCAAAAGAGTGAATGATTCCTTTGTAGGGGAGTTTCTCAAATTTTAAATATTCACCATGACCTGCATATTAGTAAACTATGTTTTGTATGAGTGTTTTTTCTATAATTATGTGTAATTTATACATGTGTGGATGATTATTTCATTGAGAATCTCTGTACGCGTAATTGGACGTCATATGATTCATTATATGAAAGGGGGAATTTGTATGACATCCCATTTCATAAGATACCAGCCATATTTTACGATATGAGAATCATAAAAGAAGTAAAAACTTATCAAAACATGGATTATTAAGAAGGGGAGGTTAAATTCGGATGATGCAAATTTTTTTCCTTTAATTATTCATACATCATAATGAGATTGAAATTTAATTTGATTCATATTGAGAAACAAACTTCAAACCAATGGTGATTTTTTTAAAAGATATTGAGAATATTTCTACATCACAGAAGGGGAATACCATGTTACATATTCATTCACATATAAAAAAATTTAAAATTATTTAAGAAATATTTTTTTGGAGAAGGTGTTTTGTTAATTTATATATAACATGTATATAGAAAGAATAACAAGTCTTAATAAATACCTTATCTCAATTAAAAAGAAAATTTTATTTAGAATTAAAAAGATATGATCCTACCATAATTCTAGGAAATTTCCATATCGAATAAGGGAATATTATTTAAAAAGTAGTCATGATAATTATATGAATAAAAGAATGAAATGAAGAAGGAATTTGTGGATATCATGTGAACCTGATACTCCCTATACCATTAAAATTTCATTATATGGAAGGATAATAAAATATTATAATCAATTACTAATTTTAATCAAAGAGGGGAGAAGGTAAAAATTAATACTATCTTAAAAATTTTTAGTAGAAAGTGATACTAAAGAACTTATTCCTACTACCTTTGATATCATTATATCATCAATAGAAGAAGGTGAGAAAGGAAAATGATCATTTTAAAGATTAGGATACACCAAATTGAAGGAAAATAATGTTGTGCACACTGCACTTGAGGCATGGAGCATTCATATAGCTATACAAAAGAGGAGTTATGGAAGAAAATTAAAGAACTAGTAGGCAATATTAAAAGTCAACTTTGGGAGACGAACGAAATCTTTTCAAGATATAGCTTCACTCAGAAATATTCCATTATAAATAACCTATTAAGATCCAACCATTGTAATCATCATAGTCCAATAATTTAAATATATTTTATGCAAAGATTTTTGGTAGATTTCATGTAATTGTAATTAGTTTTGTACAGGGGAGAAACTAGGTCTCATGACACAACATAAAACTAAAAAACAGTTGGTTTTCAAGGATTAGCATTATAAATACTCATGTTATTTCCTTTATTACATATAATTTAATATGAGAAAGGTTGTGATAAAAATAATGAGTGAATCAATATCTTAATTAGACATATATATTGATTACTAGAGACAAACTCATCGAAATAAAATGGATCACTATTTCACGCCTCCCCCTCCTAGTAATCTCATAAGACCCAGGCACCACAGGGGGCATCAAATATATTTCAGGTTTCCTCTAATATATTCTAGGATATGTATATAGAATATCAATATTTTCAACAATATAGTAGTACTTTTTTGTTATTGAAAAAAAATTATTTGATGGAAGAAATTAATAATTTCTTATTTTCTCTTAATACGTCTTGAGGTGAGTGAAGTTGTAAGAGATGGGCTTACTCAACTTGTAAGAGATGATACCATGAATTATTCCAACAATTTACATCATGAAGTGTTTGGGAGAATTAAAAATCCCAACCTTTCATCTCTATTTGATAAATTTCACCCTATGATAATTGAATTTAAACCACCAATGATATATGGTAGGCATGGAAGAAATGAAACGGATAAGGAATCTAAACTTCAGATATTGAGAGAAATGGCTTAAGACATTTTAATGGCTGATTATGAGGGTATATATGACTAATTTAACAGGGTTAATGAGATTTTTATTCATATTACATGTTTTGGAGATAACCTTTAAGATTAAAACATTATAAATAATCTAATAATAATTTTATTAGATAGATTCAACCTAAAGATTTTATCCCTTGAGGATAATAGAGATCTATACCTTGACGAGATATATAATACCATCTTTAATTATGAAGTGAGAAAAACACCTCTATTTTAAATTAATGAAAAACAAGAGATGACATTCAAAGATAATAATTAATAATATCTCCTTGAATGTAAGGTTGAATCTGATATATATTTAGTAAGCGATGATAAAAGGAGTGAGGATCATAAGAAAGGACTGAACTTTATTTCAAAAATCATAAAAAGTGGAAAATAAAATATATGTTATGATTCCACTTAAATGATTTAATTTTGGTGTATTTATGAATTTTTTGACTAACTAGCTAAAGATAAAATATGTTGAGGATGAAAATGATAACGTCTAAGCTTAATTCACTAGAAGAAAAACTAGAAAAATCATTAATAATAAGGATTTATTTTTGGAAAATATTGAAAAAAAGGATGACTGACAAGGACAATAATAATTAATCAATATGGAGTGAGATATAAGATAAAATCATTCATCACAAAACAATAACAGCTCAAATTATGAAGCATCGAGACACATAAAATAATGATGAGTAAGAAGAAGAAAGATATACTGACTATGTGTTGGGATCATAACTTGTTTCCTTCATTGAAAAAAATTACAAACATAATAAGTGAGAAAATTTTATAAAAATAGAAACTAAGTGAACATGTGAAAGAGAATAATCTAATATAGTATATCAAACTTATTAATACGAAAATTAATGAACAAGATAATATCATAGAAAATATAAATACTAAACAAGATTCTATTTAAGAAAAAATTAATGTGGTATAATATTAGTGTCTTAAAGATGAAGAAACCTTGAAGAATATGAAAACAATTTTATGATAAAGCAGTATAAATTTAAGCATAAATCATTCAAAGATGTTGACAAGTCCATCACCAATAATGAGGTACAAACTATTCCTATTTTTTCAAGTGATACATAATATATTGTATCAAGTTAAAAATATTTTAAAACATAAAATAGATGTTTAAAGAATAAATTAAGTCATAAAAATTTTCTCTAATACTAAGGGGAGATATGGATGATTTGAGAAAGGAAAATTCCCCAAGGATATTGAAAACATGTTGTAACTCATCTATAAAAAATCAGTTGTCACCAACATTTCTATTAAAATTATAAAAAATATATATCTTTAGGGGATATTATAAGTTTTTTTTGAACATAAATGAATAAATTTTATAATTATTGTTACAATATCTAATTTACCAAAAATTGGAATGAATAATGGGGTAACAGACCTGAAAGGACGAGAAAAACCTCTTTTATAAGAATAATACTTTAAAAAAAGTATAAATCTAAAAAATTTACAGGATAATGGTTAACATATGATAAAATAAATAATGATCAAATATAAATAAGGATACCTGAACACTCAGGTAATGTTTTTTCTTGAAAAAAGATAAAGATAGAAATATTATGAGAAAATTATTCTACTTAAGGACGACAAGAAGGTTTTAAAGGTGAATTGTTGCGTTGGAAGAATGATCTAGTTAGAGCTGCATTAGATAATGATTCATTTTTTTTACAATATATGTTATATAGTAAAAAAAAAGTGTATAATATATTAGTTAAAATTTTCATTTATTGGTCAAAATAATAACAACTAACCGTATAAGAAAGGTTGTGAATGAAATAAGGAAACAATGAAATAATTAGAAACCAATGGAAAATAATTCAATATAGTCATGGAATGATCATAAAGTGATAATGAAAAAAATACAGATGATCCTAGTTGAGAGGAAAATCTCATAGTTTATTCTATGATTGATGATAAATGTAACCTCCCTTATTTCCTTTTATATTCTTTTAACTAACATGTAGGGGATTGAAGGATTTAAGAAAAAAGGGGGATTTGAGGGTGGCTGTCAATACTGTATAAAAAATACTATAAATCACAAAGAAAAATAATAAATGATTAATAATAGAGTGATTTAATACCTTAAGTGGGAGAAATCATGAAAATCTAGTTGTTAAAATATCATTATATAATGGATCATTAATTTTCAAAACATTCCCTTGAAACATGAATATGAGCTATTCCAAAAAAACTTTTTATCCTTATTTTGATCTTATCAAAAGTAGTTTTCAAGGTGGAGTATTAATTTATGGATAATATAATATAAATAAAGAGTTAAATAAATTTATATAAACCTTTTTATGTGTTTTTTGAGATATTTAAAAGATATTAATTTCTAGAAAAGATCGTTACAAATAAAATAAAAATGAAGAAATTGATAATGATATCACATTATTGATACATTTGTAGAAAACACTCAAGCCTTGGTAAAATATATATTATTTTATAAAATAATGTTTTCTTATGTATACATAGAGTATATTAACTAAATATCTTAGATTAATAGTGGGTGGTTTTATGCTTCTCTTAATAATGTGAATTAGTTTTTAATTTAGAACTAAAGTGAGTGAATAATTTGTGTAAAATTTATAATTTTATCTAAAAGAATAAGGACAAAATTTGAGTGATATTAAGCGTATATTACTTTTAATTTATTTTCAATATGGAATATAAAATAAATAATCACACCAATTTCTATATAAAGAGTTTGGTAGACCTGAAAAAAAATCCAAAGGAGGAGATTTATGTTCCCATGAATGGATTCAATTTTTCACGACCCGTCCTCAAGGCCAGTGCCGTGACTACCCCATGCCTGCCTTCCATAGGCCAGGGGAAGGCGACTAGAACCAAAGGCGTAATTCACGATAAAAGGTAAGACATTGCCTTTATATAAGTAAACAAACACAACAGAGTACGCAATATAGAGTAAACACAAAGTAAACTGAGTAAAAAAGTAAGAGTTGGAAAGTAATGGGCCGATATACAAACCCAACTGAAAGTACAATACAAATGAGAACGAAAGTGCAACAGCTGAAAAGTAAAAAGAAACCACTGAGTCGTCCTCTGGGAATCCCACCTGAAGGGTGGGTATAGATAGTCTTGTCAGTAACTCAGGTCTATCCGTCTGCTCCGTGTACGTCCTGCCAGGTGGTCCACCTCCGGATACCATCCAGCTCCCCAAGCCTCGACCACGATCAGTGATGTCTGTCATCTGCAACCAACACAATGTAGTGTGGGCAATATCCGTGTAGGGGTGAGTATACGACACTCAGTAGGGACCCCGAGACCCCCAAAGGTCTCCCAGAATCCAAAAAGTATAATCTAGAAAGGAAATATACAAACAAGAAGTATCACACAACTCTACTTAGGTATATGCCCATACATATACCTAAGTCATCAATATCAGCACGACTCCAACATCCGATCCCATGCACAACCAATTCACACAGTAATGATGTCAATCATTCCAATGATAATGATTTAAAGTCAAGACTCAACTCACACATGTATACTTCTCATTAAGAGGGATGGAGATGATTAGATGTAGCCTCTGAATCATCCTCTCTGCCGAACCCATGTAGGATCAAAGTACAAAAGTCATCGCTTCTGAACCCACATAGGATCCAAGTACAGTAACCATCACTGTCAAAACCACATAGGATCCAAGTACAGTCGTCATTGATGCTGAACCCAAGGAGGATCCAAGTACAGTCGTCCTCGCTGCCGGACCCACATTAGATCCAAGTACAGTCTCCGTCGTCATCACAGTCGCAACCAGCTCTATGGTTCCCACACACAACGTACTCAATTCTGGGAGGGTCCGCTCCATCAGTAGAAGGGTGTTGATACATTAACTATCACGAATTCTAGAGTTTATGTATCCCAAAGTTCCATCTCATCAAAAGGAACTCAACGCAATAGACGGCGCGTCAAATTGACACCCGGTCTGAGAGATATTGGATTTTTTGTTCTAGGGGCCCTGTTGGAAATATGCTCATTCCAAACCCGAACATTTACCAAATTTTTCAAAAACTCACTTAGAGTATCGCAAAAGGACTGTATTGTCGAATGAGTCCTAGTGCCGCAGACGACGCGTCGATCGGACGCACGATCGATAAGTTATTCACTTTTAATTGTATAACGGGCCCGACCCATTTAGCCCAGTGGGCCGACGGGTCGGGTTAACCCAGTTTGACGGGTCCAACCCGGTAGGGGTGTCAGACCATTCCGAAGGAAAATTCAACTCGGCCCATAGGGGCGCGGCCTGGCCCAAAGGGGTGCAGCCCGACACGAAGTGGTGCGGCCCGACTCGGCGGGGCGTGGCCCGGCCCATCCCGGAGTGGCCCGGCTAGCTCGACCGACTGGCCGAGCGGCTCAAACTAAGGCCGATCTATTCTAGGGTGGGGGGGGGGGGGCGGCTGTCCGCACTGGTGGCGTTAAGTGGCATCGCCCTTCCCAAACCGGCCGACTAGGCTGGAAGGACTTCTGGCCCACGCGGCCCGCATGGTGGGTCGCAGCTTCTTCAGCGCACCGCCCGCTTGGAGCCGCGGTCCAGCTATGCCCGGCCAGTCGATGAACCTGCCTATTCTCTAGTGCGGCACCCTCCTGGAGCCCCTGCTCCTCTTCGCCCGGCTGGCCGACGGGCTGGCCGGTTCTTCTGCCGAAGCGGCCCGCGTAGCGGGTCGCGGTTCCTCCCGCACAACCGGCGCGACGACGCCGGTTCCCTTCGCCACGTTCCTGGCACGACCCAACGACGTCGTTCTTCCTTCTCCGCCGGTCACCGATTCCAAAAAGATCAAGTTCCAGTGTAGGGTCGTCGAGTCATGTTTGTTCGGCCCGCACCCTCCGCGTTAGGCTGTAACACTTGGCTAAAATCATTTTTGGAGAATTCAACAAGGAACCAGTACAATTTTAATCAACTAAAATTGTATAATTTCCCTTACCTCGAAAAGGTCCGTGGTTGACAAGCATCGTGGATGACAGTGTCGTCTCCGTTGTCGTCAGAGTGCACCCAAGAAAGCGATGTCTCCTCTCTTATCGTGGAGAAATGAAAATAAGGTGCGTCGTCGTTGGCGAGTTCCCCACGTCGGTGTCTCCAATCGTGTTGCGGAGAAAGAAGAGGATGGAGAACCGTGGTCGCCGAGTCATTCTACATTGAAGGAAAGATTTCATTCATAGAAGAAGAACCGTTCTTCGTTGAGGATGATGTTCTTCAATGAAAATAGGAATTTTATTCTTCTTTCACACAAAAGCTCTCTCCAAATATTCCCCACACAACAAGACAACCAAAATTAAAATAAGGCTACCCCTTATTTTAATTAAACTTGTCATGCATTCAAAATTTAAAAATCAAACACTTAATTAATTTAATTGAAGAGGTTCAAACAATTAATTAAGGTGTGTGTTGGAATGAATTAAAGAGGGAGAGAGAGGAAGTGGAAAGGTTACACATTTAAATTCAAGGGGTTGTCAACATTAAAAAAAGGAGTTTAATGGGGGGGGTTTAAGGGGTCTAGGGAAGATGAAGGGTTTAGGCCACATGTGGGCCCCAACCCACAAATATCCTCCCATGGATGGTTATGTGCGTGTGGTCCCCACCTTCAACTCTCCTTGGGAGGAATTGACCACCAAACATAAAAATAAAATTGTTCCACCAATTTTACTTATTTTAAACTAATTCCCAAAAAATTAATTCTCAGCCATCTTAAAACGCAATTGCGGTAAAGGTCCTCTTAAGCAATTAGCGACGCTGCGAGTTCATCGGTGCCCTTGGATTTTGATTCTGAGCACTGGTTCAAAAGATAGGAAAACCCTCTTGTTCGTTTACTGAACGTACCCGAGATAAACATCGTAAATTGATTCCAAACACACCAGGCCTCCGAATCAAATGCCTTCAGAAACCACAGACTTGTAAAATTCCAATGCAGTTAATAAAAAATTTTCCTTCAAATTTCTAGGTCTTTACATTACTCCAACTTCAGGTATTTACATCCCTGTAATGATACAACAAATACTAGGGAAAAAAATGAGGGTACTGTGCATGCATCTGAGCCTCTCGCTCCCATGTGCTCTGTTGGAGGTTCCCATACGGCCAACGAATGCGCACTAGAGAAATCGACCATCCACGTAGGACCTTCTCCTATAGATCCTCGATCTCCACTGGGACCTTCACAAAAATCACCCCATCATCGATGTACATCTCCCCATGATCAATGACGTGATTTGTGTCATGCATGTATCTGGTCAACTGAGATATTTAGAAGATGTCATGCACCCGGTGCAACTGAGGTGGAAGGGCCAGGCAGTAAGCCACCTTGCCTACCCTACTGAGGAAATGGAATGTTCCGATGATGTGCGGAGATAACTTTCATCCCCAGCCAAATCTCCACAATCCACATCGAGGTGAGACCAGTAACAAAATGTTGTCACCATCCTAGAACTCAAGTGGTCTCCGCCTCCTATCAGCATAGGAATTCTGTCTGCTCTGTGCAGTCCTCATCCGCTCTTGGATGATCTTCACCTTCTCTATCTTAGTCTGAACCATCTCTTGTCCTAAAAGTACTGACTCCCCAGGGTCAGTCAAGTACAGAGGTGATCTACAAGGTCGGCCGTATAGTGCCTCGTAAGGTTCCATCCCGAGGGTCGAGTGATAGCTGTAGTTGTACGCAAACTCCACCAATGGTAGGTGATCCTCCCAGCTGCGACCAAAGTCAAGGACACATGCACAGAGCATGTCCTCGAGTGTCTGAATGGTCTTCTCCATCTGGCCATCCATATGAGGATGAAAGGTGGTTCTCAGGAGTAGCTGCGTCCCAAAAGCCTCCTACAACCCCTTCCAAAGCTGGGAAATAAAGAGAGCATCTTGATCAGAGACGATAGATGATGAAACACCAAGAATCTGTACGATCTCCGGAACGTAGAGGCATCCCAAGCGCTCTACTAAGCCATGCTCTCTGATCAGTAGGATGTGGGCTGACTTGGTGAGTCGGTCTACGATCACCCAGATGGAGTCGTGTCCTCTGGAAGTATGTGGAAGCCCCATCATGAAATCCATTGATATCCCGTCCCAATTCCACTCTGGAACCTCTAAGGGCTGTACCAAGCCTGCTGGTACCTGGTGCTCCGCCTTCACTTGCTGGAAAGTGAGGCATCGTGAAACGAACTCTACTACAACCTTCTTCATACCCGGCCATTAGTGCTGTTGTTTGAGGTCCTGGTACATCTTTTCCACTCCTGGATATACCGCTTGAGGGGAAGTGTGAAACTCCCTCAGCACCTCCTCCTGCTGTGCAACTAGTACCATGGTACATCCCCCGAAGAGAATCATGTGCTCTCCTCCTTCAGAAAATCCATCAGGTACCATCCCTGTGGAAATATGAGCACGTGGCGTCTCACATTAAACATCCCCACGATGTGCCTCTCTGACCCGCTGAAGTAGTGGAGGAGTGACTGTGAGGGATTGTAGGAAGGCTTCCCCATATCTATCCAAAAAGGATATCGGCAAAGAGGCTAACTGCTCTGTCGCCTCTCGAAGTAGCTGAATGGCCGATCTCCTGCTGAGAGCATCAGCCACAACATTCCACTTCCCAGGAGTATATACTATCTCAAAGTCATAGTCCTGGAAGAACTCGAGCCATCGCCACTGTTTCAGGTTTAGGTCCTTCTACGAGAAGATGTACATGAGACTCTGGTGGTCAGAGTAGACTGTAAAGCGCTCGCCAATCAGATAGTGCCACCACATCTTCAAGGCGAAGACCACTACTGCTAACTCCAGGTCATGGGTAGCGTAGTTCTTCTCGTTCTACCTCAACTGACATGAACAATAGGCGACCCATGCCCGCTTCTGCATTAGTACACACCCGAGTCTGGTCCCTGATGCATCGTAGTAAACTATGTACCCTATTCCCTCCTCTGATAGCCTCAAGTTGGGTGCACTCGTCAATCTCTCTCTCAGCTCTTGGAAGCTCTGATAACATCTATCTGACCACACGAAGGCTTTCCCCTTCTTCGTTAAAGTTGAAAGCAGTTCTGAAACTCTGGAGAAGTCTAGCACAAATCTCTGATAGTAACCAGCTAAACCTAGGAAACTTCACACCTCCGCCACGCTCCTGGGTGGCTCCCAAGCTAGTATTGCCTCGATCTTCACAGGATCAACAGCAACTCCCGCCGCCGAGATGACGTGCCCCACGAATTGAACCTCTCGAATCCAGAACTGTAACTTCAAGAGGTTACCATAAAGTTGATGCTCTCAGAGTGTGTCCAGTACAACCCGCAAGTGGTAGGCATTCTCCTCCTCAGTAGTTGACTAAATCAGTATGTCATCGATGAATACTAAGACAAAATGATCGAGGTAAGGCTAGAAGATCCTGTTCATAAGACTCATGAAAACTGCTGGTGCGTTGGTTACACCGAATGTCATAACCAATAACTCATAGTGGTCATACCGACACCTAAAAGTAATCTTCTGCACATCCTCATCTCTAACTCCAGGCTGATGATATCCTGACCTGAGGTCTATCTTCGAGAATCATCATGATCCATTGAGCTGATCAAAGAGGTCGTCAATCTTTGGAAGTAGATACTTGTTCTTCACGGTCACCTCATTCAGGCGACGGTAGTCGACACATATTCGTAAGCTCCCATTCGCCTTCTTGGCGAATAAAATCAGAGAAGACGAGGGTGAAACACTAAGTCAGATGAATCCCTTTCCCTATATATCCTCCAGTTGTACCCACAACTCACGAAGATCAGCGAGAGCCGTACGATATACTGGATTAGATATCGGTGTTGTCCCCAGGTACAGGTCAATGTTGAAGTCTACCTCTCTGCGAGGAGGTAATCCTAGAACGTCCTCAAGAAAAACGTCCTCATACTGATCCACCACAATATGAAAACTCTGAATCCACACATCAACCACTCCTAGGATGAGACTAGCCAACTTATGGGTGATCGGCTTCCCTCTCCTCTGTGTAAGTCCATCCTACGCTGGAAAGGCTTCTTTTTCGCCGGTGAAGGTGAACCTGCTCCCATCTATGCGGACACACCGCACTTTGTGCCTAATACAGTCGATCTGAGCATGGACTATAGATAACCAACCCATTCCCAAGATGACATCATAAGGCCTCGATTCCATTACATGAAAATCCCAGCCGAAGCTCTTGCCTCCTAGAGTAAGCTTACACTGCCAGCACCAGTGCGTAATCATCGAGTCTGCTCCCGTAGGAGTCTCTAGTCCCAAGGATCGTGCCAACGGCTCAGTCGGAATCTCAGAGCTTCGAACAAGGGCAGTGACAATAAAAGAATGTCTCGCTCCCGTGTCTATAAGAACTGAAGTAAGGGTGGAGTAGACATAGATAGTACCTCGAATCATCTCAGGTGTGCCGTGGTCCTAGGCCTTGACTACCTGGAGCTGATCCTACCCCTGTCTGCCAGCTCCCTGTGGTCGGGGTGGTTCTTGTAACAACCCGATATTTTATGATAATTATTCTTTTTAATTTCATGGATGTCTTGTGTTGTATGATACACCAAGATTATTTTTCACTATACGCAACACCGTATTAGCTTTTAGTATACACAACATTATTCTTGGATTGTGTTACACACAATCTCAATTTCATTTGATAGTAGTCATTCTACGCAACATTGAGTGTGTGTATATATATATATATATATTTATTAAATGTATAAATAAAATATGGTAGGATTCTGTTATATAAAACAATGAAGGATTATTTCACAACACACAGCCCTGACTTGGCTTGCATTACACGCAATCACGACCTTCCTCGATAGTGTGTGTTATACGTAGTACCAGGTTTCACTAAACAACGATATATGGTTATAATATTATTATGAACTTATCGTTACGAATAGTTTCAACTAAATTTTTAATTTTATAACATTATAATTCATCTCACACATTTTATAGAACATGATATAAGAACAAAATAAAATTTTCAGGTAAAATATGTATTTTTAAAAAATTGCAGTTTTGCCTCCTTTTAATGGTGCACCCACTTTAAATCTAGTTCTTGACATGTCTATAAGTTAAATTTGACAAAATAAAATTCTTCTTTGGAATCAGGATATAAAAATTTACTTTGGATAATTTTTTCATATTATTCTGATAACTTTCATATTTTAATAAACAGTAAAAACACGCTATATTTTAATTAAAAGCAACTTTTTTCATCGCAATAATTTATATTGTTAGATTATCTTTTTAATTGGTTTTAAAGTGTAATTAGAATATATTATTACCATTTAATCCAATGTTGGTCATTGGAATTAACTTCACTTTGAAATTGGACATAAACAAGTGTTGATCTTTTGATAGTTATTGTTTTTTAAAAACACGCTATTTGTTTTGATATCGAGAATTAATTTTCAAATTAATTAATGCCACTTATATTTTTTTAATTTGAACAAATAGACATAATTTTTGAATTTTGAATATGAAATATATATTAGGCTGATGTTTTGGTATTTTTCTGAAAAACTTCAATTTTTGATGAATTGTGAAACCACTTAGTGGTAGTTAAAAAATGAACTCTTTCATTTAAATGAAATTTTACCACATCTGTGAATTGAATTTAAAAAATCCAACATGCATATTTGTTATCAAGAAGTAAATTTTTTTTCAATAAGATGAAAATAATTTTTGATGAATAGTAACTTTTGACTTTTATTTACCGTGGTTAAAGATAAATAGGGTAATTCAAGGTTAAAAGGATATTATAATAATTCAAAATTACCTTAACACTTGTCCTAAACTTATTTGATGAATATTGGCCAACAATGGGCATCCTTGAGTCTATTTTGGGACCACAATGAGCCACTTTGCAGTGATAATGACAATTTGGATTAATTAATTTAATGTAAAGACAAAATTGACATTAACAAAAATCTTTTAGTAAATAATTTATATAAGGGGTTATATGAATTATCTTTTTGACTATAAATATTCATTAGAAAGCTAAAACTATATCCTACATGGTGGTAGTTTTATTATAATTTTTAGACCTCAAATAAATTAAATCATTTATGACACAATAATGATGTAGTAATTACTTCATTAATAAACGATTTAAATAAATAAGATTATAATGAGTAAAATATTATCCAAAACATGTCCAATTCTGATTGGATTATTTTATTTCGAACATGAGTCATCTTATATTTATCTTAAATGTTTTTTTGACCTTTTGAAACTGAATATAAGTTTATAATAAAATAATATTTTCACACTTTCCAAAAGAGCCCCTCCTCCCCTTATAAAAGGAGACCATTTATATCCAATTCCTCACACCTATCCAGCCATTTTTCTCGTCCAAAATATGCCCAATTAAGCTTCCAACATCCCTCTCCTCCCCCTAGTAGCCTTAACTTAGGAATAAGGCACTTCAAGAAGTCCTTTTGGCTCAAACCAAAGGAAGTTACCCAAATCAAAGGTAACGATTTCTCTTAAATTGTTTTCTTTTATTCTACTTCTCTAACCCCTAAACTCTTTTTAATCCTTTATTTTGTAACAAAACCAGTATCGTCAATATACTAGGATGTTTTTATTAGAATTATTTGGACTACACTTAAACACACCCCCATCTAATGGATGAAGAACACAATGTTTCTGTGGAAGGCAAACTAACGCCTCACGAAACGATGATTGTTCGATTTTCTCCTACTGCCTCTCATGGTGGACATTATGATGTAAATGTATTTATATATGACATATATTATGTTTATGATTTCATTATTCTTATTTAATTCCCAATTATATCAATACTTTATCATTTCCATAGTGGGTAAATACGATAATCTCATTTGAGGAAGTGCGGACTACCGCCCCCTCAAAGTGATGTGATTCGTTAATGCCTTATGTGGGATGTATAAAATATGGATTTAATGATATTATATATGATATTATACTGGAATAATAATATAACTATGTATTATTATGTTTTAATTCCATTAAAATAAGAAATTGAAGTGAAAGTAGCGTTCATGCGTACAGACGACTTACTATCTCCATGAACGGTGCATTTCATTTCTTACCTCCATATGTTATGTACTATTATAAATACATCTATATACTGGATATATATGATATTAATGATATATTAATAATTAATATCATTCTGGATATAATGAACCTTTGACCACATGAACAACATGTAATTATAAGAAGTCCATTTTTGACTCAAGTACAAAATATCGACAAAACGAACAATATTAACTTAAATGGTTACATAATGTTTATAACATGGTAATAAGTGATATAAAAGGAATAATAAACTATAAAATGGTTCTTAAGAAAGTATATATTAAATTTTTTTTATTATTCAGGAGATTAAAGAATGATCGAGTCAAGTCAGACACGAGGTAAGGGAACTTCTTAACCCAATTTCTGTTCTTTGGGTTGATCTTCTCTCTCTTGTTTATGTCACTCTTTGATTATGTGAGAAATTAATTTTTATATCTTATCATGTATTTATAAATTCTTTATGTGAAATTATAGTTAATACACATAAGTGATCTATTTTATTTACAAAAAGATCTTTGTAAGGGATAATTATTCCAATCTCGTTCTTATCTGAGATTGTTTATTCGTAAGTATTTAATGGGGTTATTGTTATCATCCATGCCCCTTTTTTTAAAAATGGTTTGATTTATGTTTAAAGTACTTTTACCCATTTTTTAATTTTACTACATGGTATGTAAAGAATCATTTTTTTGTTTACCATATGAGGTACTTTTTGAATTTTCCATCAAAAGTATGAGGAGAATGTTTTTTTAACTTATACGACATGAACGAAATTTTACGATTTCATAAAGACTTATTTTCATGAATCTTACTCTAAAATATTTCATGAATATTTTCAACAAAATACTTTTCTTTTAAAATTTCACGTAATTTCATGAAAAGAAAATGATTTCGAAAAAGAAAGGATATTTTCAACAAGAATTTATTTCTAGTATTTTATCAAAACCATTTTCCATATAAGATGAAATTATTTCATATGTGTATGTTTCAAGTATAATGTCTCTATGATTTACATGGTTTCACTTTTTTTATGATGAAATTATATCCATTTTTTTATATTGATTATGTTATGATGGGATGATGTTTATGAAACCCATTTTATTATTTGGGTAATGATGAATGATTTATGTTTATGTTGTGGCACAAGTAAGAATGATTTCATTATGATATGGGTGGGACCTATATATCCCCCAATGCATTGGGTAAAGATTTATATCTCATGAGATATACATGGCTATAATGGAAAGTTAATCCGGTTCAGTGATATAGGACTGGAATGGGGAGTGAACTCTGTTTAGTAAGGGACTTTGTCCACTAAGATGGTCATGGCAGCAATTACTGGGCTACTATGGAAATCATATCATGTGATTAATGTTTTCCACAATAACATGTTTTATTCCCATGCTATTTTATCTTGATTTATGTTCCATTATGATTTATGCCTTACATACTTCCATGTTTTATTTCATTGCTCAAGATTTTGAAGTTTAAACATTATGTTCAGGTTTTTAAGTTCAAATGTATATGGTTGGTTTTATTTTCTCCATTCTTACCTTTAATAAGAATTTTAGATCACCCTTTATATGTTTTCTTTTATCTAGGATATAAATAAAGGTTTTAGGTAAGAAAACAAAAGGGGAATATCTTTATGGTAGATGTTGAAGATCTTTCACCATGATTAGAAGATTGTGTTCCATGTTTCCAAAGACACTAAACTATTATGGTCCTTGAGTGTTGGTTTTGTTATGTATTAAGTATTCCAAAAAAATAATGTAATATCCATGTACATCAAGCTTTGGTTCTCAACAATTGGTATCCGAGGAAAGGTTTAGTTAACCTTTGGAAACTAGGATGAGAAATATTTAGTGAGATCCCTAGAGATATCTCTATGATATGTCTAGGGATTTCCCTAAGGTTAAGTATAATTATAGGTTATAGTCCTAGAATTACGGTAACAATCTTAGAATTAACCCAAAGATGTTATATATTGAAGTAACTCCCCCATTATTGTGTTGTTTTACCTAGCATGATTTTTGCCTCTCACACTATTCTTTTTGGGTTTTAGACAATGGATGGAACCTGAAGGAACCGTGTTGATCAATGTAATGGACAATGCAATGATTGTCCTCCTGAACAAACCAATGTTGTGTGAGATGGAGTGCAGAATATTATTTCTATACTTACACAAGCTATAAATTATTCTGGACTTCCAAATGAGCAGAGAAGGGAACAATATTCTATTGAGTCCTTCATGAGGCAACATCCACCTTCTTTCTGTGGGTCTTCTAATCCAATTATTTATGAACAATGGATTAGTACCATTGAAAATATATTTTCAATACTTCGTTGTTCAGAGCATGAAAAAGTCATTTTGGCTGTTTACCAGTTAGAAGGTGAAGAAAACCAGTGGTGGACTCTAGTTAAAAATACAAGGCCCCCAGATGAAACTGAATCCATGGAATGGAACGAGTTCAAGAACTTTTTTTTCAATAAGTACTTCCCTCATATTCTTCAAACATAGATGGAGAAGGAGCTCCACGAGATTAATAAAAAGGATTATGAATCTATTGGTATATACGAAGGAAATTTTATAAGGATTTCAAGGTATGCATCTAGATTTATCATCCAACCTGAAAGTAATGTTGATCGATTGTTTAGTGGCTTAAAACCAAGTCTTCGAAGGGTATTAGTGATAATATACTTCAGTAGATATGAAGAAATTGTGTGTTGTGCTATCAAGGAAGAACTATATGTTGGTGTTACATATCCATCTCATGGTTTTGACAAGAAACGAAAGATGGAGTTCAAGGAAAAATCTCAGAATAATTTTCAAAAGAAAGTGAATGTTTCTTTATGCTCAAAGTGTGGAAAGAAGCATGGTGGATATTGTCTAAAATGTACTAGAAAATGTTTCAAGTGAGGAAAAGAAGGTCATCGAGTAGTTGAGTGGCAAAGTAATGGGAAAAAGGTTTCTAATGACATGAATAGAGAAAAGACTACAGAGAACTGTCCACAAACACTTCAATGCTTCAAGTGCAAGGAAATGGGGAATTATGCTAATCAATGCCCTAATCCAAGGGTTAATGATGACCGACGTGAGCAACCTCTTAAGGCAAAGGACAATGGGAAGTCACATGAAATCACTACTAGTAATGTTGAGTGTGAAAACGATGTGGTGGAATGATTATGTGTTTAAGTAAAGGGATTCCAAAATAATGTTGTGAAATCTCATTTATAGTGTTCTGGAACACTGGAATATCTATGTAATAGTTTAATGTGGTTTTCAATAATTATATGGTACAGTTAACCATGAAAAGTGATTAAAATATTTTTGTAAAGTAGATTATATGCGCATAATGAATGGATAAGGAGAAAATAATATGTTTGATAGTATTAATGAGCTCATGATTGATATAAGGACTAAGTAATATCATGGTTCGAGTATATAGATTCTTTGGGATTTTGGAATGTGGAAAGAGACAACTTTTGACAGAATTCATGTTTTCAACTAAGGTTCTATGGTAATTCATGTTGCAAGAGAATATATGATTAAGGTATTCACATGTTTGGAGTGTGACCAACAAGATATATTGTAAGATATATGGGGGATCAATGATGGTATTCACATGCTTGTTATATGACCTTTTCAGTAATCGTTCTCTTTATACAATGAGGTTGGAAATAATTATTTTGGATAAGCCTAAATATTGGAATGGATTCTGTTAAACATAAGTTAGTATTGTTTAAGGCTAGAATTTTTTCTCTCGATATTATTGATAGAATGTTATAATAATGTATTTTATGAAAAGGGAAAACCTGCAGAATGGGTGACAACCCGTCGCGTCGGACAAGGTTGTGAGAATCAAACACACAACTGCAGTGTGACAGGCCTTTATCACCTACCACTGGCCTACAAGAAGTCCCTGGTTAGTAGAAACTAGTTTTATTAAGCACTATGATAGATGAAGTATATGTCCATTTTATGAACCATATACAATTAATCTCTCCATAGATGGACTTCTGTATATAACTTTTGCAAACCTTATGTTTGAGACAGATGGAATGACCTATCATTCTATCGAAAGATCTGCTAAAACTTCGCGAAATACAAATTCAACTTCATTTCTTTAATATATGAAGTGGAAATTGTTCGAGGCATGAGCAATGTTGAGATTGTACCAAAATCAAGTAGGCATTTCTTTTAATTCAAAAATTCTTCAACATTTTGGAAATGATCTTGAAAACAAAAAAACTTGTCCTAGTGCTCTAATATCTGATGAATTAGATGGTACCTTAAATCATCACAAATTTATGGCTTTGTGATTGTTGGATTTTTAATAGCCACGTTCTCTACCACTATCCACCAGAATATGATGGTTATATTTCTCCACCATATCCATATTTTCACATATGATCTCCTATGTGGAAACCTAGTGATGAGTTAATTTGGGTAACCGTTATGTTTCATACTTCAATTTTTAAAATTAAGTTTTAGTATTCCTTTTTACGACGTGGGTTTCTATGAAAGAAATTCTCAATTAACAAACCATTTATAACCCCGACGAATTTCGAGGGCGAAATTCATTTTAAGGGGGGTAGAATGTAACAACCCGAGATTATATGATAATTATTCTTTTTAATTTCATGGATGTCTTTTGTTTTACGCTACACCGAGATTATCTTGCTCTATACACAACACCGTATTAGCTTGCAGTATACGCAACATTATTTTTGGATTGTGTTACACAAAATCTCAATTTCATTTGATAGTAGTCATTCTATGCAACATTGAGTGTGTGTATATATATATATATATTAAATGTATAAATGAAATATGGTTGGATTCTATTTTACGAAACAAAGAAGGAGTCTTGCACAACACTCAACCCTGACTTGTCTTGCATTACACGCAATCACGACCTTCCTCGATAGCGTGTGTTGTACGCAATACCATGTTTCACTAAACAACGATATATGGTTAAAATATTATTATCAACATGTCATTACAAATAGTTTCAACTAAATTTTTAATTTTATAACATTATAATTCATCTCACACAATTTATAGAACATGGTATGATAACAAAATAAATTTTTCAGGTAAAATATGTATTTTTAAAAAATTGCAGTTTTTCCGCCTTTTGATGGCACACTAACATTAAATCTAGTTTTTAACATGTCTATAAGTTCAATTTGAAAAAAATAAAATTCTTCTTTGGAATCATGATATAAAAATATACTTTGTATAAAATTTTCATATTATTCTGATAACTTTCATATTTTAATAAATAGTAAAAACAAGCTATATTTTAATTAAAAGCAACTTTTCTCATCGCAATAATTTATATGGTTATATTATCTTTTTAATTGGTTTTAATGTGTAATTAGAATATATTTTTACCATTTAATCCAATGTTGGTCATTGGAATTAACATCACTTTGAAATTGGACATAAACAAGTGTCGATCTTTTGATAGTTATTGTTTTTAAAAAACACGCTATTTGTTTTGATAACGGGAATTAATTTTAAAATTAATTAATTCCACTTCTATGTTTTGAATTTGGAAAAATAGACATAATTTTTGAATTCGTAATATCAGATATATATTAGGCTGATTTTTTGGTATTTTTCTGAAAAACTTCAATTTTTGATGAATAGTGAAACCACATAGTGGTAGTTAAAAAACTTACTCTTTCATTTAAATGAAAATTTACCACTTATGTGAATTGAATTTCAAAAATAAAACATACATGGTTTTTATAATGAAGTAAAATGTGGTTCTATAAGATGAAAATAATGTTTGGTGAATAGTAACTTTTGACTTTTTATTTACTGCGGTTAAAAGTAAATAGGGTAATTCAAGGTTGAAAGGATATTATAATAATTCAAAATTACCTAAAAACTTTTCCTATCCTTTTTGGATGAGTAGTGTCCGACCATGTGAATACTGGGGTTTATTTTGGGACCCCAATGAGCCACTTGTTAGTGATAATGACAATTTGGATTAATTAATTTAACGTAAAGACAAAATTGATATTAACAAAACTCTTTTAGTAATTAATTTATATAAGGGGTTATATGAATTATCTTTTCGACTATAAATATTCATTGGAAATATAAAAAAATATCCTACATGGTGGTATTTTTTTTATAATTTATAGACCTCAAATAAATTAAATTATTTATGACACAATAATGATGTAGTATTTACCTCATTAATAAATGATTTAAATAAATAAGATTATAATGATTAAAATATTTTCCAAAAAATGTCCAATTCTGATTGGATGATTTTATTTCGACCATGAGTCTTCTTATCTTCATCTTTAATGATTTTTGTACCTCTTTAAGCCAATGATAAGTTTATAATAAAATAATATTTTCACACATTCCAAAAGAGCCCCTCCCCCCCTTATAAAAGGAGACCATTTCTATCCAATTCCTCACACCTCTCAAGCCATTTTTCTCATCCAAACTCTGCCTAATTAATCTCCCTAAATCCCTATCCTCCCCCTATAAGCCTTAACTTAGGCATAAGGCACTTCAAGAAGTCCTTTTGGTTCAAACCAAAGGAAGTTACCCAAATTAAAGGTAACAATTTCCCTTAAATTGTTTTCTTATATTCTACTTCTCCAACCACTAAACACTTTTTAATCCTTTATTTTGTAACAAAACAATTATCCTAAAAATACTATGATTTTTTTATGAGACGTATTCGAACTACACTTACACACACCTCCATCTAATGGATGAAGAACATAATGTTTCTGTGGATGGAAATCTAACGCCTCACGAAACGTTGATTGTACAATTTTCTCCTACCGCCTCTCATGGTGGCCATTATGATGTCACTGTATTCATATATGATATATATATTATCTTTATTATTTCCTTATTCTTCTTTAATTCCCAATTATATCAAGTCTTTATGGTTTCCATAGTGGGTAAATACGATAATCTCATTTGAGGAAGTGCAGACTACCACCCCCACAAAGTGATGTGATTCATTAATGCCATATGTGGGATGTATCAAGGATGGATTTAATGATATTGTATATGATATTATACTTGAATTATAATTTAACTATGTATATTTATGTTTTAATTCCATTAAAATAAGTAATAGAAATGAAAGTAGCGTTCATGCGTACGTACGGCTTTCTGTCTCCATGAACGGTGCATTTCATTTCTTACCTCTATATGTTATGTACTATTATAAATACATGTATATGCTGGATATATATGATATATATGTTATATAAATCATGAAAATCATTCTGGATATAATGAACCTTTGACCACATGAACAACATGTAATTATAAGAAGTCCATTTTTGACTCAAGTACCAAATATCAAAAAAACTAACATTATTAACTTAAATGGTTACATAATGTTTATAACATGGTAATAAGTTATATAAAATGAATAATAAACTAGAAAAAGGTTCTTAAGCATGTAGAAATTAACTTTGGTTTATAATTCAGGAGATTAAAGAACGATCGAGTCAAGTCGGACACGAGGTAAGGGAACTTCTTAACCCAATTTCCTTTCTTTCGGTTGATCTTCTCTTTCTTGTTTATGTCATTATTTGATTATGTGAGAAATTAATTTTTATATCTTATCATGTATTTATAATTTCTTTATGTGACCTTATATTGAATACACATAAGTGATCTATTTTATTTACAAAAAGATCGTTGTCAGGGATAATTATTCCAATCTCGTTCTTATCTGAGATTGTTTATTCGTAAGTATTTACTGGAGTTATTATTATTATCCATGTCCCTATTTTCTAAAAATGGTTTAATGTATTTTTAAAGTCCTTTTTACCCATTTTTGAATTTAACTACATGGTATGTAAGAAATATTTTTTTTGTTTTCCATACGAGGTACTTTTTGACTTTTCCATTAAAAGTACGAGGAGAATGTTTTTTAACCTATACGGAATGAACATATTTTGACGGTTTTATAAATACATATTTTCATGAATCTTACTCTACAATATTTCATGAAGATTTTCAACAAAATAATTTTCTGTTAAAATTTCATGGCATTTCATGAAAAGAAAATGATTTTGAAAAAGAAATGATATTTTTCTCAACAATTCATTTCTAGTATTTTATCAAAACCATTTTCCATCTAAGATGAAATTATTTCATATGTGTATGTTTCAAGTATAATGCCTCTATGATTTATATGGTTTCAATTTTCTTATGATTAAATGATATCCATTTTTCTATATATGGATTATGTTATGATGGGATGATGTTTATGAAACCCATTTTATTCTTTGGGTAATAATGAAAGATTTATGTTTATCTTGTGGCACAAGTAAGAATGATTTCATTATGAGATGGGTGGGACATATATCTCCCTCTAATGAATTGGGTAGAGATATATATCTCATGAGATAGAAATGGCTGGAATGGAAAGTTAATCTGGTTCAGTGATACAGTACTGGAACAAGGAGTGAACTCGGTTCAGTAAGGAACTTTGTCCACTAAGATGGTCTTGGCAGCAATGTCTTGGCTACTATGGAAATCATATCATGTGCTTAATGTTTTTACACAATAACATGTTTTATTCTCATGATATTTTATCATGATTTATGTTTCATTATGATCTATGCCTTATATACTTCCATGTTTTATTTCATTGCTCAAGATTTTGAAGTTTAAAAATTATGTTCAGGTTTTTAAGTTCAAATGTATATGGTTGGTTTTATTTTATCCATGACTACCCTTACTAATCATTTGAGCTCACCCTTTATATGTTTTCTTTTCCCCAGGATATAAAGAAAGTTTTTAGGTAAGAAAACAAAATGGGAAGATCATTATGGGAGATGTTGAAGATCTTTCACCATGATTAGAAGATTATGTTCCATGTTTCCAAAGACACTAAACTATTACGGTACTTGAGTGTTAGTTTTTGTTATGTATTAAGTATTCCACAAAAGTAATGTAATGTCCATATACATCATGCTTTGGGTCTCTACAGTCCTCCTTGTGGTGGTGGTGGTGGTGGTAGAGCCTTGAAGCGTCGTTCACCACCTGCTGCTCGGCCAGCACCTCTGCCTCATCCGCTTTCTCCCTGCGGACCACCACGGTCAAACCTCTGCCTTTTCCTGGAAGGTACCTCTAGTGTCTGCTGCTCCTTTGCATGGCTGGCCGGGCAGTCATGAGCCATGTGGCCCTACCCGCCACATGCATAGCACTGCCTGCCTCTCGTATGCCTGGCTCTGCTGTGTGTGCCCCGCCCATCCGAACCAGTATCCTGAGGTCACCCACCTGATGGCCTGGTCCGCTTGGACCTCTGCGACATATTTCTATTGCGGGCTGCAGAAGACTCCACTATGTGTCGCCCTGCAGTAGGCCTCGCTGCTGGCGTAGGCTCAGCAAGAAAGATCTCCACAAGGAGGGCTTTCTCTAGTAATCCATCCTGTGTCGGAATACTGAGGGAGATCATCAAAGCCCTGATCTCATACCTCAATCCCTGCTCAAAGGTCTGGGCCTAGAAGAATGGGTCCCGTACCATGTCTATGGAGTAGCGCGAGAGGTTGGAAAATCTCGCTGAGTACTGGGCTATTGTCATGCTGCCCAGCCGCAGCTGTAGTAACTCATAGATGCGCACTACACGGAGGGTGGCTGGAACAATCTCTGAGTGGAAGAGGCTCTCGAAGTCCGCCCAAGGTAATGATACCTCGTCATGCTCCTGGAGCATCAGGCTCTACCATCTACCTGCTACTGCGTGCAGGAGACTCGCGGAAAGGATCACCATAAGGTCAGCTAGTGTATGTACCAACCTGAAGACTCTAATGATAGCCTCCTACCAATCCTCGGCTGCCTAAGGATCCGTCTCTCCGCGGAACCTGGGTGGCCTTTGTCACTGAAACTCATGCAATTCACTCAGGTGGTGTGCACTATCCGCTGCTAGGGCTGGTGGTATCGGTGGCCCAATAGGTAGTGGTACCACTGGTGCCTCCGCTGTAATGGGGTCATACACCGAGGCCTCATCACTCGGTTGGCTGCCATCCCACACATAACTAGGAACCCTAGCTGGCTACCTTCATGGGGCCATCCTGAGATGAAACTGGTGTGCCATGGTTAGTATAGTATACTTGGTTAGCTAGCACAAAGTAATCACAGTGAAAACTTTTGAAACAATCATGTAATCAATGTTTTCATGCACTGAGTCGGAAATCAGAAGTCAGGGTCCTAGTGTATGGATACGTCTGCCACCGTATCACCACTGGACTCCCTGAACTGATAACCACACTCAATAATCTTAACACTATTTCTTCACTGAGAAAAAATATTAGAGTCTTGACATATGTGGTAGAACCGACTCCTCTGATACGAATTTGTCTCGTCCTGTCCTCGGGGCCCGTGCTGTGACTACCCCAAGCACGCCTTCCATAGGCCAGGGGCTGGCGACTAGCACCAAAGGCATAATTACCGATAAAAGGGAAGGAATTGCCTTTATATAAGTAAAAAAACACAAAAGAGTACGCAAGCTTGAGTAAAAAAAGTAAACTAAGTACAGAATTAAGTGCTGGAACGTAAATGGGCCAGTATACAAACCCAACTGAAAGTTAAATACAACTGAGAAGGAAAGTACAACAGCAGAAAAGTAAAACAACAACCACCGGGTTGTCCTATAGAAATCCCACCTGAAGGGTGGGTATAGATAGTCTCTTCGGTACCTCAGTTCTGTCCGTCCACTCCGTGTACGTCCCGCCAGGTGGTCCACCTCCGGATACCATCCAGCTCCACAAGCATCGACCACGATCAGTGCTATCTGCCGTATGCAACCAACACAACCTAGTGCGGGCAATGCCCATGTAGGGGTGATTATATGATACTCAGTAGGGACCCATATACCCCCTAAGGTCTCCCATAATCCACAAAGGATAATCCACAAAGGAAAGATACAAACACGAAGTATCAACCAACTCTACTTAGGTATATGCCCATACATATAGCTAAGTTATCAATCTCAGCATGAATCTAACTTACGAGACCAAGCACAACTAGTCCACACAGAAAATAAGTCAATCATACCAATGATAATGATTGAATCTCAAGACCCATCTCACACAGGTATACTTCTCACGAAGAGGGGTGGAGATGATTAGATGTAGCCTCTGAATCATCCCCTCTGCCGAACCCACGTAGGATCGAAGTATAGAATTCATCGCTGCCGAACCCACGTAGGATCCAATTATAGTAACCATCGCTACCGAACCCATGTAGGATCCATGTATAGTCTTCATCGCTACCGAACCCATGGAGGATCCAAGTACATTCATCCTCGCTGTCAAACCCAGGTAGGATCCAAGTACAGTCACCATCGTCATCGCAGTCGCTGCCAGATCTAGGGTTCACACACACATCGTACTCCATTCCGGGAGGGTCCACTCCACGAGTAGAAGGGGGTCAATACATAAAATTTCATGAAGTACAGAGTTGACGAATACCAAAGTTCCGTCTCATCAAAACGAACTCAACGCGACAGAGGGAACGTCAAACAGACGCCCAGTCTGAGAGATATTGGCCTTTTTGTTCCAGGGGCCCGGTTGAAAATATGGTCATTCCAAACCCGGCCTTTTACCAAAGATGTCCAAAACTAACTTAGGGTATCACAAAAGTACCGTATCATTGAAAGAGTCCCAGTGTCGTAGACGACGCGTCGATCGGATGCTCAGTCTTTTTGTTATTCATGTTTAAGTTTATAACGGGCCCTTCCCATTTAGCGTAGTGGGCCGACAGGTCGGGTTAACTCAGTTTGATGGGTCCAACCCGATAGGGGTGTCAGACTAGTCCGAAGGAAAACAAAAATTGTCCCATAGGGGTGCGGCCTGGCCCGAAGGGGTGAAGCCCGACCCAAAGTGGCGCGGCCCGGCCTGGCCTGGCCCAGCGCGGCCCGGATGGCTCAGCCGGCATGCCGAGCAGGTCACCCTAAGGCCGAATGGTTCTGAGGGGGGGTGGCTATCCGCACTGGTGGCGCCAAGCAGTGCCGCCCTTCCCAAATAGTCCAGCCAGCCTTCTGGCGCACGTGGACCACATGGAGGGCCGTGACTTCTTCAGAATGACACCCTCCTGGCGCCGCGGTCCAGCTCCGCACGGCGGGCCGACCGACCGGCCGGTTCTCTAGCGCGGCGCCCTCCTGGCACCGCGTCTCCTCTTCGCCTGGCCGGTCGATGGACCAGACAGATCTTCCTCGGAAGCATCCTGCATAGTGTCCCGTGGTTCCTCCCGCACAACCGGCATGACGACGCTGGTTCCCTTCGCCACATTCCCGGAACGGCGCGATGGCACTGTGCTTCCTTTGCCGCTGGTTGCCGATTTCAAAAATATCAAGTTCTAGCGGAGGGTCTTCGGGCCGTGTTTGTTCGACCCACGCCCTCCACGTTAAGCGGTAACACATGGCTAAAATCATTTCGGGGAATTCAACGAGGAAAAAGTACAATTTTAATCAACTAAAATTGTATAATTTGCCATACCTCGAAAAGGTCCAAGATCGATAAGCGTCGTGGATGACGGTGTCGTCTCCATCGTCGTCGGAGTGCACTCGAGAAAGTGATGTCTCCTCTCTCATCGCGGAGGGAGAAGAGGATGGAGAACCATGGTATTCGATTCGTTCTACGTTGAAGGAAATATTTCCTTCGTCAAAGAAGAACTATTCTTCGTTGAGGATGATGTTCTTCAATGAAAAGAGGAATTTCCTTCTTCTGTCACACAAAATCTCTCTCCAAATATTCCCCACACAACAAGCCAACCAAAATTAAAATAAGGCTAACCCTAATTTTAATTAAACTTTTCATGCATTCAAAATTTAAAAATCAAACACTTAATTAATTTAATTGAAGAGGTTCAAACAATTAATTAAGCTGTGTGTTGGCAAGAATTAAAGATGGAGAGAGAGGAAGTGGAAAGGTTGCACATTTAAATTCAAGGGGTTTTCAACATTAAACAAAGGATTTTAATGGGGGGGGGGGTTTAAGGTGTTTAGGGAAGATCAAGGGTTTAGGCCACGTGTGGGCTCCACCCCACAAATATCCTCCCATGGGAGGTTATGTGGGTGTGGGCCCCACCTTCAACTCCCCTTGGGAGGAATGAACCACCAACCATGAAAATAGAATTATGCCACCAATTTTATTTATTTTAAACTAATTCCCAAAAAATTAATTCTCAACCCACTTAAAACGCAACTGCGGTAAATGTCCCCTTACAAAATTACCATCGCTGCGAGTTCATCGATGCCCTCAGATTTCGATCCCGAGCACTGGTTCAAAAGATAGAAAAACTCGCTCGTTCGTTTGCTGAATGTACCCGAGCTAAACTTCGCAAATTGATTCCAGACACACCAGGCCTCAGAATCAAGTTCCGTCAGAAGCCAAAGACGTGTAAAATTCCAAAGTATTTAAGAAAAAATTTTCCATGAAATTTATGGGACTTTACAAATTTTTTGACAATAAGGAAGGATATAAATTTTGTTGGACAAGTATGGCTGTAATTATAAATTTATTCCATTATAAATTGAGAATTATGAAGAATAATATATGATCTAATTCTATTGAACAGTAATTTGAATTAATTATTTTTTTGGGAAAGGGATTTGGAAGATTATTTGTTTCCTTGAAGAATTTGCATGTACGAATTCAATGAAGAAACCTTAAATGTGATGATTCATTTTCTTATGTTCAATAAAAACACTTATAATTTTTTTGGCGGAAAATAATCATATAAAACACTTTGTGGTTATCCAAAATATATAAAATGGGTATAATGTAGGATCTATGTTGAAGGATACTGATATTTGGAAAAGAACCATATTTTCATATTAGTCTTGATATTAGTTGTTGGAGTACCTTATATGGGTGATTTCATGGGTTGTTTAAGTTTCATTCGAATGGACCAGATCAATGTATGATTCATTCTTGACTTTATAAGAGTAATTTTAATCTTGACTAGATAAATTTGAAATGGAACAGGTCTTTGTAAGAGTAATTTTCTCTTTGATTGATTCTTTTTCAACTTCATACAAGTCACCATGACCCACATATGAATTTTATACTGTACATAAGTTTCATTACAATATCCATGAGCGCTTATTTTATATTATATCTTTATATGAGTCATTATAATTCATACAATTCATCCCCTGAAAAGAATATTTCCTATGATAGCCCATATTGTAAGATGCTAGGAATCTCATAATATACGATAATCATGTAAGAGACTATCTTCTGTAATAATATTATCGTGTAAGTAGAAGATAATGATTTTCGATAATGTAATATTTTTCCTTAAAATATTGATACATCTATTTGTTATTGAAATTTATTTTGATTCATTTTGGGAAAAAATAATAAAAAAAAGAAGATGTTGTGAAAATAAGTTGAAAATAATTCCATGCCATGGAAGGGAAGAACCATGTTTTATGATCATGGAAACATAGATAAATAAAAAATTATAAGTATTATAGAGTAAATGGGAAATAATATGAGATATTTTACATATCGTATAAAGAGGTAAATATGTTTGGATCCTAAGGAATACCTTAATCGAGTTAAATGAGAATTTGAATGAGAATTCAAAAGAGACACCCTACTACAATTCCATGGAAATTTCCATATCGAATATGGAAATATTATTCAAAAAATATTCATGATTAAGATATGAATAAAAAGAAGGAAATAGAGTATAATTTTTTGGAAAACATGGGAACAAGAAACTATTAACACTAAGAATATTTATTGGTTTCAAAGGAGAATAGCTGACTATATTTAGAAACCCATATGCCTTTAAGAACAAAGGAGAAGGTCGATAATGATATGATAGTTTTAAATTAAAGGAGAAAGTGGGAAGAATAAATATCTTCCTTCTACTTATGATATCATCATATAATTAAGAGAATATGGCAATAAAGACTAGAAATCCTTTGGAAGACTTTGATGTATGGAATTTAAAAGAAATAATGTCACTCACATACTATATTAGAAGATAGTATTGTTTGAAGGCATGTTAAATGGAGGAATTTCTGATGACCCTTAAATAACTGTTATGAGGTCGTAAAAAGACCCCATCAGAAGATAGCTAGATGATTTTTGGGTGGTACCATCAAGAGGTTATATAATAGGATAAGTACCCATCATGAGGTTGCCATTGTATTTAATATAGACTAGGAATTTCAATATATTTTATTCCATTTTTTTGAGAGATATATTTAACTTATACTTGGTGTTTTATAGTAGAGAAACCGGGCTTTAGAACTTTAAAAAAACCTGGTATGGAGTAGGTTTCAATGTTGAACCTTGAAAATATTCATATACATTCCGAAATTCCATCTTATTATATATGAGAAAGGGTAAGATAATAATAATTATAGGATAAATACCTTAACAAGTAATATAGGTTTGCAAACATTTAATTATTCATAAAAATTAATGTGTTCACTTATTCACATCCCCCTCTTTGTGATATTAATAAAATTAGGAACAAAAATAGATATCCAAGAAAATTTATGTTTCCTCTAGAAGATACAAGGATTAGTATGAAGAACTACAATCATATCAATATAATATGTGAACCTATTTTTTATTTCAATATTTTTTTTGTATAGAAGAACCAAATACTTCCATATTTTCTTGATAGGGGTTTGAGGTGAGGGATATTATAACAGTGAGATTTAATCCACCTAGAAGAGATTATCCCATGACTTGTGTTGATTAGAGAAATCATTAAGTGGACTTAAAATTTATAAATTCAAAATTTTCAAATCTATATGATGAAGTACAATCCAAGATAATGGGATTTAAAAATATCTGGAAGACATAAGAGAAACTAGATAATACATATGATTCTAATGGGATGATTAAGAAATCTAAACATCATATCTAGAGAGTAAAATTTAATGACACATGTATGGATGATGATGAGGAAATATCTTACCACTCAGGTTTAGGGACATTTTTATCCATATTAGAGTTTTTAGAGATAATAAAGAATATTAAACTATTTTAAATATGATTACAAAATATTTCTAAGATAGATTTTACCCAATTATGGAAACCCTTGAGAAGGTTATAGATCCATCCCTTGATGTGCTACATAATAACTTCCATAACTATGAAATGATGAAAGAACGTGTATTAAAAAATAATTCAAATTATGGGATGGAATTAAACCACAATAAAAAAAACCTCAACGAAGGGATGGTAGAATCTAATTAAAATTTTAAAAGTGATGAATAATGGACTGAAGAGATTAATAAAGTCGTTGAGGTTTTCCCCAAAAAACATCAGAAGTGGGAAAGGAAAATATAAAGGTATGCTTCCTATTAAACTCTTTAATTTTGGAGGAATTAGGAATTTTTAAATTGAATACCCAATGATGAAATATATTGTGGATAAAAATGATAAAGAGGGATATGACTCATCTAAAAGAAAATCTATAATAACCTTTAGAAATAATATGTATTTTTAGAAATCTATAATGGAACTTAATAAGGAGGGAACAGAGTAAATACTTAACAACCAGGAGTGAGTTGAAATATGATAAAATTCATCCAAAAACCTTCATATCACATATCATGAATTACGAAGACATAAAAATCCGTGATTAATAAGGATAGAAAATAACTATAGTGTAGATGTTGTGATCAGAACTTATTTCCTACCATAAAAAAATCATAAGCCTAAGAAGTGTATAAATATGCTGTAAAAATATAAAATACGTTAAGATGTGAATGAGGTTTATTGTATAGATTAGATCAGAATTTCTCATGTGGAAATTTCTGGAGAAGATTATATGATTAAAACATCATTTAAAAATAGTACAAGAGAATAATAACATCATGATGTATAATCTAAGGGTTTAAAATTATAAAAACCATCAAGACCATGGGGAAATATTACGAGATAGATATAGAGATTAAATTTTAATCTTCTAAATATTATGATATGACAAGTCCCATGAAATAGGTATAAAATTATCATAATTTCTCAAGTGATAAATATTATATTTTATCTAGTTATATAGATTTTGAAAAACAAAATTGATGAGTTTGGATAGAAGGAAGTCATAAAAAATATTATCCTATAACGAGGAGATATAAAAATGTATTTAGAAAGGAAAATAACCAATGATGATTTCAAAATAAAGTCTCTAATTTATTAGGAAAGAAATTAATTTTTCATTAAAAATTCTATTAAAATCTTTAAATAAAGATAATTTATGGATAATTCTTGCGTTGCTTAAAATATGGTCACAAACCCTACAACTACTATTATAATATTTCATTACAAATAAACTTGAGTGAATCAAGTGGAGTAGACCAGAAAAAAATATAAGAAAATCTTTTAGATGAAGAAACACTTTTAGAAGACAAAAACATGAAGTTGGAAATGCTCCATGATAGAGTCTAGAGGCTGATAAAATAAAGAAAGACAGAAGAGAATGGAGAAAACCTCACCACTCAGTTCATAGTTATTATTTTTAAAAGATAAATATATAATTTCAATGAGAAAATTCTTATTTCAAAGTGAGACAAGAAGTTTCATAAGGTGATCAGTTGGGTAAAAAGAATGATTTAGATGAAAAAATACCAAGGAACTAATCATTATTGTTTCCAATATAAGATAAATTAATGCAAAATTATAGGAAAGTATCAATGGAGTAATTTAAAATTATTTTTCAAAATATGAAAAAGCACACACATATGTAAGGTATTGAAATGAAGTGGGTAACCATGTTTTCCATTTTATACTATGACAAATAATGTAGTAAAGGAAGATTGGATATTTCATCATGTGATAATACTAACAAATGTGAGGATCTTGGTTGAGAAGAAAATAATAAAAAAATTTATTATCAATTAAAAATATCCCTTTTCCCTTGTATATTGATATGAATAACCATAAAAAAATTAAATTACATAAAAAAAGGAATTGGATGAGTCTATCATTATAATATAACAAAAGTAATTATTGATCATATAGTAAAATCATTTATGATAAATAATATATTGGGTAAATTAATTTAGGTGAAAAAACATGGAAAGTATATATCCAAATATCATTATTTAATGAATCGTTAATGTTTAAAATAGAATCTAGTAACTTGAAATTGAGGCATGATAACAATACATTACATCTTTATTCTGATCTTTCAAAAAAGCATTATCATAAAGGAGTGTTGGTTGATGGATAATCTAAGAGAATGGGGGATTAATGTGCCTTGCACTAAAAATTTTAATGTTTTTTTGAGATAATTATAAGATATATATTTATTAAAAAATATATTTGAAACAACTTAAAAAGGAGTAAATTTGAAAAGGCATCACATGCATGATATATTTATGGATACTCTTAATGTATTGGTTAAATTTTTCTTTTCTACCATGGGTTTTCCCAAGTGGACATATATTATATTGACTAATGTCTCTTGGATAAGTTACATGTTACTATATCCTTGTATCAGTAACATGAATCATGATATAATTCAAAACTAAATAAAGATAATATTTTGTGTCAATTTTTTCATCTAT
This sequence comes from Viscum album, assembly GCA_963277665.1. Lineage (NCBI taxonomy): Eukaryota > Viridiplantae > Streptophyta > Magnoliopsida > Santalales > Viscaceae > Viscum > Viscum album. Next base: position 964,426,570 of record OY728129.1, read on the forward strand.
CGAAAATAATAATGATAAATATGATATAATAATACCCATATATTCATTTTAATTTATTTTCTCTAAGTGATATAAAATAAATTCACAAATTTATTGATATAATAGATGTTTGGTGACAATGAAAAAAAAATATAATGGGAAATATTGATGTTCTAATTTGTGGTTTTTTTTTCAATTAGTTTGGTTGTTAACGCATTTTAATGAAGTATTAATGGAATGATGAGGTGTTACCATTGAAAATGAAAAGGTAATATGAAAAATATGTGAGAAAATTTAATAAAATATTCGTAAGAATGTATAAATTTTTTAGAAAATGACGTTGGGAGATGGGTTTCTTCCTTCAAGAACATGGAAGAATAAATTCAATAAAGTAAACTTAATATGATTATAGATGTTATAATATTCATGGAAACTAATGATAGTTTAATATTCATAAAAATCATGCTCAAATTTTTTTATGGAAGTTGAGCAGCCATCCAATGGGTATATTGATATATGTAAGTTAAGGACTGTTGTTATTTTTAAAATTCCCAAAATTTCATATGAGTCTTCATATGAGTGGTTATTGAACTTTGTATTTGTTATTTAATGGTATATGTAAGTGGTATTAAAAGGTAACTGATCTGTGTACATGTAAATCATTACATCATAAGATTTATTGGACTCTATAATTGAAACATTAACAATGGAATTCAACTTTAGAAGAGTAAATGTGTATTATTTTTTAGACTTTCTCAACAACATAAGAGTCACCATAACCTATGTATAATAATACTGAGATGTATTTGAGTTTTTTTTTGAGTTTATTTTTTATTTCTATATATGTGTATAATTCTTATAAATAAAATATATTTATGAGTCATTTTACTTTATATGAGTCATTATATTAGAAGTATTTTTCATATGGTGGCTCATTTCATAAGATATTATACATCATGTAAAATATAATAATCACATAATAATAATATCCATATAAGAAGATAACTCAATAAGAAGATGATTTTGGATTTAGATGAAGCAAGGAATTTTTTATCTAAGATTTATACATCATAATGTAATTGAAATTCATTGTGAGTCATACTAAGAAATAAGAATCAAACCAAAGGTGATGCTATGAAAATAATTTGGGAAGATTTCCATGTTATTAAATGGGAGTTTCACATTACAGTTCCATAAGCATTTGGAGAAATTAAAAATGGCTTACGTATAAAAAATTTTAAGGCGAAGTTGTGTTGAGGTCATAGTGATAGTAAGAAGTAATATCATATTTCTAAAACATGTGATATAATCATATCATTAGAAGAAGAAGGTGTGGTAGCCCAATGATCCATTGGAATACCGCGATGCAAGAACATAAAGAAAAACTAGGATGCACGTGAACTGAATCCGAAATAAGGAGTGTTTAAAGACTAGTTCAAAGGATGAATTTAGGAGAACCTTAAAGAACTTATAGGTGTTATTATAATGACTCCATTGGGAGATGACCAAAATATTGTTGATATATACCTTCAACTATGGAATTATAGTATAAATACCCATTGAGTGGTTTCCTTTCTATTCCTTAGAGACTGGGAATTTAAGATGATTGTTTTCCATGATTTTTAAAAGATAACTTATATAAATACTCAGGGATTTATTATGGGGAAACTTGGTCTTAGAAGTCGACCTGAACCTAGTAATGAGTAAGATTTCAAGTATTATCATTTTAAATCCCATTTATATTTACTTACTTTTATATAATTATATAGAAGGAAGGGTGAGATAATATTAAGGAGTGGAACGTGCTATTAACTATTAATAGAGGATTATTGAATGAGAAGAATTCAAAAAAGGAAAATGGATCACTAATTTACCACCTCCTACTCTTAGTGATATCACCACACCATGGAATATACCATTTAAATTTAAAAAATTATCATTTTACATAATGTTTTTGTATAAAATATCTATCTATATTATATTTATTAAATTATAACATTTATTTATCAATTATGAAATTCTAAATTTTTTGAAATGAGGGTGGCTAGAAATATTTCTCATATCTATTATATGATGGGGTAGTTTTGATAAATCAACACATTTATTATTGAAATTTTATTAGGGTGGGTCTTCATGGGCTAGATCCTGGATAGGATTGTCTCACCCTTCCCCAACCCATATGTTTTTCATGTATAAATATCATCATTCTTATGCCAACCAATAATGAAGTGATGAGATACATCAAATATTTTTCTAAGAGAGTTGGAAAATAAACTAATAAAATGATCAAATTAATTTTAATTAGATAATGGAATAGAGTGAAATTCCATTGGGGTGGATATTAATTTTTAAAATCATATAATCACACATGAAGTTTCGTTTGTGAGTGTAACTAAATAAAACGATGTCATGAAAATAAAAAATTGAAGGATGAGTTGGATGAAAAAACTCTGCTCGTCAAGAGTAGTGTCTTAAGACAATATTTTAAGGAAGTAGTGGTATTTGTTTTGAAAAAAAGAACAGGATTTACTATTTCTTGTAAAGGAGAAGACACCATATGAATTTTCCATGGATGAAGGAAAGCAATTAAACACTTTAGTGTGTCTGGAAGTAAGTGTTACATCCAATGTAATAAATGAAATTAGGGCGATTATAGAGATACAAAATATGAAGGAACCTTCTTAGGATACTAAAAAATGAGTAAATCCTATAATTACTTTAATAATATATTTAAAAAATATAAATAAATGACATAAATATTTTTAAAGATATAGTAGGAAGTAAATTTAAACATCATAGTTTGTATGAAATTTTTAATAAAGAAAATAACGTTTCCATATATTATATAAGTTCACATAATATTTTATATGATGAGAATTATGAATCTGAATGAGTGGAATACCATACCATGGAAAAATAATATTCTCCAATGAAAACTTGGATGATTAGGATTATAGAGAATTCTACAATATTTCGTAAGTGGAACATCTATTTTTCGATAAGTGGAAAAGAGTTGAATCCATAAATGTAGAATATTAACAAATAGGGAAAAGTATAGAAATTAAAGAATGTCAAGAGAATGGTGGATTGTGAAATTATCAAAACAAAATGAGCATTAAAAAATAAATATGATGATCATGTAAAGGTGATCTGAAATAAGGAACAATTATTTTATAAGGGTTATGGTCAAATTGAAGGAATAATTATATTGTATATAATTTCAACAATATAAATAATCGATTCAATAAGAATATTTCTATAAATTTCTATTCAAGGGGTCATCAATCAATCAAATATATGTGAGTAAATCATTATTGAATAGAGTACTTAAGGATAAATGATTCATTAAATGAATAATGGTTTTTTATAATCAGTGACGTTGAATCAAAAGTGCATAAATTGAAGAATAATATTTAAATCTTGAAAAAAGACCCTCGAGCATGGAATGATTTATGAGAAACTTATTTGAAAAATAGAAATTTATGAGAGGTGGTGTTGATCATAAACTCTATGTGAATCCATCAGAATTAGAGAATTTCATGGTACTCATATATGTTAATGATATATGACATTGAAGAAACAAGTAGAAATAAGTTGAATAATTAAAAAAACTTATGATCTCAGAGTTCAAGATGTTAATGATCAGAGAGATCATTAGGGGAAATTAGTATCAACTCCAATTGTAATTGGAAGTAAACAAAAAAAATAATTAATGTGGATGATGTATTTATTTCTAATTATATTCAATAATTATCTTTAATTTTTTGTACATGATAAAAACTAGGTCCAACATTTTTTATTGGGATTTTTAAGTTACTCAGTTTTAGAGTAATCTAAAGGTGGAACATGTCTCTACTACGAAGAGAACCATGAGATATATTCAATGTTATATTGATTATGGGTTCTCTTCTAAATTCATAAAAATACTAATATTTAATTGAATATATAGATAGTGAATGGTTTTGAGATATTATTGATACAAATTCATTAAGTGTACATTTTTTCTTTATTAGGACCAGGGGAACAAAATAGCTAAGAAATAAACAAGAGAGATATTTTCTAATAATATTATAATTTTGGTGTTTTAATTCTAGAAATTCATATATAAAAATAATATGGATGAATCAAAAATTGTATGAACTCAATGAGTATGTGAATACGCCTATGATGGTTCACTATAATTTAAAAAGTGTTATTGATTTATCAAATAATTTGGAACCATTTTTTCCATGAACATTTTATGAACTAGTATCACATAATTAGGGTAAAAGTGGAGAAAATTATAATTAATATAAAGTATTTTGGAATGAATCAACAAGTGGATAGCATTCTCAGAAATCCTTTGGAAACATTTATGTTTGAGAAGCATCGATTTCACATTAGTGTTCAAACACCTCCTACAACATGGGTAGGTTTGGAAAATTACCCTATCCCCATTTTTATAAGTTTAACATGGTTTCTTAGTTTTTAGAAGATCTTATCCCTTTTTATTTATTATTAGTTTTATTTAAAATAATTAGAAAAATTAAAAGAAATGGGAAAGTATATAATATCAAATGGTGAGAAATATACTCTCAAGGGGGATTCTGTAGAATATAACATAGGGAGATACAATTCATGGGGATGATCTTGAAGTAAATATAGTTAAATAAATTTATGAGTGATTATTATATAAAATTTAAACATGTGTATTTTATATATGAAGTGAAAATGTATATATAGACAGTACAGAATAATCTCTTGATCTATTTTTTCTATTTTTGGAAATCCTCATGTAGAATTATAGTGATCTAAGATTCATTTTATTGATTTTTGGATTTTTTTGAGTTTTATAGGACATGGGTTTTACTAAAGATACATTATATAACCAATAAACATAGAGGGGGTGCACATTGGAACAAATTATTTTGATCATAAATATTTTCAAAACAATAATAGAATGTTGGAAGTGTAGTGTTGTGTTTTTTTCAATCCTAGATGGCAATCAGTTATTTTTTATGTTATTTATCTTGAAAAAAGTTATCTTCTTAGAGAAATTATATTTAAGTTTAATAGAGAATTTGGAAAAGTATGATCAAACCACACCAGAGTGGTATTGACAATAACATGGTATAGATGATAATAGGGAAGCTCATTGTGCCTATGGGAATTTTGATACATGTTATGTTATATTTAAATCCTAAAATAAAATGGGGTGGAGATTATGTCATGGTGGAAACCATTGTATGATATAAAATAGTGATTTAGCAAGTTTGAGTGGAAGATGCATATGTGATGAGTCTAAGTGATTTGGAAGGTAAAACGACCTAGTATCCATTGTGAATTCCTTATAAAACATCATTGTATAGAATATGAACAAGAAATGGATTGATAGAGAAAATCAAACTACAGGTAATGTTGTTTCATATTGAAAAAATCTTTATATACCATAGAGAGTATAGAAACACGAGTAAAGGAGGCTATGGTGAGCCTCATGTATGATTAACCAAAATTGGGACTAGAAGTTGTATATTCCATGGTTGTAAAATCCAATTATTTTAATATGTATTTTCCATTTGGATAAATATTTTTTTGAATAACTTGTATCACACATGGCACATATCTCACATTTTTATTTATCGTATCACCATTATATAAAATATAAACTTCACATTTATAGAGTATAAATGTGAGAAATTAAATTCTTAATACAAAAAAACCATGATTATTTTTTTTTTGAAAATATAGATGTCTAATTTTGATTAAAACTCCTTTTTATGATAAATTCAAAATTTGGAAATAATTTTTTTTCATGAAAAGGATGTAATCAATAATATTTATTTATGTACAAATAATGAAATCATTTTATAGAGTCATATGTAGTTTATCTAAGGGTTATAAATTTTATCATTCTATAAAAATAGAAATTTTTATAAAATAAGTATTTTATTTAGTTTTTAAAATTACTACATTTAGAAATTTATTTTAAAAAAATGGATGTCATTTTTGAAATAAGCACATTTAAAATAGCCAATAGTAATTTTTTATTATTTTTTGAGACATTAATTTTTTTTGTAAAACATAAAATATAGTATGTATATATGGTAAGTATTATGACATCATAATGACTTAAAAGTGAGAAAATAAGTAATATAATCGATTTATTGACTAAAATTGGTTTCCCTTAAAAGAATTTTTTTTGGTAATGAAATTAACTTTATAGACCAATAAATAATCCTCCAAAACCTAGAGTATATTTTATGAATTTAAAAATAATTATTTATGAATAATAATCTCTTACATGCCCAAATTAATTTTATTTTAAGGAGTTAGGTTCTAAAACTTTAAAATAATAAAATACAAGCCCATAAATGTCTTAAACCATGGGCTAAAAACAAGGTAAGGATAATTTTTTGACATTTTTTATAACCTTTATTTATATGGACTATGTTTTTAAATTAATAAACATATCTATTTCATATTCTATAAATAACCACCCATTATTCCATTTCTCTTCACCCCTAATCTATTAAGCATTATTTCCTCTCAATTGTTCTCTATAGAGTCTAAAAAAGTAGTTCATAGGGTTTTAATGCCTTATTTTCAAGCTTTATGATATTATCTCTCTAGGATATGGATTTTATTTCTTCCTCCTTTTATTCAATAGCTTCTGTATAATATGACATTTAATTTTATAATGATGAGGATTTCATCTGTTTATAATAATTCCATTACTATCCAAATGATGACCTTGTAATGAGAGACTTCCTTTATTTCCCATTAATCTGATTCCAAAAATGTTATATATGCCCATTATGCTTCAAAAAATAAATCTTTGATTTTCCAAGCCATATTTTTATAATTTTAATACCCAAACCAAATTTCATTCAAGGTAATTAACAAAGTTATAATTATACTTCATTTATTAGTGTCTTCCATGTATGAAAATCACATTCCCTACTCATGGGATAAAATTATGAAATAGATTATTATGATATTGGATCTATGAGGAATACATAAAGTGAGACATGTGTAGGGTGTGCCATCATAGCACTCCAATGCATTGGGTAAATAATTAATCTCAAGAGATGTAATGTTTATTATACCTTGGTAGTATGCCTTAATAATGATTTATGATAACATAGCGAGTATCCCTAGTAATTTTTTTACGAGACATTAATGATGAATCCTGGTGATATACCTATGAATGTATCATTTTTAGGTTATATCCATATTTCCATGTTATATCTCATACAAATATGATTATGATGTCATGTTATGTATCATGTTTTATCCATGATGATCACTCACTTTCCATTTCCTTTTCTATACCCTTCCCTGGATTTAGAATAACCCTTTTTTATTTATGTATGTCCCAAAAAAATCATATTCATTGATGTGAGAAAGGATGGATTTTTAAAGGAAACATTCAAGATAGTTAAATAATGTTTATGTTTTTTATGATATATGTACTTCATGCATTATATAAGTAGTTTCAAAGACACTAAACCTCAAAATATATTATATATCTTATTTATGTAAAATTTTGGTAAGGAAATATTTTAAAAATAATTCAAAACAATCACAGGTAATGAATTTTTTAAATGGGGAAAGGTTTAGTAATTTATGGATATTAGTACTAAAAACATTATTGAAAACCCCGGGGACAATTATAAATAAAGGGAATTATCAAAAAAAAATTGTAATGTATAGGGTATGTGTTTTTATATTAATGGTATCCTTGTATGGATATAAACAAGTGGATCCAGGATCTATACATATTCAACAAGGGATCACAACCCATAAAAGGGTTGGTAGGGTATTAACTCAATCATCACATGGTACACAATAATTGGGACCAACTACACACTTGGTTTGAAACTCACATAGGATATTATTTGGTTGATTCAATTGATCTCTATGAACCATTATGAATAATTTAAACATGTTTATAGATTTGATATTGTAATAAAAATTTTTAATTAAAAATATGGGTTAATTGAAGTTGGAAATGTAGGTTGAGTAGTATAAATACCATTGGAGGTAGAAATGTGATTTTTTGATAATAAAATTTTGGTATCATTAGGAAAATAATAATATCTTTTTTAGTGTATATATGGTTATGGAATATATAATTGATATGAAATAAAAAATGGAATGATGTGATTTTTATTATAGATTCCCATTATTTTTGGGTTTAGAATAGAGTAAAAAATTTCATGATAATTTTGGGTCAGATATTTTTTGGATTACATTAAAAATTATTACAGAAACCTAGATTAATAAAACTAAGGATAAACCTAATGTAAAATGGATTTAAGTAAATGGGACATTAAATAGGATGTTATAGGATTATGTTTAATATATTTATCCCATTATAATAATATTAAATTGAAATATATATATATATATATATATATATATTATAATTGAATACATATCAAAATACTTTTAAAATAATTATTATTTATTGTTATATATTTTTATTTCTCACGATTTTTTTAAACGAGTCAATTTCATCCTTAAGATAGATGGGTAAAAGTCACACACAACCATTTTTTTCTCTCACAGGTTATTTAATTATAATAATCATTGAAAAATATTTCTCAGGTGATTTGGAAAACTTTCCCAACATTAAAATTATATGAAAATAGATTTATAACATATCCCAATCCTATTATATACCTTTATATCATGAAAGATAAAGGGAAACATTTAACCACATTTTGAAAACCCAACTATCTCATATTACTCATTTTAAAGAATATCAGATGAGGATTTATTATGTTTTACAATGACAGAATCAGAAAAAGGCCTTGAAGCCCTCTACTCAACTGTGATGGATTCCATCCTTTAAGATTCATATGTTTTTATCTTATCGGATTATCATTTTAAATATCATAAATACAAATCATTATTCAAATAAATCATGTAAAATCGTAACCTAATGTTTTTTGGGAAACAATTTCCAATTGTTGTTTCAAAACTATATATTTAAAAAAGGGTTATAAGTAACATTCAATTTTTACAACATATATTTCAATAACGAGGTAATAACTATACAAGGATAACGGAATCAAAGGTATTTGGAAAAGTTATGGAGTATTCAATCACTATATGGTCTTGATAAAGTGTATCATTGGAATCTAAGAGCAATAATTGGATTATAATGATTGGTGATAAATATTTCAAAGGTATGCATAAAATACCCCCTTCCCTAAAACAAAGGTGTGAAAATTTTGAGGAAACAATTTATTTAGGGGTGATAATGCAATATCCCATGATTTGACTATGTACTTTACCTTTGAATAAATATTTTATTGAATAAATTATTTCACATCTGACACTAATCAAATATTTTTATTTAATATTTCAATGCTATATAAAAGATAAAATCCACATTATTGGTTTATTAATGGGATAAAAAATATTTTTAATATGAATAAACCATGATTTTTTACAATATATATATATATATATATATTTCTATTTATCTATTTTTCAAAAATATAAATTTTAAAGATAAATTAATACATTTGAAATAAAATTTTATTTTCAAAATAATGTTAGAGACAATAATATTTATTCGTATATAAATAAAATTTTTTTTTATGGAATTATATAAAGTTTTTATAATTGTTATAAATTTCATCATATTATAAAAATATCGATTTTTTATAAAATAATTATTTTAATTAAAATATAAAGTTATCATATTTAGAAAATTATTTTCATAAAATTTATTTCATTTTTGAAATCATAACATCAAAATTATCCAATGATGTATTTTTAATAATTTTATGAGATAATTAAATTTTTGGTAAAAAGTAAAATATAGTATTTATATACATTAATTATTATGGCATCGTAATGACTAAAAGTGTAGTAATAAGTAATATAAATTCTTTATCTATCAAAAATAGGTTTTATAATTTAGATAATTTATTCTTATGTGATAAAAATAATTTTCAAAACCTATGAAGAATCTTTAAAAACCTAAAGTATATTTAGGATTTGAAAAACAATTATTTATTAATAAAAATGATTTACACCCCCAAATAATATTATTTTGAGTAATTTAGTTATGAAACCTTAAAAAAAATTATTTCCTACATTTAGAAAACCTTGTGCTAAAACCATGTGAAGTCCAATTGTTTTATATTTTTTGTAACTTAGATGTTCAAGGCTTATGTTTTGAAATTAATAAAAAATTATCCCTCATTTTTCATAAATACCTACCCATTAATTCATTCTTATTAACTACAAATACATTGAGAATTAATTTCCCCTCAATTCTATCTCTAGATTCACTCCAAGGAGTTATAAAGGTTATAATTCCTTACTATCATGCTTTAATAATCAATCTAACAATGTAAGATATTTTATTTCTCTCTCTTTTTATTAAAAAATGTCATTTGAAATAAGATTTTTTTTCAATTGATTATGTTTTCATGTGTTTATAGTCATTCCTTTATTTTTTAGATGATTCCCAATTACTGAGAGACAACATCTCTCTCACATTAATGACATTCTATAAAATATTATGTATACTCGTGATGCTATCAAAAATAATTCTTGGAATTTCTATTCAAAATGTTATATTTTTAATACCCAACCATACATTCATTCAAGTGTTCTTATAAAGATATAATTATAATTAATTTATTAGTTATTTCTATTTATGAAACCCAAATTCCCTAATACGGGTTAAAATGATGAAATATGATCTTATGAAATATGATTTATATGGAACACATAAAGTCATACATATAAAGGGTGTACCCTAACAACGCTCCGACGAATTAGATAAAAAATTAATCTCTATAGATAATATATTTATGATACCTTGGTACAATATAATAAAATCACTATATAGTGGAAATTTAAACCATAATGATATGATTCTATGAAAATTTTATAAAATCACCATAAAACTGGTGTTGGCATCCAATATGTGGAAGTTTTTTCCATTTAGCAGAGATTTTTAGAAAGTGTTGTATATACCTTTTCGACATCGGTTTTATTGGGTTTAGAATCATTTTTATTTGGATTGGAGGTGGTTTTAGTTGGAAAATAGGGTAAGGATTTAGCGGTAGATAAAACTGCTGAAAAATATTTTCTTTTCTTTTTGCATGGAAACGACCACTAAAACCAATAAAACCACCAATAAATAAACCTACATCATTTTTAGTGTTGGTTTTAACTATAGATGATAAAAAAACTACTAACATATAGTGGCTAATTAATATTCCTCTAAAAATGTACCATATTTAGTGGAAGTTTAAATCTACGCTATATGTGGATTTTAAAAGAAAACCCAGCTATTGATTCTATAGCCCTAGTACCCTAAGAAAAACATATGTAGAGAACATATAACTGAAGGTGTGCACACATAAATTCTAATCATAACTAAATATGTCAAGGGGAACTCTATTTCACATTAAAAAACCATACCATGCCCCTATAGTAAAGAAAACACACAAAAATGTAAACCCACTATCAAAACCATATTTGGATTAAAACCCAATGAATATGAATCTTTCTTAATGAAAACCACCCTAGGAAGTTTATAAAATACGTAAAATGCATAAAAATACATTTAAAAAGAACTAAATTAAATTTACCAACTTTTACAAGGGAAAATACAATTATGGTTTAGTGAAGATGTACCAAAATAGGTTCCAACACATTATAGCTCCTATTATGTTCAAAAGGACAATTTCAATTTCGAGTGCATCTAATGACATTTCTCTATTTTTGATTCAATATCCTTTCATAATAGATCTATGAAGTAATTTAACATCATTAATGGTGACTATGAGTTCTAATATGATCTAATGGTTTTAAAATAATCAATATAAGTTGAGAAATGATTGAAATAATTTGTAATCTTGAATTTTAATTCTAAATTCATATTCAATTGAGAAGGTGTTGTGACTACTGTATATGATTAATATAAATATGGTATTTAATTTTCAATTGTCAATGATTTAGAGGAAATATAGGGAAGAAAAATGATATTGTTATAGGATGATTTAAAGAAACATTTTGTTGTATGGAAGGAAGTGGAAGAAATAGGTTTTGTAGTTCAATTTTCACAAAAAGTAGAATCTTGAATTTTTTAAATATCTTAAGAAGAATAAGTGATTATAGAAAAGCGTACTTTTTTGTAAATAATAATAATAATAAGTATTTTTTTCATGTTTTTTTCATAATAAGTGAATTATTTTCTTTCAATTGTGAGAGTAAATTTGGAAAATAAGAATTTGCAACATTAATGGAAAGGAATTATATACTAGTGAAATATATAATATTGTCATAAAAATCTATTTTAAACTATTAGGATGGTATCATAAAGACCCAGTGAAATTTTGAAAGCATGAAGGATGAACTAAAACACATTCATTAAGCATGTAATATAAATTCATGGATAAAAATTCCCCAATTGTACCTATTAGTTGATACTAGTGGGTTGTGTAATACTAGAGGAATCCATATCTCACAAAGGATTGCTCTTATCATTTTGAGAGGATGACCTTATAAATCTGTTGTGATACTTATGTTGGTGTGGGTATAAATGTTTTTTTTATAAAAATATGATGTTGAGAAGATAAAACAAGAGATCTATTCACCTTAGTAAGTGAACAGACAAAAGGATAGGGTTTAAAATGTTTTCAATTGGATAAAAAGTCATCCACATTGATTCACCCCCTCTGAGTGTTTAAAATATCCCTAATTGAACTGCTTGCGAGTTATTGACTGCGGTTCATTATTATTATTCTTTTTTTTGAATATTAGAAAATAATTTATCTACTATTTATAAACAACACATGCACACAATAACTCATTCTAATCTCTTAATTTTTTATATTTTCCTCCATATAGATAATCTCTACGTATTGTCTATTCAATGTATATATAGCCTCTATCTTCTTTTCTCTATGGTGTTTGTCTATATATTAAAAAATAGAAGAAAATTATTTATGTTCACAATAAAACACTAATTAACACCCAAAAAACCTAAAAATATATTTTAAAATAGTTAAACATATCAATAATCATATACCTTTGATCTAAAATTGAACAGATGTGGGGGGATTTAGGTTTAAAATTTGGATTTTTGAATGGAGAGTCAGTAGTTGGACTGCTGGGTGATAGCTAGAATGATACTTATTATTGTATAAATAGTAGGGTGGTGGCATGGGGAGACATTAGATTGGTGAAACCATCAGAGTCCATGGTTATTTGGGAGGCCATAGAGGGTTTTGAGAGGAAAAATGAATAAGGATATGCATAATGAATGATGATGTAAAGTGATTTATGTCAAACTGTGAGTTGATGAAGCTTAAGGGTGTGATGGAATATAAATTACAAAAAGGTTTTTGGGCCTACATGCTATAAGAAACAAAAATGTGAATTAGAAACATGCACATGTATAGGATTGAAGTAAAAATCATGCATTAAAATTTAAAAATGGGGATAAAATTTATAAAAATAATGATTGAACTTTACCTTGTGGGATTCCAACAAGATAGAAATGCAACATTGGAATAACTATACAGGATTAGGTAAAGGATGCTTTCTTATGTTAAAGTAAAGGATAATATGGTTTTCACTAAATAGTATGAATACCATTTCAAGATAGATATTTTAATCAAATTCAATCCTATATTTCCATGAATGGATGACTATCACTATATCCCTGAAAGGTTTTCATCTTTACCAAACATGGTAAATAAATAAAATGTTAGGTAATAAAAATGTTAGGTGAATACTCTATGCCATACATGATATATGAAAAAACCATTTCATTCAATATTTTTCTAAAATATCAAAAACACCACAAATCACTATTAGATGATGAAAAATGCTCTTTTCCCTCTACATCTTCATCTCTACTTCCTACTACCGTCACCTGTAAGAAAATTATATCAAAACTTTTATAATGTTGTATATTTTTATTTAAACATAAATCCAATAAATGTTCTCAAACTAAATGATTTTGAAATTGTGTGATTTACTTACTCCCAACCATTCATTGATGAAATACCACTATGGATAGATCTAACTAACTTCTAATATAAATCAATCAATGTTTTCTGCAAAGAAGATATCTAAGCCCACAGTTCCTAAATTATGTTTTTCAATGAAACAAACCCTCTCTCTGCACTTCAAGGTAGGGAGTGACTACCACAAGGAGTAAATAAATCTAGAATACTTGGTGGTCTTCCAAATACCTTATATGGTAATGGTACCAAACCAATCCCATGCACTCGACCACAATAATCCTTTTTAATGGTTTTTACCAATTGTGTCATCCTGGGAGACTGAGTAGGATTATGTAGGATTGGAATCTCATAGTTCATTAATTTTTACCTATAAATAAAACATAATTCATATTATTATCAATATATATTAATATATTGACAATTTATAATAAGTTATTTCAATGTAAAATGAATTCATACCCCAACAACTTTGTAGGCTCATTATCAAAACTAACATCAGGTTTTTTATGAACATCCAACCATAATTTTGTTTAGTATTATTGGTTCCCTAAACTCTATGAATACATTACACAAATATAAATAAAAAATTTAATATATTAAATAGATAATATTATCATATAAATATTTAAACTATTGAAATTATTACCATAGCTGATCATCTTTTAAAAAAACACTTTGACCCCCACAGTGTGAGGGATGGTTTTATTAACCTGACTCAATAAATTCTTCCATAAAAGATCCTAAAAAAATAAAATGTAATTTAATATTAATTTATGCAATGTCATCTCCTTTTCATATACATGTATACATGTAAAATGAGATTAGTATAATAATATATATTTAAATATAAAAATATTTTCATTTCTTGACCAAATTTTTCTATATCCACTTTTATGCTATCATATCAGCAATAATAAGGTGAAAAAACATCTCTACTCAGTGATTCATTTTAAAAATATTATCTATTAATAACATAATAACATTCAATTACACCATAATGTATTAAAATTACTTTTATTTGTGAATTAAAAACATAATTTTTCAAAAATAAAGGCATATGCCTCCAATAATCATACATAATTGGATGTATTGCTGGATCTACCACTAGATGAGCTAGAATCTAGCCGAGTAATATCATGACATCATTTGTAGGGACCCCATAGGAATCAAATGGGAAAAATATATTTACTCTTTTCAGATTCCATCCAAATGAACTTTTCATATTTTTCTCCACAATAGCATTGTTTTCATCTTTAATGAAAAAATAGTTAGTAGTATAAAAAATGCAATAAATTTATTCATATTAAATTTTTTACCTATAACAGTAAACCTCCAATGTCTCCATAAAAACTATGAGTTGTATCATACTCCCTCATTGTTGGGTATACTGAATGGGAAGGCATCGACTGTGATGCTGAGGGGATGTAGATTGAGGGTGTGACAGTCGGTGTAGGGGGAAAGCATATGGTGTCTTAGATGCTATAGGGAGGGAGACTGATGGATCATCATCTATGAGTGTGGTCGATGGAATGTCGACTGAGAGTCAACTGACATTAGTATAACCCTTTCTCCTTGGCATTTCTATCAATTAATCAAATACAATTTAGTTCAAAAAAATATATTTCATAAAATTTATGCAGAAAAAAATAAAAATGATAATAGATGCACAATACTAATGGAAAAAACATACACAAAAATTGAAAAAATGGCTTCACATATGACATAAGTGGTTGATAAATGGATGGATAACTAGCCGTATAATCATTTTATCTTTTAATCACGTTGGTTTAATATTCCATCATTACTTAATCTACTTTATCCACCATTGTAAAACTAATATTTTCAAAATCATGATAGAAAAATAAGTTCACTTATTACTATTGATGGGATTCAATGTCAGAGATCAAATCTTCCACTTCATCACCCATGTCATACAGGTCTCTTTGTTTTATGTGAGAAACTACACTCCACCCTTCATCCATGACATCTTTCAGATAATATACCATTTATCTTTGGTTGATAATATATACAGATCATGTAGTTCATGGTCACCAACATCCATCAAGTGAGAGAAATTCACATAAGTAAATTTCAAAGAATCTCTTTAAACACCCCTCATAATATCCACCCAATTGAATTTAAATAAAAAAAAATTACTATGGTAGTTTAATTCGATAATATAACTCAAATTTATTTATTATTCCACTTTTGAAAATATAAATATTCCACTATTCAGTGTTTTCAAAACCTTTTCTCATCCAACGGTATGAAATCTATTGTCATTCACGTTGTAAGAATCGAGCTTTCAAGCTTGTTTTAGAGGAACTCAAGCAAGTAATATAAAAAACTATTAAATTTATTCTTGAGTATCTGTATTCATGATCTAAAAAAATTAATATACATTATTATCTTCACAAATGTATCAACATAATATCTATATTTATTTAAATATTTATGAACATACACTTCATAAAAACAATTCTACAATATCTTTATTAAAAACTTTTATTATATCATTCTCATTTAATGTTTGTCCTATAATTATTTTCTTTGTTTTTATATTAAAATCTTCAATAAATGGATATGAAATCTCATTATTCTACATCACATATCTATGTGATTATAATAATTCTATTTATATCAGTGTAACATTTTAGCTCCTCCTAACTGAATGACCAATAATAGGAAAGATTTTTTTATTTCCCATGTGTTTGAGTTTGAGTTGATGTGTCATCAACCTAACCAACTTGATGGAATCTTGTCTTAATATCAACCAAGTATCTAGAACAAAAGTTATGACACACCTCTACCAAATAGCCTTCAGAAATGGATCCCTCATGCTAAGCTTTATTTGTCCTGTATTATATCAAATGGACATGATATGAGTGAAATAAAATAAAAAAACATAATTATGTATTTAATTAAGTGCCTATAATTTTTTACCAAAATGATAAACATATAAATAAAGTAACCCTCAATTGGATACATCCATTGATAATGTACGAGGACTCCTAATTAGCTTTTTCAACCAAATGCACAGTTAAATGCATCGTGATAGTAAAACATAACGTAGTAAAGATCATCTCCATTGAACAAATTATCAATAAAAATATATTTTGAAGGTTTTCAATCTCAAATGGGTATATATTTTTCTCACATAGTTGTCTGAAAATGTTCAAAATTGGAGTGCAACAGTAGTAACCTTTTCAATTAATAATTTATAAAATTTTAATGGTAGTAACTATAGAAACAAAATGTGTAAATAATGGATTTTAAATCCATGTAACCTATGATGTTTTAAGTCAAAACACATTTATATGTTACTTTAATACCCATAAGATACCTTCACATGTTTTAAAAATCGAAGGAATTTATCTTTATCCCTATTTTTCATTGCAAGAATTTCTAGAGCATATTTCCCATTCAAATATGGCTAGAGATCATGCTTTATGTTCATTACATGTAAGTCTTTCCAAGCATTGAGATGACCCTTCAACTTTCCATGCTCATTAAGCAATGTGAAGATCAAATTTTCACAAACATTATTCTCAATATGCATCATTTCAAGATTATACCATGAAATATAAAATTCCCAATATGGAAGTTTGAAGAATGTACTTTTTTTCTTCCATTGTTGAATTCTAATTTCACTTGACGATGCACTTCATACAGATTTCCCACTATCATTCAAATGATGCACTTTCAAAAATTCTATTTCAACATTTTTTGGTTATAAAAATATTTCAGAACATGTTGAAAACTTTAGAGGTGGTCTACGATCAATGAAACCACCGAAATTTTAATTTTTCAACGAAAATCTGTGATATGCATCGAGAAGTATTTTATGACACAAGAATCAACATTTTCTTCTATGAGGTAGCTGTTCGGGCTCAAAATTAATGTAACAAATAAGAAAATCCAAACCCATGTAAGTGGCCCATCCAACTAAATTCCCTAGTCTAGGGAAGTCACTAAGGGTCCACATTAGAGTAGGATTCATTTATAAAATTGTTCTAGAAGATACATCATATGACTCAACATCATTGCTCTATAACTCCTGTAATTTTTCAATTAAAGGATGGAATTATACATCAATATCATTTCTAGTCACTCTTTATCTAGGAAAAATCATCGAAATCATTAAATATGTTTGTTTCATACACAACCATAATGGTAAATTATAAGGGACCAAATCAACCATCCAAATACTAAAACTGGTACTCAAAGTCCCAAATGGGTTGAGTCCATTAGCAACCAATCCCAATCGAACATTCCAAGGATCAGATTATAAAACTTTATGTAATGAATAAAATTTATTATACGATTTTGAATCTCTTGGATGTCACATTAACCCATCATTTTTATTATCTATAGAATTACACTTCTTGTGTTCAGTGGTTTTTGAAGACATGAATAATATTTTCACTCGAGGGTTTAAAGGAAAGTAACGCAAAAACTATGTAGGTATTTTACATTTATTATTATTTATGGTAATATGTTGATTTAGACTTCCAACATCACCTATTGACTATCATCTAGATTAAGAAAAAAAATTAATCATGTCTTCTTGAATCCTCTCCTTAATAAATCATACAATCATTGAGACACGAATGTATTTTTGTATAATTCATATCGATCTTGTTAATAAATTTTTTCTTACCATAAAATGATTCCTGGATATTTGCTTCAAGAAATTCATCATGCAATAGTTCCAATATCATGGACGTCTCCTTTTTTGTAACTCCACATTGGCATATGATATGGTCCAGTTCAATAGAAAATAATGTTACGAATATTTCAGACATCCACTATATAACTCTTGATTTACAACGTCAAAACCATGAAATACATCTTTCTACTCAGTGAAGTTTTCTCTTACATTAGTCTCTAAAAAATCAAGAGGAGGATCCAATGATATGTTACAATCTTGATATGGTTTTCCTATAGTCTAGAAAACATCACTTATCATAATGCTATTTTGAGCACACTCAACTGGTGGTTTTTATATTTTTTGTTGTTGATGTCAGTGTCCTGTAATACCAAAAGCCTTTTTTATAAGGTTTTGAATTTTATTGTCTATTATCAATGATGTTTGGAGATCATTCTATATATTGACATCAGTGTTCAACATTTCTATAATGTTTGATTCACCATAGCAGATCCAACACAAATATTGAGAAAGTAATTTCTTCAATATCAGGTTTTCATAAAATTCATCTCTCCTAAAAAATCTTCTAAATTTAAATTTATGACATGTACATCTTATACTCCTATCAACAGATCGATTGGAAATTGAAAATTTTAAAAACACTCCCAAACCCTTAGCATATTGAGGTTTGTTCCTCTGTAATGTGATCCAGATTTTATCCATATATATCACAATGTGCCTACACATTATTAAAAAAATTAAAACCCATAACTATTACTAAATAGGGAAATAGATTCATATATACTAGCTGAAAAACAATGAATATTTAAAATATGTTTTCCATATATAAATACATTTGGTAAATAATGAATCATTTTAAGAAGGATAATTGAAATCCATAAAGTCTAGTTTTGAGGAAAATGATGTGTAAAAGAGTTACATTTTTCATTTAAAATCTATTAAGAAACCCTAGAGGAAAAAATAAATATTGAAATCCATTTTTAATAAAAATATTCTTCTAGGAAGTCATTAAAATAATTATCACAATTGAATGTCAATAATGGATTATAGGAATATCATGATTCTCAAAACTATTAAGCTACTATCATTATACTATTTTTTAATTAATGGATACAGTTTTAAAAAAAAACTTTATTGTGTTAATTAGTGGATTGATGATGATAAAGGATGTTTTATTCGAATTTTCTATCTTTTATGAATATATATGATTTTATTTATATTATTTATTTTAATTTACTGAATTTACTTTTCATGTATGGATGAATACACCGTTGAACTTATCAATCATAGGTGGTATTGAATAGATAGATAGTGAATGGTCGTGTATTATGTGGGAAACATTTCTACTTCGATGAGGATTGGAAACTGATCAATGATGTGTATTATGAATCAATTAATATCATTGATACCAACATTTAAAATTATGTTGAGAATGATCATGACTTAATGGTACACTCTAATGAGGCATTTAACCAATGTGTGGTTTCCAAAAAAAAATTCCACCCTTTCTCCAACTGAGATCATTCAACGTTTGGAAATTCCTAATGTCATGTAGGCCGATTTATCAATGGACTTCATTTCTACTATACCCAATTCTAGTGGTTTTGATATTATCTATGTTATAGTTGATAACCTTTCAATATATTCTCATTTACTATTATTGAAACACCCATACATGGATTCCCAAATGGATGATGTTTTATTCTAAGAGATCATTTATCTACACATGATACCTTCTTCCGTTGTTAATGACTAAGATATAATTTTTCTCTATCACTTCTGTAATAAGTTATTTCACTTACATAAAACTAAAATCCACTTCAGATCTACCTACCTCTTGCATAAAAATGGAAAAACCTAAGTGTTTAATTGTATTCTTGATACATATCTTTGTTTATTTTTTGGAGGACAACCAAAACATTGGTTAGAATAGTTTACCACGGGAATAATTATCCTACAATGCTACCTAGGACACATCAATAAAAAACATCCCACCTTGAGGTAGTCTATGATCGCAAGACACTTACCATTATTAGATACCTCCCTCAAGAAATCGGGGTTGTCATGGTGGATAATTCCATAGAATAATAGAACGATGCTTTGAAATAGTTCAAGCACCATCTGTCATGTACCCAAGATATCATGAAAAAATAAGAAAGAACCCAAATGTTATCAATAAATTTTCTAGCTTGGACACATGCTTATTTGAAGCTCCACCCCAACAAGAAGTACTTCCTTGCTCAAAACATCAATCAAATGTTGTCTCATCACTATTATGGACTATCCCTTATCATCTAAAAAATTGGCCCAATTACTTACCAACTAAAGTAACCTTCGACAACCCACATCCATTCATTATTTCATTATTTACAACTCAAAAAGTAGGTGAAACACCATGCATCCCCCATATATCTATAACATATTGTGATAATGATGGCTCCTCACAATCGCAACCTCAAATTGTGTTGTCTCACTGCTTCCTGTTCCAGGATGGTGGTTATCAACCCTAGTTTTTAATCCAGTGGTAGGTCCAAATAACAAATTATTCTACCTAGGAGGGTGATTTTGCACTAAAAAAATAATCTCCCACTTTTATTCTTACAAAAAAGACTGATTCTCAAGTGGTTCCCAATAATTAGATCCAGGACCCCCTTGATGAATGCAAGGTTTACTATAGAAAGAGTAAAGTTGTATTTTTAGAGGATTAGGCCATTAGGCCATGTGGGATTATAATGGGTGGGAGAAACGATTATTAAAGGGGAGTTGGGATCATACTGGGGGGGATATTTTCAGTTAGAGGGAAGTGTGCGACTATTTATTAGGAAGGTAAACCATGGGATTCCTTTAGTGGGTCTTATTTCAAGTATTCCTCTCTCCTGTTTTTATCAGTATAGTTTTGAATTTATACTATTAATATACATACCATGGATAACTATTCATAAAACTTAAATAGTCTCTTAATAATAATCCTTATATATTGAATTGTTGATGTAATTCTAGATTTTCAAAAAACCATTTTATTACCACATTTTAGTGATTAACCCGTTATAATATTGGATCGTAACATCAAAATGATAATATGTATAGATTTTTACAGTATCACCATCTGTCAAGAAGTGAAAATATAGGAAAAATAACATGGACTCTAGTAAATAGCATACGAATAACCCCTTTCCCCTTTAATTTCTCATATTACTTCATTACCTTACTTAGGATAATTCAGAACATCCATCCATCAAGAATAATGTTATGATGATCGCACAATTACAAACAAATAAGAAAGATAAGTATGAAATCATGTACCTCTATGGAACCTCTAAAGAATATATTGAATTAATAAAGAAAAAATAAGGACTAATCACCTTAAAATCTGAAAGGAACCTCCATAGGATCTATTCACAATAATCAATCATTAAAAACATAACAAAAAATTATCCAATACTAAAATAACCCAATTTCATAATACTACAAGAAGGAGGAGAACCAAAATATTAAGAGACAAGGGAGAAAGATGAACCTTGGATCAAAGAAGAAATCAACATATGATTAAGCAGATTTAGATCCTCTAGGGATAACTAGAATGCAACAAATAATGGATTATAGATAGTTATAGTTCAATGTAATGGAAGGAAAATTTAAACCAAAAAGCAGTTTATCCGTATTTATAGATAAAAACCTGGTTGACCTCCACCAATATGTAGTGTATAAATTAATGTATAACAAATTTAAATAGTACCTCAATGGGTGGGGGTATTAGTGGCTTGGATCGGGTCAGGCGTCGAGGGGATAAGTCGGGACTGCGGGTGAGGGGTGGTGAGGCGCTAAATCTGGA
Source organism: Viscum album (assembly GCA_963277665.1). Classification (NCBI taxonomy): domain Eukaryota; kingdom Viridiplantae; phylum Streptophyta; class Magnoliopsida; order Santalales; family Viscaceae; genus Viscum; species Viscum album. The sequence continues at coordinate 964,449,038 of OY728129.1, forward strand.
CCTGCAAAGAGGGGCGGTGAGCAGCTAGGTTAGGATCAATAGTGAGGGAAGGTGAGGGTTGTGGGGGTTAGGGGAGATATGTTGGGTGTTTTAAGAAATTTAAAGGTTTAGTGGTGGTTTTTAACAAACCGCCCCTAAAAACTGTCGCTAAAGTTTTATTTTGGTGTAGTAGTAGAAATCAATTATAATGTTTCAAGATACCTTGGTTAAAAACCTTTGAAATATATTTTCTGAAACCTAGGTTATATTCTTATAAGTAAGTCATTTTTAATTTTATAGACACATTTCCATGTTATGTCTCATATACTTATGATTATGCTCTTATGTTTTATCAATTATAATCAATCATGTTCCATTTTCTTTATTCATCCCTTTACTAGGAAAAATTATCACCCATTCCTATTGATATATGTCCCAAATAATTCATATTAGTGAGGTGAAATAGTATTGATTTATACAGGACTCTTTCATGATTATTAAATAATGTTTACTTTTTTGTAGTCCACACACTTCAATAATTATGTACCTAGTCTCCCTGTCAATAAACCAGAGAAGATCCAATAGATGTTATTAATGAAATATTTTTTAACTAAATATGTTAAATATCATTTATGAGAAATATGGTTCATCATAATGTTAAACAAAAATTTTTCATATTGGGTTTGATGGAATGAGATATAAAATAAGAAACATATCATAGACCAGACCATGAAGCAAGACATTCCACCTAGATATTGAATATATTTTGTTTTTGAAATAATTATTTTATAGTGAGTATAGATTTTATTAGTTTTTTATTTCAAATAGTTGAGTTTATCAAGATCTAGAGAATTTGAAACTAGTGGTCTATAGAGTTAGGATATAGGTTGGGCAAAGACAACTCCAATGTGAAATAACCCACATCTTAGTAAATTGTCATTTCTGAAAAAAATGATTATTCAATATGATTTGGATAGAGGAGTTCAAATGGAGTTAATTAGTGAAATTAATTCATTTATTATAGATGAATTTATGTTCTAAAAAAAGTGACACTATTATTTTTAAGGAGGTCAATTTTGGAAGATAAAAGAGATTTTATTTGAAGAGGAAATTAATAGAATAAGAGGATATGAAAAATAGAAATGATGAATTGATAAATCTAAATTTTTATGGTGAATAAATATTTTTGGGGAACATAATTATTATCTGGATCCTAATTGTGGATATTTAAGCATAATGATGTCACACTTTCTGATTTGGAATAGTTCATTTCCATAGATATTTTTTATAGTGACGTGTGTTTTATATTTTTTTTTCTTATAGTCATTCGTTAGAGTAATGTGTGAATAATAAGTAAAAGGGTGTGACACTTTGATTTATAGTTATTTCTTACAAAAAATTTAATCACATATATTGTGTAGTGATATCCCATAGTGCATTAAAACAATATTGGTGTATACTCTTTAGATAATCCCTTAGAAACGAACCATGTAAAATTGTTATTTCACTACACTTTATTTTTATTCTAGGATTTTTTTATGGTTTAACAATTTTGAAAATTTCCTAAAATTAATTACAATGATTGAAAAAGATCTATCATAAGTCAAAAATAATTCACTAAATAATTCACCCCTTTTAGGTTTTAAGGATATTTTGATTATATTAAATAGTTGGTCTCTTTTATGGTGTTCATTATTTCAATATTAGGAAGACTTATGTGAAAAATCATATAAGATCTATTGGGTTAAATTTTTTCTCTATTACAATTCATATAATATAAATGATCCATATTTTTTGTTTTTTAATTCAATAAAATTGATAAAAAGATAGTCAACACAGATAAAATAGTAAAAAATATACCATCTGAAAAACTCTCAAATTTAATTTATATGAAGGGGATGAGTTATGCTTAAAAAATGGAAATTCAGAACAAGTTTTATATAAGGAACCAAATTTTATTGTTCCTATAATTTACGGTTTTTTAGTTTTTTGAATTAGAGAAAGGGATTTTGGATGTGGTTTAGTAGTGAAGGGAATGAGTTTATGTTTTTTAATTAAACCATAGTTTGATTTGGTCTCCATTATAGCATAGATGGATTTGGTTATTCATAGTAGAATATATATTCATGGTATATTGGCCTTTTTTATGCTTCAAGAGGTTTTTAGGAGTGTAGATATTTAGGTGGATGTTTATTTGATGGATGAAATTGGCATAATAGAGGTGTCCATTTTTCTAGTGTTTATAGAATTTTGAATCCATATTTAAAATAGGATTCTAAAAGTTTCTATTTAAATTTATATAGAGTGAAACAATATGGTTTCATCAACACCGTGTTGTGGTCTTGTCATGGTTGTTTCGGGAGATATGCTAAAAACACATTTTTTTAATGGGTTCCTCATTATAGTGGTCTATAGTTTAGGGGTGTAGATATAAAGACTATATCATCATCTATTAGACTAGATAATGGTCATGGAAAAAGAAAAATTGTATGGATCAAAAACAATAGTTAGATTTAGAGACATTGGGTATTTTAAATGCTATAGTTTTTGGATCCCTTTTTACTGATATCAATAATATCATGGTCAATCTATCAGCATTACATGACTGGGTCATTCTCGAATTATAAAAAAGAAAACTCTCCTTATTTGTTTCCTAAATTATTTACTTTCTCTTAAACCCAAGGTATCTCTACAGATATGTTTTGGGGATCTTGGTCACACTTAGCGTATCTTTAAGACCTTGGATTCACATGTATGAGTTCATATGATCCAAGGAACCATTCTATTTTCTTCTTATATTCCTTATTGTTTTTATGTTTTGATGAGGCTAAAATTGATGTGTTATTTGTTTTTGAAGGATCATTATGCATTAATAAGAGTTTGATTTCTATTTTTCTTAATAATTTTGGAGTTCATTCATTAAATATTTACTCAAGGTTGGTGATTCTAATTCACTCTAATTTATTTATTTATTTGTTCAAAATTAACATTCTTTAATTTTCTATGGGTAAATTGATTGTATTTTCCTATTAAAGATAATAATAATAGAATTAATGAATTGGAATTGGAATCATGATGATGAGGATTTAATTCATTTTATTATTATTTATTATACTAATATTTATGGATATATTTTCTATCATTTTTATATGATATTTTTTCCATTGATATATGGACCTATTTTTAATATTTTAATGGGGTTTTAGATGGAAATGAATTATGGAGACTGTAAATCTAGATTTTATTATTATTTCTTATTAGGATGGTTTTTCATTATTAGAATTGTTATAAAATTGGTTTTGGGTATTTAATTTTTATGTTAGGTAGTGGGGGAACGGGAATCAGTGGATTTGTGTTGTAGTGGTGTGAAGGGATTGATGTAGTCAGTGTGGTAGTTTCCATAGGATTATGGAATCATTCTTGCAAAACCTAGTTTAATCAGTTAATGTGAAATGGTAAAGGGTTGATTGTAAATAAATGAAGTTATAAATGTGATTAATTAATGTAATATAATTAATATATGGTCATTTAAATGAAAATTATGTATTACTGGAAGTATACTTGATGGAATTAGCAAAAATAATAAATAAACTAGGTTAATAAATTTATAAAGTGGGAATTGGTGTTGAAATATTAAATTAGAAGAAAAGGTTGTGTGATATTTATGGATATGGTATGAGTTATGATGTTGGATTACAATATATATAGTAGTATAAGTAGTTTATATTGTGTGTTAGTGATGAATAGGTTAAGGGATATGGTTGTAGAGGCATTGTGAGAGGGAGTCGATCCTAGTACGAGATGGTGTGATTATATAACACTGACTATATTTATTGTTAGTTTATACACACCACCACCATATTTGGGTAATATAAACAATAAACATATGAGGTTTTAGGTTTTTGTATGAACCATAAAATCAATTTTGTGGGCGATATAGATTTCTGACTAGTCCACCTCTTATATTGTCTCTTTTAGAAAAAATGTGGTTGAGGTACCCTGGACCCATAATATTAAATGTACTACTAAAAACACCTACATTAAAAATCGTATTTGATACAAACATAGGATAACCAAGCAAAATATATCTTCATTTTACATCATTTCCATAAGTTAAATGTTACATCACATAATAAACACACAATCCCATGAATTAAAGGTTTAGTTTCTTTGAGGAATAGTTTCCAAAGAAACTAATTTTATGAAACTTAAGAAATTTTCTTTGTAATAAAACCAAACTAGGCCCCCTCTAGACTTATAATAAGTTATACTCATCTTAATAACCTAGGGAATGAAAACATTAGAAAGGGGAGAGCTAAAAAACTCGGTAAAGGAAACTGATCAATAATATTTCATCATAGTTAAGATCATAATTGTGTGGGAAGTCATGATCATGGGTAAAATATATTATTAAAGATAAAATGGAATAATAAGTGTTTTCTTAAAATAATAATATAATGAAATGTATTATCAAATGATCCAACATATACCATGTCACATTTGTGTAAAAACATAAGAAAATAAATATAATCCATGGTAAAATTCTATAAGTATATAACACAAAATGTGCATAAATGAAATAATTGGAAGTCATAACCTTGTGGAGAAGGAATCACATTATGATTACCATAACATAGTGGAGTAGGAATCGCTACCCGATTCATATAAACATAGTTAACTAGAACTATCTTCCTAATTCCAATGATATAATAGAGCAGTTATATAACACCTGAATGTTTTTATGAAATATTTTCTTTAAATAATTTTAATTCTTCAATAGCTTTCATTGTACGCAATAATGAGTTTAAAAAAACTGTGATATGACTTTAGTATAAAATGATCTTTATAACCTATTCGTTAGTTTTATAGGAATAAATATAACTGAACTATGAAAATTTATGGTGAATGAATTGACTACCCATTATTTATGAAAAAATATAAATCAACTATATATTTATATTTTTATATTTATAAATCGAATTAACTAATATTTGAACAATCATTAATGAAATATATATGTTATATACTTAATAAAATATTTTTTATATTAATCCAATAGATATTTTTGTCATAGTGTATGAATAGACTCTATTTGATGTATAAGAACCATTATTGTTCAAAAGGGATATTTTCCATATTTTAATAGAAACCTATTTCAAATTAATATTTTTACACATTAATAATTGTAATACAAAATAATAAACAAGTTATTTTGAATTGGGGTTTAAAAATTTACATTGGATGAAAATTTAAAAAAATTATGATAACTTTCTAATTTTGAGGAATAATAAAAATACACAAAATTTTAATTGAAAAAAAAACTTTTTCATCAAAATAATTTATATATTTAAATTATAATATTTAATAGATAAAACTATAAATAAAATATATTTTTATCATTAAATATAATTTATTTCATTATCATTAATTTTACATTGAATTCAAATATAAAAACATTTCATTATTTTTCAATATTTTAACTCTATAAACTTGTTCTCTCTTTCGGAAAATGGAATTATTTTTATATTAATTACCAAAACATATACATTTTAAATTTTGAAAATTTGATTCTTTATTTGGAATGAGTGGGTCTAGATTATGTAAATTTCATTATTTTTTTTCATTATGAATAGTAATTTTGATTATTTTTTACTAATACGGTAAAAGGGTTAATCAGGTAATTAATGGTAATAAATCAATTATAAAATTACCTTAACACTTGAATTAATATCATTGGATGTGTTTTTTTGACCTAAATCATCCTTGGGTAAAAATGGTGTCCTTTGGAAGCCACTTAGTTGAGATTAAGACATTTAAATTTTTTATTTAAAGAAAAATTAATTATGCCTCGCTCATATTTTAATAACTATGTCATTTTTAAAATAAGGTTATAGAGAAGATAAATTTTATTATAAATACTCATTTGAAATCTATTTTTTTCTTTATCATGATAATTTATTTTTTATTCTCAAAAGATAAAAAATACATTAAAATTTATAATTTATTGATACATAATTTTTTTTGTTAATGTGAAATCAATAAAATAATAGTTTTTAAAATGATAATAACCATTTAAATACCTGAAAAATATATAAAATCTTATTTTTGATGTGTATTGTGATTATAACCATCTAAGGGTCGTGTTGTTGACCATTTTAAGCCTTATAGAATAGATTGAGACACATGTACTGTTTTTATTAAATTGATGTTAAAGTTGATACTTTCATAATTTAATAATTACAAGCTTTTTAATGTTGGTTTTCCCATAAGATAAATTCATAAAAAAGTATTATTATGAATTATTTTAGATTTATTATAATCATGATATTTTATTTTTAATTTTTATTCAATAAATAAGTATATTAAAAAATTACACAATATTGATGTAGTAATTATTTTATCAATGGAGATATCAACTAAATGTTATTAAAAAATTTAAACTAAATATAATTATGGATAATTAATATGTCCAATTAATTTAATATATTAACTTAGAATCTTATAAAAGATATAAAATAGTATGTTAGATGTTAACTTGTTGTCTTAATAATTTTAAAATCAATGAATTGAATAGTGTCAAAATTGAGAGTATTGATTGTTTATCAAAATAACGATTTATTATATTATATAAAAATAATAAAAAATTTTATAAAATAAAGAATAATTTTTTGTGTTTTAAAATGGTTTAAGTTAATTATTTATCATTTAATTGACATCAAATAATTAAATATTTCACCCTTTTATTATTGAAATATTTGTTATCCTCGTTAAAAATTAAATAGAATAACTAAGTGTTAATTAAAATAATAAGTTTTAAATTGGAATAAATACTTTTAAAAAATTAATTTGTTGATAATATTACAACCCTATCTCAAATAATCTTCAAAATTGGGTTATTTTTTATATTTTTCAGTAGGTTTTGATTTTATTATAAATTATTATATATGGAGTTTCTAAAAGTTTCTCTCACCTCAACTATAAAAGGAAACCTCCTCCCTTGCCTATTCACTTCACTTTGAGCCTTCAATATTACTCCTCCCATACCAATTTACCTAATCAACTTCCCTAGTTACATTCTATAGGTTTTTTACTTCTCAAAATTTCAACTCTAGTGCCTTTAAGAGGAGACGTAGAGGGAGCATGTCAAAGAAGAGGTACCGATTCATTCAAACTTATATCTCATTCTAATTACTCTTAATTAGTTTTTTAATTATAAATTAATATATATAAAATAAATTATATAATTAAATGTTATTATTATTATGAAACAACCATATTTTAACTTCAATCCATCGTACCAAAAATTGAAATCACCATGCGTGCGTACATACGACTTACCGTCTCCACGCCGTGGTGTAATCTATTTTTCACCACCACCTTACTTGGATGTGTATAATGATTTAAATAATAACTATATATTATTATTATAATATTATATTTATTCTGAAATATTATACACCATCCACTTTAGTAGAATTCAACAATTATGGGAATGAAATCGTCGTTTGATTGTAGATCCGACCTAACACCTCGATGATGCGTTGGTATTCATTATACGTGATATTTATTAAATAATGGACATATAAATGAATTGAATGAATAAATATGATAAATATTGTATTAAAATCATTATTTAAATGATATGACTATATCCTAAGAATAGGAACAAGAACTTATCTAATAAAACATGCATTAGAAAATAAAGATTTTAATACTCGGTGGATGGGTAATAGTGTTACTAATAAATGAATGATAATATGATCATATACTATATCATAAAATTGACTATGATTCTAGAATAGGTCGATTAAATTTAAATCGGTATACATGAGGCTCATATACACACAAATGAAATCAGACCTTAGGTAAGGGATAATTTTGGAATCTCGTTATTATCTGAGATTATTTTTTCATAAGTGTTTACTAGTGTATATTTTTCATCCACATCCATATTTCCTAATGATTTATTCCAAAATATTATTTATATCATTTTAAAATTTTCTAATGTAAATTTTACACATTGGTTATTTTTTGTTTAATGATAAGAAAGGAATATTTTGTTGTTTTTGGTACGAGGTACTTTTGGACATTACAACAAAAGTTCGAGAAGAATGTTCTATATTAAATTATACAACATGAACAGCTTTTACATTTTCATAATTCCTTATTTACATGAATATTACTTTATAATATTTCATGTGTATTTTCAATTATATTCATTTATTTTAATGTTTCCCAACATTTTTAAAAAATCAAATGTTTTTGAAGAAGAAAGGATATTTTACTCAAGAAATAATTTTAAGTGTTTTAGCACAATTATTTTCCATCTAAGATGACATTTTTATAGGGTTTTTTCCGATTATAATATCCCTATTATTCTTATAGTTTAATTATTTTTATTATTGGTTTTATTTATGAAATCCATTTGTTTTATATAATATATGGTATGATGGAATATTATTTAAGAAATCCATTTTATTTCTTGGGTTATGCAATGATTAATGATTATGTTTTTGTGGAACACGTAAGAATTATTTCATTAAGAGATGGGTGGGAGAAATATCTCCCTCAAATTCATTGGGTAAGGATTTATATCTCATGATATATAAACATTGTAGGAATAGGAAATGATCTTGGTTTTGTACTATAGGGACGGAATGAGGAGTGAACTCAGTCTAGTAATTGACTTTGTCTGCTATGATGGTCTGGGAAATAAGCGTTGAAAATTTTGAAATGATTTTCTATGTTTATGTCTATTCCAAAAAAATTCATGTCTTATGTTTTGAATTTTTGGATTACATTCATTGATTCTTATGATCATTTATGATTTATACCATGGAATAATATCACAATATTTCATATGTAGAATAAGGTTTTCAAATGTTATATTCTTATATCTTACGATTATGGTATGATTAAAATATAACTTATTTACCCTTACTGAGAATTTTAGGTCATCCTTTCATATTTTTCATTTGCTTTTGTAATGAAGAAGGGTATTAAATAAGATATTTCAAAAAAATTTCTAGTTATGAAATAATAAGTGGGAGAAAATGACGATGACTTATGAACCAGTTGTTTATTGTTCATAGTTTCTAAAGGCACTATACCTATACGGTCCTATTGTGGGTTTGTTATATTTTTAATGAATATTATTCAATTTTAATGTAATATAAATTTATGTAAATTATGGGTCGTTATAGTTCCCTATGAATACGTCAATGTATAGGTTATAATCCTTAGGTTTTTAGAAATGATCAAAAATAACCTAGGTTAAAACATAATATATCCTAAATTAAAATTTTATTCATTATTAAGTTTTTTCAAATTATGATTAGTATTTCTCAAAATATAATTCTTAGTTTATTAAATAGATATAACTCATAAGAACCATGTTAATTATGATTATGATGTGTAATGCAATGATCGTCATCCTGAGTATCCAAATGTTATGGGAGATATAATGAAAAATCTCATAGCTATGATTAAAAGAATTTCTCAACCTATGAATCATGTAGGAATTCCAAATGTAAAAAGTAGGGAAAAAATTCTATTGTTTAATACTTGAGGTAGAATCCACCTTATTTTAGAAGGTCCTATGATCTGTTAGTGGTGGAATAATATATTAGAACCACTAAAAAGATATATTCAGTTCTCCAATGTTTTGAACATGATAAAGGCATCATGGTAGTATATCATTTGGAAGTTAAAGCTGATTAATAGTGGAACCTTATCTAGAATACGAGGAAAAGATATGAAATCGAATCCATGGAATGAGATGAGTTCAGGAACTTATTTTCCATTAAGAAATTTCCTCATATTCTTTGAAGAAAGATGGAGGAGTTCCTTGAACATAAAAAATGAAGATAAATGCATTGGAACCTATGAAGAAAATTTCTCAAGACATTCTGGGTACGCTTCTGGAATTATTATCCAACCTGACAGAAAAATTGATCGATTATTTAATTTCATAAAACAAGGATTTTAAGGGTGTTATCCATAAGGGACTTCAATAGATATGAAGAACTCATTTGACGAGCTCTCAAGGTTGAGATTGATATTGGAGTAACCCATCAGTCTTACGGGGTTGATAAGAGGAGGAAAATGGAATTCAAGTGATAATCTAAATAACACACTAAATAGAATATGGGTTTTCCCTTATACTCAATGTTTGGAAAGAAACATGGAGAAAATTTTCTTAAATGGACTATAAAATTTTTTTAAGTGTGGGAGAGAAGGTCATCGGAATGTTGAATGCTAAAGTGATGGAAAAAAGATGTCTAATGAAGTGAATGGATAAAAGGCTATAGAGAATGCACCTCATACACTTCAATGTTACAAGTGAATGGAAATGGGGAATTATGCTAATCAATGACCTAACCAAATGGTTATATATGATCATCAACGTCAGCAAACTCTTAAGTCTAAATACAAGGGAATGTCACATGAGATCACTATCGGGGTTGTGGAGTATGATAATGAATTGGTGAAAGGTACACTTATCATCCATTGTAATGTAGAAAATGTTTTATTTGATTCCATATCCACCCAATCATTTATTCAAGATGAGTTTTTGAATGGTTTCATCATATTTCATCGACAAATAGATGTTTAGTTAGCTGTGAAAACTCTTAATGGCGCAAGAGTTTCATCAAAAGTTCATAATTCTTCCTCAATATAAGTTTGTGGTAAATAGATTCTAGAAACTCTGGTGATCCACCCTATAGTGGAATTTGATGTGATTTTTGGCATGTATTGGATTTCTCTATATGGATATCATATTAATTTCCATGGAAGGGAAGTCACATTTCATATTCCAGATCAATCAATGATCATATATTGATGCAAGGATGAATATGACCTTCCAATGTGTATTTCTTCCATCATATAGGTCTTGATTCTATTAAATGAATTTTATTTACCTCAAATGGATAGGGTAAACTCACCATTAAGTATACACCTATTTTATGGGAGTTTTATGATTACTTTTGAAAATAATTTCCAGGTATTGCATTGAATTGTGATGTTGAGTTTTCAAAAGACCTTATACCGGGTGTTATGCCTATCTCAAAAACACCATTTAGAATGGACCCAATTGAGGTGAAAAAATTGAAGAATTAACTCAATGTGAATCTTTACATGGAATTTATATTCAATAGTGCATCTCCTTAAGGAGAACATGTTCTATTTGTTAAGAAGAAATATGGATCAATGAGACTCTGCAATGACTATTGAGAACCTAACAAGACCATTATCAAGAAAAAATACCATATTCCTTGAATTGATGAATTATTTAAAAAACTATATAGATCTCAATAATTTTCCAAGATTGATCTTTGTTCATGATATCATTAGTTAAGTTCACATTGGTAGAGGAATATGAAGATAATTTCAAAGATCTAAAATTAAGGTTTGTCGGTGCACCTATGATTACACTGCCTTGTAGTGAAGAAATGTTTTTGATATATAGTGATTCATTAATTAAGGGTAAGGGATGTGTTCTTATTAAAACAAATATGGTTATATCTTATACCTCACAAATATTGAAATTCCATTAGCATAAGTACTCAACTCATGATTTGGAGTTAGATGTGGTAATCTTTACATTAATGATACGAAGGCATTATCTTTATGGTGAAAGGTATGATATTTACAATGATCATAAATGTTTAAAGTATATATTTCACACAAAAAAAGAATTTAATATGTACTAAAGAAGATGGTTATAGTTGATTAAAGATTATGACTTCTCAAAAAATTACCACCCAAGGAAAGCTAAAAAGGTGTCAGATGCATGGAGTTGAAAGGATCATACTAGCCTATGCTTGATGAGGAACACCCAAGATCCAATATTTATATATTGTAAAAGGTTGGATCTTGAAATTTTAAAGTAAGGGTAGAAATAATATATTTCTCAAATAAATGTTCAACCATCTATACAAGTGAAGATTAAAGAGGTGCGGAAGGAAGATGTAGAGCTACAAAAGAAGGCAATAAATGTTCCTGAGCTAAACCTTGATTGTGATTGAATAAAAAGATTCAATAACTTGGGTTGTATTCATCCCATATAGGAGTTAAAGGAGTTTTGGGATGAGGCTAATTGTTCTTCATTCTATATTCATCCAAGAATCAAAAAATATATATGGAACTAAATGATTTTTTATGGTGGGATGGAATAAAAAAGATTTGTTTCAAAATATATCTCTCGGTGCTTGGTTTTATAAAATTATAAGGTTAAGAGATACAAGTCTAAGGGCATGTTACAACTATTATCCATACCAAAATTGTAACACCCCGAGATTTTATGAAAAATATTATTTTAATTTCATTAATGTCTTTTGTTGTATTCTACACCAAGATTACCTTGCGCTATACGCAACACCCTATTAGCTTGCAGTATACGCAACACTATTCATGGACTGTGTTACACACAATTTTGATAATAGTTATTCTACGCAACATTGAGTATATATATATATATATATTAAATGTATAAATGAAATATGGATGGATTCTGTTATACGAACCAACGAAAGACTCTTTCACAACACGCAACCCTGACTTGGCTTGCATTACACGCAATCGCGACCTTCCTCGATAGCGTGTGTTGTACGCAATACCGGGTTTTAATAAACAATGTTATATTATTATAATATTGTCATGAACTAGCCGTTATGAATAGTATTAACTAAATTTTGAATTTTATAACATTATTATTCATCTTACACATTTCTAGAACATGGTATAAGAACAAAATAAATTTTTCGGGTAAAATAAGTATTTTTCAAAAAATGCAGTTTTGCCGCCTTTGGATGGCGCACCCACATTAAATCTGGTTTTTGACATGTTTATAAGTTCAATTTGACAAAATAAAATTCTTCTTTGGAATCAAGAAATAAAAATTTACTTTGGATAAAATTTTCATATTATTCTGGTAACTTTCACATTTTAATGAATAGTAAAAACACGCTATATTTTAATTAAAAACAACTTTTTTCATCGTAATATCTTATGTGGTTAAATTATAATATTGAATGGTTTTAAAGTATAAATAGAATATATTTTTACCATTTAATATAATGTATGTCATTAGCATTGATTTTACCTTGAATTCATAATTTAAATCAATTCAATCTTTTGCAATGTTTTAAACAAAAACCCGTTTTTATTCGACAACGGGATTAATTTTAATTTAATTTCTGCAACTTCTGTGTTTTGAATTTTAAAAAAATGGATTCCATATTTGGAATCAGTGGGTCCAAATTATGTTAATAGGATACTTTTTATTTTTGGGAATTATGAATAGTAACTACGGTAAATTTTATTTACCATAGTTAAAGGTAAATCGGGTAATTAAGGGTAAATATAATATTTTAAAATTACCTAACAAATGTCAAAATACTATTGGATGACTAAAAAACGACCCATATCACCTAAGGGTCGGATTAGATTAATTTAATTAAATTTTTTCAATGAAAATAATTTAATTATTATTAAAACCAAAGAATGTGACAACATGTCACTTTCTTAAATCTTATAAGTATAATAATTTTAATCTAGTGATAAACTTCATGAAACTTAGAACATGAATAGTCTCCAGAAAGCTAATACAATTATCTACATCATAGGAATTTATTTATAATTTTTAGGTATTAAATAATTATCATTTATTATGACACAAAGATGATGCAGTAATTGTCTTATTAATGAAATATTGACATAATTGATGTTATAAATGCACAAATAAATGTAATTTGAGACTTTTTATGACTTACACTAATTTTCTAGGTTACTATGATATATTAGTGTTGATTTAATCACCTTTGTTTGAACATATAATTCTGTTATGACTTTCACAAAAATCATATATCAAATAGTGTCAAAATTGACACAAAATAGTTTTTAAATCAAATATTATATTATTAATTTTTATTTTATTCCTAAAAATCTAAGGTTCGGCCAAATGACTTAGATAAGGATATATATATTAATAATAAACAATTTGGGGTTCGTTTGTCATGTTATAGTAAGTGTATTAACCATATAGTGAAAGAAAACAAAAAGACACGGTAAAAGTTAAATTATTTAACTTAGAGTTAAATCTAATTGATAAGGTTAAAATAATACCCTAAACTTGTCTAAATCCTATTGGTTGATAGGATTTCGACCCATCCCCACTTTAGCTTCGAAATAAGACCCTTTGGAACCATTATAAACCGATTTTGACATTAATATAAAATAATATTTTGAGGTATTCCTAAGGTGCCCCTCTCCTCCCTTATAAAAGGACACCTCCTCCCCCTCCTCCTCACACAAATTTGAGCACTCAAGCTCAGCCAAACCATGCCATTTTCTCCTCTCCACTTCCCTAGAATAATCCTAGAGGTCCTGGTCTTCTTCAAAGACCAATCTTAGTTCCCTAAGTGGAGGATTCAAAGAGGCGTTCCAAAGAAGAGGAGCTTCGGACACGTACAAAGCAAATCGGACCTAAGGTAAGGGAAATATCACAATCTCATTTTTATCCGAGATTGTTTATACATTGAAATTTACTGGGGTGTATTTTATCATCCACATCCATGTTTCCTCAATATGTAATATTATTTCCATTCACCTAAAATTTTTTAAAACCTATTTTACCTTTCGGTGAGTTTTTAGTAAAAGATATGAAAGGAATATTTTGTCGTTTTTCGTACGATGTACTTTTTTTGACTTTTCCGACAAAAGTACGAAGAATTTTTTTTTAACTTAAAAGGCCCGAACGGATTTTTACGGTTTTATAATGCCTTATTTTCATGAAGCTTCCTCCAAAAATTTCATGACTATTTTCAATAAAATCTCTTTCTTTTAAAATTGCATGATGTTTTGTGAAAATAAATTGATTTTGAAGAAGAAAGGATACTTTCCTCAAGAATTCATTTCAAGTGTTTTATCAAAATTATTTTCCATCTAAGATAATAAAGGGTTCTATTTCTATATCTATTTTTACATTCATTTGACTATGTTGTGATGGAATTATGTTTATGAATTCCTTTATCTTATATGAATTGTTTTATGATGTCATGTTGTTTAAGAATCCCATTTTTATTACATGGGTTACGCTGTGATGTATGGTTTATGATTATGTGGAACACATAAGAAAGGATTCATTATAAGATGGGTGGGACCTATATCTCCCTCCAATGCATTGGGTAAAGATTTTATATCTCATGAGATAGACATGGCTGGAACGGTAGGTTATACCGGTTCAGTGAAACAGGACTGGAACAATGGTGACTCGGTTCAGAAAGGGACTCTGTCCACTAAGATAGTCTTGGAAATGAGTCATGACTAACAAGAAAAGATTTTCTATGATTATGTGGGAATTCCACAAAGTTTCATGTTTTAAGTTATGATTATTGTGATTACATTTCACTGCCATGATTTACCCCATGTTATGAAATTATGATATCTTTTGCAGGTTAAGATTTCCAAAAGTTATGTGCTTATGTATATGATGTGATTGATATTTCTTTTGTTTACCCTTACTGAGCATTTGACCTCACCCTTTTATGTTTTCTTTTCACCAGGATATAAAGAAAGGTTTTAGGTAAAAAAAAGGAAGATCTTTATGGGAGATTTTGAAGATCTTTCACCACGATTAGAAGATTACGTTCCGAGTTTCCAAAGACACTAAACTATTACGATCCTTTTGTGTGTGTTTATGTTATGTACTAAGTATTCTGCAAATGTAATTTAATGTCAATGTACGTCAAGCTTCGGGTCTCTACAGTTGGTATCAGAGGAAAGGTTTAGTCAACCTTTGGAAACTAGGATGCGAGAACTTTAGTGAGATCCCTAGAGATATTTCTAAGGTATGTCTAGGGATTTCCCTAAGGTTAAGTATACGTATAGGTTATAGTACTAGAATTACGCTAACGATCATAGAATTAAACCTAAGATGTTAGATATTGAAGGTACTCCCCCTTTATTATGTTGTTTTCCCTAGCATGATTTTTCCTCTCACACTATTCTTTTTGGGTTTTAGACGATGGCTGGAACCCGAAGGAACCGTGTTGATCAATGCAATGGAAAATGAAATGATTGTCCTCCTGAACAAACAAATGTTATGGGAGATGGAGTGAAAAATCTTATTTCTATACTTACACAAGCTATGAATCATTCTGGACTTCCAAATGAGCAGAGAAGGGAACAATATTCTATTGAGTCCTTCATGAGGCAACGTCCACCTTCTCTCAGTGGGACTTCCGATCCACTTGTTGCTGAACAATGGATCAGTACTACTGAAAAGATATTTTCAGTTCTTCAATGTTCTGAACATGATAAAGTCATCTTAGCAGTGTATCGTTTGGAAGGTGATGCTGATCAATGGTGGAATCTTATCAAGAATACGAGGCCAAGAGATGAAATTGAGTCCATGGAATGGGACGAGTTCAAGAACTTATTTTTCAGTAAGTACTTCCATCGTATTCCTCGAACAAAGATGGAAAAGGAGTTTCTTGAGCTGAAGCATAAGGATGAGGAATCTGTTGGTATATACGAAGAAAATTTTACAAGACTTGCAAGGTATGCATCTGGCATTATCATCCAACCTGAAAGTAAAGTTGATCGATTTTTCAGTGGCTTAAAACCAAGTCTTTGAATGGAATTAGCTATAAGAGACTTCAGTAGCTATGAAGAAATTGTGTGTTGTGCTATCAAGGTAGAAATGGAAGTTGGTGTTACATATCCATCTCATGGTTTTGAAAAGAAATGAAAGATGGAGTTCAAGGAGAAATCTCAGAATAATGGTGAAAAGAAGATGAATGTTTCCTTATGCACAAAGTGTGGAAAGAAGCATGGTGGATATTGTCTTAAAGGGACTAGAAAATGTTTTAAGTGTGGAAAAGAAGGTCATCGAGCAGCTGAGTGTCGAAGTAATGGAAAAAGGGTTTCTAATGATGTGAATAAAGCAAACACTGTAGAGAACGCACCACCAACACTTCAATGCTTCAAGTGCAAGGAAATGGGGCATTATGCTAATAAATGCCCTAATCCAAGGGTTAGTGATGATCAACATGAGCAACCACTGAAGGCAAAGGACAAAGGGAAGTCACATGCGATCACTATTGGCAATGTTGAATATGACAATGATGTGGTGGAATGATTAAGTGTTTATGTAATGGGATTCCAAAATAATGTTGTATGATTGAGTATTGCAATATTTATTGATGTGGTATTCAAAGTGATTGAGATATTTTTGGAAATAAGATGATATGCGCATAATGAAGGGAAAACTAGAAAATGAAATGTTTAACAGTATTCAAGAGCTCATGATTGATATAAGGACTAAGTGATATCATTGTTTGAGTATATAGAATTTTGAGGATTTTGGTATGTGGAAAGTGTTAACTTTTAACTGCATTCATGTTTTCACTAAGGTATTCAAGAGAATACATGATTAAGGACATTGAATTTTTGGAATGTGACCAACAAAACATATCTTATGATCGACGATGGTGTTAAATCTCTGGTAATCGTTTTCACTATGTTATGAGAGTGGACTGCATTATTATTGATAAGCCTAAAGATTGGAATGGATTATGTTGGACATAAGTGAGTATTGTTTAAGGATAGAAGTTTTTTTTATTCGATATTATTGGTGGGATGTTATAGTAATGTAGTTTTAGAAAAAGGACAACCTGCAGGACGGACGACAGCCCATCGCGTCGGACAAGGCTGTAGGAATCGAACCCACAATCGAAGTGCGACTGGCCTTTATCGCCTACCACTGGCCTATAAGAAGTCCATGTTTAGTAGAAACTAGTTGTATTATATTAAGAAGTATGATATATGAAGTATAAGTCCATTTTAGGAACAATATATGATTAATCTCACTATAGATCGACTTATGTATATAATTTATGCTAACCTTTTGTTTGAGACAGATGGAATGACCCGTCATTCTGTCACATGATCTGCTAACACTTCACGAATAACCAATTCAACTTCATTTATTTAAGAGATGAAGTGGAAATTGTTCAAGGAACGAACAACAATGAGATTGTACCAAAATAAAGTAAGTATTTATTCTAATTCAAATTTTCAACTTTAGGGAAATGATCTTGAAAACCAAAAATGTTGTCCTAGTGCCCTTATATCCGATGAATCAGATGGTACCCTAGATCGTCACAAATTTATGGCTTTGTGATTTCTAGCTTTTCCATAGGCATGTTCTCTACCACTCTCCATCAGAACATGATGGTTAGATTTCTCTTCCATATCCATATTTTCACCTATGTGGAAACCCAGTGTAACACCCCAAGATTTCATAGTGTGTTATTTCTTCAAAATAATTCAATAACTTGCACTACACGCAACACCGAGTTCAAGCGCACCATGACTTACCAAACAAGCCGTTCAAAAAAGGTTATGAATAGTATTAACTAAATTTTAAATTTTATATAATCCTTATAATTTTAGAATCCATATTATGAGTTTCTTAGACATAATGTAAGAACAAATTCATCTTCAGTATTGTAGTTTTACCAACTTTTAATAGTAAACCCTTTTTAAATAAAATATTTTAAACTTTTGACTACATGGGGACATCAAAAAATTTAAAATAAAACATCCCAAGCTTCCACGGTACGCTTTCCTTTGAATAAAATAGTAGCGTGTGTTGTACGCAACTTCGAGTTTTAACACACACCACAACCGATCAAACTAGCAGTTATGAATAGTAATACATAATTTTTTGAAATTATATATATTTTAAATTTCAAAATGGACTTAATTTTTGGATTCGGAATATCAAATTTAGCCTAAGGTGAAATTTTGGTACTTTTCGGATAACTTTCATATTTTGATGAATAGTAAAAATTACTAAATTTTAATTAAAAACAACTTTTTTAATCAAAATAATTAATAGTGATAAATTATGAATTTGAGTGGTTTTAAAGTATATTTAGAATATATTTTTACCATTTAATATAATTTTGGTCATTGGACATAATTTTACAATTAAACCGAACATAAACAAGTGTCAATCTTTTGATAGTTATTATCTCTTAAAAAAACGCTTTTTGTTTTGACAGCGGGAATTAATTTTAAATTAATTTCTGCCACTTCTGTGTTTTGAATTTAGAAAAATGGATTCCATATTTGGAATCAGGATGTTCAAATTGTGTAAATAGGTAACTTTTATTTTTAGACATTTTGAATAATTACTGCGGTAAATATTTTATTTACCATGGTTAAGGGTAAATCCGGTAAATAAGGGTTAAAAAATAATATTATAATAATACTAAATTACCCTAAAACGTGTATTAACCCTATTGGTTGATACATGGTCGACCATGGGCATCTTTGGGTCAATTTGGGGACCCCATTGATCCACTTGTAAGTGATAATGACACTTTATATTAATATAGTTAAAATAAAAATAAAAATGGCATAAGCTTACATCTTTTAGAAGAACAATTTTTACATAGGGTTATACATGTTGGATTTTAGATTATAAATATTCATTAGAAAGCTAAAAAGATTTCCTACATAATAATATTTTATTTATAATTTTTAGACATCAAATAATATAAATTATTAATGACACAATAATGATGCAATGTTTACCTCATTAATAAATCATTTAAATAAATAAGATTATAATGATTAAAATATTATCTAAAACCTGTCCAATTCTTATTGGTTGATGTTATTTAGAATATTAGTCATCTTATATTCGACCTCAATGATTTTTGGACCATTATAAACCGAATATAATTATATTATAAAGTAATACTTTCACTCTTTCCTAAAGAGCCCCTCCTCTCCCTTATAAAAGGAGACCACTTCTACTCATTCCTCACACCTCTCAAGCCACTTGGCTCGTCCAAACTCTGCCCAAATAAGCTCCCCAAATCCCTCTCCTCCTCCTTGAAGCTTCCCCTTATGCAGAAATCATTTCAAGAAATCCTTTGGTTCCAACCAAAGTGAGTTACCTAAATTAAAGGTAACAATTTCTCTTAAAGTATTTTCATTTATTTTGCTCCTCCAACCCCCAAAATCTTTTTATTTCCCTTCTTTTGTAACAAAAACAGTATCCTAAATATACTAGGATGTTGTTATAAGAAGGATTCAAACTACACATTCACACAACTCCATCTAATGGATGATGAACATAATGTTTCTGTGGATGGCAAACTAACGCCTCACGAAACGATGATTGTTCAAATACATCTTACCGCCTCTCATGGTGGCCATTAGGATGGCACTGTAATTAAATATGATATTAATGATATATATTTTATATATAAGCTTCTGTAATTCCATTTTATTTCATACCATTATTCGTTTCATGTTGTATATACATACGATAATTTCATTTGAGGAAGTGTGGACTACCGCCCCCTTAAAATGATATGACTCGTTCATACCACACATGGAACGTATAAAGGATGGTGTAAATGAACTTAAGTAACATATATAAAATATTATATTATACTGGAATAGTAATATACCTATGTATAATTTGGATTCGATTATTTTAAAATAAAAATTAAATGGAAGTAGCATTCGTGCGTACGTACGGACTACCGTCTCCACGAACGCGATGAGATTCATTCTCCATCGTATCCATTCAAGTATAATTATCATTTGATGATTTAAAAATGATGTTTAAGAACTTGATACCATTCTGGATATGAATAATATACATCCCATTAATAACGAATATGTCTCACATAACAAAGAATATAAAGTAAAATGAACCCGTTAACACCCGAAATGACGATAATTCTAAAATATTATTAACAAATCAATGATAAAAGATCATATATGATATCATATTAAAGTAAATGATTCTTTTATTATTCAATAACAATTATTTCACCATTATACAGGAGGTAAACCTACCATCGACCAAGGAAAAAGTACAATGTAAGGGATTCTCTTATCTCACTTTCAATTCCTTGAGATTTCCATTGTTCGCTACTAAATTATTGAAAGTGGTGTATTGTGTACTTCCATTTGATATATATTATCATGATTCACTTTATATTCATGTTATTCTGTAAATCATTTGGTGGTTATTAACTTTTGGCCATGCGACTCAGTTGATTAACGTGGTAAGGGATTCTCTTATCTCACTTTCAATTCCGTGAGATTTCCATTGTTCGCTACTAAATTATTGAAAGTGGTGTATTGTGTACTTCCATTTGATATATATTATCATGATTCACTTTATATTCATGTTATTCTGTAAATCATTTGGTGGTTATTAACTTTTGTCCATGCGACTCAGTTGATTAACGTGGTAAGGGATTTTCTTATCTCACTTTCAATTCCGTGAGATTTCCATTGTTCACCACTTAATTATTGCATGTGGTGTACTGCCCATGATTGTATTCATTGTGTAATATAATTTAATTTATGGGTATTTACATCATCATGTTATGATACTTCTTTCATGGGTGTATGTTTCGTAAGTTACCTAATCGATAAGGGAATTTGAGATTTCAATTTCCACTCATTTGGCTTTACACATATTTCATTGATTATATTACTCCAAGATTATGTGTGGAATCGCTATTCATTTTATTATGCCTTAATTTCCACTCCCCTTTCTATGGATATACTTTTGATACACATAATCACTCCATTGATAAATTCTCAAGTGATCGGTATGAACTTGATAAGAGTAATTTTAACTCAATATCCATTTGTTGAGTTAAATATCCAATTCGTTGGTGTTGTTTCTACAAGAATATGTGTGAATATCCTTTGATTGTTTTACACTGAATATTCAATCATATTTAGTGTATTTATATTTGTCACACATAATTATGTCATTGATTTATCCTTAACCTAAGGATACAACCTTTATGAGAGATTTCATCTCAATTTACATTCCATTGAGACTTCTTTGATGATATACACCGAATCACTTTTATGTGGTGTATATAATGTACTTTGACATAGTATATCATGAATTCCTTTATTCTCATGATATTAAAATGTTTTGATTACCCCAATTATTTGTATTCAAGTGTCTCTTTTGGTTAGAATCTCTAACTAAAATACCATTTTTAAATGTTTTAAAGACTTATTCATCTAAACCTTTCTCATCAATGTCCATGTTTTAAAAATGGTTTTAAGGATTTATATGGACATTAAAGTTTAGAAATCAAAACTCCTTTTAAAAAGTTTCAAAGTGGTATGGGACACTTTGATTCAAAAGTCTACTTTTAAATGGCTTCTTGACAAATAGTGTGACTTTTAAATGTTTTCAAGAAAATGGGGATATTTCTCTCAAATAGTTTTGATGATTATTTTCATCTATGTCAACATCCTTCATTATTCATGATTGAGGTTAATGTGATACAATACAATCTTCCATATTGTATCAAATGAGATATGTTTGACTGTGGATGTTCTATTTTTATACCATTCATGGTTTGTGGTTAAAGTATTGACATTTCGTATGCTAGTTTTAATACGAATGTTTATTTTATGCTTAAACCTATTCATATGAGGAATGCATTGGACTTAATAAGTGACGGGTGGAGCCCGCTATAGCTCCTCGATGCATCGGTAGGTCTCATGAGACAAACTAGTGTCTTGGCACAAGGCCTTGGCAAAATCTTATTTGTAGTCTTGGCACGAGGCCTTGGCTATGTGGTTATGATAGTCTGGCATTATGCATTCCATCATTATGAAAGTGGTTATTGATATTGCATGTGATCATTCGACTAGTAGAATATCCATGTGAGTAAGTAAATGGCATTATTTCATTTTACCTTTTCCATTTTATGTTGAAGTTCAAGTTTAAAAGGCTTTTGTTTTAGTTATAAATTGCCTTAAGTGTTTATGCTTATTTATGAAAGCTTCTGCTATAATGTTATCCTTACTGAGCATCCGAGCTCACCCCTTTCAATGTTTTATTTTTTCCAGGATTATGAAGAAGTAATTTATGAATGACCTGCAGGGATAGTATAAGGGGATATGAAGACAAGATGTTTTTTTTATGATATAATGTAAAAATTTATGGATGTATCTAGTTATTCCAAGGCTACTAAACTAATCGGTCTTTCGAGACTTGATCTTTCTCATGATCATGCCAATGTTATGTAATTAATGCACCGACTCTGGGTAGCTGGGGTCGGGGCGTTACAGTTGGTATCAGAAGAAGTTTAGTACAAACCTTGGTAGCTAGATTTAGATAAACTCTGATTAGAGCACGTAGACCTAAGATGAACTTTGAGGATTAGTATAAAAGAACTTCCTAGAATTTTGGTATTGTAGAGATTTTGTGAGTTTTCCGAGCAATACATCCCTGTCTGGATACGAGCAGGTAGAGGCGGCTCTGGCACAGATGTACCTAGGGGTAAAACCCGAAAACACCGCTTTGAGTTAGACTCGAACGAGAACTGGTGCACGACAACGGGCCTTGCTGCACTCTTGGTTACGACACTCCCGGGGGATATGCTTAGGATAATTTACATTTTCTTTACAAACCGATTTAAGTAATTTATACATAAGATGAGAGTAAATGACCTTGGTTAATCCTAATATGTTTCAAATTGAGAATATGGTGACATTTTAATCTCTAAATGATTTTACGACTACTATTACTCACACAATGCTTTCTGGTTTTAGTCAATGGATGGATTCCAAGGAAGTCATAGTGACTTTGAGAATGATGTACAAGTTGGGAACAGTGGTGGAAATGAGCAACAAAATGGAATGTTGATAGGTGTAAAAGATATCGTCTTTATGCCAAATCAGTTTTCCAAAAATATGATCAACAACATATATATTAACCAACTCCCAGACTCAACAAGGAAGAGAAAGGTGATAAATGATAAGATCTCCAGCAATGGAGACCATGGAGAAAAGAAACCTCAATTTTCATCATGCAGGAATTGTGGAAAGAGACACCCAGGAAAGTGTCTCAATGGGACAACGAAATGTTTTACGTGCGGGAAGGAAGGACATAAAGTGAA
The DNA here is from genome assembly GCA_963277665.1 of Viscum album. Classification (NCBI taxonomy): domain Eukaryota; kingdom Viridiplantae; phylum Streptophyta; class Magnoliopsida; order Santalales; family Viscaceae; genus Viscum; species Viscum album. The sequence continues at coordinate 964,472,995 of OY728129.1, forward strand.
GAATTGCCGAAGAAAAATGAAGAGTACTATGGAAGAAGATAAAAATGGTCCCAAGAGTCCATTTACAGTCATTTGCCGTAAATGTAGGGGACCTGGCCATTACCCGAGTGAATGTCCTATTCTATAGGATATTTTCTTGGTCAAAGAAGAAGCTATGTGGAAATAAATGGTTGGAGAAAAATTATCACTACTTGTTGATGGGTTTACATTGGAATAATTTTCTCTTGTATTTGTAACCCCGCAGTTTGCCATGTGAGAATGATATTTGAGGAAGAATTGTCTCTTCTCTTGTGGATATAGGTATAAATAACCATTTGGTTTTATATGATCATTGGGGTTTGAGAAAATGATAAGTTATTATAATTTGGGATGAAAATGCAAAGTATGATATAACATTTGTGGTTAAATTATGTTATTTTTAGGAATTTATCTCATTTTGGTAATATTATAAAATATAGTTTTGAAAAAGGACAACACGTAGACCGTGTGACAACCCGTCGCGTCGGACAAAGCTGTGGGAATCGAACCCACAACCAAAGTGCGATTGGGATTTATCGCCTACCACTGGACTACGTGAAGTCCCTGGTTAGTATGACTATTTTTTTTGTTAAATGATTTTATTGATCAATAATAAGATGATTTGGGTTCTTATGTCTTATCAAATTAATACCCTTGGTATAGGAAAATGATTTGGTGATTAAGTGATAAATGTTATTTTGGAAGATGTTCATTTTGTTAGGAACACTATATGCCCAAGGAAAATAGAATACAATGAGGTTTCATTTGTAGAGTAATGGTGGATTTTTATCTACATTTTTATTGTTGATTTATAGTGATTTGGGTTATTTATGGAAATGATTAACCTATAACAGAGAATATGTGATGATGTTGATTACATTTAAGTATGTGACTTTAAGAGTATTTGATGTAATTTGGAGATACAATGTAACATGGGAGACTACATAATCAAATTCTTCTATGTTTTGGGTTTCAATATTAGTTTGGATTATATTAAAGGATTTTAAGGACAATTGGTTATTGAATGGTATCTATTTAACTTTGGGGTATTGTTGGTTTAATTTTAGAAATTAAGATTAGTGCATATTTATCTCAATGAATATCCTTTTGGGGGATCATTAGATCATTCACTAACCATTTTGGTTTTGATTAATCTTCAAAGACAATGTAAATATATGGTTTATCCTGCATGGATCATGTGATTCTATAGAAGTTTATTCTAGCTCTCCCAGTGTGACCAAGTCTTCTTGAATACTCATCGTTTAAAAAAAAATTGAGTTAGTGGTGGAAATTTATTAAAGAGTGAAAATCTACTTAAAATTTAAGTATATCTCATAATGTTCTTAGTCAATATCATAAATGAATTCCTCTTCCTTATGTAATGTAACTTTAAAAAAAATGTTGTCCTAGATGGTACCTTAAATCATCACTAATTTATGGCTTTGGGATTGTTGGCCTATTCATAGCCATGTTCTCTACCACTCTCCATCAGATAATTGATGGTTAGATTTCTCCTCCATATCCATATTTTCCTACATGGAACCCTAGTATGTGTTAATTTCGGTAATCTTCATACTTTACACTCTTTATTTTAAATAGAGGCCTCATTAATTCATTTTTTGATGTGGGATTTCAACTAAGATATTTTGAAATGTCAAAAATGTGTGATCCCAATACCCTATATTTTGTTGAACCGATGGTACTTCAAATCATCATAGATTGATGAGTTTAAGGACCTCAATTTTATACTTGTTGGTGATTGATGACCTCAACCACTACCTATAAATATTTACGTTTTTCCTCCAATTATATGTCTCTAATTGCCACCAATGTTCTCCTAATCGAGATCATAATTTGGTGGTGACCCTTTCATTTCTCTTTTCCTCATATTAAGACTAAATTTTAGTAAACCAATTTCCGATGTGGGTTTTCCCACAAATATATTTTCTATTTTCAACCTTTTATTTTCGAAGAACAATTTCAAATTGCGAGGACGCAATTTATTGAAGGAGGGGAGAATGTAACACCCCAAGATTTCATAGTGTGTTATTTCTTCAAAATAATTCAATAACTTGCACTACACGCAACACCGAGTTCAAGCGCACCATGACTTACCAAACAAGCCGTTCAAAAAAGGTTATGAATAGTATTAACTAAATTTTAAACTTTATATAATCCTTATAATTTTAGAATCCATATTATGAGTTTCTTAGACATAATGTAAGAACAAATTCATCTTCAGTATTGTAGTTTTACCAACTTTTAATAGTAAACCCTTTTTAAATAAAATATTTTAAACTTTTGACTACATGGGGACATCAAAAAATTTAAAATAAAACATCCCAAGCTTCCACGGTACGCTTTCCTTTGAATAAAATAGTAGCGTGTGTTGTACGCAACTTCGAGTTTTAACACACACCACAACCGATCAAACTAGCCGTTATGAATAGTAATACATAATTTTTTGAAATTATATATATTTTAAATTTCAAAATGGTCTTCATTTTTGGATTCGGAATATCAAATTTAGCCTAAGGTGAAATTTTGGTACTTTTCGGATAACTTTCATATTTTGATGAATAGTAAAAATTACTAAATTTTAATTAAAAACAACTTTTTTAATCAAAATAATTAATAGTGATAAATTATGAATTTGAGTGGTTTTAAAGTATATTTAGAATATATTTTTACCATTTAATATAATTTTGGTCATTGGACATAATTTTACAATTAAACCGAACATAAACAAGTGTCAATCTTTTGATAGTTATTATCTCTTAAAAACACGCTTTTTGTTTTGACAGCGGGAATTAATTTTAAATTAATTTCTGCCACTTCTGTGTTTTGAATTTAGAAAAATGGATTCCATATTTGGAATCAGGATGTTCAAATTGTGTAAATAGGTAACTTTTATTTTTAGACATTTTGAATAATTACTGCGGTAAATATTTTATTTACCATGGTTAAGGGTAAATCCGGTAAATAAGGGTTAAAAAATAATATTATAATAATACTAAATTACCCTAAAACGTGTATTAACCCTATTGGTTGATACATGGTCGACCATGGGCATCTTTGGGTCAATTTGGGGACCCCATTGATCCACTTGTAAGTGATAATGACACTTTATATTAATATAGTTAAAATAAAAATAAAAATGGCATAAGCTTACATCTTTTAGAAGAACAATTTTTACATAGGGTTATACATGTTGGATTTTCGATTATAAATATTCATTAGAAAGCTAAAAAGATTTCCTACATAATGATATTTTATTTATAATTTTTAGACATCAAATAATTTAAATTATTAATGACACAATAATGATGCAATGTTTACCTCATTAATAAATCATTTAAATAAATAAGATTATAATGATTAAAATATTATCTAAAACCTGTCCAATTCTTATTGGTTGATGTTATTTAGAATATTAGTCATCTTATATTCGACCTCAATGATTTTTGGACCATTATAAACCGAATATAATTATATTATAAAGTAATACTTTCACTCTTTCCTAAAGAGCCCCTCCTCTCCCTTATAAAAGGAGACCACTTCTACTCATTCCTCACACCTCTCAAGCCACTTGGCTCGTCCAAACTCTGCCCAACTAAGCTCCCCAAATCCCTCTCCTCATCCTTGAAGCTTCCCCTTAGGCAGAAATCATTTCAAGAAATCTTTTGGTTCCAACCAAAGTGAGTTACCTAAATTAAAGGTAACAATTTCTCTTAAAGTATTTTCATTTATTTTGCTCCTCCAACCCCCAAAATCTTTTTATTTCCCTTCTTTTGTAACAAAAACAGTATCCTCAATATACTAGGATGTTGTTATAAGAAGGATTCAAACTACACATTCACACAACTCCATCTAATGGATGATGAACATAATGTTTCTGTGGATGGCAAACTAACGCCTCACGAAACGATGATTGTTCAAATACATCTTACCGCCTCTCATGGTGGCCATTAGGATGGCACTGTAATTAAATATGATATTAATGATATATATTTTATATATAAGCTTCTGTAATTCCATTTTATTTCATACCATTATTCGTTTCATGTTGTATATACATACGATAATTTCATTTGAGGAAGTGCGGACTACCGCCCCCTTAAAATGATATGACTCGTTCATACCACACATGGAACGTATAAAGGATGGTGTAAATGAACTTAAGTAACATATATAAAATATTATATTATACTGGAATAGTAATATACCTATGTATAATTTGGATTCGATTATTTTAAAATAAAAATTAAATGGAAGTAGCGTTCGTGCGTACGTACGGACTACCGTCTCCACGAACGCGATGAGATTCATTCTCCATCGTATCCATTCAAGTATAATTATCATTTGATGATTTAAAAATGATGTTTAAGAACTTGATACCATTCTGGATATGAATAATATACATCCCATTAATAACGAATATGTCTCACATAACAAAGAATATAAAGTAAAATGAACCCGTTAACACCCGAAATGACGATAATTCTAAAATATTATTAACAAATCAATGATAAAAGATCATATATGATATCATATTAAAGTAAATGATTCTTTTATTTTTCAATAACAATTATTTCACCATTATACAGGAGGTAAACCTACCATCGACCAAGGAAAAAGTACAATGTAAGGGATTCTCTTATCTCACTTTCAATTCCGTGAGATTTCCATTGTTCGCTACTAAATTATTGAAAGTGGTGTATTGTGTACTTCCATTTGATATATATTATCATGATTCACTTTATATTCATGTTATTCTGTAAATCATTTGGTGGTTATTAACTTTTGGCCATGCGACTCAGTTGATTAACGTGGTAAGGGATTCTCTTATCTCACTTTCAATTCCGTGAGATTTCCATTGTTCGCTACTAAATTATTGAAAGTGGTGTATTGTGTACTTCCATTTGATATATATTATCATGATTCACTTTATATTCATGTTATTCTGTAAATCATTTGGTGGTTATTAACTTTTGGCCATGCGACTCAGTTGATTAACGTGGTAAGGGATTTTCTTATCTCACTTTCAATTCCGTGAGATTTCCATTGTTCACCACTTAATTATTGCATGTGGTGTACTGCCCATGATTGTATTCATTGTGTAATATAATTTAATTTATGGGTATTTACATCATCATGTTATGATACTTCTTTCATGGGTGTATGTTTCGTAAGTTACCTAATCGATAAGGGAATTTGAGATTTCAATTTCCACTCATTTGGCTTTACACATATTTCATTGATTATATTACTCCAAGATTATGTGTGGAATCGCTATTCATTTGATTATGCCTTAATTTCCACTCCCCTTTCTATGGATATACTTTTGATACACATAATCACTCCATTGATAAATTCTCAAGTGATCGGTATGAACTTGATAAGAGTAATTTTAACTCAATCTCCATTTGTTGAGTTAAATATCCAATTCGTTGGTGTTGTTTCTACAAGAATATGTGTGAATATCCTTTGATTGTTTTACACTGAATATTCAATCATATTTAGTGTATTTATACTTGTCACACATAATTATGTCATTGATTTATCCTTAACCTAAGGATACAACCTTTATGAGAGATTTCATCTCAATTTACATTCCATTGAGACTTCTTTGATGATATACACCGAATCACTTTTATGTGGTGTATATAATGTACTTTGACATAGTATATCATGAATTCCTTTATTCTCATGATATTAAAATGTTTTGATTACCCCAATTATTTGTATTCAAGTGTCTCTTTTGGTTAGAATCTCTAACTAAAATACCATTTTTAAATGTTTTAAAGACTTATTCATCTAAACCTTTCTCATCAATGTCCATGTTTTAAAAATGGTTTTAAGGATTTATATGGACATTAAAGTTTAGAAATCAAAACTCCTTTTAAAAAGTTTCAAAGTGGTATGGGACACTTTGATTCAAAAGTCTACTTTTAAATGGCTTCTTGACAAATAGTGTGACTTTTAAATGTTTTCAAGAAAAGGGGGATATTTCTCTCAAATAGTTTTGATGATTATTTTCATCTATGTCAACATCCTTCATTATTCATGATTGAGGTTAATGTGATACAATACAATCTTCCATATTGTATCAAATGAGATATGTTTGACTGTGGATGTTCTATTTTTATACCATTCATGGTTTGTGGTTAAAGTATTGACATTTCGTATGCTAGTTTTAATACGAATGTTTATTTTATGCTTAAACCTATTCATATGAGGAATGCATTGGACTTAATAAGTGAAGGGTGGAGCCCTCTATAGCTCCTCGATGCATCGGTAGGTCTCATGAGACAAACTAGTGTCTTGGCACAAGGCCTTGGCAAAATCTTATTTGTAGTCTTGGCACGAGGCCTTGGCTATGTGGTTATGATAGTCTGGCATTATGCATTCCATCATTATGAAAGTGGTTATTGATATTGCATGTGATCATTCGACTAGTAGAATATCCATGTGAGTAAGTAAATGGCATTATTTCATTTTACCTTTTCCATTTTATGCTGAAGTTCAAGTTTAAAAGGCTTTTGTTTTAGTTATAAATTGCCTTAAGTGTTTATGCTTATTTATGAAAGCTTCTGCTATAATGTTATCCTTACTGAGCATCCGAGCTCACCCCTTTCAATGTTTTATTTTTTCCAGGATTATGAAGAAGTAATTTATGAATGACCTGCAGGGATAGTATAAGGGGATATGAAGACAAGATGTTTTTTTATGATATAATGTAAAAATTTATGGATGTATCTAGTTATTCCAAGGCTACTAAACTAATCGGTCTTTCGAGACTTGATCTTTCTCATGATCATGCCAATGTTATGTAATTAATGCACCGACTCTGGGTAGCTGGGGTCGGGGCGTTACACCCAGTGATTAGTTTATTTGGGTAACCGTTACGTTTCATACTTTTGTTTTTAAAGATAAGTTTTGGTATTCCTTTTTACGATGTGGGTTTCTATCAAAGAAACTTTCAAATAGTAAACCATTTATACCCCCGACGAATTTCGAGGGTGAAATTCATTTTAAGGGGGGTAGAATGTAACACACCGAGATTTTATGAAAAATATTATTTTAATTTCATTAATGTCTTTTGTTGTATTCTACACCAAGATTACCTTGCGCTATACGCAACACCGTATTAGCTTGCAGTATATGCAACACTATTCATGGACCGTGTTACACACAATTTTGAAAATAGTTATTCTACGCAACATTGAGTATATATATATATATATATATATATTAAATGTATAAATGAAATATGGTTGGATTCTGTTATACGAAACAACGAAGGATTCTTTCACAACACGCAACCCTGACTTGGCTTGCATTACACACAATCGCGACCTTCCTCGATAGCGTGTGTTGTACGCAATACCGGGTTTTAATAAACAATGTTATATTATTATAATATTGTCATGAACTAGCCGTTATGAATAGTATTTACTAAATTTTGAATTTTATAACATTATTATTCATCTTACACATTTCTAAAACATGTTATAAGAACAAAATAAATTTTTCGGGTAAAATAAGTATTTTTCAAAAAATGCAGTTTTGCCGCCTTTGGATGGCGCACCCACTTTAAATCTGGTTTTCGACATGTTTATAAGTTCAATTTGACAAAATAAAATTCTTCTTTGGAATCAAGAAATAAAAATTTACTTTGGATAAAATTTTCATATTATTCTGGTAACTTTCACATTTTAATGAATAGTAAAAACACGCTATATTTTAATTAAAAACAACTTTTTTCATCGTAATATCTTATGTGGTTAAATTATAATATTGAATGGTTTTAAAGTATAAATAGAATATATTTTTACCATTTAATATAATGCATGTCATTATAATTGATTTTACCTTGAATTCGTAAGTTAAATCAATTCAATCTTTTGCAATGTTTTAAACAAAAACCCGTTTTTATTCGACAACGGGATTAATTTTAATTTAATTTCTAAAACTTCTGTGTTTTGAATTTTAAAAAATGGATTCCATATTTGGAATCAGTGGGTCCAAATTATGTTAATAGGATACTTTTTATTTTTGGGAATTATGAATAGTAACTACGGTAAATTTTATTTACCATAGTTAAAGGTAAATCGGGTAATTAAGGGTAAATATAATATTTTAAAATTACCCTAACAAATGTCAAAATCCTATTGGATGACTAAAAAACGACCCATATCACCTAAGGGTTGGATTAGATTAATATAATTAAATTTTTTCAATGAAAATAATTTAATTATTATTAAAACTAAAGAATGTGACAACATGTCACTTTCTTAAATCTTATAAGTATAATAATTTTAATCTAGTGATAAACTTCATGAAACTTCAAACATGAATAGTCTTAAGAAAGATAATACAATTATCTACATCATAGGAATTTATTTATAATTTTTAGGGATTAAATAATTATCATTTATTATGACACAAAGATGATGCAGTAATTGTCCTATTAATGAAATATTGACATAATTGATGTTATAAATGCCCAAATAAATGTAATTTGAGACTTTTTATGACTTACACTAATTTTGTAGGTTACTATGATATATTAGTGTTGATTTAATCAGCTTGGTTCGAACATATAATTATGTTATGACTTTCACAAAAATCATATATCAAATAGTGTCAAAATTGACACAAAATAGTTTTTAAATCAAATATTATATTATTAATTTTTATTTTATTCCTAAAAATCTAAGGTTCGGCCAAATGACTTAGATAAGGATATATATATTAATAATAAACAATTTGGGGTTCGTTTGGCATGTTATAGTATGTGTATTAACCATATAGTGAAAGAAAACAAAAAGACACGGTAAAAGTTAAATTATTTAACTTAGAGTTAAATCTAATTGATAAGGTTAAAATAATACCCTAAACTTGTCTAAATCCTATTGGTTGATAGGATTTAGACCCATACCCACTTTAGCTTCGAAATAAGACCCTTTGGAACCATTATAAACCGATTTTGACATTAATATAAAATAATATTTTGAGGTATTCATAAGGTGCCCCTCTCCTCCCTTATAAAAGGACACCTCCTCCCCCTCCTCCTCACACAAATTTGAGCACTCAAGCTCAGCCAAACCCTGCCATTTTCTCCTATACACTTCCCTAGAATACTCCTAGAGGTCCTGGTCTTCTTCAAAGACCAATCTTAGTTCCCTAAGTGGAGGATTCAAAGAGGCGTTCCAAAGAAGAGGAGCTTCGGACACGTACAAAGCAAATCGGACCTAAGGTAAGGGAAATATCACAATCTCATTTTTATCCGAGATTGTTTATACTTTGAAATTTACTGGGGTGTATTTTATCATCCACATCCATGTTTCCTCAATATGTAATATTATTTCCATTCACCTAAAATTGTTTAAAACCTATTTTACCCTTCGTTGAGTTTTTAGTAAAAGATATGAAAGGAATCTTTTGTCGTTTTTCATACGAGGTACTTTTTTTGACTTTTCTGACAAAAGTACGAAGAATGTTTTTTTTAACTTAAACGGCCCGAACGGATTTTTACGGTTTTATAAAGCCTTATTTTCATGAAGCTTCCTCCAAATGATTTCATGACTATTTTCAATAAAATCTCTTTCTTTTAAAATTGCATGATGTTTTGTGAAAAGAAATTGATTTTGAAGAAGAAAGGATATTTTCCTCAAGAATTCATTTCAAGTGTTTTATCAAAATTATTTTCCATCTAAGCTAATAAATGGTTCTGTTTCTATCAATATTTTTACATTCATTTGACTATGTTGTGATGGAATTATGTTTATGAATTCCTTTATCTTATATGAATTGTTTTATGATGTCATGTTGTTTAAGAATCCCATTTTTCTTACATGGGTTACGCTGTGATGTATGGTTTATGATTATGTGGCACACATAAGAAAGGATTCATTATAAGATGGGTGGGACCTATATCTCCCTCCAATGCATTGGGTAAAAATTTTATATCTCATGAGATAGACATGGCTGGGACGGTAGGTTATACCGGTTCAGTGAAACAGGACTGGAACGAGGGTGACTCGGTTCAGAAAGGGACTCTGTCCACTAAGATAGTCTTGGAAATGAGTCATGACTAACAAGAAATGATTTTCTATGATTATGTGTGAATGCCACAAAGTTTCATGTTTTAAGTTATGATTATTGTGATTACATTTCACTGCCATGATTTACCCCATGTTATGAAATTATGATCTCTTTTGCAGGCTAAGATTTCCAAAAGTTATGTGCTTATGTATATGATGTGATTGATATTTCTTTTGTTTACCCTTACTGAGCATTTGAGCTCATACTTTTAAGTTTTCTTTTCACCAGGATATAAAGAAAGGTTTTAGGTAAAAAAAAGGAAGATCTTTATGGGAGATTTTGAAGATCTTTCACCACGATTAGAAGATTACGTTCCGAGTTTCCAAAGACACTAAACTATTACGATCCTTATGTGTGTGTTTCTGTTATGTACTATGTATTCCGCAAATGTAATTTAATGTCAATGTACGTCAAGCTTCGGGTCTCTACAGTTGGTATCAGAGGAAAGGTTTAGTCAACATTTGGAAACTAGGATGCGAGAACTTTAGTGAGATCCCTAGAGATATTTCTAAGGTATGTCTAGGGATGTCCCTAAGGTTAAGTATACGTATAGGTTATAGTACTAGAATTACGCTAACGATCATAGAATTAAACCTAAGATGTTTGATATTTAAGGTACTCCCCCTTTATTATGTTGTTTTCCCGAGCATGATTTTTGCCTCTCACACTATTGTTTTTGGGTTTTAAACGATGGATGGAACCCGAAGGAACCATTTTGATCAATGCAATGGACAATGCAATGATTGTCCTCCTGAACAAAAAAAATGTTTTGGGAGATGGAGTGCAAAATCTTATTGCTATACTTACACAAGCTATGAATCATTCTGGACTTCTAAATGAGCAGAGAAGGGAACAATATTCTATTGAGTCCTTTATGAGGCAACGTCCACCTTCTTTCAGTGGGACTTCCGATCCACTTGTTGCTGAACAATGGATCAGTACTACTAAAAATATATTTTCAGTTCTTCAATGTTCTGAACATGATAAAGTCATCTTAGCTGTTTATTGTTTGGAAGGTGATGCTGATCAATGGTGGAATCTTATCAAGAATACGAGGCCAAGAGATGAAATTGAGTCCATGGAATGGGACGAGTTCAAGAACTTGTTTTTCAGTAAGTACTTCCCTCGTATTCTTCAAACAAAGATGGAAAAGGAGTTTCTTGAGCTGAAGCAGAAGGGTGAGGAATCTGTTGGTATATATGAAGCAAATTTTACAAGACTTGCAAGGTATGCATCTGGCATTATCATCCAACCTGAAAGTAAAGTTGATCGATTTTTCAGTGGCTTAAAATCAAGTCTTCGAAGGGAATTAGCTATAAGAGACTTCAGTAGCTATGAAAAAATTGTGCGTTGTGCTATCAAGGTAGAAATGGAAGTTGGTGTTACATATCCATCTCATGGTTTTGAAAAGAAACGAAAGATGGAGTTCAAGGAGAAATCTCAGAATAATGGTGAAAAGAAGATGAATGTTTCCTTATACAAAAAGTGTGGAAAGAAGCATGGTGGAGATTGTCTTAAAGGGACTAGAAAATGTTTTAAGTGTGGAAAAGAAGGTCATCGAGCAGCTGAGTGTCGAAGTAATGGAAAAAGGGTTTCTAATGATGTGAATAAAGCAAACACTGCAGATAATGCACCACCAACACTTCAATGCTTCAAGTGCAGGGAAATGGGGAATTATGCTAATAAATGACCTAATCTAAGGGTTAGTGATGATCAACATGAGCAACCACTGAAGGCAAAGGAAAAAAGGGAAGTCACATGCGATCACTATTGGCAATGTTGAATATGACAACGATGTGGTGGAATGATTAAGTGTTTATGTAATGGGATTCCAAAATAATGTTGTATCATTGAGTATTGCAATATTTATTTATGTGGTATTCAAAGTGATTGAGATATTTTTGGAAATAAGATGATATGCGCATAATGAAGGGAAAACTAGAAAATGAAATGTTTAACAGTATTCATGAGCTCATGATTGATATAAGGACTAAGTGATATCATTGTTTGAGTATATAGAATTTTGAGGATTTTGGTATGTGGAAAGTGTTAACTTTTAACTGCATTCATGTTTTCACTAAGGTATTCAAGAGAATACATGATTAAGGACTTTGAATTTTTGGAATGTGACCAACAAAACATATCTTATGATCGACGATGGTGTTAAATCTCTGGTAATCGTTTTCACTATGTTATGAGAGTGGACTGCATTATTATGGATAATCCTAAAGATTGGAATGGATTATGTTGGACATAAGTGAGTATTGTTTAAGGATAGAAGTTTGTTTTTATTCGATATTATTGATGGGATGTTATAGTAATGTAGTTTTAGAAAAAGGACAACCTGCAGGACGGGCGACAACCCATCGCGTCGGACAAGGCTGTAGGAATCGAACCCACAACCGAAGTGCGACTGGCCTTTATCGCCTACCACTGGCCTATAGGAAGTCCCTGTTTAGTAGAAACTAGTTTTATTATATTAAGAAGTATGATATATGAAGTATAAGTCCATTTTAGGAACATTATATGATTAATCTCACTATAGATCGACTTATGTATATAATTTTTGCTAACCTTTTGTTTGAGACAGATGGAATGACCCGTCATTCTGTCACATGATCTGCTAACACTTCACAAATAACAAATTCAACTTCATTTATTTAAGAGATGAAGTGGAAATTGTTCAAGGCACGAAAAACAGTGAGATTGTACCAAAATAAAGTAAGTATTTATTCTAATTCAAATTTTCAACTTTAGGGAAATGATCTTGAAAACCAAAAATGTTGTCCTAGTGCCCTTATATCCGATGAATCAGATGGTATCCTAGATCATCACAAATTTATGGCTTTGTGATTGCTAGCTTTTCCATAGCAATGTTCTCTACCACTCTCCATCAGAACATGATGGTTAGATTTCTCTTCCATATCCATATTTTCACCTATGTGGAAACCCAGTGATTAGTTTATTTGGGTAACCGTTATGTTTCATACTTTTGTTTTTAAAGATAAGTTTTGGTATTCCTTTTTACTATGTGGGTTTCTATCAAAGAAACTTTCAAATAGTAAACTATTTATAACCCCGACGAATTTCGAGGGCGAAATTCATTTTAAGGGGGGTAGAATGTAACACCCCGAGATTTTATGAAAAATATTATTTTAATTTTATTAATGTCTTTTGTTTTATTCTACACCAAGATTACCTTGCGCTATACACAACACCGTATTAGCTTGCAGTATACGCAACACTATTCATGGACCGTGTTACACACAATTTTGATAATAGTTATTCTACGCAACATTGAGTATATATATATATATTAAATGTATAAATGAAATATGGTTGGATTCTGTTATATGAAACAACGAAGGATTCTTTCACAACACGCAACCCTGACTTGGCTTGCATTACACGCAATCGCGACCTTCCTCGATAGCGTGTGTTGTACGCAATACCGGGTTTTAATAAACAATGTTATGTTATTATAATATTGTCATGAACTAGCCGTTATGAATATTATTAACTAAATTTTGAATTTTATAACATTATTATTCATCTTACACATTTTTAGAACATGGTATAAGAACAAAATAAATTTTTCGGGTAAAATAAGTATTTTTCAAAAAATGCATATTTGCCGCCTTTGGATGGCGCACCCACTTTAAATCTGGTTTTTGAAATATTTATAAGTTCAATTTGACAAAATAAAATTCTTCTTTGGAATCAAGAAATAAAAATTTACTTTGGTTAAAATTTTCATATTATTCTGGTAACTTTCACATTTTAATGAATAGTAAAAACACGCTATATTTTAATTAAAAACAACTTTTTTCATCGTAATATCTTATGTGGTTAAATTATAATATTGAATGGTTTTAAAGTATAAATAGAATATATTTTTACCATTTAATATAATGTATGTCATTATCCTTGATTTTACCTTGAATTTGTAAGTTAAATCAATTCAATCTTTTGCAATGTTTTAAACAAAAACCCGTTTTTATTCGACAACGGGATTAATTTTAATTTAATTTCTTCAACTTCTGTGTTTTGAATTTTAAAAAATGGATTCCATATTTGGAATCAGTGGGTCCAAATTATGTCAATAGGATACTTTTTATTTTTGGGAATTATGAATAGTAACTATGGTAAATTTTATTTACCATAGTTAAAGGTAAATCGGGTAATTAAGGGTAAATATAATATTTTAAAATTACCCTAACAAATGTAAAAATCCTATTAGATGACTAAAAAACGACCCATATCACCTAAGGGTCGGATTAGATTAATTTAATTAAATTTTTTCAATGAAAATAATTTAATTATTATTAAAACAAATGAATGTGACAACATGTCACTTTCTTAAATCTTATAAGTATAATAATTTTAATCTAGTGATAAACTTCATGAAACTTCGAACATGAATAGTATCCAGAAAGCTAATACAATTATCTACATCATAGGAATTTATTTATAATTTTTAGGGATTAAATAATTATCATTTATTATGACACAATGATGATGCAGTAATTGTCTTATTAATGAAATATTGACATAATTGATGTTATAAATGCCCAAATAAATGTAATTTGAGACTTTTTATGACTTAAACTAATTTTCTAGGTTACTATGATATATTAGTGTTTATTTAATCAGCTTGGTTCGAACATATAATTCTGTTATGACTTTCACAAAAATCATATATCAAATAGTGTCAAAATTGACACAAAATAGTTTTGAAATCAAATATTATATTATTAATTTTTATTTTATTCCTAAAAATATAAGGTTCGGCCAAATGACTTAGATAAGGATATATATATTAATAATAAACAATTTGGGTTCGTTTGGCATGTTATAGTAAGTGTATTAACCATATAGTGAAAGAAAACAAAAAGACACGGTAAAAGTTAAATTATTTAACTTAGAGTTAAATCTAATTGATAAGGTTAAAATAATACCCTAAACTTGTCTAAATCCTATTGGTTGATAGGATTTCGACCCATCCCCACTTTAGCTTCGAAATAAGACCCTTTGGAACCATTATAAACCGATTTTGACATTAATATAAAATAATATTTTGAGGTATTCCTAAGGTGCCCCTCTCCTCCCTTATAAAAGGACACCTCCTCCCCCTCCTCCTCACACAAATTTGAGCACTCAAGCTCGGCCAACCCCTGCCATTTTCTCCTCTCCACTTCCCTAGAATAATCCTAGAGGTCCTGGTCTTCTTCAAAGACCAATCTTAGTTCCCTAAGTGGAGGATTCAAAGAGGCGTTCCAAAGAAGAAGAGCTTCGGACACGTACAAAGAAAATCGGACCTAAGGTAAGGGAAATATCACAATCTCATTTTTATCCGAGATTGTTTATACTTTGAAATTTACTGGGGTGTATTTTATCATCCACATCCATGTTTCCTCAATATGTAATATTATTTCCATTCACCTAAGATTGTTTAAAACCTATTTTACCCTTCGGTGAGTTTTTAGTAAAAGATATGAAAGGAATCTTTTGTTGTTTTTCGTACGAGGTACTTTTTTTGACTTTTCCGACAAAAGTACGAAGAATTTTTTTTATAACTTAAACGGCCTGAACGGATTTTTACGGTTTTATAAAGCCTTATTTTCATGAAGCTTCCTCCAAAAGATTTCATGACTATTTTCAATAAAATCTCTTTCTTTTAAAATTGCATGATGTTTTGTGAAAAGAAATTGATTTTGAAGAAGAAAGGATATTTTCCTCAAGAATTTATTTCATGTGTTTTATCAAAATTATTTTCCATCTAAGCTAATAAAGGGTTCTGTTTCTATCCATATTTTTACATTCATTTGACTATGTTGTGATGGAATTATGTTTATGAATTCCTTTATCTTATATGAATTGTTTTATGATGTCATGTTGTTTAAGAATCCCATTTTTATTACATGGGTTACGCTGTGATGTATGGTTTATGATTATGTGGCACACATAAGAAAGGATTCATTATAAGATGGGTGGGACCTATATCTCCCTCCAATGCATTGGGTAAAGATTTTATATCTCATGAGATAGACATGGCTGGAACGGTAGGTTATACCGGTTCAGTGAAACAGGACTCGAACAATGGTGACTCGGTTCAGAAAGGGACTCTGTCCACTAAGATAGTCTTGGCAATGAGTCATGACTAACAAGAAATGATTTTCTATGATTATGTGTGAATGCCACAAAGTTTCATGTTTTAAGTTATGATTATTGTGATTACATTTCACTGCCATGATTTACCCCATGTTATGAAATTATGATCTCATTTGCAGGTTAAGATTTCCAAAAGTTATGTGCTTATGTATATGATGTGATTGATATTTCTTTTGTTTACCCTTACTGAGCATTTGAGCTCACCCTTTTATTTTTTCTTTTCACCAGGATGTAAAGAAAGGTTTTAGGTAAAAAAAAGGAAGATCTTTATGGGAGATTTTGAAGATCTTTCACCACGATTAGAAGATTACGTTCCGAGTTTCCAAAGACACTAAACTATTACGATCCTTGTGTGTGTGTTTCTGTTATGTACTAAGTATTCCTAAAATGTAATTTAATGTCAATGTACGTCAAGCTTCGGGTCTCCACAGTTGGTATCAGAGGAAAGGTTTAGTCAACCTTTGGAAACTAGGATGCGAGAACTTTAGTGAGATCCCTAGAGATATTTCTAAGGTATGTCTAGGGATGTCCCTAAGGTTAAGTATACGTATAGGTTATAGTACTAGAATTACGCTAACGATCATAGAATTAAACCTAAGATGTTAGATATTGAAGGTACTCCCCCTTTATTATGTTGTTTTCCCTAGCATGATTTTTGCCTCTCACACTATTCTTTTTGGGTTTTAGATGATGGCTGGAACCCGAAGGAACCCTGTTGATCAATGCAATGGACAATGCAATGATTGTCCTCCTGAACAAACAAATGTTATGGGAGATGGAGTGAAAAATCTTATTTCTATACTTACACAAGCTATGAATCATTCTGGACTTCCAAATGAGCAGAGAAGGGAACAATATTCTATTGAGTCCTTAATGAGGCAACGTGCACCTTCTTTCAGTGGGACTTCCGATCCACTTGTTGCTGAACAAAGGATCAGTACTACTGAAAAGATATTTTCAGTTCCTCAATTTTATGAACATGATAAAGTCATCTTAGCAGTGTATCGTTTGGAAGGTGATGCTGATCAATGGTGGAATCTTATCAAGAATACGAGGCCAAGAGATGAAATTGAGTCCATGGAATGGGACGAGTTCAAGAACTTGTTTTTCAGTAAGTACTTCCCTCGTATTCTTCGAAAAAAGATGGAAAAGGAGTTTCTTGAGCTGAAGCAGAAGGATGAGGAATCTGTTGGTATATACGAAGCAAATTTTACAAGACTTGCAAGGTATACATCTGGCATTATCATCCAACCTGAAAGTAAAGTTGATCGATTTTTCAGTGGATTAAAACCAAGTCTTCGAAGGGCATTAGCTATAATAGACTTCAGTAGCTATGAAGAAATTGTGCGTTGTGCTATCAAGGTAGAAATGGAAGTTGGTGTTACATATCCATCTCATGGTTTTGAAAAGAAACGAAAGATGGAGTTCAAGGAGAAATCTCAGAATAATGGTGAAAAGAAGATGAATGTTTCCTTATGCACAAAGTGTGGAAAGAAGCATGGTGGAGATTGTCTTAAAGGGACTAGAAAATGTTTTAAGTGTGGAAAAGAAGGTCATCGAGCAGCTGAGTGTCGAAGTAATGGAAAAAGGGTTTCTAATGATGTGAATAAAGCAAACACTGCAGAGAACACGCCACCAACACTTCAATGCTTCAAGTGAAAGGAAATGGGGCATTATGCTAATAAATGCCCTAATCCAAGGGTTATTGATGATCAACATGAGCAACCACTTAAGGCAAAGAACAAAGGGAAGTCACATGCGATCACTATTGGAAATGTTGAATATGACAAAGATGTGGTGGAATGATTAAGTGTTTATGTAATGGGATTCCAAAATAATGTTGTATCATTGAGTATTGCAATATTTATTGATGTGGTATTCAAAGTGATTGAGATATTTTTTGAAATAAGATGATATGCGCATAATGAAGGGAAAACTAGAAAATGAAATGTTTAACAGTATTCATGAGCTCATGATTGATATAAGGACTAAGTGATATCATTGTTTGAGTATATAGAATTTTGAGGATTTTGGTATGTGGAAAGTGTTAACTTTTAACTGTATTCATGTTTTCACTAAGGTATTCAAGAGAATACATGATTAAGGACTTTGAATTTTTGGAATGTGACCAACAAAACATATCTTATGATCGACGATGGTGTTAAATCTCTGGTAATCGTTTTCACTATGTTATGAGAGTGGACTGCATTATTATGGATAAGCCTAAAGATTGGAATGGATTATGTTGGACATAAGTGAGTATTGTTTAAGGATAGATGTTTTTTTTATTCGATATTATTGATGGGATGTTATAGTAATGTAGCTTTAGAAAAAGGACAACATGCAGGACGGGCGACAGCCCATCGCGTCGGACAAGGCTGTAGGAATCGAACCCACAACCGAAGTGCGACTGGCCTTTATCGCCTACCACTGGCCTATAGGAAGTCCCTGTTTAGTAGAAACTAGTTTTATTATATTAAGAAGTATGATGTATGAAGTATAAGTCCATTTTAGGAACAATATATGATTAATCTCACTATAGATCGACTTATGTATATAATTTTTGCTAACCTTTTGTTTGAGACAGATGGAATGACCCGTCATTCTGTCACATGATCTGCTAACACTTCACGAATAACAAATTCAACTTCATTTATTTAAGAGATTAAGTGGAAATTGTTCAAGGCACGAACAACAGTGAGATTGTACCAAAATAAAGTAAGTATTTATTCTAATTCAAATTTTCAACTTTAGGGAAATGATCTTGAAAACCAAAAATGTTGTCCTAGTGCCCTTATATCCGATGAATCAGATGGTACCCTATATCATCACAAATTTATGGCTTTGTGATTGCTAGCTTTTCCATAGCCATGTTCTCTACCACTCTCCATCAGAACATGATGGTTAGATTTCTCTTCTATATCCATATTTTCACCTATGTGGAAACCCAGTGATTAGTTTATTTGGGTAACCATTACGTTTCATACTTTTGTTTTTAAAGATAAGTTTTGGTATTCCTTTTTACGATGTGGGTTTCTATCAAAGAAACTTTCAAATAGTAAACCATTTATAACCCCGACGAATTTCGAGGGCGAAATTCATTTTAAGGGGGGTAGAATGTAACACCCCGAGATTTTATGAAAAATATTATTTTAATTTCATTAATGTCTTTTGTTTTATTCTACACCAAGATTACCTTGCGCTATACGCAACACCGTATTAGCTTGCAGTATACGCTACACTATTCATGGACCGTGTTACACACAATTTTGATAATAGTTATTCTACGCAACATTGAGTATATATATATATATATATATATTAAATGTATAAATGAAATATGGTCGGATTCTGTTATACGAAACAACGAAGGATTCTTTCACAACACGCAACCCTAACTTGGCTTGCATTACACGCAATCGCGACCTTCCTCGATAGCGTGTGTTGTACGCAATACCGGGTTTTAATAAACAATGTTATATTATTATAATATTGTCATAAACTAGCCGTTATGAATAGTATTAACTAAATTTTGAATTTTATAACATTATTATTCATCTTACACATTTCTAGAACATGGTATAAGAACAAAATAAATTTTTTGGGTAAAATAAGTATTTTTCAAAAAATGCAGTTTTTCCGCCTTTGGATGGCGCACCCACTTTAAATCTGGTTTTTGACATGTTTATAAGTTCAATTTGACAAAATAAAATTCTTATTTGGAATAAAGAAATAAAAATTTACTTTGGATAAAATTTTCATATTATTCTGGTAACTTTCACATTTTAATGAATAGTAAAAACACGCTATATTTTAATTAAAAACAACTTTTTTCATCGTAATATCTTATGTGGTTAAATTATAATATTGAATGGTTTTAAAGTATAAATAGAATATATTTTTACCATTCAATATAATGTATGTCATTAGCCTTGATTTTACCTTGAATTCGTAAGTTAAATCAATTCAATCTTTTGCAATGTTTTAAACAAAAACCCATTTTTATTCGACAACGGGATTAATTTTAATTTAATTTCTGCAACTTCTGTGTTTTGAATTTTAAAAAATGGATTCCATATTTTGAATCATTGGGTCCAAATTATGTTAATAGGATACTTTTTATTTTTGGGAATTATGAATAGTAACTACGGTAAATTTTATTTACCATAGTTAAAGGTAAATCGGGTAATTAAGGGTAAATATAATATTTTAAAATTACCCTAACAAATTTCAAAATCCTATTGGATGACTAAAAAACGACCCATATCACCTAAGGGTCGGATTAGATTAATTTAATTAAATTTTTTCAATGAAAATAATTTAATTATTATTAAAACCAAAGAATGTGACAACTTGTCACTTTCTTAAATCTTATAAGTATAATAATTTTATTCTAGTGATAAACTTCATGAAACTTCGAACATGAATAGTCTCCAGAAATCTAATACAATTATCTACATCATAAGAATTTATTTATAATTTTTAGGGATTAAATAATTATCATTTATTATGACACAAAGATGATGCAGTAATTGTCTATTTAATGAAATATTGACATAATTGATGTTATAAATGCCCAAATAAATGTACTTTTTTACTTTTTATAACTTACACTAATTTTCTAGGTTACTATGATATATTAGTGTTGATGTAATCAGCTTGGTTCGAACATATAATTCTGTTATGACTTTCACAAAAATCATATATCAAATAGTGTCAAAATTGACACAAAATAGTTTTTAAATCAAATATTATATTATTAATTTTTAGTTTATTCCTAAAAATCTAAGGCTCGGCCAAATGACTTATATAAGGATATATATATTAATAATAAACAATTTGGGGTTCGTTTGGCATGTTATAGTAAGTGTATTAACCATATAGTGAAAGAAAACAAAAAGACACGATAAAAGTTAAATTATTTAACTTAGAGTTAAATCTAATTGATAAGGTTAAAATAATACCCTAAACTTGTCTAAATCCTATTGGTTGATAGGATTTCGACCCATCCCCACTTTATCTTCGAAATAAGACCCTTTAGAACCATTATAAACCGATTTTGACATTAATATAAAATAATATTTTGAGGTATTCCTAAGGTGCCCCACTCCTCCCTTATAAAAGGAAACCTCCTCCCCCTCCTCCTCACACAAATTTGAGCACTCAATCTCGGACAACCCCTGCCATTTTCTCCTCTCCACTTCCCTAGAATAATCCTAGAGGTCCTGGTCTTCTTCAAAGACCAATCTTAGTTTCCTAAGTGGAGGATTCAAAGAGGCGTTCCAAAGAAGAGGAGCTTCGGACACGTACAAAGCAAATCGGACCTAAGGTAAGGGAAATATCACAATCTCGTTTTTATCCAAGATTGTTTATACTTTGAAATTTACTGGGGTGTATTTTATCATCCACATCCATTTTTCCTCAATATGTAATATTATTTCCATTCTCCTAAAATTGTTTAAAACCTATTTTACCCTTCGGTGAGTTTTTAGTAAAAGATATGAAAGGAATCTTTTGTCGTTTTTCGTACGAGGTACTTTTTTTGAATTTTCCCACAAAAGTACGAAGAATGTTTTTTTAACTTAAACGGACCGAACGGATTTTTATGGTTTTATAAAGCCTTATTTTCATGAAGCTTCCTCCAAAAGATTTCATGACTATTTTCAATAAAATCTCTTTCTTTTAAAATTGCATGATGTTTTGTGAAAAGAAATTGATTTTGAAGAAGAAAGGATATTTTCCTCAAGAATTCATTTCAAGTGTTTTATCAAAATTATTTTCCATCTAAGCTAATAAAGGGTTCTATTTCTATCCATATTTTTACATTCATTTGACTATGTTTTGATGGAATTATGTTTATGAATTCCTTTATCTTATATGAATTGTTTTATGATGTCATGTTGTTTAAGAATCCCATTTTTATTACATGGGTTACGCTGTGATGTATGGTTTATGATTATGTGGAACACATAAGAAAGGATTCATTATAAGATGGGTGGGACCTATATCTCCCTCCAATTCATTGGGTAAAGATTTTATATCTCATGAGATAGACATGGATGGAACGGTAGGTTATACCGGTTCAGTGAAACAGGACTGGAACGAGGGTGACTCGGTTCAGAAAGGGACTCTGTCCACTAAGATAGTCTTGGAAATGAGTCATGACTAACAAGAAATGATTTTCTATGATTATGTGTGAATGCCACAAAGTTTCATGTTTTAAGTTATGATTATTGTGATTACATTTCACTGCCATGATTTACCACATGTTATGAAATTATGATCTCTTTTTCAGGTTAAGATTTCCAAAAGTTATGTGCTTATGTATATGATGTGATTGATATTTCTTTTGTTTACCCTTACTGAGCATTTGAGCTCACCCTTTTATGTTTTCTTTTCACCAGGATATAAAGAAAGGTTTTAGGTAAAAAAAAGGAAGATCTTTATGGGAGATTTTGAAGATCTTTCACCACGATTAGAAGATTACGTTCCGAGTTTCCAAAGACACTAAACTATTACGATTCTTGTGTGTGTGTTTTTTTTATGTACTAAGTATTCCGCAAATGTAATTTAATGTCAATGTACGTCAAGCTTCGGGTCTCTACAAAAATAGAAATGAAAAAAATCACTATGGACATTGTCATCAGAATTTCAAAAACATATAATGGCCATAATTCTATATGAGTTATAGTTTATCCCCTAATGAAGTTGGCACACTTCATTTCTATTAGATAGGATTTCCCTCTTGATCATATTTCCAGGATATATGTAAAGTAACTAGTAAGATTTCATGGAGTACTGCTTTCCGTTATATCGGATTGGGATCTGAGGTTTACCTTGAATTTATGTATAAGTATTCAACAGGATCAAGATATGGAGTTAAGTGTCTACACTGCTTATCATCCTCAGACAGATGATATGTCTGAGAGGAAAATTAAAAATCTATAAGACATTTTGAGAGATTTCTCTATGGATTACAAAGGTGATTGTGATCAACACATGCCTTTGGTAGAATTATCTTACAACAATAACTTTCACTCCAATATTCAAATGGATCTTTATGAAGACCTATATGTAAAGAAGTGAATAAATATAACTTTATAGGATGAAGTTGGATAAAGAAACCTATTAGGACTCGATCTCATTGATGAAATGGTAGAAAAGGTCAGATCTATTCGACAACAGATAATAGCAACTCAAAGTTGACAAAAAAGTTATGTTGAAAGATGACGAAAAGACATAGAGTTTGAAGTGGGTGACATGGTTTTTCCATGAATATATCCCTAGAAGAGAGAAATGATATTTAAAAAGAAGGAAAATATGATCCCTAGGTATATTGGTCCTTTTGGAATTTTAGATTGTGTTGGGAAGGTAGCTTACCGATTGTCACTTACACCAAATCTCTCTCAAGTTCATGATGTGTTACATGTATATCTCGTCATAAAGTAAATACATAATCCTTTAAATATAATAAACTCAGAAGTTGTACTATTGGAGTAAGATATTTCCTGTGAAGAACAACAGATATAGATTCTGGATCGTAGCAAAAAAGTACTATGAAACATGAGCACAAACTTTTTAATGTTTTAAGGAAGAACAATCAGTTTGAGAAAACTATGTAGGAACATTAGTATATGATGGGGGACAGGTTTCATCAACTATTTGTATTCAAGTGATGAATTTTAAGGGAAAATTCTGTTTAAGTGGGGTAGAATGTAACACCTAGATGATTTTATGAAATGCTTTCTTTAATTAATTTTAATCCTTAAATACATTGCATTGAAGAAAATAATTGTTTTCAAATATCCAAAATATGCCCTTAGTATAAAATCTAATTTATAACATAGCCTTTATATTAGTGGTAATAAATATAACTAACTTACGAAAATGTATGGTGAATTCATTGGCTAACCATTATTTATGAAAAAATATAAATAAATTATATATTTATATTTTTTATTAATAATTTGAGTGAATTACTATTATTAAATGAAATTAATGAAATATGTATGTTATATAATTAATAATTTTTTTATATTTATCCAATAGATATTTTTTTTGAATGTTATGAATAAACTCTATTTGATGTATAAAAACCTATATTTTCAAAAGTGAAATCTTCCTCTTTTTAAGGGAGAAACCCTTCTAAATTAAGATTTTGAAACATTAATAACTTTTATATGACAACATAAAATTTTTTGTTGGAACCGGGAAATAAAATCATTACTTTTGATTAATTATTAATTTTTTTCTCATAACTTTGAAATTTTGATGACTAGTAAAAATATACTATATTTTAATTCAAAATAAAATTTTTCATAGAAATAATTTATATGGACAAATTAAAATATTTAATTGTTTTAGAGTCTAAATATAATATATTATTATCATCCAATATAATTTATTTCATTAACATTAATTTTATATTGAATTCATATGTAAAAAACATATCAATCTTTTGCAATGTTTTAACTCCTAAAACTCATTCTCTCTTTCTGACAACGATATTAATTTTAAAATAATTAAAAAAAATATGTATTTTGAATTTTGAGAAATGGATTCTATATTTAGAATCATTTGGTCCAAATTAGTTAAATATATTTATTTTATTTTTGGTCATTATGATTAGTAACTTTAGTAATTTTTTCATTAATACAATAAAAGGGTAAATCAGGTAATTAAGGGTAAGAATAATATTATAAAATTATCTTAACACTTTTATTAATATAATTTTGTTAGTGTTTTTTACCTAAAACATTTTTGGGTTGAAATGGTGTCCTTCGTATGCCACTTGGTTGAGATTAGGACATTTAAATTATTTTATTTAAAGTGAAATTAAAGATATCTTACCCAAATTTTAATAACAATATCATTTTTAAAATAAGGTTATGTAAATGATAAATTCTATTATAAATACTCATTTGAAATATAAAATGTTTTTCTTTATCACGATAATTTATTTGTAATTTTTAGGTAGTAAATAATTACCTTATAAAATTATACTTTATTGATGCATACATTATTTAATTGATGAGAAATCAATAAAATAGTTACTATTAAAAATATAATTACCCATAAAAGACCCAAAAAAACTAGACCAAATATTATTAGTTGAGTATAACATAACCCTAACCATCTAAGGTTATTGTTATTAACCATTTTAGTTCTTATAGAAGAGATTGTGATGCTAATATTATTTTATTTAATGTGATGTTAAAGTTGTCACCTTCATAATTTTATAAGTATAATATTTTTAATGTAGAATTTTTTAGAAGATAAATTCAACTATAAGTATTCTTATGAAATATTGTAGATTTACTTTTATTATATTATATTATTTTTATTTTTTATTTAACAAATAATTATATTAAATAATTACAAAAAATTGATGAAGTAATTATTTTATTAATAGAGATTTCAAATAAATGTTATTAAAAATATTAAAATAAATATAATTTTGGATAATTAATACTGACACTGAATTTTATAGACTACCTTTACCTCTTATGAATATAATTAAATATTTGGTTTAATGATTACTTGTTATATTTTTATAAAAAATCAATGATTTGAATAATGTCCAAATTGGCACTAGTGATTATTTATCAAAATAATGTTTTATTAAATTATTTAAGAACTATAACCTTTTTAAAAATAAATTAATAATTTTATAGTATAAAATTTTCTA
This sequence comes from Viscum album, assembly GCA_963277665.1. Taxonomy (NCBI): domain Eukaryota; kingdom Viridiplantae; phylum Streptophyta; class Magnoliopsida; order Santalales; family Viscaceae; genus Viscum; species Viscum album. Next base: position 964,498,982 of record OY728129.1, read on the forward strand.
ATGTATTTATTTATCATTTATGTGGTATCAAATAAGTAAATATTACATCCTTTTATTATTGAAATATTTGTTATCCTGGATAAAAATTATATATAATAACTAAGTGTTAATTAAAATAATAACGTTTAAATTGAAATAAAAAATTTTCAGAAAGTTATTTTTTATGACATTAAAACCCTATCTCGTCTCATATTTTAAATTGGGAAATTTTGGAGGTATTTTGATAGGGATTTATTTTATTATAAATTATTATTTATGGAGTTTCCAAAAGTTCCCCTCAGGTCAATTATAAAAGGATATTTCATACCCACCTATTCACATCACTTTGAGCCTTCAGAATCGTCCATACCATATAAATTTACCTAACCAAATTTCCTATTTATATTATAGATTTTCTAGTATTCTCAAATGACCAACTTTAGTTCCTTTAACAGGAGATCTAAAGGGATCACGTCGATGAAGTGGTAATATCCTCCACTGATTCTTTCAAACTTCTTTCTTGTTATACATCCTCTTCATTAATTGTTTCATTATAAAGTAATAAATCCATTATTAAATATATATTGAGATATTATTATGAGTATCAAACAACCACATTCCACCTTTTATCCATCCTACAAAAAACGAAATCACCACGAGTGCGCATATATGACTTACCATCTCCATGCTGTTGTGTAATCTGTTTTTAACCATCACCTTAATGGAATGGGTATAATGATGTAAATAATAACTATATATTATTATTATAACATGATATTTATTCTAAAATATTATAGACCATCCACTTCAATATCATTTAACAACTATGGGAATGATATTGTCACTCATGCGTATGTACGACCTACCATCTCCACAATGCGATATGATTCATTCTAAATGATATTAATTAAATAATGGATATATAAATTAATTGAATGAAAACATATGATATATATTATACTCATATAGTTTTTTAAATGATATGACAATAACCTAATAATAGGAACAAGAACTTATTCAACAAAACATGCAAGAGAAAACCAAGAAGTTAATATATGATGGATGGGTAATAATGTTACTAACAAACGGATGATAATATGATCATATATGATATCATTAAAATTTCTATGATTGTGGAATAATTAATTGACATTATTTAAATAAATATATAGAATGTTCAGATACATACATAGTAAATCAAACATCAGGTAAGGGATAATTTTGCAATATCATTATAATCTGAGATTGTTTATTCGTAAGTATTTACTAGGGTATATTTGTCATCCACATATATATTTACTAAATATGTCTTCAAAATATTATTTCTATCCTTGAACAATTTTTTAATTTCTATTTACCCCTTGGGAAATTCTTTGTGAACGGTATCCAAAGGAATCTTTTTTCATTTTTGGTATGTGGTACTTTTTGACTTTTTGACAAAAATACGATAAGAATGTTCTCTTTTAACATATACAACATGAAATTTTTTTTACATTGGCCTAATGCCTTATTTACATGAAGCATCCTTTACAATATTCAAAGTTTAATTTCAATTAAATAATTTTCTTTTAAAATTGCATGATATGTTGATAAAAGAAAATGTTTTTAAAGAAGAAATAATATTTTTCTCAAGAATTAATTTCAAGTGTTTTATAAAAAATATTTTCCATTTAAGATGAAATTATTTAATAGGGATCTATTTCAAGTATACTATCACTGTTATTTTTATATATTGATTATGTTTATGATGGAATTATTTTTATGAAATCCATTTGTTTTCACTGCAAGAAATAAGTGATTTAGAGACTGCTTAAAGCCATCGCTAAAGCCCTTTAGCGTCCGTTTAGTGTCTTCCAAATGGAAGATACTTTTTTCATGTTGTTAAAACCTTTAGAGTTCACCTTTTGGTGTAAATTAAATACCAACCCCCAAATACAGTGATTTTAGATCATGGATTCAGTGGAAAACATGGGTGACACAACTATGAATTGTGTGGTTTTATAAAAGCTGGCATCACTGGCCATGGAAGATTCACGGTGGTGGGAGAGTTTTTGAGTAGGTTAGGGGCTATCGGGGTATAGTGAGGTGATATTGTGGGATGAACAGAGGGATATAAGATGTGTTTTGGAGGTCTTCGGGTTGACTGCGGGTGACAAGGGCAGTAGCGGGGGTGACGGGATGTGGCAGTGTGGTGTTGCAGAGCCGTGACGATGAAGACAAGTTGGCAGAGGGAAAAATACTGCTTATTTTTTTAATGTATTCACGTATTCCCTTTGGTAGTCTCTAATACACCCTTTAGCGAATGCTAAATGTCCGTCTCTAATACTCACCCGCTCCTGCATGCGCAAATGATCAGAATTATTATAGTGTTTGTATAGATTATGTTATGATAGAATGATATTTAAGAAACCCATTTTATTCCTTAGGTTATGTTATGACGAATGATTTATGTATTTATGGCACACATAAGAATGATTTCATTATGAGATGGTTGAGACTTATGTCTCCCTACAATTCATTTGGTAAGGGTTTATATCTCATGAGATAGACATGTATGGAACATGAAATTATCCCAGCTAAGTAGTACAAGGCTGGAATGAGGAGTGAAATTTTTCTAGTAATGGCCTTTGTCTATTATAATGGTCTTGGAAATGATCCTTGACTAATATGAAATGATTTTATATTCTTATATGTATTCCAAAAAATTTATTGTCTTATGTTATGAAATTTGGGATTACTTTCATTGATTCTTATGAAATTTTATGATTTACACCATGGAATAATATCACAATTCCTCATATACATTATAATATTTTCTTATGTTATGTTTTTATTTCTTTTGATTATGATATGATTGATATCTCCCTTGTTTACCCTTATGTAGAATTTGATATCTCCCTTACATATGTTTCTATTCCTCATGTAATGAATAAGTTTATTAAATAAGATATGTCAAAAAGGGGTTTAGTTATGATGAAATAAGTGGGAGACAATGAAGATATCTTATAAACCATTTGTTTATTAACAACCCTATAATCCTGTATGACAAAACTAGGTTCAAATCTAGGCAGCATTAAATTTAGATTGGATTTTCACCTAGATGTTGGTCGGATTTGTGAAAACCCAGGCATGGGTCACTTAAGAGGTTGTGCGAGCAGGATAAGGGAAGAAACTAATATATTGAGATGTGGAAGTGGCGTGAGTATGGAGTGCAGCAGTCAACCACATGGTAATGGGAAGACAATGTTCACGAGCTACTAAGAAGTGGAATTCAAGAAGAAAACCTATATGTGATGGGCACTAGATCAACATGATTTTTAATCGTCTTCATATCCATAGGGTTATCGATCCATCAAAATGGATGGGTTATCCCTTGGGGGTTATGAACTTCCCATTCGGGTTTTGTGTGTTTCATTTCTATGTTTCATTGAAATTGTACCACTAGGTATCTATAAAATATTTTGCAATGAATATTCCTCAATTTTGAAGTAATATAAATTTTTTTAATGTATGGGTTGTAATAAAGAATCACTTTCAGATTCCCATATATATAGTGGAGTAGTAATCACTTCCTAATTCGCATAACATAGTAGAGCATCCCTAACATTGGCCCCTTGATTTCTATAATGGTGTGAGTTTTAAGACCCTATTCCCATAATTATCTCGTGAGATATGAAACATTTTCCAAAAAATTGGATGGTGATATATGACCCCACCAGTTAACATAATAATTATTCATACCCATGTGAACCATGGGATACTAAAAATGTTAATATTTAAAACATCTTGTAATTCACCAGTAGAAAAGAGATAGGTCTTCAAGAAAACATCCCAATAATATTTCATAAGACATCAGAAGAAAGAATGAGGATGGTTTCTTAAAAATTTATTTCTAGTGAATAAAATTTAAAGGATATTGACTTAAATGAAAAACACCTTCATATGAAAAATAGTTTTAGAATAACCACATAACAATAGATCAAGCATTAGAGGGTTTGTTACCAAAAGTTTAATCCCAACAAATTAAAAGGAAATAAAAAATTTAGAGGGAAATTAATGAAAATAATTTCCAAATAATTGAAAATTTTTGATATAAATAAGAAAATATATAAAAAACTATAAGAGTGGTTTTAGAATTTTTTTTAACATTTTGGTAAAGAATAAGTTAAATATTTCATTCAAATTCCATTTTCAAAAATGTGAAGTGTTAAATTTTGAAAAACTAAATTTTGAAAAGTAATCTTTGAAAATAGATTTTATAAAATATATAAAGAATTTCTAAATGGAAATTGGGGTAAAAAATAAAATTTTTGATTATAAAATGATGAAAAACATTTTTTACATTTTGAAATTTACATTTTTCAAAACCAACATAGAAAAGGGATAATAAAACGTCATTTTAAAAAATCATAAAGATAAATATGAAATTCACCAGAAATAATAAATTATTAGATTTCTGAATAATAATGAAAACATTTTTTGAAAGGGAAAATATCTATATGGAATAAAAAGTTCATACTTGGGAGGATGAGAATTATTGTTAACACTATAATACATTTTTGAGAAAGAAACTATTTATCGATGTAGATTTGAATTGAAAAACTCATTTTCCTTATTTAAAAATAGAAAGAAACATAGAATAAAATCTTTAATGGAAGAAACCAAGCCTAGAAGAAATGAGTTCAATATAACTTAAAGAAAATGGTTTGAGTTAACAAATCCATTAAAAATTCGTTATCTATTGAATTGTAAACACTTGAAAGGTATAATATATAATGTAATTTTAAATACCTTGAATTGTACGATTAAAATGTGTTGGTAAAAAATACCTCAAGGTAACATTGACTCATTTTTGTGTAGGTTATGTTTGTTCACAAATAAGGTTTTCATGGTGAAATGTCATGTTCTAGAGATTTCATTGAAAATCCATGTTGACAAAGAACCTTAATAAAGGAATAGAAGATCTGGAAGTGGTAGAAAAGAACATATACAAGGTGGCGCAATTTTCCAATGTTTGAAACATTTTTGGGGTCCCAAATTTGGAGTTTGGTTTTCACCATAGAAAGTGGATTTCCATGAATATTTAATCAAAATATTGAAAAGGAATGAATTTTAAAAAGATGAGATTTGGGAGTAGTGTTTTGTAGAGGACAAAATATTTCTATATAAAATCTTTGTGAATGCGACAAGCATTGTGGTTCTGAGAAAATGGAGCTACGTGATCAGTGATAGACTTATTCATGGTCAGTGATAGAAGGATTCACAATTTAGATGGGAAATGGAAAGATGGAGTGCTTTGCGATTAAAACAGGCTTCGTGAATAGAAAATTACAATGGATCTTTGTGAATGGAGTTGTGCTGTGAAGATGGATCCAAAAAACATGTTGGAGGTGGTGTAGCTTCCTAAAAAGCATAGCCTATAAATATGAGGATACCCCATTCATAAAAGGAGGTAGAAAATAGAGACTCAATTAATATTATAATTCTATCAGATTTCAAAGTAGATTTGTGAAGGTGGTATGTGAATTCATTGAAGAGTTCTATAAGACATTTTTTTTTTGAGCAACACGTAACCAAGGATTTCATGAAGGTCCTAAAAATACAATCGAAACTTGTGAGATTTGCGAAGGGTAGTTTGAGATTCAAGAAAGAGGAGTGCTTCATGGAGGATAATTTGAGATTCTCGAATACTAGTTTGAGCTTTGAGAAAAGGTGGTTTGTGAAGGCAATTTGTGATTCATGAAAGAGGGGCTTCGTGAAGGCATTAAGCTTTGAAAAATGAGGTTGATAGTTATTTCCCAGAGTTTAGTAGAAAAGTTGTATTCATTAGTGGATGAATAATGGAATTAAAACGATGATCTACATACAATGGAAGATGCATTCATTAGTGACAGTGAAGGGGCCTACAAGTCTATAAACTGTGAGTGGATCATTTCTAGAGTAGTGAGCAATGGAAGATGATGAAGGTGATCCATTCTACAGGTAGTGAGACAGAGAGAGAGAAACATAGAGTGACCTTTGGGAAAGCACTGAGCTGACCATAAACATTTTCAAGGCAGTGAGCCTAGGCATATAAATGATCTAGCCTGAACATTATTTACTGTGAGCTTTAGTGGATTTGGTATAGCCACACATAACCGTTGTATACTCCTTGGACGTAGCCCAGTAAGGGTGAACCATGTAAAAATCAATGTGTCATCCTACTTTCTTACCTGCATTGCATCCAAAGAATCTTCATCAGTTAATAAGAAAAGAAGTGATTATAATAAACACACATGTGAAAACTAAGTAACCCTTGTGATAAATAGGTCAAGATCTATTGGGTAAGGTTTAATTGGAAAAATAATATCCATACCCTGATTCACCTCCTTGGAGGAAAACTAAGCATATTTTAGACCTAAAAATGATTAAAATACCTAAAGTGATAGTATATACACTATATAAAATTAAACAAGTGGTGAATATGGCATAAGTATCAAAGAATAAAAATTTATATTGGAATCCCTTACCTTCACTCTCTAATTCCACATAGATGATTTATCATATTGCATATTAAAAATAATCCACCTAGTAATTTATTTCTTTAACTAATTCACATATATTTCCTTATTTAATATTCAATTATAATCATTTATTATATATTTAATTTTTATTTATACTTTATTTAAATCATCAGATATTAGTGTTTTTTAATGTTTTACGCTTGCTTAAAAATATCAATGCCAATAAAAGTTCATTGATTCCAATTTCATCATTAAAATACTATTAAAATTACTATAAAATATGTTTTATAATTAATTAAAAAGTTTAAATTTCATTCCATGGTATTTTTAGTTATGTTTCTTAGAGATGAAATTGGTGGCATGCATGTTTGGGTAATTTTTAAGAAATAGAGGTTTGTTTATAAATATTAAGTTAAATATTACTAAAAAAATTATAGAACCTTAATCCAAAAAATATTTTCTCATTATTTTATAATAATATTATTAGTTATGTTTCAATATTCATCCATGATAAAAATATATAGTATTGTTCATATAGGTGTTTAAATCGGCCCAAACAAGAACATGGTATAATCAATGGATGTGTATTGTTTAGATAGTTATTATTATTGGATTAAAATAATTATAAAAGAATCATAATGATATTATTTATATTTTTTACCATTAATAACCAGATTTAAATATAGATTAATAAAGTGAAAAATACAAAATATATGGTAAATGAAATGAATCACTCTGTATAGGTGGCAGTCCACACATACACACAAATGTTGTTTCATTTTTCATAGAATAAGATAAGGGTATGAAATGGATTATCTTTTCATAATATTAATTATTTTATAAATACCATATTTTTAATTAAAAACCCTTTTGAACATTCCATATAAGGTGGTTATGAAAAATGGATCACGTCACTTATTAAGGTGATAGTCCATACGTAATACAACTAGTGTTTTTGTTTTTTGAATAGTTTAGAGGAAGGTATAAAATGGATATACTATAAATATAATGACATTTAAACATAATTATGGTAGTAATGTAATTATATAAACATGGTTAGACTATATTTTTTGGAGGTATAAGAAGAAATGATGCAAAATAAATTAAAAATGTGAATTTGAGAAGTTTACATTACTCCTTAGAAGGGCTCCTTTTCCAAATAGATTAAGGATTTGAGAGGTGATATTTCAATAAGACCAAAAACTCTACATAATATTTTAGAGTGTTGTAGAGTTACTTGGGTAGAGTTTGGTCTAATATAATAGTCATATTTAGTTATGATAAGTGGGATGGTGATGGATTCTTTTATAAGGGAAATGAGTAACATTTGAGAACAATATAAAAGGTGAAGTAATTATTTTAGTAAAGTGGCTCAAAATTGAGAAATGATGGAGTGGGATCAGGATGGGGGTATATAAGGCCTCAAAAATACATTTCACCCACGTTTTAACATTTTTAAATCTTTTTTGACAATGATTTTTCACTTTTAATGTTTTTGGTTTTTAATGTTGTAACTAATTTATACATAAGTAATTTAATTTTAATTCTTGAAGATAAAATAGATCTTAATAAATATTTTGGAAATAATTATTAAAAATATGAGATAAAAAAGTTTATATTAAATTTATAAGGGTGATAGAAATTAATTTTAATATTATCACACATAAGCGTAAAAACCATTTTTCGAAAAGGTGTATTTTCATGCTTAAAATTATTATTAAGATAAAATTATCAATATTTTTTTAATTATATCAAATTAATTGGTTTATTGGTACCTAAATAAGATTCATAAGGATTTAAAAAGAATCCATGACTAAATTATACATTGTTTATACTTATTTAAAAGAATCATATAAAAAATATTTTTTAAAAGTAAAATATTATATAGGATTCCAAAATGGTAAACATGGATTTTATAAATTATAAATTGTATTTTTAAATGATTTATTTTAGTATAAACATATATATTATAGAAAAATATTTTTATAAAATTTCAAATCATTCTTTTATTATGAAAATTTCCTAAAAAGGGCATTAGTTTTAAAAAATGGTATTTTTCAATATCCAAAACAATATCATCTTTTGTAACGCCCCGACCCCAGTTACCCAGAGTCGGTGCATTATTACATAACATTGGCATGATCACAAGAAAGATCAAGTCTCGAAAGACTGATTAGTTTAGTAGACTTGGAAACACTAGATACAATCATAAAGTTTTACATTACATAAAAAACATCTTCTCTTCATATCCCCTCATACTATCCCTGTAGGTCATTCATAAATTACTTCTTCATAATCCTGGGAAAAATAAAATATTGAAAGGGGTTATCTCAGATGCTCAGTAAGAATAACATTATAGCAGAAGCTTTCATAGATAAGCATAAACACTTAAGGATATAAAAAAAGCCATTTAAACTTGAACTTCACCATAATATGGAAAAGATAAAATGAAATAACACCATTTACTAATTCACATGGATATTATACTAGATGAACAATCACATGCAATACCAGTAACCACTTTCATAATGATGGAATGCATAATGCCAGACTATCATAACCACATAGTCAAGGCCTCGTGCCAAGACTACAAATAAGGTTTTGCCAAGGCCTTGTGCCAAGACACTAGTTTGTCTCATGATACCTACCGATGCATCGAGGAGCTATAGTGGGCTCCACCCGTCACCTATTAAGTCCAATGCATTCTTCATATGAACAGGTTTAAACATAACATAAACATTCGTATTAAAACTAGCATACGAAATGTCAATACTTTAACCACAAACCATGAATGGTATAAAAATAGTACATCCACAGTCAAACATAACCCATTCGATACAATATGGAAGATTGTATTGTATCACATTAACCTCAATCAAGAATAATGAAGGATGTTGACATAGATGAAAATAATCATCAAAACTATTTGAGAGAAGTATCCCCCTTTTTCTTAAAATCATTTAAAAGTCACACTATTTGTCAAGAAGCCATTTAAAAATAGATTTTTGAATTAAAGTGTCCCATAACACTTTGAAACTTTTAAAAGGAGTTTTAATTTTAAAACTTTAATGTCCATATAAATAAATCCTTAAAACCATTTTTAAAACATGGACATTAATGAGCAAGATTTAGAAGAATAAGTCTTTAAAACATTAAAAAATGGTATTTTAGTTAGAGTTTCTAACCGAACGAGAGACACTTGAATAAAAATAATTGAGGTAATAAAAACATTCTAATATCATGAGAATAAAGTAATTCATGATATACTATGTCAAAGTACATTATATACACCATATAAAAGTGATTTGGTGTATAACAACGAAGAAGTCTCAATGGAATGTAAATTGAGATGAAATCTCTCATAAAGGTTATATCCTTAGGTTAAGGATAAATCAACGACATAGTTATGTGTGAAAAATATAAATACACTAAATATGATTGGATATTTATTGTAAAACAATCAAAGGAAATTCACACATAATCTTGTAAAAACAATACCAATGAATTGGATGTTTAACTCCACAAATGGAGAATGAGTTAAAATTACTCTTATCAAATTCATATCAATGACTTGAGATATTATCAATGGAGTGATTATGTGTATCAAAATAATATCCACAGAAATAGGAGTGGAAATTATGACATAATCAAATGAATAGGGATTCCACACATAATCTTGGAGTAAAATAATCAATGAAGTATGCGTAAAGCCGAATAAATGGAAATTGAAATTTCAAATTCCCTTATCGATTTCGTAACTTATGAAACATACACCCATTAAAGACGGATCATAAAATGATGATGTAAATACCAATAAAGTAAAGTATATTACATAATGAATACAATCATGGGCAGTAAACATATACCACATGTAATAAATAAGTGGTGAACAATGGAATTCTCACGGAATTAAAAGTAAGATAAGAAACCTCTTACCATGTTGTAATCAACTAAGTCGTATGACCAAAAGTTAATAAACACCAAATGATTTTCAAAATAACATGAATATAAATATAATAATGATAATATATATCAAATGGTAGTACACAATATACCACTTTCAATAAATTAGTGGCGAACAATGGAAATCTCACGGAATTGAAAGTGATATAAGAAAATCCCTTACTTTGTACTTTTTCCTTTATCGATGGTAGGTTAACCTCCTATATAATGGTGAAATAATTGTTATTGAATTATAAAAGAATCATTTACTTTAATATGATATCATATATGATCTTTTAGCATTGATTTGTTAATAATATCTTAGAATTATCGTCATTTCGGGTGTTAACGGGTTCATTTTACTTTATATTCTTTAGTATGTGAGCCATATTCGTTATTAATGGGATTTATATTATTCATATACAGAATTATATCAAGTCCTTAGATACTATTTTTAAATCATCAAATTATAATTATACTCGAATGGATATGATGGAGAATGAATCTCATCACGTTCGTGGAGACGGTAGTCCGTACGTACGCACGAGCGACAATATCATTCTTTTGATATTAAAATAATATATAATTGGATGGTATATCATATATACAGAATCATTATAATGTTATATTTATTGTTTACATGAATTATACATCATTATTATACCCATCCAAATAATAATATATTGAATAACAATTACACCACGACGTGGAGACGGTAAGCCGTACGTACGCACGTATGGTGACATGTTATTAAAAGGGTGGATAGAATACTGAATATGGTTGTAACATATTTATAATATCATCAAATTATATATAATATACGAGAGTTATTATTTTAGAATGGTAATAACAAATAAAGAAGAGGAGGAAGAAGAAAGGAACTTGAAAAGGGGTGGTGAAAACATTACCTCTTCTTCAGGTTCTTCCTTTTGATTTGATCAAAAGGGATCCTTAGGTTGGATTTATGATCAAACTAAGGCCTCTAGGTTTCATTGAGGGAAGTTGAGAGAGTATTTGGGTAGGGTTTGGATGAACCAAAATGCTTTGAAGGTGTGAAGAAATGAGAAGGAGGAGTTCCCTTTTATAAGAGGGGTGAGGGGCACCTTTGGAAAAGCTAGAAATATTAATTTATAATAAATTCATATTCGGTTTTTAATGGATCCAAAGTTTATTATTCAAAGGTTAAGGCGGGGATAGGTCTCAAACCATTCATCCAATAGAATTTAGGCAGGTTTGGGTCACTATATTAACCTTATCTTTTAGTTTTAACTCTTAGTTAATTAGTTTGACATTTACCATGTCACTTTGTATTTTTATATTATATAGTTAATAAACATACTATATACATCCAAGAGACCCCCAAGTGGTCCATTAATGATATAACTATAATTATATAAGTCTCTAGGAAGAACCTTAGATTTTTAGTAATATAATATCAAATAATAATATAATATTTGTTTTAAAAACACTTTTATGTCAATTTTGACACTATTCAATAGTTGATTTTTGTGAAACACATAACAGAATTATTACTTCAAAAAAAGTTAATTAAATAAATCCTAATATGTCCTTTTATCCTATAAAATTAGTTTAATTCAATAAAAGTATCAAATTATATTTATTTGGTCATTTATAATATCAATTATTCTAATTTTTCACTATTATGGTAATTACTGCATCATTATTGTGTCATACATAAATTAACTTATTTAATGTCTAAAAATTATAAATAAAATATCATTATGTAGGAAATCGTTTTATCTTTCTAATGAATATTTATAGTCTAAAATATAACATATATAACCCTATGTAACAATTGTTTTTCTAAAAGATATATGCTTGTGTCATTTTTGTATTTATTTTAACTTAATTAAAATAAAGTGTCATTATCACCTACAAGTGGATCCATGGGGTCCCAAAATCGACCCAAAGATGCCCATGGTCGACCCTGTATCAACAAATATAGTTAAGACACGTTTTCGTGTAATTTAGTATTATTATAATATTATTTTTTTAACCCTTGTTTACTAGATTTACCCTTTAACCATGGTAAATAAAATATTTACCGAAGTAATTATCCAAAATTTCTAAAAATAAAAGTTACCTATTTACACAATTTGAAAATCCTGATTCCAAATATTGAATCCATTTTTCCAAATTCAAAACACAGAAGTGGCAAAAATTAATTTAAAATTAATTCCCGTTGTTAAAACAAAAAGCGTGTTTTTAAGAGATAATAACTATCAAAAGATTGACACTTGTTTATGTCTTGTTTAAATGTGAAATTATGTTAAATGACCCACATTGTATTACATGGTAAAAATATATTCTAAATATACTTTAAAACCACTCAAATTCATAATTTATCACGATTAATTATTTTGATTAAAAAAGTTGTTTTTAATTAAAATTTAGTAATTTTCACTATTCATCAAAATATGAAAGTTATCCGAAAAGTACCAAAATTTCACCCTAGGATAATTTCGATATTCCTAATCCAAAAATTAAGCCCCTTTTGAGAGATAGAATTTATAAAATTTTAAAAAGTAGGTATTACTATTCATAACGGCTAGTTTGATTGGCTATGGTGTGTCAAAATCTCAAAGTTGCGTACAATGTACGCCATTGCATTATTCAAAAGGAAACGTACCGTGGAAGCTTGTGGTGTTACATTCTCCCCTCCTTCAATAAATTGCATCCTCGCAATTTTTAAAATTGTGCTTGGGAATATAATGGAATGTCCACATCGGAAAAAGAGTCAATAAAACTATCACTTTAAAAGAAAGAAAGAGAGGTATAAAGGTCATCCAAGATAACCCATACTAAGATTCCAGGTAGGAAAACATGGATATGGATGATAAAATAAGTGTAAAGTTCTAATGGAGAGGGATAGAAATCATGATCAAGAGAAAGTTAACAATAAAAAAACCACAAACTTGTGTTGGGACAAATGATCATTAATCTCGTAGTAGGAAAAGTAAACGAACAACATTTTTTTGTTTTAAGTTACATTACATATGGATGGGGAATTCATTTATGATATTGACTAAGAATATAAAGATATATACTTAATTTTTAAGTAGAGTTTCATTCTTTAATAAATTTCCACCACTGACTCATTTTTTTAAACGATGAGTATTCAAGAAGACATGGTCACACCGGAAGAGCTAGAATGAAATTCTATAGAATCACATGATCCATGCAGGATGAAATATATATTTACATTGTATTTATAGATTAATCAAAACCAAAATGGTTGGTACAAGATCTAATGATCCCCCAAAAGGATATTCCTTGAGAGAAATAAACACTAATCTTAAATTCTAAAATTAAACCAACAATACCCCAAAGATAAATAAATACTATTCAATAATCAATTGTCCTTAAAATACTTCAATATAATCCAAACTAATATTGAAACCCAAAACATAGAAGAATTTGATTATGTAGTCTCCCATGTTAAATTGTATCTCCAAATGACATCAAATACTCTTAAAGTCACATACTTAAAAGTAATTAACCTCATCACATATTCTCTATTATAGGTTAATCATTTCCATAAATAAACCAAATCACTATAAATCCACAATAAAAATGTAGATAAAAATCTACCATTACTCCACAAATGAAACCCCATAGTATTCTATTTTCCTTGGTCATATAGTGTTCCCAACAAAGCGAACATCTTCCAAAATAACATTTATCACTTAATCACCAAATCATTTTCCTATACCGAGGGTATTCATTTGATAAGACATAAGAACCCAAATTAACTTATTATTGATCAATAAAACCATTTAACTAAAAATAATTAGTCACACTATCCAGGGACTTCGAGTAGTCCAGTGGTAGGCGATAAATCCTAATCGCACTTTGGTTGTGGGTTCGATTCCCACAGCTTTGTCCGACGCGACGGGTTGTCACATGGTCTGCGTGTTGTCCTTTTCAAAAACTATGTTTTATAAAATTACCAAAATGATATAAATTCCTCAAAATAATCATAATTTAACCACAAAAGTTATATCATACCTTGCATTTTCATCCCAAATTATAATAACTTATAATTCTCTCAAACCCCAATGATCATATAAAACCAAATGGTTATTTATACCTATATCCACAAGAGAAGAGAAAATTCTTCCTCAAATATCATTCTCACATGGAAAACTGTGGGGTTACAAATACAAGAGAAAATTATTCCAAAGTAAACACATGAACAAGGAGCGCTTGTACTTTTTAAACATTTCTCCAACCATTTATTTCCACATAGTTTCTTCTTTGACCAAGAAATTATCCTATAGAATAGGACATTCACTTGGGTAATGGCCAGGTCCCCTACATTTACGGAAAATGAATGTAAATGGACTCTTGGGACCATTTTTATCTTCTTCCATAGTACTCTTCATTTTTCTTCGGCAATTCTTCACTTTATGTCCTTTCTTCTTGCACGTAAAGCATTTCGTTGTCCCATTGAGACACTTTCCTGGGTGTCTCCTTCCACATTTCCTGCATGATGAAAATTGAGGGTTCTTTTATCCATGGTCTCCATTACTAGAGCTCTTATCATTCATCACCTTTCTCTTCCTTGTTGATTCTGGGAGTTGGTTAATATATATGTTGTTGATCATATTTTTGGAAAACTGATTTGGCATAAAGACAATATCTTTTACGTCTATCAACAATCCATTTTGTTGCTCATTTCCACCATCGTTCCCACATTGTACATCATTCTGAAAGTCACTATGACTTCCTTGGAATCCAGCCATTGACTAAAACCAGAAAGAATTGTGTGAGTAATAGTAGTCATAAAATCATTTAGAGATTAACATGTCACCATATTCTCATTTTGAAACACATTATGATTAACCTAGGTCATTTACTCTCATCTTATATATTTAATACTTCAAATCGGTTAGTAAAGAAAATGTAAATTATCCTAAGCATATCCCCCGGGAGTGTCGTAACCAAGAGTGCAGCAAGGCCCGTTGTCGTGCACCAGTTCCCGTTCGAGTCTAGCTCAAAGCGGTGTTTTCGGGTTTTACCCCTAGGTACATCTGTGCCAGAGCTGCCTCTCCCTGCTCGTATCCAGACAGGGATGTATTGCTCGGAAATCTCACAAAATCTCTACAATACCAAAATTCTAGGAAGTTATTCTATACTAATCCTCAAAGTTCATCTTAGGTCTACGTGCTCTAATAAGATTTTATCTAAATCTAGCTTCCAAGGTTTGTACTAAACTTCCTATGATACCAACTGTAACGCCCCGACCCCAGTTACCCAGTGTCGGTGCATTATTACATAACATTGGTATGATCACAAGAAAGATCGAGTCTCGAAAGTCCGATTAGTTTAGTAGCCTTGGAAACACTAGATACAATCATAAAGTTTTACATTACATAAAAAAACATCTTCTCTTCATATCCCCTCATACTATCCCTGCAGGTCATTCATAAATTATTTCTTCATAATCCTGGGAAAAATAAAACATTGAAAGGGGTGAGCTTAGATGCTCAGTAAGGATAACATTATAGCAGAAGCTTTCATAGATAAGCATAAAAACTTAGGGCTATAAAAAAGCCTTTTAAACTTGAACTTCAGAATAATATGGCAAAGATAAAATGAAATAATGCCATTTACTTATTCACATGGATATTCTACTAGTTGAACAATCACATGCAATATCAATAACCACTTTTATAATGATGGAATGCATAATGCCAGAATATCATAACCACATAGTCAAGGCCTCTTACCAAGACTACAAATAAGATTTTTCCAAGGCCTTGTGCCAAGAAACTAGTTTGTCTCATGAGACCTAACGATGCATCGAGGAGATATAGAGGGCTCCACTCGTCACTTATTAAGTCCGATTCATTCCTCATATGAACAGGTTTAAACATAATATAAACATTCGTATTAAAACTAGCATACAAAATGTCAATACTTTAACCACAAACCATGAATGGTATAAAAATAGTACATCCATAGTCAAACATAACCCAATCGATACAATATGGAAGATTTTATTTTATCACATTAACCTAAATCAAGAATAATGAAGGATGTTGACATAGATGAAAATAATCATCAAAACTATTTGAGAGAAATATCCCCCTTTTTCTTGAAATCATTTAAAATTCACACTATTTGTCAAGAAGCCATTTAAAAATAGATTTTTGAATAAAAGTGTCCCATACCACTTTGAAACTTTTAAAAGGAGTTTTAATTTTAAAACTTTAATGTCCATATAAATAAATCCTTAAAACCATTTTTTAAACATGGACATTAATGAGCAAGATTTAGAAGAATAAGTCTTTAAAACATTTAAAAATGGAATTTTTGTTAGAGTTTCTAACCGAAAGAGAGACACTTGAATACAAATAATTGAGGTAATAAAAAAATTCTAATATCATGAGAATAAAGAAATTCATGATATACTATGTCAAAGTACGTTATATACACCATATAAAAGTGATTTGGTGTATAACAATGAAGAAGTCTCAATGGAGTGTAAATTGAGATGAAATCTCTCATAAAGGCTGTATCCTTAGGTTAAGGATAAATCAACGACATAGTTATGTGTGACAAATATAAATACACTAAATATGATTGGATATTTAGTGTAAAACAATCAAAGGACATTCACACATAATCTAGTAAAAACAATACCAATGAATTGGATGTTTAACTCCACAAATGGAGAATGAGTTAAAATTACTCTTATCAAATTCATATCGATGACTTGAGATATTATCAATGGAGTGATTATGTGTATCAAAAGTATATCCACATAAATAGGAGTGTAAATTAGGACATAATTAAATGAATAGGGATTCCACACATAATCTTGGAGTAAAATAATCAATGAAGTATGCGTAAAGCCGAATAAATGGAAATTGAAATTTCAAATTCCCTTATCAATTTGGTAAATTATGAAACATACACCCATTAAAGTCGGATCATAAAATGATGATGTAAATACCAATAAATTAAATTATATTACACAATGAATACAATCATGGGCAGTAAACATATACCACATGTAATAAATAAGTGGTGAACAATGGAATTCTCACGGAATTAAAAGTGAGATAAGAAACCCCTTACCACGTTGTAATCAACTGAGTCGTATGACCAAAAGCTAATAACCACCAAATTATTTTCACAATAACATGAATATAAAGAGAATAATGATAATATATATCAAATGGAAGTACACAATATTCCACTTTAAATAAATTAGTGGCGAACAATGGAAATCTCACGGAATTGAAAGTGAGATAAGAAAATCCCTTACTTTGTACTTTTTCCTTGGTCGACGGTAGGTTAACCTTCTGTATAATGGTGAAATAATTGTTATTGAATTATAAAAGAATCATTTACTTTAATATGATATCATATATGATCTTTTAACATTGATTTGTTAATAATATCTTAGAATTATCGTCATTTCGGGTGTTAACGGGTTCATTTTACATTATATTATTTGTTATGTGAGCCATATTCGTTATTAATGGGACGTATATTATTCATATCCAGAATGATATCATGTCCTTAGATACTATTTTTAAATCATCATATTATAATTATACTTGAATGGATATGATGGAGAATGAATCTCATCGCGTTCGTGGAGACGGTAGTCCGTACGTATGCACGGGCGACAATATCATTCTTTTGATATTAAAATAATATATAATTGGATGGTATATCATATATACAGAATCATTACAATGTTATATTTATTGTTTACATGAATTATACATCATTATTATACCCATCCAAATAATAATATATTGAATAACAATTACACCACGACGTGGAGACGGTAAGCCGTACGTACGCACGTATGGTGACATGTTATTCAAAGGGTGGATAGAATACTGAATATGGTTGTAACATATTTATAATAACATCAAATTATATATAAGATACTGGATTTATTATTTTATATTGGTAATAACAAATAAAGAAGAAGTGGAAGAAGAAAGGAACTTGAAAGGGGGTGGTGAAAACATTACCTCTTCTTCGGGTTCTTCCTTTTGATTTGATCAAAAGGGCTCCTTAGGTTGGCTTTCTGATCAAACTAAGGCCTCTAGGTTGTAGTGAGGTAAGTTGAGAGAGTATTTGGGAAGGGTTTGTCCGAACCAAAAGGCTTTGAAGGTGTGAAGAAATGAGAAGGAGGAGTGCCCTTTTATAAGAAGGGTGAGGGGCACCTTTGGAAAAGCTAGAAATATTAATTTATAATAAATTCATATTCGGTTTCAAATGGCTCCAAAGTTGATTATTAGAAGTTTAAGGTGGGTATAGGTCTCAAAAAATTCAAACAATAGAATTTATATAGGTTTTGGTCACTATATTAACCCTATATTTTAGTTTTAACTCTTAGTTAATTAGTTTGACATTTACCATGTCACTTTGTATTTTTATATTATATAGTTAATAAACTTACTATATACATCCAAGAGTCCCCCAAGTGATCCATTAATGATATAACTATCATTATATAAGTCTCTTGGCCGAACCTTAGATTTTTATGAATTTAATATCAATTAATAATATAATATTTGTTTTAAAAACTCTTTTATGTCAATTTTGACACTATTCAATAGTTGATTTTTGTGAAACACATAAAAGAATGATTACTTCAAACAAAGTTAATTAAATAAATCCTAATATGTCATGTTATCCTAGAAAATTAGTGTAATTCAATAAAAGTATCAAATTATATTTATTTGGGCATTTATAATATTAATTATTCTAATTTTTCACTATTATGGTAATTACTGCATCACCATTGTGTCATACATAAATTAACTTATTTAATGTCTAAAAATTATAAATAAAATATAATTATGTATTAAATCGTTTTATATTTCTAATGAATATTTATATTATAACATCTAACATATATAACCCTATGTAAAAATTGTTTTTCTAAAAGATATATGCTTGTGTCATTTTTTTATTTATTTTAACTTAATTAAAATAAAGTGTCATTATCACCTACAAGTGGATCCATGAGGTCCCAAAATCGACCCAAAGATTCCCAGGGTCGACCATGTATCAACCAATAGGGTTAAGACACGTTTTAGGGTAATTTATTATTATTATAATATTATTTGTTAACCCTTGTTTACTAGATTTACCCTTTAACCATGGTAAACAAAATATTTACCGAAGTAATTATCCAAAATGTCTAAAAATAAAAGTTACCTATTTACATAATTTGAACATCCATATTCCAAATATTGAATCCATTTTTCCAAATTCAGAACACAGAATTGGCAGAAATTAATTTAAAATTAATTCCCGTTGTTAAAACAAAAAGCGTATTTTTAAGAGATAATAACTATCAAAAGATTGGCACATGTTTATGTCTTGTTTAAATGTGAAATTATGTTAAATGACCCACATTGTATTACATGGTAAAAATATATTCTAAATATACTTTAAAACCACTCAAATTCATAATTTATCACTATTAATTATTTTGATTAAAAAAGTTGTTTTTAATTAAAATTTAGTAATTTTCACTATTCATCAAAATATGAAAGTTATCCGAAAAGTACCAAAATTTCACCCTAGGCTAATTTCGATATTCTGAATCCAAATATGAAGTCCATTTTGAGAGATATAATTTATATAATTTCAAAAATTAGGTATTACTATTCATAACGGCTAGTTTGATTGGTTATGGTGTGTTAAAATCTCGAAGTTGCGTACAATGCACGCCATTGCATTATTCGAAAGGAAACGTACCGTGGAAGCTTGGGGTGTTACATCGTTTTTAGAAATTTTTCAAAAAATCACACTAATTTAATTTTTAATTGTTGAATTGAATGAATGATTTCATTTTATAAAATTAAAATTCTATAATTTGAAAATTTAGATTTTATTTGAAAATAATAAATATATTGAAATCCCATATTTATTGAAAAAAATTTAATTTAATTGACATTAATATTATTTAATATCAATTTATATTTTATATAATGTTAATATAATATATCATATATAATAATATTTTAAAACCGGTCAATTTAATTTATCTTTACAAATTTATAACACTTTAAAAAATAGTTATTTGAAAAAGAAAATGCCTTTTTAATATTAAATCATATTTATTATTTATCCTCTAAATGTATATAGTTTTAGTTATGTAATATATTATTTATTTACTATAGCTTTATTATTGTTATATTTTTCTTAATAATATTCATCTAATATGTCATGAATCATTTTATTTCGGTGTTTCATGTGGCGCAAGTTATCGAACAAATTAGATTTATCTGAAGCAATGATATATTGTAAAATCATGGGGCGTCACGTTCTCTACCATTATGTAAATTGTGACCTCATAATTTTTATTAATAATGAAATAGTAAATGGTTTACATAAGATATACATGACTTGGGATTCGATTTATAATGTGGTATCAACCTTAGTAACTTGGGTAAGTCTAGGAAACTCATATATTTCATCATAATAAACATATCACAATATTGAGTTTCTTCCTAACCTGTTAATCTAATTACTCCTCATGATTGGGTGTTAAGGCCTATTTAATTGAATCAATTTTCCAAGAGAGTTTATCGTTATCCTTGAATTGATAAGTGATTATAAGTTTATTTCAGATATAAAGTATGATTTCTCTATTTTGTTCATATGGAGGCAGTATAGTGATAAAAACTTCATTTCCAAAATTACAAAAAATTCATCCAAAGTAAGGATAATAATAATTTTGTAAATCATATTACATAAACCTCAACATGATTTACAATAATAATAGAATTTTTTCCTCAGTAATATCAAATCATCAGGGTAGTTAATTGAATCTCTTAGAGAATTTACTAGGTATACTAGAGTGACTAGAATAAAATCCAAAAAACCATTTACAAATATGCGGTGTAGGATTTATGTACCTTGAACCACTTAATTATCACTATTCACTTCAATAGTTGTATTTCAATAATATTCCCCTTATTATCTTTTTTTAGAAGGTTCCTAAGGTTTATAAATCATGTCAGCCCATAGAATAGAGAATCAATTTTCATAATTCTATAACTCCTTACATTTTTGGCAATATAAATTCTTCCCATTAATTTCATTAATTTAATTCTTCATCCCATATTTAAATTCATGAGTTAAATGGAAAATCCTTCCACACATTAAAATTTTCCTTTTTTCCTTTGATACTTTCCCTTGGATTCTTCTTCTAACATTTTTTTCATGTAATAAGTAGAATCTTTGTTCCATCATTATCATCATAACCCAATATTCTATGAAACTCCATCCTTCTTTTAATTGATGTTCTTAGATTTTTATAAAGAATCGTGTTATTAATCATAACTTTAGATAGTTGTGTGAGTAAAACTACAATATTTTAAACACTAAACTCTATCCCTTTTTGTTTTACATTGGGATAATCACCAAATCACACATAACATCAATTTTTAAATCTGTATCTACTTTCTCTAGTAATTACATGAATAATGGAAAGTTAAAAGTAAGAGTATATAATATGAAAATAGAATAACAAGAAAAGCTATTAACATAAAATGAACAAATCATAAAGGAAAAAAATACCATAACATATAAATTTCTAGGTTTCAATCTAAGTTATTCATTTTTTATAACCTATTATGTTCTCAAACCATACTAAAATGATATGCTCAAATCCATTATAATGGTTCATAAATGGAATATGTATTACCAAAAAAAAACCATGTGTTTCAAATATTTTGTCCAATTAGGACTCTTTATAATACACAAAGTGAAGATTGAGTTAATACCCAACCAGACTATTCAGGATTATTACCCCTTAGTGTGTCAATTCTAGAGTTTTATCAACTTTTATTGTCTATATAAATATTTAAGTTCTTGGTAAACCACATTTTGAAGACTTTATAGAAATATTTTGATGTTATAATTTATTCAAATTTATTCCTAGTGTTTTCAATAATTTTATCTCATCTTAATCCCCAAAAATAACAAAAAAATTCTCCCAAAAACTAATTTTCATTTCAATGATAAAATTGAGGAAACCCTAACTTACACTCTCTAATATGGTGCAAAAAACTTTTCTTTAAACAATTTCTTCAATAAAAACATTGGTATCCCAAGATAAACATATCTTTATTTTTCATCTCCTGCATAAGTAAAACATTACATCACAAAATAAACACATAATCCCAAGAAATAATCGTTTAGTTTCATTGAAGATCAGCTATATACGCAACATAGTTTATGATACTTTTGAACATTTATCCATAATAGAACAACACTATACCCCCTTCTATACTTCTCATAATATATACTCATCTTCATGACCTATTAAATGAAAACATATAAAGGGGTGAGATCAAATGCTCTGTAAGGTGAAAAATTGACCAACATTTCATTAAGGGTTAGATCATAAGTATACAATAAATCAGGAGAATGATAGAAATATATCATTTAAAATAACTTGTGAAAATAAGAGTTATCTTTAAGGTATTATAAAATGATCTGTAGTCTCAACTGAACAAACATATACCATATCATATGAGTGAATAAACATGATACTATAAATATTATCCATAGTAGCATAACACCAATATATAAAATTGAAATGTTGTATAAGTGAAATCATATGAAATCATAACCTAATTGAACAATAATCACTTCCTAATTCCTATAATATAGTGGATCGTGAATCATTATCAGATTCCTATAGACATAGTGGAGCATACATCACTTCATGGTTCCAAAAAATGTTGTTGAGTAATAATTAATAACTTATTCCCATAAACATAGTTTTGTATGAACCAATACCTAATTCCTATTATCATAGTGGAATAGACATCACTTCTTGGCTTTTATAGTGGAGCGAGCATCAATATTTTTCCCCATAATTATCTCATGAGATATAAAACATAAAATAATCAAATATAGGGATATATAAGACCCCACCAATCATCATAATAATCATTCATAAGTATTTTATCCGAGGGAGCATCATAACATTTATATTTAAAACATAAAAAAATTAACCCCTAAAATGATATTGGTTTTAAAGAAAATATCCATGTAATATTTCATAATCTATCTATAAAAATAAGGTTGATGGTTTCATTATAACATAACCCCCATACTAAAAAATAATATTTTAAGGATGTTGACATATATTAAAAACAACATCTTTATAAGGAAACATCAAACGATAACCTATAATAATGGATCAGTAATTGTAGTGTTTTCACCATAATTTTAATCATTAAAAAGAAAATAGTATAAGGGAATTTAGGGGGAAATTCTTAAAAATATGTTCCAAAGTAACACATCATTTTGAGGTAAAAAGTAAAATGGAAGTAAATTATGAATGAGTTTTTAGAAAATGTTTTTAAAACCGTAATAAAATATAAAGTTATATAAATATTAAAAAGTAATTTTAGAAAAGGTGAAGCGATTTTTCTTTAGAAGGCTTACCTTTGAAAATAAATTTCAATTATAGAGCTTTTAAAATACATAAAAAATATAATGGTAAAGAAGGGTGGAAGATAGAACATTTTATTATGAAAGGATGTAAATTCGTTTTAATATTTTGAAATACCTTTATTGAAAATCATCATTATAAGTTAGAGAATAAGACTTATTTTTAAAAATGGATAAATTGAAATATTAAATTCATGAAACTTAATAAATAATTGGGTTTATAAATAAAGAGGATAATTTTATATGGAAGGGAAAATAAGGGCATTTAAGAAAAATAGCATATTTTAGAGGAGGTAAATTTTAATTAAAATCACTATAATTCTATGATAAAGTTACTCTTTAGGAAAAGCTATTTTAGTATAAAAGTAATTTTACCTGGATAAATTATACAAAACTATATAATAAATTATTAGTACGAAAGATAACAATATGATCCTAGATCCGTATGAATCTACCCTTTTCATGTTTTCATAGATAGAAGTGCTTGGAGGTGGATCTGAAGAAGTTTGAATATGTTTGGTTATGTGAAATGTGGAAAGAGGAGATTACATGTCTTGTAACTGCATTACATGACATGAGCTCATATTTCATGGGATATTTCATGGTGTGAAATATGGGATCATGTTGTGAAATAGTTTAGGGTTGGAAAAATAAAATAAAGCACTGAGGCGAGGCTTTTTTCAGCAGAACTCGACCTTGATTCATTACTCGACGTGAAAGAGGACTACACATCATGTAATACACTGATACTATATGTTTTATGTGTTTTTCATCCACTCGGTTTTTGTCAGAACCTACAGATACATGAGCTCTTCTTCGACCATAGGCAACCCGGAAACCCACTCTTAAGTGTTTTCAGGATTCCTTCCTCAAGGAATGATCCCAAGCTCCATTCTTCGATCCACAATGATCCATATTCAATATAAGTTATGATCTACCTCCATTATTGGGGTCTCATAAATCTATTTTATCTCTATGTTTCAAATGGGGTTTCCTTGGTTGTTGGTTGGTGTGGTTGTGTTGCAGCATCCTCAGGTGGATGTAGTTGTTGTGGGAGAGGTGATCATGATAAGTTTCTTTGATCGGATCTCATATGAAGAACGTTAACGACCTTTTCAGGTAGGGTATTCTCTAATTATCTATTTTATTTATGTTAAATCATAGAGTTATAATATTTTATCCCTTTGATGGAAATGGAATTGACCTAATATTTATTTGAACCAGATTAAAGAAATTGGTATTGACCACATAGCGATAGTGATGTTTTATACCATGATAATAGTTTTCCTATTGACTTGCTAGATTGTGTGATATCTATTCATTTACTGATTTAGCATTTCATTCTTCATGGATATTGGTAAAGAATGTAAAGCTATAATTAATTGATAATTAATTGGGTAAAAGAAAAAGAGGAATGTTTAATGAGTCAGGTTGTTATAGTTGTAATTTGATGAAAATCGAATTGATGAAAGTAAGCATATTTAATTGAATTGGTTGATGATCCTGAAGCATGTTGATGATTTTGGTCAGTAGTATAAAAATCATTTTCAATTAATTTTTTAATTAATTTGGTTATATCTTGTGATAGTTTTTCTCTTTAGTTTCCCATATTTGGAACCTATGAATAAAGAATTTGTTATTCATGACAGAATAAATAATTGGTTTTGTGATAAAATTTAATGCCTTATCAGGCTTGAGTTTCCCATTTTCCTATAAAGGATGAGTTCCTTATGATTTAGATCTGTGTGTTATCATTGTATGTGAAGGTCGGAAGCCTTGTTTTCGGGATGAGAGATCATTTCTTTGTTTATTCCAATTGTTTGTGATGTTCTTTGGATACATGACTTATGGTTGTGGGGGCAGGGAGGCTCGTATATGATGTCATCATGGGATGGCTACGCCAGGAGGGATCTTTTGGTACGTTGTGTAGGGAGGCCACATTTTTATGGAATTAGTTTCTGGAAAGAGTGGAGAGATGCCTCAGTTTATCCATATGGATTTTGGGGAGGACACTAGATATGACATAATGAGTTGAAGTTCGACTTACTCATTAATGTGATGGTGGTTGCTATTTAATCTTTTGTTTTTTTATCATCATTACTTTCCCCACTTCTTTAGGAAGATGGTCTTGCTTACCCTCCTTCCAATAATGGTGAGGACATGAAGGGTATTCTACATTCTCCCCGTGTTTCTCTTTTTGAGGGTTGATGGTTCTAAACTTTTTCTATAGGTGGAAAAGACTCAATAGATATCTCATCTACTCACCATGTTGAGCCCCATGTGTTTGGTAGCTTAGAATAATTTTCTAGAATGCATCATATTACAAAAAATGGTAAAGTTCTAAAATAAATTAATTAATTATTTTTAACACATGGGTTTGGAGCTTTTTAGGATAGAATGCTAAGGTGGTGTTTCTGAGAAGTCATGGACTCAGTTTTGGTTATGTCGGGAAGGAATGGATTTTGGAGGGAATGTTAATGGAATGTGATATGGAAAATGATAATGGTTAATTAATAGTTAAATAATTAATTAACATAAAGTTAAATTTATGAAAAATGGGATAAAGTAACTTAATACAGATCTTTAAATGGTTGTGTGATTATTAGATATCTAGTCATAAAAGTGGTGGTCAGGAGTCTGAGAGACGTTCTCTGTAGTTGATTCTAAGACTAGGTTATGCCCATAGTGTGGTTGTGAGTTATATTATATCATGTACATTTTGTGTTTCTATATTCTACTCTGCCATATTGGTTAGGTAAAATGACACGATGAAAATTTTGAGCCCTGGGGGTGTTTTCACCAACATTTAGATGAGATGATGGATGTTTGAATACCCCTTTTGGCCTTGATTTCTTCTAGTGGTAGTTACTTTTTCTAGTATGTATGACAGTTAGTTTTCCCTATATATGTGTATAGAGGGTTGTAATGGATTCTGATTATTTCACACACATATATTTTGGATGTAGTTTCCTATGGACTATTGTAGGTGTAATGTGTATAGGATGTGATGGCGTGAGGATCCTTACTTGCCATATGGGTTATAATGGTTTGAGGTATAATACTAGATGAGTGATACATGTTATGCGGGTTGTGGTGGCTCCTAGAAACTACATGGTTACTTCTAGTTGCATGGATGGTGTGGTGTTTCACCCAGGTGTCTGTTGAAAAGCCTTTCTATTTCATGAGGTACATGTTTTGGTTCTCACCTAGGTGTCTTTGGGCCATCTTTTTTGGAGATATATTATTTGGATGTGCGGTGTTGGGGAAAAGTGGAAAACCAGTGGGGAAGTGGTAGTGGGGTACCCTTGATATTCTTTATTATATTATATAATCTTGTATCTGATACATGGTGAGAGTGTCCATGGATAGGTTGGGAATATAGTATACCTATTTAGGTGAAGAGTTATTTTCACCTGTTGTCCACCATGATTTAGCACGATTTATTTACTTTTTCATTAGATTCTCTAGGGAGGATCCTGCTGAGTATATTTTTATACTCACCCTATGTTATATAAATTATTTTTCATGTCACTTGGAGATGGTTGGATATCAGGATAGTTAATACTACTTTGGGGTTTTATAGGAGCTGTTTGGGAGTCATGGTTATTGTCATTTTACATTCATTTTTAACTTATAGATTTTTTCCTTTCAATTATAGTGGTATTTCTTGACATTACTAGATGAAAATTAATTTTTTATTTATCAAAAACACTGAAGGGTAAAGTGAGAAACTCGATTCCAACCACAATATGAAACAACAGAGTCATTAAAGTAAAAATTATGCCTACCAGAATAAGAATCCCTGAATATTTTCCAGGATATATTGCTTAACTTGGTGCTTGGGTCATCCATTATAAGATCTTAAAACTCAAAGGCCAGCTTATCCCAGGACTAGAATTACTCATTGAGATAGATCATCCCACCATTGAATCCCCCAACTAATATTAGGTTCTGCTTTTCAATATAGGTATATTGTCCCTCATTGAGAATACTCCTTAAATATATCCCCATCAATTTAGTGTCTAATTATTCAATAACATTGAGAGACAAGACTTGTTCATCCAGAACATCATCTGAGCATAGAACAATTCCAAGGATTTCTCAATCACATCATCTAACTTTCCCTAATTTTTCATATTCTTGGTTTTCTTTAATAAACAAGTTTCCATTGGAGGAGTAAATGAGGAGTTGTGCCTCCTCTCTTTACCTATTCTCTTACTACCATCAATGGAGGCTCTTACCTGGTCACTTTCAAATTCCTGAGTCATATCATCAATATCATTATGAATTTTAGAATGGATAAAATTAGAGGTGAGGCCACCCTCTAGTGGAGAATCTACCAGAAGAAAACCTCACCCCATATGAGTGGCCTCACAATCAAAATGTCCCACATAGACCTCATTCACCTCACCTTCCTAGAGACCAATAATATGAATAGAAGTAATTAAACCAGTTGACGTAACCTACCTAATAGTAAGAATACCTCCCTCTAATTCCTGTTGTATGTCATAAATCTTAAGACACTTGAAAAAGTTGCAAACTATAACCTTTTTCATGATTCTTCGCAGACTCACCCTAACTACTGACTTCACCCCGTCCGCATAGTCTTCCCTACCAACACCCACCCTTTGAAATTTTTTAACCTATATCCATCCTCAACGTAGTATCTTCCTATGCATTTTTCACTCCCATTATACCCCATCCTGTATGGGAATCCTCCATAGGTACCCTAGTAGCTTATGCTTTTTCATTTGGACCACTACCTACACCGGACATAGCCTCATCACCACACATCAACTCAGACTCCATGACCTTATTTCTTTCTTCTGTTTCCACAACCCCCTTGTCTTTCCCAATCCCTAGGTCATGTTTCAATTTATCGAATACGGAACTCACCTTCGGCTTAGGTGGTAACCTTTATTCCATCTTCAGATGAATTTCATCCCTTTCCATAGAAACTAATTCTTCAACCCCATACTATTGTCTTAAATTAAATTAAATATTTTTACCTGGGATTTATTTTATATTGCAGTCTAAGAAAGATTTGGTAGATATTTGTCATATCTCTCTCTTTCTCAAGTGTTCTCTTAGAGATTAATTCCTCCCATATGTGTGTTTTATATACACTCGACACTAGTAACTAACCTAGGGCCTACTAGAATTGGGAATCAGGGGTAATTATATATCTTCTCACATTTCTGACCCATGAGGCATACACATTAAGGGGAGGGGGTTGTGATAATACCGATCATATAATAAAGGAGACTACGAAACTCAAAGAAATGTGTTTGAGTCAAAAAAATCCCTTACAACATCGTTATGTTTCAAATAATAGTCATGTGAAAGGTATAAAATAATATGGATTTGTTATTCTCTTTAATTTCATGAAAAAAAATACAAAATTATATAAATGGTTAGTATAAACACTATAAAATTAAACAACGTTGAATATGGAATAATCTTTAGAGAATTAAAACTGAGATGAGAGTCCCTACATTTACTCTCAATATCCACAAAAATGATTTTACATCCTTAATAATAAAAATAAAACCATTAATATATCATTTAAGAACCTTATTGAAATATATTACATTATATAATATTTAATTATAATAATTTATTATAAATTTATTTTTTAATTATTGTTTATTTTCATCATCGAATGTCAGCATTTTTTATAATTTTTCACTCCCTTATAAATGATGATATCGGTCCCTGTTATTTAATAAAAAATTCAACATTAAAATATTATTTATGTTAATAGAATAGATGTTTTGAAATTATTTATAATTTTAGAATTTAATTCAATGTGATTTTTAGTTGTGCTTCTTAGACATGAAATCATTGGTGTGCGTGTTTCGATAAGTTTTAATTAACAAAGGGTTTTATATTTATACTAAGTTAAATATAAATATAATATTTATAGAACATTTATTTCATATTAACATCAAATAATACCATTATTTATGGTTTCATAATCATCGATGATAAAAATATAGGGAACTGTTTTTAATGGTGGTTAAACAGACCCAAATAAGAATATACAATAATCGATGCGTGAGTATGATTTAGAGTGTGATTGTTTTTGAATAATATCATTATTATATTATAATATTTTTATTATGTTGATTTCAAAGGTTTTGAGTCTGATTTTAAGATAGTTAGATAATGAATAAAATACTACGAATTTGGATAATGAAATATGTCACTCTGTGGAGGCGGTTGTATGCACCTACACATAAATGATGTTTTTATTTTCCAAAGAATGGGTGAAGCATATGAAATGATTTATATTTTTAGAATATTAATAATGTTATAAATACTATAATATTTCATAAAATACCCTTTTTGAACTATCCTTGTAAGGTTGTTATGAAAGATGGATGATGTTTTTTATAGAAGGTGTATCCCAAATATAATACAAGCGAAATTTCTATTTTTCAAATAGTTGGGAGGAAGGTAGAAAACATTTATCCAATGAAAATAAAAATATTTATGAATAATTATGATTAATATGTACTAATTTCAACATGATTAGATTTTATTTAATGAGGTAGAATAAGAAATTAAGGAAAATAAATGAACGAGTAATTTAGAATTTTACCTCACTCCTTAGAAGATCTCCTTTACAAATTGCATTAAGGCTTTGAGAGGTAATATGTTGAGAGTATAAGAACCTCTAGGAATACTCTAGGGGTGTTTGAGAGTTAGTTTTGTATAGTTATCTCAAATCTATGAGGATTGGTCTGTGAGGATACGTGGGGTAGTGATGGATACTTTTATAAGGTAGAAGAGTGTCATTTTTGAAATAATATTAATGGGAAAGTAACTATTCAAGTAAAATACCTCCAAAAGTGTGAAATAATGGATTCAGAGAAGGGTTAAGGTAGATAAATACACAATAAATAATTTTCTTTATAATAGATTGATATTTTAGAAAATATATATTTTGAATAAATTTAATCTCTTTTATAACTTGTGATACACACAACCCTGATTCTAAATGAACCTTAATATAGTACATCATTTTAACATAGTTATTAAAATTGAGGAAACTAATAGGAAAAACTAAATTGAAAAATTATATAGTTTAAGATTGTATAAAATAAATAAATTATATATCAATGGATTAGAAATGATAGTAAAAATCATCTGAAAGTGAAATAATGTTTTTTAGAAAAAGTATATTATTTCTAAAAAATGGTTTCATCATGTTTTTCACACTTATTTTAATTTTTTTTCACCTTTAGATAATTTATTTGAAAAAATTAACTTCATTTTTGAAATCATTATGCCAAAATAATCGTAGAGTTATGTTCTAAGAATTTTATAAAAAGTTCTATTTTTGATGAATAGTGAAAAATAATGATTCTTG
The DNA here is from genome assembly GCA_963277665.1 of Viscum album. Lineage (NCBI taxonomy): Eukaryota > Viridiplantae > Streptophyta > Magnoliopsida > Santalales > Viscaceae > Viscum > Viscum album. The sequence goes on from OY728129.1 coordinate 964,530,257, forward strand.
TTGAAAACTACCTTTTTGATTAAAACATTTACAAGTTTTATTTTATTTTAAAATTGTTTTAAAAATAAAATTTGTTAATTTATATTATTATTTATCCAATTGAGGTCATTGGAATCAATTTTGTTTTGAATTTTTATATAAACCCATTTTATATTTGAGAAAACCTTTTCATTATAAAACAACATATTCCACTAACAAAGACTGCACATTAGTAAAAGATAAGTTTTATTAGTGATAAAAAACTCTGATAAAAATTCATTCTTTATCAGTGCTTGCTAAAATGACTGGTGGATGTAATTTTATTACTGATTAAAAAATCACTGATAAACCCACATCCTTTATTAGTGTTTTTTACCATTGATATAATTTTTTAATAAAATTTTTATTAGTATATATAAAATTATCATATTTATTTTCATATATTCATGGTTATTTATATAAATTAATTACAAAATACTAGTATATAATTAATATAAATATGATATATTGAAATATATATATATATATATTAATAATTCAAAAAATTATATAAATATAAATGATTTACTAATAATATAAGATATTTTAACATATATATTTATATCAATGTTTATGTGCACATATGTTTATTTATTATGTTGTGTGTGTGTGTTTGGTGTATGTGTATATATAGATATTGTACGTGTACAGATATATGTACTTATATGAATATATATATATATATATGCACATGTACATTGGATGTACATATATATATATATACATAACATGTGTGCAAGTGTATGTGTGACATGTACTTAAATAGTTAATTATAAAATTATAAATATATATAATTTAAAAAAAGTATTTATAACATTATAAATAAATAAATATATTTTTAAATAATTATAAAATTATAGTAAATATATTTAAATAATAAATATATTTATATAATTATATATAATTATATAAATATATTTATATATATATAAATAATTATAAATATATATTTCTAATTATAATTATAAATAAATAATTATATATTTAAATAATTATAAAATTATTGTAAATATTTTTTTATAATAAATATATTTATTATATTTACAATTATATATACTTATATATTAATAAATTTATATAGATAATTATATATAAGTATATATAAATATTAATAATTATGTAGAAATATTTATAAATAAAATTATTTATAATTAAAATTATAAATAAATTAATATCTATTTATATAATTAGAATTTTATAGTAAATATATTTAAATAATAAAAATATTGATTAAATTTATTAATATATATTATTATATCAAGAGGGTGCAAAGCATGGGTTAAGAACCCATGTCCCCGAAAAATTATCAAGAAAGATAAAGAAATAATAAATAGGGGTTGTGATAGAAAGCATATATCACACATTCCACCAAACCAATAGAATATGAAAAATCATTGTCGTCTATTTCCCACATTCTGTCCATTCCCATGGCCTTAAGGATGACATCCTCTCCACCATTTCTGGGTGATCTTTGGGCCACTACGATCATCATTCAGGGTATCCTTCTTATACTCAACTGCCTCTGGTTCATTCATATTTTCCCAATCTCTTTTAGAAGGTTGTGCTCCAGCTTCAATGTCGATGAAAATTCATTATAAATCATTTTCTATACATTCATATGTTTCTGGATACTGAGTAGATTCCTATTGCAAAATAGAATCATCTTAAACCATCTTTGTAGCAAGATGATCATCCTCTACAAAAAAGCCTGTTTTCAGCTGTATTTTCTTCAGGAGATGGTATCTTTTCACACTCAATCACCTCCATAATGAAATAGAAACACTCTAAATCTTCTCGAGAAATTATTCATAGAAAAATTATAAAATCAGTGGTACTAATAGAATCATGCACCGGGAAGAATTTGAGAGTACTCCTTGCATTATGCCAACCACCACTCATAGGACCCTACCCCAAATTAGTGTCAGCACCAACTGACTTACCAGAATGGCCTAGTTCCCTTGCATTTTCTTCATATCCATCCACACAAGAAGATGAGCCAAGAATGTGATTAGGAGATACAAACCCCCAAATTCTTGTGCCTTCCCTTCAGAAAAAATTCTTTCATGTATTTTTTAGCTTTAACATCAATAACATATACAACATCAGTTTTCAAATTATTTTTCCGATTTCAATAATTAAAAAAAACATTCCACTAGAAGGGATTATACACCCCTTTTTATTTCATCCCTTCAATAGACACATATGATACCGAATCCGTATCCTTAACCCCATAATCCTGAGTAGGCTCATTTTTTTCAAATTGACCACCTCCAGGTCCATAGATTTTCTACCCTTCATGTGTTCTAGAGCTCCTGTAAAAGAGGACACCTTACCATTAGAAATGTAATGATCCTCAATGATCTCTTCAAGGTATCATCAAGATTCAATTTCAAGATCCTAATCTTCATTGTATTCACATATATCAACCCATTTTATAAGAGTATAATGAGCAATAAATTTATCATCCTACACATTTCTAAAAGCAAGGGTATTAATACATGATTGACCAAGATTACCATACTTATTCCAAATAAAAAATTCTGCAAAAGAGGCATGATGTGATTGAGCATCTTGAAAACTTTTCCATATTCTATGTCCCCAACCTAAAGGAATCCAGGGAATAACCATAACAATGGGAATTACAAAACATATCCCCTCATAGTTCTAAATGATTTAGAGACCATCAAACATCGTCCAATAACAGTCTCCTTATCCACCACCATCACCTTAAATTTATAATTCTCAACATTATTCCCATTCTTTATAAAATTATAGTGTTCAAACCCCCTAAAAAATACATTCCTATGATTTCCAATGTAGAATAATATAAAAAAATCATAAACATGTTCATATTCAATTGAAATCTCAAATTTAATTTCATCGGCCACCAATAAAACAGTTTCAATTAGTGGAGAATAAAGGTCAAATTCTGTAAGAATTCTAGTTTAATTCCCATACCATGAAAGTTATATCATCATATAAAATTTTATAAGTAAATTGGTGGTAGAAGCAACATCCCGTAATATATGAGTAATCCAAAATAACCAATTTAAACCCATAATCAGAATCGAAGATTCAGTAGTTTATTTACGATCTCTTGTTGAATCGAACCAAAGAACCCAATCCTATAACCTTAGGGTCCCTAGTTTATGATAAATTAATCCCAAACTCTAGGATTTAAATTTGTGTTCATGGGTGGTGAAAATGATATTAAAGAATTACATTCTAATTGAGATGAATTTATAGTTATCAAATCCCCAAATTTAGATAAACTATGTCTTCAAATCCTCTAGCTTCCATACATTAATCGTTGTAGAGAATCACATGATTATTGAATGTTTACAATATTCAATCTAATCCTGAAAAATTTTAGGGTTGGATTCGATGAATTCCAAAGCCTTATTCTTCATAACAATTGTTTGTGGTTAGGTTCCTTCAGCCTAAGAGTCAGCAGAAGACCTAAAATAAGAATATTTCATTACATTAGAAGTCATATTGTTTCTCAAGACATCCAAATTCTTATTCAAATATAGAGATGTAGTTTCGAAGATATCCTTTACAAAATGAGTCAATACTTCATGAGATGAGGTTCAACCAACTTATTCCATCACCACTAGATCATTATTCCTCTTATAGGGACTGAACAACACCTCATGGGGACCAAAGATATCCATATTTGTTCCTATCCATCTAAAAACCTACAGTCTTTGAGAGAGAAGCTCTCCTGGTTACTGCATCACAACATTATATATACTTATATATTAATATATATATATATATTTATATAATTATATAAATATATATATAATTATATAATTATATAAATATATAATCCAAAAGATTTGAGCATGAGTTGGAACACTAACTCACAACCACCAATTTTTTTTAAAAAAGTCAAGCAACAACAAACAAGGAAAACATAGATGAAACTAGGAAAAAAATTACCACAATAAAGTAAAAAAGATATCACATCCTACCTCTCCCACTAAAACCTAAGTTCCTATGAAAATGGCTATTTACATGCCGACCTCTTCTCAATGTTTGCAGCAGAACAAAAATAGCATCTGATGGGTCAAGGTAATCCTTAGAGGTTGTAAAAAACTTGTACAACAAAGAAAGATCCTGATAATCCAGCTTGATATTAGATCGGTAGCCACCCTCAATGTTAATTGATAACAGATTCTATACCATGAGGTAATCCTCATAATAAAAAATGCCTCGTTCTATTCTAGAAATTTATGTTCAAGCTATAAATAAAACTAATTTTTATTCACTTTAGTAATGCCTTGTGGGTGTGTTTCACCCTCATAGTCCTTGGGAAGAGCTTAAATTTTTTCCCATTCAACTTCACATACCATGATTGCGGCCCTTCCAAAATTGTTATAATAAGTTTTCATTAGTTTGGGAAAATGTGGTGTATAAGACAAACCAACATTTTGGATCATAGTTGAACTCATCTATTTGCAACCCCTACCCATGGCCCACCCCATACTTTTTGTAAATGACCCATATTCCATTGTTTGGGATACTTATAGGAGTCAACCATTCTCATAACATAATCATTGGGTAAGACATGTGATCAATCACCCAACATGTCATGAGGAACATGAGAAGACTACATGTATTGGTAACCTTCCACAACAATAATATGTCTAGAAATATGCCCTACAGTAGGGGATTATCCAGGGTCTATAGTTACAACCAACATACAACCCATTACCACCAAGGAAAATTCCTCAATAACCTACACCATAATTAAATATTAATTTGAGTGAGAATCCTCAATAATTTCCATTGTTCCTCATATATCATCTGCACTATCCCCATGTTGAATAGTTCCAGCTACTTGGGAGGACCATATCATCCCCTGTTCATTCTTCTATCCAAGATTCACACCATCTTTGGACCTAGCAAGTGATACCAACAAGTCCTTTTATGATGTTTGTGTTTTACCCAGAAATTAGACAACCCTATCACTTCCAAAATTCTTATTCCCTTTATGGTCACTTTTTAAAATGAAATGACCCCCCCCCCCCCCTATATCTATGCGCGATCATCCAAATCACAATCCAAGGATCCAATCATATCATTTACAGTCCCCTCTTCATGACAAGATTCAGTGCCATGAATATGATCCCTTGCACCCTCCACCTTATTAGCATCAAGACAAACATGCATGGAAATAGATTTTTTATAAGGGTACTTGAGTGAGGTGTGGTGAACCTCATCATGTATCTTTCAATCCCTACTTAATTTAACCAAAGTTATACCTCTATAAATACTCATGTAGTAGGCCTTCTCCCATATATTTGGTCTTATACCCTCCTTCCTCCTTTTAGGCACATCAGTGGGTAACTTAAATTTACATTGCTTCACTAAGTTTCAAAAATTCACACAATTGGAGCATTATTAACCACTACCAAACTTTCCCATAGAATAACCAACACAATAGGAAATAGTACATAAATTAAGGAAATTTTCATATTCAATTGGCAATTAAAATTTGAATTCATTAGTAATAAGAAAAGGAGTTTTAACTAAAGGGGATAATAGATCAAATTCAACTAGTATACGAGAAAAATTCCAAATCCTGATAGCTTCAGTCTTCTTATCAAACAAGATGGGGCTACCCACTATAGATGAAACATCCTAAAGGATTTTGGGGTGCTAGAAGAACCAATTAAGACCCATGAATCTGATCCAAGACTGAGTCATTGATAGTATTTCCTTGTACATATCAAACCATGGATCCAAATCCTAAAACCTCAATGTTCTCGGCTTAAGGGAGATGAAACCAAAGCCCTAAGATTTGATTTCCATATCCTATGAAGGTAAGATGATGTGATAAAAACCCAAGCAAATAGAATTTATCTTCCAACCATCAAACCCCCAAAACTAAAATAGAAGCCTCTTTAGATCATCAGGCTTCCACATATTGATTTTCTATGGAGTGGTACGCCATGAAATGATATAATATTTTCAGCATTCAATTTGATACCTAAAATATTTAGGGTTCCCTTTAACAAATTACATTTACCTATTCTTCATGACCTTGTGAAAGTATCCCAAATTAGAACATGAATCAGAGAAAATATGAGCATTCTTAACCTTCCTAGATGAATCGCGCTGACCCAGCCCAGGCGCCTCGACCTCTTTCGTAAAACCATCATCCGCACCCTTCATGATAAATTCTTCCTTATTTGAGGGAGGAACTAAAACCTCTCACAGATTGAAGTAAAACTCCAAATCAACACCCACCAACCAAGAAATCTAAAAGCTGTAACATCATTACAAGAGAAGCTCCTAGACCTCCTCCATCATTATATATATAAATATATATAATCATATAAATAAATTTATAATTATATACCAATATATATCTATATTTATAATTATAAATATATATTTATATAATTATATAATTACAAAAAATATATTTAAATAATAAATATATTTATGATATTTATAATTATATATTAATATATATATATAGACATATTTATAAATATTTATAATTATAATTATAAATATATATTTTAATAATTAGTATATTATAATAATTATATTTATTATATTTATAACTATATATATTTATATATTAATATACATATATATATAATTAAATAAATATGTATAAATATATATAATTATATATGTGTACTTATTAAATATATTTATTTATAATTATAATTATAAATAAATAAATACATATTGAATAAATTATAAAATTATAATAAATAAATATAAATAATAAATATATTTATTATTTGACATTACCTAGACAATTGGGAACCTAATTAAGCTTGATTGTGCAATGGAGGTGACAAGATTTATATTTTTTTCACACTTATTAGTGGAGTTTGATCTAAGTTCAACACCCATTGATAATCTGGTACTATCCACTTCCTATTTTATTACCAATTTATCCATAAAATATCAAAAACATCCTCTATTTTTCATTTGATGTAAATATTTTGTACATTATAATGAGAAATTTCCTAAGGATATATACTGATCTTCTATAATTTGAAAGGGTGTGATGTTGATGGCTCTAGGCGGATGGAGTCTGCAAAGTTTGGTATTTATGTGGGTATAGAGGTAGATGATGAACCTTATTCTATTTCTATTGGAGTTTAAGGGGAAATAATTATTTTATTTCTTATTTGGAATCTGAGGAGAAATGGAAGGGATCTTTCGAAGTGATTCCAGACGTGCAAGGGAAGAACAAATCATGATTTGATGTTGCAAAAGGGAGATCTATCCACTCTAATGAAGAGAATATTTCTTAGGAGTCTAATAATAATTATCTAGAACATTTCTATAATGATAAAGATCTTCCTTACTATAGCGATATGATTTTAACTAATGCTGGTTCATCCTTAGGAAGAATTGGAGATATTGGAATGAAGACTACTAAATATGTTGATCATTATTAGACTAAAAGGATGATGGTGGATGGTATGGGAGTTATCTCAATTCCTAAATTAAATGCTACAACACCCTCTGAACCTTTTATGGAGCCTACAGTAGCTGATTCTCACATTTTAACTACAAATAAAAATATTCTAATAGACATGAGAAAAAATGGATAACCATCAAGCATAGGCTGGTGATCCAGATGAGGCATAAAAGGTGGATCATTTTATTGATGAAGTCATTGTCAAGATTTAGCATCCCAACTACTAAGACAAGGGTAGATTATTGTATCAAGGGACCATAATGGTAAACAAAAAACAAATTTTGAATCTTCTTGGATGATTAAAACTATTAAGGATACATAAGTAATGCACACAGATATTGGGTAGATTCACATGTTTAACCCAATTACCACTGTGGTCCATGGTGCAACTTTATAGCATGGTGTATCCTACATAAGGATGAATCCTCTATATTTAGTGTATTCAGAAGCCATGTACTCTTCTCTAATGGATGAGAATGTTTTGGAAACCAATCTTCAACAACCAATTTAATCTTTAAGTAAAGCCTAAGTGAATACTCACAATTATTATAGAGGTCTTGATTCCGTTAATGATGTGAATGATATAGGATTCTATGTAGATAAGGTGAAGATACTAATTCATGAAGATAATTAGGATTATTGACTTAATGACTTGTCTATGAAGGTGGAGGCTTAACCAGATGCTTGGAAAACTAACTCGAGGTACATTGACATTAAAGTCCTTTGACAAAAAGTGAAAACAAAAAAGATATGTCATAACCATAGAGGTAAAGGCCATGTGCATGGCCAAATCAACTATAAGTTTTTTAATGATGAGGAACATAAGATTGGAGATGAGATTAGAAAAAACTTAGGTATTTGAATGTTTTATTTATGAGGGAAATTTTCTAAGTCTGACCCCATCCACTATCTTTAATGAGTTTTGGTAATTCAATAAAAGGGGTTCATCACAACCTTTTCAAAAAATAATTATATATATATATATATATATATGATTATATACAAATATTTTTAAATATATGTATTTATAATTATAAATATAAATATAAATATATATTTTAAATTATTATAAAATTATAATAGATATATTGAAATAATAAATATAAATTTATATATTGATAAAAAATATATAATTATATTAATAAATATTTATAATTTTATATAATTATATAAAAATATAAAAATATAAAAATATATATAATTAGGCACAAATTTTTTTTAATTATAATTATAATTATAATTATATATATATTTAAATAAATTGGGGTCCAGGCCACTTTAATTAAAAATAAGAAGAAAAGTGAAAAAATGGATGGAGTCATACAAGAAATAATAACCCACAATTAAAAACAATACCCAACATAGAAGATGGGTATCCATAAACAAGGCATCAAAATATCACCTCTTATATTAGCCTCTAGCACCCATGTTCCGAGGATATTGACCTCCTCCTTACCAATGTTAGCCTCTCCTCCACAAATTTATATTTCTAATATCTTCCAGATCACCATAAGATGACTCAATTTTTGACTGATATGATGATGTGAATGAAATGTCTTCCAAGGGATGTACATTGTTTCACTAATAGATCCCTAATGTCCATATCTGATTTAGATCTCATGTTAGCTTCAACTTTGATGGCTATGAGCCTCATGAATTTAAGATAGTTTTATAGAAGAATATTGAAGGTTCCATTTAGCATACAAATGCTTAAATTTATAGTCCAACCAATTAACAATGTCATCATTAAGTATCTTATGTAATCTCTCTTTTTGAATCTTCCCTGGTGGATTTTTAGTGTGAGAATGTTTTATCATAGTCCCGTAAATTACTCTAATGCAGTGGTTCCAAAGCTATCATAAGAAGCATTAATAAACTCAAAGAGGTAGAGAGGAAAAGACCTTTCCCCAAGATTCAGGGTCAACTTCCCCCACCAATGGGGTAAGTCATGGGGGAGTCTCCAACTAAAGGGGTGAATTCTACATTGCCTTGGACACTTCAATGTTTCTCAGTACTATTGATATAAAAATAGGCATACCTACTGGATCACCTTATTGATAAGTGGTTCCCATGTTCCCCTTGTTCTAACCAAGTTAATTCATAGGAGGCTAAAATTTAGTCTTCAATTTTTATGATCCAAGAACAAGTTCAATAGATATGAAAGTTATAAACATGAACTTCTCAAAACCTTTATCATACACAACTCTTTTACCTTTGGTTAAAGATTTATGTGTATGAATCTCTGGCTTCATAGTCACCAGTCAAGGAAACTAGGGACCATCCTTTCCAACCTGAGAAGTCATGATCTTATCAAGAGCATGTGAATCACTATCCCCACTACTTTGAGAATGCACTTCCTCCTACACCGTGACCTAAAGTACCAAATAACACTACTAAAAAAATGACATATATCAGTGCTCAAAACGGGAATTAACAGCTCTAAAAAGTGATGTAAAGCTCAAAACTAATATAGGGGGGCCTGTGTTATCATTGCTTTTTTTAGAGCTGATAAAAAGGAACCTTTATCAGTGATTTGAAAAAGAACTGATAAAAGTCAAAAAAATTTAAAAAAATAAAAAAGAATTAAATAATGCAGTGAGATCTTTTAACAGTGCTTGAACCCCACTATCAGTGCTAGGAGGTCTCCCACACACTGCCCTTCTGGCGCATCCTCACATGTTAACACCCCTTTGCTTCCACCAGAACTCGAACCCGCAACCTCCCCCCTTCGCAGCTGCACATTTACCACTAATCTATTTCGTTTTTATCTTTATTTAATGATATATTTATTTATTTATATATATATATAGTTATATTTATTCTTATATTGACATAGATTCATATTAATATAAATATATTAATTCATATATGAGTGTATATATATATATATATGCATTCGTATATTAATATAGATTTATATTTATTTACTTATATATATGTTTTTAGTTATAATTTTTTATCTGTATATTTATTTGTATATTAAAATATACTTTTAAATCAGTTTTAAATACATTTATGAAATATGTTTTTTAGCTGTGTTTATAATTAAATAAATAAATACATACATACATATATACAACACACACACACACACACTGAAACATATATATTTACAAATAAATACATATATATGTGAATTTGAAAATCCATAGAATGTAAAAATGATCATAACATATAATCCAGAAGCCAGTTTCAACTCCAAAACCAGTCAAATTGAAGAAAAGGAAACAATATTAGACATGATATGTGTTACAGGGATAACAGACATCCAGATCAGTAGTTATACCTGTTTGAATGTTAACAAATCGGTGTATCCTGACTAAAAACTCAGGTTTTGAGTCCTTATGGGCCTTTTGGCCTCAACAAATGTGAAGGAATCTCCGCATGGGTCAGCACCGTGTAGATATCGTCGCAGGCTTTGATTTTATATGATGTAGAGCTCAAACGGACACCCAGATCATATGTTTTGACTATTTGAAGTTTGAGTTACATTTTCAACTTATTTTTGATCTTTTATTAATTTTTTTGATTTTTTGTGTCTTCAAATTGTTATTAAATGATTTTTATCGATAATAATTAGCAAATTATTAATTAATAATATTTTTTAAAATATTTTAAATCCATTTTCGCTAAATTTCTTATATATTAAATTAAATAGTCTATTTATACGTATCTAAAACATATTTAAAAAATATATATTATATTTATATTAATATAAATAAACTTATAAAATAATAATTTATTTTTCATGATTTTTTTGAAACATAAAATTTATCACCGGTAGGAAAAAGCGTTGATAAATCCCCCCTTTATCAGCGCTCCTAAAAAAAGAACTGATAAAGGGGTCCCCTTTATCAGCGATAAAAAAATCCCTGATAAAGGGCGGCCTTTATCAGCCCTAAAAAAAGCGCTGATAAAGGGGGCCTTTATCAGCGTCGTTTTTAGCCCTGATAAAGGCCCCCCTTTATCAGTGATTTTTTTACGTGCTGATAAAGGCCCCCTTTATCAGCACTTTTTTTAGCGCTGATAAAAGGGAAACGCTTCCATTTCCCATTTTTATAATAGTGTAATAACAAAGATAATCAATCTTCCCATCAATATAATACATTAGACTACCAACAGACTTGTCTTTGGAGGAAATTTTCATGTTGATCTTGTTTGTATCAATCTCATAACCATCTTGAACATCATTCCTTGAAGGGCCCAACACATGAGTAATATAAGCCTCCTTTTCAATGTCAGAATGGCCCAAATCATCCAGAGAATCTTGTTTATGTCTATCATTTACAGTATTATTCATATTTTGATCCATTTGTTCACATCCAACATGATTTTTCAGTGACATATCCATATTCCTAGTATCCCCCTAATGATGAGTATCCACTTCAAGAGACAGACCGTCAACCCCTTTACTACTAGTATGTCCATGAGGATACATCATACCATTCGACTTCTATGGAATCTTTTTTGCACATATTATAAGGGTGTACTCTCATCCCAAAATGGGATGATTAATACACCTAAAACAATTCTTATAATGATTTACTATGTTTAAACATATGTTTCAAAAATCATGTGCATTTTCAAGTTCAAAAAATAGGTCCAATTGAAAATTAGAGGGATACAGAAAATTGTCTTGATAAGGGGGGAGATAAGATCAAATTCAACTAGAAACATAGAAAATTGAACATAGAAATCCCTTTTAGTCTCGTTATACTTCTTGATTAGGATTTTGAACACTGAGTAAATTTCCCAAAGGAGTTTTAGGTGCCAAAAAAACTAACTTAATCCATAGATTCAAATCCATAATCGGGAGAAACATTTATTGAGATTGAGAGGATTTAAAGAGGTATTCTAATCCTATAATTTAATAAAACTAGGATTTTGTTTTATGAGGCCCTGACCCAAGCCTTAGATTTTGGATCATTAGAGGAAAACACAATATGGAAAAATATCTTCCTAAATAGGTAAACCATCATTCATCAAAACCCCAAAACTCGTAGATTATATTTAAAATATAAAGGATAATTCATTTGTTATATTTATCATTCAAATAGAGTTTCTCAATGAGGGGATTATTACTTTCTTCGATTCAGTTTGAAATAATTCCATAGGTTTCTTCGAAAAAATGGGGTATATCCTTTATTCTTAATCCTCTAGGTGAACAGAAAGGGGTCCCTCCGAATCCCAATAAAGAGGACATTATTTGCAGTTGGCTCAGAAATCCAAAAAGTAGGATTTTCAGAGGTGGTCTCAACATACACCTTTATATTAGACACATCCATGGATGATTCTAGGATCCAGGGTTTGAGCATAACTTGAGAGAATGAGGAATGCTTTCCAGATTTAATCCTAGGGTTCAGATGAGGTGAGACATTCATGATCGATCCACCCAGATGGGGTAGATCCTCATTTTTCCCTTGACTTCCACATTTTTCATCACCATGTTTAAAGATTTTTAAATCCATTGAATCCCAAACAAGATTCAGTGTTAGAATTTTAGTGCCATTAAATATAATTTTTATCAATGCTTACAATTTTAGCACTGATAAAACTACTATTTATCAACTCTTTTTTGAAGAACTGATAAAATACTTAACTAATATTTAAATAGAACCCTAATATATTCCTCCATTCTCGTGCATTTTGGATTCTACAAAACTGAACCCTCACCACAGCACTTCATCAATCTTCTTGACAAATCAATCCTCGGAAGATCCATGGTGTTTGATTATTTATTCTCATCATTAATTATGATCTTCTTCCATCTAGTTATTTACCCTTCACTCCTCTACCTTTTTTATATATTTACCCATAATTTAGTGACCCAAAATTATTTTATATCTTTAGTTTTTTTATTTTGGGGCTTCATTTGCGACACTTTGTTTCCCTCATAGTTTTACCTACCTTGTTTAACTCTAGTTTTGGACCTTCTCAACAGAGTTCACAGTTGTTTGGGTTATACTGAAGGTGGCATTCAATTCTCCTTGGGTTTTTATATTGATATGAATCTCTATTGAATCCATTATTTAGTTCACCCATCCCACATTCTAAATCCCATATTGGTTTTTTTCACAAACGATTACGGTTCTCTTGAAGCTAATGTTTAGTCTGTTCTTATTCATTATTTTTTGATGTTTGATAATTATTTGATGAGTTCAAATACTTGTTAGAGAAGGATAGTTAGTTTATTATTTCATCTATTTGGGGAGTTAAAACTGTAGACACCTTCTCAGTTTTTAATTTTGGGGAGATTCATATGTCATGCCTATATATTATGTGTGTATAAATAATTATAATATATGTTTAAATAATTTTTATTATAGATAATTTTGATTATAAATAATTTTTATTATCTTGAATTAATAATTTATATATGTAATTTATAAATAATTTTGAATTAATAATAATTTTGAATTATTTTGATTGAATTAATATTTTTTTGAATTAATAATTTCTAATTAATATTAATTTAGAATTAATCATTATGAAGTAATATTTTTTTGAATTAATAATTTTGAATTAATAATTTTATTATCTTGTATTAATAATTTTGAATTAATAAATTATATAAATATTTTATAAATAATTTTTATTACTTTGAATTGATAAATTTGATTATGTGTATATAAATAAAGATGATTATGTTTGTATAAATAATATTGACTATAAATAATTATGAGTATATAAATAATTTTGATTATGTGTATATAAATAGTTTTTTCAACGTAACTTATAAATAATAACAAAAAATTATTAATATATTTTAAATATATATTTAATATATATATATATATATAATTGTAAATTTATTTGGAAAATATATATATTTATGGATGCATATATATATATATATATATATAATATTATTAATATATTTATAAATATATATTTATAATTATATATATATATTTTTAAAGAAATACATATATTTATTTGTTTATAATAAATATATCAATTTTTTAAAATATCAAAGATACAATTTAAAATTATAATATTTTTTTACCTGTACTAATTGATTATTGGAAAATTATATTTTTAATAAGGGTTGTTTTTGTAAAATTTCAAAACAAAATTCTTTTCTTTTCTTTTAAAAAATGTCACTAAACAAGATGGGGAGAAATTAAAATAATTTATTTTCTTTTTCTAAATTTCACATAAAAAAATGAAGAGAAATTAAAATTAAAATCATTTCACTGTTTACAAATTGATTAAATTTTAAAAATTTTATTAATATATTTCTCTTAGTTTAAAGTTTATCTAATTGTGATATCTTTATGTTATAATGATATATTAAAATTAATGTATGTGATCACTTTTGATCTGTTTCTTCCACTCGAACATCATTGTTTTTAATATACTCTAATGCTTTGAATATAGTGCATATATGTGGCATTATTTGTCCCTGATCTACCTTACTGATTCTCCACCTAGTCTCTCTTTTAATAATCCATTTTTGGTCCACCATCTCCCTTTCCATCATATTCATTTTCACTCATTCATCATTATTTCTCACTCTAATTGCAAAAACCTTGTAGTTGTGCCCTAAAAAATTACTACCCACTTATCATGTAAGGTGGTGACTACAAATGGTAATTAGGTAATGATTTTGTGGGGAACAACTAGTAATCAGCTCCAGGTTCCAAGTATTTATCCTTATCCCATGCTCTACCCAATCTCTTCTTTATCAAGCCATTGTTTGTTCACCCTCTCCCTCTCCTTCAAATTCATTTTCACTATTTCATCACTATTTCTCCCTCTAATTCCATAGAGTTCCGAGTTGTGCACTAGAAAAACATTTCCCACTTATCATTCATGGTGCTGACTACAATTGATAAGTAGGAATTGTTTTTTTGTGCATAATTAGTAATTGACACTATGTTTCATGTATCCCTCCTACTCCCATGGATTAAAAAAATTATTCACATTTTCTTCCAAGTATCCCTCCAACTCTAATATATTAAAACATTAATGTTTTTTATAACATGTCATTACCTTGTGTATTTTATTTTTAGTGATCATTAGAGTACCATATTTCAATATTGTCTTCTTTTCAAGAAACCAAAATAAGGAAAGTATATTGACCCAAATGTTTAGAGAGAAAATTTTAAATTTTAAGAATTTTATTTTTTGTATAAAAATATTTATAAAAAAATTATATATATATATATATATAACTAGTTTGTAATATTTTTATTAATGTACATATGTTAATCACCTCTATATTGGGTTCTGATAGGAGATAGGTCTCTATAGAGACTTGAATTAATGGAACAGACGGTATATTAGTTTAGTATAATATAAAAACAATTAAGGAAAACCCATGTTGGTAAAATCATAACCATTCATAAATCAATTTATGTCTTTAAAATCATAAAAATTATTAATATAAACATATATTAATATTTTAATCATAAGAAAAATTCTTTTATGAAATGGTTTTTACCCTTTATTTATTTTGTAAAATTTAAATATTATTAAATAAATATGATGGATATGAATCAAAAATTGATGGATTCTAATCATATAAAAAATAGTTTGAGGATGGGGTGAAATATTTTATCATGTTTTGAAAAGATCATGCATATAACCCTTCTCAAATACTTTGAACATGTTTACTCTTTTTTTTATTCAAGACTAATTAGTATATAGGAGTTAGAAGAACACTTTATCTTTTATGGAGTAGATAAAAGTTATAAATTTTGGACCAAATATGGGGAAAACATGAAAGTATCTAGCAACTAGGTTAAGGCTACATTTTATGGATCATCTGATATGATTACAAGTGTGGAAAAAATTAAAGTTTATTTGAGTATGTGATTATAGGTGTAAATGATGATGGAGAATATATTTAGGAAATGAAAACTATAGTTGAATATTAAATTCATTATTTTCTATAATTTTTTGGGAAGTTGAAGATTCATGAAAATATTCCATTGTATAACTATTGTACTAAATATACAACATTGTCAACCATAATTAAGATGTATAATTTAAAAACTCAAAATGTATGGAGTGATGACAGTTTTACTAAACTACTTTATCTATTGAATGATATGGTCCTATAAGATTACAAGCTTCCTTTATGAACATATATTGATAAACTAATTCTACATTCAATGGGTATAATCTCTAAGATAATACGTGCCTATCCAAACGACCATATACTATTTTTCAAGGGCCAAAAATCACTTAAAAATTCTCAAAGTGTAGTGATTCCCAATACAAGTATAATTAATAAGGTCTTATAGAATTTGTATGGTACTTTACAATCATTCTAATATTTATTTGCCTATATGGAAGTGAGGAGACTACAAGACAATTCATGTGGCATGTAGATACAAAAAATAAAGATGGGAGTCTTTTTCACCTAGTAGACTCACCTTGGTGGAAGAGAATTGATCACAGGTATCATGAAATAGGAAAATAGACGAGAAACCTTCATCTTTCACTATCTATAGATGGAGTGAATTATTTTGGTTTTTAATGAAGCACTCATAGTACATGGATGATTACGTTGGTAAATTATAAAGTTTCACTATGGTTATGCATGACATAAACATACATTATGTTATCTATTCTTATATCATGTAAAAAACTAATGGGTTATGATATTGATCTTTATTTGGATCTATTGATCAAATATTTAAAATTAGTATTGGATCCATTTGTTACACTGTATGAAGATTACAAAAAAGAAGATTTCACATTGATATCATTATTGTACATGATGATAAATAACATTCTAGATCATGTAAATTTTTTAATATATATAATTAGAGGAAGTGAAGGGTGTTCTAGTTTTGAATAAGGTATACAGTTAATTAGATTGAAACACTCATCGAAGATTGTGTTTCTAGTAAATAACACATTTCTACCCTAGTGACATAAGTACTAATCTTGGACGACATGATTTTATGGGAGTTCAGAAGCATGTACAACACTATATCCACTAACATGTGATTAACCATTTGAGAAATTAAAATATATGGACACTGGTTTTGGTTAGACATTTTCAGAAAACCTAATCTAAATTGGTTAGAAAAAGTGATCAGCTTTTTTTTTGAATTACCACAAATGAATTCTTTATAGGTCATAAATTTTCATGTTGTCATGCATGTTGAAAGAAATGTATATGATATTTTCATTGGCATAATACTAAATGCACCTAAAAAAGAAGGATGGAATTAAGGCTAGGTTAGAAATGATTATCATGGTAATATGTGAAGAGTTGGATCCAATGAGAGGTGAAAATATCTTTTCTTGCTCTATCTACCTAAACACTTTCCATATAGGGGAGATATCAGTTTTTCAACTTCTTGAATTATGTAATGGTTATAGAGGGGTATTATTTTGATATTAAGAATATTATATCAATGTCTGACTTAAATTTAAATGGGATTAAAATCACATGACTTTCATGTTTTCATGCAAGATGTAATTCATGTATCTATACGTTTCATTTTTCCCAAGAATTTATTTTATACAAGAACTAAGTTATTGTTCTTTTTCAAAGCTATATGCATCAATGATATAGAACCAATGAAATTTCTAACTATGGAAAAGTAAATTACTATCATATTATGTGAATTGTAAATGTTCATCTTATAGACATTCATTGATATGATGGTTCACTTGATCTTTCACTTGGTAAGAGTTATTCGACTATGTGTTCTAGTACATTATAGATCGATGTACCCCATTGAAAATTATATGTATATTTTGAAAGGATATTTAAAAAATAGATGTTTTCCTTAGGGTTTTATTGTGTAGGGATATATTCTTGAGGATTTCGTGGAATTATGTACTGAATACCTATATGGTGTGGAATTCATTTTTCTATCGAAATCGCCTCCAATTAAGTGTCTTGTGGGTGAAGTAATTATGAGAATAGATGTTGTCACACTCAATATTACAGATTAAGAGAAAATTTCACCGTTATTTTTTTCGTAACATTTTAGAGGTTTTCCTATACTTTGAATCCCAAAAAGAAAATATTAGGCATTTCCATCCATTAAGGGATGATGTTTGGATATCAAATACACATAATCAATTGTGTAAAGCATGATTTGGAGACAATATTTTTAAAGAGGTATCTGAAAATAAAAATTCAATTTTATAATGAATTTGTGGGCTATCTATAACAGAATGTTTTAATGTATTATCATATAATGGTTATGTAATTAATGGATATAAGTTATAAACAAATGAACAAGTTGAACTTTGTACCATGAAAAATAGAGGAGCTACACTTATGGATGAAATGATGAATGTATCTGGTACGAAGGACAAGAAATACAATTTATTTTAATATGTAATACTTTAGAATCATACCAAAATGGAAGTTGTATTACACATCATTCAATGTTATCATTTTTCAATTCATGTGGGTTTATAACTTGAGTTCAATTAAAATAAATGATTTGTGAAATGTGAAATGGGATTTCATTATAGAACGGTACAAAGACTAAATTTTTATAATGGAATCATAAGAAGTACAAGTATTTTATATTTCAGATCCCACAAATTAATATTGGTCAATTGTTCTATTATTAACCAAATCTACTAAAGGATCAGATGCCAATTCATCTAAGGATTCCCCTTCATTGGGACTCTATAATCTTTTCACAGTAGTCCTAGTGTAGAAAGTGTATTTTATTTTAGAGAATACTACAATGAAAATATTTTGATTCTCAATAGAGGGATAAATCCCTTCAACCTTTAAGAAAAAGAATCCAATAATTAAAGTATAATTTTTTTAATATACATTGCATTTCTTTGTATTATTATTTTTTCACTAATGTATTTATGTTATATAAATTAAATGTTCAACCAAATCTATAGATAATGTTTTTTGTACAATAAAATGCTCCCAATCCCAAGGAACAACATGTTTCTCAACATGATAGTGCTACCAATGCATAGGAACAAAAACCTTCTTCACATGTCAATGGTACTAATCCATAGTAACCACATATTAATGACATTAAAGCCAAAGAAAAGGTATAAAGTAAAGTACTAGTGTCTTAGAAAAAAATTTAGTGTTGTAAAATGAATGAGTTAGAAAAAAATATTAAGGTGATAATTAAAGGCATCAAATTTGAGGTTGGATGGAATATAGGTATCCAAAATGTTAACCCCAACAAGTCCATGTTTAATAGTTACATTGGTCACACCAATTGCATTCTCATCCCAATTGATTTAATTTAATGGCATAATTTTGTATTTGTTCTTAAGACACTAATTTGGGAAGAGATTAGTGTAACATTATGATATAATTTATTTATTTTACTACAAAACCAAATAATGAAATGTTGACTTAATTAACATTATCCCTTGAAGAGTGCATTTATAGTATATGAATCATGAATGAAATTTATATTAATTCTCACTGAAAAGGATGACATAGGCTTTCACACAATTCTCAAGAAGTTTTATCTCAAATTTTCTAATGGGAAAAAACCCAGACCTAACATATATGTATGAACACCTGATAAACCAAAAAGTGTGGGATATATTTAATTTTCATCATAAGGAGACATATTTTAACGTACATTATGACTAGTAATACATTAATTGACAATAAATGTAATCATAACTTTGATTAAAAATTGTTAATTTATGAAATAGCAGCTGAGTGTTGAAAATGAGAAACAGGTAGAAAAACCAATGTTCCCCTACCGTAAGTCAAGGATAGGGTATGCTTCACTTGAAATAACAAATTGATATGTAATTTAAATATACTATAACACTTTTATTGACATGAAAAAAACTTAATCATGTTTCTCTACTTATATCCATATTGATGATTTCACATCCAAATCCACTTCCTTACCACACCATGTGCTATGGAAGGAAGCACATGTAAATAAATAAAGGATATTAATAGATGAAAATGCACACAAGTACGGAAAGAATGTGTAAGTATGAAATAAAATATTATTTTCTATAAATAAATATTCACTAATAAACATTACTTATTTTCCTATATTTTTTTATCTGACATAGACACAAGAATCATCATCATATATACTAGATGAAAAACTACTATTAGTGGCCATGAAGTGGCCTAAACAGTATGTCTGCATTAGAGTATTCGGTTTTTGAGCATCACCATAAAACATATCTGGGGAAAATAAATGAACATATAGATAAAGATAATAAAATAGAGGACTTGTAGGTATGATTAACTTCTCTTGAGGAATAATTTAATTAGTAGTAAGAGTTTTTAGAAAATATTATGTAAAAGAATCAACAAGAAGAAACAACATAATAATAACCACTACATGAAGACACCCAGCCCCACTAGCATTTTGGTGAGCCATTCCCCTCAAAGATTTGTTATAGAAGAGGTAATAAATATTTTCATAATTTTTTATATGAAATGTTATTTAGGAAAACACAGTTACCTTTCATGAATTGATATTCTATAGGTTGAAATTGATTATGATTTATATCAATCAAAAACTAACCATCGCCTTGTTATGAGGGGTAAAATGTATAATAGTCAAGGAGATATTCTACAAAATAAAAAACATCCAATAGGTTATGTGAGAGTGGTGATTAATGCATCACAAGTTATGAGCACTGAGATACCTGTTCCACTTGATTATGTAGATATTCTTACAGTCAAGAAAGATTTGGATTAGTCATTGAATGACTGTTAGATCTTTAAAAAAAACTTTTCAACATAGAGGCATTAATTTCCAATTTACTTTTCATGCAAAACCTATAATAATTAATGAAAAAAGTTATGAACTGATGAATTTTATTATATCCCTATAAAGGGATGGGTTGAAATGGAATATTGAATCAAGATGATCTATAGTATTAACAAACTAATTGAAAATATCTTCAAAAAGTACCCTTATTGTAAGAACCCAGATCTTCTTTTCAGGTACGTTTTTCCTTTTTCTGGAGTTTTTAAGAAAAATGAAATTTCTTGAAATTTTCAAAGTACATGCTGTGTACTTTCTAAGTACACGTCGTGTACTTTGCTCCGGCTTGAAGCTGTGTGCTGGCCATGCCCGGGCCACACACACGGTGTGTAGGGGTGACGTGGAGTCCATTTTCAGTGAAGTATGGAAAAACCCACTACACACTGTGTACTTTAAAAATACATGCCGTGTACTTTTCTTTATTTCATTAAACGGACCGGGCTCGCGCCTAACCCCTGATTTCATCTACTTCTCAAGATTTCATCCGCCCGAGAGCGATCGTACGGACGGATCTTCGACGAGCTCCCGCCTCTTCGTTCATTCTTTGATTCGAGCATGGTCGATTGTGTTGGAATTGCAGTAGTGAGCTCTCCTTTCTGCTTTAGCCTTGTTCCATGATTCCCCCTTGTTTTTGAGTTATCATAGTTTGATTGTTTTATGTGTTTTCTCAGATCTACGTCGTTCTAAGGGGAATCCATCATCGTGGTTCATGTATATCGATCTCCTATGATCGAGGTAGGTGGTTTGTGACTTTCTGTTGAAAGTCAATGAGTATTTTGTGAAAATTCCACAAATTCCCTTGGGCGGGGAATTGGGGGTTTCCTGTTTTTCCCCTGCTGTTTGTCTGCTTTGTTTGATTGTTGTAGTAGAGGTTTATGCTTTTAAGTAGAGTAATTTATTTTGTGCTCAGGATGCTTTTCCGTGTTTATTCTGTCTGTTAGGCATTTTTCCAGATGCCATGCCTAGCCGTAGGATAGTGGAACTGCTACTTTATTACTATTGAGCCTTATAATGGTATCCAAGTAGTTATTGAGGTTTAATTGGATGATACATGCATGTTGAGCATGTTTATTTTCACTCAGGACTGTGAGAACCTGGAGTAGTAGTCCAAAGAGAGAATTGACGAAAGGGATTCTCCAGAGTGTCTTGTAATTACGATGCGAGACCACATGGGGAATTGACGTTGAGTGCTTCCTCAGAGATTTTGTAGTTCCTCAATGCAAGCCACTGGGGGAATAGACGTTGAGTGCTTCCATAGAGAGCCTTTAGCATGATACGATACTATAGGGGGAATTGACAGTGAGTTCTTCCCTAGAGTGTCTGTTATCTTCATAGATGAACCAGAGGGGTGAGACTGTGTGTGCCTCCTAAAGGGTTTCTAGTACTTGTAGGTTGAACCATAAGGGTTAGGTTGTGAGAGCTACCCAGAGGGTTATCGGTTTTCTTCTTGTTGCTACTGTTTACTTGTGTACTTTATTTGTTAGAACTGTGGATTGTAGTTTCTTGTGCTTTCCTGTTTAATGCTTCTTGTATTGTTACTTGCCTTGTATTCATTGACTGTTAGGCACAGTTCTTTAGGTGATTTCCTACTGGGATTTTATCTCACACCCTGTTTGGGCCATGCTTTTGGGCCCAAATAGACTATGTTGTTGCAGGTATAGATAAGGGAAAGTGCCCTTCTACTTCAGGTTCTTGATTGCGCTAAAGTTGGAGAGCATGGGACTGAGCTGTGGCTCGCGATGCTGAGGAGTTTATTTTGTTTTCCTTTGCACTTTGTTTTCAGTTTTATTCTAGCAATTTGTTGTGTTTTCTATTTTCCATAGATACTTTTACCTGCTACAGCCCTATTATCATTATTATGTATCCAGTGCTTCTGCTGTTCATTTCAATTGTTGTATGCTATTGATTGTTTCTGCTATTGTGTCTGGTTGTTTCCAATGTATACTTTACCTAATGAGGGCATAGTTTCCCCACCGATTCACCAAGGCCCTCGCTACTAATCGGCAGCCTCTGGCATTTGGGGAAACGCGGTTGAGGTCATGTGGAGAACCAGGTACGGGGCACCAGTGGAGGGGCTCCAGATTCGGGTCGTTACAAAGTGGTATCAGAGGGGTTATTTTCTCTTGCTTTACTGTTTGGTGACTTTAGCCAGGGATATGATGGATTCGGTACTTATAATTAAGCTATGCTCGGGAGTAGCTAACCTGTGTATAGGGAAAATCCATACTACCTCGTTAATTGCAGTTTTTGCTGGTTTTGAGATTTTATGGTTGATCTGATTTCACCTAGAGTGATTCACTTGACTTGTGATATTATTGTTTTGATACTTCAGTTCTATTTCTATCGCAACCCGATGAGATGAGGGTATGACATCTCATGCATCATGTAGGCACTTGTAGAAATCACATGTCATGCATTCTTTCCATGCCATCTAGGGTGCATTAGCGATTACATGCTGTTGTGATATACTCTGTGTAGATTATGCATGCTGTTTGTGATAGATGCTTGATAGGTACTCTACGGACATGTTAGAAAACGGTTTGTTTTCTTCCTTACTTGAAATGAACGCCAAATTTTGGTTCTTGAGGGGTTATGGGCCCTCATTAATCGAAAATTGGTGGATCATGACCCTGTTTTCTCTTTTATATAACTATGGGAGATGCTAGACATTGATTTGCGGGGAGTATCGACCCTCATGGATCGAAATTTGGCACCCCATTCCCTTGTTTTTAGTGTTTCTGGGAGTCTGAATAGTTTCTGAGCTACTACCCAAAAAAACCCAGAATACACAGCGTGACCTTTTCGAATACACGCTGTGTAGTTTTCAAGTCGTGTCACTGACCATGTGAGTGGAACACGGTGTCATGAATGTAACTTTAGGAACACACCGTGTATGGTAGGTACACGCCGTGTAGTAGTGAGCAGTGTACCCGACCGTGTCACTAACAACACAGGTTGGGGAAGCTCGTGTCATACACACCGTGTTTTGTATGAGCATGTTGTGTATCCTTATCCTCAGTACCCGGACGTGTCACGAACAACACAGAACAATGTTCTCGCCTCCTATACACGCTGTGTTTGTTCGAAACACGCCGTGTAATTTTCAGTCGTGTACTTGGTTGTGTCCCCAACCACACGGGTCGGGAAAAGTCTTCGAGTACACACCGTGTTGGTTCGGAACACGCCATGTAGTTTCATCCGTGTAGACGTCCGTGTGTTTAAAAACATGGGTCGCCGAATCCTTGTCCACTACATGTCGTGTCCATAGAGAACACGCCGTGTAGTCTTAGTTTAAGTAAACCGTGTGGGTTAGCCGTGTAAGGGACTTGGGAAGGTGAACAGTTTTCAAGTACATGTCGTGTGTGGATGCAACATGCCATGTAGTTTGAGGTTTACACGACTTGTAGGGAAGGAGTACACACCCATTTCAGTGGCTTGAGAAAACACACTGTGTAGTTTTTATACACGTCATGTAGTCCAGTTTTGTAAACTTGTGTATTTTTACTTCCTTGTTCCTGTTTTTAACTCTAGTTTTCTATGTCTTTGTTAATTCTGATCTAAGGTGTACTTTTGATCTTTCAGAGCTATGCCTCCGAGACATCCTCTGGTCTTACGTCAGTCGTCAGGCAGTGATCATACGCCAGACAAGGCTGATCAGGGACCTCCTTCTGATCCTCCAGTTGGGCCAGCCTTGGCACCGACTATTATACAAATTGCTGGCGCTGATTCATAGTTCAGAAAAGGTTTTATGAGGATGATGAAGGCCTTCCAGGGAGAACCACCTCTTTCCACATCTATGGAAGACTTGACATGGTTCTTCCAGCAGCAGCATCCTCCTACTTTCTTGACGGAAAGAGGACCTCAGGCTGCAGAGTCATGGTTGGAAGCCTTACTGACTATCTTCGAGCATCTGGAAACACCTCCAGAGAGGCGGGTCAATATCACCACTTATATGCTCCGAGACTCCACCAAGATGTGGTGGGACGTCATCTCATAGGTGGGTCAACAGAAGGCTATGTCTTGGTAGGAGTTCTAGAGCGTGTTCTATGACTACTTCTACCCGGAGACCCTGAGGTCCGATCGAGCTCAGGAGTTCATGAGCTTAGATCAGGGTACTCTTTCTGTCATGGAGTATTCCTCTCATTTCACCGATCTGTATCATTTGACACCCCTCCGGGATGGAAGTGGGGTGTTCATAGTAAGGAAGTTCAAGGATGGTCTCAAGCGGGAGATCTGCTCACAGGTGAATCTCTTCCAGTTGACTTTCATCTCTTCCATAGTCAACCATGCACTGATTGCGGAGCGCAATCTGAGAGACTCCGGAGCTGTGAACCAGGGTGGTTCTGCTTCCAGAGCTAGTTTTCCTCTAGATGACAGCATGAAGCGCCGTAGGGAGTCTACGCACGATGATCCGAGGAAGCGAGATGCATTTTCAGGCAGCCAGGTGGTATTCTACCAGTGTGGCCGGTCAGGGCACACAAGGCTGCAGTGCCAGAGGGACCTCGTGGAGTGCCAATCTTGCGGAAATATGGGTCACATTCAGCGTTTATGCCAGGTTTCCTCACCAGTAATAGGTGACCGGGGTTCTTCCATGACTCCTCGTTCAAGAGCAGCCCCACCAGTTTCTCACCAGTTGGGGAACTGGAGATCTTCCGGCCGTTCGGGCCGAGGTGGAGGTCAAGGCCATGGCGGTCAACCCACAGTCCCTCAGCACCAACAGGGAGGTTCAGCTCAGAGTGGTCAGCCAGGGGCACAGGGCCGTGGTGCAGGCCAGTCTTTCACCGTGGAGAAGACCTATAAGGAGAAGGATCCCGACCCTTTTACAGTTTGAGGTACGATTTTAGTACCCTCAGTCTTATCTTCAGCTCTTTTCGACACTGGTGCTATGCATATCTTTATCTCTATTGCTGCTGTGGAGAGTGTTGGGCTTTGTGTCTTTTCTTCTGCTGACTCGTTGACACTAGACTCACCTTTGGGGATGAGGACATCTTGTGTACGCCAGTGTAGAGAGTGCCCTCTCGAGGTTGCAGGGTATCGTTTCTTATGGGATCTCTATGTCATAGAGATGACAGGCTATGATTTCATTCTCAGGATGGACTGGTTGGTTCCCTTCCAAGTAGTCATCGGCTATTATCACCGTAGTGTGAGTTTCATTTCACCATAGGGTGAATCTTTTCTTCATCGAGGTGAATGGGATGTTCAGGCGAGTCGATTAGGACTCGAGCATCATGGGATAGGAAGGGTGACAACCCAGATTGCTAGTCTTTATCTGGATGATCAGGGGACTTCGCATCTAGACTTTCCTCTAGTGGTGGATCATTTCAGGGATGTCTTTCCAGAGGAATTTTCGGGCTTGCCTTCGGATCATGAGGTAGACTTCTCTATTGAGATCGTTCCAGGAGCAGCACCTGTGTCCATTCCTCCCTATAGGATGGGTATGCCTAAGTTGCAGGAGCTCAAGAAACAATTGGAGGAGTTGCAGGCAAAGGGTTTCATCCAACCCGGTACTTCTCATTGGGGTTCTCCTGTCCTGTTTGTGAAGAAGGAAAACGGTACCCTTTGGATTTGTGTGGATTATTGGAATCTAAACTAGTTGACGGTCAAGAACTGATATCCCTTGCCAAGGATCGATGACCTCTTTGGTCAGCTTCGAGGAGCCCGGGTGTTCTTGAAGATCGAATTGAGGTCTGGTTATCATCATTTGCACGTTAGACCATTAGATATACCTCTGACAGCCTTTAGGAGCAGGTATGGTCTATACGAGTATACAGTCATGCCATTCTGTCTCACGAACGTGCCTACAGTTTTCATGGCACTGATGAACCGAGTTTTCCATCCTTACTTGGACTCATTTGTCGTGGTCTTCATGAATGATATCTTTTTGTACTCTCACACTCGACACGACCATGCCACACATCTTGAGATCGTTCTGAGTACACTAAGAGAGCATCAGCATTATGCTAAACTCTCGAAGTGCCACTTCTGGATGGATCAGATTCACTTCTTGGGTCACTTCATCTTAGAGGTAGGAGTATCAGTGGACCCAAATAAAGTGAGATTCGTAGTTTCCTAGGAGCAGCCGAAGAACTTCTTTGAGGTACGGAGCTCCCTAGGGCATGCTGGATACTACAGACGCTTCATTCAGGACTTTTCTCATTCAACAGCACCCTTGACAGGTCTGACCAAAAAGAGGGCTAAGTTCTTATAGTCAGATTATTGTGAGTCAGCCTTTTAGGAGCTAAAGGGAAGATTGAAATCAGCACTGATACTATTCTTCCCAGATCCAGGAAAGAGATACACAGTCTATTTTGATGCTTCAGGTATTAGACTAGGAGTTGTGCTTATGCAGAGAGATGGAGTCGTTGCGTACGGGTCTCAGTAGTTGAGGCCGCATTAGATGAACTACCCTAATCATGATCTGGAGTTGGCAGCTGCTGTTCATGCCTTACGCTGTTGGAGACACTATCTTCTGGGAGATCACTTTTTGGTCTTTACTGAACACAAAAGACTCAAGTATATCTTCACTCAGCGTGATCTGAATCTGATACAGCATAGGTGGGTCGAGTATCTTCAGTCTTTTGATTTCGATCTTTCCTATACACCGAGAAAGGGAAATGCAGTGGAAGATGCGTTGAGAAGGTGGACTCAGATTCAGGACATTCAGGAGGCCAGCAATGAGTGGAATCTTATGGCTTTGTTCTCTGAGATGCATCTGGAGGTGCACGACAGACAGGGACAGACTTTCCTATCTTATGTAGTGGTTACCTCTACACTACTTGATCGGGTACAGATGAGGCAGATATCAGACTCAGAAGGCTTAGTCCTGTGGGAGAGTGTGTCAGGATAGGACCCTCTTCCTGGATGGACAGTGGGTGAGGATGAGATCTTTCACTTCTAGGGACGTGTATGGGTTCCAGCAGACATACACGAGGAGCTGATGCGGGATTTTCAGTCCTTAGTTTGGGCAGTTCATCCTGGCATCACCAAGATGTATCAGGAAGTTTATCGCCAGTACTGGTGGCCAGGTATGAAGAAAGATGTTGCTGGTCTCGTCTTGTGGTGTTCTACTTGTCAGCAGGTGAAGGCGGAGCACCAGCGACCTGCAGACATTTTACAACAGTTACCCATTCCGGAGTGGAAGTGGAACGATGTTACGTTTGACTTTGTGACCGGGTTTCCGAGG
The DNA here is from genome assembly GCA_963277665.1 of Viscum album. Lineage (NCBI taxonomy): Eukaryota > Viridiplantae > Streptophyta > Magnoliopsida > Santalales > Viscaceae > Viscum > Viscum album. The sequence goes on from OY728129.1 coordinate 964,558,635, forward strand.
TCACCTTGAGGGAACGGTGCTGTTTGGGTTGTCGTCAACAGGGTCACGAAGGTTGATCACTTCTTTCCGATCAAGGAGACCTTCAGTGTTGATGATCTGGGATGAATTCACATCAGAGAGATCATTCATCTCCATGGAGTTCGATGCTCTATTTTTTTGGACGGGGACGTGCACTTTACCTCTCGGTTTTTTCAGGGACTTCAGAAGGCCTTGGGTACACAGGTAATTTTGAGTACAACATATCAACCCCAGATAGATGGTCAGTCCGAGCGCCCGATCCAGGTGCCTGAGGATATGCTCCATGATTTCATCCTAGACTTTGGCAGTTCTTGGGAGAAGCATATCCCTTTGGTAGAGTTTTCCTACAACAATAGTTTCCAGGCGACCATTCAGATGGCACCTTACGAGGCTTTGTATGGTAGGCCATACTGATCACCCTTATGCTGGCTAGAGGTAAGAGAGGCAGCTTTGCTGGGACCTCATCTTGTTCAGGAGACTTCAGAGAAAATACAGCTGATTCGGAAGTGGATGGATACAGCACAGTCTCGATAGAAGTCTTATGCTGATTAGCATACATGACCTCTGGAGTTTCAGGTCAGAGATCATGTTTTCCTGCGTGTCGCACCGAGGTGAGGACACAATAGGATTCGGAGACAGGGAAATCTTTCACCGTAGTACGTCGGGCCTTTTGAGGTCTTGGAGAGAGTGGGGCCGATCGCGTATCTGTTTCAACTACCTCAGAGGTACCGGGCCATGCACGAAATCTTCCACGTCTCTCAGCTCTGACGCTACTTTTCAGACCCTTCTCATGTCTTTCAACCTGAGGAGGTTGAGCTTGAAGTGGATGCATCGTTCGAGGAGCATCCTATCCGAATTGTCGATCACAGTATGAAGGTTCACCGCGGGAGGTCTGTTCCTCTGGCACGACTTCTATGGAAGCACGGGTGAGTACAGGAAAGGACCTAGGAAAGGGAGGCTGATGTAGGATCGCAATGGTCGGAGCTGTTCGGGGTTTCTTCTTCTCCACCTCGTTTGGGAAATTCGGGGTAGAATTTCTTTAAGGGGGGAAGTTTGTAAGAACCCGGATCCTCTTTTCAGGTACGTTTTTCCTTTTTATGGAGTTTTTTAGAAAAATGAAATTTCTGGAAATTTTCAAAGTACAAGCCGTGTACTCTGCTCCGGCTCGAAGCCATGTGCTGGCCATGCCCGGTCCACACACACGGTGTGTAGGGGTGACGTGGAGTCCATTTTTAGTGGGGTACGGAAAAACCCACTACAAGCCGTGTACTATAAAAATACACGTCGTGTACTTTTCTTTTCTTTTTCATTAAACAGACCGGGGTCACGCCTAACCCCCGATTTCATCTTCTTCTCCAGATTTTGTCCGCCTGAGAGTGACCGTACGAACGGATATTCGACGAGCTCCCGTATCTTCATCTGATATTCGATTTTAGCGCGGATGATTGCGTTGGAATCGCAACGGTGAGCTCTCCTTTCTGTTTTATCCTTGTTCCATGATTCCTCCTCATTTTCGAGTTATCATAGGTTGAGAATTTTGTGCGTTTTATCTGATCTACATCGTTCTAAGGAGAATCCATCATCGTGGTTCACGTATATCGATCTCCTAGGATAGATGTAGGTTGTTTGTACCTTTATGTAGAAATTCGATGAGTATTTTGTGAAAATTCCAAAATTCCCTTGGGTGGGGAATTGTGGGTTTCCTGTTTTTCCACTGCCGTCTTCCTGCTTTGCTTGATTACTGTAGTAGAGGTTTATGCTCATAAGTAGAGTAATTTATTTTGTGCTCAGGATGCTTTACCATGTTTGTTCTGCCTATTAGGAATTTTTCCTGTTTCCATGCCTAGCCGTAGGATAGTGGAACTACTACTTTAATACTGTTGATCCTTAGAATGGTATCCAAGTAGTTCTTGAGGGTTACTTGGACAATACACGCACGCTAAGCATGTTTATTTTTACTCAGGACTGTGAGAACCTAGAGTAGTAGACCAAAGGGAGAATTGATGGAAGGGCTTCTCCATAGTGTCTTTTAATTACGATGTGAGACCACAGGGGGAATTGACGTTGAGTGCTTCCTTAGAGAGTTTATAGTTCCTATACATGGGCCACAAGGGGAATAGATGTTGAGTGCTTCCCCAGAGAGCCTTTATCACGATACGAGACTATAGGGGGAATTGACTGTGAGTGCTTCCCCAGAGAGTATGTTATTTTCATAGCTGAACCAGAGGGGTGAGACTGTGTGTGCTTCCTAAAGGGTTGCTAGTACTTGTAGGTTGAACCATAAGGGTTAGGCTGTGAGAGCTACCCAGAGGGTTACCTGTTTTATTCTTGTTGATACTGTTTACTTTTGTACTTTACTTGTTAGAACTGTGGATTGTAGCTGCTTGTGCTTTCCTATTTACTGCTTCTTGTCTTGTTACATGCCTTGTACTCATTGACTGTTAGGCACATATCTTTGGGTGATTGCCTACTGGGATTGTATCTCACACCCGGTTTGGGCCATGATTTTGGGACCAAACAGACTATGTTGTTACAGGTATAGATAAGGGCAAGCACCCTTCTACTTCAGGTTCTTGATTGCACTGGAGCTGGAGAGCATGGGACCGAGCCGTGGATCGCGATGCTGAGGAGTTTATTTTGTTTTGCTTTGCACTTTTTTTTCAGCTGTGTTCTAGCACATTGTTGTGTTTGCTGTTTTCCATAAATACTTGTACCTACTACATCACTGTTATCATTATTATGTATCCAGTGCTTCCACTGTTCATTTCAATTGTTGTATGCTGTTGATTGTTTCTGCTATTGTGTTTGGTTGTTTCCACTGTATACTTTACCGAATGAGGGCATAGTTTTCCCACCGACTCACCAAGGCCCTCGCTGCTAGTCGGTAGCCTCTGGCGTTTGGGGAAATGCGCTTGAGGTCATGTGGGGAACCGGGTATGGGGCACCAGTGGAGGGGCTCTCGATTCGGGTCGTTACACTTACCCTACACATTCAAATTCCACATTTACTAACATTATAGGTTCATGTAGATACAAAGTTAGAAAATGGTGCTATGACCCAATAAAACTCTAATGTCAAGGAGAATCACTTTTAAATTTATACATGAGATGTTTTTACATGATTTCTCTATGAAATAGTTGATATTATATTGTAATTATGACCAAATACGATTAAAATTGTTTTCAGGTGTATATATGAATATTATTTTAAGGGAAAACCAAGTGAATATAAATTTGGACTCATTAGTCCTCACATCACTTCTATATAAGCATTCAAAATGGAACAAAATAAAAATGAATTAATAGAGGATAGATTCAATAAAATATTTAAAAAAAACTTACAGATGAAAGACACTTCTTAATACCCCCAATGTAGGAGTAAAACTCTATAATTTAATCATATCAAATTTATTTTCATTCATTTCATTAATTAATACATTTTTTGGTAGAATTGATTACTCATTATATTCAATTTGGATACACCAAATATCTATTTTCAAGATTCAATGCATAGATACCCAAAAAACCGACTACACATGATGATGTTTATCAATTTATAAGACACTACATGAAACATTATTCAACTAAAGCTCAATTTATACATTTTATATTAATTTTTATTAAAAATTCTTTTATAATAGGGAAGTGTTTAAATATTATAAAAATCATGGCATGAGGATAGTCCATGAATAAAAAGAGCCCATAGACTTCTAATAGTGGATAAGTATTATGGTATATATAATAATATTTCACTTTCAAAACATATATCAAAATAAATTACTTATTTTTATCAATGTTTATAAATTTTTTGAAACCAACTAATTGAAATTTTTGTGGTTATTTTGTTTTTAAATTTATCAAAGATATCATATTCCATTAAGAAAATAGCATCCTCATAGAGTTATTTTCTAAGATAATTACAATTTCATTTAAAATATTTACTAATACATTGTTTATTTTTATTTTTCTAGTACTAACAAAACTATGGAAATTAATTTTATTTACAAGAGGAAATATATTTGTTTAGAAATTAACGGGAAATATACATAGTGTTAGAATTTATATGGACATCTTAAAAAGTGATTCCCTACTACTTATTTAGTTTATTCTTTGAAAATTTTATCTTTTTAGTTAATTTCTTCATCATTTTTATCTAATACTTTTGAACAATGATCCATAAGTCATTTATGACATATAGGAATCACCAACCCATAAATCGAATAGATAGTGTGTCTAGAATGACAGAAAGTGCACATTTTTAGTTTAAAATTGACATTTTAGTTGAAAACACACATCATATACTCAAAAATAAGAAAAAACATTAGGATTGTTTTGTTAATTTATTACAATTTTCCAATATGTAATTTTTGATGTGTAGGAATTAGCCTCACCTGAATCCAATATATGGTGTGCCTGGTATGTCTCAAAGTGTTTGCTATCAGTTTGAAATTGAAAATTTAATATAAAGCATGTTTCATTCACTAAAAACCAAGAAAAAACACTAGAACTATCTTAATAAATTATTATAATAATTCATTAGTCATTATTTATGGGTATGAATCAGTCTCATGTCAAAACAACACACAATGTGACAGTTATAACTCAATGTGTGTGTTTTTGGTTTAAAAATACATTTTAGTAAAAAAACACAACTTGCATACTCAAAATGGATAGAATGAATTCAAATTGTTTTTATGCATTGGTAGAAATATCCATAAGTCATTTTTTATATATAGGAATAATTTTAACCTCAATATGACACATAGTGTTTCCAGTATGACTCCAAGTGTATGTTTTTGTTTAAAATTGACATTTTAGTAAAAAAAAAGACAAAAAACATACTAAAAACTGGGTAAACATGTTAATATTATTTTGATACCATAGGAAAAAAATCCATATGTTGTTTTTTATGTTTAAGAATCCTCTGCACCTCAATGTAATACACGATGTTACTGATATGATTCAAAGTGTCTATTATCAAGCTAAAATTGTCATTTTAGTTCAAAACATGTCTCAGTTGTTTAAAACAAAGAAAACACGATCATATTATCTTAATAATTTAGTAAAACTATTAATTAGTCATTTTTGACAAGTTGGAATTAGTGAAACCTCAAATCGACAAATGATATGACTAATATGACTCAATGTGTGTGTTTTTAGTTTAAAATGATATTTTAGTAAAAAGGCCAATGACTTACGCAAAAATGAATGAATGCTTTCATATTGTTTTGATACTTTAGTATAATGATTCATAAGTCATCTGTGAAATGTAGGAATTAGACACATATCCAACTGATGCACAATGTGATATGTATGACTCCAAGTTTGTCTTTGTTATTTAAAATGGTTATTTTTGTAAAAAAGAAAAGTGACGTACTCAAAACCAAGAAAAAAAAATTAGATTGTTTTGTTAATTTTGGAAAATGATTTATAAGTCATTTGTGAGGTGTAGGAATCATGCTCACCTCAATCTAATTCACAGTGTTCTGGGTATGACTCAAATTGTGTGGTTTCAGTTTAAAATTGACATTTTATGAATGTATTGTTTTATATTTATGGTTAAAATATTTGTTTGTAGTGTTAGTAACATGATAATGTTTTTATTATTTAGGTGGATCTATTTCCTCAACTTCGGGTAGTTTGTTATAAGTTTCTCTTTCTCAAGAGTTATTGGGATTCAAGGCTCCAAGAAAGATAATTGTAATAGAGAAATGGGCCCAGAATGTATTCAAACATCATCAAAAGGGGACTTCATACTACTTATTTAGCTAATTGTTAACTATTTTATTTATTATTTTTAAGATAATTTCCATTTTAGTTTTTATAAAACATAGTTTTTATCACAGATATTTTTGGAAAATATACATTTCTTTTATCTATTCGCAGTAAGACCGAAAATAGAGAACCTGTCCCTTTCATATGGAAGAGGAAATCCCATGCTACTTGAAACATCAAGTAAATCATAAGGATGAATATATGAAGGAATTTTAAAATAGTTGAATGAAAATTATGAATTCCCAAATGATATTTCTTTAACATTATCTTGAATTTTTTACGAATAATCCATTTCTCAATTAGTCTCATGTCAATCTGATATACAGTGTGATCGGTATGAATTTAAGGGTATGTTTTTAGTTTATAACTTACATTTTAGTTCAAAAAATACATCACATACTAAAAAATGAGCAAAAAATAGTATTGTTTTAATACTTTAGGACCATGATCTATAATTCATTTATGTTTTGTAGGAATTAGCCACACCTCTAGTTGATGAACGGTGTGATCGGTATGACTCCAAGTGTTTAATTTTATTTAAAATTGATATTTTCATACAAAATATAAGTGAAACACTCAAAATGTAGAAAATTAAATTGGATTATTTTTAAACATTAGGATAACAATCAATAAATATTTTGTGATGTATAGAAATCAGCAACACCTCAATCTAATACACAATGTGCCTGGTGTAACAAAAAATGATTTTTATCGGTCTAAAATTGATATTTTAGTTTAAAACATGTTTCACTAACTGAATTCCAAGAAAACATGCTCATATTCTCTTGATAACACAGCAAAACTATTCATATATCTTTTTTGATGTGTAGGAATCAGTCTCACATCAACCCAACACATAACATGATTTTTATGACTCAAAGTGCATGTTTTTAGTTTAAAATGAATTTTTTCTAAAAAAGGAAAGTGAATACTCAAAATAGAGAAAAAAATTCATATTACTTTCATACATTAGAAAAATGATCCATAATTCATTTATGATGTGTAAGAATCCGTCGTACCTCAATCTGGCACACGGTGTGACCACTATGAATCCAAATGTGTCTTTTTATTTAAAATTGGAATTTTAGTAAAAAAGAGAAGTGGCATAATAAAAACTATGAAAACACAATCATGTTATTTTAATAATTTAAAAACATACCCATAAATCATTTTTTACTTGTAGTAATCAACTACACATCATTCTAATGCATGGTGTGATCAATACAACTCAATGTTTTTGTAATCGGTTTAAAATTGATTTTTTAGTTTAAAACGCATGTTACTCACTCTAAGCCATGAATATTCACTCATATTGTAATGATTATTTAGGAAAATGATTCATAAGTCATTTATGATGTTTTGGAATTAGTCCTATATCAAACTGACACATGATGTGACTGATATATCTCAAATTAAGTTTTTTCAGTTTAAAATGTAATTTTAGTAAAAAAAATTCATATACTCAAAATCAATCAAACAGATTTTTATTTCTTTTATAATTTAAAAAATTGTCCATAATTCAATTGTGACATGTATGAATCATCTGCACCTCAATCTGACCCATCATGTGACTGTTATGAATCCACGATTGTCTTCTTATTTAAAATTTAAATTTTATTAAAAAAGACTAGTGAAGTACTGAAAATTGAGAAAACACATTATGATTATTTTACACATTAGGAAAACATTCCATAAGTCATTGTTTATGTGTCGGAATTATCCACACAACAATATGAAACACGGTGCAGCCAGTATGACACAAAATGTCTGTTATTAGTCTAAAATTGACATTTTAGTTCAAAACATGTGTCACTCACTTAAAACCAAGAAAATGTGATCATATTTTGTTGATAATTTAGTAAAACTATTCATATATAATTTTTGACATATAATAATCAATATCTCCTCAAATGGACACATGATGTGATGGTTTTGACTCAAAGTGTGTGTTTTCAATTTGAAATGGAATTTTAGTAAAAAAGACAATTGATGTACTAAAAACTGATGAAACATATTCATATTTTTTTGATACGTTAGGAAAATTATCCATAGGTCATTTTTGATGTGTAGTAAATATATTTACATCAATCTTATGCACAATGACACCAATATGACTCCAAGTTTCTCTTTTTATTTAAAAATTAAATTTTTTGTCAGAAAGACACGTGACATTCTTAAAACTAACAAAAAAACATTCATATAGTTTTGATAATTTTTAAAATGATATATTAGTCATATATAACTTTTATTAATTATCTTCACCTCAATCTAATACATGGTGTTCCTAGTATGACTCAAAGTGTCTGTTATCAGTTTAAAAGTGACATTTTTTTTTCAAAACACGTGTCACTCACTGAAGGCTAAGAAAACACTCTTGAATTGTCTTTATAATTTATAAAAACTACTCATTAGTCATTTGTGAAATGTATAAATAATTATCACATAAAACGGACACATGATGTGACATATATAACTCAAAGTGTGTTTTATTATTTTAAAATGGCATTTTAATGAAAAACATAAGTGACATACTCAAAACTGATCAAACACATGTAGATTATTTTCATACTTTATAAAAATGATCCATAATTCATTTTTGATATGTTTTAATAATTCTTACCTCAATTTGATTCACAGTGTGACCAGTATGACTCCAAGTTAGTCTTTTTATTTTAAATTTACATTTTAATAAAAAAGACAAGTGATGTTCTAAAAACCAAGGAAACAAATTCAGATTGCTTTGATACTTCAAAAAAAAATCTGTATGTGTTTTTTGATATATAGGAATCAGCCTCACCTCAATATGATTCATGGTATGACTAGTGTTACTCAAAGTGTCTGTTATTATACTAAAATTGACATTTTAGTTCAAAAAAAATTTCACTCACTAAAAACTGAGAGAACACGCTCATATTTTCTTGATAATTTAGGAAATCTATTCATAAGTTAGTTTTTATGTGTATTAATTAGTCTTACCTCAACCTGACACATGATGTAACAAGTGTCACTCAAATTTCATGTTTTCAATTTAAAATGACATTTTAGTTAAAAGGAAAAGTGACATAATCAATACTAAGAAACCAAATTCAGATTATTTTTATACTTTATTAAACTGAAGAATATGTAATTTGAGATGTGTATGAATTATCCACACCATAATCTGATGCCCTATGTGACCGTTATGACTAAAAGTGTGTCCTTTAATTTTAAAATGGAATTTTAGTGAAAAATAAAAGCGACAGACTCAAAACTAAGGAAACAAATTACAATTTTTTTTATAATTTATTAAAATGATCTATATATAATTTTTAATTTATAGGAATTATCCCCTCCTTAATCTGATACACGATGTGTGTGGTATGACTCAAAGTGTCAGTTACTAGAGTATAATGGAAATATTATCTCAAAACACATGTCACTCACTGAATACTGAGAAAATGAACTCGGATTGTCTTTATAATTTAGAAAAATGATTCATAAGTCATTTATGCCATGTAAGAATAATTATCACATCAAACAGATATGATAATTGACTGATATGAATCAATGTGCATGTATTCAATTTAAAATGACATTTTAGTAAAAAAAATCATGTGACATACTCAAAAACATTCAATCTCCGTCGGATTATTTTGATACATTATTAAAAGGTTCATTATGTAATTTTTGACATGTTTCAACAAGTTGAACCTCAATTCGATGCATGGTGTGATTGATATGATTCCAAATATTTTTTTTTAAATTGACATTTTAGTAAAAAAGACAAGTGATATGCTCAAAATCAATCAAACACATTAATATTATTTTAATACTTTAGGAAAAAATCTATAAGTCATTTGGGACATTGAGGAATTAGCTGCACCTGAATCTGACACATAGTGTGACTGGTATGACTCAAAGTGCCCATTATTAGTCCAAAATTGACATTTTAGTTCAAAACATGTGTCACTCACTAACAATTGAGCAAAAATACTGGTATTTTCTTGATAATTTAGAAACAGTATTCACAAGTGATATGGGATGTGTCAGAAATAGTATCACCTCAATCTAACACACGATGTGAACTATATGACTCAATGTGTGCATTTTTAGTTTAGAATGACATTTTAGTAAAAATGACAAGTGACATTCTCAAAACTGAGAAAACAGAATCAGATTATTTTGATACTTTAGAAAAATGATCCATAAATCATTCTGGATGTTTATTAATTAGTCTCACCTCGATATGACACATGGTGTGACTGGTATGACTCAAAGTATGCCTTTTTATGTAAAATTGACATTCTAGTAAAAAAGACAAGTGACATACTCAATACTAAGAAAACACATTTTTATTTCTTTGATAAATTAGTAAAATCATCCATAAGTCATTTATGTCATGTAGGAATCATCCACACCTTAAGCTGATACACGATGTGATAGGTATGACTCAAAGTTTCTGTTATTAGTTTAAAACTGATATTTTTATTCAAAATGCGTGACATTCATTGGAAACTAAGAAAAAACTCAGATTACCTTGATAATTTATCAAAATTATTCATAGACCATTTTTTATGTTTAAGAATTAGTATTGCATCAAACTGACACCTGATGTGATCGATATGAATAAAATTGTGTGTTTTCTATTTAAAATGAAATTTTAGTAAAAAACACAAGTCACATACTCAAAACTGACCAAACACATTTTAATTGTTCTCATACTTCAGAAAAATGATCCATAAGTCATTTTTGACATATAGTAATCAAACACACATCAATATGATGCATGGTTTGACCGGTATAACACCAAGTGTGACTTTATATTTTAAACTAACATTTTAATAAAAAAGATAAGAGACATTATCAAAATTTTGAAAATGAATTAAGATTATTTTAATACTTTAGTAAAATTATCTGTAAGTCATTTTTGATGAATTTGAATCATCCGCACCTCAATCTGATACATAGAGTGCTCGTATAAAACTAAGTGTTCATTATCAGTTTGAAATTTACATTTTGTTAATATATTGTATCATATTTATGCTGATTTTTTTATTTATAGCATTACTAACTTAAGAATTATTTTATTACATAGGTGGATTCATTTTCATTATTTTTGTAGTTTATTCATCAATTGTTTCCACGATTCATATTTTTGAGAGGGGGTTGTGTGCCAAAGGCATTGAAAAAATTGTTATTTTCAAATTTTTGTGATAAATGGTACGAGCTAATGTAATTATAAAAAATAATGTTTAAATTAAATATAATAAATTTTTTTAATTGTATTTGTGATGTAATTTTTATTTCAATTAAATTATCAATTTTCCATATCCTATTGTTTTTGTTGCTGTCTGTATTTGGTGTTGCTGTGTGCTGTAATTTTACTAGCACACATCAGCAACATGACCTTTATCATCATCATCATAATTTATTTATTTATACATAAAATAGGGGGAAAGGAGAAAAAAACAAACACCTCCATGAAAAAACATGCACAAGTTTAAGGATTTTTCTAGCGTTATGTAATCCATTTCTCTAATAGTGTTAGCCATGCATGTGTGTCTAATTTTAAATTAAATTCTTTCACTTCTATGAATTGAATTTGATATAATAGATTCCATATTTTAATAATAATAATTAATATTAGGTAATAATTTCAACTTAATTCTTGGTCATAATGAATTGTGAAAACAATGAAAAATAAATTTACGCAGTGAAGGTTTGAAGAAGGTTTTGTGGGTTACATGCACCTGTGTTAAAATTATTTTTTCACACAAAATGGGATTTTATTTATAAAACTGGATATAATATTTAGAATATGTTTTTACAAATTATCTAATAAGACTCATATATTTTTTGTATTAAAGGATAAATTTCCAAGGAAAATAAAAAATATATTTAATGTGCCAAAATCTAAAATAGTAAAAGTAAGTAACCTTTGCAGTAGTGTGAATAACCTGTTTAATACATGATTCATTTAAGAGAGGGAGCTTTGGATCAACCATATCATACATAAAATACATTATTTATCAATTTTGGATGCACTTGTGTTGAGAGTGACTTCCCATTATTTAATTGTTTAAGGTATTTACAAAAAGGTCACTCCTCCACAATTATAAAGGCCACCATATCCCCTCACTTCTTCACACCTCTTATTCCATTTTTCTTGAACAAAACCTACCAAAATCTATCCCAAAAATAATTATACATGTTATATAACTACTTCTTTTCACAAAAGATAAACCCAAGTTTCTTAATAAGAGATTCAAAGGAGGTTTTTTCTAAGTTAATGTAATCATCTTCACTAAACTCTTTCTTTTTTACATCTTATCTTACAACCTTCAATAATTTTTTAATAATTAAAATAAAATAAAAATATTATCCACCTTATACTAAGATGTTATTATATTGGTGAAAAATAATTATTAAATTATTAAATTTATTATTATTAATTGATAATTATTTTTGGCCCAATATTCCTTTAGAAAAATTTATTTCAGATGCATAAATAGTTGGAGTATCCATCCTTTCCGATGCATGAATAATTTTTAGGGCATAACCCACATACATTTATTTTGATGAAATTATTCTCTTAGAAAATGTTAATATGATATATCTTCCAATAATCATCAATGTAATGGATTAATATTCCAAGTGGAGTGGACAATGCATCAAATATGAGAAGATTAATATTTATATTTCATGTTCATGTTCTAATCGCCAATACAAAAGGATTAATGGCCTATTGAGAATTAACAAGAAATATTTTTCCTATGGAATATCTTTGAGATCAAATTTATCTTTGAGGTCTCCACATTCATCACTATGAGGGTCTGGTTTCAAAAATTATAGGAGACATTAACAACAATAAGAGTCTCATTTTATCATTTAGGGGAAAAATTACTCAAGTTAAATGTATTACTGCATCCATTCTGATGCATGTAATATCTATTCCCAAAGTATCAAAAATGGTGGTAAGTAACATCGAAAAATTCCTAACTTTTTTGGAATTCTCACACAGATGGTCACTAACACATGGCATTTTTTGCTTGAATGGATAATCCTTTTGAGACAGGAGGCATTGGACATCGATGTGTGGTTGATACCATATACAACCTTCAAGCCAAACTGATATGGGAAGTCCTGGAAGGTCGATCGCTGGGGGGGGGGATTTTTTATGTGGAAATATGGATATGATTTGGTTGAGCGAAAAGGGATAGTCTCTAGACAAGGGAATATTTTTTGGGGTTGTATTTCAGAGATACAGTGTCAATCTTGAGGGATTGTATGGTGTGGAGAAATTAACTACAAGAAGAGAAACTGGGTGGGTGTTCCTTGGATTTCTGGGATGCCCTACCCCCGAAATCACTTTTTCCCAGGCATATAATTTTCTGAATACTGTATAGACCTCTCTCAAGCCACATTAGTATGGCCTCTTCAACATCATTCAACATTACACTGAACCTGATAGACTTGTGTTCACTGCTACATTAGCAGGGTCCTCAGCCAGGGCGTATCATTTTTCCATCCAGACAGGTCACGACGTAAGTTCTAGAAATCATCTCTGGTGCATAGAAATTACAATCAAATTTAATTTCTAGGTTCAGTGTATATGGAATTGTGTTATTTTGGCATATGAGGTGATCAAAGGAAATGAATCCATACGGTGTCCAAATTTGTTTGTTATCGAAACTCCAAAGAAGAAACTGTTGATCACTTGTTTTTTAAGGTCATTGGGAAAGGGATGTGTGGAGTAGATTAGAGAGTATTTTTGGCATAAATTTTCTCGTGAAAATGGGGAAATGATTATTCAATCCTGGTTTCATGGGGTGGAGTCCAAATTATTGGAGCGGAAGGCAACGACCACTCTGATTTCATCCAGATGTTGGTGCATCTAGAATGCAAGTAACAAAGCATGGTTGGATGACACTTCAAGTTTCTAGTTAGCCATGAAAACCTAGTCCATGTTCCTAGAAGTGGATCTGGGTGCTCTTTTGAATCATTGGGATAATGTTTAATCCATGAGGATGGTCATGAATGGTTAAAGATTTTCACCTACTTCTTAGAGGGTGATTTTATTAGGCAGATGGGTCCGGTGGAACCCTATTAATAATGAATTCAAACTCAATATTGATGGCTCCTATAATCTTAGTATCGTGAGAGACAAAGGTGTTTTCTAAGACTCTACGTGATTGATGGTTAAATCTTTCATTAGATTTTAAGGTCATGGCTATTCTATTATGATGGAGGCCAATGATTTGCTAAATGTGATGTAGATTTCTGTATCAACTAATATTATCCCCATTGAGATTGAAATTGATTCCACAGTTATCTACAATGTTGTCTAAGGATGGTATAACCCCCTTGGTCTATTGCATACCTCATCTAAAAATGAAACTACCATGTTGTTAGAGCAATCATGAATCATACTTCTTGCAAAGGCAATTATGTTGTGGAATGGCTTTCTTCAAAGGGAAATCAAAGTAACCCTCTTATTATTTTGTCTATCATGGGTTCCCTAACCCCTGAGTGTACTGATTTTGTATAGGAGGATTCTCTTGGCCTCTACTACTACTATACTGATAGAATTCATTGTTTTCCTTCTTTCTATACTTAATAAAAAACCTTAATCTGATGATGATAAAAAATAATTATTATTATTAAATTATGTTTGATTTATTAACTAATTGTTTATAATTAATATTAATTACTAATAAATATTAATTAAAAAATCAATTAAATAATAGTATTTACTATTTAGTAATATTAATTTCTAATAATTATTAATAAGTAATTAATTTTAATTTCTTAAAAATATTAATTATTAATTAATATTAATTACTAATAAATATTTAAAACTGTTATTTATTACTAATTATTTTTATTATTATTTATTAATTAATTAGTAACTAAAAAATATTTAATTACTAATCAATAATAGTAATTACTACTTTCTAAATTATTTATTTATTTATTAAAAAAAATTAATTATTATTAAACAATTACTAATAAATATTTCAAATTATATTTTTGTTACTAATAATTAATAATTATGATAATATTTATAAATTATTAATTAATAATTAATTGTTATTAAATTACTGTTAATTAATTAATTATTTTTTTTGTTAATTAATATTAACTACTAACAAATATAGATTAAATCATATTATTTATTATTTTATAATATAAATATCTAATAAATATTAATTATTATTTATATTAATTATATACAAATATATAAATTTTTTATTGGTAAATAATTATAATAATGATTAAATTAATTAATTAATAATTATTAATTAATTAATAATATAATTTTATTTTATTAATTAAATTATTATTTCTAATTATTATTTATTAGATAATATTAATTACTATCTTAAAATATTAATTTCTAATAAATATTAATTGTTAATTATTATAAATTACTAAAAAATATTTAAAATTATTATTTATTTACTATGTATTTATTAATTTTTTATAATTATTAATATAATTTTTTAGACAATAAATATTATTTAATTTATAATTAGTTGGATCCTTATAATTGTTAAAAATTAATTATTAATTAATTGGTTATTTATTAAATTTATTTATTAGAAACTAATATTGTAATCAATATTGTTTAATTACTATTTAATTGTTAATTATTTAATTATAAATATTTAATAATAAATGATTATAGTTATTTATTATTTATGTATTATTTTTATTTGTTAATAATTAATTAATTCGACCGGGGTTGGCTTAGTGGTACTGTGTAATGCTTTCCCTCCCTGACAATGGAACTCGCTTAGGTTCAAGTTCTACCACACTCAAAATTAGTTGGGGGTGTGTGAGGTGCAGTTAGAGGGTTATGCCTAGGAAAATAATGGTGTGACGCCCACCTATACCTTGTTTCCTAAATAACATGTTTAAAATATGATAGGAATAAAATATACAATGAGGGGAGAAGAGATCCCAGTGATGGAGATCGCTATAATGTTGTGAGGGCTCAGATCTAATAAGATCCTTATTTGGAAAGGTTTCAACTTGTTCAAGAGGGTTTGATCTCATCTTTTGTCACCCGTTCACAACAATATAGAGCTTTCAACGACGGAGATTGTAGTGGTGTAGATCACGGTCCTCTTATTGTGAGGCCTTCAATCACTCAAGATCCTTGTTCAAAAATGGAAAATGTGGTTTGGGATTTTTTTTTTGATTTCATTGGTCAATGCCCCTGTGCAATGATTTGTGATCGATCGGGGATTTTGCGGCATTACTTCGGTGAGGGTTTTATATTTTCATGTTGTTTTAGATCCGAATGATTCTTCTCTACTAACATTGAATGATGGCGGTGATTCAGTGTTGGGAAGGGTTAATCGTTTGGCTTAGGGTCCGGTTTTAGGACCCCTTAATCCGTCGAAGACCCTAAGCAGTAGTATCTCTTTTTCTGATGTCCTTAATCGATCGAATATTCAAACTAATACATGTTCCCATGCGGTTTAATATTTTTCTCATTCTGGGAATAGGTACTTCAGAATTGCTTCAAATATTAATGCATTCAAGTGGTGGTTAGTTACATGTAAGTTTTCTCTAATTAGATGTTTGATTCATGCTAAGGGTGACAAACCAATGAACATGGATAGGTTAAATTGAGGCTCTCCCAGATTTTGGGATTTTCTAATTGGATAATTGTCCCCATTGGAAGAAGATATTTTCATTTAATTTTTATTAATGTGGATGATCATGCATGTTCTTGGAGATTTGGTTTTATGCACTTAATCTAGGGGTTTTTTCCATCTCTTCTCGGGATCTGAGTTTCAAATAGCATCCTAAAAAACATACAACTCCGAAAATATGGGTCAAAATTTAGGGTCTAAGCTAGGTGGTTTGACATCCTATAATTCTTAATGATCTTAAATCTTGTATTCGTGCGCCCATCAAAACAGATGAAAAAATTATTGAAGGAAAATTTAGAAACATTGCTAGAGTCCTTGTGGATGTTGGCATGCTAAATACTCTACATAATTCTACCACTCTAATAGAAAATGGTGATAAAATTAGTGTTCATTTTGAATTTGAATTCATTCCATCTATATGTATGTTCTGCAAGGTTGTAGGGAATGACATCTCCAACTACAATAATGTTTTAAATATTCAAGTCCAACATGTAGGTATGTTGTAGCCGTCTAGTAAGAAATTTCTGAGGAATGATGTTGTGAATGATCACACCACTGTTGAGATTTCTCCTAGGGGTATAAATAAAGATGTTGATTTCAAGTGAGGTATAAGTGTTTCTTTAAAAGATTTCCCTATTGGGTCCAAATCTAGACCCAAACTTGTTAATGATCCAATTACTGACCTTGGTCAAACTGATTTTGAAATGGATGTGAAGAAAGAAGTGGACGAGGAACTGGGACAAGAGCATGTAGAAAAGGAAAGAATAATATGGAGATTGAAGTCTCTCCAATTATGAAGGATGTTTCTTAGAGGGAATAATATATATTTACAAACTCTAAGGGGAAACCTCTTATAGAGAATGTCCCTCAGGATAGGGAATAATTGGCAATGTCTTGGTAACAAATTAATACATGAAAATAGGGTCTTCACCCAAAAGATCATGGCCAGGGACACGGAAGAGTTTCTACACGTGGGCATGGCCTATCATCTTCTTACAATGAAATCACTAGGGAGTAGGCTAATCTTAGGAAAAAATACTTTGTGATTTTCGATCAGAATAACTCATAGTCAGAATGGGAATCAGTTTATGTTATCTCTGACAGTTATGGAAATGGTCCTAAATTTACTCATTTGTAGTTTTCTATTTTGGATGAGGGTGTGTCCTTTGTTTGACATTGTCTA
This sequence comes from Viscum album, assembly GCA_963277665.1. Classification (NCBI taxonomy): domain Eukaryota; kingdom Viridiplantae; phylum Streptophyta; class Magnoliopsida; order Santalales; family Viscaceae; genus Viscum; species Viscum album. The sequence goes on from OY728129.1 coordinate 964,576,253, forward strand.
CTCTCCTTTTCATGTTCATATCTTATAATTTTTAATAAATTTTGGTAGGAGTAGGTTCACTCGGATTATGTATTTTTTTGTAGTAATTAATTAGTAATTAATATTTATTATTACTTTATTACTAACTAATAATAATAATAATAAATTACTATTAACTATCCACAGGAATGTGGAAACCATAATCTCACATTGGAGTTTCTTACAGATTTCTCGGGCATTCCCTCCTATAAATGGGAGCCCTGGGATAGGGTATCTATCATAACTCGAGAATGCTTTAACTGTAGTAATCCTATATATTATATTTCACATAAATTCTTCTAATTTTTTTATTATATATATATATAAACAAAAAATAAAAATATTTTAAAAAACCAGTATAGACCAAAGTCGTTGAGGCCCTTATTGCATTTATATTCCATCTAAAGGCATTGAGGGACTGAACAACTTTTTGGCTTAGTTTTTAAAATATTTTAATGCTAGGATTATTTTATTATTATTTTTCTAAAAAATCATATAAAAATTCTAATATTATAAAATCATTGTTATAAACTCTCTTCGCCCGGAAACATTTCAAACCACCATACACATTCATAAGAAACCCAAAACGAGTGGAACTGAAGGCTAAAAATTTTCAATAGGAAAAGCACCACAGAACCCAAACCCAATCTAGAACAGGACAAAAAAACCAATAGGACATGAAACAAAGGAGTTTTATTATATAAGTTTATTTTAAAAAGTTATTAAAATAATAATATGTTAACAATGGAGATGTTTTTCGACCACCAATGATGCCGATGAGAGCCCAAGGTATATTCAATCAAAGCGATGTGAGATGACCTCTGAAAACCTAGAATTATTTTATTGGTTTGTTTTAATAAACAAGTTTTTTTGAGAGGTTTTACTTCAAATTAGTTTTATGTGATATTTACATAAGGTAATTTTAGTATGTGATAAAGGATATGTTTTTATTTTATTTTTTGAGTATATGTTTGGAATGAGAATTCATGAATGAAAAGGAAATATGAACATATGGATGTTAAACATTACCCCTTATTTTCCTAACTTTTATAAATACTATTCAAAGGTAATTGATGGTGAGGGAAAGAATTTTTATGCTTAGTATTACATTAATTATGAATTGGAATTTTTACCTTTTATTTCATTTTTTACTACTAAAATGTGTATTATAATGTTATTTAGTATGGAATATGAATCTTTATTATTTATTGTCTCTTAAAAAAAGATTGAGAAAAATAAGAAAATTTAATGAAAATGATGGAACATAGTATGGGTGTATGTCCTGTACTATGTATTAAAATAAAATTGAAATTAAAATATTTATTTCTAAAAAGAGAAATAGAATAACTCATAATAAAACACACTTATGTTAAAATTTGGATGAATAGTTTTGTAATTTAACTTCTTGAAAAATGATGTACTTAATAGATATTTTTATATGACTCATAAAAATTTATTTTGAGTTGATAATCACAAGATTTTCTCATGAATGATATTTAAACAAGACTCTAATAGATTTTATGAGAAATTAAGTGTAGGTCTATTTCTGATTAAAAATTCAAGTTTATGTATTGGAGTACATGAGAAGTATAAAATAAAAATGAATTTTGGTTTTAGTCAAATATAAAGTTGGTTTACCATTAAATAAATTTAAATTTAATATTATATTATATATTTAGTTGTTATTAACACTATTACTATATTTATATATTTATGAACTTAGTATAGAACGAATAAGAATCAACATTTTAAAATTTGTATTTCAATATATTTTTAAATTATTTTAAATTGTTATTTTTATATGAATAATAATGTTATGTTTTTTTTGTTCCTGGAATGGTCATCATGGATGTTGTTTTGGATAGGGATTGTGAAGAGTGAGTGATTTTTCATTAGAAAATTCAACATCATGGAGGAGGACTCTTGCAGTGTTGGATATGAGAATATATTTGAGGAAATGAGGCCAAATACCTTTAATATATGGGATAAGCCATTTTAATGTCATTGTATATGAAATAGAATGATAATATGTCATTGTTACATGCATATGTCTTAGGAGGAAGGGTGGTGTGAATGATGTGATTTTCCACAAACATTTTAGGCCCTATAATTTTAAGGTAATTTTGAGATTGTTTTTTTAAATTAGTACATATGACATGATATAGATTGAGTAGTGTTGAACCATAAAATTTTTTATTTTTGAAAAGTTATATAAAAATCATAACCATTTTAATGATGATTCGGTGATTTCTCAATGGACGCATCATAAACTACTTTATATATTCCCTTACCAGTGATGTAAAAGGATTTTAATAGTGTTAAAAAATATCATTAACCACAATGCTATTAGGGGGTCCCCTTTATCAGTGCTAAAAAAAGTGATTATAAAGGCCCAACCGCCTGCAATATATTGTTTACATAACTGAACACCCAGGATAAACTTATAACATGTGTATGAAAAATATATAATTCAATTAAAATAAATTTGACATCATTAATACAAAAAACACTATTATAAATTTCAAATAATGTTTTTTATAATAACATTTACAATTATCCAGAAACATTTAAGAACATTAATGTTCCATATTCTTTGGCAGCTATGATTCCCCCTAAAAAAGTCCGCCTATAAAAGTAGTTTCCAAAACAATCACCTCAACATGACAAAAACAATCAACATATATAATAAAAGATAATTTATATTAGTAATAATATAAATAATTAAATTTAACATTAATATGAAAGAATGCCTTAATAAAATGTAAATTTTAAATAAAAAGGAAAATATTGTGTTATACTGGTCACATTATGCATCAGATTGAGGAGTGGTTGATTTATACACATCATAAATGACTCACGGATATTTTTACTAAATTATAAAAACAATTAAAATGTGCTTGAGCATTTTTCAGTATGTCATTTTTTCTTTTTACTAAAATTAAGTTTAATTTTAAATAAATAGACAAGTATTATACTGGTCCCATCATGCCTTGGATTGAGGTGTGGATGATTCCCACCCATCAAGAATTATATATGGAACATTTGAAGAAAATAACATAATGATACGAATGTGTTTGCTATGTTTTCAGTATGGAAATTGTGTTTTTCAATAAAATATCATTTTAAATATGAAACATGTACTTTGATTCATATCAGTCACATCGTGTGTCAGTTTGATGTGAGATTTCTTCCTACACATAAAAATTTTCTTTGAATCATTTCCCAAAATTATCAAGACATCCTGAGCCCATTTTCTTGGGTTTCAGTCATGAGTGACACATGTTTTGAACTAAAATGTCAATTTTAAACTGATAATGGATACATTGAGTCATAACGATCACACTGTAAACCGGATTGAGGTGTGTTGATTCCTACACATCACAAATGACTCATGGATACTTTTCCTAAATTATCTAAATAATACGAATGTTTTTTCTCAGTTTTCAGTATAACACTTGTTCTTTTTCATAAAATTAATGTCAATTTTAAATAAATAGACACACTAGGAATGATACTGGTCACACCAGTCTTCAGATTAAGGTGAGGCAGATTCATACACATAAAAAATTACTGATTGATCATGTTCCTAAAGTATAAAAACAATATGAATTCTTTTACTCGGTTTTGAGTATGTCACTTGTGTTTTTATTTAAAATTAATGTCAATTTTAAATAAAAAGACCCACTTAGTGTTATAACGGTCACACTATGCATCAGATTGAGTTTGGGTTGATTTCTACATGTTTTAAATGACATAAGAATCATTTTCCTAAAGAATCAAAACAATTCAAATGTGTTTGCTCAATTTTCAATATGTCACTTATTCTTTTTACTAAAATTTATGTCAATTTTAATTAAATAGACACTCTTGGAATTATACTAATCATACCATGAGTTAGATTGAGGTTTGGTTGATTCCTAAAAGTCAAAAATGTCTTATAAATCATTTTTCTGAAGTATCAAAAAAATCCGAATGCATTTGATCAGTTTTTATTATTTCAATTTTTTTTATTAAGATTTATTTTTTGACTTAAAACAAACACATTGATCCATACCGGTCACATTGTGTATCAATTTGATGTGATAAAAAATACTACACATCGCAAATTATCTATGAATTCAATACCTAATTTATTAATAAAATTAAAGTGAACTTCCTCTATTTTAATGAGGGACACTTTTGAACTAAAATGTCCATTTAAAACTAATAATGGACCCTTTGAGTCATAACGGGAATATCACGTATCATATTGAACTGAGGATGATACTTATACTTCAAAAATGACATATGGATCATTTTCTAAAAGTATCAAAACAATTTGCATAATTTTTCTCTGTTTTTATTATGTCAGTTGTCTTTTCTACTAAAATTAATGTCAAATTTTTTTAAAAAAAGAAGCACTTGGAGTCTTACCAGTCACACCGTATGTCAAATTGTGGAGAGGATGATTCATGGAAATGGATCTAACCTCTATGTTCCATTAATTTGTGTAAATCTAGTGTTTGGGGTGTTCTGGGGGGTTAAAGTGACTCATTCCTAACACTTTGAAAAATTTCAAGTTCTATGAACAGTGTTTCAAGTCCTGTAAATGGTATCACTAGTGAGGTAGATGTGACAAGTGTAATCAGTGAGGTAGATATGAATAGTTTAATTGGTGAGATAGAATGGACAATGAAATTGGTGAGACAAATGTGAATAGTGTCATTGGTGAGACAAATGTGAATAGTGTCATTGGTGAGACAAATGTGAATAGTGTCATCAGTGGGATAGATGTGAAAAGTGTCATAAGTGAGATAGATATCAATAGTGTCATCTATGAGCCACATTAGTGACTCACATCAGTGAGTCACCTATCGGTAAGACATAGGTTGGTAGGTCTTCTATTGATAGGTAATCTATCAATAGGTCATCTGTTGGTAGGTCATCTGTCAGTAAGTCTTCTGTCGGTAGGCCATCTATTGGTAGGTCCTCTATTAGTAGGTCCTCTCTTTATAGGTCATCTATCAATAGTTCCTCTACTGGTAGGTCCTCTGTGGGTAGGTCATCTATCTGTAGGTTCTATAATGTCTCTATATTAGTCATTGAGTAGTGTTTCTAACATACTATAGTATCACCCCTTTGATGTTTTCTTTAATGTTAAACACATTTAAATCATTTCTAAGGGATTTAAGTCTGACTCAAATCCTATAACTCATATATTAATATTCATAAGTGTTTGGGTGACTTTACTCAGTCAAACCACGTAGTCTTGACGAGATCTTCCTTTTGTGGAAAATCTAAATCATATCTAAACCGTTGCTCCGTTTAGATTTTCAAAATGGCCTAGATACATTATGTCTTGTTCTTTCTTCTATTTTCTCTTGGTGTGATGCAACCCAGACCTTTGTTCCAAATAATTGTATGATTGTGTTATCCTTATGTTGTTTCTCCTTGGAGTTTTTCATACTACATGCATTACCCGTATTTGGTGAAACCCAGAAGTGTCAACCTGTAATTAATATATGGTATTTTATACCTCTGTTCTTATAGTTTCCTCGATACATTTCATATCATTATCCTTTCCATGTTATGACATGTGATCTCTATATTTCTAATGGAACATTGGTGTTGGTGGATTCGGTTTTTCTGTGACTTCCTTAGGTGGATGCAGTCATTATGAGATAGGTGATCATGATCCATTATGTTGGACCATTCTTGTGAAAAGAATGTTAGAAACCTTTTATGGTAGAGGATTCAAGGCTTCTCAATTATTTTTACATGCATTCAGAGAGTTATCATGTTTTAGACACTAGATCACAATGTAATTGACATAATAAATACTTGAGCAGGATGAAAGAATTGGTATCAATTTCTGAGCAATGTTATTACCACATGATTTTGTATATCATTTGATATATATGCTTTACATGTTTAGAATGTTGTTATTGATGGAAATTGGTAATGAATGTAAAGTCAGTATTAATTATAAATTAATTGGAAAAAGATAAAGAGGTAGGTTTAATGAATCTAGTTGTTTTTTTGTGATTGCTGATAAGTCAAATGTATGCAGTTATTCATGTTTAATTGAATCAGTTAATTAAATATGGTATATAGGATATGTTGTGAAATAAATATAATTCATTGAAGGGTTATGAGTTACCCACTTTCTTTTAAAGGTCAAGCACCTTATAATTTGTAGCTATTAGTTCTCGTTGTGTGTGATAATTGAATGTGTCATTTAGGTCCAAGATCATATTTTCGAAGTTTTTTGTTACACGATACTTGTGTTGTGGTGTGATCTTGGGATGGAAGATCTTGGAGGGATATTGTGGTATGTAGGAGCAGGGAGGCCCATTACTAGTGGTAGTAGTTGACGCCTATAATGGATAGATTAATTGGTTTATGTATGAGGGTGTTTGGGAGGAATTATCATATCATGAAACATGTTTATGTTGGGATTAACCATTGATATGAAAGTGGTTGTCGTTGAATGTGATGTTTTTTTATCTTCTTTAATTTCCCCACTGCTTGAGGAAGATGGCCTTTCTTACCCTACCTCAAAAATAGGGTAAGATGCATAGGGTATTCCATGAAATTTCTATTTTTATCTACTCGAGGATGGATGCGACTACTCTCTAGCTATAGGTGGAATAGACTTGATGAGTAGTTCATTAACTAACTATTTTGAGCCCCTTGTGTAAGGAAGCTTAGAATGCTTTCTAGAATACCTGGAATTATGGAAAAGTGATAATGATGTTAAAAAATTATTTGATAAATGATGTTATCCCATGAGGTTGGAGCTTAATGGGATGCAATACTTATGTGACAATTTAAAGGAATGATTGGCTTGGTTTGGTTCTACCTGGAGGGCCAGGAACATTGCGGTGATACTTAAAAAATGTACTGTGGAAATGATAATGGATAACTAATAGATAAATAATCAATTATTGTAATGTGAAACTGATGAAAAGTGATAAAGTAATCTAATTTATCCCTTTAAATGGTCGTGTTCTTATAGGATACATTGTATTAGCAATGGCTACTAAGTGTTTGAGAGATGTTAGCTACATTTTATTCTCAGACTAGGCTATACTCATAGTGTGTTTGTGACCTATATTATGTTCTTTACTTTTTGTGTTTAAAAATAAAAATCCACCCTTTCAGTTAGGTCAAATGACCCCCTAGGGATTCATAGCCCTAGGGTGGGGTGGGGGTTCCCCAACATCCTTATGGAAGGATGGATGGATGATTACCCCCATTGACCAACTCTTTTCTCATGACAGTTACTAGTGCTAGTATGCAGAGTAGTTGGTTTTCTTCATATATGTGTATAGAGAGATGTCATAGATTTTTGGTTTCTCACACACATATATTCTTGATATAGTTTCTTATGTGCTACTATAGGTATAACAAGTATAGGCTATAATGGCTTGTGGATCCTTACTCGGTATTTGGGTTGTAGTGGATTGAGGTATATTACCCGACATTTGATACGCATTTTTTGGGTTGTAGTGGCTCCCAAAAACTACCTGGTTAATTTTGGTTATGTGGATATAGTGGTGATGTGTGGCACAATGTGAAGGCTGTGGTGCTTTTCCCAGGTGTCTTTGATCTAGCCTTTTTAAAGAGAGATTCTCAGGATGTGCAATGTTGGGGCCAAGTAGAAAACCCATGGAGAAGTGGTAGTGTGGTAGCCTTGATATTCTTTATTATATCATATACTCTAGTATACGATACTTGGTGAGAGTAGCCATAGTGATGATCAGAGTTTAGTATACCTGATTAGGTGATGAGTTAGTTTCACTTGATGTTCAGGGTTATTTACTATACTTTCATTACTTCTACATGAGAGGTTATAGGTAGGATACTATTGAGTATACAGTTATACTCACCCTACATATATTTAAATTGTTTTTTAGGTCACTTGGATTAGGTTGTAGATCAGGCTAGTTACTACTAGCTTGGGGTTGCAGGAGCTGTTTTGGACTTCGTGGAGACTGTTGTTTTACTTTATTTTGGTACATGCAATTTTCCCTTATTGTTTTCATAGTTTTTGCATGACATTACATATATTTACTTGGGATTTCTTTTATATTGTAGTCTGATTAGGAGTTGGTTGGTGTCTATCTTATCTCTCTCTTTCTCATGTTTTCTCTTAGAGGGTAATTCATCCCATTTTTTTGTTTACAATACCCTCAGTGCTAGTCACCATCCTGGGGCCTACTTGATGCAGAAATCGGGGGTCATTGTATCTCTTCTAACATTTTCGGCATAGGAGGGGTATACTTTATGGGAAGGGGGTCATGACAGGGTGGTATCAGAGGTCTGGTTGAGGGATATGATGGAGTTTGGAGTTAGGCACCTGTAAGGTTGCGTGGGTTGTTAGGGAAACAATGTTAGATAAGTTTATAAAGCTTTTTAAATATGGGATATTTTATAAGACACTAGTATTTTGGCCCCCCTATGATCTAATTGATGGAACTTTAAGTTTACATTTGATACAAAATAAGGTGATACTTTGTGTATGGTAGAGTCCTAGGAAAGTATCATGCATCATTCTAATTTGATCCTATGTTTGAATGGGTTGACATTGGGACAGGATAACCAAAAACGAAAAAAATAAAACAATTAGTTAATTAATGTTGAGTCTTCCATAATCTAGGTTTAAGAGCTCTAACATTTTGATCATTTGAAGGTATTTCTCCAAGCCAATGTCTTTATCAGGTTCATATAGAAGATGTTCAGTAGGCTATCCCAACAGATCACTGTAGAGTAGAGGTTGATGATGACACCACATGGAGGAGGACACTCCAATAGTTTTATCACCAAAGTATGAATAAGTATAAGGGATCGATTTAAAATGTAGTCACGGAATACTGGTTGGAGGAGGTTTAGATAGATTTCAGTTCTATCAATGCACGGAAGGGGCACTAGGTGTCGATGGTTGTGACGATGATGTGTGGATCAACGAGGCACTGGTGTTTTTTGTTCCTTATAGATCACAAGGATTCTGTAGTCTCATGGGAGGAGTTCTGAGAGTAGTTTAGAGTCGAGTTTTTTTCTTCAACTATGAAGGTGACCAGTATCCAGAAGATACATACCCTTCGATAATGGAGCTCTAGATTGTGAGAGTTCGGAATCCGTTTTAGGAACCTTATGTGATATTCTTTGGAAATTTTTCCAGATGAGGAGGATAGGGAGAGACATTTTGAGGAGGATTTGCATCCAGTGATCCAGCGCCAGGTCACCCTATTTATGCTGAAGACATATCCTGAGGTGTTGGTTAGGGTGGAGGTCATTGATAGGACATTAGCTAGAAACATATCATCACGAGAGGGGAGTCATCAAGATTCCTCATGAAGTGGGTCTATGGTCCAATGTTCTGGGTTTTCTGGGAAGAAGAGTTTCCGTTTGGATGGGGGGTAGGTCCTTTCCCTCATTATCTTGTTTCTCTATGGTTTAAGGCAGTTAGACCTATACCAAGGGACCAGGTTCATGTTTTTCTTATTGAGTCCGAGGTCAAAAACAATAAGAGTGCCTGATCTTTCAGAGCAGTCAGCGTGTGCCAGGTGTTCCTCTTTAATTTCTTTCATTGAGGAAGTTTCAACTGAGGTAGCAGTAGAGGCATTCATCGGCTTTAGATCAACAGAGTGCCTATGGGGCTTTCATATGATAGCCCCAGGTTTCTCCCCATCCATAGAGAGTGGAGCACGACCATGGTTCTGGTTTCCAGTAGTGTTAGAGGGGCTATGGATGAGGTCATAGTCAGCTTCATTCTTTAGAGTATCGAGTGTCTGGAGAGCTAGACATCATTCAAGGTACCATTTTCTTGTTTTCAACCTAGGTGTATGTGTTTTTTGATTTAGGAGAAACACACTTCTTTATATCACCAACCCTTTACATGCCTTAGGACCTGAGGTAGAGAAGTTTCTTGTGCCCTTGGCATGGACTATGCCAGTTAGAGGTCAAGATAATTTGTTTAAAGAATGTTTAGATTGTGAGCTAGTGACGGGGAAACACCACCCTTGGGGAGATTTTGTATGTTTATAGATAAAACAATATGAGATCATCATTGGCATGAATTAGTTTTATTTGGTGAAAAAAATCGTGGATTACCTCAGTTTGTAGGTGGTGTTCATCGATTTTGATGGAGATCTAGTGGCGTTTGTTGGTGAGTGAGACCCTCAGATGGGTTAGAGGCTTATTCCATCCTTGTCATCCTTGACGGATGATCTGATGCAGAGTTCATAGGAGGTTCAATAGTTAGTGTTTCTCAGGTTCATAGAAGAGTACCCTGATGTCTTTCCAGAAGAGGTTGCAGCGTTACCCCCTCAACTGGAGATCATGTTTGGGATCAAGCTACAACCAAGAACATTTCTTATCTTAATGTCTCCATATAGAATAGCAGCTTATGAGTTTTAGGAGTCGTTTATACATTTAGATAGTTTGTTACATTTGGGTTATTTAGTTGAGTGTGTCAATGTGGGGCGTACCAATTTTGATCGTGAAGAAGTATGAAGGTAGTTTGTGGTTGTGTATCGATTACTGTCGCTTGAACAAAGGGACAGTGAAGAACCGCTATCCACTTCTATGTATTGAAGATTTTTTTATCAAATTATGGGTGAATGTATGTTATCAAAGATCAATTTTGATCAAAGATCCATGTGAAAGAGGTAGAAATTTCTAAGAATATCCTTTTTTGTCATCATGGGAAGTACAAGTTCCATGGGATTCCGTTCAGTGTGAAAAATGCTCCAGCTATGTTTAAGGGGTTGGTGGATGATGTGTTCTGTGATTTCCTAGATAAAATCATGATAGTCTTCATCAATGAAATCCTTGTTTACTCTATGTTTGAGGAGGATCATGTAAATCATTTGCATGATTTTTTGGTAGTTCTTCATTGAAAATATCTATTTGGTATGTTTTCTAAGTGTACGTTTTGGGCTTGAGAAGTACATTTATCAGGGCATGTTATATCCCAGCAGAGAGTGGATATGGATCCAATGAAGATAAAAGAAGTTGTGTCTTAGGAAGCCCCTAAGACAGTGGTATAGGTGAAAACTTTCCTTCATCCAGCAAGCTATTACTAGAGGTTCATAGCCAATTTCCTGCATGTTGAGACTCCTTAGATAGCATTGACAAAAAAGGATTAATAAATCATTATAACTGATTAGTGCCGGGCAGCTTTCAAGTATCTAATTGAGAAGTTTGTTAGTGATAAATTTATTTGTCTAACAGCAGAAGGAGTTTTGTGTGAGGTTTTCTATGATGATTCACATTTGGGGATAGGATGTATTCTAATACAGCATTGATATATCATTTCTTATGGGAATATGCAGTTACATCCCTAGGAGAATAACTATTCCACCCACGATCTTGAGTTGGTAGCATTGGTCTTTGCCCAAAATTTTTGGATTCATTACCTCCTCAGAGGGATCTTTGTGGTCTTCAATGATCTTAAAAGTCTGAGGCTTTTTTCTCTCACTGTGACTTCAAATTATGAAAAAGTTGGTGGATTGATTTTAATCATGATTAAAACATCAAAATATGGTATACACTTGGTAAGGGGGATGTTGTAGCTGATGCACTGAGAATAAAGTCCCATAGTAATGTAGTGCATGAATCAGGTGGTTCCTAGAATGTAATGAAAGAACATTCAGCATTACATCTGGATATGGGAGAAGTCAGGGGTAGTGGTTGTCTTGATTAGATAATGGTACACTCATATTTGGTGAAGAAAGTGGAAGGTTCCCAGTTGGGGGATCTTGATGTGGAGGTCTAGAGAGACTGAGTGGTTTGTGGTGAGGCCCATGATGGCTGGTCTAAGGATGAAAAATAATGGGTCTCATTTTTGGGAATATTATTCATTCCTTTAGCAATGCATGATAAGGTTAATAGAGAGTTCTATAGTTATACCTTAGCGGTAAATCCAAGCATGACAAAGATGTACTGAGTTTTGAGGAGTTAGGTTTTATGGATTGGATTGAAGAGTGAAGTTGTATAGTTTTTGTTTCAATGTTTGGGGTTCTAGGAGGTGAGGTATGAGCATCGTGTTCTCAATGGGTTGCTCTAGTCGCAAGATGTTCCTCATTGGAAGTGTAAGGACTTACCGATATACCTTTTACTAGTTTACATCAAGATTAGGGAGGCTATGATGCTATATGGGTAGTTTTCCATCATTTGAAAAAATCATCCCACTTCATAGAAATCATGTATTTGAGCTCTGTGAAGGTTTTAACAAAGTAATATTTGGAGGAGGTGGTGGGAATCCACAGGGTCCCTAGGATGATCATTTCTGGTAAATATCATTGTTTTACGTCTGAGGTGTGGAGAGTTCACTAGAATGATTTTGGTTCTCAGTTATGCCTTAGCACCTCTTTTCATCTGCAAAAGGATGTTCAGACATAATAGACCATCTTGACTCTTGGAGACATGTTTCTCTCTTGGGTCATGGATTTTGGAGGTTCATGGATAGGGAACTTACCAATTGTATATTTCACCTAAAAACATAGTTTACACTCCACCATCAGTATGGAATTGTTTGAATCCATGTATGGCCGACCATACCATTCTCTGTTGTGTTGCATATGGGTCAGAGAGTCATAAATTCTTGAGTCACAACCAGTAAATAATACAACATGGATGGTTCAGGTGATTTTTGAGATGATGAAGGTAGTTAAGAACAATCATAAATCCTATACCGTTCATAAGAGGATACCTTTGGAGTTTAATGTTGAGAATCACATGTTTATGATGGTGACCCCCAATCATGGGAGGCAAATGTGTGGGCGTGGGAGTTAGATTTATCTCGGGTTTGTTGGTCCTTTATAGTTGTTGTATCTTATTGGAGATGTGGCGTATTGGGTAGCACTTCCCCCATAGATGAGAATGATGCATAATGTTTTTCCACATGTCACAGCTCCGTCGTTATCTTCATGATGACTCTCACGTAATTGATTGGGGTAAGATTGATGTTGAAAATGATGTGGCCGGTAGAGACCTAGGACCACAAAGAGAATGTGTTGCATGGGTTTGAAATCCCCTTGATTTGTGTCTTGTGGTGACACAGTGGTGTGGAGGAGAGTGCCTGGGAATATGAGTCCCAGATTTGTGCTCAGTACCCTGAGCTATTTGATGTTAATCTCTTTTATTGTTACAATGTTCATTTTTTGGTTGTAGAAATTTCCTCTTTATGAGATGGATTTCTATTGTTTATTCTTGTGGATTTCTATATTTTTAGAGGTAACTCCCCCAGGATAGTGTTTTAGAGATGGTTTTGGTTGGTGTGTAGCTTTAATCTTGTACCTATAGTGAGGTGGTTGAGCTCATTTGGTGGTGAGAGCCTTGAGAGAAATATAGAAGGGTGATTGTTCTAACCCCTGTTTATGTTTCCTCTATAGGTTGGTTTTGGATTATTGAGGGATAGAATGTTTTGAGAGGTATCTGATATTATTTAATGGATCTATCTGGTCTATTCCTTTGTGAAAATCAGGTGTTTGGGGGTGTTTTATGAGTTCTAGGTGTCTTAATCCTATCAATTGGAAAAATTTCCAGTTTTGCGAATAATGTTTCTAGTTCTGTGAAAAGTTTCATCAGTGAGATATATGTGAATAGTGTCATCGATGAGACATATGTGAACAGGTTCATCGGTGAGATAGAAGTGAATAGTGTCATTAGTGAGATAGATGTGAACAGTTCCATCAGTGAAATAGATGTGAACAGTTTCATCAGTGAGACATATGTGAATTATGTTATCAGTGAGACAGATGTGAACAGTGTCGTCAGTGAGCCATGTTGGTGACTCACATCAATGAGTCACCTATTGTTAGGTCATTTGTCGGTAGGTAATCGGTTAGTAGGTTATCGGTCGGTATTTCATCTCGCGATAGATCATCTATCAGTAGGTCTTCCATTGGTAGGTTATATGTCGAAAAGTCATCAGTCAATATTTCATCTCTCTATAGGTCATCTTTCAGAAGATTCTCTATCAATGGGTGATCAATTGGTAGGTGCTATAGTGTTTCTAGATTATTCGGGGACTACTGTTACTAGCATCCTATAGTTTCACATCTTTGATGTTTTCTTTGATTTTAAACGCATTGAAATCCTTGATTTAAGGGATTTATGGATGATTTGAAGCCCATAACGCTTATCTTAATATTCCCAAGTGTCCGGGTGCCTTTACTTGGTCAAACTTAATAGTATTGACAAGACCCACCTTTAATTGAAAATCTAAACCATATCTAAACTAGAGATCCATTTAGATTTTCAAAAGGGCCACGATACATTCTTCCTTGTTCTTTCTTGTTCTTTCTCTTGGTGTGAGGTTCCCCAAATCTTTTTTCCTAATTATTTTTGTGATTTTTCTATCCTTGAGTTGTTTCTCCATGGAGTTTTTCCTACTGCATGCACATCCCATGTCTTAGCAAAACTAGGAAGTGTCGATCCGACTTGGATATAAGGTATGATATACCTCTTTTATTCGGGGTTCTTCAATCTATTTCCTCATTTTATCCTTTCTTGGTTATGGAATTCAATCTATATTTTTGTATGTACCTTTATTTGGTGTTGGTTGATTTCATTGTGTCGGGATGCCCTTGAGTAGATGTATACATTGCGTGAGAGGTGATCAGGATCCATTGTGTTGGCCCATTATCATGTAAAGAACATCAAAAACCTTTTGAGGAAGGGGGTTCATGGCTTCTATATTATTTGTATGTTAATTTTTATAGTTTAATTAACATGTTTTATTCACAAAATCAAACTGAAATTGATATAATAAATACATGAACTGATTAATGAATTGATATCAATTGCTTAGCGATGTTATTACCTCATGATTTTCTATATCATGTGATAAATATTCTTTTCTTTTTTAGAATTTCGTTATTTATGTAAATTGGTAATGAACATAAATCCATTATTAATTATAAATTAATTGGATAAAGAGAAAGAGGATTGATTAATGAATGTGGTTGTTGTTGTTGTTCTTGGTGATCAATCAATTAGATGCAGTTATGCATGTATAAATGAATCGGTTAATTTAATATGGAATAATGGAACCATTGTCAGATAAATATAATGCCTTCAATGGTTTTAATTTACCCTCTTTCTTTTAATGGCCAAGTGTCGTATTCTTTGGAGATGTGAGATCTCATTTTGTGTAAAGGTCGAATGCCTTATTTTGGTCCAAGAGTAGAGTTACTATGTTTTTTGTTTCCTACTACATGTGTTGTGGTGTGATCCATGGATATTTAATCCTATAGCGTTGTTGTGGTATGTGGGGGTAGGGATGCCCAATGGTGGTGGAAGCATTTGACTCCTAGATTGGTGAGATGCATCGGTTTATGCATGTGGGTTTCAGGGAGGACACCAGGTATGATGGAAAAGGTTAAAGTTGATCTTAGTCATTGTTATGAATGTGGTTGTTATTCAATATACTATTTTTTTTATCTAATTTAATTTCCCCACTGCTTGAGGAAGATGGTTTTGCTTACCCTCCTTCCAAAAGAGGCGATGACCTTTGGGGTATGCCACATGATTTCTATGTTTAGCTTATCAAGGATTGATAGGCCTACACTTCAAGGATAGGTGGTAAATACTCAGTGGGTAGTTCATCAACTCACCATGATTAGCCCCATATGTTTTGAAGCATATAATGTTTTTCTTGAATACCAAGAATTATGGAAAAGTGATAATGATTATAAAAAATGATTGAATAAAGGTTGTTAACTCATGGGGTAGGATCTTACTAGGAGACATTGCAGAGGTTACAATTTAATGGAACATTGGACTTGGTTTGGTTATTCCTGGAGGGCATAAAACATTGTTTTAAACTAATGAAATGTAATGTGGAAATGATAATTGTTAAGTAAAGGTTAAATATTTAATTAACGTATAGTGAAACTGATAAAAAATGATAAAATAATATAATGTAGCACATTAAATGGTTGTGCTATTAAAGGATACATAGTCTTAGTAGTGGAAGCTAGAAGTCCAAGAGATGTTAGCTACAATTGAGTCTTGGACAATGTTATTCTTATAGTTTTGTTGTGAGCTATATTATATTCTATAATTTTTGGGTCTCTATACACTACTCCCCCATGCCAGTAACGGAACCTGACATGCCGAGGATTCTAGGCCCAAGGGGGGGTGTTTCCCCAAAATACCAGTGGGAGGATGGATGGCTGACTACCCCCTTGGACCGCTCTATTTTCTTGCTAGTTAATAGTACTAATATGCATGACAGTTATTTTTCTCTATATATGTGTGTAGAGGGATGTAATGTTTTCTGGTTATTTCACACACATATATTCTAGATATAGTTTTTTATGTGATACTATAGGTATAATGTTTCTAGGTTGTGATGTCTTGAGGATCCTTACTCATTGTATGGGATGTAGTGGCTGGAGGTATAATACCCGATGTTTGATACATGTTATGTGGGCTATGGTGGCTCCTGGAAACTACCTAGTCACTTTTGGTTATATGGATGTGGTGGTGGTGTGTTGCATGAGGTGTAGGTTATAGTGATTTTACTAGGTGTCTTCAGGATAGCCTTTTTGGAGAGAGATTCTCATGACATGCAATATTGGGGAAAAGCAGTAAACCAATGGCGAAGTGGTAGTGGGGAACACCTAATATTCTTCATTATATTATATACTCTTGTATGAAATACTTGTTCAGAGTAGCCATAGTGAGGCTGGGAACATATCATACCTGGTTAAGTGATGAGTTCATTTCACTTGCTTTTCACCATGATTTAGCGTGCTTTCATTACTTGTTCCTGAGAGGCTCTATGGACGATCCTACTGAGTATACTATTATACTGACCCTACATATAGTTTGTTCTTCTAACAGATTGGTAACATCATCATGTGCATAATACATTATCTACATGATTATACAAAAATTTAATTTATATTATGTTAATACGAGAGAAAAAATATCATATTATGAGGAAAACAAATATGTTAAAAAAACACTTTTACCTTTCTATTAAACTCCTTTTGTAAAGGCTGAAGAGATTTGAACCCTACATTGTGTATCCAAATATCTTCATCATGGTATCCTATGACATAAAAACCTCCATCTATATTAGTACCACTATGAAATCATTATAATGTCACATTGAAAGGGTCATCCTCAGTTGAATTTTCAATTGACCCTTCTATGGTTCTGGTTGATAACAGAATAATTGACCACTTTTGATTTGTGGGATCTAGAACAAAAAATACTTGTACTACATATTCTTTGATTATAAATTGTTTGTATTTTTAACATCCCTTACTAAAATCCACTTTCACAAATCCCAATTCATCAGTTTTAACATCACTCCAATTATCAAACCACTTTAATTGAAAAATCAGTGCCTAGAATGTTGTATAATCTAACTCTCAGACTTGTTTTATGATGTCCAAGTATGAAATATTTTCATAAATTGGATTTGTTTCCTTAGTACCAGAAACATACATCGCTTCATCCATAAGTGTAACACTACTATTTTATATGGTACTACCTTCATCGTCTTTATTTTTATAGAATACATAACCATTAATTACCTAACCATTATATGATAATACATACACACTGGGTCTTATGGCTATCCATCAAAGAGGTTCTGAAATTGAATCCATATTTTCATCTGACACCTTAAAAATATGGTATTACAACCAACCTATAAATAGTTGATTATGTGTATTTGATATCCAAATTTATGCCATTTATGGATTCAAATGCCTTTGAATTTGTTTATGGGTTTCAACATATGTGTTAATCTAAAAACTATTATACAAAATGTAATGGTGGGACTACTTTTAATCTGTAATATTGATTGTGAAAACATATCTTATAGAAATTACTTCACCCCCAAGTCTCCCAATGTGATTATATTTCTGTAGACCAATGATTTCCACACCAAACTGGTCGTCGATATGAAATTTAACAGCTTCTTCAAAAATATATCGCTCTCCAATACAACCCTCTGGCCAAAATCTAGTTTTTACACACCCTTTAAAAATATTCATATACCATTCTATGAGGTATGTCCATCTATAGTCGATATGACCACGTTGTTGAATATCTCTCACCAAGTGAACCATCAAGTGAACCATCAAATAAAATAATTATAGTGGGATGAACATTTACAATTAACATAATACGATGGTAATTTTTCTTTCTATAGTCAACAATTCTATCGGGTCTATAATTTTTTTTTCATATAGATTTAAAAATGAAAAATATCTTTGTTGATGTATGATGGGAATTCTTGGGTAAAATGAAAGATAAATCTACGAGAATTAGATATTTCAGCAAAATATCTAATTTAGGTCATTTAAAACCCTTAACTTTAAATTTTTCATTGACACGATATTCTTGACATTCGATGAATATCCCTCAAGATCCTTTACATCATTAATGAAGTTGCAAAACTGATATCTCTACTTTCTGGAAAGAGTGTAAACTGTTTGAGAAAGAAAAGTTCATTTTTCACCCATTACTGGAGCCAAATATTCTCGTATTCATAGGTCCACAATGTCTAACAAAGCCTAAATTTAATCATTGGTTTTTCTGGGTGCATTTAGAAACGTTTCAATTGCATAATCACTTTCATTTTTTAAACATTAATATCATCAAGAAAATTCCTAATATACAAAAAATTCCAATATGATAATTCAAAAAAATATCTCTTTTTCCAACCAGTTTTTTAAGGTTTTACAAAAATGGTTCACAAAAAGCATTTCCCATATCTATTATCTTCTTAAAAATTTGATCACCTGATAGTGGATATGGTGTTGTATGTTTTTATAATTTTCCATAGAATGATGTTTTCCAAGATCATTACTTATGTCATCAGGGTAGAAATCTACAATGTCATAGAAATATAGTCTTCGATGAATTTTTAAACCTAATTGACTTTGTAACTTGTTCGAAAATGGGATACCCTTGAGTTCCTTTAATGTTATATCCTGGAAAACATCCACAAGAAGGAAATTCATTTAATATTCAATACAACATGTCTCTCAACATGAAATCCATATTTCTGTAATCATCAAAAAATATAATACCTAAAACCCACAATAATTTTAAATCTTCGATCAATGGATCCAAATAAACATAAATATCATTACTTAATTATTTTTGTCCAGAAATAAGCATAGATAACATAATTTAATTTAATTTGATGTATAAATATGGTGGAATTTTATTTTCCAACATAACAAGCCATGTAATTTGAGTGATTCTTTAAAAACTAAAATGATTCTCTCCATCTATAGATAATGCAAGATGAAGGTTTCTCGACTAGTTTCCAAATCCAAGATACTCATGATCAATTTTAATTCTCTGAGAAGAGTCTACCTGGTGATGTAGTTTCCCATCTTGATTTCTTTTATTTGTGTGCCACATAAATTTACATACAGTCTCTTTAATTCCATTTAGGTTTCTAGACCTTATAATGGTTGGAAAGTACCATAAATATTTTGTAGGATCGTATTCATATTTCTTGTATCGAGAAGCACCACACATTGTGAATTCTTTAAGTGATTTGTGGTCCTTGAGAAATAGTGTACAGTCATTCAGGTGGACGTGTATTCTTTCAGATATCATCATCATCATCATGCATAGTATTCGTTTTTAGTTGCATGTTTGGCTATTGAGATCATTATCTTTTGGGAGAATATCATTAAAGAGAAAAAGTAGTTCAGTAAAATAGGTTTCACTCTCTTCATTTCTTACTCTCAAACTATAAAGCTTCAGTGCGGTTGATAATGTTATATATTTAGTGAAACTAGAGTACAATGGTGTCTTTTCACGACACTTTAACTTCTAAAACAATTTTGGGAAATCATGAAGTTCATTTTAAACTATCCTTTTCATTTAATAAATATTTTCTTCATCATCATTCAGATATATAATCACATCCATGATAGAATATTCTTTATTGTACACACTTGTAATCATATCACACGATCCATTAAATATAGTGCTATCACAGTCACTAGTTCCATTCACTTTTTCCCTATGTTTATTCAAACATTTATAACATAGATCAATTCCATGACAAATCAAGTGTTCTTCCAACACCTATCAACTAAATAGTCTTAAAAAACAACATCATAAACAAGGAAAAAGTATTCACGAAGGGTCATATGCATGATATTTTGAAAACATGATAAACTATTTCACTCCATCTTCATATTATTTTTTCATACGATTGAAATCCATCCATTCTTTATTCATATCCATCCTATTTGATTTATTAATATTATTATTTAACAAAATAAATATAAAAAATATGTTCAATTGAAGATGGATCTCATGAATCTCTTGATGAAAATGGAAAGATGTATCCTTTAAAACATAAAGGATATAATATATTTTGTTTTCACTATTTGATTTTCATCATCGTTGTAATAAATTTTGACAACGGAGAATAATCATTAGATATTACCGAATATCCCAAAACAAGATCACATGATATTTGATGGTTCCATTTCTTAAAGTTTTTCATACATAATGGTAAATTACGCATTAGGTGGATATTTCATCTTTTATATTCATAAATCGTGTGGGTTTGTGTAAAACATGAATTCTCTACTCATGAAATCATCCATGATAATATAATTTCCATCACCTATAAACCGCTTCACTAATGGGAAGTCCTTAAATCTTCTTGTAAATTCCCCACAAAATTCCTTATCCTCTATAGATGTGGGAGTATTTTAACTCCAAATGCAAATCAAATCATACAAAGTCTTACATGATCCACACACATTAATCAATTCATAATGACCTCTCCATTGATTGATTTAATTATTTTACGACCTTCATTCACCTATTTTTTTTTTAAAATATACAATTTGGTTTACTTCATTAGTTTTTAGATTATGCACAACATCTATCTCATAGCTACTAAAATTTTCAGATCTATGTTTTCAATATCTTCTTTCTATTCTTATTTATGGTCTTTATATTGTTTCATGAATAGCTTGGTCTAATATAAAAAATATTTACCAATTTAACATTACCTAAATATACCTTTATTTTGTCACGTTCTACCTCACATTTAGCATAGAGACAAATTATTACCTTGATTCCAAATTTATCTCCATATTTATCCTCAATATATGGGTTATCTATGAAAACCACTATTACATACTCATTGAGGTATCTTTAGTAAACAATAACCTTTAATTATATCATGTATGATATTTCACCTTCATAAGATAATAAGTTTTTACTCTTCAATAATTTACACTATTGATTGCAACTTTATTTTTCTCCATTAAAAGCTTTATTCAAAGGCTCTTCCTCTTCAACATCAATATCAAATGTCATAAAAAAATTATGTATGATTTCATATTTTAACGCATAGGAAGTAAACAAGTAGAACATTTCTTCTGAATTTTTTACTTCCCCTCTAATGATTAGAGGAATGAAGGTAAATACATGATAAAATTAATCATCATTTTGATCTTCATCCACTAATGGGTTTTCATTTCATATAATGAAAACTCATGTGATATCAAATTTAAATTGGATTCATTTTCTTAATTCAAAACCTCAAATTCAACAACTACATATTATATCCTATTCATATATACTTACATCAAATCCTTGTTTGGGAGCATCCATACCATAACATTAAAACAAAGAGCCATTCATATATGAATATTTTTTAAAATTTTGACATTGTGAATGTTTTTCTCAATAATTTTCATCTCTTCTAGAAATATGTAGTGTTTATAAAAAAACTCAAAAATTTTATTTGAGCTCATCCTGATATCGTTATATTTTTTCCTGAAAGCCTACAACATTTCTTCTCTTTCGTTTTAATCCTATTCAGAGAAGTTGAGAAGCATCTCCCACATAACATCATAATTATTTTAAGTCTTTAGCCTCATATATATGTTGTTATTCAGATATCCAATAAGTAATTTGATGCCTCATTTTCATCATTATTTTATTTTTTATGATCCTCGAATAAGGCCCCACTCTCCATGTTTGTTGAGATTCCACACATAACTACCATATAAACATCTATTTGTGAAGATAAAAAATAATGTGGCACAATCCTCTCCCTAAGTAAAAAATTATTTCCTTCAAAAATAAGCTTTCATTTCTGTTTGAAAATAGATTTCATGATTTTGAGAATAAATTACATCACCCCAAATGCTTAGAAATATATAAATACATAAAAAATAATTTTTTGAGACAATATTCAAATAATATACCTTTAGTTTTGGGGGTACTGATTCGTAGCAAATGTTTAGCAACAAAGATGCACCGATAGTCGGATTTAGTGAGGCAGTAGTGGGGTTTGACATGCCAGTTGTGGGGTTTGGTGAGAGAAACAACGGTGAGAATATAGTTCAGCGAGTTTAAAAATGTGAGGACACTAGTGTGGTTCAGTGAGAGCAGCGGCAGGGTTCAACGATAGCAGTGAAGGGGTGGAAGTCGGCTTTTGCAAGAGCATGAAGGTGTGAAAAGAAGATAATCAGTTACGGTTTATTTTAAAAAAGGGCTATGACTTTTATCAGTGCTTTCAAAAAAGAACTGATAAACACTAATTTTATCAGCACTAAAATCAAAAGAGCTATTAAAAAAACTCTTTATCAGTGTTATATTAGCACTGAAAAAGATAAACCTTTATCAGTGCTAAATTTTTTTTGATAAAAAGTGTCTTTATAAGTGCTAAAATTTTATCGTCGATAAAAACTAGTATTATCAGTGCTTTTTAGCGCTGATAAAGGGATATTTTTATCAGTGATAAAAAATTGTTGATAAATATCCAATGCTATTAATTTATTTATATTATTCTATATATTATAAAATTATATATAATATATATATATATATATATATATATATATATATTTATAATTAGGACTATAAATAAATAAATAAATAAATATTTATAGTCATATAGATAATAAATATACTTATAAATATTTTTATATTTGTATATAATTATAAATAATTATAAAATTTTAAATATTATAAATATTTATAAATATTTATTTATTATTATATATATAATAAATATATTTATAAATATTTGTATATATTTATATAATTATATATATATAATTATAAATATTATAAATAAATATATATAATTATAAAGTGATAATAAATATATTTATTTATATTTATAATGAAAAATAAATAAATATATTTATATATATTAGGTGTTTGGGGTAAAATTACATTGTACAAATAGACACCACACACACATTCTGAAAATCTAGACCATATCCCCCAAAGGGGATAGACTACCCATCAAGCCTTATTTATTCAATACATAACCCATAGACCTAGTGGGCATGATTCCCATTACATGGCCCATAGACCCATTGAAAAAAAAATCCATTACATTGCCCTAAAGTTCCAATTTTTTGACATAGAGGCCCTATAGTGAATAGTGTTGCCAAAATACATGGACTCCTATAGTGCCACCACCACTACGATACCCGTAATAGTGCCGCCACCACTTCAGTACCGTCGATTAATAGTTACACTACTACTGCAGTACTTCTACATTACTACTATAGTACCTATGCCCAATGGGGTTTGAACCCCCATTTCTGATGTAGTATTACGAGGTGCTTACCACTAAGCCAAGCCTCAACCACTAAATATATATTTATGTAAATAATTATAGTATCATAATAACTTTATTTATTATATCTATAATTTTATAATTATATATAATAAATATATCAATTATATAACTTTATTAAATTAAAAAAATAATATATACATATATTATAATATTATAATTATTTAAATAAATCTATTTTAATTTATACTTATATCTATACATAAATAAATATTTATTTATAAAAATAAAGTTATAATAAATATATTTTTTATAAGTGTAGTTTTATAATTATATATAATAAATATATTTATTATAATTTTAAAATTAATTAAATATATATATTTTTATTTATAATTATAAATATAAATATTTTTATATATTTATAAATAATTTTATAAATTTAAAAATATTTTTATATAATTATATATATTTATATATATTTATAAAATTATAAATGTAATAAATATATTTATTATAATTCTATAATTATTTAAATTTATATGTATTTATTTATAATTATAAATAAATATATTTATAAATATTTGTATATAATTATAAATATATTTATATCTATATATTTATTAATATATATATATATTTATAAAATATAATAAATATATTTATTATAATTTTAAAAATATATATATATATATATTTATAATTATAACTATAGATAAATATATTTATAAATATATATATATATAAGCTATTAAAATTCTATTTAATTTTATAATTGTTTATTAATATTTATATATATATATAGTTAAATTATAAATATAAATAATTATATTTAAAATGTATTTATATATAATATAAATATATTTATTGTAATTTTATAAGTATTTACGAGAACATAATAAGTTAACAGGTATATTGTAAGAAATTGGGTTTTTGTATGAGGTAAAAATCCATTTTTTCAGTTTAAATGCTTATATATGGCCTAATGTGAATTCCCTTTGAGGTCATGGAGGTTTCAGGAGTGTATGAGGCTGGTTCGGAGCCTTGAACCATTGTTTTGGGGTGAAAATGGTCTGGTGAACTATTAGTACAAACCATGTGGGGGAAGACCGCACGATTAGTATAAACAGTATGAGGCTGGACAATGGGGGTCTATAGGCTGCATGATTTGAAGAAATTGTACGAGATCAAGCTCATGATCGTGTTTTTATCTCTGCAATTTAGAAATTGGATAATTGCATGTTTTTCACATGGTTAGTAAATCGTGAACTATTCCCCTATGCTATAGGTATATGTGCACGGTTTGGAAAACCATGTGCATAAACTGTGAGACCCCTATAATTTTGGGAATTTTATAATTTTTAGTTAAATTAAAAATCATTTTTAAACCTAATTTGAGGTTTCATTCTATGCACACACAACGAATATTTTGAGAGATACCTTGCGAAGCTATTGTTGGATTTCAGATGGATTCACAGTCTGATCTCAGATTCAAGCACGAAATGTCTTATTGGATCCGCATTACTGAGTTCCAAATTCATTTTTATCATTTTTCCATTCCTCAGGAAATCAATTACAAAATTTGGATTTATGCTCCTTGGACCTAATTTCAGGTTCTTTGTCCATTCTTTTGATTTATCATAATCTGAGTGGAATCAGGTCTTGATACTGGATAGGCACTACACTACCGAGCTATGGTAGGTGGTCTATACAACTTCCTTGACTTTTGGTTCTTTATTAGGCTACATTCCATTAGACCTCCCTACAGAATTTTTGGCACGAACTCAGTTTTGAACTGGTCAATTGAATAGGATGTAATCAGACCTGTTAAGGATTCTTAGATTCTCATGTGATGCAATGGTATCCATTTCCCAAACCATGGGTTCCCATGGGGTGTATCTTATGAAAATACCCTGATGTTCCTTGGTTGGACCACCCAAGGAGTGAGTTCTCACACATTCCAAGTTGTAGGAATCCCAATTGTAATCCAATGGAAATGGATAGGCTGTTTAAGAGATGTCTTGCCTCTTTGGCATATATTATTTTGACATTGCATGTTTAAATTGGTTTAAATGTCTAATATGGTTTTGGTTAAAGGAGTGGGTATACTATTTTATATGTTTCTTAATTTATTGAATGATGGGAATATGATATGTGAATTGTGAATGGTGAGTGGGTATACTCATTGATTTCCTTGTGTTGAATTTGGTGTTATGAGTGGGTATACTCATGAGATAATCTGAATGTGAAGTGGTGATATGAGTGGGTGTACCCACATTGTTTTAAAGGATGAATAATGTAAATGGTATGAAGGGTAAATGTATGAATAAATGATTTAGACATGTTCATTGGATCGAGAATGTAATAGTGGATGCCATGGATTGAGATTCCCCTAGGTTCTTGATTCTGTGGGATTCCTTGGACCTTTATAACCCTTGGATCTGGCTTGCTTGGACTCATGTAGGACGTGACCGACTTGACATATTCTCAGGAATATAACCAGTGCCTAACCAAGTTTCCATTGAGATTCTCATGGGACTCAATAATGACAACTTAGTCTTCGACACCTCAGATCTATCCCTTCATGTTCTGACGCTTGACATTTGAAATGACCATGGGAATATGATACATTTATGGAACGTCTTGGACATGATTGATTTGACACTTGGAGTATGTATAAAGGACATGGTGGTATGACATGTTAGGATAAATGAAAAATATGTATTTCTTACTTATGAATTTCTTGTAGCTACCATATATCAGAGTTTGACAATATTTAACCGAGATCCTTAAGATACCATTACAATATTTCTAGTTTAGTAGTTACATGCCATGTGTATCATTACTATTGTTTACAATTTACCTATTCACCTATATTTTTGTTTAGATTATCATATTAAAGAACTTGGTTATTGTATAGATTTTGGGTAGATATCTACTTGGATGTTATCTCACACCATATTTGGTCTTCCCTTGAGGAACCAAACATAATATATGGTTTCAGGTAATGATAAGGGAAAACACCCTAACACGGGTTGTTGATTGTTGCATAGGAGAAAAGGAGCATGGTAAAATACTTAGGCTTGAGATTCAACTGGGATACATTTAGGTACTAATTGGATTTTGGAAACTTTTATGAAATTTTAATGCCATATACTTATTTGTAATGCTTTATAGACATATATAGCATCATCATCATCATTATTCTATATCATACACTTATGGCCTTGTTTAGTATTCAACTCTTATTTATTTATCAGTTTTCTTCTTGCTGTATCTTCTTCCATTATTGGTATGTTATTGATTTTCCAGTTTTTTACACTCTGTTGATGAGGGAATAGTCTCCCCACCTACAAACCTAGGCCCTCGCTGCTAGTTGGTAGCCCCTAGTGTTTGGGGCGATATGCTTGAGTCCTTGTGACCCATCGGGATTGGGGAACTATTTGAGGCATCTGGGTCCAGGATGTTGTAAAGTGGTAAGAGAGAATTATTTTGTGGATTTATTTACTTTTTTGGTGACAATAGATTGAGATAAGAAGGAAAAATAGTTTGGTAACAAGTTTTTCTTGGGATTATCTACCCCGTGTATAGGGAAAATCCAAATTACCTCGAATGGAATTTCTATTTTTTGGATTTGGGATATTATAGTTTTTTTTTATTTAATTATTGGGTGTTGTACATAGATTTCTATGTTACTATTGATATGATTGAGTTTCATATTGTTGTTTAAACCTAATGAGATGAGTTTATGTCATATTATGCATCATTCTAGGAACTCTCTAGAAATCAAATCCAATGCATTATGTAATGAAATTTAGAATAAATTACTTTTTTCAGGCTTTTTTGATCAATTTTGTAATAGCCATTACTATTATTGTTATAGATTTTGTGAAATAGATATGGAAATTAATTCCTTATTTCAATTCATAAGGTGTATGAGCCCTTATAGACTGTGAAGTGACACACCATTTGATTCAATTATTTAATGTAAATATAATATGAATGGATGATATGGGCATCATACTTTGGTTAGTGTGGTGTTAGGGGACCTCATGAATTAGGGCATGATGAACCATTAGTTAAATCTATTCAGTAATTTAATGATTGAAGTAAATTGTTAAATGAAAATGAATTTGTGAATTCAAGTGGGGGTCAAATGGAAACATGAAATGATCAATAGAGACTCAACCTAGACTAAACTTTTGAGCAGGAAAGAGGGTGTGTTTATAGTAGTGTTTGTGATAGTTCCATATATTGTCATGGATTTATGAATAGGTTGTGCCTTTGAATTTATTTAATGAGGGTTTTGTACTATCCTATTCTTTTGAGCTATGAAATTTCATATCGTTATTTTCTGAGGTGCGTGTTTGGAATCATAGAGGCATTCCACCATGACGTCTTCCAGTTGTATGCTAGGACGGAGACAATGACCAAAGTTCAGTGGTATTGGGATATGAGAAACCAATATAACATCTTTTAGTTCCTATTTCAGCACCAGTATCAATTCTGAAAATAGCTTCCGAGGCACAGTTCTATGATGGATTCATTTTCTTCATGTAGAATTATCAGGGAGCATTGCATCCTCCCTTTTCTATAGATGAGATGACCCATGTGTTATAGGAGAAACATTATCCCACATTTTTGGGAGATGATGGTTCAAAGGATACTGAGTTGTGGCTTGATAATACACTAGTAATCTTAGAGAATCTTGAGACTCCTCATGAGAAGAAGTTCAAGATCGCCACTAATATACATCATGGGGCAACAAAGCACTGGTGGGATGTTCTGAACTTGGCTGACATGTTGCGAGATATGGGTTGGTCTGATTTCAAAACATGGTTCTATGACTATTTATACCCTAAGAATCTATGGGAATAGTGAGATAGTAAATTCATGCATCTGGAGAAAGGTTTAATGATAGTTATAGAGTGCTCAGAATGCTTTATAGAGTTTTAGTGTTTTGCCCTGATGTACCTCACTAAAGAGATATCGAGAGCCAGATGCTTTGAGGAAGGTCAATGAAATGTTATCATATCTTAGGTAAATGTGTTTATATTTAGCAATATTACTAAAAATATTTATCATGAGATGATTTTAAAATAGAACACAAGGGAGGATAGGGGTGTAGAAAAGAGAAGTATCATCTATCAACCTAGTGGTTCAATATATTAAGGATGAAAGCCCCGTGTTAAGGGTTCTCATGAGATGAGTTCCAGTCAGACTGTGAGTACTGGTAGATTAGGTTTATGTCATCAGTGTTGTAGGTGAGGAAACATGAATAATCAATGCGACCAGGGTGGGAATACTCTGATCAGTGAGGTTGTGTCATAGGGTCGTGGTTCCGGATAAATATTCAATGTACAATGTAACCTATAGTATCAGGGCTCCGAATAGTCTATCGTGATAAGTAACATTTTTGTAGCCTCTATTATTGCATCTTATCTTTTTGATACTGGTACATATCATACTTTTATATCTACACCTGTGGTGTATATAATTGTGCTCATCGTTTTGTCTTTTAAGAGGATTCTAAATCTAGACAATACATTGGGAATTAGAAAGTAATATTTGTTCTAGTGAAGGGAGTTCCCCCTTGAGGTTGGTGTGTGTCACATAATCTGTAGTGTGTATGTCCTCGATATGATTGGGTTTGAAATCATAACTGGGATGGAATGGCTAGTATGTTATCAAGATTATGTTGAATAATATCATATAAAGGTGACTTTCCCATCACTAGAGGGTGTAGTGTATACTCCCAAGGGAGAATGGGATATCCTGGAATGATGAGCTAGATCAAAACACTAAGGGATGTTCCAGATGACAGCCAAGATCACTTGTTTGTATATGGATTATCAAGGATAAAATGAAGTGGAATTTCCTCCAATTCTTGAGAACATCAGGGACATCTTCCCTATCAATTTTTCCAGTTTACCCCCTGAGAGAGAGGTGTAATTATCAATCAAACTAGTTCCAATAGATACAATGATTTTCCATTTCTCCATAAATGATGGCTACGATAGAGATCTATGAGATCTAGGGTTAGATAGAGGATTTTGAGGAAAATGGGTGTATTCGACCCAATAATTATCTGTGGGGTTCATCGATCCTTTTTGCAAAAAAAGGAGGATTATAACCTTGGGCTATGTTTGGATTATGAGAAGTTGAACCAATTGATGGTTAAAAACCGGTATCCCTTTCCATAGATATATTAAATTTTTGATCAATATGGAGGAGATCAAGTTTTTGTGAAAATTGATTTGAGGTTGGGATATCACTAGGTATGTGTTTGACCTGCAAACATAACGTGTGCAACCTTCAGATTAGGTGTGTTCTGTATGAGTATCTGTTCAGGCCGTTTGGTCTCATGAACATGCCAACGGTTTTCATGGAACAAATTAACCTAGTGGTCCATAATTATCTAGACACTTTTGTGGTGGTTTCATGGGATATATTTTGGTGTATTCTTACAATCGATATGACCATGAAAAATAGCTTGAGATCATTTTGGATACACATAGAGAACATTAGTTATATTCTATGATTACAATGTGACACTCTTGGATGGATTAGATTCACTTCATGGGTCTCATTATATTAGATACATTAGTAACAATGGACTCAAAGAAGGTGAGGGATATAGTTTCATGGGAACATATGAAGAATGCATTTGAAAAATAGAGTTTATTGGTGATAGCAAGATATTACAAGAATTTCATTCAAGAATTCTCATGCTTAGTAGTGTCATTTAGAGGCTTGAAAAAGAAGGGTGTGAAGCTAGTATGATCAGATGCCTTCAAGATAGTATTTTAGAAGCTGAATGTGAGATTGGCATCAGCACTGGTCTTGATACTTCTAGAGAGATGCAGAAACTACACTATGTATTGTGATGCATACAGTATTAGGCTTGGAGTAGTGCTGATGTAGGGGGATAGAGTAATGGCATACGGGTCTCAGATGCTGAGGCCACATGATATTAATTACCTAAAGTTTGATTTGGAGTTAGTCGTAGTTGTTCATGCTTTGCATTGATGGATACACTATTGACTAGGAGAGATTTTTTGGTGTACATAGACCAAAAAATCCTTGAGTACACATTTACATAGAGTGATATGAATCTGAGGTAGAATTGGTGGGTGGAGCACATACAGTCTTTCGAGTTCTAGCTTTCTTATATACCTGAGAATGGTAATGTAGTGGATGGTCAATTGTGTTGGAGGACTCAGATACATGTATTTTAGTAAGAAAATAGTTAGTGGAAGCTCATGGAATTGTTATCTGATATTCACATGGAGGTTCATGATAGAAAACAAAGACTAATATGTCATCCTTAGTTGTGACCACTACCCTATGGGATTGAGTGAGGATGAGGAAGATATTAGATTCTAGGGACTATTCCTGTGAGAGAGCGTGGAAGGTGAGGATCCACCACCTGGTTGGACAATAGGAAAGTATAAGATTTTTCATATCCATGGACATGTATGGCTTCAAGTGGATATACACAAGGAGATGATGATGGAGTTTCATGCTTCATCTTGGGTGGTGCACCTCAGAGTTACCAAGATGTACCATGACTTGTGCCATCTATACTGGTGGTCTGGTATAAAAAGAGAGGTATATGGTTTTTTTATGAGATGTTCCACCTCTTAATACGTTCAGGTGGATCATCTGTGGTGAACCTGACTTTTATCGATGTTTTGAATTCTCTATTGAAAATGGGATGATGTTGCGATGGATTTAATGACTGTTTTTCCGAGGGCACCTCGAGGTTACAATGCTGTGTGGATTGTTGTTGATAGGATCACGAATATTGATCATTATCTACCAATCAAGGATACCTTCCGTGATGATATGCATGGAAGTTTGTATGTATATGAGATAGTATGAATTCATGGGGTTCCATGCAATAAATTTTTTTATAGGTATACCTATTTAATGTCTTGTTTCTAGAATATATTTCAGAGGTCATTGGGTACACATGTTCTTCTTACCATATAATACCACCCTCATACAGATGGGTAGTTAGAGCATACGATACAAGTTGTTGAGGACATGCTGCAAGCATGTTTCCTAGATTTTGGGGGATCATGGGAGAATAATACACCATTGGTCAAGTTTTTGTACAAAAATAGTTATCAGATGACTATATAGATAGAACCTTATGAGGCTTTTATGGTATGCAATACAGGTCTCCCTTGTACTAGATAGAGGAAGATGAGGTAGCATTACTAGGACCATGTCTCATGCAAGAGACTTTTGAGTAGGTCCAGTTGATTACGAAATGGACGAATACTGCACCGTATCAATAGAAATCACATGATGAATATTTCATATGAACTCTAGAGTTCAAGGTTGGGGATCAGGTTTCCTTACATGTTTCATTAAGTCTAAGAAAAAATAGAATCTCGAGATGAGGTATGATTTCAGTACAATATGATGGGTTGTTTGAGATTCTGGAGAGTGTTGGGTAAGTATCCTCTCAGTTTTAGTTACCCCAGATGTACTGAGTTAGAGACAATGTCTAACACATATCTCATCTATGCTACTATCATTAGGACCCATTTCAAGATTTTAAAACTGATGAGGTTGAGCTACAAGTAGATGAATCCTCTAAGGATCATCTGATTCTGATAGTTGATAAGAGGAT
The DNA here is from genome assembly GCA_963277665.1 of Viscum album. Classification (NCBI taxonomy): domain Eukaryota; kingdom Viridiplantae; phylum Streptophyta; class Magnoliopsida; order Santalales; family Viscaceae; genus Viscum; species Viscum album. Next base: position 964,608,457 of record OY728129.1, read on the forward strand.
GAAGTTTTTCTGAGGCTGGGAAGTTTCTCTAGTATTGGTGTTATGGTAACAAGAACATTTATAAGATGAGACATTGGAGTTTGAGGCTGACATAAATTTTCATGGGTAGGAGTTATTCTTATATGAATCATGACCACCCGTGAGATGGAAATTTAGGGAAAAATATCCTTAAGGGGGGAATATTGTAAAAACCTAGGTTTTCATATGAGGTATAGATCCCTTATTTTTCAGTTTAAATACTTAAATATAGATTAATGTGAATTCCATTTGAGGGCCTGGAGGTTTCATGGGTGTCAAAGGCCAGTTCTGTGTCCAAAACCCAAGTATTGGGGAGAAAATGTCCTGGTAAATGGTTAATAAAATTTGTGTGAGGCATGTCGAATGGTTAGTATAAACCATGTGAGGGCTGATAGTGGGGGTCTATAGGCCACACGATTTGAGGAAAATGTGCAAGATGAGGTGAGTTACTGTTTTGTCATCTCTGCAATTTTGAAAGTGGTAAATCATATGGTTTACACATGGTTAGTAAACCATGCAAGTAAACCATGTAATATACCACTATTCTATAGGTGACCTTTCATGGTTTGTAAAATGGTGCACATAAAACCCACAACCCCTATAATTTTTGGGAATTTTATAATTTTTATTAATTTAAAAATCCTCTTATAAACCTAATTTACATATTCATTCTACACACAACCAATTAATATTTTGAGAGTCCCCTTGATAATATATTCTTGGATTTTAGGTGAATTCAAAATTTGATATCTGATTTAAGCTTAAAAAACCTCATTGGATTTCTATAAGTAAGTTCCAAATTCCATTTTATCCATTATCCATTCTTCTGGCTATCGACGACACTATTTGAATATTGGCTCATATGCACTAATTTTAGGTTCTTCATGTGTTCTTTATATATCTCCTAATCTTATTTCTATAAATACTTAATACTAGATTAGAAATCCACTAATGAGCTAAGGTAGGTGGTCTATTCAACATCCTCAACTTTTGGTGCTTTGCTAGGATATTTATTTATTAGTCAGTCCATTAGACTTTCTTGTGTGATATGTGTTTTGAACTAGTTAATTGATTAAGATGTAACCAAAACTATTATGGATTTCCTTAGGTTTCCAAGTCATGATATGGTAGCCATTTCCCAAACCATGGCTTCCCATGTGGTGTTCCTAATTAAAATATATTTACTTTCCTTGGTTGAACCACCCAACGAGTTGGTTCTCATGAACCCCTAGTTGTAGAAATCCCTATTGTAAGCCAATGGAAGTGAATAGGTTGATTAGGGGATGAATTTCCTCCATGCATTAAACTATTTTGATATTACATGATTAAATTGTCTAAATGAATTATTTGGTTTCGGATAAAGGAGTGGGTATACTCTTTTGGGCCACCCAAGGCCTTTGGTCCAGTTGATTCTAAAGGCCTTCAGGCCTTAGGGACACCCCAAGGCCTTCGGGCCACATGAATGCGGGTCCCAGACAAACTACAAAAAAGTAGCAGCCCTATAAGAGGATTCAGAGCAGGTGTACTCACTAGAGCATACCTAAATGGATTGTCAGAATGAGAGGGTATGTCTATGCCATCGGTACCAGCCTGTTCTTTCATGGGAAGCCTAGCCAGACGGTCATGCAAAGGTGGACAACTAATATCCGGATGAAGATGCTGGGGAGGGGCAGTTCCTTGTAGATAGTCTGGTTGAATTCCCTAAGACCTTCAAGTCATGTAATCTCCTAAACCTACAGGCCATGTAATCTCCGAGCCTATTGGCTGTTTAAGGGTTCCCCCTCATCCCTTGAAAGGGGAGTTATAAAAAATCAACAAAAATGAAGGCCTTAGGGCCATTCAAGAAAAGTGGTGATGTTAGTGGGTGTACTAACATGGTTTTAAATGATGAGTAGTATAAATGGTATCAATGGTAAATGTATAAATAGATTCCTTGGACAGATTCATTGGATATGTAATGTGGTAGTGGATTCCTTGGATAGAGATGCTACTTGGGTTTGGATTATGTGGGATGCCTTGGTAATTGTTATCCCATGGAACCTACAATCTTGGACTCATGTAGGATGTGTTTGGTATGAAATTGTTCTAGGAATCCAACTAGTGCCTAATTGAGTTTCCATTGAGAGGCTCCTGGGACTCGACAAGGATGCCTTTGTAGGATCTGAGCATAGCGAAAAAGCGGGATATGAAGTGCCCACATTTTATTTTTTCTATAATCGATTATCAATATGGGATTAATACAATGATTAAAGTCACTATCCACAGAATTGAATCTTGGATTTTTAAAAATAAGAATTTACCCAGGAACCAAGAGAGAGGATAAACATATTTTTTTTTATAATTAATTTAATTAAATTAGAAAATTACCTCCAATGTGATTATTTCTTCATTGATGCGTTCAACCACTGATCTGTAGTGCACCTTCATGGTGTTGTAGAGAACAAGGGCAGATCTCCTCTAGCGGTGATGCAAACATGTTCTACATATCTCCAAAAATCAATAAAGGAGTTTTTGGGTGTTATCAGGGTATATCCTTGTGCTTGCAATGTCCTCCTTCAATATGCTTTATAAGAACTTCCAAAGTGTTCTCCTTGATCCAGTGGAGGAGGATATCTCTTTTTCTTGAGAGCATTCTTGGAGAGGGATTGACGCTCTAGACTTGATATCTTTTTTTGCAATTAGTTGTGCAAAACCAATAGACGTTTCATAGCTAGTACTTGGTTAATAAGAGAATAATATAATTGGTTATTTAATTCATTAGGGTAATAATAAATAATTTTGACAAGTTCCTTAATTATTTTATTAATCCTAGAGAAACCCCTATATCGAATAATAACTATAACATTATTATTTCCTGAAATGTTCTTATCATTTGAGTTATAATTAAATTTTATTTCATCAAATAATATTCAATATTGTTATTTCTCAATATACCATTAAATCTGTCCACCAATCCACCACCATATTTATTAAACCTTGAATAATGAATTATTATTTTTTAAATAAATATAAATATATTATTTTCTAACAAAAATGTAAATATTATATTCAGTAAATAGAAAATAAATATTTATTTATTATTCCACCCAAAATTAATTCTCTTGAATAACCAGTTTCGAAATAAATTTGATCAGGTATCCAAGAATAATTATTAAACCACAATCAGGAATAACCATTATTCAACTTGTTGAATAATAAATAATATATATTATTTAATTGAGATACTTGATGCACATAGTGTGGGACCCTCTCGACCTCTTTCCCTATGGCACTAGGCAGAGCAGCCTAAAGTTCCAGGTTACCATCTTGAAACACATCAAGGCACCCATAGTGAAATAAATTAAGGTCACAATGAAATGTCACCTCAAATTAATTCTTACCATTTAATATAATCCCTTTGTCTGGATATCTCCAATCAAGCGGGTTGCATTCAAATGCCACCAACCCATGTTCTCGATTTCTCATTCTTTGACTTCCCAAAAATTGAACTTTTCTATAGAACACCATGTGAATGGATTTATTTAGGCTATATAATTTACATCCATGGTCTAGAATACCAAATTACATTATGGAACAGAAGGGACACATACTATCTCGCATTATTTATTACTTTAGTATTACTCATGATGCACCCAACATTTCCTACCTTGCTGTGAACATATGTCGTCACGATTTTCACCAATACATATAAGTATACGATTCATAATACCCATTAATAATACTATTAAAATATAAGGACCAATACATACATCCATAGATAGTAACATATAATGACACTTATGAATGTGGATTTTCTACTGGTGGGTCTTGCTCTGATAAGATCTTCCTGGATATTACCAAGGGCATACACCATGAGAAGGTGCCTCAAGGTCCTATGAGTCTCCACCCCTAATAGCCTGCATCATTTGTGTCACTTTAAATCATATCATCAGGCTATTGAACATATGTTCAAGAATATTGTCATGGAATCTTCGATTTCTCATCATAGTAGGGATATGCTATGACCTTTTGTTAGAAAAATACTCTTAGGACATTATCCCATACAATTTCAGGCATAAGAACAATCATTATGTGATAACAAGTTTATTAATATCCATCCAATAAATATATTTTTAAAATAATGTATGAAATAAGTTGGTTCTGGGGCCCCAAATCCAACAGACTCCCACATGTACTACATCAAACTACTAATGAGCTTCAATATAATAGCTCCCACATGATACTCATTCTTCTACTAACGTATTCCTTTACTGAAGGGGTTAATCATGTTCTCATCCATCAATACTCTTGTCACTGCAACTTCACTCCTTTGATAAAAATCCCTCAAGAGGTGAAACTTCTAGAGAACCTACTTTGTTAGTTGATGTGACCTTGGCTCTTTTATAAGATCCACTACTGCAATGTTATAACAACATAATGTGATAGGGTTTTTACTACTAGTTCCCACATGATGGTCTTGGACAAATTTCTGAATCTAGATGGTTTCCTTGGATGCATCAGAAGCTTCTATGTACTCAGACTCTATTGTAGAATTAGCTAAAATGGGTTGTTTTGAACTATTCCATCTCACAGCCCATATGTTGAGAACGAAAACATATCCCAATTGAAAAATCAGATAATTTTGATATATATGAAAACTAACATCAACATACAATCTGATGGAAATCCCATCATCTCATTCATACACCTAGAACATATCCTTAGTTCTTCATAGATACTTAAGGGTAGTCTAAACAATAGTCTAATGTTGTTCTCATGGATCTTCTTAATATCTTCCTACCATGCTCAGTGCATAAGAAATATCAAGTCTAGTACATAATATGGAATACATGATAGATCCTATCGTAGAATCATATGTGATATTAGTCATTCTATCTTTCTCCTGTTGTGTTTGGGGACACATTTTCGTAGAAATATGTAAACCATGTGTCACTAGATCCAATCCACTGTTGGATTATTCCATACTAAATATCATTATTATCCAGTCAATATATATACTATGACTTATTCCAAGAATACATTTGTATATATCACGGATGATCTTGATCCCTAGAATGTAGGATGGCTCACCTAACTCTTTCACGGAGAATCACTTGTTCAACTAGTCCTTAAAAAATTGTACGATTGGTATGTCATTTCCAATAAGTGATATTTAATCAACATGTACAACTAGGATAATGACCAAATTCCTATTAAACCTTTTGAAAACACACTGCTCACATTCGTTTTTAATGAATCCAATTTCTCTTATGGATTCATCAAATCGAATGTTCCATGAACTAGATGCTTACATCAACCCATAAATGGATCTCTATAAATTTCAAATCCTTTTAGAATCACTTGGTACCACAAACCCTTCAAGTTGTGTCATATAGATATCTTACATAAGGTTCTCTTTAAGGAATATAGTTTTGACATCCATCTACCAAATCTCATAATCATGGTAATATGCTACGGAAAATATGATTCTGATGGATGTAAACATAGAAACTGTCATGGATGCTATTTAAATCCTTTATCTACCAGAATTTCATTATAGGTACTTACTTTAACTTCCATGTCCTTTTTCCTCAAGAATACACATTTACACCTAACAAGATTTACATCAACTAGTGCATCGACTAGAACCCAAACTTGGTTATGATACATGTAATCCATATCAAACTTCAATGTTTCTAGACATCTAGTTGCTATTGAGCTCACTAATGCGTCCTTGTAGGATAGAGGTTCCTCATTGTCCAACAATAATGATTCACCATCCTTAGTGACTAGAAAACCATATCTCACTAGTTCCCTTACCTCTCTTACACTCCAACAAAGTACTTTTGTTTTAGGAACAACTACTTACATGGGGACCTGCGGAACATTTTCTTTCACCAACTCATGTGTATCTTGAACATCAACTTCATCGAAGTTAATATTTCTCCCACTATCCTTTTAGAGGATGTACTCCCTCTAAAGAAATATAGCTTGTATAGCGACAAATAGTTTCTTGTCAGAGGGTTGTATAGGTAGTATCCCTTTGTTTACGTGGGATACCCTATAAAGATACACCTCATGCCCCAGGGTGCTAGTTTGTTTCTTGATAAAGCCCTAACAAATACCTTACATACCTATACATGTGTATGCAACAAAATGGGTTTCTTTCCACTGCATAAATTCAAGGGAATTCCATTTTCTTATTTAGTTGGTACTCAGTTTAATGTCTTGGTCACAATTTGAAGTGAATATCCCCAAAAGGATAATGGAAGATCTCCATGACTCATCATCAACTTTACTAAGTCCAACATGGTATTGTTCCTCCTTTCACTAACACCATTCCACAATGGTGTATAATGTAGAGTGAGTTGAGATAGAATCCCAAACTCCCATAAAAATTCGATTAACTCTTGGTTAAGATATTCTATACCTCGATCCAATTGATGGTTTTTATATTCATTACAAGATGATTCTTTAATTCATTCTTTAATTCCTTGAATTTCTCAAAGGACTCGGACTTATCCCTCATCAAGTAAATATAGACATCTCTACTCTAGTCATCAGTAAAATTTATGATGTAAGAATACCCACCTTTAGCTTTTATTGGAAATGGTCTACACACATCAGTGTGTAATAATCCTAGAAGCTCTATGTCCCTTTCACCCTGACCACCAAATAGCGGTTTGGTTATTTTCCCTTGTAAATAAGTGTGAAATTTATCAAGTAGTTTTAACTCAGAAGAGTATAAACAACCATGTTGACATAGGATTGTTAAGAACTTATCATTTACATGAAATAGACGTTTATGCCACAACTAGGTGTTATATGAGTCATGTTTACTTAATTCATTATCGATTTCCAACACCTGGTTTTCATAATTTAATAGATACAACCCAATATTTAAATGTGACATACCCTAAAATATGTTTTCCTTATAAAAAACAACTTTTATTTCTGAATTTGAAAATAATCCCATCTGTATCAAAACATGATATAGAAATTACTTTTTTGGTAACACTAGGTACATAATCATAGAAATTCCAAACCAAGATCATTCCTATTCATAATGTGAGGTGGTAGTCACCAATGGAAAGAGCAGTCGGCCTCACACCATTGGCAGCTCACTGATCCACCTCTCCTCTAAAATTTGTCCAGAATCTATGTGGTTCCTACATTTGAATTTACATGTGAGAACCAAATTTTATATATTATACCTAATGTGTAGAAATGAAAATATTTCACTTGATAAACAATACACCTTTGTATTCCCCTAGCCTCTGGGTGCATTTCTCTTCTAGTGGCCTGGCTTGCCACATGAAAAGCCTACTGCCTCCTTTTCCATGCCCTTCTTTTGGTATTCTTCTTCTTGGTCAGACGATGCTTGGGGGATTTGGACTATTTATAAGAATTAGGCCCATTTTCATTATTCTTCCTCTTTCAATTCACCATAATGACTATTGGTTTTTCATGCCCCATGTCCTTATCCACATGGTGAATTAAAATAATAAGTTCCAATAGACTCTTCTCATTATTGATCATATTATAATTCATAATAAAACTATATAATGTCTTAGATAGTGATGATAGTATAATATATGTATACAACTCATCCAATAATTCAATCCCTATGATGTCTAGATTCTCAATGTATCCAATAAGCATGACTACACGTGACCCAGCTAACATAAAATCACCAATATTAGAGGTAAACAAAGTGTTGGAGATACCATACCTCTATTTTCTTACCTTCTCTTGATAGAAATCCATAAGGTGAGATATCATGATATAATAATCCATTTCCTCATGTTACTTTAAGAGCTAATTGGTCATGCATGATATCATGAGGCACAGAACATCTGTGGAATAATTTATTTGTTTCTCAAACACAGATATCTCCACATCACTTGCCTCATTTCTAGGTACAACTGCTAAAGGTTCTTCCAACCCATATAGTTTCCTTTCATGGAATAGGATGCCCAAAGGAGCATTTCATGCTCCTGGAAATTAGTGCTTGTGAGAAGGTTTTATTTATCGAGTTTGGATCACAATGATTTGTTTGATTTCTTCTTTAATGTCATTTCTACAAATAAGATTAATAGAGTTTTTTTTACTTTGTCTGATAAAATTAAGAAAAATAAATAAATAAATATTCTTTAGTCCCCCACTATTTTATCAAACCTCAATATGCCTCACCATTAGATTTAGAATATCTTGTTTCTTGGACATTCTAGTTCTATGGATCCATATTTCCCTTAGCACTACCCCAACTTTTACTTTTCAATAAAGTCGAAATGGTTTATTTAGGAATTCCAAATGATAAATGCATTAACTCGTAGCTCATTGATCCATTGAGTGGAATCCCAAATCATGAAATCCTTAATTTTGGATTTCCTCAATCATTGGCTCCCAGGTACACCAAATCATACTTTGGAAGCAAACCCCTGATGTAAAATAAGTCAAGTTAACCCAAAAACTCAAATTATAATTCCCTAAGAATTTAAAGTACCCCAACTTGGGCTGGTCAAGAACATTGAACTATGCTTCGATTCTAACAGCAGTAATGGAAGGTTATACAGACTCAATATTTTACTGAGGGACTTTACCTTTTTTGCATAAATTACCATTTATTATATTTTCAAATTCTTTTTAATATTATTTTGGATAAGATTAATCAATTAATCTTGTATTAGATAATATTTACGCATAAGATGGATTATTTTAGTTCCATATTGCATAATTGTTAATTCATTAGTCATGTGGTCACAAAAAAACATCCATATTGAATAACCCTAAAACTGAAATAAAATAAAATAAAGGGTATGGTCATGAGCTTGTTCAAATGGTTATTTTATCAAGTAGTTGATAAACTAACAGTTGACCTATGATAGAAAAACCATGAACAAATTAGATTCATGTTTTACGCTATCCACTTATCCACCTTTGTATCTCTTTGTATTTTTTTCTCCTTGAATGCTAACTTGAACCACCTCCACTAGCTTGGGAGCCCAATTCATTAAATATGAAAATAATTACACGTAGGTGAAGGGTAAAAGGGGTTTTTTCTAAATGAAATCATGGGAACATAGGCCCTACATATTACTAGGGAGAGAAGGAATGCATGCCAATAGTTTTAATTTAAAAATAAATTAAAATGTAACCAATCACATATAATGTTCTGGTCTAGCTCACAATCTTCCACATTCATGCAATGAATTACACATTTAATAAAACTATAATTCCATTCTTTAATCATTCTCATTTAAGATAAATCATTCTTGTGTCGGTTATTTATTATCTTTAATTAATCAATCCTTTTATCCTAATACTTTTCTAAATTTCCTTGAGATTATCAACCATTACAATTAAAAAAATTCATTTAAAAAAACCTTGTACATAACTTGAACCTTCGAGGAAACCTGATGAATACCCATCCAAAACTACCCAACATGTATTATACTTTATCCATATTATTCTTTGTGAAATGTATCATGTATAGAAAATTATAATATTAATACAACTCTTACATGATGTGAATATATTTTAACACTACACAAATGTTTATTATATATATATATATATATAAAACTCATATCACATGTTGGGTCCATGATTTATGCCCACATGAAGGTACATGAATCAATGTTTACATAATATAATAATAAATTTTAAATCTTCATAATCTGGAAAAAGTACAAAGTGTTTAGATATGACTACACTGCGTGTACCCTCCTCACCGTCCATTCGAAGTACACTCCTGGGGGAACAACATGTGAGCTGTAATTTGGAAATCTTCAGAGTATACAGCGTGTTCAGTGATCCAAATGCCTTGTAGACTCTGCATTACATAGTCACCAGCCGAGAAATCCATGTATGGGATACACATCTCGACCCTAACCTGAAGGGACTACACTTCGTGTCCAATAAGCAACATGACATGTCGTTTGGTTTCCATGTTCCAGCTAATCCTAGTCAACAACATATGGATTAATGGTCATTAATGATGTCATTAATGCCTAATTAATTCAAGATCTCAAATTGATTACTGAATCAAACATTGATGCATTGAATAATACTACATGATGTGTAATTCTGATTACATGGCATTTAGTTTGGTGTTGTATGACCTAGATCCTTGTCACCACTGGATGAGTTCCTTGATTTTATTTTATTGTAAAGTTAATAATTTATGTTAAATCTGTGAGAAATGATAGGGAAATAAGAGATCACATAATTCATATTAAAAAGGAATGATAAAAAATGAGTTGAAAAACAAAATTATGAAAGTGTAAATCATCAATGTATTATTTAAATAATTATAAACAATAATATTCCACCTCTGATACCACTTGTAGGTTCTGGGCGTAGTTGAAGCACCAGATGAGCGGTTCCCAACATTGATTTTTTCCAAAAAACGATGATCAATTTGAGATCAGTAAGATGATGAAAGATAGTATCCACGGAATTGAATCAAGGATTTTGACAAAGAATAATTTCCCCCAGAACTAAGAGAGAGGATCAACATATTTTTTTTATAATTTATTTGATTAAATTAAATAATTTCCTCAAAGGAAATTCTTTCTTTGTTTATGCATTTGACCATAGATCTACAACATGCCTTCATTGCATTATAGAGATCAAGGGTAGGTCACCTCTAGTGATGATCCAAACATGTTCAACATATCTCTAGGCATCGCTAAAGGGGTATTATGGTTCTAGAACAAAAGATCTGTGCACTTGTGATGTCTTCCCTCAATCACCTTTAGATCCACTTCCAATGTGTTCTCCTTGATCCGATGGTGGTGGATCTCTCTTTTTCTTGAGGGAATTCATGTAGAGGGATAAACTCTCAAGGATTTAGATACTCTCTCCAATTCATTGTGCACAACCAATAGACATCACATGGCTAGAGGTTGGATAATAAAAGAATAATATAATCATGTATTTAATTCACTAGGATAACAATAAATAATTTTCACAAGTGCCTTAATTATTTTATTAATACCAGCGAAACCCTCCTGTTAAATAATAATAGTGACATTATTATTTCCTGACATTCCTTATCTTGCATGTTATAAACAAATATTATTTTATAAAATAATATTCAATATTATTATTTCTCACTAGACCATTAACTCAGTCCCCCAATCCCCCACCATATTTATGGAACCCTGAATAATGACTATTTATTTATTAAATAAGTATCACTGCATTATTATCCATTAAATATATAAATATTATATTCACTAAATAGAAAATAAATATTTATTAATTATTCCAAACAAAATATATTATCTTGAATAACTATTGTCGAAATAAATGATACCAGGTATCCATGAATAATTATTAAACCATAATTGAGAATAATCATTATTCAACTTATTAAATAAAAAATAATATATATTATTTAACTGTGACACTAGAAACACTTAGTGTGTGACCCTCTAGGCCTCTTTCTCAGTGAAATTAAGTAGAGTATCCTAAAGACCATGGTCAGCATCTAGAAACATGCTAAGGCACCCATAGAGAAAGAATTTAATGTTGCAACAACATGCCACCTCATACAAACACTTAACATTTAATATAATCCCTTTCTCATTCTTTATATTTTTGGAAATTGAACTTTCCTGTAGAACACCATGGCCATGGATTTATTTATGATATATAATTTCAATGAAAGGGCCTGAGATATGAGATTCCATTATGGAACAGTAAGGAAAATTCATTTCTCGCATCATTCATTAATGAAGTATTATTCATAACGCACCCAACCTATCCTACCTCACCGCAAACATATGTCGTCACCTTTTTTTCCAATACATCAAAGTGAATTAGTCATAATACCCATTAATAATAATCATAAAGTATAAGGACCAATATAGACATCCGAAGATAGGAACATCCAATGACACTTATGAATGTGGATTTCTTATTGGGGGTTATCGTTCTCATAATATCCTCCTATACATTACTAAGGTCGTAAACCAAGAGAATGTGCCTCAAAGTCCTATGAGTCTCTACCCCTGATAGCCTGTATAATTTGTGTCCCTTTAAATGATATCATCAGGATATAGAACATAGGTTCAATAATATTATCATGGAACCTCTAGGTTCTCATCATGGAAGGGATCCTCTATGACCTTTTAGTGTGACAACTACTCTTAGGACATTATCACATACAATGTCATGTAGACGAACAATTATGATGTGATATAGAGTTTATTAATATCATTCCAATGAAAATATTTTAATCATAAAATACAAAAGAAGTTGGTTCTAGGGAACCAACTTCAATAGCCTTGGTCTTAGAAACCTTTCATATAACCCTTTATCGTCTAACACTTGACAAATATAATGACCATGGGAATATTATATGTTGATTCAATGAATTATCCATAATTTATTTGGAACTTGGGGTATATGACAAGGTTGTGGTGGTATGACATGTTTGGATGAATGAAAATGTTGTATTGTTTACCTATGTTGTTATTTTATCTTATTTTTATAGGATCATGACCATATTTTGTAGGGATCCTTGAGAGGTTGTTACATTATTGCTGGTTTAGTAGTTATATGCCATCGAAATCATTAATCTTGTTTACTGCCAACCCATTCACCTGCATTTTTTTATCTTATCATATTTTAAAACATCGAAATTATATAGATCTTGGTTGGTTGTGTATCGGGATGTTATCTCACTCCATATTTGGGCCTCCCTGGGGGACCCAAATAGATTATATTTCTGTGGGTATTGACAAGAGCAATCTCCCTAACATAGGTTGTCAATTACATCATAGGAGCAGGGGAGAATTGGACCAAGATGAGGCTTGCGAAGCTACTAGGATACCTTTTAGTCTTTTTATATTTTGGATACTTGTATTGTATTGTACTTCCATGTATATATTTTTTGAATTATTTATGAATACATGTATCATCATAATCATTAATATATATGAGACACTACACGACTTTTTTAATATTTGTATCTTATTAATTTATTAGTTGTTTTCCTGTTGTATCTGCTTCGGCTATTTGTATGTTAATGATATTCTATTGTGTTACACTCTGGAGATGTGGGCATAGTCTCCCTACAAACACACCTAGGACATCACTACTAGTTGGTATCCTATGGAATTTGGGGAGATACGCTTGAGGCCTTATGACCCACCAGGCTTGCGGCACTGTTTGTGGAATTTGGATCTGGAAAGTAAGATATAACTTGAATGAATCATACATAAAAAATAATTCATATTATATATATGGAAAGCATGGTTAATAACTGTGTAAATGTATAAATGAACATTCATGAGTAATCAATACATAACATATGCTTGTGTCATCATAATATAGGTTATATAAAAATTTGGAACATTATAATCCACAATCAAGTACATAAACTTTTGATCACATAACTTGAATTAAACATTCTAATGAATAAATGTATTAACATAAATAATTGCATATTTTCCATGAATGTCATAATTATCTCTTGATATATATATATTTATTGACCAAAGTCATTGGAAACATATATTTATTTATAAAATTATAACTATAAAATAAATATATTTAAAAATTATTTATATAAAATTATAAATATATTATTAGAAATATAATAAATATATTTAATTAATGTATATAAATAAAAATAATTTTTGAAAATAAATATAATAATTTTTATATATTAATAATAATTTTTATTAAAAAAATTATTACTGCTAAAAATAGAATTAATAAATACATTCTTTATCAGAGCTTAGAAATGCATTGATAAAAGTTTGTCTTTTATTTGAGCTTTCTTCTTAGCACTGAAAAAAGCAGGTGCATCCTTTTCTTGGATTTGTGATAGTTTTAGTGGTTGTGTCCTGTGGTGGTGTTTAGGGAGATATTAGTTTTGAGCCTCCCCACACACAATTAGATAGGTTTAAATTTTATTAATACCTTCCCTAACCTATGTAATATTGTTTTTTATGTCACAATTTATGATATTTAACCTTTAAAATCAAGATAAATATTTTGATACAATGATGGAAAGATATAGTTCTCAATGATATAAATATATAATTTTTCAATGGAACTATAACATTAGGTATATTGGGATAAATTCTTCATTTCTATATAGACACATGACATCACTCATAGAGATGATAACTAATTGAGTATCAACTTGTGAATGGTGAATGAGGAGGGAGTAAAGTGAAAGATGGTGAATACTTCTATACAATATTTTTAATATTATTTTATTTATATAAATACATGCTTAGTGATAAGACTATAAGAGGATAATTACATTTTTTCATTTTAATGAAATTTTTATTGTTGTTGCTTATAATATTTAATTATTGTTGGAATCTTTTGAGTTTGTATATTCATAATTTTATTCTAAATTTTTTCTTCATTTTTCATTCATGGTCCTTTTTTAAATTAAATTATTAAAATTATATATATAAACTCAATAATCTAATCTAACTATTCATCATAAAATATGTTTGAAATTTCTTGATTTTAGTACAATTTTGGGTTACCCAGTTATAAAATTAATTAATGTACTAGATTCAAGGAAGCAACATGTTTAATGGCACTAGAAGATGTACTATACCATTGGTTTTTTTACAAGAATTTTCTATAAAACTAGATACACATTTACAGTATTGTATGTTTACTAAATATATGATATTGTAAATAATAATTCACAATATCTATTAATTTTAAATTTATTTTTTTATGTTTGAGTTTAAAAATTCATTGCACAAAGGGTAGGTCATCTTGAATATTTAATTAATGTTTTCATATATGTTTCTTAATTTTACCTATTAGATCACAACCATATTAAATTACAAGATACACTTATATTTTAGTTGTTAGACATAATAAACATTTTTTTTAAATAATTACACCAAGAATAACACTTTAGTATCTTAAAAATTCAGCTCGAATGGTAATTGTTTTATTGGTCCCACATTCACACATTCCAAATTTCAGGCAGCCTGCCACCACTAGGGTTGATGATGTAGTCTCCTTGATCAAAAATATATTATGGGATTCCTACCCTTCCCTCGATAAATTAATTTTCAAATTTTCTTACCTAGTTTTAGTCTCCCTCATTGATTTATTTAATGACCATGAATCATATTCCCTACACCATCATCAAGGGGTCACTGGTTAATTACATCACAAGCCTTCTTAGTTGGGTAAAAACATTTGGTTATAGAGGTTGAGTCTTCAATAATTGTAATAAATTTCTAGGTATGTCAGGAATATATAAATTAATTCCCCATTACAGTCCATGAAGGAATCCTATGTTTGTCACATATGGTATCTTGGGTTCAAGGCTCGACAAGTACTATGAACATCACACAAGAAGACTTACTCTAATAACATAAAGAATCCAAAGATCATTTCCTAAGAAAACCCAAGCTAGTCACTAGAGGGAGCTTAATCTAGTCATATTTCTTATCATGGGTTCTTCACCTAAGTAAACATTGGATATTCACTTAACGCATACATGGCTTGTAACTAGAGGCAACTTATACTCATCACATAGGTCACCCTATGGTTTTCATATAGGGAAAAGGGTGGAATATCATGTTCATAACCTAAGGGAATAACCATGTGATCATATTCTTATCACACAGGATTCTTATACTCACACTAAAAGTAAATCACCACATAGAGGTTATTGTTTTAACATGGTGGTAGTTTAAACTGATGTGATATGGTTCTACGATGATTTCATAAAGTAACTGCTAAAACTGGTGTCGGTATCCAATACATGTAAGTTTCTTCTATTTAGTGGTGGTTTTTGGGAAGGGTCATAGATACCATATTTAGATACAGTTATATTGGTTTTAGTGGAGGTTTTTAGTGGGAAAATATGGTATTGATTTAGTAGTGGTTAAAACCACTGCTAAATATTTTAATTTTTTTGCATGGAAAACGTTGCTAAAACCTATAAAACCACCTCTAAATAAACCGGCATAATTTTTGAGTGGTGGTTTTAATTGTCGCAAATAAAAAACTATCAACATATATTAGTGGTTTAAACTACCTCTTTAGGTTGATTTATAAATAAAAAGCTGCTACAGATTTGGTAGCCCTAATACCCTGATAAAAACATTTGAAGAGAACATATAACCCAAGGTGTGTACACATAATATATAATCATAACTATGTATGTCAAGGGAAACTATATTTTACATTATAAAACCACACCATTGTTCTAAAATAAGGGAAAAATAAAAAAGGTAAACCCGGTATTAAAACCATATTTGACTTAAAACCCATTAAATATGTGTATTTATCAATGAAAATAACCCTTGAAATTTTAAAAAACTTGTGAAATGCATAAAAAACAATTTAAAAAAAACAAATTCAATTTATCTATTCCATTTACCAATATTCACTTGGGAAAAATCCAATCATGGTTTAGTGAAGAAGTACCAAAATAGGTTCCAACACATCATGGTTCTAGCTGTGTTCAAATGGATAGTTTGAATCTTATGTGGATCTAATGGCATTTCTCTATTTTTGACTCAAGATCCCTCATAATAAATCTATGAAGTCAATGAACATCATCAATGGTGACTATGATGTCTAATATGATCTAATGATTTGAAAATAATCAATATAAGTTGAGAAATGATTAAAAGAATTTGGAATCAATAATTTGAATTCTAAATTCAAATTCTATTGAGAAGAAGGTGTTGCTCCTACTATGTAAGATTAATAAAAACAAGGTATTTCATATTCACATGTCAATGATGTAGGGGCCATATAAGGAAGAAAAATGATATTATTATGGGATGATTTGAAGAAAATTTGTGTTTTATAGAAGGAAGTGGAAGAAATTGGGCTTGTAGTTCAATTTTCAAAGAAAGTAGAATCTTGAATTTTCAAAAGCACATATGAAGAATAAGTGATTATTGTAACTCTCCCAGTTATCTTTATAAAGAATAAGAAGAAGAATAATTTTTTTTCAGGTGTTGTGAATGATATGTAAATAAGTTTCTTTCTATTGTGAAAGTATATATGGAAAATAATAATTTAGGACTTCAATGGAAATGCATAGTCTATACTAGTGGAATATTTTTTATTGTTATCAAACTCCATTTTAAACTATTAGAATGGTTGTATAACGACCTATTGATATGTTTAAAGAGTGTTGGATGAACTAAAACACAGTTGGGAAGCATCTAATATATGTTCAAGGATAAAACCTACTTAGTTGAACCCATAGGTTTATACTAGTGGGTTGTATAATATCGGAGGAATCCATATCACAAAAAGGACTATACTTATATTTTTGAGTGGTTAACCTTGTAAATATTTTGTGACACTTATGTTGGTGTTTTTTTATAAAATGATGATGATGGTAAGATTGAACAAGAGATTTTTTTCACCTTAATAAGTGAGGAGATAAAAGTATATTATTTAAAATGTTTTCATTTGGATAAAAAATAATCAAAATTAATTCACCCCAATTTGAGTGTTGTAAATATCCCTAATTAGACTGCTTTTGAGTTTTTTTATCATGGTTCACTATTATTATTCATATTTCTTGAATAGTATAATCTCATTTATCCACTTTTTATGAAAAAAACATGCACACAATCACTTATTATCCTCTCTTATTTTTCTTCATTTTCTACCACATGGAAAATATCTATGTATTGTATATTTAATGTATATATAGTCTCTATATTCTCTTCCATATGGTGTTTATATACATCTTAAAAAACATAATAATGTTAAATATGGTAATATTCACATTAAAATCTTTAGGTTCCTTCTAGTTTTTCTAATCATTCCAAAAACCATGGAACAAACCAAACATAAAATAAATAACCATGAAACGCATAATCTTACAAATGATTTATATGTAAAAAAAATAAAACATGTGAATCATATCCATTATATCTTATACTCACTCCTTCCACCATGGGCTCGACATTCTTCATTAAAGAACTTTGGCTCAAAAGCCTACATAAAAATTATATATGTATAATACAATATATTATATAATACATCGATGTATTTATAAGTATTAAAATTCATATCTACAAGTTTCAAAAACATAATATCTATATAAACAGTTACATATTTGTATTTATTATGGTGTATAGAAATTTAAAAGAAATTATTTATATAAAAAACCCATAATAAAACCCAAATTAGAATCCAAAATAATGACCATTATCAAGAGAAGTGAATTTACAAACTATGAGTAATAAAACAATATTATATGTGAAAATTCAAACAATAATTAACTCCAAAAAAATTATAAATTGATTTTAATATAGTTAAACATATCAATAATAAGATACCACTGATCTAAAATTGAATAGATAAGGTGTGAGTTGGGTTTAAACTTTGTATTTGGGAAGGAACAGTTAATTATTGGACTGAAGGGTGATTGGTAAAATTATTCTTTTGGGGGTATAAATAGTAAGGTAGTGAAATGGGGGGATAATAGATGGGTGAATCCATTAGTGTCCAATTGAATCTGGGAGGCCATGGAAGTCTTTGAGAGGAAAAATGAATAAGGATATGCATCATGAATGATGATGTAAAGTGATTGATGTCAAATTTTGAGTTGATTCGGCTTAAGGGGATGATGTAACATTAATTATGAAAGGGGTTTGCGGCCTAAAAGTTATAAAGAAAAACAATGTGAATGAGAAACATGAACATGTATAGGCTTGGAGTAAAAAAATAATGCATGAAAGTATAAAAATGGTTTGAAACTTTAAAACCATAATGATTTAACTTTACCTTGTGGGATTCCAAAAAGATAAAAATTCCACTTAGGTATTACTATATTGGATTAGGGAAAGGATGTTTTCTAATGTTAAAATAAAAGATAATATGGTTTTCACTAAATAGCATAAAGGCCATTACAAGATAGTTATTTTAATCATATTAAATACTATATTTCTATGAATGGATGACTATCACCGTAGCCTATAATGGTTTCTATCCTATTGAAACATGGGGAATAATGAAAATTTTTAGTCATAAAAATTTTAGGTGAATAATCTCTGCCACACATGATACCTGAACAAACCCTATCTTTCCATATTTGTCTAAAACATCAAAAACACCAATAATCAATGTCTGATAATAAACACTACTCATCACCCCTATATATCTCTCTCTACTTCCTACTACCGGCACATGTAAGACAATTATATTGAAAATTAAATAATGTATTATATTTCTATTTAAACCCAAAACCAATAAATTTTTGTGAACTAAATGATTTTGAAATTGTGTGATTTACCTACTCACAACGTCTTATCAATGAAATACCATTATGGATAGATCTGGTCATCTTATGATATAATTCAATCAACCCTTTCTGCAAAGAGGATATCTGAGCCCCCTATTCCTGAATTTTGTTTTGAATAGTAAGAAAACACTCTCTCAGCATCTCGTGGTAGAGAGTGACTACAAGTAGGAGTATATGCAACTAAAATCCCTAGCGGCCTGCCAAAGACCCCAGATGGTAATGGTCTCAAACCCATCCATCAAACTGGTCCAGGGTTCTCTATCATAAGGACATTACCAACACGGTCATTCAGGGAGACCGAGAAGAATTGTGTTGGATATACATCTTGTAGTTCTTTAATTTTTACCTAAAAATAAAATATTAGTCATATTAGAAGCAATATATATTAACATAGTGACAATTGATAATAAATTATTATAATGAAAAATTAATTGATACCCCAAATTCTTTGGATAGACCATTAACAAAACTCTCATCATATTTTCTATGAACATCCAACCAAACTTTTGATTGAGATTCTTTGTGCCATAAACTCTACGGCTGCATTAAAAAAAGATAAATCAACAATTTAATATATTAAATAGACAACATTTTCTTATAAATATACAAACAAATTTAAATATTAACAGAGTCGATCAACTTCTAGGAAAACCCTTTGACCCCACAATGTGAGGGATGATTTGTTTATCCTAACTTGTTTCATTCTTCATTAAAAGGTCCTAAAATAAATAAAATATAATTTAATAGTAATATATGCAATGTCATATCTTTTTCATATACATGTATAAATGTAAAATGAGATTAATATTTTAGTACATATTTAAATACCATGTTCTTCTCATCATGATGCCTATCAATAATAACATTCAATTACTCTCTAGGTACCCCATTGGGTACCTTATAATACATTTGTTGGGCACTCAATGAAGTATCATCGACTTCATTCTATAATCTCCATTTAAAATCTTTCTATTTCATGCCCAAAATTTTCAATTCCCACTTTAATTCTAATATACAAATAATGATAAAGTGTAAAAAATCTATAAACATAGATTAATTTTGAAAATATTAGAGTTTAATGACATAATGAAATTAAATCACACCATAATTTATAAAAATTACCATTATTCGTGAATACAAAACTTCATTTTCCCAAGATGAAGGCATATGCATCAAATCATCATACGTAATGGGAAGTGTCTCCAGCTCCACCACTAGCTAGCCTAGAATCTTCCCAAGTAATCCCATGACATCATCTATAGAGACCCTATAAGAATCAAATGGAACAACTATCTTTAGTCTGGTCAGATTCCATACATATTAAGATTTCTTATTTTTCTCCATAGTAGAATTGTTTCCATATTTTATAAAAACATAGTTAGTAGTATATTAAAATGAAATAAATTTATTCATATTAAAATTTTTACCCATAAAATTAACCCTCCAATATCCCCATGATGAACTAAAATTGGCGCCCTGCTCCCTCACTACTGAGGCCGCTGAATGAGAAGATATCGATTGAGCTACTGATGAGACACTAACAGAGGGTGTGAGAGATGATATAGGGGGAAAGAGGTTTCTTCCTGAGATGATCTAAGGATGGATATATATGGATCATCATCTATTGGCATGGTCGATGGAACATCGACTAAGAGATTACTAGAATCATTATAATGCTTCTTCCATGGAATCTCTACCCATTAATCACATAATATTAAGTTTAGAACATATATTTCAAAAATTTCATGTAGAAAAAATGAAATGATAATAGATTAATAGTACTAAAAACAAAATATACACACCAATGATAATTAATGAATACATAAATGGAATAAGTGGTTGATAAATGAATGGATAACTTCACATAAAATCATTTTCTACTTAAATCATGCCAGTTTCCTGCTCCATCATTACTTCATCTACTTCATCAACCCTTGAAAGACTAATATTTTAAATATCATGATGAAAAAATAAGTTCTATTCTTAATATTTATGGGATTCAATGTCAGAGGTCAAATCATCCACTTTATCACCCATATCATACACGTCTCTTTGTTTTATGTGAGAAACTACACCCACCCTTCATCAATGACATATTTCACATAATATAACATTTTATCTTATAATGATAATATATATAGAACATATAGATCAAGGTAAAAAACATCTATCAATTGAGAGAAATTCAAAGAAGTGAGTTATAAGGAATATCTTTTAACACCCATGATAATATACACAAAATTTCATTTCAATAAAAAAACTAGAAAATGACCATGGTAGTTGAAATCAATAATACTAGGCAACTTTTCATAGTATCTAACTGTAGAAAATCAAAATATAAAACTATTATATGTTTTTAAACCCTCTTCCCAAGTAACTGTATGAAATCTAAATTCATTCACATTGTAAGTGTCGAACTGTCTAGCTTGTTTTAGAGGAACTCAAGCAAGAAACTTCAAATATTATGAAAACACTACTAGAGTATAAGTATTCATGATCTAAAAGAATTAATATACATTATTAGATTTAAAAAAACCTATGTATCAACCTAATATACATATTGATTTCAATATTTATGAATTTACACATCGTGCAAACAAATATTTAAGATCTTTATTAACAGATTTTGTTATATATATCATATTTCATGTTCTTCCTCTCATCCATATATTTGTTTGTATCCTAAATCTTAAATAAATGGATATTTAATTTCACTATTCATGAGCATATATCAATGAGCCAGTAATAATTCTATTTCTATTAGTGTAACTCTTGAGCTTCTCCCAATTGATCAGCCAATAGTAGGAATGATTTTTGATTTACCATGTATTTAAGATTGGGTCGATGTGTCATCAACATGTCTAGATCAATTGAATATTATATCAATATCATCCAAGTATCCATAACAAAAGGAAATACACTCCTCTTCCAAATATATTTAAGAAATAGAGCCTTCATATTGAGCTTTATTTTTAACATACGATTTCTAATGCCCAAGAAATCTGTGAAATAAAACAAAAAAACCTAATTATATATTTAATGAAATGCTAGTTATTTTTTATTAAAATGATAAACATATAAATAATTTACCTCTCAATTAGATACATCCATTTATAAATTAAATGGCCTCCTAATTTAGGTTCCTCTAACAAATGAAAAGTCAAATGCATTATGATTGTAAAAAATAATGGAGGAAAGATCATCTCAATTGCGCAGATTGTCAATAAAAATATCTCTTAAAGGTTTTCAATCTCAAATGGATGTATATTTTTGTCACATAGTTTTCTAAAAATTGTGAAAAATTGTACCGCAACAATAATAACCTTTTTAGGTAATAATGCACTCAATGATAATGGTAGTAACTACAGAAACCAAATGTGTGAATCATGGATTTTCAATCCATGCAACCTATGAAGATTTATGTCCACACACCTTGAGATGTTACTCAAATACCCATCAGATACCTTCACATGTTTTAAAACTCAAAGGAATGTATCTTTATCCCTACATTTCAATGAAAAAAGTATATGATCATAATTTACATTCTCATCTGGAAAAAGGCCATGCTTTATGTTTATTTCATGTAAGTCTTTCAGAGAATTGAGATGATCCATCTAATTTCCTTTCTCATTTAGAAATGTGAAGATCAAATTTCCAAAAAAAAATCTTCTCAATATACATTATATCAAGATTATGCCACAAAAAATTCAATTCCCAATATGGATGTTTAAATAATATACTTTTTTTTCTTCCATTGATGCTTTCCGATTTCACTTGATGATGCAGTTTGAACTTTTTCTCACTATCACTCAAATGATGCACCTTCCTAAATTTTGTTTCAAAATTTTCAAGTTATTCCAATATTTCAGAACCTGTTTTAAAATTTGGAGGTGGTCTGAGATCAATGAAACCATTTAATATTGGCTGGTTCATCCGAGATCTGTGATATGTATCAATAAATCATCGATGAAACAAGAAATACAATTTTCTACTATGAGTAGCTATTTGGTCTCAAAATCAATGTTAAAAAGGGAAAAACTAAAACTGTGTAAGTTCTCCAACCAACTAATTTTACATTTCTAGGGAAGTCACTAATGGTCCACATTAGAGAATCTTTCATTTTGAACATTGTTATAGAAGATGCATCATATGCCTCAACACCGTTGCTTCATAACTACTTCAATTATTCAATTAAAGGCTACAAGTATACATCAATATCATTTAGAGGCATTCTTTTAGGAATAATAATACAAATGATAAAAGATATTTTTTTCATACATATCTATAGAGGTAGATTATAAGGGATCGAAACAACCAGCCAAATGCTACAACTGGTACTCAAAGTCCCAAATGGGTTAAATCCATCGACAGCCAATCCCTATCAAACATTCCTAGGATCAGATGAGAAATATATATGTAATTAATCAAATGCCTTCCACTATTCTGAATCTATTGGATATCGCATTAACCCATCATTGTTGTTATATATATAATGACACTTCATGTGTTTGGAAATTTTTGATGACATGAATAATCTTTTCAATCAAGGATTTAAAGGAATGTAACGCAAAACCTTTGCAGGTGTGTTCCTTTTCTTCTTCTTCTTCAGGGTAGTATGTTGATTTGGACTTCCAACATCACCCATTGACTTTAATCTAGAAGAAGAAATTTTTTTTGTAATCCAACCTTCTTGAATCCTCTCCCCAATAAAAAAACAATCATTGGGACACACATGTATTTTTTTATAATTTAGAAAACGTTTTTAATAACTTTTTTCATATCATAAAAATACTAAGGGATCATTGTTTTAGGATTTGCATCAAGAAACAATTCCAATATCATGGACATCACCTTATAAATAATTATATATAATTATTTATATATATATACATAAAAACTAATAATAAATCTATTTTATTCTATTGTTATTTAAATATATATATAGTAATAATTATAATTAAAAATAAATATATTTAGAATTTATTTATATATACTTTAAAAATATTTATTATAATTTTATAAGTATTTATGGGAACATAATAAGTTAATATGTATATTCTAAGAACCCAAGTTTTTTATGAGGTAAAAATCCATTAGTTTTAAGATTAAAAGGTTATATATGGCCTAATATAAATTCCCTTTGAGGTTATGGAGGTTTTAGAAGTGTCTGAGGGTGGTTCGAAGCTCGGAACCCATGTTTTGTGGTTAAAATGGCCTGGTACACAGTTAGTACAAACTACACAGGGCATTCCACAAGATTAATATAAACAATGTGAGGCTAGACAGTGTGGCTCTACAGGCCGCACAGTTTGATGAAACCGTCTGAGAGGAGTCACATGATCATGCTGTCTGCTATGCAATTTTGACGGTGGAGAATTGCATGGTTTTCACAATGTTAGTAAACCATGTGCTATGCCATTATGCTATAGGTGTCCATGCACAATATTGAAAACCATGTGTGTAAACCATATGACCCCCCTGTATTTTGGAGAATTTTATAAATTTTAATTAAATTAAAAATACCTTTATAAACCTAATTTTGGTTTTCTTTCTATACACAACCAAAGAACATATTAAGAGATCCCTTGAGAATCTATTCTTGTATTTGAGGTGGATTTACCATCTGATCATTGATTCAAGAATGAAATGTCTTATTAGATCTACATTGATGAGTTCCAAATTCATTTTCAAACATTTCCCATTCTTCTGGATATCAGCTTCACTATTTTAATTTAGGCACATATGACCTAATTTTAGGTTCTTCATCTGTTCTTCACATTTCTCTTAATCCTAGTTGAATCAGGACTTGATATTGGATGAGCACTGCACTACTGAGCTATGGTATGGGTTCTATATAACATCATAGAATTTTTATTCCTTATTAGGCTACATGAAATTAGTCCACTTGTCAATATTTCTGGAACAACCTCTGTTTTGAACTGGTCAATTGATTAATTTATAATCGAACCTATTAGGGATTCCCTTAGTATTCCTTGTGATGCTATAGTAACTGTTTCCCAAACCATGGCTATAAAATCTGAGGTATTTATAGAATAATAAATTTTAATATATATTAATGTTTTTCAATTTAAAATTAAATATAGTTTAAAGGGGAAACTATGTACAATAGCACACTCGACACACCACAACAGGTTTATCTGAAATCTTTCATTTCACATAACATTGAGTTATACCAAAAAAACAATATAATAAAAAATTATAGTTAACGTCGTGACATTGTATTAGCAGGAATGAATAGAATTAACTATATTATGATTTTACATATTCATTAATTTTTTTTACATTTATCCAGTGAATTTTAGAGGCTTAAAATGAGAATGAATCCAACTTTAAGCACAAAATACTCTAATATTTTTAAAATGTCATTTAACACCTTTTGAAGATGAATCTTTTTTTAAAATATTTTTGTCACTTTTAAATGTTATATTTGAAAAAAATAAAATTCTCCTATATAATGTAGAAATCAAAATTTACTTTGTTTATATTTTTGGTAATTTTGAGATAATGTTCATTTTTTTAATGAATAGTGAGAAATACTGCATTTTAATTCAAAAATACCTTTTCATCTGATTTATTTATATAGTTAGATTGTCATTTTAATTGGTTTTAATGTTCAATTGGATAATTTTTTTATAATTTAATCCAAATTTGTTCATTATAATTAATTTAACTTCTAAATTGGACATAAAAACATGTCAATATTTTGATAGTTTTTATTTCTTAAAAACCCACTTTTTTGCTTTTGAAAATGGGAATTAATATTAAATTAATTTATAATTTTTTTTTTAATTTGTTAAAATGGATTCCATATTGGTAATCAAAAGGTCCAAATTTTAAGAAATAGGTACCTTTTATTTTTGGACATTATGAAAAGTAACTTCATTAATTTTTTTAAACTATGTTTAAAGGGTATATTATGTAAATAAGAGTAACAAATAAAATTATAATAGTATAAAACTACCCTAACACATGTACTAATAATATTAGATGATATATTACCAACCCTAGGCACAATTTTGTCAATTTTAATACCTCCATGGATCATCATTGTTGTGATAATGACATGTTATAAGAATTAATTTAATTAAAGGGAAATATAACATCAAAATGTATTGTTTAATAAATAATTTTTAATATAAGTTTATATAACTGATATATTTGAATATAATTATTCATTAAAAAACTAAAGAAATTTCCTACATTATTGAAATTTATTTATAATTTTTAGACATTTTATAAATTAATTTATTTATGACACAATGATAATGCAGTGATTTCCTTAATAATGAAAGATTCAAATAAATGTTATTATAAATATTATATGACATAATTTATGTCATAAACTTTGTTTGGATTACTATTAAATGTTAGTATTGAGTTAATATATTTTTTTTCTAATTAATCATGTTGTAATGAATTTTTGAAAAATTCAAGTATGAATATTTCTAAAATTGATTTAATTCAAAACATAAAATAAAAAACTGTTTATTAAATGTTTTAAAATTCATAAATATATAAGCTTCATTCTAATGGTTATGATAAGTCGATATATATCATAAATGTCACTTTATTGAGTCGTTTGACATGTTACGGTAATTAAATTAACTCACAAATTTTAAATATTAAAATATCATGGTAAGATTAAAAAGGGTAAAATAAAGGTTAAACAAAACATATAATGGATAAAAAATATATCAAAACTTGTATAAAACATATTGGTTGAGATTATTTCGAACCAAAATCATATTATATTTGAAATATATTTTTTTGGAACCGTTATAATTTGAAAATTAATTTGTAATAAAATAACATTTCAAGACTTTCCTGAAGTGCCCCTCCTCCCTCTTATAAATGGCCGCCACCTCTACCCACATAGTCACACATCTCAATCCATTCAGATCATCCAAATTCTACTAAAATAATCCCTCGAAACCCCTACCTTCATCCAATATGACTTAATTGGGACAGACAACAATTCAAGAAATCTTTTTACCACAAATCAAAAGGAGTTACTTGTTTTAGATGTAGCGTCTTCTCTAAAGTTCCTTTCCTTTATTTTACATATCAAACCACATAAAATCAATTTTTTACATTATTTTATAAAAAAAACAGTATCCTCAATATAATAGGATGTTTTTAGGATAGGTTTTTTATCTAAAACCACCCACACCTCAATTTAATGGATATAGAACATACTGTTTTTGTATACGAAGAACTACTGCCTCATGAAACGATGATTGTTCAATTTTCTCTTACCACCTCACATGGTACCATTATGATCAGACTATATAAATTTGCTATATATATATATATATATTTTATTTATATTTTCTCTATTATTATTTAATTTTTTATTTACAACATACCTTTATGCTTTCCATAATGTGTAAATACTATAATTTCATTTGAGGAAGTGCGAACTACAACCCCCTCAAAGTAATATAAATCATTCATTTCAAAAATGGAATGTATTAAGGATGGTGTCAATGAACATAAATAACATATATAACATAGATTTTATAATGTAATTATAATATACCTATGTATCATTTAGTTTTCATTCCATTAATATGACAAAGAAGTGAAAGTATCATTTAAGAAAACGTACGACCTACCGTCTCCATGAATGGTGGATTTCATTTCTTATCTCCAAATGTTATGAACTGTTATAAATAATTGTATACAAGAATTATATTATATTTAAATCATGAATATCATTTTGGAGAAGATGGACTTATGAAGATATGTAAAATTTATATCAAAATAAGTTCATTTTTGACTCAAGTAACAAACATTGAAAAAACATCTTCTATGAACTCAAATAATTAACAAATTTATATAAAATTATAATAAGTGATATAAAATGAATAATAAAAATCAAAAATCTTATAAAGAATATATTAACTAACCGATGTTTATTATTCATGAAATTAAATAATGAACAGGACAAGTCGAATTCAAGGTAAGGTACTTCGTCTCAATCTCCTTTGTTGGGGGAAAATCTAGTTGTTACGCACATTTATTATACTATAAGGTGTATATAAAACCCTTTGACTCATTATACCCTGAATTAGTGTATTATCAGAATATTTAGTTGTTTTTATAATGTAGTTCCTCAAGGATATGTATTCAAGCATTTTTTATGTGGTACGAGAATTCTCATCTTCTCTTTCCTTTCAAGTTCTCTTTTATGTGGTATATCATTCAAATTTCTATACCATGTTATTATTTACATTATATTATATAAATGTGCTATATTATTATTCTTTTATGATTGTGTGACCCATGTAACCTCTCTTTTTATTTTTGTCTAAAACTATGTGGCATAGCCTTTATGCTATAGAATTTTCGCCTCAAAATCTCCCTCTTTTTCTCATGAAATTCTCTTATTTTATTTATGTGAATACCCGAACCTATTTAATTTACATGGTTATTCATAAATACATAAAAATTATATATTTTATTCTATATTTGACTTATATAAAACCCTCATTTACTTTCTATTGGTTATAAAGGACATAATGATCACGTTTTTAAGAACTTTTTAAAATGTCACGATTTATGTATGAAACTCGTTAATTTTATTCTCTTTGAGTTATTTTTGAAATTTATGATTATGATATATATGGATAACATGAATATAAAGACATATTAAGGGTGAACCTTGATAGCTCACTAATGAACTGAGTAAAAAATTTAATCTCTATATATAGAAAGTTTCTACGATACCTTTCTAAATAATCTTGACAATGTTTACGATACACTATCACAAAACTCGATTTACACAATGCCACCCTTTAATAGTACTAAAAAACAACAGATAAATGGGGTGCCTCTATCAGCACTAAAAAAAGAGCTGATAAAGGGAACTTTTAATAGTGCTAAAAAACACTATTAAAAGAGACCGTTTATCATCACTTTTTTAGCACTGATACAGGCACCCCCTTTATCAGTGCTTTTTTTAGTGCTGTTAATTGGGCCCCCTTTAGCAAAACTTTTTTAGTAGCGCTGATAAAGAGGGGGGCGGGCTTTATCAATGATTTTTCTCTAGAAATAATAAAGTGTATAGTTAAAAAAATTATATTTCATAAAAAATAATATATTGATATATAAATATATAATTATGTTTATGTTTATATAAATATAATATATATATTTTAAATATTTTTTAGAAAAGTATAAACAAACATTTTCACTTAATATATAAGATATGTAGTGAAAACGAATAATGAAATATCATTAAAAATTATTCATTAATAATTTACTAATTATCATCGACTGATAATCATTTAATAACAATTCGATGACCCAATAAATCAAAAAAATAAAACAAGATATATAATAAGTTAAAAACGTAACTCAAACATCAAACGACCATAACTTATGCTCCGGGTGTCTGTTTAAGCTCTACAACATATCAAATTGAAGCATGCGACGACCACTACGTGCTAGTGTCCCAAGGTAATCTTTGGTCACATTTTTCATGGCCAAAAATGGCTCATAAGGCCACCAAAACTGAGTTTCTAGTACGTATACCCAAATTTTTTAACATTCAATGTAATTTCAGCTTCATTTTAGGGGGTTTTTTTGACCATTTTAATGGGGACTGAATTTATTCTAAGGGATTACATTTATATTGATATTATGGATTTGTAATTTTATGAATTTTCATTATGTAATGTTATTTATAATCTATTATATAACAATATATACATATTGTTTATATATTAATCCATAAAAAAATTATTTTATAAATAAATAATTAATAATATTTCCATATAAAGTATATTTATCAATATATAAGTCATATCTAAATAAAAAATTAATATCCATTTTATTTAAAATACAAATATATTAAATTTTATATACCTATATGATTTTTATGTGTTTGTATGTGTGTATATTTGTGTGCGTCTGTATTGAAAAACTGATATATATTATATATATATTTGAAACATATTTATATACATATTAAAATATAATATTTGTAAGTATATATAAATTTTTATAATTGTACTTAAAAATAAACATATAATATGAGTGTGTTGTATATATGTACTTACTTATTTATAAACACAAAAAAAGCATATTTGATCTTATAAATATATGTTAATATATGAATAAATATATAAATATAACTACATATGTATATATATATATATATATATTAATATATTAATATATATATGTGTGTGTGTGTGAATATATATATGTATTAATATCACTAAATATATATATTAGTATAAATAAAATTTAAAATATAAATATAAATATGTTAATATAAATATATAATAATATATGAGTGAATATAACTAAATATATACACAAATAAATAGATATATTAATAAATGAAGAGGAAAAAAATATGGTGGAGTGGTAAAGGATTAGGTGCGCAGGAAACAAGTTCAGAGTTTGAATCTAGGTGGAGGTAGATTGCACGCATGGGTGGAATAAAGGCTAACGCATTTAAAGGGTGGGTGGGGCACTATTAAAGGCTGGTGGGTGTGCCAGCTGGGGTGGGTGCACTGTTAAAGGTGGATTTAAGCACTATTGAAGCCCCTCCTGAATTGATGAAATATATTTTTATTTTTTAATGTTTTATAACTTTTATCAGCACTTTTTTAGCGCTGATAAAAGGGGCCCTTATCTATGCTTTTCTAAGAACTGATAAAAGGGACTCACATTATTTTGGCTGATATTAACAATGATTTTTAGCACTGTAAATAGACTTTTCTAGAGTTGATAAATTCCATATTTGTAGTAGTGATAACTTGATGAATAAACATGGTAATTTTTATGAAACCCTTGGTATGGACCTCGGTAATATGAAACCATGGGGATGAACCTTGGTGATTTTATTATTAATGACTAAATTAAATGTTTTAGCCACATTTTCAAGTTATGAACTAATTTATTATTTTTATTATATTCCTATTCCTTTCTCCTTTATGAAAGTCCTCATGTTCTTATTTTTATCTCTCAAGATCATAGGTAAAATGTTTCTCTTGTTTTCCCTTACTAATTTTTTTTTCTCCTCCCAAGTTATTGAAGTGTTTTCATAGGGTATAAGTATGGGTAATAGAAAGAAAAAATTCTATAATATTTTTATCTTGAAAAAAAATCATTTCATATTCATGGAGTTTTATTTTTGTGAAAAAATATAGTGAGTAGAAGAGTATAAATTGTAAATTTTAAGTTATTAGGTAATAGTTATGGCCTAATTCTCTAAAACTATAAACCTGAATATAAATGTGAATTTATTGAATTAACTTAATATTATGT
Organism: Viscum album; assembly: GCA_963277665.1. NCBI lineage: Eukaryota > Viridiplantae > Streptophyta > Magnoliopsida > Santalales > Viscaceae > Viscum > Viscum album. Next base: position 964,640,042 of record OY728129.1, read on the forward strand.
AAGGTTTAAGGCTAGGGATTTATAGTTGGTATCATAGGATGGTTTAGACAACTTTGGAGATTAGGAATTTTTCTTACGGATTAGGGATATCATCATGGGTTTATAGCATTAAGTTATATCATAATCTCATTGCCTAGAAACCACTTTTGATTCTTTATTATCTACAATAGTAAGGTGACTAATGGTATTTTTCAATAAATTCACCTTTGAGGAAATTATGGGTTATTAATTTTTGGGATTTAAAATGAGAGTTATGAGAAAAACATTGAGGTTAAAATATGTTATGGTTATTTTTAAAAAATTTATCTAATTTTTTGGAATGTTAAAAAATTAAATTGTTTTTTAAAGAAGAAAACACACAAAAAGTTTGACAACCCATCATATTGGACAAATATTCAAGAATGGAACCAACAACCAAAGTGCGACTGAGATTTATCACCTACCAATGGCCTACATGAAGTTCCTGGTTAATATGACCTTTTATTTTTAGTTAAATGATTGTATAGATCAATAATAAGGTGAGTTTTTGAAGTTTTGTTTTATCAAATATATATCCTTAGTATAGGAAAATGATTTGATGATTAAGTGATAAATGTTATTTAGGAAGATGATCTCTCTTTTGGGAACAATATATTCATAAGAAATATATAATACGGTATGATTTCATCTGAGGAGTAATGGTTGAATTTTATTTTGGAAGAATATTAGTTTTTGTTAAGGATATACAGTGATTTGGGTTATTTATGGAAATGATTAAACTATCATGAAGAATATGTTATTAGGTTAATTACTTTTAAGTATGATACTTTAAGAGTAGTCAATGTTATTTGGAGATAAATGTTATGTTTTATCATGGATGACTATGTGATCAAATCATTCTGAATTTTGTGTTTTGATTTTAGTTTGAATTATTTTGAATAATTTTAAGGAAAATTGTTTTTTGAATGGTCTTTTTTGAACATTGGGTTTTGTTCTTTGAGTTTTAGATATTAAGACTATTATTTATTTATATAAATGATTATTCATTTCTGGGGATTATCTTATCTTTTACTTACCATTTTGGTTTTTGGTTAATGTATAAAGGTAGGGGTAATATACGGTTAATCTTATTTGCATTATGAGATTCTCTAGAAGTTGATTCTAGTGCTTCAGGTTTGAATATATCATCGTAAATAGTCATTATTTGGAGAAAATATTATCTAGCGGTAGATATTTATTAAAGGATGAAACTCTACATGACAAGTAAGTGTGTTTCCTTATGTTCTTAGTCAAGGTCATAAATAAATTCATCAACATTATGAAAATGATATTAAAACAAAATTGTTTTCTTTTTTACTTTTTCTACTGGGTAATCAAAGACTGTTTAAATCATCACAAGTTTATGGTTTTCTGGTTGTTAACTTTCTACTGATCACATTTTCTATCACTCTCCATCAGAACAAGATGGTTTATTTCTCTTCCATATCTAGGTTTTCCTACAAGGAATCCTAGAATGTGTTATCTCGGGTGACAATTTTATTTCTATTTATTTCGTTTAATGTTATTTTTATAGACTCTTTTTCTGATGTGCGAATTTCAATGAAGTTTTGGAGCCCAATTTTAAAATTACGAGGAAGAAATTTCCAAAAGTGGGAATGATGTAACATCCTAGGTATTTATAGAGTAATACATTTTCATACCTATAAATATTTTTGAATTTAATATTATTTTTTAAAGGGGACACTATGTATGATAGCATACTTGACACAAAACAATGGGCTTGTCCAAAATCTTACGTTGCACACAACATTGAGTTATACCAAAAAAATTTATAATAATTAATGTTTGTTAATGCCTTGCCATTGTATTGGCGGTAAGGAATAGAATTATCTATATTATTATTTTAAATATTTTTTAAATGTTTTTACATTTATCAAATGAATTTTAGAGGCTTAAAATGAGAATAAATCCAATTTTTCGCATAAAATAATCTAATATTTTTAAAAGTTCGGTTTACCACCTTTTGATGGAGAACCCTTTTTAAAAGTTATTATCACTTTTATATGTTCTATTAGACTAAATAAAATAAGTATATAGAATCATTATTTAAAAATTTTATTTGGATAAATTTTTGGTAATTTTCAGATAAAGTTCATTTATAATGAACTGTAAAAAATACTGAAATTTAATTCAAAATTGCAATTTGATATAATTTATTTATATAGTTATATTGTAATTTTAATTGGTTTTGAATTGTAATTGTAAAAAGTTTTAGAATTTAATCAAATTTAGTTCATTGTATGTAATTTCAAATTTAAATTGTACATAAACACATGACAATCTTTTGATAGTTTTTATTTCTTAAAGACATACTTTTTTTATTTTGATAATGATAATTAATTTTTAATTAATTTCTGAAAATTCTATGTCATGAATTTGGAAAAATGGATTCCTTTTTTTGAATCAAAATATAAAAATTGTGTAAATAGGTGCCTTTTAATTTTTAACATAATGAATAGTAACTTCACTAATTATTCTTATTTACCATGGTTAAAAGAGAAATTATGTAAATTAGCGTAAATAATAATATTATAATAATATTAAAGTACCATAACACATGTAGTAATCATATTGTATGACATATGTTCTACCATGGGCATATGTGGGTTGATTTTAGGACCCTATAGATCGACTTGGGTGTGATAATGACATGTTATAAGAATTAATTTAAAGTAAAGAGAAATATTACATTAACATAAATCTTTTAATAAAATATTTTTAATATAGGGTTATATAACATATCTATTTGAATATAAATTTTCATTAGAAATATAAAAAGATATCCTACATCATGGAATTATATTTATAATTTTTAGACATTAATAAATAAATTTATTTATAACATAATGATGATGTAGTGATTACCTTATTAATTAAAGATTAAAATAAAGGATATTATAAATATTAAAATAAATAATATATGACATAATTTATGTAATACACAGTTGTTTTTGAAGACTATGAAATGTTATTACAATGTTAATGTATTTCTTTCAAAGTAATCAAGTTATGAATTTTTGAAAAATTCAAGTATGAATAGTCTAAAAATTGACGTAATTCATAACATAAAATATAAAATTGTTTATTATATGTTTAAAAATTCCTAAAAATATATGATTCGTCTAAATGGTTATTATAAGTCCAAATATTTTATAAGTGGAACTTTTTTGGGTCATTTGACATTTTTATGGTAATTAAATTAACCCACAAAGTTAAAATAATAAAATAACATGGTATGATTAAAAATGGTAAAATAAAGGTTAAACCAAAAAATTAATTAAAACCTCATATTTTCTAAAATATTCATTTTTTTCAACATATCAATTTTTTTATCGAACGCATTATATATTCCTTTCTAAAATATTAAGAAATAGAAATAAATATAATCATTATTTAATTTTTGATAAATTATTTAAATTCTTATATCTAGGGTTGAGATACATAACCCCTTATTAAATCCCAATATTCACTAAGAAAAATATGTGTGATGGTCACACTTTCTATGGGTGGTTTGATCATAACCCCCTTTTACCAAATGTAACCCTCCTAGGTCAGTAGTGAAGGAATATAGATAATTGCCCCCAAAATCCCACCTCCTATTGGCCCCTAGTTGGTGATTACAACAAGGGGTATTAAAATCTCCCAAATGGGAGGCATTTACCTCTATAATAATTGGATCGAGAGATATGACAAATTAACCAAAATAAACCCTATAACATAATATAAAAAGGAAATGACAACCTTCCCAAAATTCATGAATAAATAATAAAAATACATATAAAAGTTTCTAAATATTTTCCCCAAAAGGAAAAGCTAAGGAAGTTACATGGAAATTGTCCAAAAGTCCAATCATGTATTAGACAACATGGTCTACATAGTCCTCCTATAAACATGAAATGATTTTATATATTTATAGGGTGAGAATAAAAGTTTACTTTATAGGATCATACCAAATATAAACCATGAACATGAACAAAAAAACACATACGAATGCACCCATGTGAAAATATAATAACATATTGAACCTATCTAGTAAACTAACTAATCCCATCCTCACCATGACATGCTCTCAAAATTACACTTCCATGTATAATAACATAATAAGAAGAAAATAAATAAAAGGTGTGCTACACCAGTTTCCCACTATGATGTCACTCTCATACCCCAAGATTATAATCCTGGAACACCAATATTTTTTAAAAAAAAATCCAAGAACACCATAAGAAATTGGGTGTCATAATATATATCACTTGATGAAACTTTTGAAATCACACTATATCTCACCCAATGACACATGGGATATCACATAAAAAACATAACAAGAATTTTCATGCATCAATAATCTAAAGATCAAAAAAATATTTTCATAACACTACATTTCATGACTTTAACATATATTTTTTCAATATAATGATATGGAATATATATACTAAAAGGTTTAGAGTTATGTGATAAGATAGTGAGACGTTTTAATGGGTGAATATCATGGGAATAATCAATAAAAATATTATATATATTAATATCATGTACCATTCTTCATCTTGAAATAGTGGAATAAATCCCAAATAGGTACACACACAGAAAATCAAAGACCACTATTGGGTTTAGAGTGTTAGTTTTATCGTAGGAACAATATATTTTTTTCATTCTTAGGGGTTTTGATACAGTTCTATCATGGGATAAAATAATAAAATGAATAATTAATTTATTTTATTTTATTATTTGTTGACATTGATACCTAATTAACTTCTATAAATATCATATTATTTTCAATTTGCACTGTTATCTTTATAACCCTATGAATTGAGAGAGATATTCGTAGGAAATGTTTGTGAATGATGATAATGAATTGATGGGTTTTCTCATAAAAGAAATTTCTAAATCTCACCAAGGAAAACGATAGAGATTCATTTTTCATTAATGATCAATCCATCCCAAGGTAGGATGTTTTTCTTCTATGGATTACTAACATATTATTTATCTCAGGAATAACATGAATCAATTCTTCTTATATTTTTATTCATGAGTAAATTATAATTGTGTGTTAGAGTTTATTTGTTGTTTGGATATTGGAGTTGAATTATTGATGGGTTTTACCCTTCGTTCTATTAATGATCAAGGATAACCAGAACATGGTCAAAGTACATTAGTTCATTTCTAGTTTTTGATTTTCTCCCATGTTTCTATTAATGGTTAATCAACATTGATTTCATTAGAAGATGGTTTGATTCATATTCGGTATTTGATCAATATAGGCCCATTCTCAGGAACAACAGATGATTACTATGCATATGGTTCGTTGTTTAGGGTGATATCAATATGTGATGATGGATGATGATAAAATTTAGATCAGAGTGGAATAGGGGTTCTTATTCTTCCCGATTTGATGAGGGAAGTGATGGTGTGATGTGGAACTACTCAATTTTTAAGAAGATCAAAGGATGAAATCTTTTGAGTGGTGAAGACATGGATGGTAAACCCCAGATCCAAAATTTCAAACTGTGATTTGTGGGGTGGTTACTAAATTAAAATAATTTATGAATATCCCATTAAATAAAAAAATCCATACTACATGAAGTTTACCCAAAATAACACATGTCATGTATGACCATGGTGACAATGCTATGGTCTACATGAGAAAAAATTACCAAACACCATGTGACCTGTGTCACATAGAATGTAAAACTCTATTTGTGAATCAAAACTTATCTGAGAGAATATCTAGGTTCATATATTACTAATAAAACTAGAATAACCTGATACTCAAATAGATCCATGTAAATGTGCATGGGTAGTGTACACATTCATTACATAGTACTTGGAAAATGAAAGGTACTCAGACACATATAGGTATAGAAGAATGACCATAGTACATATTCATGACTAGTTGTACATGGTAATAAGTAGATAAATATGGGATTAGACTTAGGAAGGATTGGGTTGAAAAGAACACGCCTTATACCCTCTATACACTTCGTGTGATTCCTCTAAGATTGAATGAGACTTTAATTAACTCACTATAAAAATTTTTACATTAGTTTCATTGTATGGAAGATCACTATGGAGTAAAAATATAGAATTTAATCCTTGGTATATGATTCTGATCCCATATATAGGTTCTAATTCAAATTGAGTTCATGGTTTCCTTCTTTGAAGAATGGGTTGGGATCCCTTATCATATCCTTGGTAGGTTGGGTTTGTTGTATTATCATGAACACCATGCATATGATATCTATCTATTATCCAACAAATAGATCTTGTAGGTTGGAGGGATCCAATAGAAGACTTGGGTGAAATCCATTATATGGGAATCATGTTCTCCAGAGATCTGTTGAACATTTCTTGGTGAATCAAAATGAGCATAACCTCTCAGAGGAGTGTCGTTAGTGGCTTAATGGATTGTGTAGTGGTTCCTCCTAGATTAGATTTACCTCAAATCCTTTATTAGAATCTTGTGGCTATCCATATTGGTAGATACTCATTTATATTAGTTGTACTCCTTGATTATATCTATTTTTTATTCTATTTAGCAATGTATTTCATATCTTTATTAAGATAAAAATTTATTAATGAGTTGAGTGCTCTTGATGTGTTATGTTTCTTTATTTATGTGTTTCCCACTAGGAATTATAATACTCACCCAAGATTGGTATCCACCCGAAATTTCCCAAACTTATGAATAATGTATTCAATTTGATGGCTTCTTAAGATTTTTAGGATCCATCACAACATAGTATTTGATCTAGAATGATAGCAGTTTTTGTTGGTGTTTTAAATTTCAGTTTTTTCCTACTTATAATAAGTTTTAACTCTATTTCATGTTTTGGTGGGCTTTTAGCTGTCCCCTTTATCCCTTTGAATAATTTTTTCATACTATAATAGTGGTATTTCCATATATTTTTGGATTTTTTACTGCTGTATTGTTTTATTTTTTGATCATTTAATGAGCTTATAGATGTGGGTGTGTGCCTAAAAATACTTTTTGTAGTGCCTATTATATGTGGGATATATCTACTCAATTCTAGTCCCCACCACACGGACTATTAGTGGTGGGCATGGGGTAGTAATAATCTAGTTATCACCGAGAAGAGGTTCCTTGGTGGTTAGGGTGAAGACTAAGTGATAACAGATCTTGATTATACCTTATGACTAGAGTATTGATATTTTCTAATTGTGAGGCTTCATTTGAGATTTATAGAAAATGTGTTAATGTGGTTCAAGATAGGTTATCATTTTGGATACTCTTATGTTTGTGGGGTAACTAACATATCCATGTATTAGGACTCTGATAACCTTCTTATTGATTCGATACAAGAAGATACTTGTTTCATAGAAAAAATTGGAACAAACAAAATATATTAATGGGTTTTGTTTTCTATTTTTCTACATAGTAATCCCCTCAGATATAATCATTTACTTTGTTGCATCTTATTTACTTAAAGACTCCTCCGACTAGACAGATAATAAGGATTACACTACATGGTCGTGGGTATGATCTTCCTAGTACCGCAGATTCAGTATAAGGACTTGTGTTGGAGGTAGTTTCAATGAGTTGGTTTCTAGTTATGAAACCCCCTTTTGAGTAACAAATTTCACAAATATAACATTTTGTGTATGTGAATTGTATGAACAAATTCCATTAGTTTTAAAGGATGTGACCTCTTAGGTTTTGGGATGATCCAAACACCCAAGAATATGGGGACTAGATAGAGGAAGTCACCTGAGTTTTCCACTATATGTGGAATCCTATAAATCAGATGGAGGTCCTTGTATCAAGTTTTCCTCCAGGGTCTACTGGGTGATGTTTTAGTGTTTTCAAATAGTCACATGATGAGTAAAATCTATCCTAGTCAAATTACAAGAATCTATTGTGGGAGGATTTATATTTAACCATATTGAAATCGATGAGCATTTAGGAGCTTGTACAACTATCGTGGTGAAGTATGAATGTTTAAAAGTATTCAACATGGTACACTAACCATTTATGATAATCTATGGATATAGTGTGAGATATGTTCTTCATAGAATTTATTTTATTGAGGATTACATTGTGATATCGGGGTTTGAGTGATATTTCTTTAAATTCCACATATACTGGAGTCCTTGAGTGGTCCTAGCAGTGGAGATATTTTAAAAAAAATACAAAAAAATATGTTCTAATAATGGGGATACAAGTGCTGAGACCATGAAATCGAGTAATTGAAAATATTCATAAGGGTCAAGATGTGTGAGAGGCTTCGAGATATGATCCCATTAAAAAGGATTAGTAGTTTAGGTCACTCACGATGGCTTGTGTCAGCCTAAATAAAGGGAGATCTTATTTTATAATGGTCGGGGATATCATTCTTGAGATTTCTTTCCCCTCCACATAATTAATTGGTATATGGTCAATAAAACACCCAAAAACAGACAACATCCAAATAAGGGAGGTTCATAGTTAGGTTGATCTATTAAATGTGAAAGTATAGAAATAAGAGTAAGATGATAGTTTGTATTGTTTCAACATCAACCACTAGGTGGTCCACACTAGGATTAGGGATCTCATGGTTAGGGGGAGAAAAACTGATAGCCACAGAGGTATTTGTCCTAATGGGTCACAGATTCATTTGAGGAATGATATGTTCCATCACTATATTAGTTATAGTTCTAATAGAAAGAGGATCGAACCACTCTTTTATTAAAAATTCTATTCTTCGAGATATAAAATATTCTTATTGAGAAATTGAATCAACCCTTATTCTTAGAGGACTGTGACTAAAGGAGAATCAATGGTCATACACTACTCTGATACAGTCACAAGGCAGCCCAATTTGGTGAAATGGAGAGTATCATCTCTATATGGTGGTGGTCTTGGTGGAATTTATATGTGGGTATGATCTCTATATAGTGATAATAGTTTTCATTATGACCGATATAGGATGATACCTTGGTTCATCATCTTATTCATTCAATTCAATTTCATGTCTTGTGAACAAAGAGAGTTCATTACTTTATCTGGGGTGGATTCCTCCTATAGAGTAACGAGTGGTGCACAATGGCCAAAGAAACCTATCTCTAATAGGTGTGTAAAGATAATTTTACCATACTCTTATTGGTGATAGATTCTTAAGGTGTTTCAATTTAGCAGTGATGAGGCCTTATGACATCATCTTAGGTATTAACTAGAAATCTGCAGTGTATTCATATAATTATTTTTTCTGGTAGAGGATTTAGTGTATCCATGGTGATGGTAGAAGGTTTCCATTTTTGGTTGAGATGGAAACCCGTGAAGTGATGGATGAGAGAATATATAGAATTATTCAACCAATTACTCATCAGTTTGCTAGTTTCACCCTTTGAGTAAGGGATAATATGGGATTTATTATTCTTGTTGTGGTTGTGGAGTATGAGGATGTATATTCAAAGGACATTCTACACTTAACTCCCCACTAAGAGATAGAATTCTATATTGATGTATTACATGGGATATCCCTGATATCAGTTCCAGAATAACGGATTTACCTCATTGATCCTCATGATACGGAGGAATTAGTGGAAATTAAAAGGAATTACTTTGTTTGACCCAATATTTTCCCATGGGAAGTGCTAGTTCTGTTCTCTAAGAATGAAGACCGAAGATTTCTATATATTATGGATGCCTGATCTAGGTGAAAGTGATGAATAAGTATCTGCTACCAAGGATCAGTGAACGATTTAATCAATTGAGAGGGTCATGGTTGTTCTCGAAGAATGTCCTTATATTAATCTATCACAAGATTTGAGTACATGATATCTATATACGTAAGAAAATTTTCTAATACCGCTCTGATCAACATGATTATTTTGTGACTCATTTACTTTGAAAACACCGCAACCATGAGAATCATTATCAAGATCATTTATCCCATAATAGATTTGTTCATGGATTTCTTCATAGATGATATCCAAGATTACTTAGACACTAATGAGGAGTGTGTGAGATACTTGAGGATGGTATTAGACATACTCCAAGAGAATTAGATTTTTGAGAAGATCTCAAAGTGACTGTTCTAGATTTGTGACATCCAATTTATAGGATATGTCATCTCAGATGATGGTGTAATAGTGGAATCAAGGACTTCTAAGGTAGTGTTAAATTATGATCCACCCAAGATCATGATAGAGGGGTAGATATTTATCAGTCTAACAAACTATTAGAGAAGATTCATGATTTATTTCTCTTGGATAGTCATACATTTGTCAAAATTTTCCTTGAAGGGGAATCCTTTTGTTTATAAATTAAGGTCCCAATTGTCTTTTTAGGCATTATAATAGTGTTTGAAAAGTTCTCCAAATTTTAATATTTCTATAGGAGAGTGTCTAGTACATAGTGTTCTGTGACACCATAAGAGCAATAATTATTTGTGTTCAGATTTGGATTTTGGAAGGAAATTTTAATGGGTATAAGAAGTTGGTACCACCTGATTAGAAATACATATAACATAATTTAGAGTTGAAAATTGCAGTATTCACATTGAATATATAGAAACACAACCACATGGGTGATAAATTTATCATCTATTGCAAGTATAATTTTTTCAAGTCCATTTTCTCTTAAAATGATCTTACCTTGACATAGAGGTGATGAGTAGCAAAGTAAATGAATCCAAACAACCTAGCACAGATAGTATAGAAAATATCAACACATGAAGCAGAAATAAACAGAAAATATAGATATTAATTATTATCATTTTATGAACATTTCTAGACATAGTTTCTATCAATACTCAGTTCGGAGACACAAATCCGTATATAGTGAATCTCCCTATTCAATAACCAACTAGACACTCTAAACTAGTCAATCTAGTGGAACATCCTACCTATCCCCATAATGTCCATGGGGTACCAACCCATCAAATTAGGGTCCAAAAGAAACCATAACTCAACCCTCTACTTAACACCCAATAATCCTAGGATAAAAGTAGTTAGTGAAACATGATATAGTAACCATGACCCAAAATGTTCTTATAAATGATCCACTAGATCGGAATGAATCTCAATGTCTAGTGGTCACAATACCAACAACATTTCTGGTGCACAATCCACTAGAGGGGATCCCATCCCAAAATTCTAGTGGTATCAAACATAAACCTTGGCATCATAAACACACATGAAAAATCCATTTCTTTCACAAAGAAATCTCTCCAAATAATAGATATTAAATGGAAACAATAATTTTCGATAATAAAAATCACTTTCCAAATCATTTTAAATTACCATCTGGTCCTTAAATATACCTAATGTTTCAATTCATTTTCCAAATCATGTCAGAATTCCCATCTAGCCCATACATCACTTGAGTTCCAAAATGATTTTTCCAAAACATCACATAGTTCCAATCAAGAGTTAACATCATTTTATATCACAAAAAAATTTCAAATATAATCCAAAGTTACAATCAGGCCTTTAATTCCCAATCCAAATACATTTACAAATCTATTACCACACCATTTCCAACATCAAGATAAACACCACTTTTACTAGCACAATTACAAATAGGACTTTAGTTTTCAAATCCAAAACACTTCACAATACAAATTTAAAACATTAAACAATATAAGAAATTCCAAACGATCTTTTAGACCAATACATCACCAAACCATATATCAAAATTCCAAATAGACCATGTTTTAGGAGACATGTTTGAAACCACATTTAAATTCAGTCAATGCATCATTTCCATTTGGAAACACATTTCACACCACTTGAAAAAATAATAAAACCCTTTTAGAAATACAATAAGAAGAGAACACATAAAACCCCACCATTTCCATATCCAAATCATATTTCACATCAACACACACACCAAACCTATTTTCAAGCATTTATCACCACTTACACTATTGATATTAAATATTTAATAAACATGAAAAATAATCAAACTTGTAAAAAAACTCATTTCATTTGGAAAACCCAAATTCAACAAACACACACTTCAAATCACTTTGAAATTTTTTTAAAGAAAAATAACCATTTTTACCCAACCCAACAAGCCACACATAAGAATCACACCACCAATGTCATCCAATTCTATATACAATGTTCAATTCACAATCCAAACACATTATCAAAACATAACCAAGGTAAATCACAGCCCAAAACACCCAATTCCACTTTAAAAGCTAAATTTTCATTTTATCAAACACCTTCAATGAAGTCAAATATAATAATAATAAAATAAACCCTTTGAAAACTATTTTACGCAAAATTTCCATTATAAAAACAACAAAAAACTCACATGATCCCATCAGAAGCATGGTTATGATATTTTTAAAGAATTAAAGGAAAGATAAAGAATTAAGGAAATGGTTAGGAATGGAAATGGATGTAAACACCAACCTTAATGATGTTTAAATGTGATGATACATCGAGATAAGGGATTACCAAGCCCGAGATACAATAAAAACACCCTAACATCTAATAAAAATAACCCTCACATAAAATATCTCTTAGGATTCATCCAACAAGGAATCCACACTAAGAGAAATCATAAACAAATAGGGAAAAGATATAAGGGGATAAAATAGACCAATAAACATGAAGAACACACCTAATAACCTTCAGAATGAATCTAGGGGAGTAGAATGGACAAATGAGGGAATATTGGGATATCCCATGGGTTGCCTAGGCCATAAGAGGGAGGAGATATAATGCCCTAACCCCAGAATCCTAGAGTTGGTGCATTATTACATATTATTGGCATGATCACAAAAGATCACGTCTCGAAAGAACGATTTGTTTAGTGGCCTTTGAAGTACTAGATATATTCATAAGGTTAAAATTACATCATAAAATGAAAAACTACAACAACATTGTTTCCATAGACAACACTGAGATCCCATAGACTATCCCTGCATATCCATCATAATAAACTTCTTCGTATCCTGGGAAAAATAAATCATAGAAATGGGTGAGCTCAGATGTTCGGTAAGGATAACAATAAAGAGGAAACTTTAATAAATAAGCATAAAAATTTAAGGCAATGTATAAGACTAAAACAAAATCCTTTTAAACTTTAAATTTAGTATAATATGGAAAAGATAAAATCAAATAATTTCACTTAATTATTCACATGGATATTATACTAGTCTAATAATCACATTCAATATCAATTGCCATTTTCATAAAGATGGAATGCGTAATGGCACACATTCATAACCACATAGTCAAGGAGTTGTGCCAAGAATACAAATAAGATTTTGTCAAGACCTTGTTCCAAGACACTAGTTTGTCTCATGATACCTACTAAGGCATCTAGGAGCTATAGTGGGCTCCACCCATCACTTATGAAGTCCAATGAATTCTTCATATGAAAAGGTTTAAACATAACATAAACATTCATATTAAAACTATCATATGAAATGTCAATACATTGTCCATAAATCATGAATGGTGTAAAATTAACACATCCACAGTCAAAAAAATCACAAAACCTTAAATACAATATTGATGTTTTTTATAATAACAAATCAACTTCAAATAAGCTCAAAATCCATCAAAGGATGTCGACATAGATGAAATCAAAACCTTTTTTAGAGAAATTTCTCTTTATATTTTTTAATAATTTAAGAGTCACATAAAGAAAAAATTTATTTTGAAAATATTCTTATAATATTGTAAGGGAAGTTTCGATGATGTTATAATGGCGTAAAATAGCTACACTCTCTGTATAAGTTAAAAAAATACATTCTTACCTTAATTTTGTCAAAAATGTTATAAAGGACCTTGTTTGTTAAAGGACGGAAATATTTCTTTATAAATATCTTGTAAAAGTCAAACAAATGTATAAATTAATTTAACCCATAGTCTATAAAATAGTAAGAATTTTTTGAAAAACATTTTTAAGAAACATTGATGTGGATGATAAAGAGGTCCCAATAGATAATTACATATAAACAACCTCGAATAATGAAGAGATTGTAGAATTAGTCCTTACCTTGTTCTTTTCCTTAGTCAAAGGTAGGTTAACCTCCTTTATAATGGTGAAAGAATTGTTATTAAACAATTTTATAACAATATACATTAATATTATATCATATATGATCTTTTAACATTGCTTTGTTAATAATATCTTCGTATTGTCGTCGTTTTGGGTGTTAACTGATTCATTTACCTTTATATGATTTGTTACGTAAGTAAAGTCTGTTATGGATGAGATGTATCTTATTCATATTAAAAATGATATTATGTCTTCAAAAATTATTTTTAATCATCTAATAAAAATAAATCTTGAATGGATACGATGGGGAATGAATATCATCGCGTTCGTGGAGATGGTAATACGTACGTACGTACGAGCGACAATATCATGCTTTTGATATTAAAATAATATATAATTGGATGTCATATAATATATAAAGAATAATTTTATTGTTATATTTATTATTTACATAAATTAAACATCATTATTATACCCATCCAAATAATATTGTATTGAATAACAATTACCCCACGACGTGGAGACTATAAGCCGTATGTACGCACATATGGTGACATGTCATTAAAATGATGGATAGAATAATAACTATGGTTGTTCCATATTTATAATAACATCACATTATATAGAAGATATTGGAGATATTATTTTTGAATAGGAACAACAAATAAAGAGGATGTGGAACCAGAAAAGAACTTGAAAGAGGTGACGAAATATTTACCTCTTCTTCGGGTTCTTCGTTTTGATTTGATCAAAAGGGCTCCATAGGTTGGATTTCTGACTAAAGTAAAGCCTATAGGATAAATGGAGGATATTTTAGAGGGTATTTGGGCATGGGTTGGCCAAGACAAATGTCTTTGAAGTTGTGAATTTGAGTGAATGGGGAGTGCCCTTTTATAAGAGGGGTGAGGGGAACCTTATAAAAAACTAGAAATATTATTTTATAATAAACTAATTTTTGGTTTCTAATGGATCAAAAATTAATTATTTAAAGTATAAGGTGGGGATTGATCTAAAACCACTCAACAAATAAGTTTTAGACAGGTTTGGGTCACTATATTAACTTTATCTTTTAGATTTAACTCTTAGTTAAATAGTTTGACATTTATCTTGTCTCTTTGTATTTTTATATTATATGGTTAATAAACTTACTATATACTTCCAAGAGAACCCCAAGTGGTTAATTTATAATACCCCTATCATTATATAAGTCTTGTAGCCGATCCTTATATTTTTATGAATAGAATATCAATTTATAATATAATATTTGTTTTTAAAAACTCTTTTATGTCAATTTTGACACTGTTTGGTATTTTGTTTTTTCTAAATTCAGAAAAGCATTATTACTTGGAAAACAATTCCTCTAACCATACCTAAAATGTAATATTAACATATAAAATTATTTTAATTAATAAAAATTCTCAAATTATATTTATTTGTATATTTATAATATCAATTATTTTAATCTTTCATTAATAAGGAAATTATTGCATCCTCATTGTGTCATATATAAATTTAATTATTAAATATATAAAAATAATAAATAAAAAACCATTATGTAGGAAATATTTTTATATTTCTAATGAATATTTATAGTCGAATTTATATTGTGTGTAACCCTATATTAAAAAATTTTTAGTTATGAAAACATGAATTTAACACTTTTAACACTTCTTTGAATTAATTAATAATAAATGTAATAATCTAATCCAAGTGGATCTAAAGGATCATATTTTATTCCTAAGTTTGTTTTTTGTCGAATTTCACTTATCCAATAGAATTAGGACATGTGTTAGGGTAATAAAATATCATTTTTAGCCTTAATTACACTGTTTACTTTTAACCGTGGAAAATAAAAGTAAAAAGTTACTATTCACAAAAAATTATTTTCATCTTATTGAACCACATTTTACTTACTGATATCAACCGTGTCTCTTGGTTTTTTGAAATTCATCTCACCGAAGTGGTAAAATTATGTTTTCTGTAAATTTGCAAATGCTCCTAGGAGGTGGGTAAAAGAATGTATAAAGTTCAATAACATTTTTATATATCTAAAATTATTATAAACTGAATCAAATGAATTACATTGAACTTATATAGGTATTATGTATCTATTTTTACCTAAAATAAATTTAAATAAAATAAATATTTATTTAAATAAAATTCAGTTTTAACCAATAACTTAGTGTTTTTCACTATTCATCAAAATTGAAAGTTTTCAGAAAAATTACAAACTTTCATCCTATGCTAATTATGATATTATGAATTCAAAAATTATGTCTATTTTAACAAAATTCAAAACATTGAAATTCATTTATTAATTTAAAATTAATTCTTGTTGTCATAACCAAAAAACATGTTTTCAAGAAATAATAACTAACAAAATATTGATATTAGTTTACGTTCAATTTCAAAGTGAAATTATTTATAATGAATAAAATTGGATTAAATGGTAAAATATAATATATTTATAATTCCATACCATTAAAATTTATAATTTCACACTACAAATTATTTTTATTAAAAAAGTTGTTTTCAGTTAAAATATAGTACTTTTCACTATTCACCCAAATATAAAAGTTATCAGAAAAACACCAAAAATATATTGAAACTAAATTACTATGTCCCGATTCTAAATAAGAAGTTTATTTTTTCAAATTTAATATATTAAATTTTCAAATATTGGATTTAAAAAGGGTTCTCCATTAAAAGTCAGTAAAATTTCTTTTCTTAAATAAAATACTTCTTTTATCTGAAAAATGAATTCATTTTTTCATTATGTAAAAGAAACGCATAATATAGATTCTCAAATTATAAGGATTATATAAAGTTCAAAATTTAGTTAATACTATCCATAACCTCTTTTGAATGGCTAATTTGGTAAGTCATGGTGTGCTTAAACTCGGTGTTGCATGTAGTACAAGTTAGTGAATTACATTGAAGAAAAAATGTACTATGAAATCTTGGGGTATTAAATTCTTCTATACTTCAATAAATTGAGCCCTCGCAATTTGAAATTATTCTTTAAAAATAAAATGTGGAAAAAAGAAAATACCTTTGTTGGAAAACCCACATCGAAAATTGAGTTAATAAAATTTAGTCTTAATAAGAGGAAAAGGGGAATGAAAAATCACCAATAAATTATGATATCGATTAGGAGAAAATTGGTGGAAATTAAAGACACATAATTGGAGGAAAAATATAAATATCTATAGGGAGTGATTGAGGTCATCAGTCACAAAAAATTGTAGAATTGAGGGCCTAAAATTCATCAATCTATGATGATTTAAAATATCATCAGTTCAACAAAACATAAGGTATTAGGATAACACATTTTTAGTTTCAATATCCCTTACCTAAAGTTTAAGAATTAATTTCTTCATAGAATAACAGAAGCAAAAAAAATATATACCTGACAAGTAGAGTTCCATCCTTTAACTAATTTCTACCACTAACTCATCATTTACTCTAAAATATAATAGAACATAATTTTTTTCTATTTATCCTATTATTATAGGTTTTCAAAAATGAATTTATAATTCATCAAAAAAACCTTTTAAAACAAAAACTACATTATTCAATATAGGACATCACGTGGGCCAATGGTAGGTGATACACCCTTGTCTCCCTTTGGTTGTGAGTTCATGTCTTGTGGCCTTGCTGGACGCGACGGGTTGTCACCCTTCCTCCGGGTTGCTACCTGACCTCTGGGTTGACCTTTTTATGGCAATCCAAAAATAATCTCAAACTATATTAATCCCAAATACTTCTGTCCAAACTCACAGTCCAAAATTTATAAGGACGGTAAACACAATGGAGAACCTTTTTTCCACGTAACAACATTTTAACACCTTCATCATGTATTCTTTTAAAACACTGTAACATCCTAAATTACCATAAAACCTTATTGATTACATTCAAGCTCCCTCATTCCTTATAGAATACTGGATATACTCTTTCAATCGAAAAATGTGTTAAAACTCTAACAATAATGGAATATACAAATGATTAATCAGTTTCAAGGTAGTCAAGAATATCCAATATAATTTATCCAAATCAATCAAGTATTATTCCAAAATCACTACCTTAGTATCAGAACCATATTATGGATTATCTTTCTCTCGACCATATATTTTCCCAAAATTTAACCTGCTATTGAGACACTTTTCTTGGTACCAAAAAATCTCAATTCCTTAATGAGATAGTACTATAGTACAATCCTTATATATTCTATAATTCTTATAAAATGTACATATTTAACACAATAATCAAATGACACAATAATTTAATAACAACGTAAGAATTCTAATTATTCCCCTTCATCTTTTGTAGTATCATAACTTTTTTATTATCCAATTGTAGCATTTGGGGTATACTCAGATGATTTGGACATTGATTCTCATAGTGTCCCAACTCCTTGCAGATGAAGCATTTTATGTCATGACCTGTCTTCACCAAAAGGAGGGAAGGGTCAGCAGATTGCCAATCCCTTCCCTCTTTAATTTAAAGGAGAGATAATGACCCCTGAAACACGCCTTCAATAGGTCCCGGAGTGGCGACTAGAACCGAGTGTATGGAAATCACGCACAATGGAAGGCATTACCCTTTTTTTTGTTTTATAGGATCGGGAGATAAGATGATGAACCCAACAACACCAAACTGAAAGAAAAGTAAAGCCAAAAGTAAACCATTCCCACATGCATGTTCAAAAGTAAAAGACACATGACATAAGAACTCCAAAGATAAAGTACCAAAAGAAAGAAAAACGATGACAGAAATGCCCCAAGGTCCAAGCTAGTACGGTCACCCACAGTCCCTAAAGTCCTCCTGGAAACCTGAAAGTAGTTTTATATACATAGGGTGAGCATAAAAGTATACTCAGTAGCGAAAAAAAAGACTCTCCTGCACAAGTGGGGGAACGTACTAAAGTCCCGTGAGAAAAAGGCAACCAACACTATCAAGGAGTTCATCCATCCCACTCACCGGCCACACTCACCAAATATTGCAAGCAAAGTATTGTATAATAAAATCACATCAATGTTTGGGTACCCCGTGCCACTTTCCCATTGGTTATTGAAGACAACCTACGCATCGAACCAATCCCGCCATTCTCACTGTAGTCCCACTGCCACACCCCGCCCGCACACACCTGGGTCATATCCTCACGCAGTCCCACTACCAAACCCCGCCCCCAAACACCTGGGCCACAACTGTCACACGTAACCATGCCTACAAACACCTAGGCCAGAACAACCACCATCACGCCTAAAGACACCTAGGATAGAAGATCTACTGTCATGTTCGAAGACACCTGGGCCTCATCCCGAAGACACTTGGGAAACTACCTGCCCGCACACACCTGGACCAACCACCACGCTACTCTGCCCGAAGGTTCTTTGGCCAACAATGGACTTCAGGCCATCACAGCCTGCCCGAAGATACTTGGTCTATCTGGTAAAGGGAGCAGAAAGGAGCTAATAACCAGCCACTAATAGAAGTGTAGGGGAAAACACCCTCCCCCATGAAATGGGGGTGTTGGACACTAAGTGATCGAATTGGGTGGGGCGCAAATAAGAAAAAAAACGAAAATTATATGTATAGGTAGAAAACACTCGCCCAGTTTTGGTTTTTCTTCAGCCATCCTAAAGAACAAAAACAGTACCATGTCCAAGTCACAACTCACACCAAACCAAAACCCATTTGTCCCATCCATGTTTACATGTTTAGTAATAATGTTAAGAATAAGTTTCTGCACCTACTTGGGCAACTAGAGAGAATAATCACAAGCCAAGGGAAGAGCACAGTCAAACATCAACTTAAACGTTCACACCCAGTTCTCTTGTAAAGTCATAACAACAAAAGGGATAAGAGGTCCCTCAAAGTAATGGAAGCAAAGGTAACCCCGAGACACCGCCACATGTCCCCCAAATTCCAGGAGCCGATGGTTTCTCAACAACATAGGATCCCACCCCATTTCGTGATATAGACAAGGTAACCACCTGACCTTAAATTCACAACTGAAAGCATAACCACAGGGGATCCCATCCCCACCCGCATCACCCAACAATCTGCCCGTGAAAGGAAACAAACAAACCATTACCACCAACACAAAGAAAGTCCATGCCGTTATTTTCAGATTTAAAAGATTTTACACACTCCATGATTTCAATTTCGGTATTCTTTAGTCGGGGTTATCATAGAAAGGGTTGGTCTTGGTGCTTTTAATTTATTTATCCCAATATACATAATTAACTGATTTCCTTTACGCAGCAAAGGTTCACAACCACAATACACACCATTTAAACATCACAAGGGGTTTGGTTTTATTAGTGCATAGAGTAAGACCACCAACGACCATGATTTTCAGTAGGCGTAAGCCCGCACAATTCAGAAAAGTGAAAACAGAGCAGCATCGACCACACCCCTCCCCTTCATTATCTAGAATCCGTTTATTATCTTCATTAAAGTTTGGTTCACCCAATTCTACAGAATCAGTAGCGCACCCACCCCACAAGATACACAGGATGGAGAGATGAAGGTAAAACCCTACCTGACGGATCAAGGATTGACGTTAAGTCCTCGGTAGGAACTCGAAATTAGGAGAAACCGGGACGCGATCGAGGAATGGTACTCCAAGAGTAGGGTGATCGAAAAATAACTCAGGGAGATGAGATCTTTAGGTTATAAGGACTGAGATACAGTGTCCCCTAGATAGTTAATATATCGATAAAAATCTCGAAACTGTGGAAAACATGGCGTCGTGGGTTGCCCACGTGGCTGGGACACCCCTTACGTCATTAAAGGGTCTCCGCCGTTTGGGGCGGTTAAAACTGCCGCACATTCCCTACTGGAGGACGTTTCTAAAAAACATGGTTAGGGGCGTGACCAGAACCCATGATCTTTCATTTAATGAGGGTACCCCACCAAACATTTAATTAAAACCCATTAAGGGCTTTAAAAGGGGTCAAAACGCGGCTTAAAAAATCATTTTGCGCAAAAAGGGGCATCACTAGAAAACCCGTGGAGGTAGGCTAGAGCTACCAGTAGCTAAAAGCTACGGGTAGACCGAGAGCCACTGGTAGGCGCGGGCTACCGGTAGACCGGGCTACTGGTAGGTTGAGCTACCAGTAGGCGGCGGCTACCGGTAGACCGAGCTACCAGTAGGTTGAGCCACCGGTAGGCCTTCTACCGGGAGGCTAAGGCTACCGTTAGGGGTCAAGCTTCAACAGGAAGCTAGGATGGCCTCCTAAACCACCCAGAACACTCCAACCTCAGATTTTTCACCAAGTAATGGACCCCAAACCTCGATCCATTACATTAGATACTTCTCAAACTATTCTCATCCCTGAGAATACAAGAACCAACCAGAAAGGAGGAAAGACGGGTCCAAATAACCACCTTTTAAAGATACTTCTCAGGAGAAAACCCCTAAGTTGTTCAAAAGATGGGATAGAACCCCCCCCCCCCCTATATCCAAGAACACTCCCCCAAGAGTTATCAATCTCAACATCTACAACAAGCACAAGGATCACATTGTCCAACACATGAGATAGGGAGTCCCCTCTTACAAGTCAAGATATTATCCGCTTTGGGCGGCACTGACTCGCCCACACGGGTTTAATCGCATCCACATTAATGCATCCTGATTAGCAGTTAGGTTTTACCATCATCACACATCCGGAAACACACAGAGAGACATGGAACAGATCATTTCATGGCTAAGAAAAACAAGCTCTTCACGTTCATTAAAGTACAAGGTAAAACATCTCAACAAGGGTCAGAAAAAAACAACAAGAAGGTCAAAATAGCTCCGGGTACTAAATGAGAAACTGGGCCTCCCACTCCCAAGTGCTCCCTTCCAGGCCACCATGCCTCCACAACACACAAACCAAGGGGATGGTTCATCCATGAAGCACTTTCTCTTTATGATCCTCGATCTTGATTGGTTTCTCTAGGAAGGTGCATCGTCTTCGACATCTAACTCTCCCTAATCGATGACGTGGGAGTCATTGTGTATGTATCGTCGAAGTTGGGAGACATGAAAGACGTTGTGAACTCTCTCCAACTAAGGTGGCAATGCCAGCTGATATTCCACATCACCAACTCACCCCAACACCTAGAAAGGTTCGATGAACCTAGGGGAGAGCTTACTCCCCTACCCAAACATTCGCTTTACATGCCGAGGGGAGACCTTCAAGAACACATGGTCTCCTACCTCAAAATCCAAGGGCCTTCTCCTGCTATCGGCAAAGGACTTCTATCAGTCCTGGGTCGCCTTCATCCTTTCCCGTATAAGCTGGACCTTCTCTGTCATTCTCTACACCACCTCCGGGCCAAGGATGTCTGCCTCTCCGACTTCGGTCCAACACACAGGTGAGAGGAATTTCCTCCCATACAAGGCCTGAAACGGGGCCATACCAATGGTATATTGATAGCTATTATTGTAGGCAGACTCTACCAGAGGCAATTGTCACACCCATGATCCTCCTGAGTCCAGAACACATGCCCGCAGCATATCTTCCAAGGTCTGGATGGTGCGCTCTGTCTGTCCATCTGTCTGGGGATGGAAAGCAGTGATAAGACATAGCTGGGTGCCAAAATCATGGTTCAATACTCTCCAAACTTGTGAGGTAAACCGTGCATCCCTATCTGAGACTATGGACATAGGAACTCCATGCAACCGCACCACCTCATCCACGTACCTTCGTACCAAAGAGTCCACTGCACTCGACTCCTTGATCGCTAGAAAGTGATCTGATTTCGTCAACCAGTGCACTACTACCCAGATGGAATTGCATCCCCCTTGAACCCTAGGTAGCCCCGTGACCAAATACATCGATATTTCCTCCCAATTCCACTCAGGAACATCTAGAGACTGCAGCAGGCCACCTGGAACACGGTGTTCATCCTTCACCTACTGACACACCAGGCACTTGGCTACAAACTCTGCTACTGCTCGCTTTTCTCTAGGCCACCAGAACTGTCTCTTCAGACCCTGGTACATCTTGGAAACTCCTGGGTGTACCCCTAGGGGTGAGATGTGGAACTCACTAAGAACCTTTCCGCGCATTGCCTCTAGGAAAAACAGCTTTCCCCGGAAAATCATCTGGTTCTAACCATCCCCCGTCCATCCTTCGAGAGAATTACTCAGGTAAACTCGGTCATGCATCACTTCGCACTCTGGGTATCCCCACTGAGACTCCTCCACTTGCTACAATAGAGAAGACTACACTATCATCTGATACAGGAAACCTCTACCACCATCCGTCCTCGCATCCAGGTGCAAGAAATCCAACTCCTCCATCACCTTCCAGGCGTCTGCTGATTCTCGAACTACTTCCTTTTGCGATTTCATGCTCAAGGCATCAGCCTCAACATTTCCCTTTCCCTCTGTATAAGATATCTTGAAGTTGTAATCCTAGAGGAACTCAACCCATCTCTGTTGCTGCAAATTCAGATCTCACTGGGAAAAGACATAACGCAAGCTCTTGTGATCCGAGAAGACCACAAAACATTCTCCGATGTGGTAATGCCGCCACAACTTCAACGCGAACACTATGGCTACAAGGTCCAGATCGTGGGTGGAATAGTTACGTTCATGAGGACATAACTGCCTAGACCCATAATAGATCACTCCTCGCTGATGCATCAGCACACATCCCAACCCAAGGCCGGAAGCATCACAGAACACTTCGAACAACGCCCCTTTCTCTGGAAATCCAAGAACTGGAGCACTAACCATCTTCTCCTTTAGGTAGCCAAAAGCTACCTGGCACTGGTCGCCCCACACAAATGCCTGGTCCTTCTTGGTCAAGGTTGTCAAAGGGGCTGCAACTCAGGAGAAGTTGGGTATGAACCTCCGATAGTAACCTGCCAGCCCGAGGAAACTACGAAACTCTGCCACATTCTTGGGTGCTACCAAAGAAACAACTGTCTGAACCTTTTATGGGTCCACTGCTACCCCCTGCTCAGATACTACGTGCCCTAGGAAATGCACTTCTCGCGTCCAGAACATGCATTTAGACAACTTCCCATAGAGCTGGTGCTGTCGGAGGACCTCCAAAATCATCCTCAGGTGTTTTGTGTGGTCCTACTCTGATCTTGAATAGATCAGGATATCATCGATGAACACAACTACGAACCGATCCAGGTACTCCCGGAAAATGGAGTTCATAAGCCTCATGAACATAGCTGGGGCATTCGTAACACCAAAAGGCATGACTATGAACTTGAAGTGCCCATATCTTCACCTGAAGGTCGTCTTTGGGATGTCTCCCTCTTTCACCCTCAACTGGTGATACCCAGACCGCAGTTCAATCTTCGAGAACCATACTACACCTTTCAGTTGGTCGAAAAGGTCATCTATCCTCGGAAGAGGGTAGCGATTCCTGATTGTCACCTGATTCAGCCTTCTGTAGTCTATACACAACTTGAGGCCACCGTCCTCCTTCTTTGTGAACAAAACTGGAGCACCCCAGGGTGACGCACTGGGTCGAACATAAACCCTCTTCATCAGATCATCAATCTGAATCTGTAACTCCCGTAGCTTCGAAGGTGCCATCCGGTAAGGATCCATCGAAATTGGACGAGCCCCAGGCTGCAAGTCTATCCCAAATTCGATATCACATCGAGGGGGTCGAGTCGTCACCTTCTCAGGGAATACGTCCATTAACTCACTGACGATCTATGGTACCTCCACCAACTCAGCATCTACTGACTCTACTGAGAGCTCGGCGAACAAGGAGAGGAGGGGTTTCTCTCGCCTGCTGCCCTTCTGACCGCTCTGCTCGCCGGTGAAAGTAACACGCCGGCTGCCCAAGTCTAAAAAGATGAAGCTTCCTCAGAAGCAGACGATGACTGCACACACAAATAATAGCCAGTAGATGCCTAGGATGACATCGTATGGCTGTATCTGCAACAGTAGGAGATCCCTGACTGACTAATGTGGCCCTACCATCAGTCTCAATCCTTGAAAAACATATAACAAGTCGTTCTGGCCTCTGATTGGTATACTCAGCACTAGGGGTACTGGAAGTCTCTTGGCAGCTATACCCAAGGCATGGGCTAGACTGGGTGCAACGAAGGAGTGTGAAGCTCCGGTATCGATCAAGACATAAGCAAGGGTTCTAAACAAACTAATCATACCTCGAACAATCTCCGGCCCTGCTGAAACTGTTGTGGCCTGCTCCCTGCTGGTCGGAACCAAGAGGGTCCTGATGCTAGTGGTCTGGTGTTGACGGCCTTCCCCTTCGATGATCCCAGCTGGATCCCCTCTTGTGACACACCGCCTAGCATGTGCATCCTCTCCACCACTTCTGCATTCTTCTGTACCTCCAAGTAAGTCGACAAGGTGAAGGGGGTAACAGCGTACTGGAGGGAGGGTTGGAGCACCTCCTCTAAATGTCTTTCCCGAGACTCCTCGTCTGGAAAGAGGTCTAGAGAAAAATGTAGGAGGTCCTTGAACTTGATCCCTAGCTCCCTTACTGACATACTCCTCTACTGGAGGGAGAGTATCTCATGTCTCTTCTCCGCCTTCATCGTAGAAGAGAGGAATTCCTCCCGGGACTCCTTCTCAAAAACAGCCAATGCCACCTCAGCCTCTCTCGTCTCCCCCAGGTAAAGCGTCCACCACTGACACACCTCTCCCCACATCTAGCTGACGGCCAGAGGAACCCAGTACTCAGTCGGGGCCCGAATCAGGCCGAAGGCTATCACTAGATCCTCTATCCTGCTCTCCATCTTCATGTCAGAGGTGCTTCCCTCATACTTCTCAAGGGTATGTCACTGGAAAGCTCAAAGCGTCTTCTACCACTGTTCATCTTCTTCCTCTCGATCAGCCCTCTACCGATCAGCTAAATCGACCTCCTTGGCCTCGATCACCCGTACAACTCGTGGTTGTTTCCTGGGTGCCATAGCTGCAAGGTAAACAAAGAATGCCTAAGATGAAGTAGTGCAGAATATTTTTCTTAAAAATTTCTTAAACTTCTTATTGATTTCAATTCCCAAAACACCCATGAAATGTGAGAAAACAAGTCATTATGATGCATGTACCTTTCCTAGGGTCTCTACCCTGTAATTAATGTCGCCTCACTTGGTTGTTCGGTAGGTCCAGATTCCTTGCATCGGATCTTGGGGGGCCCTAAAATCTTGTGTCCTAGCCAGTCGTCCTTGGCCTAATTCACGCACCAAGGTCACCCAACACCATTTCCCTACCATCCCATGCAATCCTTACTGTTCCTAACTCCAGACTCCGTCCTATCTCTCAACCCCACCTCTGATACCATTCTGTCACGGCCCGCCTTCACCAAAAACAGGGAAGTGTCAGCAGATTGCCAAGACCTTCCTTCTTTAAGTTGAAGGAGAGATAATGACCCCCGAAACCCGCCTTCAATAGGTCCAAGAGTGGAGAATAGTACCAAGGGTATGGAAATCACGCAAAATGGAAGGAATTACCTTTTTTTTATTTTATTGGATCATGAGATAACATGATGAACCCAACAACACCAAACTGAAAGAAAAGTAAAGAAAAAGTAAACCATTCCCACATGCATGTTCAAAAGTAAAAGATACAAGATACAAGAAATCCAAAGATAAAGTACCAAAAGAAAGAAAAACGATGACAGCAACTGCCCCATGGTCTGAGCTAGTACGGTCCCGCACGGTCCCTGATGTCCTCCTGGAAACCTGAAAGCAGTTTTATATACGTAGGGTGAGCATACAAGCATACTCAGTAGGGAAAACCCAAAGACTCTCGTGCACAAGTGGGGGAACGTACTAAAGTCCCGTGAGAAAAAGAAAACCAACACTATCAAGGAGTTCATCCATCCCACTCACCGTCCACACTCACCAAATAATGCAAGCAAAGTATTTTACAATAAAATCACATCGATGTTTGGGTGGCCCACGCCACTTTCCCACGGGTTATTGAAGACATCCTACGCATCGAACCAATCCCGCCATTATCACCACAGTATCACTGTCGCACCCCGCCCACACACACCTGGGCCATATCCTCATGCAGTCCCACTGACAAACCTCGCCCGCAAACACCTGGTCCACTACTGTCATACGTAACCATGCCTGCAAATACCTAGGCCAGAATAACCACTGCCATGCCCGAAGACACCTGGGCTAGAAGATCTACTGCCATGCCCAAAGACACCTAGGCCTCATCCCGAAGCCACTTGGGGAACTAACTTCCCGCAAACACCTAGGCCAACCACCACGCTACTTTGGACGAAGGTTATTTGGCCAATAATGGACTTCGGGCCATCACATCCTGCCCGAAGATACTTGGGCTATCTGGGAAAGGGAGCTGAAAGGAGCTAATAACCAGCCACTAATAGAAGTCTTGGAAAAAACACACTCCCCCATGAAATGGGGGTGTTGGAAACTAAGTGCTCGACTTGGGTGGGGCGCGAATAAGAAAAAAAATACAAATATATGTATAGGTAGAAAACACTCACCTAGTTTAGGTTTTTCTTCAGCCAACCTAAAGAAACCAAACAGTACCATGTCCAAGTCACAACTCACACCAAACCAAAACCCATTTGTCCCATCCTTGTTTACATGTTTATTAATAATGTTAAGAATAAGTTTCTTCACCTACTTGGGCAACTAGAAAGAATAATCACAAGCCAAGGGAAGAGCACAGTCAAACATCAACTAAAACGTTCACACCCGGTTCTCTTGTAAAGTCATAACAACAAAAGGGATAAGAGGTCCCTCAAAGTAATGGAAGCAAAGGAAACCTTGAGACAATGCCCCGTGTCCCCCAAATTCTTGGAGCTGATGATTTCTCAACAATAGAGGATCCCACCCAATTTCATGATATAGACAAGGTAACCACCCGACCTTAAATTCCCAACTGAAAGCATAACCACAGGGGATCCCATCCCCACCCACATCACCCAGCAATCGACCCATGAAAGGAAACAACCAAACCACTACCACCAACATAAAGCAGGTCCATGCTGGTATTTTCAGATTTAAAAGATTTTACACACTCCATGATTTCAATTTCGGTATGCTTTAGCCGGGGTTATCACAGAAAGGGTTGGTCCTAGTGCTTTCCATTTATTTATCCCAATATACGTAATTAACCGATTTCCTTTACGCAGCAAAGGTTCACAACCACAATACACACCATTTAAACATCACAAGGGGTTGGGTTTTATTATTCCACAGAGGAAGTCCACCAACGGCCATGATTTTCAGTAGGCGTAAGCCCACATAATTCAGAAAAGATAAAACAGAGCATCATCGATCACACCCCTCCCCTTCATTATCTAGAATCTGTTTATTATATTCATTAAAGTTTGGTTCACCCAATTCTACAGAATGAGTAGCAAACCCACCCCGAAAGATACACAGGAAGAAGATACGAAGGTAAAACCCTACCTGACTGATCAAGGATCGAAGTTAAGTCCTCTGTGGGAACTCAAAATCATGAGCAACAGAGACGCGATCGAGGAAGGGTACTCTGATCGTAGGGTGATC
The DNA here is from genome assembly GCA_963277665.1 of Viscum album. NCBI lineage: Eukaryota > Viridiplantae > Streptophyta > Magnoliopsida > Santalales > Viscaceae > Viscum > Viscum album. The sequence goes on from OY728129.1 coordinate 964,668,534, forward strand.
AAAAAAGAACTCAGGGAGACGAGAGCTTTAGGTTATAAGGACTAAGATACAACATCCCCCATACGGTTAAGATATCAAGATAAATCTCAAAACCGCGGAAGACGTGGCGTCGTGGGTTGACCACGCGGCTGGGACACCCCACACATCATTAAAGGGTCCCCGCCGTTCAAGGCGGTTGAAACTGACGCACATGTCCTACTGGAGGGCGTTTCTGAAAAATGCGGTTAGGGGAATGACCAGAACCCGTGTTTTTTCATTTAAGGAGGGTAACCCACCAAAAAATTAATTAAAACCCATTAATGGCTTTAAAAGGGGTGAAAACGCGGCTTAAAAACCCATTTTGCGCAAAAGGGGGCGTCACTGGAAAAACCTGTGGAGGTAGGCTAGAGCTACCGGTAGGCGGATTAAAAACCCATTTTGCGTAAAAAGGGGCGTCACTGGAAAAACCTGTCGAGGTAGGCTAGAGCTACCGGTAGCTAAGAGCTACCGGTAGACCGAGAGCTACCAGTAGGCGTGAGCTACTGGTATCCGAGCTATCGGTAGGCCATGGCTACCGGTAGGGCGAGCTATCGGTAGGCCATGGCTACCGGTAGACTGAGCTACCGGTAGGTTGCGGCTACCGGTAGACGGAGCTACCGGTAGGCCAACCTACCGGTAGGCTGAGGCTACCGGTAGACTGAGCTACCAGTAGGCCGAGCCACCGGTAGCCCTGTTACCGGTAGGCTAAGGCTACTATTAGGGGTCACGCTTTACTGGGAAGCTGGGATGGCCTCCCAAACCACCCAGAACACTCCAACCTCAGATTTTTCACCAGGTAATGGACCCCCAACCTCGAGCCATTACATTTTACATTTGAAAATTTTTTCTTACCCTTGCAATCATGTACATGGTGTCTTTTTTCTCAACAGTTATAACAAACTCCCATTCCCTTCAAGCATTTACCAAGGTGATTCTTTCAACATTTATCGCATATGGGGAAATCCTTCTTTTCCCTCTTCCCCTTATCCATGTTTCTCTCTTCCATCCTTCTCTTTTATTTCATCCCTTCAAAGCCATAGGACTCAGATAATTCTTTACTTATCTTATTAACACATTATACGATTTCTTTATATGTTGATAATATATGGGAGAATATTTCACTTCTAAATGTTTGCTTAATACCATGAAAGATATAATCCTTCTTACTCTTTGGATTATACGTATTGTTGGAGTTCACATTCCTTCTATTGGGCACCATTTCTATACAATGGCATACAATAGGTCAGTATATGAATTGCAATGAATAATTCAAAACTTTTAAAATACCTAATGTAAATTGAATAGTTTGTGGATATAATCCATCAATATAAAAATATTTTCTTTTATAAGGTATATACTCGTAAATCCTTAATATTTATTTGTAAAGAAAATGGTAATTATCATAAGGATATCCCCCGGGAGTGTCATAACCAAGAGTGCAGCAAGGCCCATTATTGTGCGCCAGTTCCAATTCGAGTCTAGCTCAAAGTGGTGTTTTCAGGTTTTACCCCTAGGTACATTTGTGTCATAGACGCCTCTACCTACTTGTATCCAGACAAGGATGTATTTTCTTGGAAACTCACAAAATTTCTACATTTCCAAAATTCTAGGAAGTTCTTCTATACTAATCCTCAAAGTCTATCTTAGGGATATGTGCTCTTATCAGAGTTTATCTAAATCAAGTTTCTAAGGTTTGTACTAAACTTCCTCTAATACCAACTGTAATTCCTCGACCCTAGAAGCCCAAAGTTGGTGCATTATTACGTATCATTAGCATGATCACAAAATTTAATGTCTTGAAAGACCGATTAGTTTAGTTACCATCGAAGTAATAGATACATTCATAAGGTTTACATTACATCATAAAATATAAAACTACAAAAACATTGTTTCCATAGAAAACACTGAGATCCCATAGACTATCCATGCAGGTCAGTCATAATATACTTCTTCACATCCTGGGAAAAATAAAACATAGAAAGGGGTGAGTTCAAATTCTTAGTAAGGATAATAATAAAGCGGAAGCTTTCATAAATAAGAATAAAGATTTAAGGAAATGTAAAAGACTAAAACAAAAAACTTTTAAACTTGAATTTTAGAATAATATGGTAAATATAAAATAAAATAATTCCATTTACTTATTCACATTGATATTCTACTAGTCGAATAATCACATGCAATATCAATAGCCACTTTCTTAATGATGGAATGTATAATTCCAGACTCTCATAACCACATAGTCAAGGCCTTGTGCCAAGACTACAAATAATATTTTGTCAAGGACTTGTTCCAAGACACTAGTTTGTCTCATGATACCTACCGATTCATTGAGGAGCTATAGCGGGCTCCACTTGTCACTTATTAAGTTCAATGCATTCCTCATATGGAAAGGTTTAAACATAACATAAACATTTGTATTAAAACTAGCATACGAAATGTCAATACATTATCTATAAACCATGAATGGTGTAAAATTAACACATCCATAGTCCAAAATATCATAAAACCTTCAATACAATATAGAAGTTCTGTATCATAATAAATCAACTTCAAGTAAGCTTAAAATCCATCAAAGGATGTTGATATAGATGAAATCAAAAACTCTTTTATAGAAATATTTCTTTCTATTTCGAAATCACTTAAGAGTCACATAAAGAAAAAATTGATTTTGAAAATATTCTTATAAGCTTTTAGAGGAATCTTTGACGATGTTTTAACGATGGAAAATAGTTGCACCCACCGTATAAGTTAGAAAAAGACATTCTTACCTTAATATTGTCGAAGAGGTTATAAAGGACCTAGTTTGGAAAATGACGGAAAGGTTCCTTTATAAAAATATTATAAAATTCAAACAAGTGTATAAGTTACTTTAACCCATAGTCTATAAAATATTAATAATGTTTTGAAATACATTTTTAAGAAACATGTATGTGGATGATAAAGAGGTCCTAGTAGATAATTACGTATAAACAACCACGGATAATGAAGAGATTATAGAATTGGTCCTTACCTTGTTATTTTCTTTAGTTAAGGGTAGGTTAACCTCTTGTATAATGGTGAAATAATTGTTATTAAATTATAAAATAATCATATACATTAATATGATATCATATATGATCTTTTAACATTTCTTTCTTAACAATATCTTCGTATTTTCATCGTTTTTGGTGTTCACTGATTCTTTTTCTTTTATATGCATGGTTACGTAAGTAATGTTTTTTTATAGATAGGATGAAACTTATTCAAATTCAGAATGATATTAAGTATTTAAAAATTATTTTTAATCATCAAATGAAAATTATTCTTGAATGGATATGATGGGGAATGAATCTCATCGCGTTCGTGGAGACAGTAATTCGTACATACGCACAATCGACAATGCCATTATTTTGATATTAAAATAATATATAATTGGATGGTATATCATATATAAAAAATAATTATAATGTTATATTTATTATTTATCTCAATTAAACATCATTATTATACCCATCCAAATAATAATTTATTGAATAACAATTACACCACGAGGTGGAGACGGTAAGACGTACGTACGCACGTATGGTGACATGTCATTCAAAGGATGGATAGAATAATGAATATGGTTGTACCATATTTATAATAACATTAATCTATATAGAATATAATAGAGTTATTATTTTATAATGGAAACAACAAAGGAAAAGGAAGTGGAAGAAGAAAGGATCTTGAAAGAGGTGATGCAATATTTACCTCTTCTTTCGGTTCTTCCTTTGGATTTGATCAAAATGGCTCCTTAGGTTGGATTTCTAACTAAAGGAAGGCATATGGGATTAATGTAGGATAGTTGATAGGGTATTTGGTCATGGGTTGGCCGAGCCACATGGCTTTGAAGGTGTTAATTTTAGGGAAGGGGGAGTGACTTTTTATAAGAGGGGTGAGGGGCACCTTAGGAAAAGCAAGAAATATTATTTTATAATAAAATCCATTTCAATATATAATGCCTCCAAAATGAATTATTTAAAAGATAATGTGGGGATGGGTCGAAATCTACTCAACTAATGGGTTTTATAAATATTTGTGTCACTATATTAACTTTATCTTTTAGATTTAACTCTTAGTTAAATGGTTTGACATTTACCATGTCGCTTAATATTTTTTTGTTATAAAGTTAATAAACTTATTATATACTTCAAAAAAAACCCCAAGTGGTTCATTTATGATACACCTATAATTATATAAGTCTTTTGGATGAACCTTTAATTTTTAGGGATAGAATATAAATTAATAATATAATATTTGTTTTTAAAAACTCTTTTATGTCAATTTTGTCACTTTTTGTTATTTTGTTCTTTCTAAATTCATAACAGCATTATTACTTCGAAAAAAATGCATCTAATCAACCCTAAAATTTCACATTAACCAATAAAATTAGTATAATTCCTAAAAAGTCTCAAATTAGATTTATTTGGATATTTATAATATCAATCATTTTAATCATTCATTAATATGGTAATTACTGTATCATCATTGTGTCATAAATAAATTTAGTTATTTAATGTATAAAAATTATAATTAAAATACCATTATGTAGGAAATATATTTATCTTTATAATTAATATTTATAGTCTAATTTATATCAGGTCTAATCCTATATTAAAAATGTTTTAGTTACGAAAATGTGAATTTAACACTTTTAACTCTTCTTTGAATTAAATTATAATAAATGTCCTAATCTAATAAAAGTAGACCTAAAGGATCATATTTTATTCCAAAGGTTGTTTTTGGTAGGATTACACTTATCCAATAAAATTAGTACATGTGTTAGTGAAATTATAATATCATTTTTACCCATAATTACCCTATTTACTTTTAACCGTGGTAAATAAAAGTAAAAATTTACTATTCACCAAAAAATATTTTCATCTTATTGAACAACATTTTACTTAATGATATCAACCGTGTCTCTTGGATTTTTGAAATTGAACTCACTGAAGCGGTAAAATTATGTTTTAAGTAAATTTGCAAATGCTCCTAGGAGATGGGTAAAAGACGTTAAAAACATCAATAAAATTTTAATATATCTAAAATTATTATAAACTAAATCCAATGAATTACATTGAACCTAGATAGTTATTATGTATCTATTTTGAAATATAATAAATTTAAATAAAATAAATAATTATTTATATAAAAATTTGGTTTTAACTAATAACTTAGTGTTTTTTACTATTCATCAAAAATTGAATGTTTTCAGAAAAATGCCAAAATTTTACCCTAAGCTAATTTTGAAATTCAGAATTCAAAAATTAAGTCTATTTTACAAAATTCAAAACATAGAAGTTTAATTTCTTAATTTAAAATTAATTCCCGTTGTCAAAACCAAAAAACAATTTTTTTTAAGAATTAATAATTAACAAAAGAATAATACAAGTTTATGTTCAATTTCAATGTAAAATTATTTCCAATGAATAACATTGAATTAAATGGTAAAAATATAATATATTTATACTTCTGAATAATTTAAATTTATAATTTAACACTCCAATTTATTTTGATTAAAAAAGTTGTTTTCAGTTAAAATATATTATTTTTCACTATTCACCCAAATATTAAAGTTATCAGAAAAACACCAAAAATATAATGAAGATAATTTCTTAAGTCCCGATTCTAAATAAGAAGTTTATTTTGTCAAATTAAATATAAAAAAGTTTCAAATATTGTATTTAAAAATGGTTCTCCATTAAATGGTGGAAAAATTGCATTTTTTTTAAAAAATACTTCTTGTATCTGAAAAAATGAATATGTTTTTTCATTATGTCTAAGAAACTCATAATATGGATTCTAAAATTATAAGGATTATATATAAGTTTAAAACGTATTTAATACTATTCATAACCTCTTTTGAACGGCTAGTTTGGTAAGTCATGGTGCGCTTGAACTTGGTGTTGTGTGTAGGGAAAGTTATTGAATTACTTTGAAGAAAAAACGTACTAGGAAATCTTGGGGTATTACATTGTTCCCTCCTTCAATAAATTTCATCCTCGCAATTTGAAATTTTTATTTGAAAATAAATGTTTGAAAATATAAGATATTTTTGTTGGGAAACCCACATCGAAAATTGGGTTAATAAAATTTAGTCTTAATAAACGGAAAAAGGGGAATGAAAAAGTCACAACCAAATTATGATCTCAATTAGGAGAACTTTGGTGGAAATTAGAGAAAAATAATTGGCGGAAAAATATAAATATTTATAGGGAGTGATTGAGGTCATTAGTCACAAATAATTGTAGAATTGAGGGCCTCAATGCCATCAATCTATGATGATTTAAAATATCATCGGTTCAACAAAACATAAGGTATTAGGATAACACATTTTTTGTTTCAAGATCCCTTACATAATGTTTAAGAATTAATTTCTTCATAGAATAAGATAATAAAAATATATATACTTGGCAAGTAGGGTTCCATCATTTAACTAATTTCTACCACAAACTCATCTTTTACTCTTAAAGATAATAGAACACTATTTTTTCTACTTATCCAATTCGTATAGGTTTCCAAAAAAATGAATTTATAATTCATCTACTAGACCTTTTAAAAAATCTATATTATTCAATCTTCGACATCCTATGGGCCAGTGGTAGGTGATACACCCTTGTCGTCCGTCAGTTGCGGGTTCAAGTCTCACAGCCTTGCCAGACGCGATGGGTTACTGCCCGGCTTTCAGGTTTCCCTATTTATTGTAATCCAAAAATAATCTCAAACTGGACTTATCCCAAATTCTTCTGTCCAAACTCACAGTCCAAAATTGATAATGAAGGTAAACACAATGAAGATCCTTTTTTCCACGTAATATCATTTGAAAACTTTTATCAGGTATTCTTTTAAAACACTACAACATCCTGAATTACTATAAAACCTTATTGATTACATTCATGTTTCGTTATTCCTTATAGAATACTGTATATACTCCTTATATCAAAAAATGTTGTAAACTCCAACAATAATGGAATATAAAAATCATTAATCACATTTACGGTAGTCAAGAATATCCAATATAATTTATCCAAATCAATCATGTATTATTCTAAAATCACTACCTCGGTATAAGAACCATATTATGGTTTATCTTTCTCTCAGCCATATATTTTCCAACAATTTAACCTTTAATTGAGTATCTTTTATTTGTTACACAAAATCTCAAGTCCTTAATGAAATAGTACAACTGTAAAATCCTTATATACTCTATAATTCTTTTATCATGTACATCATTAATACAATACTCAAATAACACAATACTTTAATAAAAACTTAAAAAATAAAATCATTCCTCTTCATCTTCGGTAGTATCATAACTTTATTATTATCCAATAGCCGCATTTGGGTTATACTCTGATAATTTGGACATTGATTCGCATAGTTTCCCAATACATTGCAGATGAAGCATTGTACATTTGAAACTTTTTTTTACCCTTTCAGTCACATACTTGGTGTCCTTTTTCTCTACACTTATAACAAACTCACATTCCCTTCAATAATTTACCAAGGTGATTCTTTCCACAATTATCACATATGAAAAAATCCTTCTTTTCCTTCTTCCCTTTATCCATCTTCCTTTCTTCCATCATTTTCTTCACTTTCTTCCCTTCAAATCTATAGGACTCGGAGAAATATTTACGTATATTATTAACACATGATACTATTTTTTTCATATGGTCATAATACACAGGAGAATATTTCCCTTCTAAATCTTGGATTAATACCATGAAAAATATTATCCTTCTTACTCTTTGGATCATACGTATTTCTGGAGTTCACATTACTTCTACTGGGAACCATTTCTATACAAGGGAATACACTAGGTCAGTTTATAAATTGCAATGAATAATTCCAAACATGTAAAATAAATAACTTAAATTGAACAGTTTGTGGATATAATCCATAATCATGAAAATATTTTCTTTTAGGAGATATATACTCAAAAATCATTCATAATGATTTGTAATGAAAATGATAATTATCCTATTCATATCCTCCGGGAGTATTGCAACCAAGAGTGTAGCAAGGCTCATTTTTGTGCACTAGTTCCCATTCGATTCTAGCTTAAAGCGGTGTTTTCAAGTTATACACCTAGGTATATCTATTCCAGAGCCGCCTCTACCATACATACACATGTATGGTGACATGTCATTCAAAGGATGGATAGAATAATGAATATAGTTGTACCATATTTATAATAACATCAAAGTATATAGAATATACTAGAGTTATTATTTTAGAGTGGAAACAACAAAGAAAGAGGAAGTGGAAGAAGAAATGAACTTGAAAGAGGTGATGAAATATTTACCTCTTCTTCGGATTCTTCCTTTTGATTTGATCAAAAGAGATTCTTAGGTTGGATTTCTGACAAAAATAAGGCCTCTAGGATTATAAGAGTACATTTGAGAGGGTATTTGGTCAGGTTTTGGCCGAGCCAAATGGCTTTGATGGTGTGAATTTGAGGGAAGGAGGAGTGCGCTTTTAGAAGAGGGGTGAGGGGTACCTTAGGAAAAGCTAGAAATATTAATTTATAATGAAATCATTTTCGGATTCTAATGGATCCAAATTGAATTATATAAAGGATAAGGTGGGTATGGATCGAACACCACTCAACCAATGGGTTTTAGATAGGTTTGGGTCACTATATTAACATTATCTTTTAGATTTAACTCTTAGTAAAATAGTTTTACATTTATCATGTCTCGTTGTATTTATATATTATATGGTTAATAAACTTACTATATAAATCCAACAGAACCCCAAGTGGTTAATTTATGATATACCTATCATTATATAAGTCTTTTGTCTGACCCTTATATTTTTAGAAATATAATATCAATTAATAATATAATATTTGTTTTTAAAAACTCTTTTATGTCAACTTTGACAATATTTGGTATTTTATTTTTTCTAAATTCATAACAGCATTATTACTTCGAAAAAAAATTCATCTAACCAACCCTAACATGTCATATTAACCTACAAAATTAGTTTAATTCATAAAAATTATAAAATTAGATTTATTTGGATATTTATAATATCAATTATTTTAATCATTCATTAATAAGGTAATTACTGCATCATCATTATGTCCTAAATAAAATTAACTATTTAATGTCTAAAAATTATAAATAAAATACCATTATGTAGGAAATATTTTTATCTTTATAATTAATATTTATTTTAGAATTTATATTGTTTCTAACTCTATATTAAAAATGTATTATTTATGAAAACATGAATTTAACACTTTTAACTCTTCTTTGAATTAAATAATAATAAATTTCCTAATCTAATCCAAGTGTACCTAAAGGATCATATTTTAATCCTAATGTTGTTTTTGGTCTAATTAAACTTATCCAATATAATTTGGACATGTGTTAAGGTAATAATAAAATCATTTTTACCCTTAATTACCCTATTTACTTTTAATCGTGGTAAACAAAAGTAAAAAGTTACAATTCTCTAAAAAAAGTTCATCTTATTGAACCAAATTTTACTTACTGATATCAACCGTGTCTCTTGGTTTTTCGAAATTCAACTCACCGAAGTGGTAAAATTAAGTTTTATGTAAATTTGCAAATGCTCCTAGGAGGTGGGTAAAAGAAGGTAAAAATTTCAATAACATTTTTATATATCTGAAATTATTATAAAAAAGCTCCAATGAATTACATTTAACTTATATAGGTATTATGTATTTATTTTAACCTAAAATAAATTTAAATAAAATAAAAAAAATTAAATAAAAAGTTGGTTTCAACCAACAACTTAGTATTTTTCAATATTCATCAAAAATTGGAAGTTTTTTGAAAAATACTAAAATTTCACCCTAAGATAAGTTTGATATTTTGAATAAAAAAATTAAGTCTATTTATTAAATTCAATACATAGAAGTTTCATTTATTAATTTAAAATTAATTCCCATTGTCAAAACCAAAAAACGTGTTTTTAAGAAATAATAACTAACAAAAGATTTATACTAGTTTATGTTCAATTTCAAAGTGAAATTATTTCCAATGAATTACATTGGATTGAATAGTAAAAATATTATCTATTTATACTTCCAAACCATTAAAATGTATAATTTAACACTACAAATTCTTTTGATTAAAAAATTTGTTTTCAGTTAAAATATATTATTTTTCATTATCCACCCAAATATAAAAGTTATCAGAAAAACACAAAAAATATATTGAAACTAAATTATTATGACCCGATTCTAAAGAAGAAGTTTATTTTGTAAAATTGAATATATAAAAGTTTCAAATATTGGATTTGAAAATGGTTCTCCATTAAAAGGCAGTAAAATTTCATTTTTTTAAAATATTTCTTTTATCTGAAAAAATGAATTTGTTTTTTTATTATGTCTAAGATACTCATAATATGGATTCTAAAATTATAAGGATTATATAAAGTTAAAAATTTAGTTTATACTATTCATAACCTCTTTTGAACGGCTAGTTTGGTAAGTCGTGGTGCGCTTGAACTCAGTGTTGCGTGTAGTGCAAGTTATTGAATTAATTTGAAGAAGTAAAGTACTATGTAATCTTAGGGTGTTATAGGAGAAACCTAAAATAGTGTTAAAACATCAAATGGGAAATATTTTAATTTCACACTTTTAATTATAAGGTTAACTCGCATGGTTTGGTTGCGTGATTTTCTAACCTCTGGGACAACCATGTGTCCCTCACTGAGCAAGAGGATCATGCTGGATGGTTTTCCCACACTATTTGAAAAACTATGCACCAACCATTAGTTCACCACTATCCAAAATGGACATTTTCCACATGGTTTCCTAGGAAGGGGTGCGCAGTTTTTCTTAACCAGGTGCCAGCCATGTTCTACATGTTGTAAACCTGAAAATATCCACTTTTCACCAAAAAATCAATTGAAAACTCCCATTACTCAAAAATTCAAACCAAGAGCTCAATATGAACTTGAACTAAATGATCATATACCAAGAAGATAATAAAATAAAACTATTCCTATGCTTGGATGTGAAAATTCTCCCCAACGAAAACACTTTCGTCCCCCATAATGTGTCCAAGTCGGATAATAAGAAAACTCCATCCCAAAACCAAATAAATCAAAAAAAAACCACTAACCTTGGGGTGACCTTTCACTTCAAAAGTCACACCCAACCATTCATATAGGATACCACAACAAAAATAACAATGGTTGAATATTAGAGAAAATTCCCCTCAAAATAACCTGACTACAACCTTGGAACAACTTTTCACCAGACCAACAGGAGATCTCCCAACATGAATAGTCTCAAAAAACTTCACAATAGTTAAACAACAACACCACTAGAACTGGGATGAAATTCCCCACCTAAACCAAACTCCAAACATAATGGAAAAACCACGAAAGTAACCTAAACCAAAAAGTGGAGCCAAACATAAGATAAAATCATTGATTTCTAAAAGCACGACTATCTCAATACAAGTGTAACAGGTAACCAAAAATCATAAAAAAGAAAACAATTTAAGTATCCACATCTTGGGCACAAAAATACAACTACAATGAAATAAGACCACATAGTCTCTTACAAATAACTCACTACAATTAAAAATCATCAACAGGAAACTTAAACCATTTACAATATAACACTAGAGACAAGTGTTGGGACTTGTTTTTCCATACCCCATCGATTCTATATTATGTGATAATATTCACTCTAAGGCCTATGTATGGAGCACTGAAATTCTAAGCATATTCAGACAAAAACTAGGAGATGATATCCTCCAATCAAGATTTATTCCTATGGAAATTTTTCTTACAAAACCTGTACAAGTGATCCAAATATCCACAATGATGATAGGACTTTAGAGGATTGTAACAAGGTGACTTGAAATGCATAAAATGACTACACCGAAAAAAACAAGTTAACATTCTGATGAAGTATAATTTCATATTAACTGATATTTTTTATTCCAATGTTTCTATGGTGGCTGTTTTGGGGCACAAAAACATCCATTTAAAATCCAAGACTTTGCTTTCATGCTTGGAAATAAAAACATCACACCTAGGGAACCATAAAATATCTATATTTTGATTTTTTGGAATGAAATTATTTTTGTGGGGATAGGTATTTCCTCAAGTGATCATATTTTGGAAAATATTATGTTCGAAAGAGTTTTTTTCCCTATATATATTGTTTTTGAAAAATGTGACATGATGGATAGAGAAGTTCATTGGAAATACCTGATAAACATAAATTTGGGGATATGTCCATGGATAGTTAGTAGAGATTTTAGTTCCATTATGAATTTATTAGAAAATAATAGGGAATGGGTCTACCAATATAATGATAGACATGAATTTGTGTTATTTTCATCTAAAAATGGTCTTCTTGATTTGGGATTACTCTATTCATAGGGTCACATTGTTTAATAATAAAAAATGGCACCACCGAGTGTGGTTTTATCTTGATCATTGATTTTCTATTCTCTTGTTTATTTCTTCAATATTGAATTCCAATGTGGTGCACTTGGTTCATGTTCTCTATGGTCACTACCCTCTCCTCATCAGCCTGAAGGATAGTTTCTCTCATAATGATTTTTTCCTATACTCAAGTTGATGGGAGGATAACCCTTATTTTTCTTCTAAGGTTTGTTATTCCTAGAAAAAATGTATGCATGTTGTCCATTAGGTGGGGTTTCATCATAAACTCTAACGTTTGAAGGAAGACCTTTACACATGGTCCAACTCTAATCACTCCATGTTTCTTGGCTAGTATTTCCTCAAATGTGCTATCAAACAAGCTGAAGAAGACCTTGGATTTCAATGGGATGAATATTTTTTAATAATATGGTTGTCTTTAAGAATCAGCTCACAGATATTCTCCTTCAACAGGAAATAATTTCGCACCAAATATCACAATGGAGGAGGAAAAAGATGAAGATAGAAACACATAATTATTATAGTATTTCATCAGGGAAAGGAAATGGCGTACCACTCAAAATATCCTCATGTAGTATAGATATTTTTACAACAACCTCTAGGTTTTTGGATGTATAACCTTATCTCATTTCAACTCCCTTATTTCAAAATGTAACCCTCACATATAGGATGACTCCCTACTGGTCATAGTGATATGTTCGACTATATCCCTATTTTGGTTTCCTTGGATATTAATGTTGAATTCTAGAATCTAATAGATGAATAGGAGATATGGCGGATAGTTTCTTCTCTCAACCATGGGAGTTCCCCTATTCCTGATGGATTTCTAGTCTCATTCTATATAGCATTTTTTAATGACATGAAGGATGAGATGGTGGGTATGATCAAGAATTTTTATGAGGAGGGGGTTTTCCCATAATGGCATGTGCCACCACTCTTATTTTTATTCCCAAGTTCAAATAACCTTATTCAATGATTAATTATAGTCCTATCAGTATATTCCACTTATCCTATAAAGTCCCAACATTTATGATCAACTGACGGCTTATAGGGTATCTTTGCAATTGGATATCAGAAAAGAAACAAGGTTTTATTTGTAGTAGATGTAGTCAAATGAATATTTCCCTGGCCCATGAAATGATTAGTAGAATCTATAAAAAAGTCATGGGATCGAACATATCCATTAAGAATGCTATTGATAATGTTTATTATAGAGTTTAGTAGAGCAACATCACTAGATTCATGAGGTGCATGGACTTCTCTGAAATGAAGGTTGATCTTTACATTAGATTTATTGGATCTCTATGGGTTTTTGTAACCTTTTATGGTATAAATTATGGCTTCTTTATATCATCATGAGGTCTCAGATAGGGATATCCCCTCTCCCCATATGTTTTAATTATGATCCAAGATTCCATCAGCATATACCTTTATAAATTTAATAGGGATGGTTATGTTCAACCTTTCACTTATAGACCAATCCCCAATGGCATTACTCATCTTTTGTTTGTTGAGGATATTCTCATTTTTACCAATGGAACCAACAGAATCATTCAAGAACATACTCAGATTCTTAAAACTTATTGATCTTTTAGGGGACATCTCATTAACTATGAAAAAAGTAGTATATTTCTCTCAAAGATAGACTAAAATAGAAGAGGGAAGAAAATTTTAATATGGATAGAGATCTTAATAAGATATTTTCCCATGGTGTATTTTGGATCCCCTGTATCCTTATAAAGAATTCATAGTCACTATTTCGAAGGAATTTTTGACAAGATTTCTTATCGTATTCTCAAATAAAAAAATATATTTCTCTTATTTGGGTAGAATCTCACCCTTTTCAACAATTTTTTAACCTCTGTCCTTATTCATGTTCTATAAGGAACAATAATACCCTATATAGTTTTCAACAACATTGAGAACATGATGGTTAGTTTTATATGGGATGCTCAGGTGGAGGGAAGGTGTTATTAGGCCACATGGGATAGAATGTAATGGGATAAAGAGAATGGTGGTATCAATCTCAATAATTTTAAGGCCACTATGTGATTTATTCAATCTAAAATAGCTTGGGATATGACGGAAGGGGACCCTATCTAAGCTAGTTTCGCCAGGCTCAATATTGTGCTCGTTTCGATGTTTTTGATGGTAGATACACAAAACTATGGGAGTTTAATCATTAACATATTCTAAATTTTAAACACCACATGAAATGGATTGTGTGTGTCAACTCACTTAGCTTATAGAATTAAAATCTAGTGGGGATAGTTCTTAGAATTCCTAGATGCCCAATGCCAAACATCACTTTCTCTCAAGCTACCATTTTCGATGCCTTTTCTAAGACTATTCTAGGATCTCAACAGTAGGAGGTTCTCTAAGAAATTTCATCCTCTTTTGAACCATATAAGCTAGTTTTTAATTTAAACCCATATGTAATGTTCTCTTCAAAGTAATATTACCTTTCTATACATGATAGAAATAGTATGGATGCTTGGGTGACATCTTGTGGTGAAAATACTTACCTACTAAAAAAACATTACCATTTGGAGACTCTGAAATCTTGATTTACCCATTGATTGGGGGGAGTGTATCAAAGGGGTTTACATATATTCTAAATGTATCTGTTGTCACACCCCACATGTTGATATTTTCAATAACATTTTTTTCCACAGCGGTAGGGTGATTACCATCAGACATTTCCTCAACAACTTCACTTGAAGGAACTTTAAAGGGCTCTCTGGCGATCTCTTCCTGGAAACAAGGATGCTTGTCATGGATTATATTTCATAGGAACTTATGGCCTGATCGATATTTCTTTTGGATGGTTTTTAGACACATTGGTTCACCCATAATGAGGCATGTTATGATGGTTACAATACCTATCAGTTAGAATTGAATGTCTGGGCTAGGGTCTTGGCGATGGATATTTCTCATTTAAACAAGAATTGGAACCTTTATCCCTATATCATCTAGATTTTGTCTTATATAAGCGCATGTGACATGGAACTGGAGTGGGTGTCTCAAGGTAATTGGGTGAGGTGGTTTCCTCTTGATAAGGGTCTTGTTCTGAACATCGATGCCTTATACAAGAATGGTTTCATGCAGGGTGGAGGGTTAGGGAAGAATAGGAAGGGATCAATCTTCCTTACATTTAGTTTTTTCATCGTTACAGGTTAATCCCTTCTGGAGGAAGCTGCTACCATAAAAAAAATCTTATCCCCATGTCTCTCGCATGGTATAGTTCTCAATAGAGTGGAAATCGATTCTCTTATTTTCCTCAACTCAATAAAAGGCTTGAGTTCCATCCCATGGGACATAACATATATTGTTCATAATTTCTAGTAGATTTTTAATAGTGATATTGAGCTAACCCATACATGGCATAAGGGTAACATGGTTTCAGATATTTGGCCTTCCCAAGCCTCACTAGATTCCTTGAGTGTCATTTTTTCTATCATTGGATCTCTTGAAACATAGTGTGTTATTCTTGTTCAGGTCGATGCCTTAATCCTTCACTATTTTTCAGGCCCCCATGAAATGTTTGGTCCCCCACCTTCATTGTTAAAACAAAAAATTCCAAAATTTTGATTGAAAATCCTTTGATGAGAGGGCTCCCTCCTTGATCTCTGGATGAAGACCCCAAATGAAAAGATGATCTTTCATTAGATCCTATCAAAATTCCTCTAGGTAAAAGGAAACTAGATCCTTGATGTGGTCAACATAGGCCTTCATTGTCCGTTGGCCTTGCTAAATAATCATGAACTCTTTCAATTTCATCATCTTCACCTCCTCAGGTACAAACTATCAGACAAAAGGGTTATTTAACCCCTCTCATGTCATAATGATTTTCATTGATGATGGAGATATCACCTTCCACTAATCCAAAGTCATACCATCCATCAAAACCATAATTTCACACACTCTCGCAGTTTTTGAAGTTCCCAAAAATATAAAGACACACTCAAATTCCTCAAACCATTCCACTATATCTAACTAATCTCAATCACCATAAAAGATGGTAAACCAAGAATTACCCTCAACTAGACCAAAACCCACAAGAAACTTTGGGGACCATTCTATCTAGGCAGCATACTCTGAATAACCCAAGTAACACTAACCCAAATTCAACATCAACTCAAAATAAAATAAAAAAGAACATATCAATAAAAACAACTGGCTCACAAGACAAAAACTATAAGAACAACCACAAAATCATCTTTTAAAAAATATGATTTCCTCCAAATTCTGAAATATACTTCTTACAAACCAACATTCCATGTACTAAAATCCATTTTTTAAAAAATAGGAACCCAATTTTAAAAGAACATTGTCCTTAAAATCATATTCAGTTTTAAAAACCATTTTGAAAAAACCAGGCCAACCCATTGATTTCCAATACTCACCCATGGTATCCTATGAACTGAAACATGTGTTTTCATCCCACATCAACCTAGATCATTGTTTCAAACATGCCAATATGCACTTTCCATACATTCCCACAAACATGTGAACATCCATAAAGAATTTCAAGGGTCACACATACCACTTTATCATCAAACCCAAGCATTTACTGAATTTTATATCACAATAACTTTCTCTTTTAAAACTCATTTTTCAATACAAAACCACTTGAAAAAAATTATTTCCATCTCCAAAACCATTTTCATTTTATAAAATACCACTCACAAAAACAAAATCCAAAATTAAGCCCAACTTATCTAAACAAAAACCAACCAAAAATAACAACTAAAATCAAACACTTTAGATGTAGAACTAGTGTCCATGTATAACTCAGTGACATGGTTAGTGTTTTATGCTCAAAGTAAGAATCAAAAACTAAGAGGACCTTTAACCATTCACTCAGACTCCACAAGGGTCACCACCTCATGTGATATCACAATGTGACACTGACTCACCTCCATTTCTATTCCCCATTTACACATGAAAAATCCGAAACAAAGGACTTAAATCACGGAAACTCCTAGAAACTCAAGGATCTGAATGAGATAGGGTTCATGAAATCCTTTATATACATAACTATGAAGTCACAATAGTCCAAATTTCTAATATATCTGACACCCCAAAAAACAAGGGCCCTCTCTAACACCATTTTCCATGAACCAAGATAGGATTTCTTCCAACCTGACACCCAGCTCGGTCTGAGACATTTCCTAAAGTGTATCCCGATCTCCAGGGGCTAGAAACTAATTTTAGGCATCAACATATTCCAATGGGAGTTATTTATCCTTATGAAAATCCAATATCAAATACACCAATTAGATCTCTCAAAAACAAACCAATAATTTAAAATCATGTGTAAGTAAAAAATTGATATAGATACAACCAAAAAAACTCAATACTAGCTAAGACCAAACCAAGAAACATAATCTCTACATGTGGTCACCACAAAACTCAAGACTGGCCTAATAGAAAGAAACTAAAACCAGAATCCATAACATGAAACCTAAACCTGCAAAACGGATTGAGTCTACCGACACTGATTGGCACAAGTATGGTGTGAGCTAAAACAGCTCCATTGGTAATCACCAAAGAATCCATTCATTTCCATTATAGAATTATTCCCCAAACAAAAGTTTAAAATACAATCAAAACACATGTTTTTTATCATTTTGAACATTAAAATATGACTTTCAACATGTTCCAATTAAAAAAAACATGTGACTTTCATTTTCCACAAATGTTTAACCTTATACTACACATTTAAAAACCAAAACACACATATAATCAAAACAATATATCAAAAAATGGGTTGTGAAGAAAGTAAAGGAATCCGAACAAGCAGAAACAACATGTAAAGACAATATCCAATATGCAGCAGAAATCAAAAAATGTGTAGATAGTAATCATGAGAATTTCATTAAAATATATGGAGGTAATCCCTAGACATACTCAGTTCAGACTCACATACTAGAAAATGGTGCTACTCAATAGTCAATGACCAACTAGTCGATCTAAACTATTCAATCAATTGGTACATCCCTCTGGAACCCATCAAGTCTAGGGGCACCAACCCATATAATCGAGGTTGAAATGCCACTATCACTCAACCCTCTATATTATGCCCAATAATCACATGATAGAAGTATTTTGTGAAATAATGGAGAGGACCAATTTGGGATATAACTAACACTGATAGGGGGTGAATCAGTGTTGGGGACTTTTAAAATGAATTCCAATTTTTTATCCATGTACTTCTTGACCTATTAGGATCTTGATTCTCTTATTCTCTTTTCCATGTCCCATAAAATAATAGAAAGTAGTAAAAATATTCACACGATGTTTTTTAAAAGATCACCACTCAATATGACTAGATACGTCCTTGTTATGAATGGGTATGACCAATGCATGGATTCCCGACTATAATGTGATATTATTTTACAGTGTAGTGGATAAGAAAACAATCCTCTAGATTGTGTTAGTCCCTACACTTTGGAGGGGGTGGGAAACAATCCTATTCCTTGTACTGGTGATAGCCAAGTCCAACTTTCAGCCTTTAGCTGGTTCGTGATACTGCTTATCGAGATAGTCTTCTTCCTTCTTGATAAGGTAGTTTCTGCTCTTGGTCTTCTTTAGTGATCTTTACATGATTACTTTAAAAGAAGTCGACATGAAATACTTCCTTTTTTCTTTCTATTCCTATTTAGTGCACCACTAACTGCACAATACTTCTTTATTATTCTTAGTGCAACAACTAACTACACTAAACTTCTTCTTTCTTTAGCTAGAATCACATACACCAATTTGATTATTCAAACACTGAGGATTAACTCACATAACATCATCTGAATTAAACTACCTTGAATAATTGTCAGCCTTTAGTTGGTCATACTTTGTACTTATTCTTCTTCTCTTTGTTATCTTTGACACCATATAATAAGGAATAGTACTGCAGTGTCTTAATCTCTTTCTTCAAAACTCAATACCAACACATGAGTGTATCAGTATACTTCCTTCTTTTTTGGGGTAGATATGAGTTTAGTTTCACATCTATCTCCTTGTCACACAAGCTATAACACCCCTGCAAATAGTGTATATAAATCGTGCAACCAGAGAATGTTCACTTTCATACAAGCAGAGAGCTCCACGGGTCTTCTTCTTCAAGTAGAGGACGTGTGATTATTCTTCAAAGAACCATGGATAATTCATGGATCTATCTTCGTGAAGCACTACACGGGTGAGTATTAACCGGTTGGGTACTCACAGAATCTCCTTAACAAAACACCATGAGGGATTGAGAAAACCAGTCCCTGGTTTGTGCTTTCTTATTCACACAGGGAGTGAGGATCTCTTTCTTTGCAAGACACTTCAATAGTGCATAGAACTTGTTAAAGGCCAGTAGTACCCTAAAATTTTTCGCACACCCTTCTAAGTGACTTGTGCTTAAAACTCAAACCTTGCGTGTAAAAAAACCTTTTGGCAAACAATGGAAAATGGCGCCACCTTAAACTGTTCTTTTCTGCTGCCTCCAGATATTCCATTCCTTTTTCATTTTTCTCTATACTGATTCTCATATCCATTCTTCATATTTCATCATGATCTCCACTATCGTGATATTTATCCTTTAGCATCGTCATAGTTACTGTGTAAAGTACTAAAACTTCCCTATCTTCTAGCATCATCATTCCTTCCAATCAAAACTATATATGACTAGCATCATCATTTCTCCCCCTATTTCTTTATAAGGCTTGCGTCACATGTTTTCCTAATTTATGATATTTTTGAAATAAATATCAACAATGAATCGTCTGGTTTAGTCAGCATTCCTCATTGTTGTAGACAATGTATCACCATTGATACACGTGCTTTGAACATAGAACCATCTCAACAATTGTCTAAATTTACTTCATAGAGAATTTCCCAAGTATGACATTAATTGAAATGATTTCATAACAATTCTCCAGGAATCCTCAATTCAGCTGATCTCCCTTAACTTTGGGGTCCTTCTTTATTTTTACTGATATTGACAACTGTTCACAACAAATACAATCATCAGACACAAAGTGGTCCCAAAAATCTTCCCCTTTTTATTTTGTTGGCAATACCTTAAAGTATCCTTAGATGAATGTGTCAATGTCAAAATGATAATCTTATCTCTCCTCTTTACATTTTTCTCTCCCTTAGATATTTATTTCATTTCTCTCCCACTTGTTGATAAGAAATAAAAATTTCATGGTAGAGAGGGTATCATTCCATACTTAAGCAATGTTCCATCAATCATTTTACACTAAGTCTACTTGAGAAATGTTCTGTGTAGAAAACAAGAGGATTTGATTTAGACAAAAAATCCTTCTGTTACCCACTGAATATGACACCTCATGAGATGAGAACTCATACACTTGACTTCAAGGGTTTTCCACTTTTATTCCAGGATGAATATATTGAATGTGATAAAAACTAATCAACCTGAAATTCAGGAACTCACATCAAAAAACATATCAAAAACATTCAAGTTCAATTGGCGGGATAAGTGGCCTTGGGGAACTTTAATTATTCTTATGTAACTGATTGACTTATTTACTCCCCCTTTGAAAAAATAACTTTATTTTGAGTAACCAGGGTTGAAAGATTACAAAATGAAATACCTTTTACAGTGACATAGTCCTGAGACAATCTTCAGAGTAGTTGAATTTAGTACCAACTGAAGTTGATACTTATTTAGATAGTGAATTTGGAAGTTTATTTATGTGTCTCCCTATCAAGGGAACACTTCTCATCACTAAATCTCAGGTTCTTCCCCTGAGATATTGATTTACCTTCAATTCCCTGTATTGAAAGAACACATATAATACACACAGAGATTTAAGGGAATACGGTGGATCTTCCATGGTTCTTCTATGTGAGATACAAGGCTAAGATGATTTTCTCTACCAAGATGCTCCATTTTCTCTACAACTCACACTTTTACATTTTACGTTTAATTTTGAATTTGGATGTGTGGATCTAAATAATTCATCCATCTCTTTGAGTGTGAATCTTCTTTCATCAAGAGATTTCCAAGAACTAGAATCTACTGGTACAACTTTCATCCTCTTCATGAATTCTTGTTGGGCTGGAATAAATTCAATGCACTTTCAGACAGTATGACCAACCTTGTTTCACCTCACACACAGAACATCTTTGTCTTCATGTAGAATCTTCTTTTTGTTTTTAGTACTAGCCTTATCATATTCATCTTATATTTTCCTCCTTCTTTCCAAATACTCATTCCAAACAAATAGTATATTATTAGGGACTGAGGCATCAAGATTTGATCTTCTATATGGATTCTTCAGAGTTTCATCCTTCTTAGTAGTTCTTTTGGAAGCACTACCCTTCATGTTCTTGGATTTAGAATCCAAGGTCATCTTAACATTCCTCCTTAGAGTCATCTTAGGAGTGATTGATTTTCCAATATTCTTCTTACTACATTCCAAGGATGTTTTTCTTACTTATCTAGCTCTTTTGATCTTATTTTCTTATCATCTATGGGTAACTTTTGAAATGAACATGTACCATTCATGTGACCACTCCTATTTCATATATCAAAGATGTTATCTAACATTCCAAATCGGTTTTCAGTATACAGATGATTCTGGATCTGTGGATGTTTCTTCTTCTTCTCTGGCTTTCCCCCCCATAACATGGGATTTCTCTGTGCTTTACATTTAAGTGGTTGTACCAACAATCCAGTGCACAACGCCCAAATCTATTACAACACCAGCATTGACCAAAAAACCTTGACTTCTTCCCATCTTCCTTATAAGTTTTCTGAATATTCTTCTTGAATTGTTGTGCTTTCTGTGGGAAGCTATCTTCCACACTCTTTCCCCAATCCACTGTTTCCATTGTTGTAGGTTTCTTCTCATTCTTCTTCATCAATACTTGTTTAGAAATTTTTTTCCAACCTAAACTTTTTGTAGAAGCAATCTTAGAGATTTCAGTACAAGTTGGTATAGATGGTACCTTTACTTTATCAGCTACTTGCGATAGATCAATGAGTGGAGCAATGATCTTCTTATCACATATTGGAGGTATTTTGACATTAGAATCCACCAGTAAATATTGAGTACTAGTAGAAACTATTTCCTTCTTTTGTGAAGACTCAATATGTGTCTTCTCAATATTGATCAACTTAGATTCCAATTATAGACATCTTATATTGAGGATAACTTCCTGATGTTCAATCATTATCATCATCTCTTCACAATCCTTCTTTAATATTTCAACTTCATCGTCATGCATATTTACTTTGTTTTGTAACAAAGAGTCAAGTTCTTTGACCTTTTTGATTTTTTCTTCCAAATATAACTCATTGACATCATTTACCTTTTTTTAGCTCATATTAAAGTGCATGGATCTTTTTTTCTAGAGTCATGTTGAATCCCTATTTATCTTCAACATCTTTGATCAACTTTGAAAAACTTACTTCAAATCCCTTCTTTGTTGCTTCAAATGCTCCAACCTGTATGGATATCTTTAAACATTCAAAAAAAAATTCTTGTAAGCCTTTCTACAAATCAGAAGTTTCTTCTTCCAGCTGAGTGATATTTTCTTGCATTCATTGAAAGACAGTGCAATTCAAGGATGTAATTTCTTCAGGGATCCCATGCAGAGTCATTCTTAATCTATCAAGTGATATTTTTTGAGTTATGTAGATTGATCATCACCACTTGTGCTAGAATTTTCATCATGAGAATAATTTCCAAATTTACCAGTACATACCTCTTGATCAGTTAAGGTAAGAAGGTTGTCCATATTCTTGGTGTGAACTTGAGCCACCTTCTCATTACATTCCAAGCCTGGTGTGTCTTCAATGTCAGCAAGATATGGAGAACCATATGCTTCTTCTTATTTAGATAAGAGGGAATTATTCTTCAACATTATCTTCTCTTTCTTTTTCCTATTAATCATGGTCTTGGTAGATATAGACTTCTAATCAAAGGTAACTGAATCTTCACCTACACTACAATTCATTGTTGACCCGAGAAAGGAACTAAAGTCTACAAAAGAGAATAGATTCACTGTTGATAATCCGACAAAGGTGAACCTGGCTCTGATACCAATTGAGAGGACTAGTTTGGGATATACCTAACACTATGGGGGGTGAATCAGTGTTGGGGAATTTTAAAAACAATTCCAATTTTTTATCCATGTACCTCTTGAACTGTTAGAATCTGGATTCTCTTAATCTTTTTCTCTATCATATGCAATAATAGAAAGGAGTAAAAATATGAACATGATATTTTTTAAAGGATCACCACTCAATATGATTAGCTACGTCCTTGAAATGCATGGGTATGACCAGTGCATGGATTCCCCCACTATAATGTGATATTCTTTTACAATGGAGTGTCTAGGAAAACGATCCTCTAGCTAGTGTGAGTCCCTACACTTTGGAGGGCATGGGAAACAATCCTCTTCCATGGACTGCTGATAGAAAATTCCAACTTGCAGCCTTTAGAAGGTACATTATACTGCCTATAGAGACAGTCTTATTCATTCTTGATAAGGCAGGTTCTGCTCTTGGACTATTTTAGTGCACTTCACTTGATTACTTGCAAAGCAGTAGGCAAGAAGTTCTTCCTTCTTTCTTTCTCTTCTTCTCTAGTACAACACTAACTATACAAGACTTCTTCTTTCTTATTCTTAGTGAAATAACCAAATACACTAAACTTATTATTTATTTAGCTAGAAACACATACACCAATGTGATTATTCAAACACTTAGGATCATCTCACATAACATCATCTAAATTAGACTGCGCTGAATAATTGTCAGCATTCATTTGGGTATACTCTGTTCTTTTTCTTCTTCTCTTCTTTCTCTTTGACACGGTATAATAAAGAATAGTACTTTAGTGTATTAATCTGTTTCCTCAATTCTCAATACCAACACAAGAGTGTATCAGTATACTTCCTTCTTCCTTTGTATAGATATGAGTGTAGTTTCACATCTATCTTCTCATCACACAAGAAACAAAACCCCTAAAAACAGTGTATATAAATCATGCAACCGGAGAATGTTCACGTTCTTACAAGCAGAGAGATCCATGGGTCTACTTCTTCAATTAGTAGACATGTGTTTATCCTTCACAAAACAAGGGATGATTTTTGGATCTATCTTCATGAAGCACTAAATGGGTGAGTATTCACCAGTTGTATACTCATGGGATCTCCTTCATAAAACACCACGAGGGATTGAGAAACCAGTCACTCGTTGGTGCTTTATTCTTCGCACAGAGGGTGCGGTTCTCCTTATTTGAAAGACACCTCAAGAGTGCATAGCACTTGTTAAATGCATGTTGTACCCTCAAATTTTTCGCACACCCTTTTAGGTGACTTGCACGTAAAATTAAAACCTTTCACATATAAACACCTTTTGGAAAACAGTGGAAAATGGCACCCCCTTAAACTGTACTTTTGTATCACCTCCAGATTATCCATTCCTTTTGCATTTCTCTCTCCACTGCTTCCTATATCCATTCTTCAGCTTTCATAAAAAACCCTAGTATTGTGATATATATCTTTTAGCATTGTCATAGTTACAATTGAATGTAAAAAAAACTTCCCTATATTCCAGCAGCATCATTCCTTGCAACTAAACTATATATAACTGGAATCATCATTTCTCCCCCTTTCCTTCACAAGGCTTGCATCACAAGTTCTCCTAACCTATGATATTTGTAAAATACATATCATCAAAGCATATTCTTGTTTAATCACCATTCTTCATTGTTGTAGACAATGTATCACCTTTGATACATGTTCTTTGAACTTAGGATCAGCTCAACAATCATATGAATTTACTTCATAGATAATTTCCCAAGTATGACATTCAATGATATGATTTCGTAAAAATTATCCAGGAATCCTCACTTCAAACGATCTCCATTAACTTTGGATTCCTTCTTCATTTTGACCAATATTGAAAATTGTTGACAACAAATACAGTCTTCATACACAAAGTGGTCCCAACAACATGGTATAGAGACCGTAACCTAGAGTGTTCTCATGTATGAGACACTAGTGTGTACTGTATTCCAAGGTATAGTGGTCCTAATAACTATAATATTCTCACGCATGATCCCCTAGAGGGGATCCCATACAATATTTATAGTGGTCTCCAATCTTAGCGAAGTCATCACAAACATACTTAAAAATTCATTTCTTACACAAACATGCTCATCCAAAAATAATATCTTACATAGAAACCACCATTTTTAATAATTAAAATCACTTTTCATATCAATTTAAAATAACAAAAAGGCCTTCACAATAACCAAGTTTTGAATCCATTTTCCAAAACATTCCAAAATGACCATTGATCCCATATATCACGTGAGTTCCTAAAAGATTTTTCCAAAACATCATAAGGTTCCAATCGAGAGTTCACTTTATTTCATATCAAACCAAACATTCAAAGAAAACACAAAGTGTAAATTGGTCCTTTAAAATTCCCAATCCAAATACATTTACAATGAGATTTCCATGAAATTTCCAAATTCAAGATAAACACCACTTTCACATTCACAATTCCAAATAGTCCTCTAAATTTTAAATCCCAAACTCATCCCAAGAAAAAGTGAGAAAAGAAAACAACATGAGAGGTAGCAAATAGAAATTCAAACCAATAACTCATGAAACCATATATCAAAATTCCAAATGGTACATGTTTTTAGAAACACATTTAGAACCCCATTCGAATACAATAAAATCACCAAGGACATTTAGAAACACATTTCACACAACTTTCACAACTCAAAAAACCTATTTGGAAAAATAATTAAAAAAGTACACATAAACCGACAATTTCCATAAGAAAATCCTCTTTCAAATGAACACGCACACCCAACAAATTTTCAAATGTTCACTCAGCACATAAAAAAATTGTAGTACATATTTAAGAAACAAAATCAAGAATCCCACTTGATAAAAATACCCATTTCTTTTAGAAAATCTACTTTCAACACATACCCAATTAAAATAACTTTGAAAAAATATTTTTAACGAAACATCTCTTGTTTCTAAACCAACCCAACAAGGCTTGTATAATAACTACACCCAAAAAGTAACCCAATTCCACATATGATATTCAATTCAAAATCCAACCGCATTATCAAAACATTAAAAAAAAGGAAAAACACCAACCAAAACACCCAATTTAACATTAAAAGGTCAATTGGAATTTTACCAAACCACTTGCATGCATTCAAAACTAAGAATAACTAAATAAACCCTTTAAAACCCATTTCAAACCATCTTTTTATCATAAAAACACTAAAGAAACTCACACAATCGCATCAGAATAATGGTTATGATATTTTAGAAGCATTAAAGTAAATATCAAGCACCAATAGAATGTTTCGGGAAAAAATGTAAGAGAACCCCTACCTCAACGATGTGAGAATGCAATGACACTTCGGGAGAAGGGATAACCAATCCAGAGAGACAGTCTTCACACACTAGTATACATGAAAAGAAACCCACACAGTAACCCTAGCTCTTAGGGTTTGACAAATAGGGAATCCACAATAAGAAAACCATGAACAAAGAGATAAAAGTGTAGGAATCCAAAATAAGAGAATCCAAGAACAAAGAGATAAAAGAGAGAAGAGGAGTAAATTGGACAAAAAACATGAATAACTCACCTTAAAACATTTAAACTGCATTAATTGGAAACTGAAGTCTAAATGAGGGAAGCATTGAAGCTCCCATGGTGTGCATTGTCTGAGAAACGGAGGATAAAACTGAAATGTGGTTAAAGCACTGAAGGGGAATGATTTTAATTTCACACATTTATTGACATGGGAAACATTCATGATTTTTCCACACTATTTTCTGAACCAAACGCTAACCATGCATCCACCACTACCTAAGAGAATCATGTTTCTTATTTTTTCGGCATTGTTTGAAAAAGCATACACCAACCTTGTGGTCACAACTGTCAAAAATGGAAATTTTCCAAATGTTTTCTTAGGAAAGGGATCACAATTTCCTCTAACCGTACACCAACCATATTCCACCTGTTTTCAGCCCCAAAATCATTACCTTTCACAAAAAAACTATCCTAAAGACTTAGCGAACTCAAAAATTTGAATTGCGGGCTGAACCTGAACCACATATAAATGACTCAATACCAAAAGAGAATAAAATAAATAATTCCATGTTCATAGTGTGACACATTATTTATTAAAATACTTCAAAAATATGTTAATTGTTTGACCAATTTCACCTAGGAGTGTATATCCTGGTGTACAATCTTTGTCCTACTCATCATGAACTATTGAAGATGAAGTTGACAAAAAATCATCCCCATTAATATTTTTTATCCTTATGTTCGTATATTGCCTAGTCATATCAACTCTATAGAATCTAGATAATCGTATAATTTCAAGTAAAATCAAGCAATCTAAAATTCACTAAATTTTTAGGATTTTATCTTATATATAGACCTATACTTTGATAGCAACTAAGGAAACCCAATCATTACATATGTATATATCTAACCATTTAGATTAATATTCCATAAATATAATAATAATACATTATTTAGAACCATAATCATTTAATATATTTGAACACTTGATACATAATAATCATATTTCACGAAAGATATTTAACATATATCATAAGTTTCTACTATCATTATACTCCTCTTAGTCACATTGTACATAAAACTATTCATTAAAACATTGGTAAAGTAAGCATAAGAAAGGGTGAGAAAATTATAATTAGTAAGTGTAAACATGGGAGATATCAGCCATTGATCATATGTAAGCATAAGATGAGTATAAGTGTCTGAGAATATTATCTTAACATTTGAAAATCATAGACAATAATTCTAATATCTTACTTATGAAATGAGGATTTGGTAGATCCTTATACATGAATAATATATGAATCAATGATCATGATCCATGACATAATGTCATGAGAATAATAAAATTTCATAGACATTGGTATAATGTTGTTTCAGAAATAAAATCATAGATATATTATGCAAGGTGACCCACCGTGACATTCATCACTTGTTAGGTTTGGGATAACCATATGTGTACTTGCTTTGGGATTGGGCTAAATACATTTATACCCTTTTTTTCCTTGGGATAACAAAAAAATGTACCATTTAATATCATAAAAATTTAATCATAGTCAATTCATTTGAGAGATATAATAGACCCATGTGTCATATAATCACAATTCATTCATATATACACTATATGATCCTGAAAAAATTTATCATTATTTTATATATTATCTTATGGAAAATAAAGTTTGTTTTATCAGTTTTACATCATGTTAATCATAAACCATCCATAAAATGAATAAAAATGGTATCATTAGATCATATAACTAGATAAGAAAGTAACATCTATGGATATTTTGATATATTAAAATACCTTTAGGACATCACTAGAAAATTTCAACATGAAAATACCCTATTCATTTTTTAATCACTTATTTAAAATCTAAAAAATTTGGTAATATTGTCAAAAAATTAATTTCAAATAAACCATGAAAACTGGTAATGTATGATTCATGGGAAAGAATATTTGTGATTTTAGAGAAGGATGGATATATTAAAAAATTATTTTGTTCTAATCATTGGAAAAACGAATCGTGTTGGGAAATAACAACAAGATTTATTTCAAAAAAACATAGAAAGTAAAAAATGGGTAAAAATTACTTTAATATATAATTACAGAATATTGTTGAAATTTTGAAAACATTTTATGGAATATATAGACACTGAAAAAAGTGTTCCCAACTGTATTGATTAATAATATCAAGTTTCCTTAAAACATTTTTTGGGATTTTTAAGACCTAAATTGATTTAAATGAAAATAAATACTATAATATCTTTAAATATATATGGGAGAAGAGAATAAATATTATTTTTGATATATATATAATATTATTTTATCATTTGAAATTTATTAATAAAAAATATCAATAAAAATTAAATTTTAACATAAAACCCTTACCACTTTAGTAAATTTTCATTAATAATCCCCTTAAAATAAATAACAAAAAAATGAAATTGTAACAAAAATTAATATTAATAAATTCATAATATAATATATATTTGATGAATTATATACATCACATTAAATAAATAAGTGGTGAATATGGAATATATCTTTCAAAAACAAAAGTGAGATGAGAAACTCTTACCTAAGGTATGACATACTTCATAGGTTCTTTTAATATAATGTATAATAAATTTATTTTTATTTTTATTATAAAAGAAAATATTATTCATACTTATAATACTATAAATATTTTACTTTTAACATCTTATCACCCCTTCATTAACAATATTTTATAACATCATCATTTCTTGTGTTAATTGCTTCGTTTTTATGTATTTTCAGCTCGGAGGGTATGGTATTTACCTCTTCATCGTGGTTTGATCATATAAAAAAATAATGAAATATATATCATAAATATTCATTATATACATATTTATAACCATACAAAAATATTTAGACAAAAATTAATCACATTGTTCGTGGAGATGATAGTGTATACATACCCATGAACGTTGTTTTCATTTTCTAATGAAAATATTGAAATAAAGATAAATAATTATTATCATTACAAAATCATACTTATATCACAAATATAATATTTTTTTTCTAAATCCATAATTATATCCATCGGTATGTTGTGGTAATGGAAAATGAACTATATCAATGTGCGAAGATGGTCGTCCACATATATGCACGAGTGATACTTTCATTTCACATTTAATAGGATAGTGGTGTAAAATTGTTTTCACATAATCCTAGAAAAATATAAATATATTAATGATAATCGATTCATTATGTTGTGATTTGTAAAAAATATCTTTTGGAAGTGAAATAATAAATAAACATGGTAAGAGTCATGTAAGATGATTACCTCTTCTTCGAGAGACATCCTTTGACTTACACCTAAAGCCTTCCTATGTTGGTTTAAGAGGAAAACCTAATTTTCATAATGAATTGATTAAATATAAGAACATTTTTGGAAAGATATTTTTGGAGCTAGAAGGATCAATTTTAGTTAATAAGGGTAGACAAGAGGCCCCTTTTTTAGTTGATGGGAGCGACAAACATAGAATTACTTTAGTGATTTTAACAAAAACAAATGATTTTCTTGTGAAAGTGGCACCAAATGGATAATAAATAGAAGGTAATATAATATAATTGTTAAAAATATTTCACTAATAACATTTATACATGTTTATATAGAATATACACCAATATCTCTTAGTTCAAGTAAATTCGTATGTACTTGTAACTGTAAATGTGGTAACAAATTTTTATAGTTTTTATAATTTATTATGAAAAAAATTATAAGTAGTCTCATTAAAAAATTTGGAAAATCTTATTCAACATATGGATTCCATGTTACCAAATTAAATTTCTATAAGTGTAATAAATTAACGTTAAAATAATTCTATGAAATGTAATGAAATTTGTTTTCATAAAATTATATTTTTAACCATAAAACTGTATTTACATTGATTTATTTCATTTTAAAAACACCTAAAAGAATGTTAATTTTTTTTGAATATATAAACTAAATATTTAGTTATTGTCATTAATAAAAAGTTATTTATTTGATTTATTAAGATAAAATCACATTACACATATAAGAATAGTTTTCTGAAAAAATAACTCTTTTTAGATTTAATTGATTTTATCTTCATTCCTAATAATTAAATAAGAGTTTTATGAATGATTATACAAAATTTAATAATAAATATCCAGAAATTCACTTTTTTAGAGTTATCAAAATATTTTTTTATTATAGAAATTCATAAAAGCTAGAAAAATATATTTTTTCAGAAAAAAAGTTTTCTTAAATGGGAAATTATTTTATTAAAATATAATGACTATTTATGTGTAATTAATTAATACATTTTAATTATGAAAATAAATAAATAAATATATATATAACAATTTCTTTATTTAAATTAATACCCATTAATCTGATGGCTTAGTGACAAAATCAATAATATATCGTGGTTAATTTAGTCTAGGGATTGTATAAAAGGTCAGCTATTGAATACTTCAAAACTATTTCAATGGAATACTTATAAAATCTCTGTGTGTTTATGACCTTATTTAGAGATACTATGGGAAAGATGAAAAAAATATCAAATATTTCTGTGAAAATTTGGATTCTCATTTATAATTATTAAATTTTTACGTAAGTACATAAAATGTTATTTTGAATTGGAAAATTATTTTAAAATTGAAATTTCATTATCAACAAATAGTAAAGGAATTTGGATATTATGTTCTAAGAATTATTTTTGAAATAATTTCAACTAAGATAGTAATAAAATTTTATAAGGTTATATTGTATCATATCGTATTCTATATTTATCTTATAACAATATTTAGGATACACATTATATGATTTCAATTCAAATTTTAGCTTTTTATTGACCCCGCCCAAATTCTAAAAAATATCTTAATCAATTTTAATGAAAATGATGGCATTATAATATGGGTTTAATTGGGTTTAATTTATTTTTAATATTATTTTTTAATTTTAAAATAATTTGAAAAAACATGATACATAAGTCTTTGTTATGACACTATATTTGTAATGCTAATTTCTGGTTCTATTTGAGCCATTTTTTTACTATTGTTTCTATACAACTGGGGTCTTCTATTATAAAAAATAATTAACTAAACTTTGTAATAATTATTTTATAAATTATTTGAAAAATAAAATTAAATCAATATTTCACATCATCTTTTGTATAAATGTTGTTAACAATAAGTTTTCCCAATGGATATTATAAATAATTAATGTGATAAATAGTCTTTCACATCAGTTATATAATAATTGGTGTTAATGTCCCTTCTTATTCTACATTTTTCATGTTTTATATGAAATTTTATTTTATAACTTATTTAAAAGGATTTTTTCACTTTATTTAAAAATAACACACCTAAAACCAATTTACAACATAGCTTATAATAGCATATTTATTTAATAAATGTTAAAACCCAAAAAATAATGATGTTGAAAACCTTTTTTACACTAGTGAATGTTCTTAATTTTTATTCATGTAAATTTATTAAAAAATAAAACGGAATATTTTCGTTTCAAATATTAATTATTATCATTATAATATTTTAAAATATATCAATTTAATTTATTAATTAAAATAGTAATCAATCTAAAAAATATTTCTTTGAAAAATATTCAACTTATAATTTAGTAGTTTTAATTACATTTCCTTAATTATTTAACTTCTAACCAATAAATTTAATCAATAAATTTTTCATAAAAGTTATATGTGAAGTATTTAAATATAGTTTTTATAATATATTAATTCACACTCCTTTTATTCATAGTATGATTTATTGTTATTTTAATTTTCATATAAATGTCTCACATCATATTGTGTTATTTTAATAATGTATGTTGTGTTCCATTTTAGTTTAGTGTTTCAGGTGAATCATGTTACCAAAAAAAGTATATTTATTTAATGGAAATATATATAGTAAAAATATGGTACATTATATCCCCCATTATATTAATTTTGTCCTTGTAACTTAAATTATCACATACTAGTGAAAATATCTTAGGGTATCTCAAAGAAAGACTCAACTCGAGATGCAATTTTTATATAAATATCAATAATAAAATCATAAGAAATATATCTTGTCCAATAAGAATATATTATTCCTAATATTTATTTTTTATCCAAATAAATATCTAATAGTCTGTCAATACATATAATACATACGATATCCAAAAATATTGGTGAAGAATAAGTGTGCCAAGAATCACTTAATTATCACTATCCACCTCAATCGTAGTCAATTAATAGCGTTTTACTTATTCCATAGTCTATAAGATAATTGCTTTATATTTTCATCATAATCCCCAAATTAGTGTATAGGTTTACATTAAATTTAATTTACCAAAAACATCAAATTACTGGTGTATCATATGGAAGAGAATTATTTGTCTCCATATAGTTAACTAAACCCTTACTTTTTTCCTTGAATGCTTTTCTCATAATGCCCTAATTTAATAGAGATAAAACATATTATTGTTCTTTTTTATATTCTGAAGTGTTCCTCTTCCCACAATTTTGAATTTAAGGATATGGATTATTTTTCAGTTCATTATCTTCATCACCTGAAATTCCATGATATTCCATCATTAACATCTTTGGTGTGTTTGGAAAAAAACCAATTATATTCTGTTAATAATAATTTGTGATAGATAATAAGTAAAACCATATGATTTATCACTCTAGATCATATCCAGTTATGTTTCATCTTGGGACCATATATGCATTATATTTTAAATCAATTATTAACATGATTCTTTCGATATTGATCCATTACTAAATACAAAAGGGATTAATTTGTGTGATGAAAAATTAAAATCATAAAAGAATTTTCATAAATGATTTCATGAAAAAACTCAACCTTTAAATGTATTACTATTTTAAACCATCACATTAGTTTTAAATTTAACGTAAATCAATATCTATCAAATTTGGGTTTCATTATATTGGTTTTTCTCATACTCTTTGACCGAATTCCTAAACAGAATAAATTCTTCATAATAAATTTTAAGTTGAATCTGAATACAAAAAACTATCCCTCAAGAGTGTAAATCCAGGTGTGTAGTCTTAGTCCCCCTCATCAGGAATTGAGTTAATATCATGTTGATACTCAAGTATTATTTTTTTGAGTTATTACCCCTTGGTGAATCGGTACAACAATGTCATCAACTTTATAGTATCCAGGTAGGAAAAAAATATAGTAAAACCACACAGTCATTGCTTGACCAAAATTTTAGAATATTATCCTATAAATTGGATTATCCCTTTGTTTATCACTAATTTTATCTTATACTATTGCTAAAAGATCACTTCTATTATCCAAAAAAATGGTAATCTAATCTCTGAAACCATATTGGGTTCCCTAAACCCACAGTCACAAGATTGATGATAAAGGTACTTAATTTTCATAAGGGATTTGATACCATGTAAGATGAACCAAGCTAAACATATATTTATTTTACATATTTTCTATAAGTTAATAATTGCATCTATCAATAATCATGAAATCCTAATAATTTAATGATTAGTGTATTTTAGGATCATTTATAAATAAACTTATTTTACAACTCTTGGGAACATTTATCCATAATTGAGCCACACTAGACTCACTTCAGGGCTTCTCATAATTCATACCCATCTTTATAACCTAGGGTATAGAAGAATATGAATGGGATGATTTAAGATTCTCATTAGGGAAAACATAATATATAACTTATCATGATCATATATAACACCCCAAGATTCCACAGTACGCTTCTCTTTGAATAATATAGTAACGTTGTTGTACGCAACTTCGAGATTCTAACACGCCGCGACCAATTAAAGTAGCTGTTATGAATATTAATACCCTGTTTTTGAAATTTTATACATTTTATATTTCAAAATGGACTTCATTTTTGGCTTCGGAATATCAAAATTATCCTAGGATGAAATTTTAGTATTTTTCAGATATCTTTTATATTTTGATGAATAGTGAAAATTACTAAATTTTTATTAAAAACAACTTTTTTAATCGAAATAATTAATAGTGATAAATTATGAATTTGAGTGGTTTTAAAGTATATTTAGAATATATTTTTACCATTTAATACAATTTTGGTCATTGGGCATAATTTCACATTTAAACCGGACATAAAAAAGTGTCAATCTTTTGATAGTTATTATCTCTTAAAAACACGCTTTTTGTTTTGACAGCGGGAATTAATTTTAAATTAATTTCTGCCACTTCTGTGTTTTGAATTTTGAAAAATAAAATCCATATTTGGAATCATTATGTCCAAATTGTGTAAATAGTTAACTTATATTTTTATACATTTTGAATAATAACTTTGGTAAATATTTTATTTAACATGGTTAAAGGGTAAATCTGATAAATAAGGGTAAAAAAATAATATTATAATAATAATAAATTTCCCTAAAATGTGTCTTAACCCTATTGGTTGATACATTTCCGACCATGGGAATCATTGGGTCGATTTTGGAACCCCAGGGATCCACTTTTAAGTGATAATGACAATTTATATTAATTAAGTTAAAGTAAATACAAAAATGACATAAGCATATATCTTTTAGAAAAACAATTTTTACATAGGGTTATATATGTTATCATTTCAACAATAAATATTCATTATAAATATAAAACAATTTCCTACATAATTTTATTTTATTTATAATTTTTAGGCATTAAATAATTTAATTTATTTTTGACACAATGATGATGCAGTAATTACCCTATTAGTGATATATTAAAATAATTGATATTATAAATACCCAAATAAATATAATTTTATACTTTTAGTGAATTAAACTAATTTTATAGGTTAATATGACATGTTATTATTGATTTAGTTAACTTTTTTATAAATAATAATGCGGTTATGATTTTCACAAAAATCAAATACCAAATTGTGTCATAATTGACATAAAAGAGTTTTTAAAACAAATATTATATTATTAATTGATATTAACTTCCTAAAAATATAAGGTTCGTCCTAAGAACTTTAATCATGATATGTGTATCATTAATGGACCAATTTGGGGACTTTTGGATGTATAAAGAAAGTTTATTAACTATATAATATAAAAATACAAAGTGACATGGTAAGTGTCAAACTAATTAACTAAGAGTTAAAACTAAAAGATAAGGTTAACATAATGACCCAAACCTGTCTAAAATCAATTAGTTGAAATTATTTCGACCCATGCCCACCTTATAATTTTAATAATCCACTTTGGAGCCATTAGAAACCTAATATTAATTTATTATAAATTAAAAATTTATGTTTTTTCTAAAAGCCCCTCCTCCCCCTTATAAAAGGACTCCACTT
Organism: Viscum album; assembly: GCA_963277665.1. Lineage (NCBI taxonomy): Eukaryota > Viridiplantae > Streptophyta > Magnoliopsida > Santalales > Viscaceae > Viscum > Viscum album. Next base: position 964,704,900 of record OY728129.1, read on the forward strand.
CTAACCAATTCTTCACACCTTCAAAGACTTTTTTTCTCATCCAAACTCTGAGAAAATATCCTCCCAACTTCCCTAACTTCAACCTAGAGGAATTATTTTGATCATAAATCCATCCAAATGAGACCTTTGGATCAAATCAAAAGAAACAACCTGAAGAAGAGGTAACGTCTTCACCACCTTCATTAAAGTTCCTTTCTTCTTCAACTTCTTCTATCATTGTTATTTCAATTATAAAATAATAACTCTAGTATATTCTATATACTGTGATGATATTATAAATATTGAACAAACAAATTCATTATTCTATCCATCCCTTGAATGACATGTCACCATACGTGTGTACGTACGGCCTATCGTCTCCACGTTGTGGTGTAATTGTTATTCATTGTATTATTATTTAGCTGGGTATAATAATGATGTATAATTCATGTAAATAATAAATATAACATGATAATGATTAGGTCTATATGATATACCATCCAATTATATATTATTTTAATATCAAATGAATGATATTGTCGCTCGTGCGTATGTACGGACTACCGTCTCCATGAACGCGATGAGATTCATTCCCCATCATATCCATTTGAGTATAATTCTCAATTAATGATTAAAAATAATGTTTAAGGACTTGATATCATTTTGTATATGAATAAGATACAACCTATCCATAACAAACACATCTTACGTAACAAATAATATAAAGGAAAATGAGTAAGTTAACACCTGAAATGACGATAATACTAAAATATTATTAACAAAGCAATGTTAAAAGATCATATATGATATCATATTAAGGTATAGGAATATTGTATAAATTAATAACAATTATTTCACCATTATACATGAATTTAACGACCCTTGACCAAGTAAAAGTACCAGGTAAAGGTTTATTTCACAATCTCTTCATTTTCTGAGGTTGTTTATACGTAATTATCTACTGGGACCTCTTTATCATCCACATCCATGTTTCTTAAAAATGTATTTCAAAAAATTCTTGCTATTTTACAGAATATGGTTTAAAGTCATTTATACCCTTGTTTGACTTTTTATAAGAGGTTTAGAAAGTAATCCTTCCGTCAATTTCCAAACAAGGTTTTTTTAACCTTTTCGGCAGAATTAAGGTAACAATATCTTTTTTTAACTTATATGGCAGGTGCGACTATTTTCTGCCATTATAAAATCTTAGAAGATTCACTTAAAATATTATAAGGATATTTTCAAAGTAAATTTTTTATTTCATAATTATGTTAATTTTAAATGATTTCAAAAAAATAGATATTTCTCTCAAATAGTTTTGATTTCATCTATGTCAACATCCTTTGATGGATTTTAAGCTTATTTGAAGTTGATTTATTATGATACAAAACTTCCATATTGTATTGAAGTTTTTGTGATATGTTTGACTGTGGAAGTGTTATTTTTATACCATTCATGGTTTATGGAGAAATTATTGACATTTTGTATGCTAGTTTTAATACGAATGTTTATTTTATGTTTAAACCTGTTCATAAGAGGAATGCATTGGACTTAATAAGTGGCAGGTGGAGCCCGCTATATCTCCTCGATTAATCGGTAGGTATCATGAGACAAACTAGTGTCTATGCATGAGGCCTTGTCAAAATATTATTTGTAGTCTTGGCACGAGGCCTTGACTATGTGGTTATGATAGTCTGGCATTATGCATTCCATCATTATGAAAGTGGTTATTGATATTTCATGTGATTATTCGATTAGTGGAATATCCATGTGAATAAGTAAATGAAATTATTTCATTTTATCTTTTCCATATTATGCTGAAGTTCAAGTTTAAAAGGCTTTTGTTTTAGTTATACATTGCCTTTAATGTTTATGCTTATTTATGAAAGTTTCTGCTATATTGTTATCCTTACCAGGCATCTGAGCTCACCCCTTTCTATGTTTTATTTTCCCCAGGATATGAAGAATTATTTTATGAATGACCTGAAGGGATAGTATGTGGGGATATGAGTGTGGACTATAGAGACTATGTTGTTGTAGTTTTCATTTTAATGATGTAATGTAAGACTTAGGAATATATCTAGTGTTTCCAAGGCTACTAAACTAATCGGCCTTTCAAGATTTGATCTTTCTTTTGATAATTCCAATGTTATGTAATAATGCACTGACTCTGGGTAACTATGGTCGGGGCGTTACATCATAAGTGAGCATAAGATATACATGTCAATTTCAGATCATAATCTTTATCCATAAACATAACATTAGGAAATCATACTCATATAAACATGGAGTAAAATACATGAGACATTATAACAAGAGTACGTTGAAAAAACCTAAGAATTTGGCACAATCATAAACATAAGAATAATAACATTGTAGATCATGAATTAATTCAGGGTCCCAATAATGAATTGGGAAACAAAAGGTTATTCCCTTACTAGTACAATCATCACATCTTCTTTCCCATAGTGTATCAAAAACCACAACATTAACCCATATTGAATTGATCATAACTATATGTTACCCTTTATAACATCTTGAGATTTAAATCTTTCTCAAATTCATTAAAGGATAATATAGGGCTCGGTCATTACATAATAATCAATAATATGTATATGTGCCTCAAGAAGTCAACTATAACATAATAACCCATTGAAATAAAATGGGTTTAGTAACATTTTCAAGTGGTATCACATAAATTGACTAGAAAATAAGATTGTTTGATACTAAAATTTCAAAAAATGAGTAATTAAAAAGTGAATAAAGGAGTGATTAATTAAACATTACACAAAAAGATAATATTATTTTTTAGATAAAGGGATATATAATAGTGAAACTAGAAGAGAGTTTTTAAAAAACATTTTCAAAATTTTTGTAAAATAAGAAGTTATTGGTAACATTAAATGAACATTTTTTTAATGGTAAAGTAATTTTTTTAAAATAAAATATATTTAAAAATAATCCTAGTTAATTGAGACTTGAAAAATATATAATGGTTATCCTAGAAAAATATTTAGTTGAAGATAAAATATATAATCAAGGATAGAAAACCATTTTAATATTTTTAAAATACCTTTGATGAATCCCAAATCATAGAAAGTGATAATATAACATCCTTTTAGAAATAGAAAATATAAATATTAAGATCACCTTATTTATCACATAATTATGTTTAAAATATAAAGGAGAAGATTGGCCTGAAGTAGAAAATGGACATGGAGTAGAAAGCTTTGTTAAAGAGAACAGATATCATTCTTAACAAATATATGTTTTTAATAAATAAATTCATTATGGTAAAACATTTAAATAAAAAATGTCACTTTACCGAAAGTTAAAAGGAACTATATTATCAGCATATAATAAAATGAAACCATGCTATAAATCCCTAATCAAAAGGAACCATTATGAATCCAAAATAAATATGACTCATGAAAAAATCCCTTATCATTAATTTCACTTAGACTAACATGGTCTAACATAATATAAAAAAATTACTTAATAATATAATTTAGAAAATTATTTATAACTATAACCTTTAATAGTAATTATTTATAATTATTTGTTAAAAATATAATAGTTATTTGAATTTTATTTTCATCATCACATGTTATTATCTTTGATATTTTGTCTAGTACAAGTTTCATAATGGTGGTGTTGATTTATGTTTATTTATTAAAATTATATCATTATTGTTTCATTTTAGGAAATATAATTGATGTTTTATAATGAATTATCATTTAATAATTTAATTTTATAACGATATTAATTTTCATTCGTGATGATGATGTTGGTGAAGAGATTGTTTCTGAGATTTTTTAAGTACAAAAGTGTAGTACATTAATAATAAGATAAATATCAATATAAACTTCTAGAGTCATAAACGAAACATTATTTTGTCATTAATTTTCGGTAACATTAGTAGTTATATTCCCATATTCATCCATTGTAGTGATTTATATCAATGTTCATGTAGGCATTTAAACTAGACCGAACAAGAATAAGCTATACTCTATGGGTGTGTATGGTTATTAATGTTAATATTTTGTAATAATATCACTATTATAGATTCTTAATGATATTATTTATATTTGTTTATGGTGGTGACTTACATTTAAACATATTTTGATATAGAATAAAAGATTAAATGAAAAAAATGTAATACATCTGTTAAACCTCAATATTTTAAAGTAAGTTTCTTTTTAAATAAATTGATTTTCTTCTATATCGTGTGGTGTAAAAACCCCTATTATTTTAAAATAATACTATGTCCAATAACGTATACAATATTATATGTCAAGCTAAAAAGATATGTGATACACAACTAAAATATTATTATATTAAAATGATTGTTATAACATTTATTTTAAATTAGTGGGTTTGAATAGGATTTAACTTTTTGTGAAATATATATAATGGTCTTAAGAAATAAATATTGACTAATCATTAGTAACTAAACAATCAATTTTTGTAATTATATTTTATTCTTTAAAAATATGTTTCCTTTATAAGAGATTTTTATTTATTTTTTTGAAACAAATATTACATATTTATGCAACTTTAAAAAATTGTATTTTGTAATATGAATATATTTTATGAAAAAATCATGTACAAAATTATATTTGGTTTAGTTTTTCTAATTTTATCTTAAAGTCTGTCTTTATAGGGAATAGTGAAAAATACTTATTTTATTGAAAACTTAACTTTTTTTCAAGCATTTATAAAGTTACCTTTTGCAATAAAATGGGATAAAATTATAAAAAATATATAATATCTTGAATAATCCAATTTATTTCACAATAATAAATTTTATTTTTGAATTTTTTTTGAAAAAATGTTATACTTTAAAATGAATTTTTATAAAATATTAATTTTTATTGCATTTATGTTTAAATCATTAATTTATTTTGGTCACTTATCAATAGTTAATATATAAAAATGGAATATATATTCTAAATTAGGGGTTCCAAATTTATTAAATAGTTTATTTTTAGTTTCTTACATTATGAATAGTAACATTGTTAAATTTTGATACCATGATAAATTGTAAATTAATTAATTATGGCTAAAAATAAAATGATAAGGACAGATAATGACCATAACAATAGTATTAATTTTATTTGATGAGTTTATATAATCAATAATATTTTTTTATTTGGTTATATGTCCTTTTTTCCATTTGGGTGAGATCGTGACCATTAAATGTTTTTATGTAATAAAAAGTAAAAAATTTCACATTCTTTTCTTCAATGACTATAATATTTTTATAATGAGGATAACCGGATTATATTTTCATTTATAAATATATTATGAAATATAATTTTTAGTATTCCCCATGTTAAATTATTTTCAATTTGTAATGATGAAATAATTATGTTAATTGTTGACACAACACTAATGGAGTAAATATTTAATTAATGAAAAAATAAAATAAATTGTATAAAAATTATTAAAATAAATATAATTATAAATATTAAACATTAAACAACAATTTTATAAATAATAATTACACATTAAATATGTTTGGATGCATTGGATTCTAATTCCATTATTTTATAGATGTTATTAAAGTCAATCTAAACTAATATTTATAAAATTGATATTATTGGTATTGTAGAAAACTAATATTTTATTAAATTATATAAAATTAATAAAAAAACATATATTAAAAAAATAATGATATATGGTTAATTAAATCTAGAAAATTAAATTTATGGGCGTTTTATAATTTTATAGTATTATTAATAACCCTTAGCAAGAAGAAAACAATAATATTACGGTAATTGTCTAATGGGATAATGAAGGGTTAAAAAATTTAATAAGGGTACATGTATGACCAAAACATGTCAAATTTTATTGTATGAGAGGGTTTAGAATAATCCTAATATTATATTGTAATATTATAAATTTTGATATATTTGGACAAAAAATTTAATTTATATTAATTCAATATTTTAAGATATTATTAAAGTGCCCTTCGCCTCAATTATAAAAGTGAACCCCATCCCTTAATTACTTATAACAATTTTATCCATCTAGATTGACCAACCCTTGAAAATTCATATTCTAAAAATTCTTATTCCAGTTATTTAGTTGTTTTCCCTTCCAAAATACCAACCCCTGTTCCCTTAAGAAGAGACCTAAAAGGAGTCAACTGAAGAAGTGGTAATTATCCTTACCAACTCTTTCAAGTTTATTTCTTATTATATATACTTTTTATGTTTTATATCCATATTTCAATAATAAATATAGTATCCTAAATATTTTGATATGTTTATTTCAATAATATATTTTATATCTTACGAAAAGAGAAAACATCGCTTGTGTGTACGTACGACTTTCCATCTCCATATAGATGTCAAAATTGTTCATCATCACCAAATTACATGGATAGTTATAAATATTGAAATAATGATTATATATGATATTTATTATATATATATATAATTATTAAAAAAAATTATTTTTATTTCTCTTTCTTTCGTCTACAGAAAATAAAAAAACAGTAAGCACGCATACGAACGGATCACCGTCTCCATTAACAGTGTAGTTCATATGTCAATCTCTATATTATGGATAGCACTAAATATCTATAAATTCAATATATATGATATTTATATTATTAATAACATTCTATAGATTATGGAACCATAATAAAATTATATGAACCAGAACTAAAAAATTGAAATAGACATGAAAAATGAAGTAATTGTCACCAAAGAAAATGATTTAAAGAATATTTGTTAATAAACTGGTGATAAAATTTTATAAGTAAATAAAAAATGGTATGATATAAATATATATATATATCATTAGGATGATATAATATATTAATAATAAATATCTATTTATTATAAAGAAGGTTTGAACACGTTCGAATAAAGTCAGGCCTGAGGTAAGGGTTTAATTCATAATCTCTTCATTATTCAAGGTTGATTATATTTTTATTTGGGAATATTTTATTTCATATCTATATATTTATAAAAAAAATTATATAGTATTTTTAATATCTTCTAATGATTCATTAAATACACACTTACCACCATTTTACCTTTTTTAAAAAAATATTATGGGAATATTCTTTTCGTTTTCTTAATTAGGTCCTTTTTGACATATAATAAACGTGTAAAAGGAATGGTTTTTAACATATATGTCATGAACATAATTTACCACTATTATGAAAAAATTAATATTTTGAAAACAAATTTAAAATTTTTCAAAACACTTTTCAAATAAAATGTTTTCTTTATTTTTTGTGGAATTTCTAGATTATAAAATTTGATTTTAAATATATAAAGGGTATATTCCTCAAAAAAGTTTTCTATGAAAATTTTAAAGTATTTTAATCTATTTCCACATCCTTTTCTGAATCTTATTATGATGATATACTATAATTACACCATCCGCCATATTTCTCTATATGGTTTATGATCATTTTGACTTAGGAAAGTATTTAAAATATCTATGATAGTTCTACCTATGTGAAAAAAAATTATTATTAAATAATATTAATATAGAAATATTTTCTATTCCTAGTAGAAATGCATTGTACTTAGTATGTGATTGTAATAGACCACAATATACCCTCGATGTAGTGGTCAGTCTTGTAAGAAAAATGATATAGGGTTATTCCCACGAACTTACCCATTTAGTTTCAGATGCCTTGGACAATTCTTCAACTATTTTTTTTAGATGTCCCGTATTTTCCATTCCATAATTATGAATTAAATAATTGATATCCATATGATTATTTTATTTCTATCCATGGATTATTTTCTAGCTCATGTGATTATTTATATGCAATTATTTGGTCATCATTTATTATTTCCATATTATTCATTATTTTCATATTATTTATTCCTTGTTAGATTCTCTTTTATATATACACTTAAAAAGAATCTGATATCTTCTCTTTCTTATGTTTCCTTTCCCCAATATTATAGTATGTGTTTAATTATTGATATACATATTTATTATAGAGTTCATAATGGTGTTCTAAAAAAATACTGTGGTGAATTTTATCTGTTCAAATATAATTTAAAATTATAATTATGTATCTATTTTTTTAATATTACAAAATAATTCAGTCCATTGGGATGTGATCACTTGTATCTAGCACTAATGTAATAAAGAATCCAAAAAATCTATGGTACATAGGTTGGGGTCTTTATACTTGGTGTTAATAAAATATTATTAGAATCCTTAAGAACACAATTTAGGAAAACATTGATTAGGGAATTAAATACTATAACATTGAGAATATTCTCAACGAAATCAAGCTTATGATTTTGATATTAGTTATATATAAATTTCCAATTTATGTTACTTTTTTAACTTGTATTGAAATTACACATTATGATTCAAAATGTTATGATATAATCTATTATATTCAATTATTTAAAATTTGATCCTTATGGAAGGAATAAAAATTGTATCAATGCCTATAGTCCTAGTAGTGATTTCAATCCTATACCAAATAATGAATCAAGAACTAGAGTTTTAGGTGGATCTAAGAAAATAATTATTATATTGGGTTAGCGTAATAAGGTTATGACTAATATCCTTTCCTATATGGTACATCCTTGTAATTCACGACATGGTGTAACAATCTTAGACTGCTTCATGCGTTAGCAACCTCCATCATTTAATGGGACTACAAACCATTAGTAGTAAATCAAGGGATAAGTTTCATAGGGAAGATATTTAACTATTTGGGAATTTATCAAAGGTAGAAGTATTTCATGTCATTTTATTATCTCATAGGGTATTCAAGTTAGCGTTGGTCATTTATTCAAAAAACTAAGGATGAGGATGAAATATCAAGCATGGAATGGATTGATTTTATGGAAATATTCTGGGAAATATTACGTCACAAATGAACAACATATATGAAGAAATAATTATTCAGTATTAGAAAAAATAAAGATGGTAATGTTTCTAAGTATAAACACAACTTTACAAGGTTAGTTATGAATGCTTCAGACTAGCTACATAATCCAAAGAGTAAGATTGAAAATTTCATTTTTGGGTAAAATCCATCACATTAAAGGGAACTAGTTTACCCACGATTCTTATCATATAAAGGCATAATCTCATTTTCTATAAAGATAGATAAATAATTCACTATGTATTCTAAATCTAAGTTGATGAAACAAAAGAATATAATGAACAAGAAAAAATTATATATGAGGAGGAAGAGAAATGGAAATTTTCCAATATGTGATACTTGTAGGAGGAAACACCCAAGTACATGATTAAAAATAAATTGAGATCATTTAAAGTGTGTAGAGAATAGAAAAAATGTACATTATTGAATGGGAAATAACGAAGATACAAATTTTCAATTATTCAACTATAAGGATATTGGTAACTATGAAAATTATTGTCCTTGGAATTAAGTTGTTTTTTCCCAAAAATGGTCAAGGGGGAAATGCCATGACTTTTTTATCACAATAGATACGATTAAAGTTCCTAATGATGTGGTGGTAGGCACTTTAATCATATCCTCAAACATGACTAATTACTTATTTGATTCAATATCTTTTTAGTCATTAATATCTTCCATGTTTGTCAATAGAATTATATATTTTCTTACAACCATAAGAAATGAGTTATAAATCAAGACTCCTAAGGTAAGTCTCACTAAGATATGGATGTGTCAGTAAATTTCCATTATGAAAAAAAACATTCCATATTCACCAAATATATTATCATACTAATGGATGATTTTTATATAATCCTTTTTTATGAACTTCATTTTAAAATTTGATGCTAAAATTTTTTGCAAGTTGAAAGAAATTATGATTTTTTATAAAGATGTGGAATTAATTATCTTTATAGAGGAAACATTATCATCTGATTCTCACCTATATACACCCCAAGAAACTTTTCTAAATTAAATTCATGGGCAATATAACAAGACACAAAATTTGTATAGAAAATTTAATATTCAACTTGTGGATGTAACCATTATATTAGAATACATTTATTCATTTCATGATGAATTACCTGAATATCCACCAGAGAGTGAGGTTGAGTTTTCTATTGATTTAATTCATGGGTTTAGAGCTATATGAAACAATCCATATAGAATATCTATAGTGGAATCAGTGGAATCAAAGAACAAACTAGAGGATTTTTGTATGGATAGGTATATAAACACTAGTTTTTCACCTATGGGAGCCACTGTTCTTTTCATTAACTTGAAATATGGAACCATGGAGCTGGTTATTGATTATTAGAAAATCAATGCAATTTTTTTAAAGAAAAATTATCGTATTCCTCTCATTGATGTCTTATTCAATAAACTTAAAGGATAATATTATTTTCAATGATTTACCCTCATTTTGAGATTGTTTGGTAGTAAATAAATTAATATATTACAAATATATCAATTAAAATGTGGTATGGACATTACAAGTTTACAATAATGAAATTTGGATTGACTAGTGCACCCTCAATTTATATAGAACTAATAAACAATGTATTAAAGGGTTATTGTGATATTTTTTTGTGGTATTTATCGATGATATATTATATTTCTCTAAAAGTTAAGGTAACCACTAGAATCACTTTTTTATCCTTTATGAGACTCTTATAAGAAAATTTTTATATGGTAAATTTATTTAGTGTGAATTATGGCTTCAGAAAGATTATTTTGATGGCCATATTGTCTCAAATTATGGAATCTCAGTTGATCCTATGAAGACAATTTCAATTTAAGAATGAACTACACCCATGAACATAACTAAGTAACATTTTTTCATTGGCTTGGTGTGTTACTATAGGTTTTTTTTAAACAATTTCTGGATTGGATAACCCATTAACTATGATTATTTTTAAATGGTTTAGGTTGATTTGAAAAAGGGAATGTAAAGATTGTTTTTGTAGAATTGGGGGGTATATTGTAGAATTCTAGGATATTGACTCTACTACTGGTAAATGGTGGATTTGTGATATATTTTGACATATAGACGAATGGACTTGGTTGTTTCCTTATACAAAGTGATAAATTTGTTGCCTATGCGTTCAGATAGTTAACAAAGCATGAATATAAATATCACACTCATAATATTTATTTTTTATATAAAATATTCTATGTAAATATATAGAGAAATTAACTATATGGTAAAATATGTGATATATACACAATCTATAAGAGCCAAAAAAATCTTTTTTGCAGAAAAATATCAACATGAAGGAAAGATGATGGCTCAAGTTACTAAATAGTTATTATTTCTCAATACAATACCACTCAATGAAAGAAAATAAGGTATTTGATGCATTGAGAAGAAAGGATTCCAAAGTTTTAGCCAAAATTAGGATTGATAGGTATCTTAATTTCATGTATTTAATATGTTTGGATTTATGAATTATTAATTAAGGGGATAAGTCACTCATTATTCAATTGATTTAAACCCATGATTATTATAAATAATAAAATATTAACAACTCAATGATATAAATCTTTAAAAAAATTAAATCCATTAATATGGGAAATTGGAAGGCCTCATGCATAGAGATGTTATTCTGATGTTTGGAAATAGATTATGTTTTCAATCTATAACTAAGTTAAAAAGAGTATTATTGGAAGATTCTCATAGATCATATTTCTAAATGCACCTTATTTGCAAAAATATGTATATATATCTAAAGGAACATCTATGGTTGGATAATATAAAGTAGGAAATTTCTATCTATGTCTCAAGATATTTAATTTTTTAATATGTGAAGGATAAGTTATAGTATCCTTGATGAGTTATAACATATATATCTATTCCTATGTTGAAATTATATGACGTTACTATGGACTATGTCATTTTATTACCAAATACTTCTAGAAATAATGATGTGATATGAGTTATTGTTGATCAACTTACCAAATCTACAAATTTCATTTCTATAATAGATGATTTTCCTTTCTTATGCATTGAAAAAAATTATATTAATGAATTTTTAAGACTTAAAATGAACCTATTTCTATTGTGTATAATCACGATCCTTGATTTAAAAAAATATTATGGAAAATTATTTATAAGGATCTTGATACTGAGAATCATTTGAGAACTGCATATCATCATCAAATTGATGGGAATTTAGAATGTACTATCAAAACATTAAAAGACATTTTGAGGTCATGCTCACATGACATTGAAGGTATTTGTGATAAGTATTTTCCTTTGGTTGAGTTTTACTATAATAATAGCTTCCATTTGAGTATTAAAATGGTTCCATATGATGTATTATATGTCAAGAGAATTGATACTCTAATTTTTTGTGATGAAGTTAGTGAAAGGAAGCTTGTAGGCCTAGAACATGTAGAGGAAACAATATAAGAGGTATAGAATTTTATTACACCATATGAAAGAAGATAAAATTATGAAAAATTTCATTGGTTACAACTAAAGAAATTCTTTGTAATTTTATGTGTGAGAATATAATTTCTTGATAGTATCTACCTGGAAGGGTGTTATAAGATTCTGTAAGGAAAATTGATCACCGTGTACATTAAAACTTTTGAAAATTTTGAAATAATTAGAGATATGGAATACAATTTTGAAATACCACATAAAATATCCAAATTATATGATGTGTTCCACATATCATTATTAAGGAAGTATATGTGATCCCTAAATCATGTGCTCACACCTGAACAAATAGAATACAAACCTAATATCTCTTACTGTGAAGAGACTATCCATATATTAGATGCCAGAGAAAGAGTGTTGGGGAATCAGTTTACATGTATGGTAAAGTTAATTTGGAGAAATAATATGATATAATAGGTGACATGGAAAATCGACGAAATTATGATGAGGAACTACAAAAATAAATTTAGGAGGTTTCATTTTGAAAATTTCAAGGATGAATGTTTTGAAGAAGGGAAGAATGAAACACCCCAATATTTTCATGATGTGTTTATTTTTAAATAAAATTACTTGAAATGTATGATATAGACACAGTTTGAAACAATGGCTATAAGAACAAAAACTATGGCGTTAGATTATGTCCACGATTTAATGAATAGTGGCTAGTATTGGAGTGGCTATAGGGTAATCTCTATAGCCACAATTTCAAACTATGGGTAAAGCCCTATATCTGTGGTTAAAATCGTGGTAGAAGAATAATCCACACAAGGTTTATATACATGGTTTGAAATCTTGGCTATAGGGATTTATCCACGGTTCAAATTTTGGTTATAGGTCCATAGCCTTGTTTTGAAACTGTTACTATAGAAGTTCCCATTTCATAAAAAAACTCACCCACCTTCCCCCTGCACACCCCCACGGCCACCCTCGTTGTAGTAGCCCACCCCCTGAAACCCCCCCCCCCACCATTCCCCCTATATCCCCCCTTCCCCCTACAAATCCCCCCTCCCTTCACTCATGTAATGCCCTGACCCCAGTTACCCAGAGTCGGTGCATTATTGCGTAACATTGGCATGATCACAAAAGATCAAGTCTCAAAAGACCGATTAGTTTAGTAGCCTTGGAAACACTAGATACATTCATAAATGTAACATTACATCATAAAGTGAAAAACTAAAATAACAAAGTCTCCATAGTCCACACTCATATCCTCTTCTGACTATCCCTGCAGGTCATTCATAAAATACTTCTTCACATCCTGGAAAAATTAAAACATTGAAAGGGGTGAGCTCAGATGCTCAGTAAGGATAACAATATAGTCGAAGCTTTCATAAATAAACATTAACATTTAAGGCAATGTATAACTAAAACAAAAGCCTTTTAAACTTGAACTTTAGCATAATATGGAAAAAATAAAATTAAATAATTCCATTTACTTATTCACATGGATATTCTACTAGTCGAATAATCACATGCAATATCAATAACCACTTTCATAATGATAGAATGCATAATGCCAGACTATCATAACCACGTATCCAAGGCCTCGTGCCAAGACTACAAATAAGATTTTGTCAAGGCCTCGTTCCAAGACACTAGTTTGTCTCATGAGACCTATCGATGCATCGAGGAGATATAGCGAGCTCCACCCTTCACTTATTAAGTCCAATGAATTCCTCATATGAACAGGTTTAAACATATCATAAACCATAACATAATCATTTCACATAAAACATGCATAAAGGAAACATATCATTTCCACATTTCAATCACAAGATATCAATAAAACACATTGTTATAATAAGACATTATCAAAACCATTTTCAATACCAAAATAAAAGAAAAGTAAAACTTGGTATTTATTTTTCATTTTTTTAAAAAAAAGTTATGGATTGTAGAGGAAGATGAAACTCAAATAATGGTCACGGCGGAGGAGAAGTCGTTGTCGCCGCATACGTACGACAAAAAAACATCCCCTTTTTTCATTTAGTAAAACTCTTTGTATAAAAAATATTCCTTTTGAATAAATGTAAAATTCAAATGGGTTTATACACCATATAAAAGAAAGTTGTGTATAAAACAAAATATGCCTCAATGAAAGGAGATTGAGACGAAGTCCCTTAAAAGATCATTTTTTTAAATAAAATAGATCTATTATGTGTATTCACTATAAGTACACATAAATAAAGTACAAATACAATATAGGGAATAATAATATCATGACATAATTTGAAAGTAGGAGATTAACCCAAAGAATGGAAATTGGGTTAAAAAGTTCCCTTACCTCGTGTCCGACTTGACTCGATCATTCTTTAAACTCCAGAATAATAAATTAGAGTTAATTTATATTTGCTTAAGAACATTTTTCATGTTCATTATTCTTTTTATATCACTTATTACCATGTTATGAACATTATGTAATTATTTAAGTTAATAACGGTCATTTTGTCGATCTTTGGTACATGAGTCAAAAATAAACTTCTTATAATTACAAGTTGTTCATGTGGTGAAATATCCATTATATCCAGAATTATATTCATGATTTAGATATCATATATATCATATATATCCATTATATACATGAATTTATAATATTACATAACATTTAGAGGTAAGAAATGAAATGCACCGTTCATGGAGATGGTAAGTTGTACGTACGCATGAATGCTACTTTCATTTCTATTTTGTATTTAATGGAATGAAATTATAATTATATAAAGTTATACTAAAATTCCAATATAATATAATGTATAATAACATTTACTCCATCCTTTATACATCCCACATATGTCATTAACGATTCAAATCACTTTAAGGGGGCGATAGGCCGCACTTTCTAAAATGAAGATATCACGTTTACAAATAATGGAAACCATAAAGGTATGCCATAAATGAAAAATACAGAAGCTTAAGTAAAACATAAACATATTATATATCATATATAAATATATTTACATCTTAATGGCCACCTTTGAAGGTGTTATATGAGTGTTGAACAATCATCGTTTCGTGAGGCAGAAATTCCCCATCCACAGAAACAGTATGTTCTTTAACCATTAGATGTAGGTGTGTGTAAGTGTAGCTTGAATACTTATTATAAAAACATCCTAGTATATTGAGGATACTAGATTTGTTACAAAAGAAATTAATAAAAAGAGTTTAGGGGGTTGGAGGATCAAAATAAAACATAAGAACACAAGAGAAAACACTACCTTTAAAATTGGTAACCCTTTTTGATTTGAGCTCAAAGGCTTCCTTGGTAAGACTTTTTCCCAATGTGAGGCTTCTAGAAGTAATAGTGGGATGTGGAGAGAAAAAATGGGCAGGTTTTGGCAGATCCAAATGCTTTAGAGGTGTGGGTAAGGTGGTAGAGGTGGGGGCCTTTTATAAGAGGAGAGGAGGGGCACTCTTGGAAAGTTATAAAAGGTTACTTTATTATAAAATGATTTCCGGATTTAAAAGGTCACAAAATTATATATTTCTAGGATAAGGTGATAAGAGTTATAAATCCACCCA
This sequence comes from Viscum album, assembly GCA_963277665.1. NCBI lineage: Eukaryota > Viridiplantae > Streptophyta > Magnoliopsida > Santalales > Viscaceae > Viscum > Viscum album. The sequence continues at coordinate 964,720,760 of OY728129.1, forward strand.
TTCAATAGGTTTTTGACATGTGTAGGTCTTATATTTTACATTATCTTTTCATTTTATTTAAATCGTTAAATAATGAGGTAATCGCTGCATCATCATGGTGTCAAAAATAATTTAATTTATTTAATGTCTAAAAATTATAAAAAAATATCATGATGTAGGAAATATTTTTATCTTTATAATTAATATTTATATTAAAAAATATGACTTGTATAACTCCATTTAAAAATTGTTTTAGTAAAATGACTCATGTTTGTGACATTTTTATTTTAACATTAAATAAAAAGTTTTTAAAGTCATTTTCCTACCAAAGTGGCTCCATGGGGTCCCCAATTTGAACCATGTATTGTCATGGTCGGCCATGACTCATCCAATAGGGTTAAAACATGTTTCAAGGTCATTTCATATTATTATAACATTATCTTTAACTTAAATTACACTAATTACCTTTAATCGTGATTAATTAAAATTAAAAGTTACTATTCACCAAAAATTATATTAATCCCATTGAACAAAATTTTACTTCCTAATGACAACCATGTATGTTGGATTTTTGAAAATCAAATCACATAAGTGGTAATGTTTTATTTAAACGAAAAATCAGTTTTTTAACTACCACTTAGTGGAAGTAGAGATAGTTTTAGGTCATTAACATAACATAAAAAATATTATTATATTTAATACAATTATGGTATTATTCCATAATTTCATAATAAGAATTTATGGAGGTGGAGGAAGAAATAAAATAGAAGGACTTATTGAAGAATGTTACCTCTTCTTCGGTAACCTCCTTATGTTTCCAAAACAGTCCATCCTAGGTTTGATTTACACCCAAAATAATGCTTCTATAATTATATTAGTGAATTTGGGAATTTCTTATTCTGGGTTTTGGCTTAACCAAAATGGTTTTCTCGTTTGAAGAAAATGAAGAGATGAGGTGGTCTTTTATAAGTGAGGTTAGTGGAATAATTGTAATTTTTTGAAAAGAAAAAGATATAAACATGTTTTTATTAATAAAAAAGGATCAAAATTGTTTATTATCAATACTTATAAATTTTAGTTTCTAAATATGTCTATACATTTAAATTTAGATATGTTTCTAGGTCATTTAATCCCTTATCATTTTTACCTTAACCACAATAATTAGGTTAAACTATTTTCATTATTTAGTTTGGTAAAAAAAATATTTTGACCTTATTTTATATTATATATTAATCTTATTAAAAATATGTAATTCATTTTCCAAAATTAAATTCCTAGATGTGGGAAAATTTAACTTTAAATTAATCCCATAGATGTGAGGAGAAAGCCTGTTTTCAAAGAGAAAAAGTTGTAATGATTAAAATGTATTTATATCAAAACTCAATATGAAAATGATTCAAATGAAATAAATTGGATTAATTTAAATTTTATTGAACTAATTTTACTTTAAAAATTATTTAAAATAAACTGAACATTATAAGTAGTTTGAACGAAAATGTTATTTCTAATTAAAATTTAGCATCATTCATTACTCATAAAAAAAGTCTCTTTAGAAAATTATGAACAATTCACCCTAAGATAATATATATATTCAGATTTAAAAAATTAATTGCATTTATTTAGATAAATTTACTACAATTGTAAAAAAATTATTTTTAAAATTAGTACCTAAATGGCGATAAAACAGTTTTTTAGAAAAATATCATTTTATGCTTAAAATAGGATTTATTCTTATCACTTATCTAGAAAACACATAAGATGAATTTTAAATAATTTATTTAATATATAATTTATAAATTTAATTAATATTAGTCACCATTTGTTTTAATTTATTGATGTAAAACATGTTTGTTCGCATAAAAATATTTTTTCAAACAACTGTTTTCATTATATTCAAATGGTTTTTATTTAATTTTTAATTAATTGGTTTGTAATGAGTTCATTTTACATAGATTTTTAAACAATATATTTCTTAATATATTTAATCCTATTTATACCCCCAATTCTAATAGATCAGATATAATCTTGATATTTATAATAATATTATTTCATGGTTCCCTGAAATTAAGTGTCTTGTGTCATGCACACTATAGAAGAAAGTTGTTTTTGCGTGTAAGATGATTTGAACTCGGTGTTGAGTATAACACTAGATAAGTTCAATATTTCATGTAATAAAAAATATAAAAATATTAGATTTATTTTTAAAAAATCATTTAACAAATTCTTTGGATGTTTTATATTTTGGTCGGGGCGTAGAGGTTCAGGGAGGAGATTTTCAGAGGTTCTACAATTTTTATAATAACTAATCCATGGAGAACGGTTGAGGTGTAGACTTATATTTTATACGGTATAGTGATTTTTTATAATACATAAGGGTTAATTGGATGATTTTTATGGTTATGCTATTTTCAGCATGGCTGCGACACGGAGAGAGAGGCAATGACATGGAGTCTTGGGGTATGTATTTAGTGAATCTACATTTTCTTGGAATGGTTGTTCCATGAATAAGGGTTATAGTGTAAGAAATTTCCTTTCTATTTACTTATATGATGTAGAGGCTTTGACTACACTATGGTGGTCTCCCTATTTTTTCAGATCTATGTCATAGAGCTCACCGTGTTTTTCATATGTGGGTTTGACCAACCAGGATAGGGTATGAAATCTCCCCTTTTTGTCAAGGTATTTATTTTTTTCATTAGTACTACAATGTGGTGAGGTATTCTACACCATGGTCTTATGTTTTCTAGAGTAATTATAAATTCATAAACCCCAATTATTCATACCTATTGTTCATCTTTTCTCTCATTTCACAGGTGAACCAAATGCAACTTAAAGAGGTCCTTCATCCCCCCTTTCAATAACATGCATCCCCATCCATGAGAGGTAAATATTTTTTGGTTTTATGTGTGTTCCCCCTTATTTATTATAACTATTTTCATCAATTTATTTATCCAAATAAGGATGATATTGAGGAATCAAATGATTTTGGTGTTGTTTTGGTAACAAAATTATGTGGGATGTTTTGTTCTTTGTTGATCCTGGTAATTTCCTTCATTGTGGTGTTTTGAATGAAACTTTTATTGTGGTTTAGAAAGATTCATTTGATATAGGGGATCCTTATTCTCCCTTTTTTATGTATCATCTGGGAGGAGTTATTCTTTTTTTTCATACTTTTTGGTGATATTATATACAAGCCTAATATATGAATTTATTTGAATTAATTGAAAATAATGGGGAAGGGGAATTAAATTCATGTTTTTATTTCTTTTGGTTCTTTTGACACTATTTTAATCGAGATCATACATTATTGTTCCTTGATAAAAATCATGAGCATTAGGGGATATGTTTTTTCTATAGTTGATATGATTATGGAACCCTTGTGTGAATATTTATTATCACCTTGAATGAATTGGCTAAGAATTTATATTTTTTTAATGAATTGGTATCCCATAGAAATTATGGTTTTAATTAGAATCCCATTAATATAAATAAGTAAAATTGATGAAAATCCCCTTCTTAAATATGAATTAAATATGAAAAGTTTGGTTATGGTGGGTAGTTGTTATGCATTATTGTGTGGGGAGAGGTAGTTAAAATGGTAAGTGGTTCTATTATTGTGGTTTTGATGAGACGTGGTAGTGATGAGATGCAGTTGTGATATGTGGCAGTTGTGATGATATGCGGTTGTGGCATGTAGTGGTTGTGATAGTAAATTTTTGTGATGTGAAGTTGTAGTAATTTGGGGGTTTCTTTCATTATAATTATGGGGGTCTTCAATGTTTTTTGGTATTATGGTAGTTTTCGCGTAGTGATAAAATAAATTTTTTTTAACAACGAGTTTCATATGGCATGGGATGGAATTATAAATTAACTTTTTAATTAAAATAAGAAATTTGGTGTAAATGTTGATGGTTAAAAGTGATATAAATGGGATTGAATAATGAATTTGTTTTTTAATGTAAAATATAAAAAGTGGATTAATTTTATAGAAATGATAAAATGTTTCTTAGGTATCATGACTTTCCTATGTGGTGTTTTTTCTTTTAGTGGTGAAAAAAAGTAGTGAAGGTGGTGATGCCTTTGGGGTTATGTTTTGATTTAGTATGTGACTCTTATTGTGAAGCTATAGGTTTCTCTTAAGTGTTATGATATAAATATATAAATATATTTCATTTATTGGTGATTTCTATATGCATCCCACCCATGTTGAGAACTACTTGATGAAAACCAAATTTTTGCGGGGGTTTTTTCCCAACATACCAATGGTGAGGATGGGATGGTTGGATACCCACTCTTCCCCACTCACTTTTCTAGATGACATTGATATGCATGGGCTATGATGGCCAGAATTACAATGTTCACTAGGGATATGTTTGATGAGATCATGGGATAGAGAATGTTGGGTTTTGTGCATGGTAGGTTAAGGGGACAGGGTTGAGGACCCTCATATTAATGATACCCTACTATTCTTGTTGTGTTTGTAGTTGAGATGTTTTATGATGGACTAATTGTATACTTGGGAGATGTGATGTGATGTGATGGTCCTAATGTCTACTAGTGATTTGTGATGTGATGTAATACCCTAGTTTGTTTTAGGTGAGACGTGATGTGCTATAATAGTTAAGGTGTTCATGGGAATGTTTATATATGGAAGATATGGGAGAACCCTAACGTATGATGGTGGTTCTTAAGAGTTGAAAACTAGAAGGGAAGAGATGCATGAAACCCTTTTATCAATATTATTATTATGTTCCTATACAAGGATTCATAATTTGGAAAACATGCTATGGTGAGGTTGGGGGTTGTCAGTTGACATGTTTAAGTGCTGTTGGATCTGCTATTTTTTCACTAGTACAATAATATGGTTTTTTCACACGTGCATGATAGAATTTGGGGAGATCCTACTGAGTATACTTATACTCTCACCCAATATATATACAAACTATTTTTAGGTTTCTAGAAAGACTTTGTGGACCAAGATAGACATTTCTATCTCAGAATTAGAAGCTATTGTGGTGCCGCAACCATAGAGTTTTCTTTCGGTACATTATTTCTTGACTCTTTGTATCTATTTACATTATAAGTGAATTGTGTAATGATTTTTGGTTTACATTTATACTATTTCAAGGTGTGGTTTGAGTTTATCTATTCTCTCTCAATCCTATATCATAGTGGGTAATACCGTCCATTTATGTGAGTTTTTATACCCTCAGTGATTTTTGCTAACTCGAGGCCTAATGAATGCGGGACTCGAGGGTTAATTATCTATCTAACTTCATTACTAACCTAGGATTGGTAAATTTTGAGGTATGGCTTTGTGATAACCTAAATAGGAATGATGTATCTCATAAAGTGTAACTAAACTATGCGGGTTCTAATTCCCATCATAGAGATACATCGGAATCCCCTTTCATATTCCCAATCCCAATCCCAAATCCAAATCCTCTAATACCTCCCTAGATGGAACGAAAATCTAAATAATCCAAATATGTTACATTGAACTAAATAATTATAAATTAATAAGGTAAATAAGGGGATCTAATGATTCAAATATATGTTCAAATCATAACTTTTTTTCGATAAATCATTAGCAAGGTGGCATCTAGTCGCACACTAGTATTTTTGAAGGATTCACAAACATATCATAAATATATAAGAGTCTGTGATTAGGAAACAATTCCCCCTTAAATTATACAAGTTTCCCAACCTACCATCCTCTCAACCAATTCAAATTCCATAGCATCCCCAATAGGTTTGTATTGACTATCCACCTTTAGAAAAAAGGGCCCTAATAACTAAAAATGTCCTTGAAAAATGTGTTCATTGGGGTTTCCAATAAAAACAAAATAATGATCCATATTTCAATCCAAATGATGAAATTGGTAGATTGAGAATGATTATTAGTATGATGTTTCACTAATAGGTTATATTGTATGTGATTTTTTAATTTTTGACTTTTATAACTTTCAATACATCTAAAAAACTTCCCAAAACCACATTTAATTCCAAACATTGAACTATAAAGGAGTGAAACATACACATCATCCTCCACGAATACTATATCCCTAATAAATTGAAGTACATTTTCATCTATGAAACACCTCCATAACCTGGTGATGAATGTGCTTATACTATAGTAACATGTCAAGGAATACATCCCAATTATAGAGGTTTCTCAATAAATTCTTCAAGGGGTGATTCCCAACTAATGATGATAGAAAAGATAGGTTGTAGAGAATCATACAACTCCAATGACTACCTGAAATCACTTCTAGATTCTTCCTCTAAGATCAATGATTTCCTCCTCCCTTACCTTGAGATGGTTGTAGAGAATCATACAACTCCAATGACTACCTAAAATCACTCTGACACCTGGGCCTCATCCCGAAGCCACTTGGGAAACTAACTTCCCGCACACACCTAGGCCAACCACCACGCTACTTTGCCCGAAGGTTCTTTGGCCAATAATGGACTTCGGGCCATCACATCCTGCCCGAAGATACTTGGGCTATCTGGGAAAGGGAGCTGAAAGGAGCTAATAACCAGCCACTAATAGAAGTCTTGGAAAAAACACACTCCCCCATGAAATAGGGGTGTTGGAAACTAAGTGCTCGACTTGGGTGGGGCGAAAATAAGAAACAAAAAAATACAAATATATGTATAGGTAGAAAACACTCACCTAGTTTAGGTTTTTCTTCAGCCAACCTAAAGAAACCAAACAGTACCATGTCCAAGTCACAACTCACACCAAACCAAAACCCATTTGTCCCTTCCTTTTTTAAATGTTTATTAATAATGTTAAGAATAAGTTTCTTCACCTACTTGGGAAACTAGAAATAATAAGCACAAGGAAAGGGAAGAGCACAGTCAAACATCAACTAAAACGTTCACACCCGGTTCTCTTGTAAAGTCATAACAACAAAAGGGATAAGAGGTCCCTCAAAGTAATGGAAGCAAAGGAAACCTAGAGACAATGCCCCGTGTCCCCCAAATTCTCGGAGCTGATGATTTCTCAACAATAGAGGATCCCACGCAATTTCATGATATAGACAAGGTAACCACCCGACCTTAAATTCACAACTGAAAGCATAACCACAGGGGATCCCATCCCCACCCACATCACCCAGCAATCGGCCCGTGAAAGGAAACAACCGAACCACTACCACCAACACAAAGCAGGGCCATGCCGGTATTTTCAGATTTAAAAGATTTTACACACTCCATGATTTCAATTTCGGTATGCTTTAGCCGGGGTTATCACAGAAAGGGTTGGTCCTAGTGCTTCCCATTTATTTAGCCCAATATACGTAATTAACCGATTTCCATTATGCAACAAAGGTTCACAACCACAATACACACCATTTAAACATCACAAGGGGTTGGGTTTTATTATTCCATAGAGGAAGTCCACCAACGACCATGATTTTCAGTAGGCGTAAGACCACACAATTCAGAAAAGATAAAACAGAGCATCATCGATCACACCCCTCCCCTTCATTATCTAGAATCTGTTTATTATCTTCATTAAAGTTTGGTTCACCCAATTCTACAGAATGAGTAGCAAACCCACCCCGAAAGATACACAGGAAGGAGAGACGAAGGTAAAACCCTACCTGACTGATCAAGGATCGATGTTAAGTCCTCGGTGGGAACTGAAAATCATGAGCAACAGAGACGCGATCGAGGAAGGGTACTCTAATCGTAGGGTGATCAAAAAAGAACTCAGGGAGACGAGAGCTTTAGGTTATAAGGACCAAGATACAACGTCCCCCATATGGTTAAGATATCAAGATAAATCTCAAAACCGTGGAAGATGTGGCGTCGTGGGTTGACCACGCGGCTGGGACACCCCACACATCATTAAAGGGTCCCCGCTGTTCAAGGCGGTTGAAACTGACGCACATGTCCTACTGGAGGGCGTTTTTGAAAAATGCGGTTAGGGGAATGACCAGAACCCATGTTTTTTCATTTAAGGAGGGTAACCACAAAAAAATTAATTAAAACCCATTAATGGCTTTAAAAGGGGTCAAAACGCGGCTTAAAAACCCATTTTGCGCAAAAAGGGGCATCACTGGAAAAACCTGTGGAGGTAGGCTAGAGCTACCGGTAGGCGGATTAAAAACCCATTTTGCGCAAAAAGGGGCATCACTGGAAAAACCTGTGGAGGTAGGCTAGAGCTACCGGTAGCTAAGAGCTACCGGTAGACCAAGAGCTACCAGTAGGCGTGAGCTACTGGTATCCGAGCTATCGGTAGGCCATGGCTACCGGTAGGGCGAGCTATCGGTAGGCCGTGGCTACCGGTAGACGGAGCTACCGGTAGACGGAGCTACTGGTAGGCCGACCTACCGGTAGGATGAGGCTACCGGTAGACTGAGCTACCAGTAGGCCGAGCCACCGATAGGCCTACTACCGGTAGGCTAAGGCTACTATTAGGGGTCACGCTTTACTGGGAAGCTGGGATGGCCTCCCAAACCACCCAGAACACTCCAACCTCAGATTTTTCACCAGTTAATGGGCCCCAAGCCTCGAGCCATTACATTTTACATTTGAAAATTTTTTCTTACCCTTGCAATCATGTACATGGTGTCTTTTTTCTCAACAGTTATAACAAACTCTCATTCCCTTCAATCATTTACCAAGGTGATTCTTTCAACATTTATCGCATATGGGAAAATCCTTCTTTTCCCTCTTCCCCTTATCCATGTTTCTCTCTTCCATCCTTCTCTTCTATTGCTTCCTTTCAAAGCCATAGGACTTAGATAATTATTTACTTATCTTATTAACACATTATATGATTTCTTTATATGTTGAGAATATATGGGAGAATATTTCACTTATAAATGTTTGCTTAATACCATGAAAGATATGATCCTTCTTACTCTTTGGATCATACGTATTGTTGGAGTTCACATTCCTTCTATTGGGAACCATTTCTATACAATGGCATACAATAGGTTAGTATATGAATTGCAATGAATAATTCAAAACTTTTAAAATACCTAATGTAAATTGAACAGTTTGTGGATATAATCTGTCATTATAAAAATATTTTCTTTTATAAGGTATATTCTCGTAAATCCTTCATACTGATTTGTAAAGAAAATGGTAATTATCATAAGGATATCCCCCGAGAGTGTCGTAACCAAGAGCGCAGCAAGGCCCATTATTGTGCGCCAGTTCCCATTCGAGTCTAGCTCAAAGTGGTGTTTTCAGGTTTTACACCTAGGTACATTTGTGTCATAGACACCCCTACCTACTTGTATCCAGATAAGGATGTATTTGCTTGGAAACTCACAAAATTTCTACATTTCCAAAATTCTAGGAAGTTCTTCTATACTATCCTCAAAGTGTATCTTAGGGCTATGTGCTCTTATCAGAGTTTATCTAAATCAAGTTTCTAAGGTTTGTACTAAACTTCCTCTAATACCAACTGTAATTCCTCGACCCTAGAAGCCCAAAGTTGGTGCATTATTACGTATCATTAGCATTATCACAAAATTTAATGTCTTGAAAGACCGATTAGTTTAGTTACCTTCGAAGTAATAGATACATTCATAAGGTTTACATTACATCATAAAATAGAAAACTACAAAAACATTGTTTCCATAGAAAACACTGAGATCCCATAGACTATCCATGCAGGTCAGTCATAATATACTTCTTCACATCCTGGGAAAAATAAAACATAGAAAGGGGTGAGTTCAAATTCTTAGTAAGGATAATAATAAAGCGGAAGCTTTCATAAATAAGAATAAAGATTTAAGGAAATGTAAAAGACTAAAACAAAAAACTTTTAAACATTAATTTTAGAATAATATGGTAAATATAAAATAAAATAATTCCATTTACTTATTCACATTGATATTCTACTAGTCGAATAATCACATGCAATATCAATAGCCACTTTCTTAATGATGGAATGTATAATTCCAGACTCTCATAACCACATAGTCAAGGCCTTGTTCCAAGACTACAAATAATATTTTGTCAAGGACTTGTTCCAAGACACTAGTTTGTCTCATGAGACCTACCGATTCATTGAGGAGCTATAGCAGGATCCACTCGTCACTTATTAAGTCCAATTCATTCCTCATATGGAAAGGTTTAAACATAACATAAACATTCATATTAATACTAGCATACGAAATGTCAATACATTATCTATAAACCATGAATGGTGTAAAATTAACACATCCACAGTCCAAAATATCATAAAACCTTCAATACAATATAGAAGTTCTATATCATAATAAATCAACTTCAAGTAAGCTTAAAATCCATCAAAGGATGTTGATATAGATGAAATCAAAACCTCTTTTATAGAAATATTTATTTCTATTTTGAAATCATTTAAGAGTCACATAAAGAAAAAATTGATTTTGAAAATATTCTTATAAGCTTTTAAAGGAAGATTTGATGATGTTTTAACGATGGAAAATAGCCGCACCCACCGTATAAGTTAAAAAAAAAAATCTTACCTTAATTTTGTCGAAAAGGTTATAAAGGACCTAGTTTGGAAAATGACGGAAAGGTTCCTTTATAAAAATATTATAAAATTCAAACAAGTGTATAAGTGACTTTAACCCATAGTCTATAAAATAGTAATAATGTTTTGAAATACATTTTTAAGAAACATGTATGTGGATGATAAAGAGGTCCTAGTAGATAATTACGTATAAACAACCACGGATAATGAAGAGATTGTAGAATTGGTCTTTACCTTGTTATTTTCCTTAGTTAAGGGTAGGTTAACCTCTTGTATAATGGTGAAATAATTGTTATTAAATTATAAAATAATCATATACATTAATATGATATCATATATGATCTTTTAACATTTCTTTCTTAACAATATCTTCGTATTGTCGTCGTTTTAGGTGTTCACTGATTCTTTTTCTTTTATATGCATAGTTACGTAAGTAATGTTTTTTATGGATAGGATGAAACCTATTCAAATTCAGAATGATATTAAGTATTTAAAAATTATTTTTAATCATCAAATGAAAATTATTCTTGAATGGATATGATGGGGAATGAATCTCATTGCGTTCGTGGAGACAGTAATCCGTACATACGCACGATCGACAATACCATTATTTTGATATTAAAATAATATATAATTGGATGGTATATCATATATAAAAAATCATTATAATTTTATATTTATTATTTACCTCAATTAAACATCATTATTATACCCATCCAAATAATAATTTATTGAATAACAATTACACCACGAGGTGGAGACGGTAAGCCGTACATACGCACGTATGGTGACATGTCATTCAAAGGATGGATAAAATAATGAATATGGTTGTACCATATTTATAATATCATCAATATATATATAATATAATAGAGTTATTATTTTAGAATGGAAACAAAAAAGGAAAATGAAGTGGAAGAAGAAAGGATCTTGAAAGAGGTGATGCAATATTTACATCTTCTTGGGGTTCTTCCTTTTGATTTGATCAAAATGGCTCCTTAGGTTGGATTTATAACTAAAGGAAGGCCTCTGGGATTATGGTAGGATAGTTGATAGGGTATTCGGTCATGGGTTGGCTGAGCCACATGGCTTTGAAGGTGTTAATTTTAGGGAAGGGGGAGTGACTTTTTATAAGAGGGGTGAGGGACACCTTAGGAAAAACAAGAAATATTATTTTATAATAAAATCCATTTCAATTTATAATGGCTACAAAATGAATTATTTAAAAGTTAATGTGGGGATGGGTCGAAATACACTCAACTAATGGGTTTTAGAAATATTTGTGTCACTATATTAACTTTATCTTTTAGATTTAACTCTTAGTAAAATAGTTTGACATTTACCATGTCGCTTAATATTTTTTTGTTATAAAGTTAATAAACTTACTATATACTTCAAAAAATAACCCCAAGTGGTTCATTTATGATACACCTATAATTATATAAGTCTTTTGGATGAACCTTTCATTTTTAGGAATAAAATATAAATTAATAATATAATATTTGTTTTTAAAAACTCTTTTATGTCAATTTTGTCACTATTTGGTATTTTGTTCTTTCTAAATTCATAACAGCATTATTACTTCGAAAAAAATGCATCTAATCAACCCTAAAATGTCATATTAACCAATAAAATTAGTTTAATTCCTAAAAAGTCTCAAATTAAATTTATTTGGATATTTATAATATCAATCATTTTAATCATTCATTAATATGGTAATTACTGTATCATCATTGTGTCATAAATAAATTTAATTATTTAATGTCTAAAAATTATAATTAAAATACCATTATGTAGGAAATATCATTATATTTATAATTAATATTTATAGTCTAATTTATATCAGGTCTAATCCTATATTAAAAATGTTTTATTTATGAAAATGTGAATTTAACACTTTTAACTCTTCTTTGAATTAAATTATAATAAATGTCCTAATCTAATACAAGTAGACCTAAAGGATCATATTTTATTCCAAAGGTTGTTTTTGGTAGGATTACACTTATCCAATAAAATTAGTACATGTGTTAGTGAAATAATAATATCATTTTTACCCATAATTACCCTATTTACTTTTAACCGTGGTAAATAAAAGTAAAAAGTTACTATTCACCAAAAAAATATTTTCATCTTATTGAACAACATTTTACTTAATGATATCAACCGTGTCTCTTGGATTTTTGAAATTCAACTCACTGAAGCGGTAAAATTATGTTTTAAGTAAATTTTCAAATGCTCCTAGGAGATGGGTAAAAGACGTTAAAAACATCAATAAAATTTTAATATATCTAAAATTATTATAAACTAAATCCAATGAATTACATTGAACCTAGATAGTTATTATGTATCTATTTTTAAATATAATAAATTTAAATAAATTAAATAATTATTTATATAAAAATTTGGTTTTAACTAATAACTTAGTGTTTTTTACTATTCATCAAAAATTGAATGTTTTCAGAAAAATGAAAAAAATTTACCCTAAGCTAATTTTGAAATTCAGAATTCAAAAATTAAGTCTATTTTACAAAATTCAAAAAAATAGAAGTTTCATTTCTTAATTTAAAATTAATTCCCGTTGTCAAAACCAAAAAACGTTTTTTTAAGAATTAATAATTAACAAAAGATTAATACTAGTTTATGTTCAATTTCAATGTGAAATTATTTCCAATGAATAAAATTGGATTAAATGGTAAAAATATAATATATTTATACTTCTGAATCATTTAAATTTATAATTTAACACTCCAATTTAGTTTGATTAAAAAAGTTGTTTTCAGTTAAAATATGTTATTTTTCACTCTTCACCCAAATATTAAAGTTATCAGAAAAACACCAAAAATATAATGAAGATAATTTCTTAAGTCCCGATTCTAAATAAGAAGTTTATTTTGTCAAATTAAATATATAAAAGTTTCAAATATTGGATTTAAAAATGGTTCTCCATTAAAAGCTGTAAAAATTGCATTTTTTTTTAAAAAATACTTCTTGTATCTGAAAAAATGAATATGTTTTTTCATTATGTCTAAGAAACTCATAATATGGATTCTAAAATTATAAGGATTATATATATGTTTAAAATGTATTTAATACTATTCATAACCTCTTTTGAACGGCTAGTTTGGTAAGTCGTGGTGCGCTTGAACTTGGTGTTGTGTGTAGGGAAAGTTATTGAATTACTTTGAAGAAATAACGTACTAGGAAATCTTGGGGTATTACATTGTTCCCTCCTTAAATAAATTTCATCCTCGCAATTTGAAATTTTTATTTGAAAATAAATGTTTGAAAATAGAAGATATTTTTGTTGGGAAACCCACATCGAAAATTGGGTTAATAAAATTTAGTCTTAATAAAGGGAAAAGGGGGAATGAAAAAGTCACAACCAAATTATGATCTCTATTAGGATAACTTTGGTGGAAATTAGAGACAAATAATTGGCGGAAAAACATAAATATTTATAGGGAGTGATTGAGGTCATCAGTCACAAATAATTTTAGAATTGAGGGCCTCAATGCCATCAATCTATAATGATTTAAAATATCATCGGTTCAACAAAACATCAGGTATTAGGATAACACATTTTTTGTTTCAAGATCCCTTACAAAATGTTTAAGAATTAATTTCTTCATAGAATAAGATAATAAAAATATATATACTTGGCAAGTAGGGTTCCATCATTTAACTAATTTCTACCACAAACTCATCTTTTACTCTAAAAGATAATAGAACACTATTTTTTCTACTTATCCAATTCTTATAGGTTTCCAAAAAAAATAAATTTATAATTCATCTACTAAACCTTTTAAAAAATCTATATTATTCAATCTTGGACATCCTATGGGCCAGTGGTAGGTGATACACCCCTGTCGTCCGTCGGTTGTGGGTTCAAGTCTCACAGCCTTTCCAGACGCGATGGGTTACCGCCCGGCTTTCAGGTTGCCCTATTTATTGCAATCCAAAAATAATCTCAAACTCGACTTATACCAAATTATTCTGTCCAAACTCACAGTCCAAAATTTATAATTAAGGTAAACACAATGAAGATCCTTTTTTCCACGTAATATCATTTGAAAACTTTTATCATGTATTCTTTTAAAACACTACAACATCCTGAATTACTATAAAACCTTATTGATTACATTCATGTTCCGTTATTCCATATAGAATACTGTATATACTCCTTATATCAAAAAATGTTGTAAACTCCAACAATAATGGAATATAAAAATCATTAATCACATTTACGGTAGTCAAGAATATCCAATATAATTTATCCAAATCAATCATGTATTATTCTAAAATCACTACCTCGTTATAAGAACCATATTATGGTTTATCATTCTCTCAGTCATATATTTTCCAACAATTTAACCTTTAATTGAGTATCTTGTATTTGTTACAAAAAATCTCAAGTCCTTAATGAAATAGTACAACTGTACAGTCCTTATATACTCTATAATTCTTTTATCATGTACATCATTAATACAATACTCAAATAACACAATACTTTAATAAAAACTTAATAAATATAATCATTACTCTTCATCTTCGGTAGTATCATAACTTTATTATTATCCAATAGCCGCATTTGGGTTATACTCTGATAATTTGGACATTGATTCGCATAGTTTACCAATACATTGCAGATGAAGCATTGTACATTTGAAACTTTTTTTTACCCTTTCAGTCACATACTTGGTGTCCTTTTTCTCTACACTTATAACAAACTCTCATTCCCTTCAATAATTTACCAAGGTGATTCTTTCCACAATTATCACATATGGGAAAATCCTTCTTTTCCTTCTTCCCTTTATCCATCTTCCTTTCTTCCATCATTTTCTTCACTTTCTTCCCTTCAAATCCATAGGACTCGGAGAAATATTTACTTATCTTATTAACACATGATACTATTTTTTTCATATGGTCATAATACACAGGAGAATATTTCCCTTCTAAATGTTGGCTTAATACTATGAAAAATATTATCTTTCTCACTCTTTGGATCATACGTATTTCTGGAGTTCACATTACTTCTACTGGGAACCATTTCTATACAAGGGATACACTAGGTCAGTTTATGAATTGCAATGAATAATTCCAAACATGTAAAATACATAACTTAAATTGAACAGTTTGTGGATATAATCCATAATCATGAAAATATTTTCTTTTAGGAGATATATACTCAAAAATCATTCATAATGATTTGTAATGAAAATGAGAATTATCCTATTCATATCCTCCGGGATTGTTGCAACCAAGAGTGTAGCAAGGCTCGTTTTTGTGCACCAGTTCCCATTCGATTCTAGCTTAAAGCGGTGTTTTCAAGTTATACACCTAGGTACATCTATTCCAGAGCCGTCTCTACCATACATTCGCACGTATGGTGACATGTCATTCAAAGGATGGATAGAATAATGAATATAGTTGTACCATATTTATAATAACATCAAATTATATAGAATATACTAGAGTTATTATTTTAGAGTGGAAACAACAAAGAGAGAGGAAGTGGAAGAAGAAATGAACTTGAAAGGGGT
This sequence comes from Viscum album, assembly GCA_963277665.1. Lineage (NCBI taxonomy): Eukaryota > Viridiplantae > Streptophyta > Magnoliopsida > Santalales > Viscaceae > Viscum > Viscum album. The sequence goes on from OY728129.1 coordinate 964,736,765, forward strand.
GATGAAATATTTACCTCTTCTTCGGGTTCTTCCTTTTGATTTGATCAAAAGAGCTTCTTAGGTTGGATTTATGACAAAAATAAGGCCTCTAGGATTATAAGAGTAAATTTGAGAGGGTATTTGGTCAGGTTTTGGCCGAGCCAAATGGCTTTGATGGTGTGAATTTGAGGGAAGGAGGAGTGCGGTTTTAGAAGAGGGGTGAGGGGTACCTTAGGAAAAGCTAGAAATATTAATTTATAATGAAATCATTTTCAGATTCTAATGGCTCCAAAATGAATTATATAAAGGATAAGGTGGGTATGGATCAAACACCACTCAACCAATTGGTTTTAGATAGTTTTGGGTCACTATATTAACTTTATCTTTTAGATTTAACTCTTAGTAAAATAGTTTGACATTTATCATGTCTCGTTGTATTTTTATATTATATGGTTAATAAACTTACTATATAAATCCAATAGAACCCCAAGTGGTTAATTTATGATATACCTATCATTATATAAGTCTTTTGTCCGATCCTAATATTTTTAGAAATAGAATATCAATTAATAATATAATATTTGTTTTTAAAAACTCTTTTATGTCATCTTTGACAATATTTGGTATTTTATTTTTTCTAAATTCATAACAGCATTATTAATTCGAAAAAAATTCATCTAACCAACCCTAACATGTCATATTAACCTATAAAATTAGTTTAATTCATAAAAATTATCAAATTAGATTTATTTGGATATTTATAATATCAATTATTTTAATCATTCATTAATAAGGTAATTATTGCATCATCATTATGTCCTAAATAAAATTAACTATTTAATGTATAAAAATTATAAATAAAATACCATTATGTAGGAAATATTTTTATCTTTATAATTAATATTTATTTTAGAATTTATATTGTTTCTAACTCTATATTAAAAATGTATTAGTTATGAAAACATGAATTTAACACTTTTAACTCTTCTTTGAATTAAATAATAATAAATGTCCTAATCTAATCCAAGTGTACCTAAAGGATCATATTTTAATCCTAATGTTGTTTTTGGTCAAATTAAACTTATCAAATATAATTTGGACATGTGTTAAGGTGATAATAAAATCATTTTTACCCTTAATTACCCTATTTACTTTTAATCGTGGTAAACAAAAGTAAAAAGTTATTATTCTCCAAACAAAGTTCATCTTATTGAACCAAATTTTACTTACTGATATCAACCGTGTCTCTTGGTTTTTTGAAATTCAACTCACCGAAGTGGTAAAATTAAGTTTTATGTAAATTTGCAAATGCCCCTAGGAGGTGGGTAAAAGACGGTAAAAAGTTCAATAAAATTTTTATATATCTAAAATTATTATAAAAAATCTCCAATGAATTACATTGAACTTATATAGGTATTATGTATTTATTTTTACCTAAAATAAATTTAAATAAAATAAAAAAAAATTTAAATAAAAAGGTGGTTTCAACCAACAACTTAGTATTTTTCAATATTCATCAAAAATTGGAAGTTTTTTGAAAAATACCAAAATTTCACCCTAAGATAAGTTTGATATTTTGAATAAAAAAATTAAGTCTATTTGTTAAATTCAATACATATAAGTTTCATTTATTAATTTAAAATTAATTCCCATTGTCAAAACCAAAAAACGTGTTTTTAAGAAATAATAACTAACAAAAGATTTATACTAGTTTATGTTCAATTTCAAAGTGAAATTATTTCCAATAAATTACATTGGATTGAATAGTAAAAATATTATCTATTTATACTTCCAAACCATTAAAATGTATAATTTAACACTACAAATTCTTTTGATTAAATAATTTGTTTTCAGTTAAAATATATTATTTTTTATTATTCACCCAAATATAAAAGTTATCAGAAAAACACCAAAAATATATTGAAACTAAATTCTTATGACCCGATTCTAAAGAAGAAGTTTATTTTGTAAAATTGAATATATAAAAGTTTCAAATATTGGATTTGAAAATGGTTCTCCATTAAAAGGCAGTAAAATTGCATTTTTTTAAAATATTTCTTTTATCTGAAAAAATGAATTTATTTTTTTATTATGTCTAAGATACTCATAATATGGATTCTAAAATTATAAGGATTATATAAAGTTCAAAATTTAGTTTATACTATTCATAACCTCTTTTGAACGGCTTGTTTGGTAAGTCGTGGTGCGCTAGAACTCAGTGTTGCGTGTAGTTCAAGTTATTGAATTAATTTGAAGAAGTAAAGTACTATGTAATCTTAGGGTGTTATAGGAGTAACCTAAAATAGTGTTAAAACATCAAATGGGAAATATTTTAATTTCACACTTTTAATTATAAGGTTAACTCGCATGGTTTGGTTGCGTGATTTTCTAACCTCTGGGACAACCATGTGTCCCTCACTGAGCAAGAGGATCATGCTGGATGGTTTTCCCACACTATTTGAAAACCTATGCACCAACCATTAGTTCACCACTATCCAAAATGGACATTTTCCACATGGTTTCCTAGGAAAGGGTGCGCAGTTTCTCTTAACCAGGTGCCAGCCATGTTCTACATGTTGTAAACCTGAAAATATCCACTTTTCTCCAAAAACTCAATTGAAAACTCCCATTACTCAAAAATTCAAACCAAGAGCTCAATATGAACTTGAACCAAATGATCAGAGGCTAAGAAGATAATAAAATAAAACTATTCCTATGCTTGGATGTGAAAATTCTCCCCAACGAAAACACTTTCATCCCCCATAATGTGGCCAAGTCGGATAATAAGAAAACTCCATCCCAAAACCAAATAAATCAAAAAAACCACTAACCATGGGGTGACCTTTCACTTCAAAAGTCACACCCAACCATTCATATAGGATACCACAACAAAAATAACAATGGTTGAATATTAGATAAAATTCCCCACAAAATAACCTGACTACAACCTTGGAACAGCTTTTCACCAGACCAACAGGTGATCTCCCAACATGAATAGTCTCAAAAAACTTCACAATAGTTAAACAAAAACACCACTAGAACTGGGATGAAATTCCCCACCTAAACCAAACTCCAAACATAATGGAAAAACCACGAAAGGAACCTAAACCAAAAAGTGGAGCCAAACATAAGATAAAATCATTGATTTCTAAAAGCACGACTATCTCAATACAAGTGTAACAGGTAACCAAAAATCATAAAAAAGAAAACAATTTAAGTATCCACATCTTGGGCACAAAAATACAACTACAATGAAATAAGACCACTTAGTCTCTTACAAATAACTCACTACAATTAAAAATCATCAATAGGAAACTTAAACCATTTACAATATAACACTAGAGACAAGTGTTGGGACTTGTTTTTCCATACCCCATCGATTCTATATTATGTGATAATATTCACTCTAAGGCATATGGATGGAGCGCTGAAATTCTAAGCATCTTCAGACAAAAAACTAGGAGATGATATCCTCCAATAAAGATTTATTCCTATGGAAATTTTTCTTACAAAACCTGTACAAGTGATCCAAATATCCACAATGATGATAGGACTTTAGAGGATTGTAACAAGATGACTTCAAATGCATAAAATTACTACACCTAAAAAAACAAATTAACATTCTGATGAAGTCTAATTTCATATTAACTGATATTTTTTATTCCAATGTTTCTATGGTGGCTGTTTTGGGGCACAAAAACATCCTTTTAAAATCCAAGACTTTGCTTTCATGCTTCGAAATAAAAACATCACACCTAGGGAACCATAAAATATCTATATTTGGATTTTTTGGAATTAAATTATTTTTGTGGGGATAGGTATTTCCTCAAGTGATCATATTTTGGAAAATATTATGTTCGAAAGAGTTTTTTTCCTATATATATTGTTTTTGAAAAATGTGACATGATGGATAGAGAAGTTCATTGGAAGGACATGATAAACATAAATTTGGGGATATGTCCATGGCTAGTTAGTAGAGATTTTAGTTCCATTATGAATCTATTAGAATATAATAGGGAATGGGTCTACCAATAGAATGATAGACATGAATTTGTGTTATTTTCATCTAAAAACGGTCTTCTTGATTTGGGATTACTCTATTGATAGGGTCACATTGTTTAATAATAAAAAATGGCACCACCGAGTGTGGATTTATCTTGATCATTGATTTTCTAATCTCTTGTTTATTTCTTCAATATTGAATTCCAATGTGGTGCACTTGGTTCATGTTCTCTATGGTCACTACCCTCTCCTCATCAGCCTGAAGGATAGTTTCTCTAATAATGATTTTTTCCTATACTCAAGTTAATGGGAGGATAACCCTTATTTTTCTTCTAAGGTTTGTTCTTCCTAGAAAAAATGTATGCATGTTGGCTCTTAGGTGGGGTTTCATCATAAACTCTAACGTTCGAAGGAAGACCTTTACACATGGTCCAACTCAAATCACTCCATGTTTCTTGGCTAGTATTTCCTCAAATATGCTATCAAACAAGCTGAATAAGACCTTGGATCTCAATGGGATGAAGATTTTTTAATAATATGGTTGTCTTTAAGAATCAGCTCACAGATATTCTCCTTCAATAGGAAATAATTTCGCACCAAATATCACAATGGAGGAGGAAAAAGACGAAGATAGAAACACATAATTATTATAGTATTTCATCAGGGAAAGGAAATGGTGTACCACTCAAAATATCCTCATGTAGTATAGATATTTTTACAACAACCTCTAGGTTGTTGGATGTATAAACTTATCTCATTTCAACTCCCTTCTTTCAAAATGTAACCCTTACATATAGGATGACTCCCTACTGGTCATAGTGATATGTTCGACTATATCCTTATTTTGGTTTCTTGGATATTAATGTTGAATTCTAGAATCTAATAGATGAATAGGAGATATGGCGGATAGTTTCTTCTCTCAACCATGGGAGTTCCCCTATTCCTGATGGATTTCTAGTCTCATTCTATATAGCATTTTTTAATCACATGAAGGATGAGATGGTGGGTATGATCAAGAATTTTTATGAGGAGGGGGTTTTCCCATAATGGCATGTGCCACCACTCTTATTTTTATTCCCAAGTTCAAATAACCTTATTCAATGATTAATTATAGTCCTATCAGTATATTCCACTTATCCTATAAAGTCCCAACATTTATGATCAACTGACGGCTTATAGGGTATCTTTGCAATTGGATATCAGAAAAGAAACAAGGTTTTATTTGTAGTAGATGTAGTCAAATGGATATTTCCCTGGCCCATGAAATGATTAGTAGAATCTATAAAAAAGTCATGGGATCAAACATATTCCTTAAGAATGCTATCGATAATGTTTATTATATAGTTGAGTAGAGAAACATCACTAGATTCATAAGGTGCATGGACTTCTCTGAAATGGAGGTTGATCTTTACATTAGATTTATTGGATCTCTATGGGTTTTTGTAACCTTTTATGGTAAAAATTATGGCTTCTTTATATCATCCTGAGGTCTCAGATAGGGATATCCCCTCTCCCCATATGTTTTAATTATGATCCAAGATTCCATCAGCATATACCTTTATAAATTTAATAGGGATGGTTATGTTCAACCTTTCACTTATAGACCAATCCCCAATGGCATTACTCATCTTTTGTTTGTTGAGGATATTCTCATTTTTACCAATGGAACCAACAGAATCATTCAAGAACATACTCAGACTCTTAAAAATTATTGATATTTTAGGGGACATCTCATTAACTATGAAAAAAGTAGTAAATTTCTCTCAAAGATAGACTCAAATAGAAGAGGGGAGAAAATTTTAATATGGATAGAGATATTAATAAGATATTTTCCCATGGTGTATTTTGGATCCCCTGTATCCTTATAAAGAATTCATAGTCACTATTTCGAAGGAATTTTCGACAAGATTTCTTATCGTATTCTCAACTAAAAAAATATATTTATCTTATTTGGGTAGAATCTCACCCTTTTTAACAGTTTTTTAACCTCTATCCTTATTCATGTTCTATAAGGAACAATAATACCCTATATAGTTTTCAACAACATTGAGAACATGATGGTTAGTTTTATATGGGATGCTCAGGTGGAGGGAAGGTGTTATTAGGCCACATGGGATAGAATGTAATGGGATAAAGAGGATGGTGGTATCAATCTCAATAATTTTAAGGACACTATGGGCTTTATTCAGTCTAAAATAGCTTGGGATATGACGGAAGGGGACCCTATCTAAGCTAGTTTCTCCAGGCTCAATATTGAGCTCATTTCAATGTTTTTGATGGTATATACACAAAACTATGGGAGTTTAATCATTAAAATATTCTCAATTTTAAACACCACATGAAATGGATTGTTTGTGTCAACTCACCTAGCTTATAGAATTAAAATATAGTGGGGATAGTTCTTAGAATTCCTAGATGCCCAATGCCAAACATCACTTTCTCTGAAGATACCATTTTCGATGCCTTTTCTCAGACTATTCTAAGATCTCAATAGTAGGAGGTTATCTAAGAAATCTCATCCTCTTCTGAACCATACAAGATAGTTTTTAATTTAAACCCATATGTAATGTTCTCTTCAAAGTAATATTACCTTTCTATACATAATAGAAATAGTATGGATGCTTGGGTGACATCTTGTGGTGAAAATACTTACCTACTAAAAAAACATTAGCATTTGGAGACTCTGAAATCTTGAATTACCCATTGATTGGGGGGAGTGTATCAAAGGGGTTTACATATATTCTAAATGTATCTGTTGTCACACCCCACATGTTGAGATTTTCAATCACATTTTTTTCCGCAGCGGTAGGGTGATTACCATCAGACATTTCCTCAACAACTTCACTTGAAGGAATTTTAAAGGGCTCTCTGGCGATCTCTTCCTGGAAACAAGGATGCTTATCATGGATTATATTTCATAGGAACTTATGGCCTGATCGATATTTATTTTGGATGGTTTTTAGACACATTGGTTCACCCATAATGAGGCATGTTATGATGGTTACAATACCTATCAGTTAGAATTGAATGTCCGGGCTAGGGTCTTGGCGACTGATATTTCTCATTTAAACAAGAATTGGAACCTTTATCCCTATATCATCTGGATTTTGGCTTATAGCAGCGCATGTGACATGGAACTAGAGTGGGTGTCTCAAGGTAATTGGGTGAGGTGGTTTCCTCTTGAGAAGGGTCTTGTTCTGAACATCGATGCCTTATACAAGAATGGTTTCATGCAGGGTGAAGGGTTTGGGCAGAATAGGAAGGGATCAATCTTCCTTACATTTAGTTTTTTCATTGGTACAGGCTAATCCCTTCTGGAGGAAGCTGCTACCATAAAAAAAATATTATCCCCATGTCTCTCGCATGGTATAGTTCTCAATAGAGTGGAAATTGATTCTCTTATTTTCCTCCACTCAATAAAAGTCTTGAGTTCCATCCCAAGGGACATAACATATATTGTTCATAATTTCTAGTAGATTTTTAATAGTGATATTGAGCTAACCCATACATGGCATAAGGGTAACATGGTTTCAGATATTTGGCCTTCCTAGGCCTCACTATATTCCTTGAGTGTCATTTTTTCTATCATTGGATCTCTTGAAACATAGTGTGTTATTCTTGTTCAGGTCGATGCCTTAATCCTTCACTATTTTTCAGGCCCCCATGAAATGTTTGGTCCCCCCACCTTCATTGTTAAAACAAAAAATTCCAAAATTTTGATTGAAAATCCTTTGATGAGAGGTCTCCCTCCTTGATCTCTGGATGAAGACCCCAAATGAAAAGATGATCTTTCATTATATCCTACCAAAATTCCTCTAGGTAAAAGGAAATTAGATCCTTGATGTGGTCAACATAGGCCTTCATTGTCTGTTGGCCTTGCTAAATACTCATGAACTCTTTCACTTTCATCATCTTCACCTCCTCAAGTACAAACTATCAGACAAACGGGTTATTTAACCCCTCTCATGTCATAATGATTTTCATTGATGATGGAGATATCACCTTCTACTAATCCAAAGTCGTACCATCCATCAAAACCATAATTTCACACACTCTCACAGTTTTTGAAGTTCCCAAAAATATAAAGACACACTCAACTTCCTCAAACCATTCCACTGTATCTAACTAATCTCAATCACCATAAAAGATGGTAAACCAAGAATTACCCTCAACTAGACCAAAACCCACAAGAAACTTTGGGGACCATTCTGTCTAGGCAGCATACTCTGAATAACCCAAGTAACACTAAACCAAATTCAACATCAAATCAAAATAAAATAAAAAAGAACATATAAATAAAAACAACGGCTCACAAGACAAAAACTATAAGAACAACCACAAAATCATCTTTTAAAAAAAATGATTTCCTCCAAATTCTGAAATATCCTTCTTCCAAACCCACATTCCATGTACTAAAATCCATTTTTTTTAAAATAGGAACCCAATTTTAAAAGAACATTGTCCTTAAAATCATATTCAGTTTTAAAAACCATTTTGAAAAAACCAGGCCAACCCATTGATTTCCAATACTCACCCATGGTATCCTATGAACTGAAACATGTGTTTTCATCCCACATCAACCTAGATCATTGTTTCAAACATGCCAATATGCACTTTCCATACATTCCCACAAACATGTGAACATCCATAAAGAATATCAAGGGTCACACATACCACTTTATCATAAAACCCAAGCATTTACTGAATTTTGTATCACAATAACTTTCTCTTTTAAAACTCATTTTTCAATACAAAACCACTTGAAAAAAATTATTTCCATCTCCAAAACCATTTTCATTTTATAAAATACCACTCACAAAAACAAAATCCAAAATTAAGCCCAACTTATCTAAACAAAAACCAACCAAAAATAACAACTAAAATCAAACACTTTAGATGTAAAACTAGTGTCCATGTATAACTCAGTGACATGGTTAGTGTTTTATGCTCAAAGTAAGAATAAAAAACTAAGAGGACCTTTAACCATTCACTCAGACTCCACAAGGGTCACCACCTCATGTGATATCACAATGTGACACTGACTCACCTCTATTTCTATTCCCCATTTACACATGAAAAATCCGAAACAAAGGACTTAAATCATGGAAACTCCTAGAAACTCAAGGATCTGAATGAGATAGGGTTCATTAAATCCTTTATATACATAACTATGAAGTCACAATAGTCCAAATTTCCAATATATCTGACACCCCAAAAAACAAGGGCCCTCTCTAATACCATTTTTCATGAACCAAGATAGGATTTCTTCCAACCTGACACCCAGCTCGGTCTGAGACATTTCCTAAAGTGTATCCCGATCTCCAAGGGCTAGAAACTAATTTTAGGCATCAAAATATTCCAATAGGAATTATTTATCCTTATGAAAATCCAATATCAAATAAACCAATTAGATCTCTCAAAAACAAATCAATAATTTAAAATCATGTGTAAGTAAAACATTGATATAGATACAACAAAAAAAACTCAATACTAGCTAAGACCAAACCAAGAAACATAATCTCTACATGACATTTTGGTCACCACAAAACTCAAGACTGGCCTAATAGAAAGAAACTGAAACCAGAATCCATAACATGAAACCTAAACCTGCAAAACGGATTGAGTCTACCGACACTGATTGGCACAAGTATGGTGTGAGCTAAAACAGCTCCATTGGTAATCACCAAAGAATCCATTCATTTCCATTACAGAATTATTCCCCAAACAAAAGCTTAAAATACAATCAAAACACATGTTTTTTATCTTTATGAACATTAAAATATGACTTTCAACATGTTCCAATTAAAAAAACATGTGACTTTCATTTTCCAAAAAATTTTAACCTTATACTACACATTTAAAACCCAAAACACACATATAATCAAAAAAATATATCATAAAATGGGTTGTGAAGAAAGTAAAGGAATCCGAACAAGAAGAAACAACATGTAAAGACAATATCCAATATGCAGCAGAAATAAAAAAATGTGGTGATAGTAATCATGAGAATTTATTTAAAATATATAGAGGTAATCCCTAGACATACTCAGTTCAGACACACATACTAGAATATGGTGCTACTCAATAGTCAATGACCAACTAGTCGATCTAAACTATTCAATCAATTGGTACATCCCTCTGGAACCCATCAAGTCTAGGGGCACCAACCCATATAATCGAGGTTGAAAATCCACCATCACTCAACCCTCTATATTATTCCCAATAATCACATGATAGAAGTATTTGCTGAAATAATGGAGAGGACCAATTTGGGATATAACTAACACTGAGAGGGGGTGAATCAGTGTTGGGGACTTTTAAAATGAATTCCAATTTTTTATCCCTGTACTTCTTGACCTATTAGGATCTTGATTTTCTTATTCTATTTTCCATGTCCCATAAAATAATAGAAAGTAGTAAAAATATGGACACGATGTTTTTTAAAGGATCACCACTCAATATGACTAGATACGTCCTTGCTATGCATGGTATGACCAATGCATGGATTCCCGACTATAATGTGATATTATTTTACAGTTTAGTGGATAAGAAAACAATCCTCTAGATAGTGTTAGTCCCTACACTTTGGAGGGGGTGGGAAACAATCCTCTTCCTTGTACTGGTGATAGTCAAGTCCAACTTTCAGCCTTTAGCTGGTTCGTGATACTGCTTATAGAGATAGTCTTCTTCCTTCTTGATAAGGTAGTTTCTGCTCTTGGTCTTACTTAGTGATCTTTACTTGATTACTTTAAAATAAGTCGACATGAAATACTTCCTTTTTTCTTTATATTCCTCTTTAGTGCAACACTAATTGCACAATACTTCTTCTTTCTTATTCTTAGTGTAACAACTAACTACACTAAAATTCTTCTTTCTTTAGCTAGAATCACATACACCAATTTGATTATTCAAACACTGAGGATCAACTCACATAACATCATCTGAAGTAAACTACCTTGAATAATTGTCAGTCTTTAGTTGGGCATACTTTGTACTTATTCTTCTTCTCTTTGTTATCTTTGACACCGTATAATAAGGAATAGTACTGCAGTGTCTTAATCTCTTTCTTCAAAACTCAATACCGACACATGAGTGTATCAGTATACTTCCTTATTTTTTTGGGTAGATATGAGTTTAGTTTCACATCTATCTCCTTGTCACACAAGCTAAAACACCCCTGCAAATAGTGTATATAAATCGTGCAACCAGAGGATGTTCACCTTCATACAAGCAGAGAGCTCCACGGGTCTTCTTCTTCAAGTAGAGGACGTGTGATTATTCTTCACAGAACCAGGGATAATTCATGGATCTATCTTCGTGAAGCACTACACAGGTGAGTATTCACTGGTTGGGTACTCACGGAATCTCCTTCACAAAACACCATGAGGGATTGAGAAAACCAGTCCCTGGTTTGTTCTTTCTTATTCACACAGGGAGTGAGGATCTCTTTCTTTGCAAGACACTTCAATAGTGCATAGAACTTGTTAAAGGCCAGTAGTACCCTAAAATTTTTCGCACACCCTTCTAGGTGACTTGTGCTTAAAACTCAAACCTTGCATGTAAAAAAAACCTTTTGGAAAACAATGGAAAATGGCGCCACCTTAAACTGTTCTTTTCTTCTGCCTCCAGATTTTCCATTCTTTTTTCATTTTTCTCTACACTGATTCTCATATCCATTCTTCATCTTTCATCATGATCTCCACTATCGTGATATTTATCCTTTAGAATCATCATAGTTACTGTGGAAAGTACTGAAACTTCCCTATCTTCTAGCATCATCATTCCTTCCAATCAAAACTATATATGACTGGCATCATCATTTCTCCCCATTTTTCTTTATAAGGCTTGCATCACAGGTTTTCATAATTTATGATATTTGTGAAATAAATATCAACAACGAATCGTCTGGTTTAGTCACCATTCCTCATTGTTGTAGACAATGTATCACCATTGATACATGTGCTTTGAACAAAGAACCAGCTCAACAATTGTCTAAATTTACCTCATAGAGAATTTCCCAAGTATGACATTAATTGAAATGATTTCATAACAATTCTCCAGGCATCCTCAATTCAGCTGATCTCCCTTAACTTTGGGGTCCTTCTTTATCTTTACCGATATTGACAACTGTTCACAACAAATACAATCATCAGACACAAAGTGGTCCCAACAATCTTACCCTTTGTATTTTGTTGGCAATAACTTAAAGTGTCCTTAGATGAATGTGTCAATGTCAAAATGATAATCTTATCTATCCTCTTTACATTTTTCTCTCCCTTAGATATTTATTTCATTTCTCTCCCCCTTTTTGATAAGAAATAAAAATTTCATGGTAGAGAGGGTATCATTCCATACTTAAGCAATGTTCCATCAATCATTTTACACTAAGTCTACTTGAGAAATGTTCGGTGTAGAAAACAAGAGGATTTTATTTAGACAACAAATCCTTCTGTTACCCACTGAATATGACACCTCATGAGATGAGAACTCATACACTTGTCTTCAAGGGTTTTCCACTTTTATTCTAGGATGAATATATTGAATGTGATAAAAAATAATCAACCTGGAATTCAGGAACTCACTTCAAAAAACATATCAAAAACATTCAAGTTCAATTGGCAGGATAAGTGGCCTTGGGGAACTTTAATTATTCTTATGTAACTGATTGACTTATTTACTCCCCCTTTGAAAAAATAACTTTATTTTGAGTAACCAGGATTGAAATATTACAAAATGAAATACCTTTTACAGTGACATAGTCCTGAGACAATCTTCAGAGTAGTTTAATTTAGTACCAACTAAAGTTGATACTTATTTAGATAATGAATTTGGAAGTTTCTTCATGTGTCTCCCTCTCAAGGGAACACTTCTCATTACTAAATCTCAGGTTCTTCCCCTGAGATATTGCTTTACCTTCAATTCCCTGTATTGAAAGAACATATAAAATACACACAAAGATTTAAGGGAATACGGTGGATCTTCCATGGTTCTTCAATGTGAGCTACAAGGCTAAGATGATTTTCTCTACCAAGATGCTCCATTTTCTCCACAACTCACACTTTTACATTTTACGTTTAATTTTGAATTTGGATGTGTGGATCTAAATAATTCATCCATCTCTTTGAGTGTGAATATTCTTTCATCAAGAGATTTCAAAGAACTAGAATATACTGGTACAACTTTCATCCTCTTCATGAATTCTTGTTGGGCTGGAATAAATTCAATGCACTTTCAGACAGTATGACCAGCCTTGTTTCACCTCACACACAGAACATCTTTGTCTTCAGGTAGAATCTTCTTTTTTTTTAGTACTAGCCTTATCCTATTCATCTTATATTTTCCTCCTTCTTTCCAAATACTCATTCCAAACAAATAGTATATTATTAGGGACTGAGGCATCAAGATTTGATCTTCTATATGGATTCTTCAGAGTTTCATCCTTCTTAGTAGTTCTTTTGGAAGCACTACCCTTCATGTTCTTGGATTTAGAATCCAAGGTCATCTTAACATTCCTCCTTAGAGTATTATTAGGAGAGATTGATTTTCCAATATTCTTCTTACTACATTCCAAGGATGTTTTTCTTACTTATCTAGCTCTTTTGATCTTATTTTCTTATCATCTATGGGTACCTTTTGAAATGAACATGTACCATTCATGTGACCACTCCTATTTCATACATCAAAGATGTTATCTAACATTCCAAATCAGTTTTTAGTATACAGATGATTCTAGATCTGTGGATGTTGCTTCTTCTTCTTTGGATTTCTCCCCCATAACATGGGATTTCTCTGTGCTTTACATTTAAGTGGTTGTACCAACAATCCAGTGCACAACACCCAAATCTATTACAACAACAACATTGACCAACAAACCTTGACTTATTCCCATCTTCCTTATAAGGTTTCTGAATATTCTTCTTGAATTTTTGTGCTTTCTGTGGGAAGCTATCTTCCACACTCTTTCCCCAATCCACTGTTTCCATTGTTGTAGGTTTCTTCTCATTCTTCTTCATCAATACTTGTTTAGAAATTTTTTTCCAACCTACACTTTTTGTAGAAGCAATCTTAGAGATGTCAGTACAAGTTGGTATAGATGGTAACTTTACTTTATCAGCTACTTGCGATAGATCAATGAGTGGAGCAATGATCTTCTTATCACGTATTGGAGGTATTTTGACAGTAGAATCCACCAGTAAATATTGAGTACTAGTAGAAACTATTTCCTTCTTTTGTGAAGACTCAATATGTGTCTTATCAATATTGATCAACTTAGATTCCAATTATAGACATCTTATATTGAGGATAACTTCCTGATGTTCAATCATTATCATCATCTCTTCACAATCCTTCTTTAATATTTCAACTTCATCTTCATGCATATTTACTTTGTTTTGTAACAAAGAGTCAAGTTCTTTGACCTTTTTGATTTTTTCTTCCAAATATACCTCATTGACATCATTTACCTTTTTTTAGCTCATATTAAAGTGCATGGATCTTTTTTTCTAGAGTCGTGTTGAATCCCTCTTTATCTTTAACATCTTTGATCAACTTTGAAAAACTTACTTCAAATCCCCTCTTTGTTGCTTCAAAGGCTCCAACCTGTATGGATATCTTTAAACATTCAAAAAAAATTCTTGTAAGCCTTTCTACAAATCTGAAGTTTTTTCTTCCAGCTGAGTGATATTTTCTTGCATGCATTGAAATACAGTGCAATTCAGGGATGTAATTTCTTTAGGGATCCCATGCAGAGTCATTCTTAATCTATCAACTGATATTTTTTGAGTTGTTGTAGATTGATCATCACCACTTGTGCTAGAATTTTCATCATGAGAATAATTTCTAAATTTACTAACACATACCTCTTGATCAGTTAAGGTAAGAAGGTTGTCCATATTCTTGGTGGGAACTTGAGCCACCTTCTCATTACATTCCAAGCCTGGTGTGTCTTCAATGTCAGTAAGATATGGAGAACCATATGCTTCCTCTTCTTTAGATAAGAGGGAATTATTCTTCAACATTATCTTCTCTTTATTTTTCCTATTAATCATGGTCTTGGTAAATATAGACTTCTAATAAAAGGTAACTGAATCTTCACCTACACTACAATTCATTGTTGACCCCAGAAAGGAACTAAAGTCTACAAAAGAGAATAGATTCACTGTTGATAATCCGAAAAAGGTGAACCTGGCTCTGATACCAATTGAGAGGACTAGTTTGGGATATACCTAACACTATGGGGGAGTGAATCAGTGTTGGGTAATTTTAAAAACAATTCCAATTTTTTATCCATATACCTCTTGACCTGTTAGAATCTGGATTCTCTTATTCTTTTTTCCCTGTCATATGCAAAAATAGAAAGGAGTAAAAATATGAACACGATATTTTTTAAAGGATCACCACTCAAATTGATTAGCTACATCCTTTACATGCATCGGTATGACCAGTGCATGGATTCCCCCACTATAATGTGATATTCTTTTACAATGGAGTGTCTAGGAAAACGATCCTCTAGCTAGTGTGAGTCCCTACACTTTGGAGGGCGTGGGAAACAATCCTCTTCCATGGGCTGCTGATAGAAAATTCCAACTTGCAGCCTTTAGAAGGTCCATTGTACTACCTATAGAGACATTCTTATTCCTTCTTGATAAGGCAGGTTCTGCTCTTGGACTATTTTAGTGCACTTCACTTGATTACTTGCAAAGCAGTAGGCAAGAAGTTCTTCCTTCTTTCTTTCTCTTCTTCTCTAGTACAACACTAACTGTACAAGACTTCTTCTTTCTTATTATTAGTGAAATAACCAAATACACTAAACTTCTTCTTTATTTAGCTAGAAACACATACACCAATGTGATTATTCAAACACTCAGGATCATCTCACATAACATCATCTGAATTAGACTGTGCTGAATAATTGTCAGCATTCATTTGGGTATACTCTGTTCTTTTTCTTCTTCTCTTCTTTCTCTTTGACACAGTATAATAAAGAATAGTACTGCAGTGTATTAATCTATTTCCTCAATTCTCAATACCAACACAAGAGTGTATCAGTATACTTCCTTCTTCCTTTGTGTAGATATGAGTGTAGTTTCACATCTATCTTCTCATCACACAAGAAACAAAACCCCTGCAAACAGTGTATATAAATCATGCAACCGGAGAATGTTCACGTTCTTACAAGCAGAGAGATCCATGGGTCTACTTCTTCAATTAGTATACATGTGTTTATTCTTCACAGAACAAGGGATGATTTTTGGATCTATCTTCATGAAGCACTAAATGGGTGAGTATTCACCAGTTGTATACTCATGGGATCTCCTTCATAAAACACCACGAGGGATTGAGAAACCAGTCACTCATTGGTGCTTTATTCTTCGCACAGAGGTTGCGTTTCTCCTTATTTGCAAGACACTTCAAGAGTGCATATCACATGTTAAATGCATGTTGTACCCTCAAATTTTTCGCACACCCTTTTAGGTGACTTGCACGTAAAATTAAAACCTTTCACATATAAACACCTTTTGTAAAACAGTGGAAAATGGCGCCCCCTTAAACTGTACTTTTGTATCACCTCCATATTATCCATTCCTTTTGCATTTCTCTCTCCACTGCTTCCCATATCCATTCTTCAGCTTTCATAAAAAAACCCTAATATTGGGATATATATCTTTTAGCATTGTCATAGTTACAATTGAAAGTAAAAAAAACTTCCCTATATTCGAGTAACATCATTCCTTGCAACTAAACTATATATAAATGGAATCATCATTTATCCCCCTTTCCTTCATAAGGCTTGCATCACAAGTTCTCCTAACCTATGATATTTGTAAAATATATATCATCAAATCATATTCTGGTTTAATAACCATTATTCATTATTGTAGACAATGTATCACCTTTGATACATGTGCTTTGAACTTAGGATCAGCTCAACAATCATATGAATTTACTTCATAGATAATTTCCCAAGTATGACATTCAATGATATGATTTCGTAAAAATTATCCAGGAATCTTCACTTCAACTGCTCTCCATTAACTTTGGATTCCTTCTTCATTTTGACCAATATTGAAAATTGTTGACAACAAATACAGTCTTCATACACAAAGTGGTCCCAACAACATGGTATAGAGACCGTAACCTAGAGTGTTCTCATGTATGAGACACTAGTGTGTACTGTATTCCAAGGTATAGTGGTCCTAATAACTATAATATTCTCACGCACGATCCCCTAGAGGGGATCCCATACAATATTTCTAGTGGTATCCAATCTTAGCGAAGTCATCACAAACATACTTAAAAATTCATTTCTTACACAAACATGCTCATCCAAAAATAATATCTTACATAGAAACCACCATTTTTAATAATTAAAATCACTTTTCATATCAATTTAAAATAACAAAAAGGCCTTCACAGTAACCAAGTTTTCAATCCATTTTCCAAAACATTCCAAAATGACCATTGATCCCATATATCACGTGAGTTCCTAAAAGATTTTTCCAAAACATCATAAGGTTCCAATCGAGAGTTCACTTTATTTCATATCAAACCAAACATTCAAAGAAAACACAAAGTGTCAACTGGTCCTTTAAAATTCCCAATCCAAATACATTTACAATGACATTTCCATGACATTTCCAAATTCAAGATAAACACCACTTTCACATGCACAATTCCAAATAGTCCTTTAAATTTTAAATCCAAAACTCATCCCAAGAAAAAGTGAGAAAAGAAAACAACATGAGAGGTAGAAAATAGGAATTCAAACCAATAACTCATGAAACCATATATCAAAATTCCAAACGGTACATGTTTTTAGAAACACATTTAGAACCCCATTCGAATACAATCAAATCACCAAGGACATTTAGAAACACATTTCACACAACTTTCAAAACTCAAAAAACCTATTTGGAAAAATAATAAAAAAATTACACATAAACCAACAATTTGCATAAGAAAATCCTCTTTCAAATGAACACGCACACCCAACCCATTTTCAAATGTTCACTCAGCACTTAAAAAAAATTTAGTACATATATAAGAAACAAAATCAAGAATCCCACTTGATAAAAATACCAATTTATTTTAGAAAATCTACTTTCAACACATACCCAAGTAAAATAACTTTGAAAAAATATTTTTAAAGAAACATCGCTTGTTTCTAAACCAACCCAACAAGGATTGTATAACAACTACACCCAAAAAGTAACCCAATTCCACATATGATATTCAATTCAAAATCCAACCAAATTATCAAAACATAAAAAAAGGAAAAACACCAACCAAAACACCCAATTTAACATTAAAAGGTCAATTGGAATTTTACCAAACCACTTGTATGCATTCAAAACTAAGAATAACTAAATAAACCCTTTAAAACCCATTTCAAACCATCTTTTTATCATAAAAACACTAAAGAAACTCACACAATCGCATCAGAATAATGGTTATGATATTTTAGAAGCATTAAAGAAAATATCAAGCGCCAATAGAATGTTTCGGGAAAAAATGTAAGAGAACCCCTACCTCAACGATGTGAGAATGCAATGAAACTTCGGGAGAAGGGATAACCAATCCAGAGAGACAGTCTTCACACACTAGTATACATGAAAAGAAACCCACACAGTAACCCTAGCTCTTAGGGTTTGACAAACAGGGAATCCACAATAAGAAAACCATGAACAAAGAGATAAAAGACAGAATAGGAGTAAATTGGACAAAAAACATGAATAACTCACCTTAAAACATTTAAACTTCATTAATTGGAAACTGAAGTCTAAATGAGGGAAGCATTGATGCTCCCATAGTGTGCATTGTCTGAGAAACGGAGGATAAAACTGAAATGTGGTTAAAGCACTGAAGGGGAATTATTTTAATTTCACACATTTATTGACATGGGAAACATTCATGATTTTTCCACACTATTTTCTGAACCAAATGCTAACCATGCATCCACCACTACCTAAGAGAAACATGTTTCTTATTTTTTCGGCATTGTTTGAAAAAGCATACACCAACCTTGTGGTCACAACTGTCAAAAATGGAAATTTTCCGCATGTTTTCTTAGGAAAGGGATCACAATTTCCTCTAACCGTACACCAACCATGTTCCACCTGTTGTCAGCCTTAAAATCATTACCTTTCACAAAAAAACTCTCCTAAAGACTTAGCGAAGTCAAAAATTTGAATTGCGGGCTGAACCTGAACCACATATAAATGACTCAATACCAAAAGAGAATAAAATAAATAATTCCATGTTCATAGTGTGACACATTATTTATTAAAATACTTCAAAACTATGTTAATTTTTTGACCAATTTCACCTAGGAGTGTATATCCTGGTGTACAATCTTTGTCCTACTCATCATGAACCATTGAAGATGAAGTTGACAACAAATCATCCCCATTAATATTTTTTATCCTTATGTTCGTATATTGCCTAGTCATATCAACTCTCCAGAATCTAGATAATCGTATAATTTCAAGTAAAATCACACAATCTAAAATTCACTAAATTTTTAGGATTTTATCTTATATATAGACCTATACTTTGATAGAAACTAAGGAAACCCAATCATTACATATGTAAATATCTCACCATTTAGATGAATATTCCATAAATATCATAACAATACATTATTTAGAACCATAATCATTTAATATATTTGAACACTTGATACATAATAATCATATTTCACGAAAGATATTTAACATATATCATAAGTTTCTACTAACATTATACTCCTCTTAGTCACACTGTACATAAAACTATTCATTAAAACATTGGTAAAGTAAGCATAAGAAAGGGTGAGAAAATTATAATTAGTAAGTGTAAACATTGGAGATATCAGCCATTGATCATATGTAAGCATAAGATGAGTATAAGTGTTTGAGAATATTATCTTAACATTTGAAAATCATAGCCAATAATTCTAATATATTACTTATGAAATGAGGATTTGGTAGATCCTTATACATGAATAATATATGAATCAATGATCATGATCCATGACATAATGTCATGAGAATAATAAAATTTCATAGACATTGGTATAATGTTGTTTCAGAAATAAAATCATAGATATATTATGCAAGGTGACCCACCATGACATTCATCACTTGTTAGGTTTGGGATAACCATATGTGTACTTGCTTTGGGATTGGGCTAAATACATTTATACCCTCTTTTTTCCTTGGGATAACAAAAAATGTACCATTTAATATCATAAAAATTTAATCATAGTCAATTCATTTGGGAGATATAATAGACCCACGTGTCATATAATCACAATTCATTCATATATACACTATATGATCCTGAAAAAAGTTATCATTATTTTATATATTATCTTATGGAAAATAAAGTTTGTTTTATCAATTTTACATCATGTTAATCATAAACCATCCATAAAATGAATAAAAATGGTATCATTAGATCATATCACTAGATAAGAAAGTAACATATATGGATATTTTGATAGATTAAAATACCTTTAGGATATCACTAGAAAATTTCAACATGAAAATACCCTATTCATTTTTTAATCACTTATTTAAAATCTAAAAAATTTGGTAATACTGTCAAAAAATTAATTTCAAATAAACCATGAAAACTGGTAATGTATGATTCATGGGAAAGAATATTTGTGATTTTAGAGAAGGATGGATATATTAAAAAAATATTTTGTTCTAATCATTGGAAAAACGAATCGTGTTGGGAATTAACAACAAGATTTATTTCAAAAAAACATAGAAAGTAAAACATGGGTAAAAATTACTTTAATATATAATTACAGAATAGTGTGGAAATTTTGAAAACATTTTATGGAATATATAGACACTGAAAAAAGTGTTCCCAACTGTATTGATTAATAATATCAAGTTTCCTTAAAACATTTTTTGGGATTTTTAAGACATAAATTGATTTAAATGAAAATAAATACTATAATATCTTTAAATATATATGGGAGAAGAGAATAAATATTATTTTTGATATATATATAATATTATTTTATCATTTTAAATTTATTAATAAAAAATATCAATAAAAATTAAATTTTAATATAAAACCCTTACCACTTTAGTAAATTTTCATTAACAATCCCCTTAAAATAAATAACAAAAAAATGAAATTGTAACAAAAATTAATATTAATAAATTCATAATATAAATATATATTTGATGAATTATATACATCACATTAAATAAATAAGTGGTGAATATGGAATATATCTTACAAAAACAAAAGTGAGATGATAAACTCTTACCTAGGGTATGACATACTTCATAGGTTCTTTTAACATAATGTATAATAAATTTATTTTTTTTTATTATAAAAGAAAATATTATTCATACTTATAATACTATAAATATTTTACTTTTAACATCTTATCACCCCTTCATTAACAATATTTTATAACATCATCATTTCTTGTGTTAATTGCTTCGTTTTTATGTATTTTCAGCTCGGAGGGTATGGTATTTACCTCTTCATAATGGTTTGATCATATAAAAAAATAATGAAATATATAACATAAATATTCATTATATACATATTTATAACCATACAAAAACATTTAGATAAAAATTAATCACATTGTTTGTGGAGATGATAGTGTATACATACCCATGAACGTTGTTTTCATTTTCTAATGAAAATATTGAAATAAAGATAAATAATTTATTATCATTACAAAATCATACTTATATCACAAATATAATATGTGTTTTCTAAATCCATCATTATATCCATCGGTATGTTGTGGTAATGGAAAATGAACTATATCAATGTGTGAAGATGGTCGTCCACATATATGCATGAGTGATACTTTCATTTCACATTTAATAGGATAGTGGTGTAAAATTGTATTCACATAATCCTAGAAAAATATAAATATATTAATGATAATAGATTCATTATGTTTTGATTTGTAAAAAATATCTTTTGGAAGTGAAATAATAAATAAACATGGTAAGAACCGTGTAAGATGATTACCTCTTCTTCGAGAGACATCCTTTGACTTACACCTAAAGCCTTCCTATGTTGGTTTTAAGAGGAAAACCTAATTTTCATAATGATTTGATTAAATATAAGAACATTTTTGTGAAGTTATTTTTGGAGCTATAAGGATCAATTTTAGTTAATAAGGGTAGACAAGAGGCCCCTTTTTTTAATTGATGCGAGTGACAAACATAGAATTACTTTAGTTATTTTAACAAAAACAAATGATTTTCTTGTGAAAGTGGCACCAAATGGATAATAAATAGAAGGTAATATAATATAATTGTTAAAAATATTTCACTAATAACATTTATACATGTTTATATAGAATATACACCAATATCTTTTAGTTCAAGTAAATTCGTATGTACTTGTAACTGTAAATGTGGTAACAAATTTTTATAGTTTTTACAATTTATTATGAAAAAAATTATAAGTAGTCTCATTACAAAATTTGGAAAATCTTCTTCAACATATGGATTCCATTTTACCAAATTGAATTTCTATAAGTGTAATAAATTAACGTTAAAATAATTCTATGAAATGTAATCAAATTTGTTTTTATAAAATTATATTTTTAACCATAAAACTATATTTACATTGATTTATTTCATTGTAAAAACACCTAAAAGAATGTTAATTTTTTTTGAATATATAAACTAAATATTTAATTATTGTCATTAATAAATAGTTATTTATTTGATTTATTAAGATAGAATCACATTACACATATAAGAATAGTTTTCTGAAAAAATAACTCTTTTTAGATTTAATTGATTTTATCTTCATTCCTAATAATTAAATAAGATTTTTATGAATAATTATACAAAATTTAATAATAAATATCCACAAATTCACTTTTTTAGAGTTATCAAAATATTTTTTTATTATAGAAATTCATAAAAGCTAGAAAAATATATTTTTTCAGAAAAAACGTTTTCTTAAATGGGAAATTATTTTATTAAAATATAATGACTATTTATTTGTAATTAATTAATACATTTGAATTATGAAAATAAATAAATATATATATATAACAATTTCTTTAATTAAATTAATACCCATTAATCTGATGGCTTAGTGACAAAATCAATAATATATTGTGGTTCATTTAGTCTAGGGATTGTATAAAAGGTCACCTTTTGAATACTTCAAAACTATTTCAATGGAATACTTATAAAATCTCTGTGTGTTTATGACCTTATTTAGAGATACTATGGGAAAGATGAAAAAAAATATCAAATATTTCTGTGCAAATTTGGATTCTCATTTATAATTATTAAATTTTTACGTAAGTACATAAAATGTTATTTTGAATTGGGAAATTATTTTAAAATTGAAATTTCATTATCAAAAAATAGTAAAGGAATTTGGATATTATGTTCTAAGAATTATTTTTTAAATAATTTCAACTAAGATAGTAATAAAATTTTATAAGGTTATATTGTATCATATCGTATTCTATATTTATCTTATAACAATATTTAGGATACACATTATATGCTTTCAATTCAATTTGTAGCTTTTTATTGACCCCGCCCAAATTCTAAAAAATATCTTAATCAATTGTAATGAAAATTAAGGCATTATAATATGGGTTTAATTGGGTTTAATTTATTTTTAATATAATTTTTTAATTTTAAAATAATTTGAAAAAACATGATACATAAGTCTTTGTTATGACACTATATTTGTAATGCTAATTTCTGGTTCTATTTGAGCCATTTTTTTACTATTGTTTCTATACAACTGGGGTCTTCTATTATAAAAAATAATTAACTAAACTTTGTAATAATTATTTTATAACTTTTTTGAAAAATAAAATTAAATCAATATTTCACATCATCTTTTGTATAAATGTTGTTAACAATAAGTTTTCCCAATGGATATTATAAATAATTAATGTGATAAATAGTCTTTCACACCAGTTATATAATAATTGGTGTTAATGTCCCTTCTTATTCTATATTTTTCATGTTTTATATGAAATTTTATTTTATAACCTATTTAAAGGATTTTTTCACTTTATTTAAAAATAACATACCTAAAACCAATTTACAACATATATTATAATAGCATATTTATTTAATAAATGTTAAAACCCAAAAAATAATGATGTTGAAAACCTTTTTTGCACTAGTGAATGTTATTAATTTTTATTCATGTAAATTTATTACAAAATAAAACGGAATATTTTCGTTTCAAATATTAATTATTATCATTATAATATTTTAAAATATATAAATTTAATTTATTAATTAAAATATTAATCAATCTAAAAAATATTTATTTGAAAAATATTCAACTTATCATTTAGTAGTTTTAATTACATTTCCTTAATTATTTAACTTCTAACCAATAAATTTAATCAATAAATTTTTCATAAAAGTTATATGTGAAGTATTTAAATATAGTTTTTATAATATATTAATTCGCACTCTTTTTATTCATAGTATGATTTATTGTTATTTTAATTTTCATATAAATGTCTCACATCATATTGTGTTATTTTAATAATGTATGTTGTGTTCCATTTTAGTTTAGTGTTTCAGGTGAATCATGTTACCAAAAAAAGTATATTTATTTAATGGAAATATATATAGTAAAAATATGGTACATTATATCCCCCATTATATTAATTGTGTCCTTGTAACTTAAATTATCACATACTAGTGAAAATATCTTAGGGTATCTCAAAGAAAGACTCAACTCGAGATGCAATTTTTATATAAATATCAATAATAAAATCATAAGAAATATATCTTGTCCAATAAGAATATATTATTCCTAATATTTTTTTTATCCAAATAAATATCTAATAGTATGTCAATACATATAATACATATGATATCCAAAAATATTGGTGAAGAATAAGTGTACCAAGAATCACTTAATTATCACTATCCACCTCAATCTTAGTCAATTAATAGCGTTTTACTTATTCCATAGTCTATAAGATTATTGCTTTATATTTTCATCATAATCCCCAAATTAGTATATAGGTTTACATTAAATTTCATTTACCAAAAACATCAAATTTCTGGTGTATCATATGGAAGAGAATTATTTGTCTCCATATAGTTAACTAAACCCTTACTTTTTTCCTTGAATGCTTTTCTCATAATGCCCTAATTTAATAGAGATAAAACATATTATTGTTCTTTTTTATATTCTGAAGTGTTCCTCCTCCCACAATTTTGAATTTAAGGATATGGATTATTTTTCAGTTCATTATCTTCATCACCTAAAATTCCATGATATTCCATCATTAACATCTTTGGTGTGTTTGGAAAAAAACCAATTATATTCTGTTAATAATAATTTTTGATAGATAATAAGTAAAACCATATGATTTATCACTCTAGATCATATCCAGTTATGTTTCATCTTGGGACCATATATACATTATATTTTAAATCAATTATTAACATGATTCTTTCGATATTGATCCATTACTAAATACAAAAGGGATTAATTTTTGTGATGAAAAATTAAAATCATAAAAGAATTTTCATAAATGATTTCATGAGAAAACTCAACCTTTAAATGTATTACTATTTTAAACCATCGCATTAGTTTTAAATTTAACCTAAATCAATATCTATCAAATTTGGGTTTCATTATATTGGTTTTTCTCATACTCTTTGACCTAATTCCTAAACAGAATAAATCCTTCATAATAAATTTTAAGTTGAATCTGAATACCAAAAACTATCCCTCAAGAGTGTAAATCCAAGTGTGTAGTCTTAGTCCCCCTCATCATGAATTGAGTTAATATCATGTTGATACTCAAGTAATTTTTTTGAGTTATTACCCCTTGGTGAATCAGTACAACAACGGCATCAACTTTATAGTATCCAGGTAGGAAAAAAATATAGTAAAACCACACAGTCATTGCTTGACCAAAATTTTAGAATATTATCCTATAAATTGGATTATCCCTTTGTTTATCACTAATTTTATCTTATAATATTGCTAAAAGATCACTTCTATTATCCAAAAAAATGGTAATCCAATCTCTGAAACCATATTCGGTTCCTTAAACCCATAGTCACAAGATTGATGATAAAGGTACTTAATTTTCATAAGGGATTTGATACCATGTAAGATGAACCAAGCTAAACATATATTTATTTTACATATTTTCTATAAGTTAAGAATTACATCTATCAATAATCATGAAATCCTAATAATTTAATGATTAGTGTATTTTAGGACCATTTATAAAGAAACTTATTTTACAACTCTTGGGAACATTTATCCATAATTGAGCCACACTAGACTCACTTCAGGACTTCTCATAATTCATACCCATCTTTATAACCTAGGGTATAAAAGAATATGAATGGGATGATTTAAGATTCTCATTAGGGGAAACATAATATATAACTGATCATGATCATATATAACACCCCAAGCATCCATGGTACGCTTCTCTTTGAATAATATAGTAACGTGTGTTGTACGCAACTTCGAGATTCTAACACGCCGCGACCAATTAAAGTAGCCGTTATGAATATTAATACCCAGTTTTTGAAATTTTATACATTTTATATTTCAAAATGTACTTCATTTTTGGCTTCGGAATATCAAAATTATCCTAGGATGAAATTTTGGTACTTTTCAGATAACTTTTATATTTTGATGAATAGTGAAAATTACTAAATTTTTATTAAAAACAACTTTTTTAATCAAAATAATTAATAGTGATAAATTATGAATTCGAGTGGTTTTAAAGTATATTTAGAATATATTTTTACCATTTAACAAAATTTTGGTCATTGTGCATAATTTCACATTTAAACCGAACATAAAAAAGTGTCAATCTTTTGATAGTTATTATCTCTTAAAAACACGCTTTTTGTTTTGACAGCGGGAATTAATTTTAAATTAATTTCTACCACTTCTGTGTTTTGAATTTTGAAAAACAAAATCCATATTTGGAATCATGATGTCCAAATTGTTTAAATAGGTAACTTATATTTTTAGAAATTTTGAATAATAACTTCGGTAAATATTTTATTTAACATGGTTAAAGGGTAAATCTGATAAATAAGGGTAAAAAAATAATATTATAATAATAATAAATTTCTCTAAAATGTGTATTAACCCTATTGGTTGATACATTTCCGACCATGGGAATCATTGGGTCGATTTTGGGACCCCATGGATCCACTTTTAAGTGATAATGACAATTTATATTAATTAAGTTAAAGTAAATACAAAAATGACAAAAGCATATATCTTTTAGAAAAACAATTTTTACATAGGGTTATATACGTTATCATTTCAACAATAAATATTAATTATAAATATAAAATTATTTCCTACATAATTTTATTTTATTTATAATTTTTAGGAATTAAATAATTTAATTTATTTTTGACACAATGATGATGCAGTAATTACCTTATTAGTGATATATTAAAATAATTGATATTATAAATACCCAAATAAATATAATTTTAGACTTTTAATGAATTACACTAATCTTATAGGTTAATATGACATGTTATTATTGATTTATTTATCTTTTTTATAAATAATAATGCGGTTATGATTTTCACAAAAATCAAATACCAAATAGTGTCATAATTGACCTAAAATAGTTTTTAAAACAAATATTATATTATTAATTGATATTAAATTCATAAAAATCTAAGTTTCGTCCTAAGAACTTTAATCATGATATGTGTATCATTAACGGACCAATTTGGGGTCTTTTGGATGTATAAAGTAAGTTTATTAACTATATAATATAAAAATACAAAGTGACATGGTAAGTGTCAAACTAATTAACTAAGAGTTAAAACTAAAAGATAAGGTTAATATAATGACCCAAACCTGTCTAAAATATATTAGTTGAAATTATTTCGACCCATCCCCACCTTATAATTTTAATAATCCACTTTTGAGCCATTAGAAACCTAATATGAATTTATTATAAATTAATAATTTAAGTTTTTTCTAAAATCCCCTCCTCCCCCTTATAAAAGGACTCCACTTCTAACCAATTATTCACACCATCAAAGCCTTTTTTTCTCAGCCAACCTCTGACCAAATATCCTACCAACTTCCCTAACTTCAACCTAGATGCATTATTTTGATCATAAATCCATCCAAATGAGCCCTTTGGATCAAATCAAAAGAAACAACCTGAAGAAGAGGTAACGTCTTCACCACCCTCATTAAAGTTCCTTTCTTCTTCAACTTCTTCTATCCTTGTTATTTCAATTATAAAATAATAACTATAGTATATTCTATATACTGTGATGTTATTATAAATATTGAACAAACAAATTCATTATTCTATCCATCCCTTGAATGACATGTCACCATACGTGTGTACGTATGACCTATCGTCTCCATGTTGTGGTGTAATTGTTATTCATTATATTATTATTTAGATGTGTATAATAATGATGTATAATTCATGTAAATAATAAATATAACATGATAATGATTTTGTCTATATGTTATACCATCCAATTATATATTATTTTAATATCAATAGAATGATATTGTCGCTCGTGCGTATGTACGGACTACCGTCTCCATGAACGCGATGAGATTCATTCCCCATCATATCCATTTGAGTATAATTCTCAATTAATGATTAAAAATAATGTTTAAGGAATTTATATCATTTTTTATATGAATAAGATACAACCTATCCATAACAAACACATCTTACGTAACAAATAATATAAAGGAAAATGAGTAAGTTAACACCCGAAATGACGATAATACTAAAATATTATTAATAAAGCAATGTTAAAAGACCATATATGATATCATATTAAGGTATATGATTATTTTATAATTTAATAACAATTATTTCACCATTATACATGAATTTAACCAACCATTGACCAAGGAAAAGTACCAGGTAAGGGTTTAGTTCACAATCTCTTCATTATCCGAGGTTGTTTATACGTAATTATCTACTGGGACCTCTTTATCATCCAAATCCATGTTTCTTAAAAATGTATTTCAAAACATTCTTGCTTTTTTACAGAATATGGTTTAAAGTCATTTATACCCTTGTTTGACTTTTTATAAGAGGTTTCTAAAGGAATCCTTCCGTCAATTTCCAAACGAGGTTCTTTTTAACCTTTTTGGTAGAATTAAGGTAAGAATATCTTTTTTTTAACTTATATGGCAGGTGCGACTATTTTCTGCCATTATAAAATCTTAGAAGATTCCCTTAAAATATTATAAGGATATTTTCAAAGTAAATGTTTTATTTCATAATTATGTTAATTTTAAATGATTTCAAAAAAATAGATATTTCTCTCAAATAGTTTTGATATCATCTATGTCAACATCCTTTGATGGATTTTAAGCTTATTTGAAGTTGATTTATTATGATACAAAACTTCCATATTGTATTGAAGTTTTTGTGATATGTTTGACTGTGGAAGTGTTATTTTTATACCATTCATGGTTTATGGAGAAATTATTGACATTTTGTATGCTAGTTTTAATACGAATGTTTATTTTATGATTAAACCTGTTCATAAGAGGAATGCATTGGACTTAATAAGTGGCAGGTGGATCCCCGCTATAGCTCCTCAATGAATCGGTAGGTATCATGAGACAAACTAGTGTCTAGGAATGAGGCCTTGTCAAAATCTTATTTGTAGTCTTGGCACGAGGCCTTGACTATGTGGTTATGATAGTCTGGCATTATGCATTCCATCATTATGAAAGTGGTTATTGATATTTCATGTGATTATTCGATTAGTGGAATATCTATGTGAATAAGTAAATGAAATTATTTCATTTTATCTTTTCCATATTATGCTGAAGTTCAAGTTTAAAAGGATTTTGTTTTAGTTATACATTGCCTTTAATGTTTATTCTTATTTATGAAAGTTTCTGCTATATTGTTATCCTTACCAGGCATCTGAGCTCACCCCTTTCTATGTTTTATTTTTCCCAGGATATGAAGAAGTATTTTATGAATGACCTGAAGGGATAGTATGTGGGGATATGAGTGTGGACTATGGAGACTATGTTGTTGTAGTTTTCATTTTAATGATGTAATGTAAGTCTTAGGAATATATATAGTGTTTCCAAGGCTACTAAACTAATCGGCCTTTCAAGATTTGATCTTTCTTTTGATAATGCCAATGTTATGTAATAATGAACTGACTCTGGGTAACTATGGTCGGGGCGTTACATCATAAGTGAGCATAAGATATACATGTCGATTTCAGATCATAATCTTTATCCATGAACATAACATTAGGAAATCATACTCATATAAACATGGAGTAAAATACATGAGACATTATAACAAGAGTACGTTGAAAAAACCTAAGAATTTGGCACAAGCATAAACATAAGAATAATAACATTGTAGATCATTAATTAATTCATGGCCCCAATAATGTATTGGGAAACAAAATGTTATTCCCTTACTAGTACAATCATCACAAATTCTTTCCCATGGTGTATCAGAAACCACAACATTAACCCATATTGAATTGATCATAACTATATGTTACCCTTTATAATATCTTGAGATTTAAATCTTTTTCAAATTCATTAAAGGATAATATAGGGCTCGGTCATTACATAATAATCAATAATATGTATATGTGCCTCAAGAAATCAACTATAACATAATAACCCATTGAAATAAAATGGGTTTAGTAACATTTTCAAGTGGTATCACATAAATTGACTAGAAAATAAGATTGTTTGATACTAAAATTTCAAAAAATGAGTAATTAAAAAGTGAATAAAGGAGTGATTAATTAAAAATTACACAAAAAGATAATGTTATTTTGTAGATAAAGGGATATATAATAGTGAAACTAGAAGAGAGTTTTTAAAAAACATTTTCAAAATTTTTGTAAAATAAGAAGTTATTGGTAACATTAAATGAACATTTTTTTAATGGTAAAGTAATTTTTTTTAAAATAAAATATATTTAAACATAATCCTAGTTAATTGAGACTTGAAAAATACATAATGGTTATCCTAGAAAAATATTTAGTTGAAGATAAAATATATAATCAAGGATAGAAAACCATTTTAATATTTTTAAAATACCTTTGATGAATCCCAAATCATAGAAAGTGATAATATAACATCCTTTTAGAAATAGAAAATATAAATATTAATATCACATTATTTATCACATAATTATGTTTAAAATATAAAGGAGAAGATTGGCCTGAAGTAGAAAATGGACATGGAGTAGAAAGCTTTGTTAAAGAGAACAGATATCATTCTTAACAAATATATGTTTTTTAATAAATAAATTCATTATGGTAAAACATTTAAATAAAAAATGTCACTTTACCGAAAGTTAAAAGGAACTATATTATCAGCATATAATAAAATGAAACCATGCTATAAATCACTAATCAAAAGGAACCATTATGAATCCAAAATAAATATGACTCATGAAAAAATACCGTATCATTAATTTCACTTAGACTAACATGGTCTAACATAATATAAAAAAATTACTTAATAATATATTTTAGAAAATTATTTATAACTATAACCTTTAATAGTAATTATTTATAATTATTTGTTAAAAATATAATAGTTATTTGAATTTTATTTTCATCATCACATGTTATTATCTTTGATATTTTGTCTAGTACAAGTTTCATAATGGTGGTGTTGATTTATGTTTATTTATTAAAATTGTATCATTATTGTTTCATTTTAGGAAATATAATTGATGTTTTATAATGAATTATCATTTAATAATTTAATTTTATAACGATATTAATTTTCATTCGTGATGATGATGTTGGTGAAGAGATTGTTTCTGAGATTTTTTAAGTACAAAAGCGTAGTACATTAATAATAAGATAAATATCAATATAAACTTCTAGATTCATAAACGAAATATTATTTTGTCATTAATTTTCGGTAACAGTAGTAGTTATATTCCCATATTCATCCATTGTAGTGATTTATATCAATGTTCATGTAGGCAGTTAAACTAGACCGAACAAGAATAAGCTATACTCTATGGGTGTGTATGGTTATGAATGTTAATCTTTTGTAATAATATCACTATTATAGATTCTTAATGATATTATTTATATTTTTTTATGGTGGTGACTTACATTTAAACATATTTTGATATAGAATAAAAGATCAAATGAAAAAAATGTAATACATCTGTTAAACCTCAATATTTTAAAGTAAGTTTCTTTTTAAATAAATTAATTTTCTGCTATATCGTGTGGTGTAAAAACCCTTATGATTTTAAAATAATACTATGTCCAATAACGTATACAATATTATATGTCGAGCAAAAAAGATATGTGATACACAACTAAAATATTATTATAATAAAATTATTGTTATAACATTTATTTTAAATTAGTGGGTTTGAATAGGATTTAACTTTTTGTGAAATATATATAATGGTCTTAAGAAATAAATATTGACTAATCATTAGTAACTAAACAATCAATTTTAGTAATTATATTTTATTCTTTAAAAATATGTTTCCTTTATAAGAGATCTTTATTTATTTTTGTGAAACAAATATTACATATTTACGCAACTTTAAAAAAATTTATTTTTTAATATGAATATATTTTATGAAAAAATCATGTACAAAATTATATTTGGTTTAGTTTTTCTAATTTTATCTTAAAGTCTGTCTTTATAGGGAATAGTGAAAAATACTTATTTTATTGAAAACTTAACTTTTTTCAAGCATTTATAAAGTTACCTTCTGCAATAAAATGGGATAAAATTATAAAAAATATATAATATCTTGAATAATCCAATTTATTTCACAATAATAAATTTTATTTTTGAATTTTTTTTAAAAACATGTTATACTTTAAAAAGAATTTTTATAAAATATTACTTTTTATTGCATTTATGTTTAAATCATTAATTTATTTTGGTCACTTATCAATAGTTAATATCTAAAAATGGAATATATATTCTAAATTAGGGGTTCCAAATTTATTAAATAGTTTATTTTTAGTTTCTTACATTATGAATAGTAACATTGTTAAATTTTGATACCATGATAAATTGTAAATTAATTAATTATGGTTAAAAATAAAATGATAAGGACAGATAATGACCATAACAATAGTATTAATTTTATTTGATGAGTTTATATAATCAATAATATTTTTTATTTGGTTATATGTCATTTTTTCCATTTGGGTGAGATCGTGACCATTAAATGTTTTTATGTAATAAAAAGTAAAAAAATTCACATTCTTTTCTTCAATGACTATAATATTTTTAGAATGAGGATAAACGGATTATATTTTCATTTATAAATATATTATGAAATATAATTTTTAATATTCCCCAAATTAAATTATTTTCAATTTGTAATGAAGAAATAATTATGTTAATTGTTGACACAACACTAATGGAGTAAATATTTAATTAATGAAAAAATAAAATAAATTGTATAAAATTTATTAAAATAAATATAATTATAAATATTAAACATTAACCAACAATTTTATAAATAATAATTACACATTAAATATGTTTGGATGCATTGGATTCTAATTCCATTATTTTATAGATGTTATTAAAGTCAATCTAAACAAATATTTATAAAA
The DNA here is from genome assembly GCA_963277665.1 of Viscum album. Lineage (NCBI taxonomy): Eukaryota > Viridiplantae > Streptophyta > Magnoliopsida > Santalales > Viscaceae > Viscum > Viscum album. The sequence goes on from OY728129.1 coordinate 964,770,331, forward strand.
TTGATATTATTGGTATTGTAGGAAACTAATATTTTATTAAATTATATAAAATTAATAAAAAACATATATTAAAAAATAATGATATATGGTTAATTAAATCTATAAAATTATATTTATGGGTGTTTTATAATTTTATAGTATTATTAATAACCCTTAGCAAGAAGAAAACAGTAATATTACAGTAATTGTCTAATGGGATAATGAAGGGTTAAAAAAATTTAATAAGGGTACAAGTATGACCAAAACATGTCAAATTTTATTGTATGAGAGAGTTTAGAATAATCCTAATATAATATTGTAATATTATAAATTTGGATATATTTGGACAAAAAAATTAATTTATATTAATTCAATATTTTAAGATATTGTTAAAGTGCCCTTCGCCTCAATTATAAAAGTGAACCCCATCCCTTAATTACTTATAACAATTTTATCCATCTATATTGACCAACCCTTGAAAATTCATATTCTAAAAATTCGTATTCCAGTTATTTAGTTGTTTTCCCTTCTAGAATACCAACCCTGGTTCCCTTAAGAAGAGACCTAAAAGGAGTCAACTGAAGAAGTGGTAATTATCCTTACCAACTCTTTCAAGTTTATTTCTTATTATACATAATTTTTATGTTTTATATCCATATTTCAATAATAAATATAGTATCCTAAATATTTTGATATGTTTTTATTATTATGTTACACCCGTATTTTATATATTTTATATCTTACGAAAAGAGAAAACATCGCTTGTGTGTACGTACGACTTTCCATCTCCACATAGATGTCAAAATTGTTCATCATCACCAAATTACATGGATAGTTATAAATATTGAAATAATGATTATATATGATATTTATTATATATATATATAATTATTAAAAAATTTATTATTATTTCTCTTTCTTTCGTCTACAAAAAATAAAAAAAACAGTAAGCACGCATACGAACGGATCACCGTCTCCATTAACAGTGTAGTTCATATGTCAATCTCTATATTATGTATAGCACTAAATATATATAAATTCAATATATATGATATTTATATCATTAATAACATTCTATAGATTATGGAACCATAATAAAATTATATGAACCAGAACTAAAAAATTAAAATAGACATGAAAAATGAAGTAATTGTCACCAAAGAAAATGATTTAAAGAATATTTGTTAATAAACTGGTGATAAAATTTTATAAGTAAATAAAAAATGGTATGATATAAATATATATATATATATATTATAGGATGATATAATATATTAATAATAAATATCTATTTATTATAAAGAAGGTTTGAACACGTTCGAATAAAGTCAGGCCTAAGGTAAGGGTTTAATTCATAATCTCTTCATTATTCAAGGTTGATTATATTTTCATTTGGGAATATTTTATTTCAGATCTATATATTTATAAAAAAAATTATATAGTATTTTTAATATCTTCCAATGATTCATTAAATACACACTTACCAACATTTTACCTTTTTTTTAAAAAAAATATTTTGGGAATATTCTTTTCTTTTTCTTAATTAGGTTCTTTTTGACATATAATAAACGTGTAAAAGGAATGGTTTTTAACATATATGTCATGAACATAATTTACCAATATTATGAAAACATTAATGTTTTGAAAACAAATTTAAAATTTTTCAAAACTCTTTTCAAATAAAATGTTTTCTTTATTTTTTTGTGGAATTTCTAGATTATAAAATTTGATTTTAAATATATAAAGGGTATATTCCTCAAAAAAGTTTTCTATGAAAATTTTAAAGTATTTTAATCTATTTCCACATCCTTTTATGAATCTTATTATGATGATATACTATAATTACACCATCCGCCATATTTCTCTATATGGTTTATGATCATTTTGACTTGGGAAAGTATTTAAAATATCTATGATAGTTCTACCTATGTGAAAAAAAATTATTATTAGAGAATATTAATATAGAAATATTATCTATTCCTAGTAGAAATGCATTGTACTTAGTATGTGATTGTAATAGACCACAATATACCCTCGATGTAGTGGTCGGTCTTGTGAGAAAAATGATATAGGGTTATTCCCACGGACTTACCCATTTAGTTTCAGATGCCTTGGACAATTCTTCAACTATTTGTTTTAGATGTCCCGTATTTTCCATTCCATAATTATGAATTAAATAATTGATATCCATATGATTATTTTATTTCTATCCATGGATTATTTTCTAGCTCATGTGATTATTTATATGCAATTATTTGTTCATAATTTATTATTTCCATATTATTCATTATTTTAATATTATTTATTCCTTGTTAGCTTCTCCTTTGTATATACACTTAAAAAGAATCTGATATCTTCCCTTTCTTATGTTTCCTTTCCCCAATATTATAGTATGTGTTTAATTATTGATATACATATTTATTATAGAGTTCATAATGGTGTTCTGAAAAAATAATGTGGTGAATTTTATGTGTTCAAATATAATTTAAAATTATAATTATGTATCTATTTTTTTAATATTACAAAATAATTTGGTCCATTGGGATGTGATCACTTTTATCTAGCACCAATGTAATAAATAAACCACAAAATCTGTGGTACATAGGTTGGGGTCTTTATACTTGGTGTTAATAAAATATTATTAGAATCCTTAAGAACACAATTTAGGAAAACATTGATTAGGGAATTAAATACTATAACATTGAGAATATTCTCAACGAAATCAAGATTATGATTTTGATATTAGTTATATATAAATTTCCAATTTATTTTACTTTTTTCACTAGTATTGAAATTACACATTATGATTCAAAATGTTATGATATAATCTATTATATTCCATTATTTAAAATTTGATCCTTATGGAAGGAATAAAAATTGTATCAATTCCTATAGTCCTAGTAGGGATTTCAATCCTATACCAAATAATGAAGCAAGAACTAGAGTTTTAGGTGGATCTAAGAAAATAATTATTATATTGGGTTAGCATAATAAGGTTATGACTAATATCCTTTCCTATATGGGACATCCTTGTAATTCACGACATGGTGTAACAATCTTAGACTGCTTCAGGCGTTAGCAACCTCCATCATTTAATGGGACTAAAAACCATTAGTAGTAAAGCAAGGGATAAGTTTCATAGGGAATATATTTAACTATTTGGGAATTTATCAAAGGGAGAAGTTTTTCATGTCATTTTAATATCTCATAGGGTATTCAAGTTAGTGTTGGTCATTTATTCAAAAAACTAAGGATGAGGATGAAATATCAAGCATGGAATGGATTGATTTTAGGGAAATATTCTTGGAAATATTACGTCACAAATGAACAACATATATGAAGAAATAACTATTCAGTATTAGAAAAAATAAAGATGGTAATGTTTCTAAGTATAAACACAACTTTACAAGGTTAGTTATGAATGCTTCAGACTAGCCACATAATCCAAAGAGTAAGATTGAAAATTTCATTTTTGGGTCAAATCCATCACATTAAAGGGAACTAGTTTACCCATGATTCGTATCATATAAAGACATAATCTCATTTTCTATAACGATAGATAAATAATTCACTATGTATTCTAAATCTAAGTAGATGAAACAAAAGAATATAATGAACAAGAAAAAATTATATATGAGGAGGAAGAGAAATGGAAATTTTCCAACATGAGATACTTGTAGGAGGAAACACCCAAGTACATGATTAAAAAGAAATTGAGCTCATTTAAAGTGTGTAGAGAAGAGAAAAAATGTACATTATTGAATGGGAAATAACGAAGATACAAATTTTCAATTATTCAACTATAAGGATATTGGTAACTATGAAAATTATTGTCCTTGGAATTAAGTTGTTTTTTCCCAAAAATGGTCAAGGGGGAAAGGCCATGACTTTTTTATCACAATAGATACGATTGAAGTTCCTAATGATGTGGTGGTAGGCACTTTAATCATATCCTCAAACATGACTAATTACTTATTTGATTCAATATCTTTTTAGTCATTAATATCTTCCATGTTTGTCAATAGAATTATATATTTTCTTACAACCATAAGAAATGTGTTATAAATCAAGACTCCTAAGTTAAGTCTCACCAAGATATGGATGTGTCAGTAAATTTCCATTATGACAAAAAACATTCCATATTCACCAAATATATTATCATACTAATGGATGATTTTTATATAATCCTTTTTTATGAACTGAATTTTAAAATTTGATGCTAAAATTTATTGCAAATTGAAAGAAATTATGATTTTTTATAAAGATGTGTAATTAATTATCTTTATAGAGGAAACTTTATCATCTGATTCTCACCTATATACACCCCAAGAAACTTTTCTAAATTAAATTCATGGGCAATATAACAAGACACAAAATTTGTATAGAAAATTTAATATTCAACTTGTGGATGTAACCATTATATTAGAATACATTTATTCATTTCATGATGAATTACCTGAATATCCACCAGAGAGTGAGGTTGATTTTTCTATTGATTTAATTCATGGGTTTAGAGCTATATGAAACAATCTATATAGAATATCTATAGTGGAATCAGTGGAATCAAAGAACAAACTAGAGGATTTTTGTATGGATAGGTATATAAACACTAGTTTTTCACCTATGGGAGCCACTGTTCTTTTCATTAAGTTGAAATATGGAACCATGGAGCTGGTTATTGATTATTAGAAAATAAATGCAATTTTGTTAAAGAAAAATTATCTTATTCCTCTCATTGATGTATTATTCAATAAACTTAAAGGATTATATTATTTTCAATGATTTACCCTCATTTTGAGATTAGTTGGTAGTAAATAAATTAATATATTACAAATATATCAATTAAAATGTGGTATGGACATTACAAGTTTATAATAATGAAATTTGGATTGACTAGTGCACCCTCAATTTATATAGAACTTATAAACAATGTATTAAATGGTTATTGTGATATTTTTTTGTGGTATTTATCGATGATATATTATATTTCTCTAAAAGTTAGGCTAACCACTAGAATCACTTTTTTTATCCTTTATGAGACTCTTATAAGAAAATTTTTATATGGTAAATTTATTTAGTGTGAATTATGGATTCAGAAAGATTATTTTTATGTCCATATTGTCTCAAATTATGGAATCTCAGTTGATCCTATGAAGACAATTTCAATCTAAGAATGAACTACACCCATGAACATAACTGAGTAACATTTTTTCATTGTCTTGGTGTGTTACTATAGGTTTTTTTAAACAATTTCTGGATTGGATAACCCATTAACTATGATTATTTTTAAATGGTTTAGGTTGATTTGAAAAAGGGAATGTAAAGATTGTTTTTGTAGAATTGGGGGGTATATTGTAGAATTCTAGGTTATTGACTCTACTACTCGTAAATGGTGGATTTGTGATATATTTTGACATATAGATGAATGGACTTGGTTGTTTCCTTATACAAAGTGATAAATTTGTTGCCTATGCATTCAGATAGTTAACAAAGCATGAATATAAATATCACACTCATAATATTTATTTATTATATAAAATATTCTCTGTAAATATATAGAGAAATTAACTATATGGTAAAATATGTGATATATACACAATCCATAAGAGCCAAAAAAATCTTTTTTGCAGAAAAATATCAACATGAAGGAAAGATGATGGCTCGAGTTACTAAATAATTATTATTTCTCAATACAATACCACTCAATGAAAGAAAATAAGGTATTTGATGCATTGAGAAGAAAGGATCCCAAAGTTTTAGCCAAAATTAGGATTGATAGGTATCTTAATTTCAAGTATTTAATATGTTTGGATTTATGAATAATTAATTAAGGGGATAAGTCACTCATTATTCAATTGATTTAAACCCATGATTATTATAAATCATAAAATATTAACAACTCAATGATATGAATCTTTAAAAAAATTAAATCCATTAATATGGGAAATTGGAAGGCCTCATGCATAGAGATGTTATTCTGATGTTTGGAAATAGATTATGTTTTCAATCTATAACTAAGTTAAAAAGAGTATTATTGGAAGATTCTCATAGATCATATTTCTCTATGCACCTTATTAGCAAAAAGATGTATATATATCTAAAGGAACATCTATGGTTGGATAATATAAAGTGGGAAATTTCTATCTATGTATCAAGATATTTACTTTTTTAATAGGTGAAGGATAAGTTATAGTATCCTTGATGAGTTATAACATATATATATATTCCTATGTTGAAATTATATGACGTTACTATGGCCTATGTCATTTTATTACCAAATACTTCTAGAAATAATGATGTGATATGAGTTATTGTTGATCAACTTACCAAATCTACAAATTTCATTTCTATAATCGATGATTTTCCTTTTTTATGCATTGAAAAAAATTATATTAATGAATTTTTAAGACTTTATAATGAACCTATTTCTATTGTGTATAATCATGATCCTTGATTTAAATAAATATTATGGAAAATTATTTATAAGGATCTTGATACTGAGAATCATTTGAGAACTGCATATCATCATCAAATTGATGGGAATTTAGAATGTACTATCAAAACATTAAAAGACATGTTGAGGTCATGCTCACATGACATTGAAGGTATTTGGGATAATTATTTTCCTTTAGTTGAGTTTTACTATAATAATAGCTTCCATTTGAGTATTCAAATGGTTCCATATGATGTATTATATGTCAAGAGAATTCATACTCTAATTTTTTGCAATGAAGTTAGTGAAAGGAAGCTTGTAGGCCTAGAACATGTAGAGGAAACAATATAAGAAGTATAGAATTTTATAACACCATATGAAAGAAGATAAAATTATGGAAAATTTCATTGGTTACAACTAAAGAAATTTTTTGTAATTTTATGTGTGAGAATATAATTTCTTGATAGTATCTACCTGGAAGGGTGTTATAAGATTCTGTAAGGAAAATTGATCACCGTGTACATTAAAACTTTTGAAATTATTGAAATAATTAGAGATATGGAATACAATTTTGAAATACCACATAAAATATCCAAATTATATGATGTGTTCCACATATCATTATTAAGAAAGTATATGTGATCCCCAAATCATGTGCTCACACCTGAACAAATAGAATACAAACCTAATATCTCTTACTGTGAAGAGACTATCCATATATTAGATGCCAGAGAAAGAGTGTTGGGGAATCAGTTTACATGTATGATAAAGTTAATTTGGAGAAATAATATGATATAATAGGTGACATGGAAAATCGACGAAATTATGATGAGGAACTACAAAAATAAATTTAGGAGGTTTCATTTTGAAAATTTCAAGGATGAATGTTTTGAAGAAGGGAAGAATGAAACACCTCAATATTTTCATGATGTGTTTATTTTTAAATAACATTACTTGAAATGTATGATATAGCCACAGTTTGAAACAATGGCTATAAGAACAAAAACTATGGCGTTAGATTATGTCCATGATTTAATGAATAGTGGCTAGTATTAGAGTGGCTATAGGGTAATCTCTATAGCCACAATTTCAAACTATGGCTAAAGCCCTATATCTGTGGTTCAAATCGTGGTAGAAGATTAATCCACACAAGGTTTATATACATGGTTTGAAATCTTGGCTATAGGGATTTATCCACGGTTCAAATTTTGGTTATAGGTCCATAGCCTTGTTTTGAAACTGTTACTATAGAACTTCCCATTTCATAAAAAAACTCACCCACCTTCCCCCTGCACACCCCCACCCCCACCCTCGTTGTAGTAGCCCACCCCCTACAACCCCCCCCCCCCACCATTCCCCCTATATCCCCCCTTACCCCTACAAATCCCCCCTCCCTTCACTCATGTAATTCCCTGACCCCAGTTACCCAGAGTCGGTGCATTATTGCGTAACATTGGCATGATCACAAAAGATCAAGTCTCGAAAGACCGATTAGTTTAGTAGCCTTGGAAACACTAGATACATTCATAAATGTAACATTACATCATAAAGTGAAAAACTACAATAACAAAGTCTCCATAGTCCACACTCATATCCTCTTCTGACTATCCCTACAGGTCATTCATAAAATACTTCTTCACATCCTGGAAAAATTAAAACATTGAAAGGGGTGAGCTCAGATGATCAGTAAGGATAACAACATAGCCGAAGCTTTCATAAATAAACATTAACATTTAAGGAAATATATAACTAAAACAAAATCCTTTTAAAGTTGAACTTTAGCATAATATAGAAAAAATAAAATTAAATAATGCCATTTACTTATTCACATGGATATTCTACTAGTCGAATAATCACATGCAATATCAATAACCACTTTCATAATGATAGAATGCATAATTCCAGACTATCATAACCACGTATCCAAGGCCTCGTGCCAAGACTACAAATAAGATTTTGTCAAGGCCTCGTTCCAAGACACTAGTTTGTCTCATGAGACCTACCGATGCATCGAGGAGATATAGAGAGCTCCACCCTTCACTTATTAAGTCCAATGCATTCCTCATATGAACAGGTTTAAACATATCATAAACCATAACATAATCATTTCACATAAAACATGAATAAAGGAAACATATCATTTCCACATTTCAATCACAAGATATCAATAAAACACATTGTTATAATAAAACATTATCAAAACCATTTTCAATACCAAAATAAAAGAAAAGTAAAACTTGGTATTTATTTTTCATTTTTTTTAAAAAAGTTATGGCTTGTAGAGGAAGCTGAAACTCAAATAATGGTCACGGCGGCGGAGAAGTCGTTGTCGCCGCATACGTACGACAAAAAAACATCCCCTTTTTTCATTTAGTAAAACTCTTTGTATAAAAAAGATTCATTTTGAATAAACGTAAAATTCAAAGGGGTTTATACACCGTATAAAAGAAAGTTGTGTATAAAAAAAATATGCCTCAATGAAAGGAGATTGAGACGAAGTCCCTTACAAAGATAATTTTTTTAAATAAAATAGATCTATTATGTGTATTCACTATAAGTACACATAAATAGAGTACAAATACAAGATAGGGCATAATAATATCATGACATAATTTGAAAGTAGGAGATTAACCCAAAGAATGGAAATTGGGTTAAGAAGTTCCCTTACCTCGTGTCCGACTTGACTCGATCGTTCTTTAAACTCCTGAATAATAAATTAGAGTTAATTTTTATTTGCTTAAGAACATTTTTCATGTTCATTATTCTTTTTATATCACTTATTACCATGTTATGAACATTATGTAATTATTTAAGTTAATAACGGTCATTTTGTCGATCTTTGGTACATGAGTCAAAAATAAACTTCTTATAATTACAAGTTGTTCATGTGGTGAAAAATCCATTATATCCAGAATTATATTCATGATTTAGATATCATATATATCATATATATCCAGTATATACATGAATTTATAATATTACATAACATTTAGAGGTAAGAAATGAAATGCACCGTTCAAGGAGACGGTAAGTTGTACGTACGCATGAACGCTACATTCATTTCTATTTTGTATTTTATGGAATGAAATTATAATTATATAAAGTTATACTATAATTACAGTATAATATAATGTATAATAACATTTACTCCATCCTTTATACATCCCACATATGGCATTAACGATTCAAATCACTTTAAGGGGGCGGTAGTCCGCACTTCCTAAAATGAAGATATCACGTTTACCCATAATGGAAACATGAAGGTATGCCATAAATGAAAAATAGAGAAGATTAAGTAAAACATAAACATATTATATATCATATATAAATATATTGACATCTTAATGGCCACCTTTTAAGGTGTTATATGATTGTTGAACAATCATCGTTTTGTGAGGCAGAAATTCACCATCCACAGAAACAGTATGTTCTTTAACCATTAGACGTAGGTGTGTGTAAGTGTAGCTTGAATACTTATTATAAAAACATCCTAGTATATTGAGGATACTAGAGTTGTTACAAAAGAAATGAATAAAAAGAGTTTAGGGGGTTGGAGGATCAAAATAAAACATAAGAACACAAGAGAAAACACTACCTTTAAAACGGGTAACCCTTTTTGATTTGAGCTCAAAGGCTTCCTTGGTAAGACTTTTGCCCAATGTGAGTCTTCTAGGAGTAATAGTGGGATGTGTAGAGACAAAATGGGAAGGTTTTGGCCGATACAAAGGCTTTAGAGGTGTGGGTAAGGTGGTAGAGGTGGGGGCCTTTTATAAGAGGAGAGGAGGGGCACTCTTGGAAAGTTATAAAAGGTTACTTTATTATAAAATGATTTTCGGATTTAAAAGGTCAAAAAATTATATATTTCTAGGATAAGGTGATAAGAGTTCTAAATCCACCCATTCAATAGGTTTTTGACATGTGTAGGTCTTATATTTTACATTATCTTTTCATTTTATTTAAATCGTTAAATAATGAGGTAATCGCTGCATCATCATGGGGTCAAAAATAATTTAATTTATTTAATGTCAAAAAATTATAAAAAAATATAATGATGTAGGAAATATTTTTATCTTTCTAATTAATATTTATATTCAAAAATATTACTTGTATAACCCCATTTAAAAATTGTTTTAGTAAAATGACTCATGTTTGTGACATTTTTATTTTAACATTAAATAAAAAGTTTTTAAAGTCATTTTCCTACCAAAGTGGCTCCATGGGGTCCCCAAGTTGAACCATGGATTTTATTGGTCGGCCATGACTCATCCAATAGGGTTATGACATGTGTCAAGGTCATTTCATATTATTATAACATTATCTTTAACTTAAATTACACTAATTACCTTTAATCGTGATTAATTAAACTTAAAAGTTACTATTCACCAAAAATTATTTTAATCCCATTGAACCACATTTTACTTCCTAATGACAACCATGTATGTTGTATTTTTGAAAATCAAATCACATAAGTGGTAATGTTTTATTTAAATGAAAAATCAGTTTTTTAACTACCACTTAGTGGTTTCACTATTCATCAAAAATTGATGTTTTTCAAAACAATGCCAAAATTTCACCCTAAGCTATAATTGATATTCCAAATTCAAAAATAATGTCTATTTTACAAAATTCCAAACATATAAGTTGCATTAATTAATTTTATAATTAATTCCCGCTGTCACAAAAAATAGCGTTTTTTTAAGAAACAATATATATCAAAAGATTGACAATTGTTTATGTCCAATTTCAATATTAAATTAATTATAATGACCACCATTAGATAAAATGGTAAAAATATATTCTAATTATACTTTAAAACCACTCAATAGTATAATTTATCACTATAAATTATTTTGATTAAAAAATTTGTTTTTAAGTAGTTTTCACTATTCATAAAAAATTGGAAATTCTCAGAAAAATACCAAAAATTCAACATAGGCTAATTTCGATATTCCAAATCCAAAAATGAAGTTAATTTTGAAATATAAATTATATAATTTTAAAAAGTGGGTATTACTATTCATAAGGGCTATTTTTATTGATCATAGTGTGTTAGAATCTCGAACTTGCGTACAATGCAAGCTATTACATTATTGAAAGAGAGGCGTATCGTGGAAGCTCGGGGTGTTACATTCTCCCCTCCTTCAATAAATTGCATCCTCGCAATTTGAAATTTTTCTTTGAAAATAAATGGTTGGAAATAGAAAATACCTTTGTGGAAAACCCACATAATAAATAAGGTTAAGAAAAATATAACTTTAAAAGAAATAAAGAGAAGTACAAAGGTCACCCGAGATAGCCCATAATAGGATTCTATGAAAATATGGATATGGAGGAAAAAAACCATCAAGGTCTCAAATAGGATTAAGAGAAAGTTAACTGCAAGAAAATCACAAACTTGTGATTGGTTAAACGGTCATTGATTCCCCAATTGGAAAAGTTAACCGACTACATTTTTGTTTTAAGTTACCTTTCATAAAGTTGAGGAATTTATTTAGGAGATTTACTAAGAACGTAAGGAAATATACTTACTTGTCATGTAGACTTTCATTCTTTAATAAATTTTTACCACAAACCCATCTTTCACTTCAAAAGGTAATATAACTCAAAAATATTCTATTTATCATAATTGTATAAGGTTACAAATATTAACACATACCATTTAGATTAAGAAAACGTTTTTGTAATAACCAGGGACTTTATGTAGGCTAGTGGTAGGTAATAAAGGCTTGTCTCACTATGGTTGTGGGTTTGATTCCTACAGCTTTGTCTGACGCGATGGGTTATCCCCCAACCTGCAGGTTGTCCTTTTCCTAAAACTATAGTATTATAATATTCAAAAAGTAATATTCAGAAATGTTTTAACCTTAAACAATACTATTTAAAGTTCAATTTTATCCATTCCAACCTTTATAGTTATCCAAAATACCTCTACCCGGACTTTCTCTAAAAGGTCTCTAAATTCCAAAATCAATTGTAACATCAGATTCCCCAAACAAAGTAAAGTTTCTCTTATTATCACATACTAAAAATATGATTACCTTAATCATATTAAAACCTTAATGAAATAAAAAAGTATTGCTGTAAAATCCTTATATATATCACATTATTCTTATAACCAGAATATAATCCTTGAGTCCAAAAGCACCAATACATTAATTATTCCACTTCAACTGTTGTAACAGCATAAGATTGTCCTTGATCCCTTGTCCTTTTCTGAGGTATGTTTCCCTGAATCTTAGGACATTCATGTTCATAATGCCCCATTTCCCTACAATTGTAGCATTCAACATTGATAGCCTCTTTCTTTCCCTTGCAATCATGCTCCTGGTGACCTTTTATCCACATTTATAACAAACTCTCATTCCTTTTAGGCAATTACCAGGGTGATTCTTCCAACAATTATCATATAATGGAAAATCCTTCTTTCCCTTTTTACCTTTATCTGTCTCTTGTTCCACCGTTCTCTTCTTCTCTTGCTTTACATTATTGTCATAAGATTTAGAGAATTCCTTTTCTGTCTTGATAGCACATGAGACTATATCTTCGTACGATGAGAAAGAATGTGAGACTAAGGCTCGACGGAGAAATGGTTTTAACCCATCAAATAAATGATCAATCTTACTTCTTGGGTTACGTATATAATCTGTTGCATGCCATGCTAACCTTGTAAATTTACCCTCATACTTTGCGACATTCTCATCCTCCTTTTGTCTCAGACTCAGAAATTTTCTTTCCATATCTACTCGATGGTCACGAGGGAAGTATTTTTCTAAGAAAATTTTCTTAAACTCCCTCCATTCCATACATGATACTTCTTCATCTTCCTTTGTGTTTTCAATCAGTGACCACCATTGATCGGCATCTCCAGTGAGGTGGTAAACTGCCATGAGAACTCTCTCCCTTTCGCTACTCCCCAAGGCATGGAATATTTTCTCTAAGGAGTTTATCCATTGCTCAGATACTAATGTATTTGTACCCCCATTAAATGTTGGTGGTTGTTTCCTCATGAATTGGTCTAAAATTGATCCTCCACGTTGCAGATCAGGGTGCTCTATACGAGTAAGGTTGTTATTCATAACCTGAGTGAGTTGTCCCAGTATGGTGATAAGGTGATCAGAAGCAGTTGTATCACTACCTCCACTATAATTATCTTGAGCAGGAGGGAATTCCCAACATGGAGTGTGTGTATTGATGTGGTTTCCATTCCTCCCACTAGGCGCCATTTCAAACAATGGCATAAACTAGATTAGTTTATGAATCAAAATACATAATTACAAACTTGCAAAACACTTAACATAAATTGAACTATTTATGGATATAATACATAATCATTATAATGTTTTCTTTGAGAAGTATATACTCATAAACCCTTCATAATGGTTTGTAAAGAAAATGAAAATTATCCTAAGCATATCCCCCGGGAGTGTCGTAACCAAGAGTGCAGCAAGGCCCGTTCTCGTGCACCAGTTCCCGTTCGAGTCTAGATCAAAGCAGTGTTTTCGGGTTTTACCCATAGGTACATCTGTTCTAGAGACACCTCTACCCGCTCATATCCAGACATGGATGTATTGCTCGTAAAACCCAAAAAATATCTATAATACCAAAATTCTAGGAAGTTCGTCTATACTAATCCTCAAAGTCTATCTTAGGGATATGTGCTCTAATTAGAGTTTATCTAAATCTAGCTTCCAAGGTTAGTACTAAAATGCCTCTGATACTAACTATAACGCCCTGAAACCAGTTACCCAGAGTCAGTGCATTATTGCGTAACATTTTCATGATCACAAAAGATCAAGTCTCGAAAGACCGATTAGTTTAGTAGCCTTGGAAACACTAGATAAATTCATAAATGTTACATTACATCATAAAGTGAAAAACTACAATAACAAAGTCTCCATAGTCCACACTCATATACTCTTCTAACTATCCCTTCATGTCATCCATAAAATACTTCTACACATCCTGGAAAAATTAAAACATTGAAAGGGGTGAGCTTAGATGCTCAGTAAGGAAAACAATATAGCGGAAGCTTTCATAAATAAACATTAACATTTAAGGCAATGTATAACTAAAAAAAGCCTTTTAAACTTAAACTTCAGCATAATATGGAAAAAATAAAATGAAATAATTCCATTAACTTATTCACATGGATATTCTACTAGTCGAATAATCACATGCAATATCAATAACCACTTTCATAATGATGGAATGCATAATGCCAGACTATCATAACCACACAGCCAAGGCCTCGTTCCAAGACTACAAATAAGATTTTGTCAAGGCCTCGTGCCAAGAAACTAGTTTGTCTCATGAGACCTACTGATGCATCGAGGAGGTATAGCAGGCTCCACCTGTCACTTATTAAGTCCAATGCATTCCTCATATGAACAGGTTTAAACATATCATAAACCATAACATAATCATATCACATAAAATATGCATAAAGGAAACATATCATTTCCACATTTAAATCACAAGATATCAATACAACACATTGTTATAATAAAACATTATCAAAACCATTTTCAATACCAAAATAAAAGAAAAGTAAAACTTGGTATTTATTTTTCATTTTTTAAAAGAATTTATGGCTTGTAGAGGAAACTGAAACTCAAATAATGGTCACGGCGGAGGAGAAGTCATTGTCTCCGCATACGCACGACAAAAAAACATCCCCTTTTATCATTTAGTAAAACTCTTCGTATAAAAAATATTCCTTTTGAATAAACGTAAAAGTCAAAGGGGTTTATACACTGTATAAAAGAAAGTTGTGTATAAAACAAAATATGCCTCAATGAAAGGAGATTGAGACGAAGTCCCTTACAAAGATCATTTAATTAAATAGAATAGATCTATTATGTGTATTCACTATAAATACACATAAATAAAGTACAAATACAAGATAGGGCATAATAATATCATGACATAATTTTAAATTAGGAGATTAACCCAAATAATGGAAATTGGGTTAAGAAGTTCCCTTACCTCGTGTCCGACTTGACTCGATCATTCTTTAAACTCCTGAATAATAAACTAGAGTTAATTTATATTTTCTTAAGAACCTTTTTCATGTTCATTATTCTTTTAATATCACTTATTACCATGTTATTAACATTATGTAATTATTTAAGTTAATAACGGTCATTTTGTTGATCTTTGGTACTTGAGCCAAAAATAAACTTCTTATAATTACAAGTTGTTCATGTGGTGAAATATCCATTATATCCAGAATTATATTCTTGATTTAGATATCATATATAACATATATATCCATTATATACATGAATTTATAATATTACATAACATTTAGAGGTAAGAAATGAAATGCACCGTTCATGCAGACGGTAAGTCGTACGTACGCATGAGCGCTACTTTCATTTCTATTTCATATTTAATGGAATGAAATTATAATTATATAAAGGTATACTATAATTAAAGTATAATATAATGTATAATAACATTTAATCCATCATTTATACATCCCACATATGGCAATAATGATTCAAATCACTTTGAGGGGGCGGTAGTCCGCACTTCCTAAAATGAAGATATCACGTTTACCCATAATGGAAACCATAAAGGTATTCCATAAATGAAAAATACAGAAGCTTAAGTAAAACATAAACATATTATATATCATATATAAATATGGTGACCTATTAATGGCCACATTTGAAGGTGTTATATGAGTGTTGAACAATCATTGTTTCGTGAGGCAGAAATTCGCCATCCACAGAAACAGAATTCTCTTTAACCATTAGATGTAGGTGTGTGTAAGTGTAGATCTAATCCTTATTATAAAAACATCCTAGTATATTTATGATACTGGTTTCGTTACAAAAGAAATGAATAAAAAGAGTTTAGGGGGTTGGAGAATCAAAATAAAACATAAGAACACAAGAGAAAACACTACCTTTAAAACGGGTAAATCTTTTTGATTTGAGCTCAAAGGCTTCCTTGGGAAGAATTCTGCCCAATGTGAGGATTCTAGGAGTAAGAGTGTGATGTGGAGAGACATAATGGTCAGGGTTTGGCCAATCCAAAGGCTTGAGAGGTGTGGGTAAGGTGGTAGAGGTGGGGGCCTTTTATAAGAGGAGAGGAGGGCCACTCTTGGAAAGTTATAAAAGGTAATTTATTATAAAATGATTTTCGGATTTAAAAGGTCCCAAAATTATATATTTCGAGGATAAGGTGATAATAGTTTTAAATCCACCCATACAATTGGTTTTTGACATGTTTAGGTCTTATAGTTTACATTATCTTTTCATTTTATTTAAATCGTTAAATAATGAGGTAATCACTGCATCATCATGGTGTCATAAATAATTTAATGTATTTAATGTCTAAAAATTATAAAAAAGAATATAATGATGTAGGAAATATTTTTATATTTCTAATGAATATTTATAGTCAAAAATATGACTTTTATAACCCCATTTAAAAATTGTTTTAGTAAAACAACTCATGTTTGTGACATTTTTATTTTAACATTAATTAAAAAGTTTTTAATGTCATTTTCCTACCAAAGTGGCTCCATGGGGTCCCCAACTTGACCCATGGATTGTATTGGTCGTCCATGACTCATAAAATAGGGGTAGGACATGTTCCAAGGTCATTTCATAATATTATAACATTATCTTTACCTTAAATTACACTAATTACCTTTAATCACGATTAATTAAACATAAAAGTTACTATTCACCAAAAATTATTTTAATCCCATTGAACCACATTTTACTTACTAATGACAACCATGTATGTAGGATTTTTGAAAATCAAATCACAGAAGTGGTAATGTTTCATTTAAATGAAAAATCAGTTTTTTAACTACCACTTAGTGGTTTCACTATTCATCAAAAATTGAAGTTTTTCCAAACAATGCCAAAATTTCACCCTAAGATATAATTGATATTCCAAATTATAAAATTATTTCTATTTTAAAAAATTCCAAAAATATAAGTTTCATTAATTAATTTTATAATTAATTCTCACTGTCACAACAAATAGCGTGTTTTTAAAAAACAATATATATCAAAAGATTGACAATTGTTTATGTCCAATTTCAATGTTAAATTAATTATAATGACCACCATTGGATAAAATGGTAAAAATATATTCTAATTATACTTTAAACCCACTCAATAGTGTAATTTATTACTATAAAATATTTTGATTAAAAAAGTTGTTTTTAAGTATTTTTCACTATTCATAAAAAATTGAACGTTCTCAGAAAAATACCAAAAATTCAAAATAGGCTAATTTCGATATTCCGAATCCAAAAATGAAGTCCATTTTTAAATATAAAATATATATAATTTTAAAAAGTGGTTATTACTATTCATAATGACTATTTTGATTGGTCGCGGTGTGTTAGAATCTTGAACTTGCGTACAATGCAAGTTATTGCATTATTGAAAGAGAGGCGTATTGTGGAAGCTCGGGGTGTTACAACTCCCCCCTAGACACCCCCCCTGGACATACCCCCTCCCAGATAAACCACCCTCCTTCCTATATAGAACCCCCCTAGACATACCCCCCCATAGACAGACCCCCCTCCTTGCATCACTTTTTTATGGAACAAAAGAACTTATATTGTTTCACTGTAATCAATTACCATAAATTTTACCATGAATCTTGTTGTATATAATAAAAAACAATTTGAAATATTACTTATATCATGTGTTGAAATGAAAATTTAGAAGCATAAAAAATAAAAAATAAAAATATAACATACACAAAAAATAGAAGCCCTTTAACCTAAAATACAATTTCATGTTCTACCTATTTTCATATACTCCAATAACAGAATTATGAACATAACCCTAAAGCATGTAAGTCCAAAAAATTTATCTATAAATAAGATATAGTGTTAAATAAATTTAGAAAATATGTTACTTAAATCAAACTCTCTCAAAGTTTTATTGCAGTTTTTTGTAATAAACTGAATCACTTGTTTATGGAACAAAAGAAGAAAAATGGTATTATTACAATCTATGACCATAAATAGCCCCTTGAATATGGAGATGTAAAATAAAAAACTACCAGAAATATTAGTAACTTATACATCATGTAGAAATGAAAATTCATAATTGTAAATAATTATAAAAAATAGAAATCAACAATATAAATAATAGCCCAAGAGATAATATATTTTTATGAGGATACAAATAGAACCAATCTATTTTATTTCATCAATGAGGATGTTATGAAAAATGGTTACATGAACCATTGTGTTGTGAAAGTTACATATGAAAACCACTGAGTTTAGTGAATATTTTATTTTTCTGGCTCTTTTCTTTGTGTGGTGAATAGTCTATCAAAAAATAACTAAGAATTATTGAGATCTTATATATAAATTTTTATTTTCATGCTAACATAAATAGAAGTTGAACGAAAGTGGTCATTGGAACAATGAGAAATGTAAAAAGGCACTCATTAAAGACCTTGAAAATTTATGAATTTACCCTTAAAGACACATAGGATATCATTAAGGAATGTGAAACTATTTTCATGGAGGATTTTACATGTCATATATGAAAGAGTATTTTCAAGATCAATGATCACCTACCCATAATTTGTGTAGTGAAAGGATAGTGAATCCTAGCCTTGGAATGTGTGCTAAAGTTTTATTCCTCTGTTATTGGTGAATAAAAGATTGAAAGAGGGAGTTTCCCTATGTGTGAGGAGTGATACGACTATATATCATTGAGATGGGAGTGTCCCTATGGGTAAGGAATGATAAGACCCTATATCATGGACACCCTCTTAGACCCCCCCCCCCCCATCAGGATACCCCATCCCTCTTAGACACCCCCTCATCCTGGACACCCCCTCCCACCTTGAAACCCCCACCTAGACCACCCCTTCCCTCCTGGACACCCCTTCCCCCCTAGACCCCCCCCCCTGGACAACCACCCTCCCTCTGGGACACCCCCTAGACACCCCCCCTTCTGGACACCCCCTCCTGGAAAACCACCTCCCTCCTAGACACCCCATCCTGGACAACTTCCCTCCCTCATAGACACCCCTTGGACACCCCCTCCTGGACACCCCCCCCCCCCCCACTCCTAGACACACCCCCTCCTGGACACCCTCTCCCTCTGTAATACCCCCATCCACGCCCAGACCACCACCCCCACCACATACACACTTGAACCCATCCTAGACACCCCCTCCCTCTACAAAGCCTCCCCCCCCCCCCACACCCCTACACTAGGAATATACAAAAAAAGTACATACTTTAATAAACAACACAATAATAGAAAAAATGGACAATCATTTCAGCATTGTAATTGGTAGGGTCCATGAATGAAACTATACAAAATTCTAGTTTAAGTAGTCCAATGAACTAATAAATTACAATATAAATGAATAATTCTAACTCTTAATGTAAAAAATACATTCGATAGTGTTAAAAGACATCATTTACACACTCATAAAACACTTTAAATTTGAGTTATATGATAATGATAAAGGGAACTTTTTTTGAATGTTAACTAACCCAAAAACTGAAACATTAATAAAAAATCATCATAAAAATTTCCTTAAACATAACCTATTAAAGTAGAAGAATCCACATAATACAGTGATAGAATTTGATAACTTTGTAATGAGAAACCAATCTCGTGTAATTGAATTTAGTTTCAGAAATGAATAAAACTATTAAAAAGTAGGTCAACCCATAAAATAACCAATTAACATATTTTATGCACACAAATAGTTTGATCTCCCCAACTGTTTTTATCTAATCATCCTCCATAGTAGGATCATCATTTCAAATAGCACCCTGAAGCATTTTTAGTGATACACATCATCATCATAACATGCAATCTAATATGTTTGTTTAATCATATTATGCTTTTGAAAATGAATTTGAAGATACTTTAAAAGTTTAGAAAAGGTGAATCACATATATTAGTTTGAAAAATTAATATGATATTGTAACATTTAGAAATATACATTAAAAGTGTAAAACAATGTCATGTACTAATTTTCTTAATCCAGTTAAAAATATAGATTAATTATTTTTTTCCAACTCACTCCTAGTATCCTCACTACCTAGCCTTTTTATGTAATATGGATTTCAAAAAATGGGATTCTCAAGGCTTCTTAAGACATTAAAATCGTGGGAATTTATTGCACAAGATGTTAAAATAATTAAAATGTTGTTGTAAATATTATTCTCTCTTGCAGGATTACTTTAGCCAAACCCAACCTGATGGATTTCTAATCCTTGTCACATAAACAACAAGGATATAAACTAAATTCCTATATGTTTTGGGAAGATTTTGTTGTAGAAGAACTAGATTTCGACGAATCACATGCAATATAAAATCCCTCAATTAGAAGCTTCGCTTAAAGAAAATGAACTAAACCCTAAAATCCAAATCATAATCCCATGTAAAAGTATGTGTGAATTCATGGGGGAGAAGTGACAAATAAAAGAGTACACTAAAAATTTAAATTTTCATAATATTTTTCACTCTAAATGTATTAACAGACCTTGTAAGGGTCCACTATGAATATCCTTTCACTTAGAAGTTGGAATCCCGGCGATACATGCATGTATTTTGGAATAGAATGCTGGCTATTTTGAATTTTATTTAGGTAAAATTCAATAACTTAGAGCAATTCAACTTGATATGGAATAATAAATTATATTAATGTGATTTAAAAAACTTACACATATTGTTTTATGGAAGTTCCTTGGATATTAATGGTCCACTATAGATCAACAGTGTTTTATGTGGAAGACATCATTGATGATTGGATTTAGAATCTTCCTAAGAAGGGTAAACTAAAAGATAATGAGGATAATGAGGATGTGTGTGGAAATTTATAATAATTCTAAAAACATTTACATAATTCTTGACAACTTAATCAGGACAGAGGGACATACAAAAGGGAAAGTGGGAAACACCATTAACTCATCATGTAAAATTTTTTAAATAATATATTTTGAATGGAAAAAAAGAATTTTTTTCTTCAAGAATAAGAACATATCATTGTTGTATGAAGTGGTATTACAGATTAAAATACCCTTGAAAATATTATTAATTAATATATATAATTATGATTGAATTCAATGGAATATGTTTATGTAAATAAGTTATAAGCCAAATTTTACAAGAAAAGGTTTTACACAAACCTGCATCCCATCAAGAGAGAAATTCATATCCCTGCATACCTCCCCCCCCTACCTGCAAATAGCCTCCCCCCCAAATAACAACCCCCCTCCCCCTATAGCCCCCCTCCCACAATGCACAGCCCCCCTCACCCCCAGCACCCCCCAACCTGAACACAACCCCACATCCCCCCAATTGTACAACCCCCCCAGCCCATCCTCACCCCCTAAAGCCCCCCCCCCCCCACCTGTACACTGCCCCTCCTCCAAACTCCATAGCCCCCTTCCTCCCTAGAGCCCCCTTCCTCCCCACATTCCCCATCCCACACTGCATAGCCCCCCTCACCCCCTATAGCCCCCACCTTTACACAATACTTGTTCTTTCTAAAATATCCTTATTGATGGGAATGTTAAACCATTTTCAACAAGTGTTTCCAAACAAACTTAGCCCATTATTCATACTTTAACATTATAGTGTGAACAGACTTACCATGGTGTGGAATCGTAAATAGCCAATACATGCTCTGTTCACCCAATGAATTCCTCCAGAACCTGATATACCTGCTTCCCTTATAAGCTATAAAAAACAGAGGTTCCTACATCATTATCATGATACAGATGACAAATCCCAAAAATATATCTAACGCTACAACAATAAATAAAATAAAACTTTCAAAAAACTGATAGTAGAATCTTCTTGAGGAGATAAATAAAAGGTGAAATGTTTAAGTACCATACAAGTTTAATCTTAAAGAGATAGTTTCAGATGGGGTTAAATAACCAACAGAAGAAAAACATATTGTCGTAGGTGTATAGGAATAGATTCACTGACAGAAGAAATTTAAAATATAGAAAAATGGGGGAGAGAAACTAATAGTATAAAGAGAAAATAATAATCAAAAATATAAAATTGGACAACCTACCAACGTTGGTGAGTCGGATGAGATAGAGGGTCCGTCTCAGAGAAGCGTCGGTGAGGAGGTACGATGTTCGTGTCAGAGGAGGATACAATTCAATATAATAATAATAACACTTAACTTATACATAAACAAACATACATCATAATAGAATAATTTAATATATGTAGAAATAGATAGAAACACTACAATAAAATTCAATATTATAATCATCAAACATCACTGCAAAAAAAATTCCACATATTAACAATCCAAATGTAAAGTTGACATCAATAGTGAGTCTCAATATTAGTATCATTAGAATCATGATAACCCTCGTCAATGCCTCTTATAGAAACACCATCACCACCTATCACACCACCAGCATCATCATCGGCATTAGCATTAGTACTGGCACTGGCACCGACACCAACATCGGCACCGTCATTGGCTCCAACTCAGGCTTTGGCTCTGGCTCTGGATCTGGCTCTGACTCTAGCTTCAGATCTAGCTTCGGCTCCATATCTGGCAGAACAATCTACATTATAATAACACATCAAAATCAAGCTGTAATCAACCACTACTGATTCTTTTGGTTTAATTGTAAAAGAAATGGCATACATAACTTTCATCATATTTTTAGTTATCACCTTTTCGGATTTTTGAGTTTCTTTTTTGATTGCAACATTCATCTTTTCCACTGTTACCAAACAAGAACTGGTACTCAATGAAATTTTTTTAGTAGAGAAGTATCGAGATGGTACAATCTTCTTCCCAGGTCGACAAAACTCTCTTCCCTGTTGCTCATCTCATAATACCTGATGTATATGATCATTCGTGCCCAAACTATTTGGTTTGTTATCTTCAAATTCCTCCAAATAATTTTGTTCATTTAAATATACCATAAATTAAAATGATAAAATCATATAAGGAATTAAATTTATTCAAAATAAAATAAATTGAAATGTACTTACAATCACCTTCTCAGTGTCAATATTTATCACAGTTCCATCTTTTTTTTCTACCTGTATAAAAAATAGTAGAGTAAGAAACACGACCCTTGATATTTAGTGATTTGTTCTGGACACAAAACAAATTAATCAAAATTGGAATTCAAAAAAAAATACAGTAAATGAAGCTAAATATTTTAAATGTTAAATTAGAAATGTTTTCTTAGGATCTGGGAGTGAAGTGTGTCCACGAGTATAAATGTTTTTCATTCCACTATTTTTTGTTTTATTTTTATCTGGTTTATCTTATAAAAAATAATTATATAATTTCATTAACATATATAAAACTTGTTTTCAAATAAATAAATGAATATATATATAAATTTAAAAAAATAACATAAACCCTGGACTCTTCAAATATTCGATCATCTCTTTGTATTGTGATATTATGAAATCATGAATCACCATTACTTCTTCAAGCTCCATACCAACTCTCTTTTTCCAACCATGATATAAGTCATACTTTTGTGATCGTTCATTTCACCTAAATACATTAACCTTTCTTCCATGGAGTTTTTTCTATCAGAAAAATTATATCGAAGCTGCAATGGAAAAAATATCTGTTAATAAAATATTATAAATTGATATATATATATATATATATAAGGTGATTTACATTACTTACCTTAATCTCAGCCCGGGAATTTTCCTTTATTTGTTCTCCAACTTCCCTCCAACTTATTGGTTGAACCGGAATGATATTGTTGTGTTTAGATAGTGTTTCCATAAATCTTTTACATTTCGTACCATTTTTTAATTATAGCACTGTCCTCATTCAATTAAACAATGATTTACCATTTTCAATTCAAAACCTCTCACATTTTTGTGTGGCCTCTTCATCTGGTAGAGTCTAGAGATAATCATGAAAAAACAAAGTAAAATAATATATATGAATTTATCACTAATCACTAAAAATAATTTTTAAATACATACCAATATATGGGGGATCTTCTAACACCTAAAGTGATGAATCTAGAGGGGTAGCAGCCTCTTTGGTAGGAGGGATATCTACAGTAGGATTACTCTGTATAGTAGATGATGATAAGTTTAATTATGGAGGGATAAAATCTGTTTTATAAACCTATAAAAATGAGGGTGGATATGGATATGGATAAAGTGGTGGGATATAAGGGGGTGCAGTGCCCTATACAGTGGATGATGGGAATGGAAAATAAGGAGGGATGGGATTCTATGAACTTCCATCTGATGTGGGTATGGGTAGAAAGGGATATGGAAAATGTTGGAATGGATAATATGGAGGTGGAATATTGGGAGGATGACCTCCTAGTGACTCAAGCAGCATATTAGTAGGCTAAAATTTAGAATTAGTACCCCCCCCCCCCCATACTACCATCCTCTATAGCATAATCCAACCATCTTCTAGATGATGTAGCCTAAAATAACATATATTATAAAATAAAATGAACTATTACAAGATAAATAATTTTAAAGACCATAATATTCAAACATAAATTGTATTTACAATATTATAAGGTGGAGACATAAGTTTTTCATTTATATGTATTCTACTATTTCTTATAGTATCATTATAATAATACATTTTAACTTGGAAATTGTAAATATTATTCTCAAATAAATAGAAATAATTAAAAATGTTAAATAATAAAATTGTATCATAAAACAATGAGATACATATTCATTGTGATATTTATATTGATAAAATATCAAGGCTTTTATATGTTCAAGAATTACTATATATGTGAATAAACATAAATTAATTAGACTATTAATAGTTTTATATTTGACAATGGTATAGAATATACTCATTAATTTGATATCATGTATGAAATTTTAAAAAAAAACACATACAGTATTGCGATAATGTCAGGTAAATACTTACAAATGTGTCAACGCTATTTGTACTCTGTAACAATTTATTATTCACAATATGCTCTATAAATTGAATCACCTTTGTCATCAAATGCAGTTTTTGAATAAATAGAGATAGGTTCATCTAAAACATCATTTTCATCCATGTAGTCATCAAAAATCTGTTTAGGAATAGCATCAAAAATGACTCTAAATTGTTATTGTAATGGTTCAGTTACATAAAACACATTTCTAGCTTGTGATGAAAGAATGTAAGGATCATTGTAATGATGTTTTAGGTGCCAATCAATCACACTAAATCAACATATATCAATATTCATTCATTGTCGTGTCATTGAATCAATCCAATTTCATTTCATCATTGTGACGTGACCATGTGCATAGTAATATAATAAAATGATTCTTTCAACAACACCGTAATATGATATATTTTATGAACAAGGTATTCTGTCTGATTCAATCACATATCATTCGGTTTATGTGCTTATCATGGCACAGTCATGCTGTGTTGCCATTTTTTTGCACATCTATTTATAAAAAAATTAAATCCACTTACAATCATTTCCTTATAATCACTTACCACATTGTTTGGACTAAAGGAAAATGATCTTACTTCATCTGATACTTCATTCATTGGAAGAGTTAAAACCTAAATGAAACTAACATAAAATATTAACAGAGGCATGTGAGTTTGTTATGAGAAGTAAAAAAAATCTATTACCTTTGAATTTAACCAAGCAGTAAATTCTTTGTTGTTCAACAATTCCATACTCATTATATTCAGAGAGCGATGTAACTTTTTTATAATTTCTAAATGTTATCTAAAAATAGAAAAGCTTTAAAATGTCATAATATTTGCAGAAATCACTCAATTAAAAAATCCTATTTATTAGTTTACTTAATTGATATAATCATCAAGCACGTCAAAGTTGAATAATATTGTACGATGATCCATTTCCCACTCTTCCCTTCTTAAAGTGCGCAATGAATATGATCCAGATATTCCTCTTGTTTGGGGAAATGAAGTAAATTCCGGCTCAATAAGATCATATTACTCATATTCACTTCTCATTAGTCGATTAGACCTTGTAGCAATGTTATCCAAGTACGATGAACAATAATCCATGCTTTCTTGTGCTAAATAGTATTTCAAAATAGAGACTTCATGATGATATTTATTTCCCAAATAACATTTCTATGTAAACATCATTCATCTATAGGATACATCCACAAACTCAAAAAAGGACCAACAAAAAGAACTTATGTGGGAATATTCATATTTAGATGTAACATATTTGTGAAAAATGATGGTTGGAAATTTTTTCCAAGTTGCAAAGAATAATCGGTCCATCTCTATCCAACTTCTTAACAACACTTCTACTTAGTCTTTTAGCACCAAGGTCTTGATAAAAATGAAATAACTTAATCAAATCAACTCTAACATTATGTAAAAGTAAATGCAAAATGGAAATTGGAATCAAGTCATGTAACAAGAAATGGTAATCATGGGTTTTAAGAGATTTTAGTTTCACATAATGTGTATTCTACCTTTTAGAAATATTACTTGGATAACCATCTGGAACCATCAAAATTTCCATGACTAAAAGATATAGTTTCTTCTCCATATTTTCCATTGAATAACCTGAAAAATGGACTTTACACTTATTTTTATGAATTAACTCATGATGAAGTATTTCTCTTACACTCCAATCCATCAAATCCTGACGAGACCCCAAATCATCTTTTGTTTTACCTTTGATATTTAAAATGGTAGCAAGTAACATCTCACAAATGTTTTTCTTGGTATGAATTACATCCAAATAGTGGCGTAATATATTCGATGACCAATACAGCAACTCAAAGAATATGATTTTCTTTCTCAAATTTCTATTAGAATTTGAATTAACAAGCTTTCACTTTTTAATATTGGATTGACTTTTTCTAAGAACATAATTCAAATAAATAATTTCTTTAACAATATCATTCCCTATAATTCTTTGAGGTGTCTCATCTATCTCAATTTAATTATCAAACTATCTCCAATTTTTCTTGTATGGATGATCCATCAGTAGTAATCATCGATGACCTATGAAGATAAATGTTTTTTGAAACATTAATATTTTGGAATGTGTATTTTTTATACAAATAGAGTAGGATAATTTACCTTTAGTAATCCAACCAGACATCATTTTGTAGAAAGGAAAATCATTTATCATCCATAATAATGTTGCATGAAACATAAATAACTCCTTCTGTAATGCATCGTACGCTTGTGAACCAACAATCCAAAGCTCCATTAACTCCCTTATTAATGGATGAAAGTATATATCAATATCATTTACAAGATCATCGGGTCCAGATATCAATATACTCATGATAGTAAGTGGATTCTTTATACACATCCATGAAGGAAAGTTATAAATGTAAATAAAAACATGCCAAGTACTGTGTGCAGTTTTTATTTAGAGAAATTTGTTAAAACCATCATAGGATAATCCCATTCTAAATTTTCAGGGGTCAGATGAAAAATTAAGTTGTATCCTATCAGATTTTTTCCAAGACAACCCATCAACAAAAGGAACTATTTCATCATTATCCTTATTTCTTTCAAATTCATGCCATCTCATATTCCTTTCCATTTGTTCTGACATAAAAATGTTTTTGAAGCCTAGTAATTAAAGGGAAGTCCCACATCACTTTCACTAGTATACAAGATTGAGTTTCTTATTTATTATTCTTCCACCTTGATGTGACACACAGTTTTCACTAAATCAAATCTGTATTTTCCCTATAGAACAAACAATAATCTTTAGCGCAAGAATGACTTTTAATAGATGATAATCCAAATTTTTCAATAAACATTAATTTTATGTAATCATTTTTTGGACTACATGCATCATTAGGTAGTAAATACTTAACAAATAAAAGGAGATAGTTGAACGTAGTATTACTAAATCAAAGCATTGTTTTCCCATGATATAATCCCATTAAAAATTCATGTTTTCTCATGTTATTCAAATTCCTAGTATAAAAGGTTATTTTGATCTTCCATCGGCTTTTTAACACTCTCAACATTATTATCCAGAATAATAGATAAAAACTATGTTCTGGTATTAATTTCCTCTTGCAATGTTCTACATGAGGGGTTGGCTTCAGAAACAAATGGAAAATGATTAGAAATTAGATATTTCATACCAATCCTTTCTACTGAATCGATGTCAATAACCTTTTAATCGTTTTCTCCATTATTATACAACACATGATTTTTTTTTGGAAACCATGTTTAGTGATATAGTAACACACTTCCTCATCAGTTAACCATGGTCTTCCAACACAATCAAAACACATGCATTGAATCAATCCTCCATCGGAATCATTAGTGAATGAAAAGTCCAAAAAATATCGTAACTCCTTCTAAAATTCATTAGTGATCTGATCAATGTTGGACATCCAGTATCTTTGCATTATGAGGCATATAAACATACATTAAATAAATAATATAAAAATTGGCTTAGCATTAAATGTATTGTTTCATAAGATAATAAGTATCCATCAATAACTTGTTAATAAAAAATCATAACAAATATTATGGTTTAGGGAATTCATAAATATTTTAATTTATAAAAAAACATTAATAATCACACATAAGTTATAAGAATGAGGTTTGATTATAGTAAAATGATTTTATATTAAATCTAGGATATAATAATAAATTCCCAAAAGTGTTTGGATGGAATCAAAATGAGTTGTGATTTTTTTTTAATTCTACAAAGATTTATTCAAATTTAGAGACATTTTGAAAATATAAACTATATCACATACTATAGTGTGTAGAAGGATTCCCATATACCATATTTTGTTGAAGGATTCCATTCCATTTTTTATTTTTAATCATTGAGTATAACACCGCATCATGGTGAAAATGGGAATGATATTGGATACCATTTGATCAATTTTTATAATTTGATTATCTTGTGTTCTTAAATTTTCATCACATAAATTGGTAATGTGTTAATTAAAATCAAAATCTAAAATTTTTTTTCAGTTTGTTTTAATCAAATAAGTGTTATCCAACATAATAATTTTATGTATACATTTTATAAATGGTTTGGTCCAGGATCACAATAATCATTAACATCTTCCATAAACAATTTTTCAAATGATTTAGTTATATAATCATGTATTTCTATGTGTAAATGGAAAAAAATATGAGTCAATCTCCATTATAATCACTTATTAATGGTCTTTAGGACATAATATCCCACTATTAGAGGTCATTTCTTCTTATATTTGTGTCAATTAGGATTTATTATAAACCTTAATAAATAATAATCTTAGCGGTCAATATATAATGGCTATATTATCAATGTTTATGAGCTTTTTTATCCTTTTTAATCTAATTGAATATAACTTATAAGAGTCCAATATAAAAAAATAATTTAATTTTTTATAACATCATTAAATAACCATGAATTTATTCATTTTAAAAATGAATTTCATTTATAAAACTAGTGGGTCATTATAGTGTCCCAAAAAAATACCAATAAAAATTGGTTCATATATAATGTTATATATGTTTATGTAAGATAACAGGAAATGGAAATAATAATAATAAATTTTTTACAGCCATGGGTACTACACAACCACCCGAATGTGACTGTACCTACTTTAGAAATTTGAATGATGTGTTATAACATATCACATGGAAACCAACTCGGAATCATGTCTAAAGTCAGAACCAATAGGTATAATGTCCATTCATAGTATAATTTCTAATATATGGAAAATGAATCCCCAAATAAGATCCACAATTATTTTTCAACACTAAGTAGGGGATGCTTCATGAATAGGAATTTGGATCATGAGTTTTAGAATTTTAACATCACTCTGTGATAACTTATGATGTGGATTGAGGACATATTACTTTTTTAGGGATAGTTCAAATGTAGGATAAGGGTTAAGGGAACCCATGTATGTTTTCTTGTAGGTCAATAAAAATTAAATATTTAGTAATTATGGTGTAGCATATCATGTCCTTTCATTATCCATTTTAAGGTAGAAAGGATATAAAATATTCTAAAAGGTTTAACAAATGGGTTTATGACTAGGAGACAACCTTATATAGTCTAGGGTTAGTACAGTGGATGTATCCTAGGAGGATACATAATATGTTTTCCCTTGGAGGAGTGGTGTCTTATTTGTCTTGGTTCTACATCAGGGTGGTGATCGAATTAAGAATCATCTCCCTAGGGTATGGGATACATGGTGGAGGGACTTGGGAGGTAGGGCGTTTTTTTTCTCCCATGGTGGATTGTATAAAGTATCCTTACTCCACCCCATATCCTGATACTATTATGAGAACTTACATCATAGCCCTTGTGGTAATGCTTGAAGGTGTCCTCTATTTTTTGTTTATGTGGTGAAAACTCATCATTTCATGGTTGGTCTCTATTATATTTTAGTGTGATAGGGTAATGGGGATATGGATATTTGGTCATCCATCCATCAATATACACCCCTATTCAATATCCCCATGTGTAGTGAAATAATAATTCATTTCTATGGTGATATGTGTTGTTTTCTTCTATTTTCCTATTTATTATTTCTTTATATTGGTGCCTTATGAATTTTATGTGATCTCAATATATGTATTATTCATAATTTCATTATATCATGGTGTAACTATGATAGGAGGATGAGTATTTAAAGTTTCTTGTCTAGAGAAGGTCCTGAAATGTATAATTCACATTGTTGGTTGCAATTTGTATTACATGAAAACACCATGGATTTTTCATGAAAATATTCATCTTTATAATAAATTAAAAAACATATTATATTTAATTATTTGGTTTTATGAACTAATATATAACAACATATATTAATAACATTTTTTATGAATTTTAAAAAGTTTTCAAGGAGGAAGTTTGTTTCAATAGAAAGTATATAATATCACTATTTATTTTTGTAATAAAAAAATTAGTTTTAGAAAATAAACCACTCATTAAATTTATTTTTGTAATTTTAATCATTGAAAAATTCATATTTTCTTCCTTGGGAAAATAAGAAAATAACGACTTTCTAAGTGAAATAACATTGTTTCTACTATTGAAACTGTAAAAATTCTAAATGTGTTCAAATTCCTTTCCTTATTTCACCGATTTCAATGTAAGTGTAATAAAATTATTTCTTTTATGAAAGTTTTATCAAACACACATAGAATTAGATATCTTCTACTATTGGTCATTCAGACTTAAAAATAGTGATTTTTTAAGTGTGTTAAAATAAAAATACATAGAAAATAGTCTTTAAAAAATACAATATCTAAAATAGTTATCAAACACACTTATAAAAATATCTTTAAATATATCTTTACCTTGATTTTTTTATTACCATAAACCCTAAATACCAGTTATAATTGAGAAACAACAATATTGAACCTTCTTTAATTATAGCATGATATTATATATTTTAAATCAATTATAATTAAAATTATTATAATAATATGGGAATATTAATTTATATGTAATTATTTTATAATTATATTTAGTTATACAAAATACACTATAAAATTACACTTGAAAAAATGGAAAAATATAAACTAAAATACTAAATGACCCAAAATATAGTGCAAAATTGTAATGGATATACTTAAAAAGAAAACTAGAAAAAAAAATAATGATATGTATTTCATTTGTGAAGTATAACATAGGTATACTTAGTTTTTTATTAGAATGGATTCATAACCATGTCAACATTATTTGATCGAATTCATAATAAAAATGAATAATGAATGAAAATTCATTAAGAATGTGTATAATATTAAAATTTATATTATATTCGAGTGACAAATATGTATTGTTATGTTAAAAAACACCGAAGATATTTTTTCAGAAGTTACTTGTTTGAGAAATTGTATTAGAAGAAACGCCCTATAAGGAAATAAAGGAAAAATAAGTGGGGTAAAAATACCTCATATATTTATGTTTTCATTGTATAAATGAGAATAATTGGAAATTGATAATCTATAATATATAATAATGTAAATTTTTATGGAGCTTGTACATTCATCTTGTTCATAAAATAGTTGAAATCTCTATTTTCTTTCATATTTTCCAAAGTAAGTGAAAGTTAAAAATATTTTGTTTACATGTTTAGTGTTTATTTGTAATGCTGAATTAAGTAATTTTTTCATTGATCAGTATTGTTTTATATTTGAAGACATTCAACTCAATTTGAAACCTAAACTCATTGATTTTCTATTGTGTAGATATATACTTTTTATACACATTTTAATTTTGTTAATATAATAGTAGAATATTAGTGACCTGCATGAATTAAAATAGAATTCACTATAATTCTATTTTGGATATGAATTTCCTGATCTATTGGTTAAAAATATCAATAAAGATATATTATCTATCATCATTTATTGACAGTTTCACTCAGAGTCTAAGAAAATATATGTTATAGTTAATTTAGAATGAAATGTTTAATGATAATAAATCAATAGATTTAATGGGCCAAAATAACCCAAAATATATTATTTATGTCCAAAATAATATAAATTTAAACTTTATAATAACCAAATATTTTATTTATGAATTTTTGTAATTTCACCTTAGTTTTTACCCTGTAAACTGTAAGGATTTATGTGAAAAAAAACTATAATAACACTTAATGAAAAATCATCAATAAATATTATAATCATTGAATACTAGATCACCAAAAATTTTATAAAAATAACCAAATATCAACAATGAAAACACCCACCATTTATTTTATCGACACTTGGGATGAAATCCTCACATTGATTCATCACGCTTAATCAAAAAATAAGGATATATTCACTCAATTGTAGTAATAATTTAACGTGAAAAGAATGAATATAATGGATCAAAAGTAGGATGATCACTAAGATAGGGGTGGTTGTGTCAGATGCAGACCCAAAGAAAGAGGTGGGGAGGCCACCTAGGAGCATCATCATTGGGGGGAGGTGAGGTATCCCACATTTGGTGGGAGTGTCGGGGGAGGTGGGTTAGAGATGATAGCTCACAGTGGGGTTGCCTCATTTGGTGGTAGCGAGGGGAAGCAATGTGAGGGGCACCATCACAAGGGGAACCATCGGGTGAGGAGTACTAGTGAGATGAGAGGTTGGGAAGGTTTTCATGGAAGAAGGGTCACATGTGTATCATGAGAGGGGGCCACAGAGATTTGAGTAAATGATATTAATAAAACCCTTGAGCTACAGGTTTAATTTGTTGTGTTCATAAACATTAACCTTTAGCCACAAAACTCTATAACTGAAACATCCATTTACCTTGATCGGGCTATTTTTTCACCTTTTTTAATTTCACTTTTGATTTATGAATCCTTAAAAGTAGGTTTCTCTAGGTTACTGAAAGTTTCAGGTTGTGTACCTGAAGTACACATCGTGTACCTTAAGTACGTGATGTGTACCTGAAGTACACGTTGTGTACCTGAAGTATGTTTCATGTACTTGGGGAAAGATTTAATTCATGGTGTGGGGTTCATTCCAAGAGTTAGTACACATCGTGTAACTGATGTACACGTTGTGTAGTGATTAAATATTTGGTTTTTTAAACCTGAGGTGATGGGTTTTTCGGCGCAACTTATCTTGCATGGCCTTCACGTCATGACCAAGGGGTACACTTCATGTCCCAACCTCTTCCCAGTTTAAAGTCACATGTTTGAGAGTTTTGATCAGTTATTGTCTCTCTAATCTTCATGGTTCTGAACCCTAGACTCTCTCTAGGTGTTTTTTAGAGGCATCTCACCTTCTATATTGAACCAATCAGCTCTGGTTCATTGTTGTTTCTATGGAGTGTCTCTCAGGTTAAGTTTTCTCTCTAATTATTCCTAGAGATTGATTATGATAGCACCCTAGTAGTTCATTATCAAGTCCACAGATCCAAGTTGGATGTTTCTTTTAATCTTCTTTTATTTTTATTGTGAGACCTCATTCTGGAGGCCTTTTTCCTTTGTTGGTGGTGGTGCAGTGGGCGTCCTTCTTCGAGGTATGTTGTTTTTTGCTCATTTTCCGACTTTTTTATATTTATTATCGAATCAATCATGTATTGGATTGGATTCTAGGGTCTTTGTTGGTGTTGTTGAGTTTAATTCTTGGTTTTGGATTTCTTTGTGGGTGGGTGTGACATGAACATTGAGGTAGGTGGTTCCATATCTATCCTATGATAACGAGCATGATTGTTATATCTTTATAAATTGATTTTTGAAATTTTCATGATTGCTTGTGTGTGTTGAAAAATATTTTTCAATGAAAAATGGTTTTTCCCTGGATTTTGATAAATGGATTATAAATAGTTTTGAATGGATTTTAAAGACATTTTAATGGGTTTGTGAAAAAGAGAACTTGGGTAACCTTGGGTAGTGAAAGGTTTAGCTTGGGTCCATCTTCCATTTCTTTGTGATTATCAAGGTGTTTTGTCTTAGGTATTTCCTATATTTTGCAAGTAGTATTGTTCTAGGAGATTGATATTGACATTTTTTGAGGTTTACTCATGGGGTATTCCTCTGCTTCCTAGGCCCGTTATTCGAAGATCAGTTTTGTGTACATGATTATTTTGGTACAAGTAGTCTACTACCTAGACCTGTAGTATTCCCTAGTTTTGTAATACATGTGCTTCTGGTTTATACTACTAGTCTTTCTGAGTAAGCCTTGATATGCATGTTGATTATTGTGAAAAATTATATGGAAATATACTTTAAAAAATGATATACATTATTTTGTTTATGACTATGAAAAAATGAGTGTTTTCCATGATTTCTATAAAACTTCATTACTAATTATCATGCCATGTTTTATTTAAAAATGGTTATACAAGATTTGATATACAATGACCTTTTATGGAACACCTAGGTGGGATCCTATCGAGCCTGTTAGCTTACTCTCTACGCACTACTTCATTGGTGTATAGACCTTTATTTGTCTTCCTGTGTAGGGAAAGGAAAGGCGCCATAGTGAGGTGGTGAGGTTCATGTTATCTTGGATGGGTATATGATGGTGATATGGATGGAGTTCATTCAGGCCATCATTGGAGTATTTGTTAGTTTTGATTCCATTATTGTCGTACATTTCTGTTAGAGTTTTTAGCTTCTATTATAGTTGTTTTGTTTCTGCTATTTTTTTACATTTATGGCATATATATTTTGTTAGTCTTATGATGTTCCATTATTTCCTTGTATATATATTCCATGTGGGTCCTCTGGTTGGGAGAAATGTTTCCTTCGGTTTTTTCATTCGAGGCCCGGGTGCGTGTCGCCATCCCATGGGGATCGGGAACACCCTTCGGTTATGTGAAGGATCAGGTTGGGTGCCAAGTTTGAGGGTAACCTAAGTCGATTCATTACAGTTTGGTATCAAAGGAAGGTCTTATCTAAATAATATTTTCTTTGGATTTCTATTGTAATGGAGATAGGATTTTTGGGACTTGAGAGATATGTTGTGATGAGTGCTTGGGTATCTCTTTTCATAACAAGGTTCAAGTTACCATGGGATGTAGGGATATGTGTCTCTAGTGTCGGTTTTGGCTTTTTAAATCTCAGTTTCTTCTTAAGGTTTTTCTAGTTTGAACTGTGATTTTTTCGGTGTCTGATTGTTCTTATGTTTCGATTTGTAGTAGTATGCCTCCAAGACATCTTTCATAGGTTCCTCAGGAATGTACAGCTCGTTATCCTCAAGGGAATCCACCTATGGACCCGTATCTCATCGAGACTATCGTACAGACATTTTGTGTTGTAGATCATGATTTTCAATGAGTTTAGAATGCAGTGGTTGAAGTACAACCAAGATATGGAGGAGAAATATATTGATCGTGGTTGTTCTTGCGTGAGAAGACACCATCCTTTAAAGGGACAACTGAACCTCAATAGTCAGTCGATTGGCTAGACAGGATCGAAAAGATCTTCAACTTCATTGAGATACCTGAGAATATCAAGGTGAAGTGCACAATGTTCAGACTTGAGGGTTCTAAAAAGCATTGGTGGGACTCTGTGGTCCAGGAAGATAGACATGTGGGCTTGGATTTGATGGGTTTCAAATCCCTATTCTTTCTGTAGTTTTTTCCAGAGTCTTTGATGTTGGGAAAATCTTTGGAGTTCCTA
This sequence comes from Viscum album, assembly GCA_963277665.1. NCBI lineage: Eukaryota > Viridiplantae > Streptophyta > Magnoliopsida > Santalales > Viscaceae > Viscum > Viscum album. The sequence continues at coordinate 964,806,766 of OY728129.1, forward strand.
TCATTGTAGAAGGGAGAGTGTTCTGTGTCAGCCTACACAAACCAATTTTCTGAATTTTTCCGTTTTGATTTGGACATGGTAAGGAATGACCAACTAAAGGAACAGAAGTTCCTACGGGGTTTGTGACCAGACTTTATATTGCAGGTTTTCTTGATAATTATTTCTACCTATGAGGAGATAGTGGATAGAGTAATGATGGTAGAAATGTACATAGAAGGCATCTTCAGCACTACTGACTCTTCTCTTCCAACTGGTGATAGCTTCAGTGTCGTGCATGGGAAGAAGAGGAAGTAGTAGGACTATAGTGGAAGTGGTGGAGGTGGGTCTCAGAAGAGAGACTCTTATACAACATTCGTTGCAGCTTGAAGTGTGACTCTAACTTACTACAAATGTGGAAAGGGGGGTCATATCAGACATTCTTGGAATATTCCTACGAATATGTGCAATGGTTGTAGATGTTTTGGTAATCTACACTGTTTCTATTGGGCTATAAATATGCCTCATCTTGGTCTGGGTTCGTTAGCTCCAAAGGCTACTGCGATGTAGTCAGAATCTTCAAATACTATAGGGCTCCAGCCACAGGCCTCAGGAATGAATCAGTTACACGTAGTAACTGATTGTCCAATGTAAGTTGATGCAGGTCCAACAACAATGAGAGATACTCTCCATATTTCATTTTTAGTAGCTACTTCCTTGTTTGATATCGATGCCTCCCACTCATTTATATATGCATGTTTTCTTGATATTCATGAACTTCAAATAGAACATATTCTCTTTACAATAGAGATAGAGACACCTCTAGGTAAGAGAAAAGAGCATGAGTTCAGGTGTCCTTCTTGTTCATTCACAATAGTTGACATAAAGTGGGTTAGGAATTTTCACATTCTTGATCTGGACTTGTCTGACATCATCATCAGTATGAATTGGCTTGTTTCTCATCGAGATGAGGTTGAATTTAATCATCAGCATGTTTTTCTTCTTGTTGTTGATGGGATCTCTCATGTGTTTCAGGGAGAGTGGGACCCGAGGTCAGGTCATACAAGACCATCCTGCCCGGAGATTAGGAATTTTTTGGTTTCCATTGAATTTGAGGTCGATGATGTTTATTATGTACAAGATCTTCTTATTGTTGTTCGAGATTTTCATGACATTTTCATAGTTGACTAATCTAGTCTTCTTCCATAGAGAGAGGTATATTTCACGATTGACATGGTTCCAGGTATGCATCTGATATCAATGCCTTCCTATCTTATGGAACCAAAAAAGTTGAAAGAGCTCATGATTCAATTGGACGACCTGTTAGAGAATGTTTTTGTTCTCCCTAGTGTTTATCCTTGGGAATACCATGTTCTCTTTTCCAAGAAATAGTATTTTTAACTTCAGTTAAGTGTGGACTATAGAATTTTAAACTAGGTGACGGTTAAAAATAAATATCTTATGGCTCATGTGGAAGATTTATTTGATCAACTAAACGGAGAAAATTGGTTTTCAAAGATCGATCTTCGGCCGTGTTATCATCAGCTCAGAGTTCGGAAGTTTGATATACCTAAGACATCCTTTAGGAGATGGTATGGCCATTATGAGTATCTCATGATGCATTTTGGTCAGACTAAAGCTCCTGTAGTTTTTATTTCCTTGTGAATTAGATATTCCACAAATATCTTTACACTTTTGTGGTAGTATTCATGGATAATATTCTGGTTTACTCAATGTCTGATCATGATCATAAAAAACATCTGAGTTTGGTTCTAGAGATTCTGAGAAATCCCCATCTAAATGTAAATCATTAAAAATGTATTTTCTGGATTTGAGAAGTGAAATTATTGGGGAACATAATTTCTATGCATGGAATATTAGTTGATCCATAGAAGGTAAAATCTATTTTATCCGGGAAGGAACCACATAATTTCTTTGAAATTTGAAGCTTCCTTGGTATTGTTGGATACTATCACCGGTTAGTAAAATATTTATCTATGATGGAATCACCTTTGAATGCTCTTATAAAAAAAGTAGTGAAATTTTCATGGGATGAAAAGTTTTATTCTTCCTTTGATGAACTGAAATGACTTTTGACATCATCACATGTTCTGATCTTACCTAAGCCCTGTATGGGTTACATGGTGTTTTTTGATGCATCTGGTGCTGTTTTGGGATGTGTACTATCGCAAGATGCTCATGTGGGACCCTATGGATCTCATTAGCTCTGACCACATGATAATAACTACCCCACTCATGATTTAGAACTTTCTTTTTTGATTCATGCACTTAAATGTTAGCAACACTATCTCTTTGGGTATAATCTCATGGTTTTCTCTAATCATAAGAGTATAAGCTACATCTTTTTCCAGAAATACTTGAATCTCATAAAAAGATGATGGGTAAAATACCTTAATAAATTTTACTTAGACATCTCCTAAAACCAGGGGGAAATGAATGTTTTTGTAGACACTCTATATTGGAAGGTACTGTTACATGTTGTTCTTGAATCGAAGTAAGAGTGTAATATTATGGTCATTTTAACTCAGTTCCACTTTGATTCTAGGTATGATGTTTCAGTGATGGTTTTGACCAGTTTTTAATTTACATCATCACTCCTGGAGTCTATCATAAAAAGGAAACAATAAGATGATGAGTTTCAGTAGATTTGGGGAAACCTTTATGGTGGGGAGAAAGTTAATTTTTAGTCTCTTTATTCAGATGGCATACTTCACTTCAGGAATCATTTCCTCATCCTAGAACCTATGAGAAGTTTTTTTTGTTTTATTGTCATATCTCTTCATGGTTTGTTCATCGAGGCGCTAAAACTATGTATTATGACATTAGAAGATGGTTTTGGTGGTCGAGTATGAAGCGCGATATCATAGATTATGTGTCATGTTGTTACACCTACAAAAGGATAAAGGCAGACCACTTGAAACCTACTGGTATGTTTTAGCCTCTTCCTGTGCCGGTTTGGAAGTG